>JAVGWX010000003.1:13982294-15441682 GCA_036924085.1 Ariolimax columbianus
GTAAAATAATCCTAGACAGTTATATACGGAAGAAGGCAGGTTGATATAACCGATGTCAGGACAAGAATCTAGAAAAAGGAAATTCCTCCTCAAAACTCATTACCTTCCCCAGACCTAGTAAGCTGCAGAAACTAACATCTAAAATGAGCTTCTTTCGGGTATCCTTTGGCTGCTTGTCTTCAAAAGTTCGCGTGTCTGTTTGAATATCAGGATTACAAGTATTTGACAGTAAATGATATTTTTTTGTTTTCTTTGTGAAATCCGATTAAAAAGCATACCCCAAAACTATTTCTGAAATGCTAGTCTGTCGTATTTTGTTTCACAGGTTCTTAATTACTTACTGCTGCTGTTGGGAGAAGAAGATGAGGAGGAAAGAATACTGCCCTTCAATCATGGTGTAAATGTTGACTTAAGAGGGTTGTGACTGGGGTAAACAACAGAATCGTGTTTAACGAACTGAAATAGGAGGGGGCTTTGAACGACGAGCTTACATTTTTTTGACGGATACATTTATTCTGAGAAAGTGGAACATAACTGTATCAACCTAGTCACCATGCCCTCAATACAAGTATCCCAGCATCTTCTGATTTTAAGCGCCGCAAAAGTTATGGACAGGCATCAACGCGTCGTTGTTTTAATTCTGAAGAAAGCTGCCATGGCACCCACCTTGCAAACACGTTGTGGTATTGTAGCACATTATGGATGATGTGGTGTGCTGAACCGTGACTGATTTCTAGATGTGAGGCAATTTCATTAACAGTCATTCTGCGATTTTCCTTTACGAGGCGGACAACGGCTGCAATCGATCCTGCGGTGACTACTCTGTGTGTCTGACGCGGTCGTGAACAGTCGGTCGCAGAACTTGCGATCTTCATTCCCCGATGAATTTCCATTGGTCGCTACTAAAAAAAAACTTATTACAGAACGCTGCTCCTCTTTGGTGCATGTCAGTAGTGGGGTGGTCATCTTTGGTGCATGTCAATAGTGGCGTGGTCATCTTTGGTGCAAGTCAATAGTAGGGTGATCATCTTTGGTGCATGTCAATAGTGGGATGGTCATCTTTGGTGCATGTCAATAGTGGGGTGGTCATATTTGGTGAATGTCAATAGTGAGCTGGTCATCTTTTGTGCATGTCAGTAGTCGGGTGGTCATTTTTAAATGCAATGATGACGTCATGTTGTTCGTCTGCACCGTCACTGCACATTCAGGTCATTCTTGACATTCCTAGCAACCATATTAACGAGTTAAAATTAAAAAACGAACGTTTTTGTACTAATGTATTTCCCCTTTTTATGGTTTTCACTTGAAACCCCATCGTGGAAACATCCACCCGTCGCAGCGATTGGCCTATGCTTTATGTGAACAGACAGTAGAAAAACCTTACAAAGCTGTTCAGAGATTCGGTAATTAGATACCTCTGCACACGAGATGAAAATTGTGCGCACAAACCACCGATCCGTAGAGAGAACATTGTGATGGGAGAGGTTTCTAATCATGGAGATTAAACCAGGATTATGTACAATCTAAGTGCATGGTACTAACTATTTTTAACTCGTTCCTTTTCTCACGCATTCATCTCATTTCATTTGTTTGGTGGCGTTTCCTCCTCAGTCAGTGATTCAATAAATCAACACCGATCAGCTCCCGCCGGAGCACTTATCTTTAACAAATACATGTCAAGTCCCCATTTTCTGAGACATCCATTCAGTTCTGTCCACATCCTTCTCGTTTCCTTTATGTTTTATATCAAACTCCTTTATCCGCGTGTGCTAGTATGTTTTACTTCTCTTGTCTCAAGCTCTCTCCTCTATGTGTGCTAGTCTCTATTGTCTCAAATTCTCTTGTCTCAAGCTCTCTTCTCTATGTGTGCTAGCCTCTATATTCTCAAATTATCTTGTCAAGCTCTCTTCTCCATGTGTGCTAGCATCTCTTGTATCACACTTTGTCTCAAATTCTTTTCTCTAGATTTGCTAGTCTTTCTTGTCTCAAGCTCTGTTCTCTACGTGCGCTAGTCTCTTTTGTCTCAAGCTCTCTTCTATGTATGAGCTAGTCTCTCTTGTCTCAAGCTCTCTTCTATGTATGAGCTAGTCTCTCTTGTCTCAAGCTCTCTTCTATGTATGAGCTAGTCTCTCTTGTCTCAAGCTCTCTTCTATGTATGAGCTAGTCTCTCTTGTCTCGAGCTCTCATCTCTATGTGTGCTCATCTCTCTTGTTTCAAGCTCTCTTCTCTATGTGTGATAGTCTCTCTTGTCTCAAGTGCTCTTGTCTCAAGCTCTCCTCTCTACGTGCGCTAGTCTCTTTTGTCTCAAGCTCTCTTCTATGTATGAGCTAGTCTCTCTTGTCTCAAGCTCTCTTCTATGTATGAGCTAGTCTCTCTTGTCTCAAGCTCTCTTCTATGTATGAGCTAGTCTCTCTTGTCTCGAGCTCTCATCTCTATGTGTGCTCATCTCTCTTGTTTCAAGCTCTCTTCTCTATGTGTGATAGTCTCTCTTGTCTCAAGTGCTCTTGTCTCAAGCTCTCCTCTCTACGTGCGCTAGTCTCTTTTGTCTCAAGCTCTCTTCTATGTATGAGCTAGTCTCTCTTGTATCACTCTTGTCTCAAATTCTTTTCTCTAGGTTTGCTAGTCTCTCGTGTCTCAAGCTCTCTTGTCTCAAGCTCTCTTGTCTCAAGCTCTCCTCTCTATCTGTGCTAGTCTCTCTTGTCTCAAACTCTCTGGTCTCAAGCTTTCTTGTCTCAAACTCTCGTGTCTCAAGCTCTCCTCTCTATCTGTGCTATTCTCTCTTGTCTCAAGCTTTCCTCTCTATATGTGCTAGTCTCTCTTGTCTCAAGCTCTCTTGTCTGAAACTCTCTTGTCTCAAGCTCTCCTCTCTATCTGTGCTACTCTGTTTGACTTATCTGGACTGGATGATTCAGCATCAGAGACTGCTCTTCCCTTAAATGAACATCCTATTCAACGCCAACGCCTTCTCCTCGCGACATTTTCCCCTGATATCTGTCTGGTTCTATCCAACATTTCTCCTTTAGTGATCTTATCGTACCACTTTAATCTATAGGCATGTGCTGGCATTCATTTGTGAAAGTCTATCACGTTTTGACTATTGTGTTTACTGTTCATTAAATTCAGAGACATACAACAGAACCAACTTGTCATTGGACTTGAAGACTTGTATTTGTGTTGAGTTACTTTCTCTAAAGTCTGTAAGTGATGATTCGAATTTACTCTCGCATTTTGGTTTTAATTTGAAGATCGTTATCTGCACCTTGATAGTAGTTCCCAACAACTGCCTTGTAAAACGATTGGTACTGTTTTCATCAATAACTGTTTTGTTTTATCCTTGTTTGTATTTCAATCGTTACTGCTGTTGAGATTTATAATTGTTCCTCAAATAGTCAACTTAGATACGCCTTTAACCTAGACCTAGCATTTACCATTATGTGAATGAACTTGAAACATACAAATATGCTGGTGTTGTTGTTGTTGTTGTTTTTGTTGTTGAATACCCACAATGAGTAAGTTTACTCTTTTTGGGAACCTGAAAAAACGTGAAGTCGTGGGTTGTAGTAGCTATTCTCACATCCCGAGATTACTGATGATGGTGTATGCTGGTCTTCCAGGTTGATGTGCTATGCTTGAGCTTCCTCTGCGTGACGTTCACTACTACGACGATCCCGTCGATCCACGTCTTGTCAGTCAGACTGACTTGAAAACAGTCTGGTTCCAGGAAACGCTACATGGACGAGACACTGTGGTCTTGGTCAGTGTATTGTTTCTGTCCCTAACGCGACGTCCTGGTCAGTATGTTGTGCCTGACCCTAACCCGACTTCCAGGTCAATATGTTGTGCCTGAGCCTAACCCCACGTTCAGGTCAGTATGTTGTGCCTGACCCTAACGCGACGTCCTGGTCAGTATGTTGTGCCTGACCCTAACCCGACTTCCAGGTCAATATGTTGTGCCTGAGCCTAACCCCACGTTCAGGTCAGTATGTTGTGCCTGACCCTAACCCGACGTCCAGGTCAGTATGTACTAGCGTCTCAGTCCCACATAACATCCTCTCACAATACATTTCAATATCTATAATTATTGCTGTCAAAACTCAGACGTGTCTTCTCATTGTAAAAACATATTCTCACATTTACAACTGCCCACCATTATCACGTGATTCCCAGCAACGCCCTTCAGTTTGTATTTACATTTGGTGAGTGAGAAACTGCTCTAGAGCAGACTGCACACTATTGGCAGATCGTCGTTACGTGATTGGAGAGTGTTTGCTGTCCACTTGAGTGGTGTGGCTGCTGCCAGGGTTATTGTCTGGGTGAATCAATGCTATCTTATTAGGGTTTGGAGTGATATTGTGGTGGTGCGGGGGGGGGGGGGGGGGTCGGTGAGTGAGAGAGAGAGAGAGAGAGAGAGAGAGAGAGAGAAGGGTGGTCTACCTAGAAGATGATATACTGAAACTGATTTGGGGTGGGAGTAGGGGGTAAGCGGAGAGCTTATAGCTGGGTAGTTATATACTGGGGAAGGGGGCGTTAGTTTAGTATATGATCTTCTGAAGTGGGGGGAGGGGGAAATGAAGGGAGAGGGGGTGGGTCCCTATCTAGCACGTGATAATGTTGGGGAGTTTGGTCTCACTAGAATGTGTTATACTGGATAGAGGGGTGTAGTTATAAGTCATACACATGATGGCGGAAAGGTTCATATGTGCGGGGGGGGGGGGGGGGGTGTTGTTCGAACTGGAGATCATAAACTGGGGTGGTACACTGGGGGTCCAAGCTAGGGTGGTATATTGGGGTCCGATCTGGTGTGGTATATTGGTGGTCCTAGCTGGTGTGGTATATTGGTGGTCCTATCTGGTGTGGTATATTGGTGGTCCTAGCTGGGGGTTCTAGCTAGGGTGGTATATAAGGATTGTATATTTTGATAGGGGTCTAGTTGAGTGGGGTGGGTGATATACGAGCTGGCAGGGGTCCAGCTAGGGGGGTGATATACTGGACCCATTGGACTGAGAGGGTTGGACCGCTAGACTGAGAGGAAAGACGTTCAACCCTCTATATAAAAACGAACGAATGCACAAAACAATGTATATTTGAATAACGGAAGATTCAAGCTACCCATGTTTCCATGATAAGTTAGACAGTGTGCTTAGTCGTATCGAATACGGACAATAAATTAGTAGGTCCTGTGTACACGATGTGCACTTAAATGAGCCCATTGCGGTTAATCTGGCTGTTAGCTGCTATCCGAGCAAAACCATTCCGATAGTAAATGACATTCTTACTAAAGCATCATGGCCAGCAGTTTATCTGGAACAAATACACATCTGCAACCTATGCTATCTATATTCCATCTCTACTAACACGTCTTGTCATTGGACCAAGAGAGACAAACAAACATATTGATGGATAGACATACATACATCAGAAAGACAGACAAACATACAGACATATACACAGAAAGACAGACTGATAGATGGACGGACGGGTGGAAAGACGGACAGACAGACATACACACAGAAATATACACAGACAGGCAGACAACCAGGCAGACAGGCAAACAGACAGACGTATAGGTAGATTAGATAGTAGATATGTTAGATATATAGATTAGATAAATAGATCAGACAGACAGACGGCTAGACAGATAGACAGATAAATAGATAGATAGATAGAGGGATGGATGGATGGATAGATAGTAGATAGCAGATAGTAGATAGACATATAGAGATAGATAGATAGATAGATAGATAGATAGATAGATAGATAGATAGATAGATAGATAGATAGATAGATAGATAGATAGATAGATAGATAGATAGATAGATAGATAGATAGATAGATAGATAGATAGATAGATAGATAGATAGATAGATAGATAGATAGATAGATAGATAGATAGATAGATAGATAGATAGATAGATAGATAGATAGATAGATAGATAGATAGATAGATAGATAGATAGATAGATAGATAGATAGATAGATAGATAGATAGATAGATAGATAGATAGATAGATAGATAGATAGATAGATAGATAGATAGATAGATAGATAGATAGATAGATAGATAGATAGATAGATAGATAGATAGATAGATAGATAGATAGATAGATAGATAGATAGATAGATAGATAGATAGATAGATAGATAGATAGATAGATAGATAGATAGATAGATAGATAGATAGATAGATAGATAGATAGATAGATAGATAGATAGATAGATAGATAGATAGATAGATAGATAGATAGATAGATAGATAGATAGATAGATAGATAGATAGATAGATAGATAGATAGATAGATAGATAGATAGATAGATAGATAGATAGATAGATAGATAGATAGATAGATAGATAGATAGATAGATAGATAGATAGATAGATAGATAGATAGATAGATAGATAGATAGATAGATAGATAGATAGATAGATAGATAGATAGATAGATAGATAGATAGATAGATAGATAGATAGATAGATAGATAGATAGATAGATAGATAGATAGATAGATAGATAGATAGATAGATAGATAGATAGATAGATAGATAGATAGATAGATAGATAGATAGATAGATAGATAGATAGATAGATAGATAGATAGATAGATAGATAGATAGATAGATAGATAGATAGATAGATAGATAGATAGATAGATAGATAGATAGATAGATAGATAGATAGATAGATAGATAGATAGATAGATAGATAGATAGATAGATAGATAGATAGATAGATAGATAGATAGATAGATAGATAGATAGATAGATAGATAGATAGATGTAATATGCAGACATTTACCCTCGTTTTGAAAACTATGGTATGCTATGTCAGCTCGCTGCAGCACACCAGACACCCGCCGTCTCCAAAAAAAGGCTGAATTTTCATCATATCTTCCAATGAAATTGATCATGCTTCATTAGTGGCATCTGGTAAGCTGGGATATGTTGACTATGTGGTATGTGTACAGAGATACAACACAGAGTGTAGACTAGTGGTGCGTTATAATAGTAACTCTCTACATCACATATTCGTTGACAGCTGGCCATTTTAATTTTAATTTGGAGCTCACATTTCTCAACACGGTACACGAGATTATAAAGCAACAGGTAAGCTGTTGAAATTTGTGCGGTAGCACTTTCGTGCGTGTGGTCATATATCCAACGTGTGTGGTTGCACTTCCGTGTGTATACCGCATTAGTTCCTGTGGTCGCACTTCCGTGTTGGATCCCACATTAGTTCCTGTGGTCGCACTTCCGTGTTGGATCCCCCATTAGTTCATGTGGTCGCACTTCCGTGTTGGATCCCCCATTAGTTCATGTGGTCGCACTTCCGTGTTGGATCCCACATTAGTTCATATGGTCGCACTTCCGTGTGGGATCCCACATTAGTTCCTGTGGTCGCATTTCCGTGTTGGATCCCACATTCGTTCATGTGGTCGCACTTCCGTGTTGGATCCCACATTAGTTCATATGGTCGCACTTCCGTGTGGGATCCCACATTAGTTCCTGTGGCCCCCCTCCCTTGTGGTGTACCACATTAGTTCTTGTGGTCGCACTTTCGTGTGGGGTACCACATTAGTTCTCGTGGTCGCACTTCCGTGTGGGGTACCACATTAGTCCTGGTGGTCGTACTTTAGTGAGTGATGTAGTACTTACATTTGCGCGTGGTCGTACATTACTGTGCGTGAGCTTCTGTTTGTGAATAGCTTCCCTTTACTGTCTGTTACTGCACCTTAGCTTGTGCGACTGCTTGTGTGTTGCTGGCACATTTTAGTTATTGTAATGAATTATGTTAATCAAATAATGTGAGGTGTGTGGGACAAAACGATTATGATTGGTGTCACATAACACACACACGTAAGTCCCAGACCTGAGTTGTGGTAAAAGCATCTTAAACAATTCATAGACTGCACTAACACGTGTTGTGACCCCCTTCTGGGCAAGAATAAACTATAGCACAGGTGTCAAAAAGTGAATAGGTGATAGCGAGATGCGTTACTTGCGGCATGAACAACGATGCGTCTGGCCATTTATAAATTGGGAACAACCATCAATACTCAGAGCGTAAATAGCCAGGTACCAATTGCACTAAGATGGCTTTGGGACCTCTGGAGTCCATTAAGATACTTGTCTGTCAGGCAGGTACATGTGAGATAATTTGTGGCAGGGTCATGATATGAGAAAAGCTTGTTGACCAATGCTATTTAACGGGCGAAAAATGAGGTTGACAGGAAAAGGCGTCGAGGCCAGAGACCTCCACGGACACGACACATTGACAGAAAGGAGAGACGGACTTAAAGACACAAAACGGATATAGGACATTCTTCGTCTTCTTTTGCGTTCGTTCACAATCTCCTTCTACTAAGCCCTGAACAGGGCTTTGCAAGTAGCAGAATGTGGTTAGGAGAATGGAATGTGTTGTGACAGATAGTTATGATCTGAGATGCGGAGACGAGATCAGAGACCTAGGCTTGAAGATATATAAGAAGGGCAGATAGGACAGAGACGTCGGCTGAGAGACACACACAACGGACAGAGCAAAGACCTGGGCTGAAAGACATAGCGGGCGGAAGAAGGAAGATACTTCGGATGTGAGGCACAGAGAACTGACACAGAGGTCAACTATTTCGACTGAGGACACGAGGACTGACAGAGAGAAACAGTGACATTGACTGATAGACAAAGATAACAGAGATATATGGCATAGACCTCGGCTGAGAGACATATGATAGACAGTGAGGGCAGATACCTTGTCTGAGAGACATATGATAGACAGTGAGGGCAGATACCTTGTCTGAGAGACAAATGATAGACAGTGAGGGCAGATACCTTGTCTGGGAGACATATGATAGAGAGTGAGGGCAGAGACCTTGCCTGGGAGACATATGATAGTGAGGGCAGAGACCTTGTCTGGGAGACAGATGATAGAGAGTGAGGGCAGATACCTTGTCTGAGAGACAAATGATAGTGAGGGCAGAGACCTTGTCTGGGAGACAGATGATAGAGAGTGAGGGCAGAGACCTTGTCTGAGAGACATATGATAGACAGTGAGGGCAGATACCTTGTCTGAGAGACATATGATAGTGAGGGCAGAGACCTTGTCTGGGAGACAGATGATAGAGAGTGAGGGCAGAGACCGTGTCTGAGAGACAGATGATAGAGAGTGAGGGCAGAGACCTCGGCTGAGAGACATATGATAGACAGTGAGGGCAGAGACCTTGTCTGAGAGACAGATGATAGAGAGTGAGGGCAGAGACCTTGTCTGAGAGACAGATGATAGAGAGTGAGGGCAGAGACCTCGTCTGAGAGACAGATGATAGAGCGTGAGGGCAGAGACCTCGGCTGAGAGACATATGATAGACAGTGAGGGCAGAGACCTTGTCTTAGAGACATATGATAGAGAGTGAGAGCAGATACCTTGTCTGAGAGACATTTGATAGTGAGGGCAGAAACCTTATCTGAGAGACAAGAATCACATACAGATAGAACAGAGACCTTGGCTGAGGGACACATATGACAGACAGAGAGGGCAGATACTGCAGCTAAGAGACAGAGGATGGACATATTAATATGGCAGGAAGCTTGCTGAAAGACACACAGGTCCGACTGAGAGCAAAGACCTCGGCTGAGAGACACGCATTAGGGACAGAGAGCAAAGACCTCGGCTGACAGACACGCATCATGGACAGAGGGCAAAGACCTCGGCTGAGAGACACGCATTAGGGACAGAGAGCAAAGACCTCGGCTGAGAAACACGCATTAGGGACAGAGAGCAAAGACCTCGGCTGAAAGACATATTAGGGACAGAGAGCAAAGACCTCGGCTGAGAGACACGCATTAGGAACAGAGAGCAAAGACCTCGGCTGAGAGACACGCATTGGGGACAGAGAGCAAAGACCTCAGCTGAGAGACACACATTAGGGACAGAGGGCAAAGACCTCGGCTGAAACATCAATGTGACAAGCAAATGTAACATCATTAAACTTGCCACTGACTGATTGTTAATTCTTGCCTCGCCGGTTTCACGTTTTCAGACAAACAATTATACAAGAACGTTCAATACGCTACCACAGTAAAAAGGAGATGATGGAGACACAGTTTCGGAAGAGTGCCTGAAATATCTAACATTAATTGCTATTTTTAGACACTTCTCGAGCTGTTAACGACATTTCTTAGGTAGCAGGTGACAGTGGCTCCTCTTACATCCCGAGGGGTAGGGAAAGGGTGGACTGGGAGTCCTTGTGGCTGTAATCCAATTTGAGGATCCTCGGTAACTTCCCCATAATGGAGACTGCAGTGCCAACCCTCATCGGGTTGACCAGACCGATACCGATACAATCTGTTTCCGGGGGCACCAACCAGAAAGTCTGACAACACTGATACGGTACAACCTGTTTCCAGGGGCACCAACCAGAAAGTCTGACCAGACTGATACGATACAACCTGTTTCCAGAGGCACTAACCAGAAAGTCAAAGAGGCGTCCCTGGACCCATGGTTACCGTGGTTACTCTTGGCTACAATTATAAATTGGTGAATGTAGTGGTAGTCCACCAGTGTGGTACTCAGGTGGACAAGAACAAAGCCACTGCAATCTTACAATAATGCCGCTATAAACGACTAAAGAGTTCTGCATCCTCATCATGTCCAATACATGATATTGAAACCGCCTCTGCGAATGATCTAAAACATACTTCATTAAAATGGACAACTATAGTGCTGTTCTTATACTTCGCTTGGAGCCATACATGAATCAACCTAATGTAGTAGTGGATTCAATGTGGAACCACAGACCCCCTCACTGAATCAATCTATAGTAGTAGTGGATTCAATGTGGAACCACAGACCCGCTCACTGAATCTATAGTAGCAGTGGACCCAATGTGGAACCACGGACCCCCTCACTGAATCAATCTATAGTAGTAGTGGACCCAATGTGGAACCACGAACCCCCTCACTGAAACAATCTGTAGTAGCAGTGGATTCAATGTGAAACCACGGACCCCCTCACTGAATCAATCTATAGTAGCAGTGGACCCAATGTGGAACCACGGACCCCCTCACTGGATCAATCTATAGTAGTAGTGGACCCAATGTGGAACCACAGTCCCCTCACTGAATCAATCTATTGTAGTAGTGGACCCAATGTGGAACCACGGACCCCCTCACTGGATCAATCTATAGTAGTAGTGGATTCAATGTGGAACCACGGAACCCTTCGCTGAATCAATCTATAGTAGCAGTGGACCCAATGTGGAATCGACCTCCTCACTGGATCAATCTGTAGTAGTAGTGGACCCAGTGTGGAACCACGGACCCCCTCACTGGTGAAAATAGAACAATACCACAGCCCTCTCATCATGTCATAGAAATGTATACAAAATATGGATGTGAATGAGGCTAGCAGCTTAATGTAAAATATACCGGTACAATAGCACCACTGCGTGACTACACAAAGTGCTATGTCAAGTCTGTTTTTGCGTTGGCCTTAGGGCACTTTGTGAAGGTAACAGTATATGTGGGGCACCAACCAGAAAGTCTGACCAGACTGATACGATACAACCTGTTTCCAGAGGCACTAACCAGAAAGTCAAAGAGGCGTCCCTGGACCCATGGTTACCGTGGTTACTCTTGGCTACAATTATAAATTGGTGAATGTAGTGGTAGTCCACCAGTGTGGTACTCAGGTGGACAAGAACAAAGCCACTGCAATCTTACAATAATGCCGCTATAAACGACTAAAGAGTTCTGCATCCTCATCATGTCCAATACATGATATTGAAACCGCCTCTGCGAATGATCTAAAACATACTTCATTAAAATGGACAACTATAGTGCTGTTCTTATACTTCGCTTGGAGCCATACATGAATCAATCCATAGTAGTAGTGGATTCAATGTGGAACCACAGACCCGCTCACTGAATCTATAGTAGCAGTGGACCCAATGTGGAACCACGGACCCCCTCACTGAATCAATCTATAGTAGCAGTGGACCAAATGTGGAACCACGGACCCCCTCACTGAATCAATCTATAGTAGTAGTGGACCCAATGTGAAACCACGAACCCCCTCACTGAAACAATCTGTAGTAGCAGTGGATTCAATGTGAAACCACGGACCCCCTCACTGAATCAATCTATAGTAGCAGTGGACCCAATGTGGAACCACGGACCCCCTCACTGGATCAATCTATAGTAGTAGTGGACCCAATGTGGAACCACAGTCCCCTCACTGAATCAATCTATTGTAGTAGTGGACCCAATGTGGAACCACGGACCCCCTCACTGGATCAATCTATAGTAGTAGTTGATTCAATGTGGAACCACGGAACCCTTCACTGAATCAATCTATAGTAGCAGTGGACCCAATGTGGAATCGACCTCCTCACTAGATCAATCTGTAGTAGTAGTGGACCCAGTGTGGAACCACGGAGCCCCTCACTGGTGAAAATAGAACAATACCACAGCCCTCTCATCATGTCATAGAAATGTATACAAAATATGGGTGTGGATGAGGCTAGCAGCTTAATGTAAAATATACCGGTACAATAACACCACTGCGTGACTACACAAAGTGCTATGTCAAGTCTGTTTTTGCGTTGGCCTTAGGGCACTTTGTGAAGGTAACAGTATATGTGGGCCTAGTCAACAGCAGTGTGTGTCACAACACTTGTGAGGGTATTAGCAGAAGTATAAGTTGCGTAGCTGACACTGATGTCGGGGAACAAGTGTTGCATACGTCATTGTGCTAGGCCTTAGATTTGTATGTGGTGGGGTGACCAGTTCCTTGCTTCGCTGTATTCTATGTCCTGGCAGTAAGGCAGGTACCCATTTACTACATGGTCTTCTGCTGCTTGTGTCGATGGCAGAGTTCGAATCAGTCACCTGTGCTGTTGAAGCGACAGCTCTACAACTACGCCTTTCAGACGTTTCACCAGAAATAGCAGCAGTAATAATCGCAGAAGTCGATTCGCCAAAAACAAAGGCGCGGCACATATCACTGAGTGCTACTTTCATTGATGCAGCTGTTAAATAAGTGTTGTTTGTTACTGTTAAGTGCCACTGTCAAAGTGGCAACACCTCGGGACGACCAGGGTGTCTCTCAATGGGCTCAGGGGGTCAATAATCTTAGAAAGTCACGAACCGATACATTTTTAACCGGTACATTCATGTTTATGTGTATGGAGTGTCTTATGTCCTAACGGGCGCGTTTATCAATGGAGGTTGGAGAGGGGAGGGAGTGGAATGATCTCTAGATAAAAGTGCAGTGCTTTTCAAACTGTGTACGGCGGTCGATTATGTACCTGTAACTCAATATAGCTGTGCGATAATTTTGTAATCATTGACTTTATTCTATAGCGTTCTGCACAATAAAAATAAAACTAAGCAGATCTTACAGATGAGAACAAAACACATTATAATTATGGCCAGTTCGCTTTATACCAAAACAGTCACACGTTAATGTATCTTTTTTTATCTTCCTGTTTTCGGCACAGTTTTAAATAAGTGTGCTACATAGATTTAAAACATTAACATGTTCTTACAAAATGTTTGGGGAAAACTGATATGCTGGTTAAACAGAAGAAGTAAAAGTGCAGGACTAGACAACAACCTGTAATTGTGAGGCAACAGCCAGTATTTGTGACCGAAAACAACCTGTATTTGTGACCGACAATAACCTGTATTTGTGACCGACAAAAACCTGTATTTGGGACAGAAAACAACCGGTATTTGTGACCGACAATAACCTGTATTTGTGTCAGAAAACAACCTGTATTTGTGACCGACAATAACCTGTATTTGTGACCGAAAACAAACTGTATTTGTGACCGACAATAACCTGAACACACGAACGATCTCATTCAGATGTAACTAAAAGAACTCTACTGTGATGACATCTGTCTAGTTTAGCAGATCAGGTTAGACTCTGAGCCTAACAACAACATCCCAACCCTGTAGACCAGCCTCCTTGGAATCTGGGTGTGTTTTCCGCTCATTAATATTACCTGATGGGGAGAAGATACTAAACTCGGGTCAGGCAAAACATACTGATTAGACTTATGTAGGGTCAGGCAAAACATACTGATTAGACTAATATCGGGTCAGGTAAACATACTGATTAGATGAATGTACACCTGGAAGATTTGTTGGGCTGGGGAATAAATGTCGCTTGTCCCTAAACAGACTAGGTTTGCCTTTTACCTCCGATAGAAAAAAAAGCATATGTATTGCTGATGATCTGAAAGCATTTACTTATGTTCAATGACAGACATCCAAACCGCTCGGTCAGCGTCTTCTCTACCAGGCCTATAGCACTAACGGCCGTTCAAGTTTAAGTGGTAGAGACGATTGTAGGATGTCTCATTTTAGACTTTAGCTTTGTGTGGTATGTGGGGGCACTTAACTTAACTTAACGTCTTTATACTGATTTAGAAGACTCTGTAGACTCTGTATACAACCATTTTCATTTACAGTAACTTGCTATTTAAAGCTATTCTTAAATGCATTAATTGTCCCTGCCTCCACTACTTCATGTGGCAATGCATTCCACGCATTCACCACTCTCTGACTAAATAAATGTTTCTAATATCTAATCTGGACTTTATTTAGTTAATGTGTAGCTATGCCCTCTTGTTCTTGTAAGTGGTTGTATTCCTAGCTACACTCAATCCACTACCTGACGTTCCCAGTTACTGCCAAGTTGATTCCATCGTGCCGAGACCAGGAAGCAACCCCGGTGCAGTAACCATAGGGACACAGGACCTAACGATCTATTACAAAATGGAAAAAAAGGTCGAGTAAAATGAAAATAATGCAACCACCATCCTAGCATGTATAATGTGGATAGAGGCAGGAAAATAATGATAGAAATACACAATAACTCACTCTGGTGGAATAAAAAATCATCAAAGGGAAGTTGGTGCAAAACTGGAGGTAAAAGAAGTTTTAGTTTTGGATAAAATATGATCGAATCATTTCAGTTGAATTGAATGACAAGCCAATAGATATTAATCATTTGCATAACTATGCTCCAATATCGAACAATAAAGACGTGGACACGTTCTCCCGCGTGAAGTATATGCAATGAGCATGTTCAAATGTGAAGGTCAAGTGGTTACTGCTAGTGCCTCTCTTTGATTGGATGGCTTGCTCTGAACAACATATTTCTGATCGTTCGCACAAGTCACACTTAAGCTTTGTGTTTTTATGAAAGAGAGTTCAGTTGAATTCAAGTGCACCAGATATATGACCAAATGGGAAACCGAACATACTGGTTACACCAAAAACGATGCCTATTACCAGTTGAACCGAAGAGAGCAGGTCGTTGTCTTCAGACTTCGCACTGGCCACAACAGACTGAGGTACCACCTATTCAACAAATTGAAGATAGGGTGTACCGACGAATGCCCGTGCGGTACTGGTAAAATGACCGCTGAACATCTGCTGCAGAACTGCCCGACATACGAGGATCAGAGAGAGCAGATGTGGCCATTACCAGTGGAACTGCAAGACAAGCTCTATGGCAGTGGCGAGAGCCTCAGGATGACCGCCGCTTTTTTCGAAAAAATAATGGTTACTGTCTGACTGCGTACGAAGAAGAAGAAGAATTCAAGTGCAATCTGCACGTCGAAGGTGGCAAAGAAATGAATCTTCAACGTCTTCTGGCTCTGACCTTGATAATACAATCTGCCAGGTTTTCCTTCCTGTTCATGTGTTAAATCATCATTCAAATTACAACGCTGTTATCTTTGGCACTTTTACCCTCTATTATTACTTCCAGTATTCTTTTAAGTAAGGTGTCTCTTTATGTGACCAGTATCTCAACTGCCTGACCCACATTTTGCTCATCAATTCTCTTTACGCCTTTAACTTCTACAAATCTCCTCTATCTGTTTGTTTTCTTCCCAGGCCACCTGTCTCATTCTTATGTATATCCACATTGCTTTTTCATTGTCGACGTGTCCACGTTTCACAGTCATGTTGAGTATACACAACACCTGATCGCTTTCATTTCTAATTGATGTGTTATCTGTTCAGATGTCAAAGTATGACTCTCATGTTTCTGAAAACAGGTTTTCTATCCACATTCTCTTCCTGGTTTCTAATTCCCTCCTTCGTTCATCCTCCGCTATCATATTTGAAAATATGAGAAACTGTTCATGTTCTTCTTCTTCGTTTGTTCTCAAACTCCGGCTACTAAGATTTTACAAAGAGCTTTGAAAGTAGCAGGATGTAGTCCGGAGAACGGAATGCGTTGTGCCGTAGTTTACAGCTTCACTGCGATATTTACACATTTTGGTCCGACACAGGCGATTTCAGCAGGAATATTTGGGTACCGGGTTAGCCTTCGCTATTTGATCCTTTCTCAGCAGGCAGTCTGTCCTATTGCAGCCTGTTATCCAGGATCACCACGTGAAGGTGGAGAAGGGTCTGGTTTGCTGGCCATGACTCCAACAGTGAACTTTTGGTCACTGACCCTGATTCCAAGAGTGAACTTTGGGGTTGCTGGTCATGACTCCAACAGTGAACTTTTGGTCGCTGACCCTGACTCCAACAGTGAACTTTGGGCTTGCTGGCCATGACGCTAGAAGTGAGCTATGGGTCGCTGATCCTGACCCTAGCAGTGAACTATGGATCGCTGGACCTGACACTAGCAGTGAGCTATGGGTCGCTGGACCTGACGCTAGCCGTGAGCTGTGGGATGCTAGCCCTGACGCTAGCAGTGAGCTGGGGGTCGCTAGCCCTGACGCTAGCAGTGAGCTGTGGGTCGCTAGCCCTGACGCTAGCAGTCAGCTTTGGGTCTATGGCCCTAACGCTAGCAGTGAGCTGTAGGTCGCTAGCCCTGACGCTAGCAGTGAGCTGTAGGTCGCTAGCCCTGACGCTAGCAGTGAGCTGTGGGTCGATGGCCTTGATACTAACAGTCAGCTTTGCTTCGCTGACAGGAGCAGCTCATTCACTGCTCAGCATCTTGATCCCGGGCATGTTCTAATAATGGATAATTGACTCGCATATGTGGAGGAAACATTGCTTTGCGAGACCATGTGTTTTCTTACAACTGCGTGCCATTGTTGTTATGTGTTTCGTTTCTTTGTAATCGTTTTGAGAATTTCTTTACCCGCATCTTTCTGACATTCAAATGGAGTAAAGTAAAGCAAGGTGTAACCACCCGATCCTTCTTCTGTCTAATCTGAAAGAAGTCTAACAGGTACACAAAGACTGCTCTTTCTTGAGGCACAGCCAAGTATGTGCGTACCTCAGCCCTATTCTCGCATAAATTAGATAGTATAGGCAGGGGACTAAAGTACAGGAATGACAAAACTGAAAGTTAGGACAGGGTGTGTCGCTAGAACACATTGAGTGCACAGTCCATAATTAAAATGGTGTCATCTCTAACTACGTATTAGTATACATCTGGACGCGAACTTCTGTGTGCGTAAATATATATATATATATATATATATATATATATATATATATATATATATATATATATATATGGCCAACTCTTTGCTTGGCCATCTTACCTTCCACATATATACGTCAGGTACCCAGTTACAGCTAAGTACAATGGGTAAAAAAAACAAATGAAAAAAAATGTAAAAGTTGATTAAAGTTAAGTTTAATCAAAATTTTAAAATGGGTATGGTCAGATAATGCACCGAGACGAGAACGCAAACAAAACCTACGTTACGACCAATAGGCCTTCAACAGGGACAACAAATAACAACAATACTGAACTAAGAAATCAACATACAAGGAAAAAATGGTATATTTATCTGATTGTAGACCCAGTCTGTCGAAGCGACTGGTTTTGTCAGGTGCTTGACTGAAAATGAAGGGTTCCGGTCAAATAATGTGGCCAGGAGAGCGTAAGAAGTGAGGGGGAATGACATCTGGGAGAAAACCTGTTTTATTACCGTGATAGTAAAGTCAGCCTAACCGTTTGTCCGGTCACGTACACTATGTGTGTATCGTCTAGCGGAGCATTCTATTCCTTGCTCCTGATTTGGTTACTTAGTCAAGGACTGATGATTTTCCATGTGATATAGGACTAGTTCTCCTTCTGTGTGGTCGGGGAGAAGCGAGCTACATTTCTAGTAACTTCATTTCCTGACTCATGGCAGACCCTCCCCCCCCCCCCTTTCAGTGTGGCCTGGAGAAGCAAGCTACATTTCTAGTAACTTCATTTCTTGCCAACTCCTCCCCCCCCCCCCCACTCTCGTGCTGTCTTTTCTACAAACACATTATTGACTCCAAACACATACACACATATTCTTGACTCCACACACATACAAACACATTATTGACTCCACACACATACAAACACATTATTGACTCCACACACATACAAACACATTATTGACTCAACACACATACAAACATATTATTGACTCCCCACACATACAAACACATTATTGACTCCACACACATACAAACACATTATTGACTCCCCACACATACAAACACATTATTGACTCCACACACATACAAACATATTATTGACTCCACACACATACAAACACATTATTGACTCCACACACATACAAACACATTATTTACTCTACACACATACAAACACATTATTCACTCCACACACATACAAACACATTATTCACTCCACACACATACAAACACATTATTCACTCCACACACATACAGACACATTATTGACTCCACACACATACAAACACATTATAGACTCCACACACATACAAGCATATTCTGGACTATAAACAGTTGATACATTACCACGCATAATTCGATCAAACTGTTACAGGGTAACAGACTAGTTGATAAAACTTTTCCAGAAATGTCGAACGGAATTAAGATGTCGAACAAACCTCAACAAAAGTCGAACAACCCGTTTCAGAATAGTCGAACAAAGTGTTGTTAAGTTAGACAAGAAAACATATCCGTTTAAAAAAAAATCATAAATTTAAATCCACAAAACGAAACACTTTCAGCTGTAACCATGACGACGCTGCTAGAATATAACATAAATGTATTCACTGTGTTGTTGATCAAACTAATAAGCACTGGCTCGAAATCATAAACAAAGATCACTGGAGATGAAGTCGATGTGACTACAACAAATCAACTGTTCATGCTCGCAAGCAGATCAGTTCAACAAGCTACACAATCGTAGTGTATTAGAAAGAGAGCCCAGTGTTACGAAAAGCCCACCAGCTTCGCATTGCTAACACGTAATTCCCGCGCTATTGGATCCGCCCGGACGTTACGCGCGTTATTTTGGAGGGAAAGACGCAGACATTTGTCCGGAAAGCAAGCGTATCATCAAATCAGCTGACAGAGATAGGTGATCTTTACACTTTTTGCACTGAAACCCATTTCAAATTCTAGTCCAGAGTTGCCAGCATGACATTTTGCAGTCAAAATCAGGAAATCTAACTTTATAATTGATTGATATCCGATAAATTATTTGGCTTTTTATGGTGTTCTGGACTGATTTCAAAACCATCACAAAAAGCGATGTCCGACGGCTGAATTGTTGTATTGGCATTTTCTTGTAGTGTTGCGTTATTTTCTTCTGGCAACCGTGCTCCGTCCTTACACGTTAACATCTTCTTCTTCTAAATTGTAATCTGGCAACCGTGCTCCCGTCTTTACACGTTAACCAGCATAAACATCTTCTTCTTCTAAATTTTAATCTGCCAACAGTGCTTTCATCTTTATCCAGTGTAAACATCTGCTTCGTCTTCTTCTAAATCTTAATCTGGCAACCGCGTTCCCGCCTTTACACATTTTGCCGTGTTATTTGTTATTCTTTCTTATTCGTCTTCTTCTTCTCCTTCTGAGTCCGTTCAAAATAGCCTGCAATCAAGTCCTGAACAGGGCTTTGTAAATAGCAGGATGTTTTCCAGAGAACGGAATGTGCTGTGTCGCTAGTTAACAGCTCGACTGCAATATTTGCACCTTTCGGTACAACACATCTGTCTTTGGCAGCCGTCTTCTACTAATTCGCACAGAAATAAGTTCTCAAACTCCGCTTCCAAGCCCTGGACGTTCTCAAACTCCGCTTCCAAGCCCTGAACGTTCTCTAACTCCGCTACCAAGTCCTTAACGTTCTCAAACTCTGCTTCTAAGCCCCGAACGTTCTCAAACTCTGCTTCCATGACCTGAAACTTCTCAAACTCTGCTTCTAAGCCCTGAACGTTCTCACAGTCCCGCTTCCAAGCCCTGAACGTTTTCACAGTCCCGCCTCCAAGCCCAGAACGTTCTCAAACTCCGATTCTAAACCCTGAAAGTTCTCAAAATCCGCTTCCAAGCCCTGAACGTTCTCAAACTCCCGCTTCCAAGCCCTGAAAGTTCTCAAACTCCGCTTCCAAGCCCTGGACGTTCTCACAGTCCGGCTTCCAAGCCCTGAACGTTCCACCCGACCCCAGTGGCAAGTCAAGGACAAGACGACTAGGGGGCGACTACGAGATGCAGGAGACTCCGCATCAAGCACCCGTGAAAAAGACGGCGGAGTCTGGAGTCGAACACACACCACCTGATCACGAGGCCGACGGCTTTACCACCTCGCCACGGAATCCCCACAGCAAATTAACTGCTCAGAAAATGGATTCCTTAATAGGCATAAACAAAGCCATTTAACATTGTTTGGGTACAGACCTAATATGATGGTTGGTGATGTTTTCATTAGCCAGCTTTCAAATGTTAGAATCAAGAGATGATCATTTTATCGTAGATCTGATCCTAGGTAAAGTCTGTTTCTAAATATAAATGTAATACACATATACACACCTACACACACGCGCGGAAACTTTGTCTCTTACACATACAACTAATTAAAGATGCATCAGAATAGAAGATAGCATGTCCGCAATCACATAACAATTGTACGTCAGTTCGGTGTTGGTATCAATTCAAACGCCATACTCAAATGAGCTGTGGGAAATAGCAACTGTACTATATGGTCCTTTGAGAAACACCAGGACACACGGATTGAGTTTAAACAAAAGCTCGAAAATGGTACTGAAGAAAATATCATCTTCATTGTCCAAATACAGAACTATTCAATGTGGATCAATTTTATTATGGGACACTCATTTTTGATCTGCAAGAACAGATACCAGGAGTAGAAGTAATGGTAATAATAAGTCGAGGCTGTGAAGGGATTGAACATTAAAGTAGTGTATAAAAAACATAAACAAGCATGGCTCATATAACGCGTTGGAACAAGAGCATAGATGAAACCAATGTTACATTCAAAAGATCTTCATCAGACACAGACATAATACATGAAAATAACTAACACATCAGAACAGTGTTGATGAATACATAAAGATGCTTAGCTTGAGGTCGTCTCTGCGAAACGTCCTGACCAGTTTATCCATGGACCGTCTGTTCACTTCTGCTTCCCCTTAGCATGTCAGGACGTTTCTCACAGGCGACCATGCGTTCAGTATCTATATGTGTTTATCATGCATCTTATGATTTGGTATCTGTTTGTTAGCTGTTTTCATGTGTGTTTTCCGTTGACCATAATGAAGGCCTATTTGGACGGTGATTTTCCCCTATGTACTTGCTCCAACGCAATATTTATCCATGCCTTTTTACTCGTCAATAGTAGAAGGGTATTTAATAACTCTATTATCACGGCAATTATCATCATGTACAAGGTTCAACCATCATTCTAAACCGTTATATTAACTTGCAAGAATAAACAACAAAACAGTTTCAAAATCTAGATATGGTTCGAGGCGCCTTCAGTGCTTTTCTTGGAACCGCAAGGGTCTGTGACCTCAAGCTAAGAATTGCTGATGTATGGGGTAACAGATGCATACGACTAGGTATAAAACATAGTAAAAATGTAACATGATTGCCGCATTGATTTAAGAGACTAAGGGTGGTGTGGGCACAGGGCGAACTATCTCATTCTCAAGAAACTGTAAAACTTCAGAAAAAGTAAAGAACACCTCCACAACCCACGGTCAAAGTGGAGCGACAATGTCAAGTCACATGACAATATCACATTATCAGATTATCACATTATCAGATTATCAAATTATCACATTATCCTCGGCTATCCAGCAAAAAATGCGTATGCGAGGAGGCCAGTAACGCTGTGTATGCATTCCGATCATATGCTGTGCTATACCATTGTGCAGACCAGACCTGTTATCAAACCATCAGGCCACTGCATTGGTGGACGGTCAAGTGGACGTTTATAAGCGTACGTCCAATATAACGTCGGTCTTCATGATAAGTAGCATAACAAGCAACGAAGCCACAGTAAATATCATGGCAAACAACGATACATTGGGACAGATAAACTGTTCGTTGTACACAGGGCAGATAATAACAAATGATGTTAGACGTGAAAGCTAAGTTAAGAAGAGAATAGGAATGGGCAAAACCACATAAAACAACAAGAACAATATTTTGGCCTTCCAGGCAAATAACAAATACAATAACAGCGAGAATCATGAACTGTTATGTATATCTCCAAACGATCACACAACTTCAATATTAATTTGCCAAAAAAATGTAAATAAAGAAATAACACTCGGTCAATTCCGAACGATAAGATTAATAACACACGCATCTACCATTCTTGAGAAGATCATTAAGAAGATTTGATGGCAAGATAGATGAGGTGCTGAAAGATAACCAGTTTGGATTTCGCAAGGCTAGAAGAACATGGGATGCTATAGGATCACTGCGGCTTCTCGGAGAAAGAATGATCGATCATGGACGACCACAATTTATCTGCTTTATTGATTACGAGATAGTCTTTGCTCGAGTCCTTTAAAGCAATATTTTTTTTTAGTTTAGATGCTGCAACAAACATGAATAGAAAAGAACACTCGTTAATCAAGAACCTGGACGAAAATCAAGAGGCGATTATTTAATTACAGGTTTCAAGTATCCAGTTTCTATAAGACTGTAGACAGGGCTGCTTGCTTTCTCTGAATCTTTCTAACGCACATTCTGAGATGATGGAAAAAGCTGTTCGGCTTTGTAATAGGGGTGTCAAAGTCAATGGTGTGAAAGTTAATACCATCAGATTTGCCGATGACCAGGCCATACTGGAAGGATCAGAAGCAGCGATGCAAATGGAGCTCGACAAAATAAATTGTACTGTCAAAACATTTGACATGTAAATATCAACACGTTTAGTTTGGTGATAGACAAGCAACAAAGGCAAATACATATAGTCTTCAATGGAGAAGTAATTGCAAAAATACGTATGTTGGCATATTTGGGGCAATCCATAACAGATGACGCCCTGCAATGAAACAGAAATTAAAGCAAGGATTGCATTGAAAAAAAGATCTTCAGCAGATAAAAACAGAAACAGCTAACCTCAAATAATATCAGGATAGAACTGAGGAAATAATAATCGACGCCCATTTTTGGCGAAATCTACTGTATGGGGCTGAGACGTGGAAAATAGCAAGGAAGGATGAAAACAATATGGCCGGAAGCATTTAAACTGTGGTGCCACCAAAGAATTGAAAAAGTGAGTTGAACATAAAGAAGAACCAATGATAATGTCCTCACTAAATTGGACGCATAGCGACAAATGTTGACAATGATACAAAAATATCGATTGAGCTGACTGGGAAAAAATATGCGACATGAATGTTTTATGCAGAAGATATTGGAGCGCAAGATTCAGTGGAAGAGAGAACTGGGTGCGATCAAGATTCACTCTTATATCTCAGGCATGAAGGGACATTAAAGTACGAAACTATAATGAAATGAAGAGAACCGCAGAGGAAAGGGTCAAATGGAGAGATATACTTACACAACCTTACAAGGACTGATCCACCAGATGATGACGATGATATACATTCATCATTACTATACGACCAGGAAAAATGAACGATGAGCAAATAGTTGAGACGACCAAATAAAAGCTCTTGAAATGTGGATATACAGAAGAATGGGTCGCATTTCGTGAAAGAAAAGCATAAACAAATTAAAGAAATCCTCAGGAGACTAGAAATAGAGAGGGAAATACCGAAAGACTAAAAAATTAGCCAAATCAAATATTTCAGACATATAAATAGACGAGATACACTGCTGAAAGCAATAATTGAGGAAATGGTTAATGGTGGGATGAAACCGGGAGGGGAGCGGGGGGGGGGAGGGGGAGGGGGGGGGCGAAGAAAGTGCCAAAAATGGGAGAGCAACATCCCGAGAAAAAGAAATAACACTAAGTCAGTGAACCATCAAGAGAAACAGTTGACGTTGGAGGGTCATTTCAGTCGACCTTCGATGCGTGATGTCATTTGGCATAAAAATCATCGTACCATTGTCTAGCCCAGTGATATTTGCACAATAATGCAGCTTCCATTACTTTTCGTAACAGTTTGAAGTCAATGTTCTTCATTTCCGATCTAATCCCGTATCGTGATCACGAGTACACGTTTTTGCATTGCTATCTGGCTGACTTGGAGCTTTGGAACATCTGCTTTACGCCAGTTCCACACTTCACAGTTCTAAATCATGACTGAAATGACCACAGGATTAAAGATGTGTGCTCCTGCTGTGGTGCCTCTCATCTTCTCATCTATAGCAGTTTTAGCTGTTTGCACTTTAATCTATGCCAAGCCGCTGTTCTCCGTCTTGAATCTCTCTCTCAATTTTGTGGGTGGTATTTATTTCTTGGCTCAGGAAGACGTCAGATTAACTTCTTCGATGGTTTCATCTTCAAGTTTGATGTCTTACTTTAGGCAGTTGGGATATCTGAGGCATTGTGTTTTATCATTTTGAATCTTCAGGCCAGTAGTTCTGCTGATCTTATTTAGATCGTGCAAGCTATGTTTTCATTAGTGGTGTGGCTGATGAGCATAACATCTTCTCGTCCATACTGACGTCTCTGTTGATTCAAATTAGCTGTTGGAGCTGATAAACATCATCTCACATGCATCTGATAAACTTCATCTCACATGCATCTGATAAACTTCATCTCACATGCATCTGATAGACATCATCTCACATGCACCTGAGATGTGACATCAATACACAGTGTCAGCCCTCGTAATCCGCGCTGGGTGTACGAGATACAAAAGGACGACAAGATGTGAAAGTGTCTGTGTGTCTAAATACTAAGACAAGAGGCACAATCGGGACATTAAGTCGGTTTATTTTAAAACCCGCGGGCTAGCTCCGGCCCGCCACCTAGTTTTGGCCTGCCTGCTAACCAGTTTTGAGGGTACTATTTTTGTTGATTGAAAATTACTATATACTCCGACCACTGTGCTACAAAAGTATTACAAAATAGCACGCTCAATTTGTGCGATTGACATCTCCCCACCTCCCACAACACCACCAACTCTCTCTCTCTCTCTCTCTCTCTCTCTCTGTCTCTCTCTCTCTCTTTCTCTCTCTCTTTCTATGTCATACCAATTGAGGTCTTCTAGATAGTGCCGACAAAACGGAAATGATAACGTCAGATCTCTGATCGTGCACGTGGACAGGCGAAGACAGTGTCGGTACCTACTTTGATAATGAGAAACTGAAAGCAATGACATATCTTTTCTGCGGTTGGAAGTCTCTGAGATCAAATGATGTTACTTTGTCTTTAGCATCGGAATGGGAAAGTCATGGTGGGGGGGGGGGGGGCGGGGGGGGGGGGAGTGGATGGTAGGTAAATTTCTATAGGAAGAAGTTGAGGCGCGGAGTAGGCCTTGTGATGTGTGTTAATTATAAATCAAACAGTGACACTTCTGGGCGTGTAGCTGTTGTGCACTTTTCCATGAATAAAAGTTTGCATTTGTAAAAAATGTTTCCAAAGTATAGATTAGTGGACAGTAAAAATCGCGCATTTAAACCAGAATGGGGGTTCGATTGTTTATAATCAATGCTCAGTTTGCGTCCAAGTGTTAGCGCCTAAGTGTTAGCTCCTAAGTGTTGGGACCCAAGTGTTAGCCGAATTAAAGAAATATAACTAGAAGCGTCACTGCATCACAAATCATCAGAAAAACAGCGGCGAGCATAGCAGCGAGTCGCAAAAGCTTGTGATTGAACAAGTCAAGAAAAATTGAATCAGAAAAATAGTATATTTAGTAAAGTAAATACGATTCAGGAATCATCGCTCATGACGATTTTTTATGGTTCGCTTTATGAATAAAATTATGCTCAATCTAAGACAAATCACATGCATTGGACATGATGTCTTTGACACGCCGTTCAATGTTCAGGGATATAACTGATATTGCAACACGTGAAGTATTTTCTTCATCTGAATCCGTTATACACGTCCATGTTTTAGATTTAGCAAACTTATTTACACATTTTTTTAAAAACTGCTCCCAGTTGTAAGTGTTTCTGATGGAAAATATAAATGACAAAAAAATGTTAAGTTGATTAGTTAAGTTTAATAAAAATTTAAAAATTGTGTTTGGTCAGATTCCGCATTGAGACGAGAACACGAACAAAGCCTACGTTACGACCAATAGGCCTACATCAGCCTTCTAATAGCGCTTTTCTCTTCCAAGCAAAAGCTGTCCCTTTCGGATGCTCATTCTCTGCACAATATATATTATATGAGCTAGTTAGTGAAACATTCTCGTCTTCTGCCTTCCAATCTGATATCTTTTGTAGCACAACTAGTTCCATTTGCAAACAACAAAAACGAAAATGTACAGCTTATTTAACGTCAACATAAAATGGAGATGAGATGATTTTCAAATTCACATTTTGTGCTTAAAAATAAATTAGTTCTTCGTTAAAAAGTTCACCTCGTCGCAAATGAATCGGAATAAAAATCATTGTTGTTGATCGGAAATGGGAACATTTATAAATATTTCTTATAGTTAGTTGACTTTCTTAGAGTCGACATTTATTCTGAAATGACTGAATGACTCCATATAGTTTATGAGCCATCCGTCTTTGATCTGTTAACTGAACATTGGGTTCATTGATATGGTCTACAAAAATACTGAGATCAGCTTTTATTTTTAAACTGCCGTAGAGATATTTCTTTCTTGCCCTTGAAAACAAATAACTCCTCTTTCAAATCATCGCCGTACTTCATTCGCCTTTCACTTCCTTAGCCAACGCACTTTACAGTACCATGCTATGTTTTCATGGCTGGGATTGATGGTCTTCAATACATTCTTGAAACTGACGGTAGATTTGTGCTCTCGACTTGAGAAAATATATGCAGGAAACTAACGTGATCATGGCATCATAGCATTTTTCTAATTTTTAAACACTTGTTTTGTTGGTTTAACATGAAATGAAGTACACATAGAATTTCTGAATTGATGATAAGATCATACGACTCTGAACTGATTTGATCAACAACGCCAATGCTTGACCCAATGACTGCTTGAGTCCCATCGGTGGATATCTTGTTCAGCTTATTTTATTTGAGGGTGAGGTATTAAAAACATTTTTTTGTCTTGAAAATGACTTCCCCTTTGTGGTATCTTTCATTGGTCTGAAGATCAAGTAATTCTTCCGCACAATAAATTTTAACAACGACAAATATAGCCAAATTGAACGGTACCTGTTGCGCCCGTACTCTCGTCTAGAGCAATTCCAACGCTTCAAACTGTGAAGGCAATTCTTTGAGGCTAAATTTTATGTCACATCCATTACGGCGACAGGTCTTTCATTACAGTCCGACGAGGAAGTCTAATTTGTGTAATGCCCATGCCTTTATCAGGACACATTACTTTACTGACAGCAGGGAAACATTCATTGACAGCTTCCTTTGTAATTTTGCTTTGAGTGATTTGCAGTTCTTTCCACTGACAGTAACACTTGCCAAAACAATGTTGTGAGCTTCATTAATCTGTTTGTGGAGAGATATTCGTTGATGAGATCAATTATTTCTCAAACGGGTGTCTCTTATTTGGCCTCAGCTGATCTTTGAAATCGTTGTAATTGCTGTTCTTGATATTAAACTATTTTTGTATGTTGTATTTTTATGAACGGAAATAGTTTAAAACTAATCAGACATGAAAGGTTTTCCATCTGCATGACAAAACAATAATCGCCAGTCTTTTTAAAAAAACTGAAATACACGTCACTCATTGTCCATTTTCCTTCAATGATGTCCGATTAATAATTTCTAACGCCAACACAATTATAACATAATTTTTTTTTAAAAATCACAGTGCGCCACAAGATATCAATTATATTGTAAGATAATAAACTCGAGTATGACGATTTCATAACACGCTCAATTCAGTATTGACAATTGTGAGCGATGGTGTTGCTTGCATGAACTTATTGAGAGGTTTCAGTTCAATGGTTTTGAGCGATCGTTTCTTGCCGCGCTAGCTGCGTCTAAGTCAACATTAACTTGGATTACCTCGAAATGCACACATTTACACTTCAGAAACGTTTTAAGTGAGGTCAATACATATATTGCAGATGCTCGACTCATGACAGCGTTCAAGATGAACTCATTACTGTTTATGTGTTAACATTTTAATGGGCACATTTCACGATAAGGCTGTGGACGTTCTGTTTTTCTTTTTGTATACAGAACATCGCAAAAGTCATTTAGTGATTGGCTGGCACGATTCCGTGAAATTTGGATGATGAGTCCTAGCCTGCCTGATATAATCAGTGCCGGAACGCAGGATGAATGCAACACAATCCGCGCTTGAAATACACCATTTGACATCTTTCGTGCAGAACATGAAGGCATGAATTACTGGTCTGAATGTAGAAAATATCGACGGTCCAGAATAAGTCAGGTATCATTCACTATCTGCTTACTGTGCTACTATGATTGATTGGTTTGATTGGCATCATGCCAGTCTGGAGAGACAATGTACTTCACGCTGGAGAGAGGTCTTAGTTGTTGGTCTTGCTGTAGCTGCACATGTTTAGAGTCTGCATCTTGGTTTCCCCTGCAAGCAGGCCAGCACATAAAGCCTGCCTTCAGCCTGTCTGTCTTTGGCAAATTCTTCCCAGATCAACGCTTTCAGGGAGTTAGTAAATGAGTGGTAAAACACAATAGTGCCGTTGTTCAGACCACAGTATTGACAAGATGCGAAGTGTTAAAAAATAAAAATATGTGTTATGGATTAGATAGTTTTATCGAAACTAGTTTAGCTTGCTGGGCCTGTCATTGTTCGTTGATTCAGTCCTTGCTGACACTGTTTTGTTACTATTATATTCCAAGAACACATCATCTGATTCTCATTTACATAAAACATTGGTATTCGGTTTCGTTGCTGTTATTCAATTTCAACATTTTTTTGCAGAGGTTAAGAAACATTTGCGTGACAACTCTGTGATCGTTACTTTTCTGAATACAGATCTTCCTTAGGACGTTGAAAGCTATAGGGATGGCGGGCAAAAGAGTCATCTTGTATCGCATCTCTAACAAAACTCTGGCGACCGGTGCTATCGAATTATTGGTGTGAGTGAGTGCTGGGAGTCTGGTCGCGCTTGAGATGGCTGGCTGAAACCATTACAATCAGGCTGGCATAGTCGGCATCAATGTAGGTGTCGCTGAGTGCATAGACTTCCTTATTAGAATTGCGGTTGGCAGCAATCATATGTTTGATCAGTATCGCTGGACCCAAATTTAAACAGAAACGCTCAAGCTTAGCAAGTTTCAAGCCGATGTGGAGACACGAACGGAAAAGGCGAAAGCCGCTCCCAGTTCAGAAAGAACCAATAACTGAGACGTTCGATGCTGACTTACGATTTGATTAAATAAGACTCACTTCATTGGGTCCACAGATGGAGTGAATGTCATGTGTAAGGGCTTCTTGACAAAAGCTGTTGCAGTGAAATACACGATTAATCTCGCTGAAAGTAACGAGATGTTCCCATACGTTGTTTCTAATTTCCCAAGAAAGTGATCCCACTTAGGTTTGACAAGGGTGTGATCCCACTCAGGTTTGACAAGGGTGTGATCCCACATAGGTTTGACAAGCGTATGATCCCACACAGGTTTGACAAGAGTATGATCCCACATAGGTTTGACAAGAGTGTGATCCAACATAGGTTTAACAAGAGTGTGATACCACATAGGTTTGACAAGAGTGTGATCCCACATAGGTTTGACAAGAGTATGATCCCACATAGGTTTGACAAGAGTATGATCCCACATAGGTTTGAGAAGGGTATGATCCCACATAGGTTTGACAAGGGTGTGATCCCACATATGTTTGAGAAGAGTGTGATCCCACATAGTTTTGAGAAGAGTGTGATCCCACATAGGTTTGACAAGAGTGTGATCCCACATAGGTTTGATAAGAGTGTGATACCACATAGGTTTGACAAGAGTGTGATGCCACATAGGTTTGACAATAGTATGATCCCACATAGGTTTGAGAAGGGTGTGATCCCACGTAGGTTAAACAAGAGCGTGATCCCACATAGGTTTGACAAGAGTATGATCCCACATAGATTTGACAAGAGTATGATCCCACACAGGTTTGACAAGAGTATGATCCCACATAGGTTTGAGAAGGGTATGATCCCACATAGGTTTGACAAAAGTGTGATCCCACATAGGTTTGACAAGAGTATGATCCCACTTAGGTTTGAGAAGAGTGTGATTCCACATAGGTTTGACAAGAGTGTGATCCACATAGGTTTGACAAGAGTGTGATCCCACATAGGTTTGACAAGAGTGTGATCCTACATAGGTTTGAGAAGAGTGTGATCCCACATATGTTTGAGAAGAGTGTGATCCCACATACGTTTGAGAAGAGTGTGATCCCACATAGGTTTGACAAGAATGTGATCCCACATAGGTTTGAGAAGAGTGTGATCCCACATAGGTTTGACAAGAGTGTGATCCCACATAGGTTTGACAAGAGTATGATCCCACATAGGTTTGAGAAGAGTGTGATCCCACATAGGTTTGACAAGAGTGTGATCCAATATAGGTTTATCAAGAGTGTGATACCACATAGGTTTGACAAGAGTGTGATCCCACATAGGTTTGACAAGAGTATGATCCCACATAGGTTTGACAAGAGTATGATCCCACATAGGTTTGAGAAGAGTATGATCCCACATAGGTTTGAGAAGAGTATGATCCCACATAGGTTTGACAATAGTATGATCCCACATAGGTTTGACAAGAGTATGATCCCACACAGGTTTGATAAGAGTATGAACCCACATAGGTTTGAGAAGGGTATGATCCCACATAGGTTTGACAAGGGTGTGATCCCACATAGGTTTGACAAGAGTATGATCCCACATAGGTTTGACAAGGGTGTGATCCCACATATGTTTGAGAAAAGTATGATCCCACATAGGTTTGACAAGAGTATGATCCCACATAGGTTTGACAAGAGTATGATCCCACATAGGTTTGACAAGGGTGTGATCCCACATAGGTTTGACAAGATGATGATCCCACATAGGTTTGAGAAGAGTATGATCCCACATAGGTTTGAGAAGAGTGTGATCCAACATAGGTTTGACAAGAGTGTGATCCCACATAGGTTTGACAAGAGGGTGATCCCACATAGATTTGACAAGAGTGTGATCCAACATAGGTTTGACAAGAGTGTGATCCCACATAGGTTTGACAAGAGTGTGATCCCACATAGGTTTGACAAGGGTATGATCCCACATAGGTTTGACAAGAGTATGATCCCACATAGGTTTGACAAGAGTATGATCCCACATAGGTTTGACAAGAGTATGATCCCACATAGGTTTGACAAGAGTGTGATCCAACATAGGTTTGACAAGAGTGTGATCCCACATAGGTTTGACAAGAGTGTGATTCCACATAGCGGGAAAAAAAACATCAAGCACAGCTCTAAGACCATACTCTTACACAAGAAGGAAGACAAAAAACCTTGAAAATTATCCTCTAATTACTATTCTCTCAGCCCTGTACAAATTGTTCACGAAATGCGTTCTTACTTGAGTTCAGCCCATCCTCGATATTGCATAACCAGTTGAACAAGCTGGCTTTTCGTGTTCCTATAGCATACTAAAACATATATCAACCTATTGTCGCCTTATCGAGACGTCTGGAGAATACCAGATTCCCTTGATCTCATCTTTATCGACTAGAAGAACAAACAAATGAGCAAGTTCTTGCTAATTTGTTACACAAATTGAACTATCACCTCCAGCCATTACAGTGCCCAGTTGTGGTTCCAATACGAAAAGGGGTCCTCCAGGAAATCCTACCATATCTTCTCTGCGTGCTTAGAATCAGTTATTACGACAATATTGATGGCAGACGCCTCAATCATCCTCAATTCGCTGACGATGAAATGCTGATCACAGAGACAGCGCAGAAGCCAAGAACGTGTTAGAGATGTCCAACAAAGAGGGAAAGAGAGCAGGGCAAGAAATGAATATTCCCACCACCAAAGTCAAGCGAAACTGTTTCATCCGTTGCGACTTAATTATCCTCAAACGTCTAGGAATACTGATATCATGGGTGCCTCCCCGACACAATCATTTAGAAACAGAACCTACCGAAGACGGATGTGTCGGGTCGAAAGGTGCAAGTATCGCAGTCAAGCTGTAAACTTACAACACAACGTATTCCGTTCTCCGGACTATTTCTTGATACTTGCAAAGCCCTGTTCACGGCTTGGTAGCGGGAGATTGAGAACGAACATAGAAGAAATAGAAACAGAACTAACATAGCGAGCTGCACGGGCTGGGCAGTCCTCTCTTTTGTTCAGACAGTAATGGTAGGTTTCCCGGATTAGACGCTCTTCTCTCGTGAACTCCACTGCGATCCTTGCAATGTGCTATACTTCTGAAACACGGACACTTACAAACGTCATGGAGAACAAACTGTGAGTGACCCAGGTGTCTCTTGAGAGACGAGTGGTCGACCTTACTCACCGAAACCAAGGAACATACAACTTCCACAATTGCCACCTTCGACAATTATCATAGGCGAGTGATGCAGATGTTTACTCAAAACAGGAAAAACATCTGTGTACCGGCCACTAATAATAAAGGATGAACATTGGAGCACCACTACACCAGTCTGGTACCCTCGAGATAGATCTCCAAATGTAAAGGTCATACCATTACAGCATCCACAGTACGCCAAAAGGTAAAGGTTTTATCCACTGGACCTCCAAGCCAAAGATAGCAAATGCCGAGAGACGAACCTGTTATACAAACAACGCCGAGGAACAGGAAATCAAGTAATCAAGCTATATATACACACAAAACCCACAGCCTACTGCAGGCTATGCCCATCTGTAGTTTAGATCTAGAGTAGGTCAGATGTCCGTAGGCCTATCTAGAGTAGGTTATGTGTAGGCCATGCAAAACAACAACACAGACACATAATATATATATATATATATATATAGATAGATTACTTGATGACGCAGAGGTCGCCTTAACAACCCTGTTATTGGCCTAACAGTCGATATTCGCCTCTCTAGGGAGTGTACTGCCTAGGTAGTTGAAACTAATGACTGCTTCAAGACGTTGATTCTGTACAGTAATGTTAGGTTCGATGTACGGCTTTCCCTGGTGCAGACTGGAAGAATTACTCCTTTTTTCTAGTGTTGACCATGAGACCAAAGTTTATAAACAAAACTTTGCCGTAATGGAATGCATATCTTATTCTGAGCAGGTGTTGAGTGCGCAATCGTCTGTGAATAGGAGATTCAAAATCGTCGCCTCACCCACTATGGTGTAGGAGCTCAACATCCGGAGATGAGCAGCTGCGTCATGTACCTGATAAGCCAGTAGGAGCGTCATGTACATCATCAGTGAGCATTGCTGCAAAGACCATGCTAAAGAGTGCCGGGGCCAAGACACAACCCTATTTGACACCGGTAGTTACTAGGAAAACTATATACAATTCCCTCGTGCAGTACACGAGCTATCATGTCATCATGAAATAAGCGGGCAACCGTAATGGGTATGCAGGGGCTGTCAAACTTCGCCATGATTTGCCAGAGTCCATCTCTATTGACGGTGTCAAAGGCTTTGGTAAAGCTTGACAACATTATGTTAAGGTCACCATTCTGTTCTTGTTATTCCTCTTGCATATATCATGTCAACTGTCTCACGACTCGCACGAAAATCTCACTGACTCTAGGTGACCATTTAGGCGCTTGAGCAGCACGAGTTAGAATTTTGTTTGCGACTGACACCAGAGAGATACCGCTGAGATTGTCGCAGGATGGCGACTGTCCTTTTGCTAATACAGGTGCACGATTGTGGAATTCTTCATCTCCCGTGGAACTGTCTCGCTTTCCCAAATAAGTGTAGAAAAAGTGTAGTTAGTTCCTGATGAAGCACCGGACCCCGTACTTTGTAAATTTCTGCCGGGATTGAATCTGAACCGAGATCTTTGCCTTTGGAGGTCGAGCTGAAAGCTTTCCTGACATCTGCTTTGGGGGGCTCAAGGTTAAGCCGCTGGCTAATAGAAGCCTGTGGCGTGCTAGCTATGGCTTGTGATCTGAAAATGGACGGACAGCTGATAATGACAAATGATCCACACAGTGATCCAAAATCTCAACCTTGTCGGTTAATAGCGATGTGCCGTCAGCAATATAAGAAATAGATGAATGATGGGACGTAAGGTCGAAGACAGCCTTCAGTGTGCGATGAAATCGTCTCGTGTCATTGGCATCAGCATAGCCATACATCCTACATTTAGTTGAGCCAGCGTTGTACAACCGTGCGAATGTTGTTTAATGAAGTTTTTGTGTACGTGTCGCTTTAGAATAGTTCTGACAGGCAGGATCTTGACAACATCGCCGTTTTAGTCAAACCAGCCATTTTTCCTAAGAGTAAGATGACCCAAACATGCATGTGCAGATTCGTGGAATGCATCCCATAGAGAATGGCCTATTTATCTTCCACAATGCACAGTGTAGGCTGCTCTAACAATTTCGCTTATGATTACATCCTCAATGTAAATGTTCGATTGAATACACAAAATGACACTTATTGTTATGAAGACAAGGGTTTGGGAGGGAATTTGGGAATGTGCAGGGATTGTAGGGCGGAGAGGCTGAGATTATTTCATTGTTTAACTACTGTTGTTACTGTCATAGTTGGATTGCCGGCTAGATAGTCTAGACTGGTGTTGCTAGTATATATGTGTGTGTGTGTATGTGTGTGTGTATGTGTATGTGTGTATATGTATATGTGTATGTGTAAGTGTATGTGTATGTGTGTGTGTATGTGTAAGTGTATATGTATGTGTGTGCGTGCGTGCGTGCGCGCGCGCGTGCGTGCGTGTGTGTGTGTGTGTGTGTGTGTGACGTACTGTCAATTCCCGTCTGTCACGTTATACACCGAAAATTCATTGGCTCATTCATTTGATCATCGATCGATTTGCGATAATTCTACAGCTCTGATTTATGAGAAGCCCTCTCGAACGACATAACATATCAAATCGGTCTGATGTCACAACTAACAGACCTAGTCCTACAGTAGATTTCGGAAACAAGAAGGCAGATAAGCTCATAAAAGTCGGAAGTGGCTACACGCAGACGCGTCATCAACAGAGATGTATAAAAAGCAAGAACACTCACCAAACGATTCACCGGGGACGGAATAGAAAGATCAGAAAAAAGCATAACATCCATAAAATGACAGCATAGAAACACTTGAAAGAGATGGGATTCAGACTAAGAATAGGACAATGCAGACTCAAAGCGCATCTCAACAGAATGAGTCTCAGAGACACCGTCATATGCGACTGCGGAACACCTTAGCAGAAATGCACCATTTACAGAGACCAATAAAAGTTAGTCTAACCCGGGGTTGGGGGTGGAGAGTTGCGACCATGCTCGAAAAGCTGTGGGGGACCGGCGAAGACCTGGCACTTACAGTGTCGTCGTTCGTGAACGACATCTGGCTAGAAGCCTAGTGTCAGTAGATCGAAGAGAGAAGTAGCAGAAGCTTGCATGTGTGTGAAAGTATTTATATATATTGATCGAATCACGTGATCCTCGATCACTGTGCGAGATGTTCAGGGTTCTGCCTTCTGCCTAGCTCTTTTATTCATTTAGTGTTTTAAATCTTATCAATACAATTCTTCTTGTTCTTCTTCTGTGTTCGTTCTCAATCTCCAGCTACCAAACCCTGAAAGGGCTTAAGTAGCAGAATGTAGTCCAGAGAACGGGATGCGTTGTTTCGTAGTTTACAGCTTGGCTGCGATATTTGCACCTTTAGGTCCAACACATCCGACTTCAGCAAGCATTTTTTGAGTACCGGGTTAGCATTCCCTCTTCGATCCTTCACCTTAGCCAGTCAGCCCTGCTGCAGCCTGTTATCCAGGATCACCGCGTGGAGGTGTAGAAGGGTCTTGGCAGCTCTGGTTCGCAGGCCCTGAAGCTAGCAGTCAGCTATGGGTCGATAACCACTGCAGCTCATGCGCTCATTTGAGACTGAAAGACTGACGTAAACGTCACCTTGTATCTCTGTACCCGAATGTTAGACACGGTGTTAATTGGCCAACGGTAGTAATGGCTGACCAATGTGTCTTCTCTGTTCACTGACATTCAGTGATATTACGAGACATTTGTTAATTAAAAGGGATGATTTCGCCTATGTAAATACAACTGCGTGTTTGCATGTGTGTTTGTGTAGAATATGTGTGTGTAATGTATAAACTATTGTCACATTGACTAATTATCGTACCAGTAATATCTTACGTTAATTAAATGAACACTTATGTGAAGTTCAGGTGGTCGGCTTGAAAATGTCAGACTGAGCTGCCGCAATGCTCTAACAAAAAGGTCAGCAAAGTGCGCAAGCTAACTGTGTACGCATCAAACGTGGCGCATTCCTTTGTTTGTGTGTGGGTGTGTTCGAGAGGGCGTAGCTTTTGGCGTGTACGCGAGGGTAAAGGTGTGGGCGTGTACGTGAGACAGTAGATGTGGGCGTGAAAGTTGAGACTTAATGTAGCAGAAGTTAAGTCGCATAACCTTACAGAAGGGCATCGTTATAGTAAGCTATTGCGAATTTGGGTGATGTCTTTGAATGTTTGAAGTACATGTATAAATGTATAAATACAAACATAAATGCATATAAACATAAATAAATAAATAGATATAATACATAAATACATACGTACCTACATACATGTATACATGTACACTTACATACATACATAGGTACATACATATTTATTATATGAATAAATACATACATACATACATACATATATAAATACATACATACATACATAAATACATTCATACATATATAAATACATAAATACATAAATACATACATACATACATATATAAATACATAAATTCATATATACATAAATACACACATACAAACGCACATTCATACATACATTCATAAAAACATACATAAAAACACACATAAATAAATGCGTACACAAATGCATATTACATCATCATCATGTAGCATGTACTTTATAGAACGTCGCTCCCAGCACAATCTGTCTGAAAGAAACTCGTTCTCTTGCCAAAACTCCAGCCTCCGCCACAGTCATAGCCAGGCATTCCTGGATATCTTGGTGCCATCGTCTTCTTGGTCTACCCCTTCCTCTTTTACCTGGCACCATACCTTCCATCACCGTTCTCTCAAGACCGTTGTGTCTCTTGATGTGACCAAAGTATTTACATTTTCTAGCCAAAATGGAATTGATAAACCAGTTCTCCTCTATGCTCAACTCTTGCCGAATGTCTACATTTTTCTTTTCTCTGTCCAGGGTATTCTGAGGATCTTTCTGTAACATTTCGACTTGAAGGATTAAATTCTTTGTCTGGAAGTTTTTGTAATCGTCCATGATTCGCAAAGATAAGCTTCCACAGGAAAAGCACAGACTCTCAAGAGTTTTACTTTTATCATTTTGTTGGTGCTCTGCAATAATTTTTCAAGCTGTTCAGTCTCTGCATTGCCATAGCTAGTCTTTTTATGATTTCTCTCGAGCAGTCGCCAATTTTTGTCAATTCTGGAGCCCAGATATTCAAAATGTGTGAACTAATCTATTTCCTCACCACCCACTGTAAATTTATGTTGACATTGTGTTTTGTCGGTGGTCATTATCTTTGTTTTATTTATGGTTATAAACAGGTTTTGATCTTTTCTGTGTCCATTTACTGCTGAAATTAGCTACTCTAGCTTTTCTGCACTTCTTGATAGTATCACTGTGTCGCGACTCTGGAATCTCGTACTCCCCAATCGTAAATGGGTCGAAACTTTCAATGTTCTCGCCTTCTCGAACATTTCTAATTACATTCCGCATATATGTTGAACAGATAAGGTGAGAGGATACATCCCTGTCTTACTCCCACACACATGCACACACACACACACACACAACCCCCCCCCCCACACACACACACACATATACACACACATACAAACACACAAAGAGCGAAATAAAAATAATGTGAGTAGACAGAGAGAGCGAGAGAGAGAGAGAGAGGAGAGAGAGAAAGTGAACCAAATAAAGATAGAGAGCGAGAGAAAAAGAGAGTTTCATTCATTTCCAAACACCTTAACAAAACCATTCTTCATAATTGCTAGTAATCAGTGAAGACTCGTAGCGCCAGGTCCTGGTGATCAAGCTGTGCCGGATATAGCTGACGTTTCTGGCATTTTGTGGTGAACTTTATTAACATTACAAGTAATCAACATACACATATGACTGAAGGTTGGCTAAGATAATCCGAGCTGTGTAGGTGGTCTGTGCAACGGGTATGGCAGAAGACACGAGAAGAGACATGTGAAGGGATTAATGGCGTATTAAATAAAGAAATTGTTTTCGTTATACCAGGCTTGACAAGAATTGAACCACTGTAACCTTTCAAGCATATTCGTTCAATGGGACTACAGAAGGATGTGAAGGAGTACTACAACCTCCCTATGTTAAACCATTGATATATACACTGCCACATCAAATGCTGGGATACAGGCTTCCTGTAAAGTGCCCGGGTGGCCTTATCTTTCCCGTGGAGCCAAAAACCGATTCAATATCAACCATATTCAAATACAGCATTGGGGTTGAAGATGGAGCATTGGTAACGAGCTGACAGCAGCCAAGCACTCAGAAACTAGCCACATTTTGTCTAAATGGAGGCTCTGGAAACAGACTGCACTGATGTAGCCTGGCACAGGTAATAGAGATCACAATTGGAAGACAAACACGGTGCAAAAAGAACGGACAGATGAAACTACATGTGTCGGACTGAAAGCCACCGCGCCGACCGACAATGATGAAGATGAATGGCTGAGTCCCAGCTGCAAGCATCACTATCCTCTTATTTTTATTATGTGGGGTCCCCATTACCCTTCTTAGCTGCGATCCCTTCTCTAACAACAAATCATGTCTGCGATCCCTTCCCTAACAACAAATCATGTCTGCTATCCCTTCCCTAACAACAAATCATGTCTGCGATTCCTTCCCTAACAACAAATCATGTCTGCGATCCCTTCCCTAACAACAAATCATTTCTGCGATCCCTTCCCTAACAACAAATCATGTCTGCGATTCCTTCCCTAACAACAAATCATGTCTGCGATCCCTTCCCTAACAACAAATCATGTCTGCGATCCCTTCCCTAACAACAAATCATGTCTGCGATTCCTTCCCTAACAACAAATCATGTCTGCGATCCCTTCCCTAACAACAAATCATGTCTGCGATCCCTTCCCTAACAACAAATCATGTCTGCGATCCCTTCCCTAACAAAAAATCATGTACCGAAGAACAGATGAGGAGACTGCAACGTGTCGATAACGGGGATCGAACCCAAAACTTTTACCACTAGGAGAGATCTCTCTATCACTGGGCTATTCATACACTCAAATCTTAAATACTATACAATAATGGCGTCGTTGTTCTTCTCACTCTGTATAAACCAGAAAAGTGATGTTTCTTTTCTGACCATAGGAGTCGAAACATTTCACTCATTTTAGAATGATTTAATTATTATGTATCTGCCTTCCCAGCAACCAGTTCGGATGTCGCTTTGTCAACCTGTGTCGCTCATATTCTTCTTTTTCTTCTTCTTCTTCTTCTTCTTCTTCTTCTTCTTCTTTTTCTTCTTCTTCTTCTTCTTTTTCTTCTTCTTCTTCTTCTTCTTCTTTTTCTTCTTCTTCTTCTTCTTCTTCTTTTTCTTCTTTTTCTTCTTCTTCTTCTTCTTCTTCTTCTTCTTCTTCTTTTTCTTCTTTTTCTTCTTCTTCTTCTTCTTCTTCTTTTTCTTCTTTTTCTTCTTCTTCTTCTTCTTCTTCTTTTTCTTCTTTTTCTTCTTCTTCTTCTTCTTCTTCTTCTTCTTCTTCTTCTTCTTTTTCTTCTTCTTCTTCTTCTTCTTCTTCTTTTTCTTCTTTTTCTTCTTCTTCTTCTTCTTCTTCTTTTTCTTCTTCTTCTTCTTCTTCTTTTTCTTCTTCTTCTTCTTCTTCTTCTTCTTCTTCTTCTTCTTCTTCTTTTTCTTCTTTTTCTTCTTCTTCTTCTTCTTCTTCTTCTTCTTTGTCTTCTTCTTCTTCCTCTTCTTCATCTTATTCTTCCTTCTTCTTCTTCTTCTTCTTATTCTTCGATCAAGTGATGCTATGCTTTTAACCCGGTGAGGTGGGGAGGAAGACTAACGTCAGGCAAAATATACTGATCAGACACGTTAGTCAGGGTCAGGCAAAATATTCTCATCAGACACGTTAGTCAAGGTCAGGCAAAACATACTGACCAAGTCCCTCACCTCAGCTTCCTTGTATCCCTCCCTGGAAACGGGCTGTTTTCATGGCGGCTTGGCTAACGAGGTGAAGAATCGACGTGATCCCCGTAGTAGTGAGTGACACGCAGATGAAGCCAAGCATAGAACAACCACCTGGAAGACCCTGTCCACCTTCATCAGCACGCTCAGGATGTGAGTAAAGCTACTGCAACCTGCCAGCTAACGTCCTTTTCAGGCGCACAAAAGACTAACCTACTCATTTTGGGCATTCGCAAACAACAACAGCCCGGTGCGGTTAACGAAGGAGACTGTGCGTTTCAGGTTTTCACAGGTCGCCTACAGCTCCCACTGGCCAGACTGCCACTTGTTGGTCTGCATAAGGGGGGGGGGGGGAGTCCGACAGGATATGTTTTGGTGTTTTCTTGAGTGCTCCACAGTCGCACGTGGTAGTCTCTAACACCCATTGTGTGGAGGTGGGCCTTACGTCTACAATGTTCAATTCTGAGCCTGAAAATCTGTGGTTGTCCTTCTCTACCACGTTTGAGCTGTCATTTACTGACTTATTTTCATTGTGCTGGTCTCTTTATTCTATCCTCATGAATTTTTTATTGAGCGTCTTTGCTTTTTTTTCATAGCTCTGTGGGACTAGATCGGTTGTGTCTCTTTACAAAACCATGATCTCACGTTGTGAACATGCGCTTTTTAAAAAAACCATTATATCTCGTTGTCAAACAATTTAAAAAACAAAACAAACATCATTTGACGTTCAAGGAACCCGCGGCGGAGAGGCTAGGATAAGTTACTATTGTTGTTGTAACAGATCCAACAGCTCTCAGGCTATAGTTATTTTACAGGATTTGCTTGCAGACCCGTTAATGATAGTTTACATTCGTTTCAAAAATGAGAAAAAACCGTAAAGGAACCGTTCATTCAGAAATAGAATATGTCGTAGTCTTAGCGTGGATGCTATTGTGTAGCTCCTAGCTCTTGTGTAGCTCCTAGCTCTTGTGTTGCTCCTAGCTCTTATGTAGCTCCTAGCTCTTGTGTAGCTCCTAGCTCTTGTGTCAGCTGGATGTAGCCGAAAAGAGGATTTCTTGCTTAGCAGGTTAGGCTCGAGCAGCTTGTTACTCTGCTGCGTTGAGACACGTGCTGCGAAGTTAACCGATGCTTGAGACAATCTTTATAGACTCCAACACTAGAACAAAGTAGACCTACAGGCCTATTAGGCGCCATTTACGCTATCTGAAAAATACCACCTAATCGTTACCGGGGTTATGCCATGTCACACAGTTAGTCGCCTCTTACGACATGGTCTGTGTGGGGTAGTGGTGTATTTTTGTGCCTTTGTCACACACAAAACCCATCGGGCCACTCGAGAGGGCTAAATTTGTACATACAAATAAAACATAAACAGTGGCGTAGAACGGTACTACACCAGCAGGTGAAAACAGCAAATGGTGGTTGTTTGCCTCCCCTAGATATTGATTATTCGGGAATCCCTTCAAGACAATCTCTGTGAAAAGGTTCGAGAAGAATGACGTCATTATATCAAGAACGAGCCACAATGTACGCTTGCAGCTAGTTTGCCGCTGGGTACTGTTTTTGTCAGACCGGATGTGTCATACGAGCGTCCGGGGTCGTCAATAATGAGGTCGTCGGCTGAATGATATCTAGACGGAAGATCACGCGTAGAACCTGTGTTTACTTGACTCAGCGAGAGAAGACCTCTAGAAGTTGAAATGACCTTGAGGGTACAGAAGGTTCTAATTTCACATCCATGTCCATTACGCTCAAAGGATTAACGATAAGGGGATTCCATGACCCTCAAAGGATTAACGATAAGGGGATTCCATGACCCTCATCAATCATAAAAGATAGCCGGGTAGTGTAGAAACGACCACCACGTGTGTGTGACATTATTATTGTTCTAACGATGTTACTTAATATTGTGTCACTGTGCGCCGTTCAGCGATTTGTCTGGCGTCAGTTTCTTCCTTTTGACCAAGTTTGTTACGTCAGTCAATGTATACCCTTGTTATTGAACGATATATGGTCATGTATCTGAGGTCATATATTCAGATGACGTGGCCTTCCCGGTACTGTATAATCAGACATTCTTGTGTTATTTTCGCGCATTGGTAGATCAGAATGAATTGTCATGAGACGGCCTATTAGTTTTACTATTAGTATTTGTAGAACTGTTTATAGTTGCACTGTTATTATTATCAATAATAGTGCTGCTGCTGCTGCTGCTACTATGTTGTTTGTCCATCATTTCCGAAGAAGACCACAATGTCATCTGCCAATCCTGGAGTGGGTTCGGAGGAGGCTCATCAAACCAATCCGAGCACGAAAACGTCTGTCGCACTGAGGGCAGATAACACTGTCTGACCGTCAGACAAAGGCAACTCTGCTATTGCCTTTCGTGTCGCTCGTCTCTTTGCAGCTTCCTTGATTCTTGTCTGCTCCATATGTGTCGTGCAAGAAGAGATTTCACTACGCCAGGCAGGGCGATCAGCAGCAATGTTCTCCCAGTTATCAAGGTCAATGCGCAGGTCTTCAGTGAGGCTTTCAACGTCTTTGTAACGTTTTATTTTGGCTACCGAGAGCTCGCTTGCCTGATTCAAGTTCGCCATTTAAAATATTTTATTTGCAAGCCGCTCATCTGACATGCGGGCGACATGATTAGTCCATCTAAGCTGCGATTTGCACATAGTTGTGTGGATACTTGTCATGCCGGTCCGGGCAAGAACTTCAACATCCGTGATCCAATTTTTCCATTTTATGTTCATCAGTTTCCTTAGGTATCCGAGATGGAAGTGGTCTAGCTTCTAATCATGTCAACTGTACACTGTCCATGTTTCACAGACGTATAAAAGAGTTGGAGGGACGACTGCCGCCTGAACCTTCAATTTGGTTATAAGGTAAGTTCCTCAACACGGTCCCAAACTGAGGATCTTAGTTTTCCAAAGACTATACAAGCTTTCGCAGATCTCGAGTTTACTTCATCATCAATATGGACTGCTCTGTAGAGTACGCTGCCAAGGTTTGCAAAGCGTTCCATCTACTTTAACTTCTGGCCTTTTATAGTGATATATGCCTCACTGTGCTCAGTTCTTGGGGCTGCTTGGTGTTGCACTTCAGTTTTTGATGTAGATATATGGTTCAATAGGCACAGTTCTTTGGGGCTGCTTGATGTTGCACTTCAGTTTTTGATGTAGATATATGGTTCACTAGGCACAGTTCTTGGAGCTGCTTGGTGTTGCACTTCACTTTTACTTGTAGAAATGGTGAGACTAAAGTTACCGCAAACCACTTCCAACAGGTCATCAGCACATTGCATTTCACTCTCTGAATTGGCGCATTCATCAGCAAAGACACGTTTACATATGGTCTCAATTTGTGCTCTGTTCTTGCCTGCAGCCTCCTCTGATTGAAAAAACTGACCACCTGCTACAATTACTACATACAAAGCTAATATTACCACAATAATGACTAATATCACCACCAACACTATATTATCATTACTTTTATCTTTAGTACCGGTGAAGGTGTAAATAAAGATGTCTGCTACAGCAGAGAATAAATATGGTTCACGGGAGATAAAGAAAGATAAGCAAAGTTAAGGTAGGCAAAAAATGATTGACGTAAGATGAAGGCAGATAAACATAAAAGTAATGTCCATATACAAACAATCACTAAAGTCACTGACGTCACTGACAGGACTGAAAAATTATGTAGAGATACAGACAGAAACACAATTCAGAAGGATATAGGAAAATCAAAAGTTAGGAGATAGCAAGATAGACATCTGCAGAAAGACATGAACACACTTACACTGGTCAAGCAAGTCGGCAGGTAATATATTCATGTATATATATATATATATATATATATTACAGAACGACGTGGAACCCTCATGTACTGCGGAAAGGTAGTCCTGCTTAATACTATCCGTTCATCGCAAGCGATGATGACAACAGCAGTGAGACAAGTGTAGTGGTGATCCTTCACTCTAACTGTAGTCAACAAGTGTAGTGATCCTTCACTCTGACTGTAGTGAACAAGTGTAGTGGTGATCCTTCAGTCTAACTGTAGTCAACAAGTGTAGTGGTCCTTCACTCTGACTGTAGTGAACAAGTGTAGTTATCCTTCACTCTGACTGTAGTGAACAAGTGTAGTTATCCTTCACTCTGACTGTAGTGAACAAGTGTAGTTATCCTTCACTCTGACTGTAGTGAACACGTGTAGTGGTGATCCTTCACTCTGACTGTAGTGAACAAGTGTAGTTATCCTTCACTCTGACTGTAGTGAACACGTGTAGTGGTGATCCTTCACTCTGACTGTAGTCAACAAGTGAAGTGGTGATCCTTCACTCTGACAGTAGTGAATAGGTGTAGTTATCCTTCACTCTGACTCTAGTGAAGAAGTGTAGTTATCCTTCACTCTGATTGTAGTGAACAAGTATAGTTATCCTTCACTCTGACTGTAGTGAACACGTGTAGTGGTGATCCTTCACTCTGACTGTAGTGAACAAGTGTAGTTATCCTTCACTCTGACTGTAGTGAACACGTGTAGTGGTGATCCTTCACTCTGACTGTAGTGAACAAGTGTAGTGGTGATCCTTCACTCTGACAGTAGTGAATAGGTGTAGTTATCCTTCACTCTGACTCTAGTGAAGAAGTGTAGTTATCCTTCACTCTGATTGTAGTGAACAAGTATAGTTATCCTTCACCCTGACTGTAGTGAACAAGTGTAGTGGTGATCCTTCACTCTGACTGTAGTGAACAAGTGTAGTTATCCTTCACCCTGACTGTAGTGAACAAGTGTAGTGGTGATCCTTCACTCTGACTGGAGTGAACAAGTGTAGTTATCCTTCACTCTGACTGTAGTGAACAAGTGTAGTTATCCTTCACCCTGACTGTAGTCAACAAGTGTAGCGGTGATCCTTCACTCTGACTGTAGTGTACAAGTGTAGTTATCCTTCACCCTGACTGTAGTCAACAAGTGTAGTGGTGATCCTTCACTGTGACTGTAGTGAACAAGTGTAGTTATCCTTCACTTTGACTGTAGTGAACAAGCGTAGTGCTGATTGTTTACTCTGACTTTAGTCGACAAATGACATCAAGAAGACGTTGGTTTACTGTACACATAACGGTATCGTACGTAGATGTGACTTAAAGAAATATAATTACAAACATGGATTTACAACGTTGAGATTTAAACAAGCAATTCAGACACAAATCTACCAGTCAGTAAATTGGAACCTGACTAACTGTTTGGGAAGTAAATGTAGCGAGAAAGGCCACTTCTAACGGATCGTTAAAATACAAGCTGATCAAGTATAATGAAGTCTCTAACACTTATCATAGCCGACAGTATGTTTTATGGGGGACATCTTTACCTATACATAGGAAGAAGACGCGAAACAGTGCAACCAAATATGCTGAAAGGGCGATGACCCCGAATGACTTTTACACATTTAGGCAGTGTCTGATTATGTCCCATCATGTATTAGTTGTTCGTTTCCGAACAGACTCGATAAAGGATCTACTCTAGCAGTATCGTCCTGCTTATTGATTTCAAATGCAGTCAGTATACCCTCCATTTGAAACGCAAAGTCTCTTAATTATCTATTGTTTTATGTTTCCTTTTGGTGGCTGACAAATACATTTTCTGGACGGACAGTTGCACACAATAACAGAAGCATAAATTCAACTGTCCCCCGAAGGTCTGTGTTCCTGTGTTCCTGCATCACACAAGCACGGCGTCGCCACTAAATATGCCGAAAGCAGCATGCACGTTTATGTAACATTGTAAAGACAAATCAACTGAGTTAAAATATGTACTAAATAACATTGTTCTATAGAGCAGTGTATACAGCCCATCTTGCCATACGAAATTATAATAGGGACAATGACTCAGCAAACAAGAATACGACGTAAGGTCATATCATTTAACTTTGAAAATAAAATGCTAAACAAATTCGAAACAAAGTTTATTTGACCAGAAATACATTTCGTGGGCATATTGTGAGAAAAGGAACGTTTCCTTGCTCCAAAAATGCAGCAAGGAATAGTAACACTGTAACCTCCTAGGCATATTACAATAGATGACTATCGAGAAGTGTGCATGGAGCTGGCTAACCGCATTCTGGAGAAACATGAAGCCACAAGGCTTCAATAGATACGGACAAGTCAACACATATTGACTTGGCCTCTATATTTTGAAGACTTATGCTTTGATTTATTGTTTTGATTGAAAGTTACATTACAGTGTGGGACCAGGTCACATTGATACAGAAAGAGATAAGTAGACGACCATGACAGAAAATAATGGTTCGTTCAGTACCATGCAAAGACATCATTCACAAGGGGAATATATAAACAACAATAGCAAACGAGGAAGAGGAGAAAAATGCTGGCAAGTGCCAATGAATATAGGGCACGAAAGAAGATAAGGAAACATGTACCCAAGATAAGGAAACATGTACCAAAAATATGGAAAGATGTACTGAAGATAAGGAAACATGTACCAAAGATAAGGAAACGCATACCGAAGATAGCAAACATTTACCGAAAATAAGGAAACATGTACCGAAGATAAGGAAACATGTACCGACATATTATGATGTACATGATGTTACTGAAAACGTTTTATAGAAAAGCAAAAGCATTTTCATGGTTATCGCCCCTGTTTCACAATTGATGTCAGTGACATGTTCGACCAAAATAGAAATTTGTAGCGAGCCAAAGTTAACAGGTCTAATGTTCCGTGGGAACTCTACGGAACTATAATCTGACGCGGAATGTGAAATCAATGAGCAATGATAAGAACACTGATATCTTCAATATAAAAGATGAAAGACTTAATACGTCCATCTTGGGGACTACATTAAAGACAATGGAGGGTGCAGACGAAATTCTATAAAAAGAGCATACGATAAGACAAACAGTAGAAGCACAGCTTGATACTGACGAGAGCTTATTTTTATATCTCAAGAACCTTCAGGAAATGGAGCGTTTTGGCATAGATGATTCCTCTAATAATATTGAAAGTCTGGTCTTAGGTCAAAGAAATAAAACATATTTCTTGCACGACTCTTAACGACACAGGTGGAATGACAATTAAGAAATGCATAATGAATATATTTGTTCTTAAATGCTTAGGTCAGAATGATATTAGGAATACTTGGGATCTAGGTATTCAAACAGCAGGCTATACCTGCTGCCAGGTAGCCGAGGGCTATCCGTAGAACGTTTTTTTTATTTTGCGATGTTCACACCCAGCAGCTCACTAGGTCTGGGGTAAGGTAGAACTTTATGACTTTTTTAGATTTTTGCATGGGCAGGGCTAACAGGCTGCTTTTTATTGATTGTGAACTGCCAATGCTTTTCTAAGTGCACATAATGTACACTAGTTCTCCATGTTGTTCGTCAATCTCCAATATAATATCGTGAAGCTTAGTCGACAGAGAGCTGGCTTCCTAAGACTGGAATTACACCGTGCCAGGTTTCGAAATCATGGACGGACAGACACAAATCCGGGCGTGGCTAGTTCCTGGTACGACCGCTCCTCCAGTCGACCCAGATGAAAATTGGTACGAGATGTATGAGTTGGGGATGGTATAAACAGCAAGGAAAGAAACTGGCCACCCCACCTCACATAGGTTGCCGCTTAGTCTATAAAGAGTTACCCTAACCCCCGAGGGCAGTTGTCACGATGAGACCCACCGTTCCCAATATAAATAGATAAAGGTTTTATAGATTCATGTTTTATGAACAACGTGCTATGCCAAAGTACATATAGGTTATCATTGTCAAGAATGATTCCAATAGTGAAGTTTTTGAAAAGAGAATATGCATTGTATGACATTTGATTAGGGTTAAGGGGCCAGAGATAGATCAGTGAATGGGTTGGCAGTAGTCAGAAACTCGTAGCTGAATTTGCATCAGGGTCAGCGGACTGGAGCTGACAAAGACTCCATCCATGTGTCTGCCCTTAAGACAGGCTGCGCTCGTGGAGTTTAGATAAAAGAATAGGGATCGCAGATGGAGGACAAATCAGATCCCATAATTGACATGCTGAAATCGGATGTAGCGGGCCAAAAGGCGCAGCTATCCCATTGTCATTTTTATGGATTACTAGGAGGAAGAAGTTGCAAACAAAGAAGAAGAAGAAGATGAAGAAGAACAAGAGGAAGAAGAAGAAAAATAAGATTAGGACTGAGAAGTAAAAGAGAAGAAATTAATAGTGAAGAATGAACACTAGCATTTCCTTACAAACAACATTGCCCCAGTGCTCCGCCGGGGTCTTTGTGTATGACAAGGACAAGAATAACACCACTGACTATCAGAGAGCATGTCGTATTAGACGACTAACTGTGCGACATGGCATAACACCGGGCATGGTTAGGTGGTTTGTTCAGAACATCATAGATGGCGCCTAATTGGCTGCGGGTCTAATTTGCTCTAGTGTTTTAGTATATTAAGATAAACTCGCACATCTGTTAACCAGCCTCCGTAAGCGATTGTCCCAACGCAGAGAAGTATTAAGCTGCTCGAGCCTAGCTCGCTAATCAGGGAACCTTCTCCCGGCTACATCCAGCACATACCACACCTGGGACCTGCATATTAAGTACAGGCCGACTAAGAATTAAGAAGAAGAACATTGACATAAAGCCCCCCTTCCACTAGTCCCCGGAACCAATGCTGTTTTGATTGTACGCTCTGTGAGCATGGGTGCCATCTAACGACACCTATAGAAACTACCAACTACATTTTTCATCAATCTATATCAATGTGTGACCTACTTATTGACTTACCCTGGTATATGCAAACCTATAATGACATTTCAATATCTGGCATCATTATTTCTTGACCATGCGTTTGTAATCAATTTTTCTGTTCATTGATCATTTGCTTGCATGATGTTTGCATATAGATGCTTACTGGATTTATGGAGGATGTGTCAATAATTGTATACACTACTTTTGTGTTCTTCTGTATTTTTACATTGTTCGTTCATTCTTTTTCTTTCTGCTCTCTTGCATGCCACCGTTTTTTTTCTTGATTTACTCACACGAAGTTTATTTCCTATGTCAGGGGCGATAATAATGTAGTGATAAATGATTTTCAAGTTCATACAGCATTTGTTTTTGTTTTGAACAGCCATATGTGACATATTTATTGATCGTTCCCTGTAGTAGAATAAATTATGATGTCAGATATAAAGATGTTGTCATTGGTTAGGATGAAATAGAATAAATGGGGATGTCAGATATTTTTTCTTCTTCGTTTTTTTATATTTCTCCAAGAAGGTTTTTATTTTGCGCCTGACAGCCCAGTGCATCTGACTTCACCATGTATTTTATGTAAGGGTCCACTTCCTTCTGCATTTAAAAGGGTTTGCTTCCACGGGCTAACGGCCGGTGCTGCGATTGTAGAGCGAACTCAGCACCTTCCAGTTGTGAGCCGTGTTTCTTAACTACTAGTCCACACCGTCCCCCATGTCAGATATAAAGATGTTGTCATAGGTTAGGATAGAATACATGGTGATGTCAGATATAAAAGTGTTGTCATATGTTAGGATAGAATACATGGTGATGTCAAATATTAAAGTGTTGTCATAGGTTAGGATATGATAAAATACATGGTGATGTCAGATATAAAGGTGTTGTCATAGGTTAGATATAATAAAATAAATGTTGATGTCAGATATAAAGGTGTTGTCATAGGTTAGGATAGAATACATGGTGATATCAGATATAAAAGTGTTGTCATATGTTAGGATTTGATAAAATACATGGTGATGTCAGATATAAAGGTGTTGTGTCATAAGTTAGATATAATAAAATAAATGTTGATGTCATATATAAAGATGTTGTCATAGGTTAGGATATGATAAAATACATGGTGATGTCACGTATAAAGTTGTTCTCATGGGTTAGGATTCGTAAAATAAATGGTGATGTCAGATATAAAGATGTCATGAGTTATGATATAGTGACTCAATTATGATTGACGACCTACATATGTCGCCGTATTTAACATACAAGGACTAGACAATAGGAAACACAATCAAGTAGAACATGTTCAGAACAGTTGTTGTATGTTAAATAGGTCACAGGTTCTAAAACTCTTTCATATGTTTCCTTCCACTTTCAATTACTGGGACAGGCTTGGCAAACGTCCATGGCAAATAACCGGCTTTGACAGATCTCATAACTCACAGATTCCTCAGTCTAATTGGTGCCGACCATATTACCTCTGCTACTCATCCGCACCAAAACTAGTCTGCTTGGTTTCCTTAGTAGCCAACGGATGTCGCTTGTCGAAATTGAAAATGAATAGGTCTTGTGGACTCGTTAGTATTGTCTAGTTTCCGTAAGTCGAGACCGCTGTAATCCGAGATCCGACTGTGCGTTGAGTAAAATAAATGGCGAAAGTTGACAATAATTAACGGTCTAGGAAGTAAAGGGGAATAAGTATAGCGACAGCATAGACGCATGTGTGGTACTATGGTATCAATTGGAGGATGTGCGAGTTTCATATTTGCGACATCTGTGGTTGCAGCATTGACATAATGATGAGGAGTCGAAGAAAAACAGAAGAATCCTAACATACTTGGGATAAGAAATAAAAGGAGTAAACCGGAGACAGACACTGACAGACAAGTGGACACAAACACATTTGGGGTACAACAAATACACTACTGGCGATTACATTGGGATGGCAGATATGTATGTAGGAATGTAAGTAAGTAGGTAGTCAGGTAGGTAGGGAGGTGAGTAGGTAGGTAGTCAGGTAGGTAGACAGGTGAGTAGGTAGGTAGTTAGGTAGGTAGGCTTAGGCGACAAGGACCCATCGCGATACCGTCCATGGACACGATGAGGACTGTTCATCGGATGAAGTCGTCGTGTGTGACCTAATCATACCAGGGGATCTCAAGAAAATGTCTCAGGTTGAGCATGTAGGCGGTTTCAATTATGTTGTCACTCTGGTTGAGCATATAGACGGTTTCAATGATGTTGTCACTCTGGTTGAACATGTAGACGGTTTCAATGTTTTTGTCACTCTGGTTGAACATGTAGACGGTTTCAATGTTTTTGTCACTCTGGATGAACATGTAGACGGTTTCAATGCTGTTTGTCATTCTGGTGAGCATGTGGACAGTTTCAATGTTATTGTCACTTTGGCTGAGCATGTGGACGGTTTCAATGCTGTTGTCACTCTGTACAACAGTACAAGCTTGGAAACTGTTCAGCAGGATGTAGACGACTCAGGTTACATATATCCGTAGCTTAGCTTTCTAGTGAACAACGATAGGAATTATTGTTGCTGGAAACTATGCCTAAATGGGGGAGAGGAGAGGAAATATCATCGATAGAGAGGCAGTGAGGCTGAGAACAAGAAGCAGAAACATGCAGAGAAAAGAGTAAGGCGAAACGTTGAGCACTAGCGCTTATGAATGAGCCAGAATTAGAGAGAGAGAGAGAGACCGTGACAGAGAAAGAAAAAGAGGGGAGACTGAAATAGACATACATATCGCAGCAGCAGAGGAAATAGAGAGAGAGAGAGAGAGAGAGAGAGGGAGAGAGAGGGAGAGAAGGGTGGGTGGGGTTGGAAAAAGACAGACAACGAGTAAGTCAGACCATAAGTCAAGCACAAGATAGTTTGAGAGTAAAGTAATGGAAGACAATCTTGTGGGATTGACAGTCCGAGATAGTCAGAAACACAGGGACAAGCAGAGAAAGAAATAGGGATATATATATATATATATATATATATATAGAGAGAGAGACAGAGAGAGAGGGAGAGAGAGCATTAGAAATAGAGAAACATAGATAGTAAATATTATAGATACAATAGATACAAATGCATCAAAACCTTTTCATTTCTCTGTGGGGCAAAGGTCATCCATCATTACAGGCCACCATGACACGTTTGTATGGCTTAAAGTCGTTATAAGCCAGCACCATGCGCAACCCTTCCAAGTCGTCTATTACAACATGCTAGACAGGTTACAGTGTTAATATTCTTTGCTCCCCTTTTAGGCCCAGGTAATAGGTGATAAAAGATATAGATACAGGGAGATATACAAACAATGGTAAGAGAAAACATATAGAAAAATAAAGGACAGATAAATAATGAGGAAGGGTAAAAAGGAGATACAGGGAGAGAGAGAGAGAGAGAGAGAGCGAGAGAGAGAGATAGAGAGAGAGAGAAAGCGCAAAATAAAAGAGAGAGAGATAGAGACAAAGAAAAGAAAAATCTGATAGATACACTGCAATAAATGCATTCTTTCCAACATCGTGTTCATTATGTCGAGTGCCTGCGCGTGCTGCAACAAAGTGAGACAGAACGTAGGCAAGACCCGGATTATGTTGGGGCTGCAGCATCTGATCTGTCTATCGGCAAAACCATGACTTATATACTTGTATCAGGTACCTTTCTTACACTTTATCTTGTACATCATGATGTATCATGTATCACAATAACATAAATTGAGAATGGATATATAACAGGCTGCATTTATACATTTCAGCGATTAAATTGTATGCAACCAAACGCTAGCTATTGAGGAAAGGGGGAATGGGGTGGACCTCAAATCACCGATTGGCTACACCAGTTGCAGTATTGGTTCCGTGTTAAAACAGCCAAATAGAATAATCCCACATGAATCAGTTGACTTGTCGGAGTGGTACCAAGGATGACAAGAATAGGACCACTGTAACCTTCAAAATATGTATAATAAGGCGACTAGTGTGAATGGAGTTGGCAGCTTCCTCGATTATAACCATTGCTGATGTAACCACTTGTGCAAGTTTTCGGTACAGGCTTCCTGTAGAAAGGACCAGCTGTAGTTGTGGCTCTTTGCTTCGTTTCGAGAAAAACGGGAGGATAATGAGGTGGTTAGTGACACAGATCATAACTTAAGAATGCGTATGTTCAGATCCATCAAGGTCATGCCACTATGAGAAGCAATCTCCATTAAAAATGAGTGCTAACGGTTGAAGCACTAGGTCAGATGGCACATAACAAAAACACAGTGCAAAGCTTTCCACCTCAAGAAACACGTCGAATGAGAATACAAGTGGAGCGAAAACGCAAATCAATCAATAAATCGATTAATCAATCAATAAATCGATTAATCAATCAATTGACTTGTATAAACTTGACTAGATCGGCCTGTGCTATTTGTCTTGTTTGCGGCGAGATAGGTCTAAGAAAACGGTAGCATGCCCTGCTGTCAGGGCTGTAGTGTTAAACTTCATCGGGGTAAACTATAGCTATGTATGAAGTAGCGTAACCAGTTCCCTTTCTCGTCGCCTTGTTCTTTTTTAACTTTTGGTCAGGTGCTATTTATACCTGTATAAAATGTTGCTTATCTCTCGTGAGGGAATTACACGTTTGACGCTTACTTTCTCAGAGAGAACGCACTGGCTTACTTAGTTGTTGATCTTCAACCCTGGGGTGTAGATGTTTGCTAAGGAGAAGACCATGTTATATCTTCAACCCTGGAGTGTAGATGTTTGCTAAGTAGAAGACCATGTTATATCTTCAACCCTGAAGTGTAGATGTTTGCTAAGGAGAAGACCATGTTATATATTTTACTCTGGAGTGTAGATGTTTGCAAAGTAGAAGACCATGTAATATCTTCTACGCTTTAGTGTAGATGTTTGCTAAGTTGAAGACCATGTTTTATCCTCTATCCTGGAGTGTAAGGGTTTGCTAAGAAGAAGACCATGTTATATCTTCTACCCTGGAGTGTAGATGTTTGCTAAGTAGAAGAACATGTTTTATCCTCTAGCCTGGAGTGTAAGGGTTTGCTAAGAAGAAGACCATGTTATATCTTCTACCCTGGAGTGTAGATGTTTGCTAAGTAGAAGAACATGTTTTATCCTCTACCCTGGAGTGTAAGGATTTGCTAAGAAGAAGACCATGCTATATCTTCTAGCCTGGAGTGTAAGGGTTTGCTAAGGAGAAGACCAGCTACCTTCTACTTTGAGGTCCAGAGGTTTGCCAGATTGGACGCCATGCTATGCTTTCTACCATGTTACTCAGGATATAGAGGTTTGCTAGGGAGAAGACCAAGCTATTCTATCCGTTCCTCGTGTTGGTCTCCTTACAGATTAGTAATTGGACATTCATGTGTAAGGTGGTGTTGTCTATGCATTGAACTCTGTGTCAACCTTCAAGCTTTGCGTCAGTGACTCTTGTTCTTCGATGAATGTTATTTTTCCAGTCTCTTCCCATTGTGTAGACTTGGCTTATACAGTTCCACTCTGATCGGAAGTGGGTTACCCTCAAGAATGTTTCCTGTATCACTTGGCAGCAGATCTTATTTCCTATTGAGTTATAAAAATAAAGTGCCTTTTTTAAGTTAAACATGGCATACTCTCGCCGACATAAATGATTCATCTTCACAAAGCAACAACATGGTATGGAAACGTGAGCAATTTTCTTAGATATCTCAATGATGGCCTTTGATTGTTGCGAGTTTTATGCGTCAGAAAGTCATTGATAGAGCAGCAAACTAACAGAATTGGAAGCCTTACCTGACTGACATGGCTAATGCTAAGAAGTAACCTTACACATCCATGTGGCCAACCTTCCTATTTACCTGCCGTAAGTAACCTTACACACACATGTGGCAAACCTTCCTATTTACCTGCAGTAAGTAACCTTACACACCCATGTGGCAAACCTTCCTATTTACCTGCCATAAGTAACATTACACACCCATGTGGTAAACCTTCCTATTTACCTGCAGTAAGTAACCTTACACACCCATGTGGCAAACCTTCCTATTTATCTGCCGTAAGTAACCTTACACACCCATGTGGCCAACCTTCCTATTTACCTGCCGTAAGTAACCTTACACACCCATGTGGCAAACCTACCTATTTACCTGCCGTAAGTAACCTTATACATCCATGTGGCAAACCTTCCTATTTACCTGCCGTAAGTATCCTTACGCATCCATGTGGCAAACCTTCCTATTTACCTGCCTTACATATTCATTTAACATTTTCTTATCGTTTCTTTACATGACAATAAATCTACCAAGAGAAACGGACAGCCAGGAAAAGCACATATATGTACATATACATGGCAAAGTAAAGAGAGAGGGAGAGGGAGAGACATAGAGAGGGAGAGAGAGCGATAGAGAGATCAGAGACAGATTAAAGAATGAAGGGGCATGCAATATAGCTTGAAATAGCAATAGAACGAGAGACAGTGTGTGTGTGGGCATGTGTGTGAGAGAGAGAGAGATAGAGAGAAAGAGAGTGAGAAGGTGTGTGTGAATGAGACATAGATTATATAGAATGTACATGAGACGAAACGTAATAATGTATGTTTTGTGTACTTTTATATTTTAGATGATTCACACGTTAATACAAAATTCAAACTCCCTCAAAGTCTCAGCTCGACAATCAATGAAATCAAATTTAATACAGCTACATCTACGTTCAGAAGCAACGTTTCTTTTTTCCTTTTTTCTTCAAATTGCTCCAAAGAGCATTATATCAAGTTATGAAATGTACACGAAACAAAATATTCTCGGCATCAATTTATAAAGAAAAATGATATAACCTGAAATCTATGTAGAATGAAAGGAATAGCTAGTGCTTTTGTTTTTTAAACATTTCTATAAACAAATCTTGTTTGACAGAGTGTTGAACCTTTCAGTTTCCGGAGCATGTTTGCTGTCGGTTAAAAGTGTCAAGGTGGACTGTGGGAATAAACGTTTCGAAGGCTGAAAGCAAACCTAAAAGAAACTATGACTTAAAAACAATATGAAGAGACTAAATTACATTTTGACTTAAGAAACATGCACCTGTTAATTTGTTTATCTTTTGTATTTTTCAGTGATCACAATGAACAAAATGATTTGTTCAACACGTTAAATATCGGTCGTACAGACATGTGTCTCAGTGGAGAGTACAAGTACACATTAGATCAACTTCTCCATGTTCATCTACAGGCTGGACGAGAGGAGCAGAGTAGGACAGTGGACCAGCACAAGTAAAGTAACGGATACACTGTATGGAATAGCGAATTCCAGTGAAGACGTATTCAGACAGTTACACAATTACATGAAGGCATGACCGGACAGAGCCGACAGACACCCTTGTTTGTGCTTATTGGAGTGACGTTGACCATATGAATGTCATGGTTTGTATCTGAGCCGTTTGTGCTCATTGGAGTGACGTTGACCATATGAATGTCATGGTTTGTATCTGAGCCGTTTGTGCTTATTGGAGTGACGTTGATCATATGAATGTCATGGTTTGTATCTGAGCTGTTTGTGCTTATTGGAGTGACGTTGACCATATGAATGTCATGGTTTGTATCTGAGCCGTTTGTGCTTATTGGAGTGACGTTGACCATATGAATGTCATGGTTTGTATCTGAGACGTTTGTGCTAATGGGAGTGACGTTGACCATATGAATGTCATGATTTGTATCTAAGCCGTTTGTACTTATGGGAGTGACGTTGACCATATGAATGTCATGGTTTGTATCTAAGCCGTTTGTACTTATGGGAGTGACGTTGACCATATGAATGTCATGGTTTGTATCTGAGCCGTTTGTGCTTATTGAACGTGTAGAGCATTACAGATTTGATCTTCGGCAGCCATGTCAGATATTGTTGCGATTGCTTTCCAAATTGTAAAATGGGATTTCATTAACAATACATCCAGCTGCATTCATTGGGTTGGAAATGACACAGTCACTTCAAAACGCCGGAAGCATCCAAGCACCTCGACTTCCAATTTTTGACATATCTCATATAAACGGACTTACAGATCGTGTGGGTCTTTGTATTTAATTGAGTGTAGAAAATACTTTGGTGGGATACGAGCCAAGTCGCCGCCTACAAAAGCTACATCATATACGAGTCGTGTTTATCTGTTAGCAATCTGCAAAGTTTTATTAAACTAAATTTGCTACTGACTGTAGTACAGACTCGATAGTAAAGTGTGACAGAAAGTATAGTCCAAAGATCGAGAACTCTGACTACATCAACTGCTACTTTGCAGGTGGATGGGATACGCAAAGACCATAGACTATAGCAGGGTTTCTCCGCCCCCCCCCCTTTCCCTCTCTCCTGCTTCCCCCCCCCCCCCTACCAAAATAAAATAATAATAGATACAAAGCTGCACGAAGCAGCTTATGTGTAGCGGAAGTGTAGTAGAAATCATGATGGAATGCACATCCTTAGTCAGGAAACACTGACAGGAAAGGGAATGAGTCTAAGTTCTACGTTTGCTGGAGGGGGACTGGAAAATGTATGTTACAATGAAAACGAGACGGGACATAACAGAAAACGACGACTGGTCACCATGGAAGACATTGGGGCCTAACAATGTATACACTATACTGTACGCCAGAGAAGGACAAACCTGTGAAACAGATCGATGCCCCACGATGCAGACACCCTAACATACGGCAAAGAAAGACAAACCCGTGAAATAGATCGATGCCCCACGGTGCAGACACCCTACCCTACGGCATAGAAAGACAAACCTGTGAAACAGATCGATGCCCCACGATGCAGACACCCTACCCTACGGCAAAGAAAGACAAACGAATATTTAAATACAGCTGTGCAGATACTTGCTGGACCCCAGGGGCAGCATCTCCTGTACCTATTGACAGATGAGAGGCAACGCTTCTAGTGAGTAAGGAGGTCTTTAATAACGACGACTACTTCCCAGATCTGGGGAAATGAACGTTCATGAGAAAGTCCTCTTACAAACTATAAGGAGGAGCCTGCAACTTAAAACTGTCATGGCACTGATCGGATTAGGAAAACTGGTCATGTCAGAAACCAGTGATTTGAACCAGGATACCTGAGGACAAATCACTATCCGTTTATACATTCAGGGGCAGCAACTCTTGAACGAGAAGAACGTGTGTTATTGCACACAACGATAGAATGATGCTGTTGACGTTTATGACTAAACTTTTCTTCATTTTCTTCTTCTTCTTTTTCTTCTTCTTCTTCTTCTTCTTCTTCTTCTTCTTCATTCACACTCAGATCAAGGTCCAGGTTTCTCATACAAAAGACACTATTTTTTTTAAAGCTGTTTTATTTTGTTCTTATCAAGTTAGATTAATGTAGCAGTGTTCTTTTTGCTGAACTATTCGATATTGTCATTTCAATAACGTATGCACCACGCCGTATTCGGTTCGAGAGACTGGAAATGTCGTAGGTTTTTTTCTGCTATAACCGTTACTTTCAGTCGACGCAGCTGTAAATGGGTACCTGATAATTTTAGAAACCGATTCGGGATCTACATAGCTCATATGTCGTTACTTTTCCCAATGAATGGGACTCATCTCTGGTGCAATTCTGTTGACTCTATTAACTATTGTCCCATTTTTCACTGACATAATTTTCAGAGTTTAATAACATATCTTTGTAATTGCTGTCTCTAGACACCGACTCTTGTTTGCAGATATCCAGTCCTGAATTCTTCCCATTTGCATTTCACGAACATCTGTCGTATTGCATACATTCTATGACATTACTATGACATTCTAGATAATGTGTTTATAAACTGCGCCTTTACCTTTCAGCGGGGTTAACTATTTAGTGCGCTTCACGTTTCTAACAGCTGTTACTGTATAATATACATTCCGTTGTAACATCAGTTACTACATGGTTGAATATTCTACATGGAAACATATACATATATATATGTGTGTGTGTGTATGTGTGTGTCTGTGTGTGTGTGTGTGTGAGTATATATGTATGTACATATATATACATATCCTCGTATGGGTATGTATTTGTTGTGTGTGTGTGAGTTTTATCTAGGGTGTGTGTGTGTGTGTGTGTGTGTGTGCGCTCGCGGGCACGTGTGTACATATTGTCGGGCAGAAGAGGGATGGGCAGGTTGACACTGGCAATGGCAGTATTGATCGGTTACAGATATGATTTCAAGAACTTGTATGTCCAAATAAGGTCTACAATTTTTGTTTATTTACCCGTGCCGTGCAAAACGATAAGCAGCGATGTGAATAAAATTGTACTTTTTAGAACGTAATTAAAGTGGTAGACACTGCCATCGGGGCTGAAGAGTAAGGGCATGGTTTCTCAACCGGTATTCCTTGAAACTCCAATGGTTCCAGCACATCCGATGTGTTGGATCGAAAGGTGCACATATCGCAGTCAAGCTGTAAACTACGACACAACGCATTCCGTTCTCTGGACTACATTCTGCTACTAAAGCCCTTTTAGGGCTTGGTAGCGGGAGATTAAGAAGGAACCAAGGCAAGCCAAGACAATCCAAGCCAATGGTTGCAGAAAATAATGTTATTTAAAAATAAAATGAAACTTATTACGCAGTGTGGGCTGATACTAAGTATTGAAATGGACAGTTAGTATAACAAACGTTTTGTTCATTGTTTACTGACATACAACGGATAACAGCGTCGCTGTTCAATACTTTCGATACAAGTTGACTTTGTGTACGGAATTGAGTTTCGTTAATGGAAACATGATAGACAATCAATAGTGTATGTTAATATAGAAAGTTTACTGACCATTTCACTGTACCTTGATTTGGGAATAACATTATTTGTGTGCAGGGGTTCTCTGTCGTTTAATAGTTATTTCAAAGGGAGCATCGACGATAAATGTGTTGGGGAAAGCTATGTCATAGACGTTATAATACAAGGTATTCGATGGGCTGACGTGATGGGTTCTCTTTCTGGCTATCTCTCAGTGAGCTGTGTCAGGTGCTTATTTATAGTGAGGTTTAAACTAAATCAGGGTTCTCTATACTTCATTTATACACAAAACACATAAAATATGTTTAACTAGAGCAGTGGTTTCTATACTTTTTTTATGCACTGGTCATATTTTACAAACTTTGGCGGAACAAAGACAAAAATCGCTTTCAGATATGAACGAGCTATTTTCATTGAGATCTTCAGGGATCAATCATCATAATACGATTCAGATAAAAAGAGAAAGTTAACAATTACATATCCAGGCAGCAGGGAATATATTTCTAGAAATAATAACTCACATTTACTTCTGTCGGTAAGAAGTTTCAGTCGTAGCAAACACATGCAGGAGTATTCCACAAGATCTTCTTCTTCTTCTTCTTCTTCTTCGTACGCAGTCAGACAGTAACCATTATTTTTTCGAAAAAAGCGGCGGTCATCCTGAGGCTGTCGACACTGCCATAGAGCTTGTCTTGCAGTTCCACTGGTGATGGCCACATCTGCTCTCTCTGATCCTCGTATGTCGGGCAGTTCTGCAGCAGATGTTCAGCGGTCATTTTACCGGTACCGCACGGGCATTCGTCGGTACCACCTATCTTCAATTTGTTGAATAGGTGGTACCTTAGTCTATTGTGGCCAGTGCGAAGTCTGAAGACAACGACCTGCTCTCTTCTGTTCAACTGGTAATAGTCATCGTTTTTGGTGTAACCAGTATGTTCGGTATCCCATTTGGTCATGTATCTGGCTTTGATAAGCCGTTTTGACTCTTCGTACGTCATACTAGTATCTGTTTGTGGTAGTCTTGCACCTTCTTTTGCCAGTCTGTCTGCCTCCTCGTTGCCTTGGATGTTGCAGTGTGATGGGACCCACTGTACCACTACCCTTTTTGGTGCGGACTGCTGGCACATTTGGCAGAGTGCTGCTCTTAAGTCATTAAGCTCAGTGTTTTTCTGGCTTTTTAGCGCTGTGACTACGGCGAGAGTATCTGTAAGCAGGACTATATGGCTTTCATTTTCTTTGTGTGTCACCATTTCTTCCACTGCCGCCCTCAGTGCCTCTGCCTCCGCTCTGAAATTGCTTGTGTACTTACCAGTAGCGAATTACAGTGTTATTTGTCTGCCATTCGGTAGGTTCAGGAATGCTCCTGAACCTCCGTTCTGTGTAGTGTTTGTTACAGAACCGTCGGTGTATGCATGGGTCCAGTCCATGCTTCGGTAGCTTTTCGATATAAAGCTTAGGGTAGTATCTCTCCTTTCTTTTTCAGTCTGGCAGTTTTTGTTTCCAATACCTGGTATATTTTCTACCACCTCTGGAAATATATCCTGCCTCCAGGTATGTTTTCGTACAGTAGTGATGGGTTTTGGTGTTGTTAGTGCGTTTATGGGATCTTCGTGCATCTTTGCTTTGGCTATTTCTGCAAAGTTTCTCCGCTTTAGTTTCCCATTTCCCAAATTGTTTAGTCTCTGGTGCATTGGATGGTCAGTCAGTCTTCGGAGTTTCTCTGACTGCAGCTGGGCTCTGCAGTCTCTTCTATCGGTCATGGATTGCAGTTTTGTAATCTTTTCAAGTTCTACAATTGGCGTTGACTTCATGCCTCCTGTTATAACTCTCATGGCTTGGTTTTGGAGTTTGCTAACTTTATCGAAGTTCGCCTTTGCTGCTGTTGTCCATGCCGCAATGCCATACTCGAGAACTGGTCTCACTCTTCCAGTGTACAATTTCTTTAGTATGCTTTCATCTGCTCCCCAGCTTGTGCCAGCAAGTTTCCTCATGATTGCCATTCTTTCTCTGGCTCTATTTCGGTTTCTCCACAAGATCAACATGAATGATTTAACTCATTTTTCTATCTGAAAATAAATATTGAACTGAGGTTTCAAATTTGAGTTGCTAATTATTAGAATGGGATTTTAAATGCTCATCAGATGAATTTATTCTAAAATGAACCTGGCATTATTCACTATTTTTCCACCATTCTTGAAAGCCATTACTATATCCGCAAAGTGGAGGCTTTTGTTAAAACAGGCCTCCACTCAATCTAGGAAACACCGGGCCACCGTAGAGTTTCTATATTTGGCCATGTCATACGGCTGGACCAGATGACTCGGGTCCACAAATACTACACAAATTTTACCTCAGCGCCAAAGGACTTCCCCCAAACGGATCTAGCCTCAGATAAGACCGTCCCTGCACAGCATAGCTTAGGCAGTTAGCAAACGCCTCTCGACTCTGGACGAGACCTGGGACGCGTCGCAATAGTGAGCCATGGCCCATCGACGCAACGAGCCTCAGACGTCTAAGCTTCTTATTGTTGAGAACTGTTGCTCACACAGGCATAATGTACCAACCACCGACACAAATTCACAAGCAATATGCATTAGAAACTGCTCAGGCTAAAATGATTTATTTGATTGAATATTCCCCTCCGAATCTGAATTGTAATTTACTCCAAGATTAGAATTACGTTGTTTTGAGGAATTAAATGCTGATTTCAAGACAATGTAAATGTTACCAAACTCAACCAGCCTCTGAACATAGGGAACTCAAAGTAATTGTAAATGTTACCATACTCAACCAGCCTCTAACATAGGGAACTCAAAGTAAATATGAATGATACCGTACTCAACCAACAGTCTCTTGACATACGGCTCTCAAAGAAAATGGACAAGCTACCATTCTCAACCAGTCTCTGGACATCCGACACTCAAAAGCAACGGACAAGCTACCATTCTCAACCAGTCTCTGGACATCCGACACTCAAAAGCACTGAAAATGCTACCATTGTCAACCAGTCTCTGGGCATCCAACACTCAAAAGTAATGAAAAATGCTACCATACTCAACCAGTCTCTCACCATAGTCCACTCAGGCGCTTTCCACATTTATTTCAGATAATGTTAATTCTCGTTTAATGGTCAATACATTTGAGCATAACTACAAGAGAGCTAATCTATTGTCAAGTGCTGCAGACCCTTTGTTTAATTTCCGGTTAATTAAATCCACAACCACCGAGAACGTTTTATCGGCTAGAGTAGGACGCTTCAGCCATCTTACAGACGCGACATCATGGTCCAAACCCTTGAACAGTTATAACAATCACGTTGTTCTAAGCGTAGTTCTTCACAGCGTCTTATTGAAGTGTTTTTTTTCACGTTTCCAGTCAAATTGATCTCAATTCCCCCCTTACCTTTTCAGTTATCGAATTAAATTACAGATACATAATTCCGGTATCGGCGTTCCTTTTGTCCTTATCCAAGAAATATTTGTTCTCTTCTATAGTCATTTATGTTATTTTTCATTAACAGCACGCCACGTTTTTTTTTAAACGAAAATATGATTTCATTAATTAACTTTATTTCTCGCTATGGTAGTCGAATTTCAAAATTGTAACATTTCTGTTTGTTTGTCAATAAATATGATTTTCTTGTGTGTAGAGACACATTTGAATAAAGAACTTGTGGGTGTTATTGTTTTTGTTGTGTGAGGTTAGTTTCTGAGAAACATACAGATGAAGTTGAAAATTTATGAAAATCTCGGAAATAATTTGGAATCGACCGCTAGGCCCAGTCGCTCCGATAAAAATCCATGGAAACCACAACAACGTATCGATACTGTGTTTACAATATCGACACAACTGATAGTTTCCAATTCAAACGTAGTTCTTTTATCTAAACAAACAAAATAAACAGATCTACTCGACAAAGGTCTTTCCCAACAACCTACTTCACCTTTCGCAAAAAGTCGGCTTGCTTCAAACGGCGTATACAAAATTAAAATTGTTCAAAAGCCATTTGTAATCTAACATACGATACTTTTACCGGCAAAATATCGTGTGTATATGGTGACGTATTCAGCATAAAATAAAATGGCTATGGGTAGGTTCTCCGTGCAAAATAAAATAATTAAAAAAAAATTCCGTTTTGTAGGTCGAGTTGGTCATTAATGTTTTAACCGTAGTGTTCTGAAGGTTAAGCCTTTCCAAAACGCACATGAGTCTAAACCTGATCAATAGTTGACTTTCCGCACCAAAAAAAGACACATTATCGCTTTGTTAGTTAAATGATGATATGTGATATTATTTACCTTTTTCTGCATCTTCTTCATTTTGTCTTCACTCCTTGATTATTACACCGTCAGACGAGTTCTAGTGAAGAGCTCCAATATTGTTTGGAGATTCTTCTTTAGATTTCTTCAGCCTTAGAGTTTAGTATTTAGTCATTTTGTTAGTGAGTCTAATGGCTAAAACGGCTATATATATACAGTGGACAGTCCTGCAAAACATGCTCTGGCGTTTTTCACTCAGTCTACACGTACATAGTCGTGAAGCATACTAACGCAGTTCACACGTACATAGTCGTGAAGCAAATTAACTCAGTCCACACGTACATAGTCGTGAAGAAAGCTAGCTCAGACCACATGCGCATAGTCGTGAAGCAAGCTAACTCAGTCCACATGCACATAGGAAGTTATCTCTTCTAACAGCCTGAATAACTCTCTTTTACTGAAAGTGTGTGATTTCAAAGTATTCCTGTTCATTATCTCCTTATCATTTTGCAAGCTTGTCTATCTTTTGTTTCCCCAGTACACTATAACGGGATGGTTACCACTGGTGCATGGTCGTTTACTGGCAGCTTCCACACGTAGATCATTCCTTAAATGGGGAAGAATACCACCCTTGAGGCCATACAGTACAGATAATCTGTTGAGGATGACTGCCTGATAATATCTATAATTGCTGTTGTGTTTGATAATAGCAGCTTGAACCTCGGCTATAGATGGAACAGCATTGATCAGTTGTTATACTCATTGTATCACAATAGTTTTCAGGATACGAGAAAAGATACCGGTGCCTTCATGTTTAACAGATTTTGTTGTGAATCCATTTGTGTATTCATGTATCGTTGATTGTTTTTGACAGATTTCTTCAATTATAATCGGTGTAGGGATTCGCTTTCGTAGATTATTGTACAGGTATTCGATTGTATGATTCCTGATTGATGCATTAATGTGTATGGTATTGTTGTCCTGTTCCGAAGATATAATGTGAGCTGTATCGATGTTGTTTTCATGGATAGATCGATTTGATACTGTCTTTGTAGTTTTCTTCTCGATGTGCGAAGCTGCTTAAACTGAAACGGTTCTATGCAATATCGGCTAGTATTGCTATCATTTACTGCATTGGTATACAATTGTACTTGCCGATCTGGATTATGCTTTTTGTTTTTATTTTCTTTGGGTTAGTGTGTGTCATCCAGTAGCTTTCTGCATCTCAATTATCTGTTCAGTCTTCATGGCTTCTGTGATGAACCTGAATACTGAATACAGTACAAATGCCTGCAAAGGCGTGTTATCTGCAGTTGATCATGCCTGCTGATCCGATAACATGGTGTGTCCATATCACTCTGTTTTAAATCTTCTTAAGGGTTCACTTGCTCCCAAATTGGTACGCGCTAGTTTTCTAAGTAAGTAAAGCCTTCTTTAGGCCAATCATTCTGTATTTTCATAATGCTTATTGCAAGTGAGTTTATATCAAATATAACCCAAAGTTAAATGGGGTAGCTTCCTTCCTTGATCAGGTTTGTCCCAGAGTTTATTTTAGCTTTTTCATTTTTGGGAGAGAGGGAAAACAGAGCCGTGGATGTTTTGTCTGTATTTATTGTGGCGTGCCCCTTCTCTGCCCATGCTTAACTTGTCTGCTGCACGACCCTGCATTCTGTAATTTACTAAGCTGACGTGGTTTATCTACGCACCATGGTACCAGGTCGCCTGCATATAGGGCAGCTTTCAGTCCAGTGCATAAATCTTGGGCCAGGTCATTGATGTAAGCCAGAAAGAGTGTTGACGAAATTACTACAACCTGAGGTACTTCCTGATAGAGCTGAATTGTTCTACACTGCACAACCCCAATAGTGTCTGTTGTTCTCATATTGTGCAAATTACGACTTGACCCATCTCATTATTTTTCCTTACATTCCGGTCTTCTTAATTCTGCAGTGAGGCCGTCTTTCCATACATCGTCAAAGACTTATTTAAAGTCAAACCCATAACGCTAGAAAATATTATTCCTGACGACATCTTCTAGTGTTTGAGACAATTCATTACCTTGGTCCTCTATTACATTTCAATCATAAAATTCAGTTTGTTCCTGCATCAGCATCTGCTCAGACTCCAAATACCCCTTCAATGGCAATAAACTATAGTGTATACATGTATATATATATATATATATATATATATATATATATATATATATATATATATATATATATACATATCACATCAGTTCAGTTCACCCTGTAACCCATCAGATCGTTGGGGCACACTTGAAGACACTCCCACAACCAACGCCATCTATCTCTGTCCGCTGCCACCAGTCGTGCCTCACTAGGACGACATTTTGACCACTCAGTGATGTTGTCTGTCCATCTCATCATTGGACGACCCCGCCCTCTTTTTCCTGGAACGGAATCATGCAGTATCGAATTTGTAATTCTGCTGGACTTCGTGGCGTGCCCATACCAAGCCATCTTTCGCCTTTTGATAGATGTGAACAGATCATCAAAAGGCCTAATTTCGTTTTCCACTCTTCGTCCTATTTCTACGATCGTGACACGATCCTTATGGGTAACATTTAAGAGTCTTCTAACGCACCTCATTTCCATTGCATATATTCTGCACTGGATATCCGCAGTAATGGTTTGTCTCACAGGCATACACAAATATTGAGAGCACCAATGAGCGCATTAGTCTAACTTTTATGTTGAGGGCGAGTTGCTTATCCTGCCATATTCAAACGCGTAAGCGTCGCTGTTGTCTGTGCTATTCTGGCAATTATCTGGCGAGCCGTCGTCACTGATCAGTGATCCCAGATACTTGAACCGGTGTACAACTTCGAGTTCCTGACCATTTGCTTTTATCACAGACGTGAACACTTCCGTGTTATTAGCCATCAGCTTTGTTTTCTCTGCATTTATGTGCATGCCATAGCTCCGCGCCGCTCTGTCAAATCTACTAACCAGCTCCCGGAGTTGCGTTTCCGTGCCTGCCAGACTATCTATTTCATCTGCAAATCGTAGGTTTGTAATCGTCTTGTCACCTATTCTGACCGTACTAACATTTCTGTCAGGTCCGCTTCCATTATTCTTTCCAAGAATACATTGAAGAGTGTTGGAGAGAGTATACGACCTTGTCTTACCCCAACAGACATTGAAGAGTGTTGGAGAGAGTATACGACCTTGTCTTACCCCAACAGACATTGAAGAGTGTTGGAGAGAGTATACGACCTTGTCTTACCCCAACAGACATTGAAGAGTGTTGGAGAGAGTATACGACCTTGTCTCACCCCAACAGACATTGAAGAGTGTTGGAGAGAGTATACAACCTTGTCTTACCCCAACAGACATTGAAGAGTGTTGAAGAGAGTATACGACCTTGTCTTACCCCAACATACATTGAAGAGTGTTGGAGAGAGTATACGACCTTGTCTTACCCCAACAGACATTGAAGAGTGTTGGAGAGAGTATACAACCTTGTCTTACCCCAACAGACATTGAAGAGTGTTGGAGAGAGTATACGACCTTGTCTTACCCCAACATACATTGAAGAGTGTTGGAGAGAGTATACGACCTTGTCTTACCCCAACATACATTGAAGAGTGTTGGAGAGAGTATACGACCTTGTCTTACCCCAACAAACGTGCAGAACCATTCTCCTAGTATTCCTGTCTACAGAAACTGCATTTGACGCCATTTCATAAAGGTTCTTAATTATCTTCACAATATTACTATTGATCTTGTAACGCTTCATTATTACCTTCACAATATTACTATTGATCTTGTAACGCTTCATTATTACCTTCACAATATTACTATTGATCTTGTAACGCTTCATTATTACCTTCACAATATTACTATTGATCTTGTAACGCTTCATTATTACCTTCACAATATTACTATTGATCTTGTAACGCTTCATTATTACCTTCACAATATTACTATTGATCTTGTAACGCTTCATTATTACCTTCACAATATTACTATTGATCTTGTAACGCTTCATTATTACCTTCACAATATTACTATTGATCTTGTAACGCTTCATTATTACCTTCACAATATTACTATTGATCTTGTAACGCTTCATTATTACCTTCACAATATTACTATTGATCTTGTAACGCTTCATTATTACCTTCACAATATTACTATTGATCTTGTAACGCTTCATTATTACCTTCACAATATTACTATTGATCTTGTAACGCTTCATTATTACCTTCACAATATTACTATTGATCTTGTAACGCTTCATTATTACCTTCACAATATTACTATTGATCTTGTAACGCTTCATTATTACCTTCACAATATTACTATTGATCTTGTAACGCTTCATTATTACCTTCACAATATTACTATTGATCTTGTAACGCTTCATTATTACCTTCACAATATTACTATTGATCTTGTAACGCTTCATTATTACCTTCACAATATTACTATTGATCTTGTAACGCTTCATTATTACCTTCACAATATTACTATTGATCTTGTAACGCTTCATTATTACCTTCACAATATTACTATTGATCTTGTAACGCTTCATTATTACCTTCACAATATTACTATTGATCTTGTAACGCTTCATTATTACCTTCACAATATTACTATTGATCTTGTAACGCTTCATTATTACCTTCACAATATTACTATTGATCTTGTAACGCTTCATTATTACCTTCACAATATTACTATTGATCTTGTAACGCTTCATTATTACCTTCACAATATTACTATTGATCTTGTAACGCTTCATTATTACCTTCACAATATTACTATTGATCTTGTAACGCTTCATTATTACCTTCACAATATTACTATTGATCTTGTAACGCTTCATTATTACCTTCACAATATTACTATTGATCTTGTAACGCTTCATTATTACCTTCACAATATTACTATTGATCTTGTAACGCTTCATTATTACCTTCACAATATTACTATTGATCTTGTAACGCTTCATTATTACCTTCACAATATTACTATTGATCTTGTAACGCTTCATTATTACCTTCACAATATTACTATTGATCTTGTAACGCTTCATTATTACCTTCACAATATTACTATTGATCTTGTAACGCTTCATTATTACCTTCACAATATTACTATTGATCTTGTAACGCTTCATTATTACCTTCACAATATTACTATTGATCTTGTAACGCTTCATTATTACCTTCACAATATTACTATTGATCTTGTAACGCTTCATTATTACCTTCACAATATTACTATTGATCTTGTAACGCTTCATTATTACCTTCACAATATTACTATTGATCTTGTAACGCTTCATTATTACCTTCACAATATTACTATTGATCTTGTAACGCTTCATTATTACCTTCACAATATTACTATTGATCTTGTAACGCTTCATTATTACCTTCACAATATTACTATTGATCTTGTAACGCTTCATTATTACCTTCACAATATTACTATTGATCTTGTAACGCTTCATTATTACCTTCACAATATTACTATTGATCTTGTAACGCTTCATTATTACCTTCACAATATTACTATTGATCTTGTAACGCTTCATTATTACCTTCACAATATTACTATTGATCTTGTAACGCTTCATTATTACCTTCACAATATTACTATTGATCTTGTAACGCTTCATTATTACCTTCACAATATTACTATTGATCTTGTAACGCTTCATTATTACCTTCACAATATTACTATTGATCTTGTAACGCTTCATTATTACCTTCACAATATTACTATTGATCTTGTAACGCTTCATTATTACCTTCACAATATTACTATTGATCTTGTAACGCTTCATTATTACCTTCACAATATTACTATTGATCTTGTAACGCTTCATTATTACCTTCACAATATTACTATTGATCTTGTAACGCTTCATTATTACCTTCACAATATTACTATTGATCTTGTAACGCTTCATTATTACCTTCACAATATTACTATTGATCTTGTAACGCTTCATTATTACCTTCACAATATTACTATTGATCTTGTAACGCTTCATTATTACCTTCACAATATTACTATTGATCTTGTAACGCTTCATTATTACCTTCACAATATTACTATTGATCTTGTAACGCTTCATTGATGTCCATATCGCAGCAGGCCATACTCTGTCGAACGTTTTTTTTAAAATCGATGAAGACATGATATTAGTGTTGTTGATACTCTAAGTATTTCTCATTCAAGATCCGCAGAATAAATATATGTTCAGTGGTGTTTCTTCCCTTTATATTATATTTATATTATACACATTTATATATGTTATTATCGGCTGTGCCTACATGTGCACGTAATATGTTTATTCATTTGACGTGGGGCCTCATTGACCATGACTGCTTTGGTCTACTCTTAATTATATGCTCCATAGGGTGACTCATGCCTCCCACTTTTTGGTAATGGATGACAATTCACACCGTATGGTAGCATTAGCATGTATCATCTTTGGGTTTTAAAAATTCTTGTTTCGTGTGTTTTTGTCCATGACAAAGGTTTCATTTCCTTTACTTTTGTTTCTGTGTATTTGTTGTTGATCACTGAGTCAATTCCTATATTTGTATTTTAATTATCAACTATTGACATTCAGTATCACCCCAGCATCGATTGAATTATTTTTACATAGATGGATTTAAGAGAAGTGAAAGAGCATAGCTGATTGGTTAGGACTGAGAAATCTTATGGCACGTTCTCCGATTGGTCAACATTATAGCCCACCTAGTGCAACTTATTTGTCATTTGTCCGTAATTAAGATAAAGTGTTGAAGTGTTGGTTACGCACGTCTACATTAAGTGCGGTAAACCTTTTATTTTTCAGTGTACATTTGTGTTGCAGATCTTCAAAACATTTGTATTTATATCGATTTGTACTATACTTTTAAATATGCACATCATGTACACAGACTTAAACAAGAATAGTACATGTGGCCACAGTGGAGCAGCCCATAGCTAGCGCTGCAGCGAGTCAGACGGGCACACATTCATTTAAGCCAGTGGTTTCCTAAACTATGTGACGAGCCCAACTGGTGGGGTACTAGAGAATACCAGGTGCAGCTCCAAAATTTAAGACAACTAAGTAATTTGAAATATCTCAAAACAATCCCATCTCTCATTGGCTGTGCTTATAGCGTGTACAGTGGGTGACGACTACAAGGACAACTTGTCCTTTCTTACTTCTTATTCAGCCCTATCAATCGTTACATTGCATGGGAATAAATCACTGAAATGAAATATCTTCTAAATTTAAACACAAACGCATACACATACAATGTAGATCAAGCACATTTTCATAAATATAGCGTGGCCCAGAGAAATAAGCTTGGGGACCAGACATTGAAGCGATCTGAAGCAAGCTGTCTCTGTTCCCCTGTAATTGCCCGTACATGTACACGTGCCAAGCACGTGAGTATAGAAAAAGGCATAATCACATAGATTGATGATAATGACGTCCCTTCTCTAGGATTCGGGGTCACTCAATAATTTGCAAGCAGTTCTCGATCTCAGATATATTTGGGGAGCCTGCAGTGCTTTTATATTGTAGGTGAGAACAGGAATAACTTCCGTCTGGAGCTCAGTCGCACGCCCATGTGCAAACCATTTGTCATGGGAACAAATGGGACAAATTTCATAGGTCCACTGCCGTTCTCGACGCTTGTCGTTAAGGGGACCGAACATGGCACTAACAACCCCAACATGTAACATACTTTGCCGATGAGAATAAATCTTCTCTTATGCTACACGTGCTAGATTGTGACTCTTACAAAACAGACCGTACTAGAATGTGACTCTAAACATCAGACTGTGTTTGAATATGGTACTAATAATTAAGCCTTGCTGGACGGAAACTCTCGTAATAAACCTATCAATATGTCTCACATAAGGTGTGTATTTAAAAAATTATAATCCTTAATATTTACAACAGCTCAATTGAAAAACTTCCTGGATAAAATAAGTTGCCCTTGACAATTAGAAATACTTTAGCATACCTCACTTACTCTCTCCCTGCCTTCAACCACTCGTCCTCTCTCTCTATCTCTCTCTCTCTCTCTCTCTCTCTCTCTCTCTCTCTCTCTCTCTTTCTCTCTCTCTTTCTATCTTGTTGCATTCGCCGTCTTTCTCTCATTTGATCCATTTATAAAATGCCACATATAAAAGAATATTCTCTTAAACTGGCTAGCGTGTCTCCTCCGTATTTATGTGCTCTCCTCTCCTCAAGGCGAAAGTGGGACATAGAGTGAACCCCTTGCTGTGACAAGTATTAAGAGAGTTTCGCTGAAATCGTTAACCACGGGAATTCATCTATTGGATTTATAAAAAGAGGGACAGAAACTAGAACATTAAAAATTCAAGTTGAACATGCACATATGAGCTAAGCCGAGTGAGTTCTTTCAAAACATTCAGGCGTTATTATGCACCTAAAACTTTGTTGCCCAGTCTGAGCTTGCTGCTGTTATATGATTGGTTATTATGTAGCTCCTTAATGTTGCAACAATTCATGTCTGCGCTGGTTTGTCATTTCCGGTCTTCTGTTCATATGTACACAGAGACTAGCAAACATCAGTTAATTATAGCCAGTTTGTAATTAATGTTTACTAACAGTTGCTAAATAAATACGCTATTTATAACAACTATTAACATTAGGTACTAAGAAATAGGAATGAATGTTGGAAATTATCAGTATGTAATAACGGTTGGCAGTAAATCATAAACTGTCGACATTCCTGTGTTTTGCTAGGATTAAAAACCCACTCTGTGATAATTGCTGACAATAGTTAATAGTAGTCTAAACATCCTAGTGAAACCAAACGACCTTAAATCGTGGTTGAATGTGGCGTTCATTCAATAACTAGGAGGTTAACTTTTAATTGGGTAGCCGGGTGGTTTTTCTTTTCTAACTGTTAATTGGGAGCAAAAGTAATTTCTTTTCTAACTATTTATTGAACAACAATTAATTATCTAAATACAACCACTAACAAAAAGCTCAGATGAATAAATTCTACTTCCTGCCATTCATTAGTCTTATAATCGATTCCTTCACATGTGTTCCAACTTTTCATCATTATTCGTGACGATTGTTTCCGTCATATTTATATTAACTTTCATCATTTCCTGGAACGAGTGTTTCCGTCATATCTGTGTTAACTTAGATCATTGCATGGGACGACTGTTTCCAACACATTTATGTTAATTTTGATAATTTCTTGGAAATTTAGGTAACCCTAACTTTTAAATAAATTGGAAAGTCTAAGAAACAACAGTAATTTAGAAAATTGAAATTTTACAAAAGTGTAATGGTTTTCTTTATTAAACAGTTATTTCCAAATTAAATATAAATATATATATATATATATATATATATATATATATATATATATATATATATATATATATATATATATATATATATATATACATAATGTTTTGTCTCGTCTGATATGATCTATAATTAAAAATTATAATTATGTAAAAATGATTTATCTTTTTAAATGGCGTAAATGTCACCGGCATTATTATTTAAATAAGGGGTCACTGGTGCTAAATGATCAAGTAAATCATACCGTATGACAGTGACCTTTTCTAAAATCAAATGCACGATGTGCACTTGGAAGCAAGTTGTCTTTACAGCAGCTTAGCAAACCGGGTAGGGATAAAGACTGTGACCGACTGGGCGGAAAGTCTGTAGAGACTCCGTTTATTGCCCTATAGCTAGTATGACCCTACCTACCTTTATCAGGACGCCGTGAGATTTAGTAACAGCAAACCTACTGCAAGAAAAATAAATTCCCAACAGGGAAGAACTCAGTACAAGTGCCTAGAGACACAACAAGCATATATAAAGACTTGTAATTTGTTCTTTCATCATTTTATCAAATCGTTTCCTGTCCTTCTGTATGACCAGGATGTCCAACAATGGTTTCTTCTTCTTCTTGTGAGATGCTTACACATCAGACGAGTTTTCACAATGATCTGGGCCGTTGACTACATCTGCTCTTTAGTTCCACACATCCTTGATTGTAATGTCGAATCATTTGGCCAGTAAATAATCTTTAACTGACCTTATAGAGGACAGTCCTGCAAAACATGCTCGGCATTTTGTTCGCTTGTCCCACATGTACACAGCGGCGAAGCAGACAGACGACTCATGTACAAGTGTTTATCAGTCTACTGTGCCCAGTTCTGAGGCGAAGAATGATAGTCTGCACTTGTCGATCAAGGGTGTCGTAGACATCGTTGGATTGATTCTGTTCTCTTCTGGCAGCCTGGACAACTCTCTTTTGCTCCAAGTATGTGATTTCGCTGTCTTCTTGTTCACATTCTCTTCCCTCCTTGGAAGTCCATCGTGCAACAATGGCTGCAATCTGGCTTCCCGAAATGAGGAGCCTATCGAGCTGTTTCCGCTTGCCGTGTCAGAAGCGTGTAAATAATGTTTCATGTCCGGAGTTCGTACTCGTTACATTGGAATATGATTAACTTACAGCTCGTATGTGCTTGTTGTGACTTTCAATAATCTTCGTCAGCCAGTCAGAAAAAGTTGAAATATACAATTTGCACGCAACTTTGTGTAAGTTGACGGACGCTGTAGTCTGTGAGGTATATACAACACTTAAGTTAACAGACGCTGTAGTCTGTAAGGTGTACCAAACAATTGTCTGTAAGTTAGTAGGCACTGTAAACTGTAAGGTATACCAAATCTTAATCAGTAAGTTAGCGAGTTGTGTAATATGTGAGATACATGAAACTGTAAGGTATACCAAATCTTAATCAGTAAGTTCGCGGGTTGTGTAATATGATAGATACATGAAACTGTTGTATGACAGTTAGGAGAGATTGTAATTTCCAAGATATGTGAAACTGTGGTTTGTAAGTAAACGGACATTGTAATGTGTGATTTAGATTAATCTGCCATCTGTGAATTAGCAGACATTGTAATATGTGATTTAGATGAAACTGTAGTCTATGAATTAACAGACATTGTAATATGGGATTAAGATGAAACTGTGGTTTGTAAGTAAGCAGCTACTGTAATGTGTGATTTAGATGAAGCTGTGGTCTATAAATTAGCATACATTGTAATATGTGATTTATGTTAAACTGTGGTCTGTGAATTAGCTGACATTGTAGTATGTGATTTAGATGAAACTGTGGTCTGTAAATTAGCTGGCATTTTATTCTCCGTCTATGAGGATGAAATACATCAAATTTTATTCTCCGTCTATGAGGATGATATACATACAATTGTATTCTCCGTCTATGAGGATGATATACATACAATTGTATTCTCCGTCTATGAGGATGATATACATAAAATTGTATTCTCCGTCTATGAGGATGATATACATAAAATTGTATTCTCCGTCTATGAGGATGATATACATAAAATTGTATTCTCCGTCTATGAGGATGATATACATACAATTTTATTCTCCGTCTATGAGGATGATATACATAAAATTTTATTCTCCGTCTATGAGGATGATATACATAACATTTTATTCTCCGTCTATGAGGATGATATATATAAAATTTTATTCTCCGTCTATGAGGATGATATACATACAATTTTATTCTCCGTCTATGAGGATGATATACATACAATTTTATTCTCCGTCTATGAGGATGATATACATACAATTTTATTCTCCGTCTATGAGGATGATATACATACAATTTTATTCTCCGTCTATGAGGATGATATACAAAATCTCTATCCCTGTTGTTATTGGAATATATTCTTTGTGGTTCCTGTGTGTCCCATCAGGTGAAGGATACGTGAAGAGCTATCTAGGGCGTTTTTTTACAAGCTGTTACTTAATTTGACGTGATTGCTGTCTCTTTGTGCGGATTTCTATTTCTCCTATTTTAACCAACTTCCACATAATCTCGAATTTTGCGGAAGTCTCCAAAAACAACCACACACAAAAACACCCAAAATACCACACAAAGAATCCACACAAAAAACGCACAGAAAAATATACAAAAAAATCACACACAAAAAATACATACAAAAAACACTATATAATATAAAAAAAGATTGTACCAATAAAAATAGTTTTTAAACAATATTTAAATGTTTAAAAGTATATTTGCGATATTTGTGTTGTTTTCTAGGCAGATTCTATTAATGTTTCTCGATTTTGATTTCTGTGTTTGAAAAGTTCCAGGACTCATTCCACTGAATTTGTTTTTTTTCTGTCCATTCTAACGTTGAAATACCTCATGGTTATCATTACTCGTTCTGTGGCCTCTTGCAAATCGTTATAGCATATCTCTATCTATTCTTCCTCTGTTGCTGGGCGAATACACTTGTGTTGTTCTGATGTATATTTTTTTTCATCTATAATCTGATCGTAACGAAATGATTGTTGACTTGATTGTATCCGTGTAGGATATTCTTTTTGATGGAAGAAAACCAACACCACCAAATCAGTTATTTTCTCTCCCTTAGTATTTGGCTTTGCTTGGCTTCGTTCGTTCTCAATCTCTCGCTACCAAACCCTGGAAGGGTTTAAGTAACAGATTGTAGTCCAAAGAACGGAATACGTTGTGTCGTAGTTTACAGCTTGACTGCGATATTTGCACCTTTCGGTCCGAAACATCCGACTTCAGCAAGCATTTTTTATTTAGTACCGGGTTTGCATTCCCTCTTCGATCTCTTCTCCTTAGCCAATCTGCCCTGCTGCAGCCTGTTATTCAGGATCACCGCATGGAGGTGTAAAAGGGTCTTTGCAGCTCTCGTTCGCTGGCCCTGACGCTAGTGGTCAGCTATGGGTCGCTGACCGCTGCAGCTCATGCGCTGCTCAGCAACTTGACCCCACCTTAGCATTTGAATCTTCCTCCTATTAGGACGCTAATATGCTCTGCACAGTTAGTCTATTAATAACCACTCCTAGTACGTCCACTTTAGTTCTCTCTACTTCCTTCTCAATCATGAGCCATTTTTCTGACGCTGACAGTGCCTCAGATCACCAACTGCTACTCGAGGACATTTTGATCGGGTTGAAAAGGACAAGACCAATGGCCTATGACGTGATCGTTATACGAGAAAACCAGAGCATAGATGTAAGATACACATTCGACGTTCTTTTGGCTGTGCAGGAAGACATGACTCCGATTATATGGCTACAAAGACAACAGATCTCATCGGCAAGTAACAAGATAGGCGAGAGAATCACACACAAGTCAAGAGTTACATCACAGAAAAAATATTGAGACACACAGAAGAAAGGAAATTGCTATGACAAACCGGGACAGAACATAGTAACAGCAACTGCAGAAGTAGCACAAGAGAAATGAGAAGAGAAATTAGGAAGGACAATGAACAACACATAATGGACACATGTAGTACAATAGAAAAGTAACAGAGACAAGGAAATAATGGAGACAAGTTTCAAAAGAATAAAACACGAACTGGCCAGTTCAATCCGTCACTGCTTGCAATCAACATTGAAGATGGTAAAGTACTGACAAAGAGCAAAAATATACAGGAGAGATGGAAAGAACACAGTACAGCAATGTACGAAGGCACAGGATAAAGCCCCAACTTAACCTAGCACAACTAGGGAAAAGATCCGGAATTTACAATAGATGAAATACTTCTTCTTCTTCTTCTTCGTACGCTGTCAGACGTCAACTTGTATTTGTTCGAAGAAAGCAGCTGTCATCATGAGGCTTGTCGACACTGCCATAGAGTTTGTCTAGTGTTGGCACTGGTGATGGCCACATGTGCTTTTTCTGGTCGTACGTCGGGCAATTTTGCAGCAGATGTTCAGCGGTCATTTTCCCTGTGCCACACGAGCATTCGTCAGTACCACCTATTTTCAATTTATTGAATAGATGGTACCTCAGTCTGTTGTGGCCTGTGCGGAGTCTGAAGACCACGACCTGCTCTCTTCTGTTCAGCGGGTAGTAGGCATCATTTTTTGTGTAGCCAGTGTATTCTGTTTCTCATTTAGCCATGTATCTGGCCCTAATAAGCCTTTAGGACTCTTCGTAGGTCACACTAGAGTTTGGTTGTGGTAGTCTTGCACCTTCTTTTGCCAGTCTGTCTGCTTCCTCGTTGCCTTGGATGTTACAGTGGGATGGAACCCACTGTACCACTACTCTTTTTGGTGCAGACTGCTGGCGTAGTTGACAGAGTACTGCTCTTAAACCATTAAGTTCGATATTTTTCTGGCGTTTTAGTGCTGTGACCACGGCCAGGGCATCTGTGAACCGGAATATGTAGCTTTCATTGCTTTCGCCTGTGAGCATTGCTTTTACTGCAGCCTTCAGTGCCTCTGCCTCCGCTCTGAAACTGCTTGACAATAAAGGAAACACGCCCGGCAATCCAAAGGTTGAAAAAAGGAAAATCACAAGGACGTGCCAATAAATCAACTGGATTCATACAAACAGGAGGGGAAGCCAATGTCAACATGTATCATACACTATACAAGCAAATCTGGAACTGTACACTACCACCCAACGCATTGAAGAATTCAGCTTTTTAAGAAGAGCGACCTTAAGCAATGTATCAACTACTGAACCGATGCTTCATTATATTTTCCTAGCAAAATCATTGTACGAAACATTACGAGCAGGATAGAACGGAAAGTAAACGAGGAATTACATGAAGCTCGTGCAGGTTTTAGTCATGGCTGAAGCACAAGAGCTTAATATTTGACATGATGGATATCATAGTAAATACAGGGAATACAAAACAGACTTACATACTTGCTTCATGTATTACACCAAACCTTTCAACTTTGCCAAATACCAGATCTAGTGGAACATTATGAGAGAGACATATGATTTTCAAACACATGCTAATCCTAATCAAATCATTATATGAGCAGCTAGAAGCAAAGGTCAGAATAGCTGGCGAAATATAAGACTGGCTTGACGAGCATAAGACTACAAGGACACATATCCCCATATACTTACATATTTAACGTCTAAACGCAGACAGAAACCATACAGAGAATGTCATGAAAGTTTTTGACCATCTTACACTCGCTGGAAACGAAATACCAGAACTCGGGTATACAGATGACAGTTATTCTTTCAATTGGCTGATAAGAGACTAGAACAGATGATCCTGTCTGTTAAACAACACAGAGAAGAATGCAATCTCTACCTGAACATGAGTTAAACCAATTGACCACATATTAAGCCAAATGACCACATATAAACCAAAAATACAAGCCTAAAATTACTCAAGCAAAAAAGAAAACAAAAATATAAAAAAATATCGCAAGTTTCGAACATCTCCATTATCAGCAACAACGAAGACTGCCAACAAAATAAGTACTAGAAGAATAGCCGTGACATTGCAGTTGTTAAATAAAATGAGATCTGTATTCAAGAACACAAACAAAAACAACTAAGAACATGCATATTACCTGTGACAACGTACAGATGCGAAACATCAACAATCATACAAACACCAAAACAAGAACACTGCTTTTTCGCGCTAAAATGCTACAGGAAATATCTCAGAATATCACGTACGGCGAACAAGAACAACATATATATATATATATCCTAAAAGAGCCGGGTATTGAACATGGTTGGCTCGTAACCAGCATTACACCTAGGAAACTAAAGTACTTTGACCACATCAAGGGTCACAATAGTCTGAAAAAAAACCGATGTTGGAAGATATGGAAAACGAGGTAGAGACATGCAAAGGAGAAGATGAGCAATCAATGTTAAAGATATTCTGACGGTGACGGTGATGGAGCTGGGGAAATTGGCAACGATCGAGAGTGTTACAGGGCGGCTGTGACGAGAGTGGAGAGTCTTACTGTGAAGCTGTGACGAGAGTGGGGATTCTTGCAAGGCGGCTGTGACAAGAGCGGAGAGTCTTACAACGGAGCTGTGATAGTAGTGGATAGTCTTACGAGGTAAATGATGATAGTGGATAGTCTAACAGTGAATGATGATAGTGGACAGTCTTACAAGGTGACTCTGTGATGATAGTGGATAGTCTAACAGTGAATGATGATAGTGGATAGTCTTACAGTGAATGATGATAGTGGATAGTCTTACAGCATGAATGATGATAGTGGATAGTCTTACAGCATGAATGATGATAGTGGATAGTCTTACAATGTGACTCTGGGATGATAGTGGATAGTCTTACAGGGTGACTCTGTGATGAGAGTGGATAGTCTTACATAACACCTTAATGTGTAACTACTGCAGGTTGGAAGTTTCATGACTGGACTAAGTGCCATCAAAATCTATTGCAGACTCGAGGATTTATTGGGCGCAATTCAATGAGGGGATTATTGATGTATTAAATATTCAGGTTTTTTTCTCCAAGCATACATGGTAGCAGCCAGATTGTCGACCATAGGCGACGCTCTTAAATAGCAGATGAGCATTTGGTATCCTAGTCTGTTAATCTTGAAACGTGTTAGAATTGCAAGGAAATAAAACCGAACACGCACACTGTACGGTGACTACCAGAAAAATCTGTGTTTGTCTCTTGCATGTTTGTTCCTTACCATATAAGTATTGCAACCAATGTAGAAGAAAATGACCTCATTTTGAAGGTGAAAACTTTAGTAGGACAAAAATGCCCAATATAACTATTCTCTTGCTAACAAGCAATGACTTATTGCTGCGTCAGCTTACAGAGGACAGCAATGACTTATTGCTGCGTCAGCTTACAGAGGACACCAATCGAGGAATAAGGTGAAAATTACTGTTTACACTAGAAGATCTTGAGTATGTAGATGACCCTCCAATAGCTGGACATGCACGCTAACATAAAGGCAACAAGTGGGACGGAAAAGTATTATCGAGAAAACGGAAGTCATGACACTAAAGGAAATAAATCCAACACAGACGTAAACAAATGGCAAAGTGTGTACATCACAGCAGCCACACGAAGCCAATCAAATACAAGAGGTGTCACATTTGATCAGCGCATGACATGGACAAGTCAGATCGAGAGAAACCGAATGAGAGCCAGACAAATAATGGCAATCATGAGGAAACTTGCTGGCACAAGCTGAGGAGCAGACGAAAGAATACTAAAGAAACTGCACACTAGAAGAGTGAGACCAATTCTCGAGTATGGCATTGCGGCATGGACAACAGAAACAAATCGAACTTTGATAAAATTAGCAAACTTCAAAACCAAGCCATGAGAGTTATAACAGGAGGCATGAAGTCAACGCCAATTGTAGAAAAGGAAAAGATTGCAAATCTGAAATCCATGACCGACAGAAGAGACTGCAGAGCCCAGTAGCAAGCAGAGAAACTAAGAAAACTGACATACCATCCAATGCATCAGAGACTAAATAGATTTGGAAATGGGAAACTACAGCCGAGAAACTTTACAGAAATAGCCAAAGCAAAGATGAGCGAACACCATATAAACACCGTAACAATACCAAAGCCCATCCCTACTGTACGCAAACGTACCTGGAAGCAGCATATCATTCCGAAGGTGGTAGAAAATATACCAGGTATTGGAAACAAGAACAGCCAGACTGAAAAAGAAAGATGAGACATAACCGTGAGGTACTTAACGGAAAACTACCCAAGCATGGACTGGACCCATGTATACACCGACGGCTCTGTAACAAACACAACACAGAACGGAAGGACAAGGGTATTCCTGAGCCTACAAAATGGTAGACAAATAAAACTGTCAGTGGCAAATGGAAAATTCTCAAGCAATTTCAGAGCGCAGGCAGAGGCACTGAGGGCTGCAGTAGAAGCAATGCTGACAGACGAAAGCAATGAAAGCTAGATAGTCCTGTTTACAGATGCCCTGGCCGTAGTCACAGCACTAAAAAACCAGAAAAATACTGAACTTAATGAATTAAGAGCAGTACTCTGTCAACTATGCCAGCAGTCTGCACCAAAAAGAGTAGTTGTACAGTGAGTTCCATCCCACTGTAACATCCAAGGTAACGAGGAGGCAGACAGACTGGCAAAAGAAGGTGCAAGACTACCACAACCAGATTCTAGTGTGACCTACGAAGAGTCCAAAAGACTTATTAGGGCCAGATACATGGCCAAATGGGAAACAGAATATACTGGCTACACAAAAAATGATGCCTATTACAGAAGAGAGCAGGTCGTGGTCTTCAGGGGCCGCACAGGTTTCAACAGACTGTGGTACCACCTATTCAATAAATTGAAGATAGGTGGCACTGACGAATGCACTTGTGGTACCGGGAAAATGATCGCTGAACATCTGCTGCAAAACTTCCCGACATACGAGGACCAGAGAAAGCACATGTGGCCATCAGCAGTGGCAACACTAGACACGCTCTATGGCAGTGTCGACAGCCTCACGATGACCGCTGCTTTCTTCGAGCAAATACAGGTTGACGTTTGACAGCGTACGAAGAAGAAGAAGAAGAAGAAATACAACAAGTGCACACTTGTGCTTGGGTTTAGTACGGAGGTGGAAGAGTAACTTCTTTAACTTCTTCTTGTTTTCTACTACCAATTCCTGTGAGGCGGCGCATAGTTGTAGGCTGCATACATTTATTGTTGGGACAGGTGGGAGGCTTGTACGATCGTTATGTGTAACTTCCTGAGTGTGTCAGAGACACACTCGATTCACCTATGTCGGGGTCGATACCTTGCACGTAGACTGGTGACCTGCATACGGTATGATCTCTCTGCAGGCTAGTCATAATGTATACTGACTAAATAACCAAACCACATGATTAGTTGTGCGTCAATGTAGACACTAACTGGGTTTGTCCCCACTAACTGCCTCAGCGTGTTGTTGTGGATTTGGTCACGGATTGTCTTTCTAGCTGCACTTCTCACACAGCCCATCTCACAGCTCTGGATCTTACTCTTGTGTGTTTCTAGTAAGGACCAAGACTGACACTGGTAACACAATGTAGGAATAAACAGTGCATTTATCAGCCTCCTCTTAGTTGAAGGAAGCACTCTAGTATGTTTCAAAATATTTTCAATTTGATAGTGGACACTGTTCGCCTTTTGAATTCTATGTGCAGTCTCTCCGTCCACTCTGCTGTTATCAGTGATCACACTACCTAGGTCTTTGAACTTCCTTACTTCCTTGAGAGTTTTGTTACTGCTGTGGAACGTCTCTGCACGTGTTCATGCGATAGCATTTCAAAGTCTTGTTCTTTGCCTGTGTTGAACTTTATGGCATATTCGTTACAAGCCAAATTGAGAACGTTCAGGTGATGTTGTAGGTCTTCTCTATTTTGGTAAAAGATAACCTGATCTTCAGCAAACAACAGTTTATTGAGGGACAGAACATAAAACTCATGGGGGTAGCCAGCTGTGTCCTTTTATCCATATAAATTATGAACAAAAGTGGAGAAAGAACACATCTCTGTCGTACACCACTCAGCACTGGAAAACAATTTGTCACACAGACATTCGTTGGTACTGCACCTTCACTGTTTACGTACAAGTCATGAATGTCCTCCAGTAGTTGACCCTCCACACATTACTAATCTATTACCTACCATTGCTTTCATCTGTTTACCATGTCAAATGCCTTTTCCTGTTCAATGACGGCCACGTGGAGTTTTATATTTTATTCTATTGTATGTTTGTCTGTTAATTGTCACGGCTTGTAATATAGCACATGTACATTCACTGCTTTTCCAGAATCCTGATTGTGAAACACTGAACAGTGCTTCGACAATAGTTCGTACTCGCTGTTCAGGACCCGTGCGAAAAATGTTCCGACGTGGCTAAAGAAGGATATGCCCCTATTCGAACTGCAACCCTTTCTGCTCTCCTGGTTTTTGTTCAAATAGGTACCTACACGATCCTTTATAAATGACCAGGTACCTTCCTTTCAGTCCATGCTTGATTAACGACCAGATGGGGTAGAGGCAGTTTCTTGCTGCCTTTAAAAACGCCATCATACGAGATGGCCTAAGACAGTTTTGTCAATCATTCATCCCTGATCTGAGCAGAAGACATAAATCCCACGGAACAAAAACTCTGAAATAAAAGTTCTGTTTTCGAGATGCGCTATTCTCATTGGATCTGAGATTTAGGATGACGATATTGACTGCTGGCTTTCGTTTCAATTTCCGCCTTGAAAGGAAATGGGTTTACATATTAATTAGTGTTTATATATGCTGGGGAAGGTACTACTCTTGTTGTATGTGAGTGTTGCCGCCCTTTCGATAATGTGGGTTTTAGTTTAACATGTGTAGAAAATATACAACTTCAGTCTGCAGTGAAAAGTCACGTCATAATGAGTAAATAAATGGTTAAAAAAGACATTCTTAAGAATGTAAGACATATAGATATGGATATGAAGAGACAGACAATCTAGCTCCAAGGAGAGTGAACGTTTCAGTAGAACAGCTGTTTGATTATGGACCTGGGTCGTGCCAATCACAGGACGTGTGGTCTGCAGTGTCAATAGCGTAGCAAAGGTGTGTGTGCGGGGAGGGGGAAGTTAATTGGTGGACTGTCGGACGGAGGGAGCGATGCATCTCGTGCGACACTTTTTAGAGGTAGCACTTTTGGTCTACTTTAACGAAAAGAACATTATTTTCCGGTCAAGATAGTACAAGACGAGAGAGTTTTATTATTTACTTTTATTTACTATTACAATAAATCAAATGTAATTACAACAAAACCGTTAAATGTACATGTATACTTCTAGTTCTGTGAAATAGAACAATAAAACACGCACCAAGACTCGGTACCTCTAATTGTTATACTATTATTTATGTATTTTTAGAAACTACAAACATCAAACTGCTACTCCAAACAACTGTTGATCAAACTACAAGCATCAGACTGCTACTCCAAACAACTGTTGAACAAACTACAAGCATCAGACTGCTACTCCAAACAACTGTTGATCAAACTACAAACATCAGACTGCTACTCCAAACAACTGTTGAACAAACTACAAGCATCAGACTGCTACTCAAAACAACTGTTGAACAAACTACAAACATCAGACTGCTACTCCAAACAACTGTTGAACAAACTACAAACATCAGACTGCTACTCCAAACAACTGTTGAACAAACTACAAGCATCAGACTGCTACTCCAAACAACTGTTGAACAAACTACAAGCATCAGATTGCTACTCCAAACAACTGTTTAACGTATGAAAGTCTCCTTGTATTCATGATACGAATGTTCATGTGATCACTCTTCACTCATTTGTCCTTAGCAACCATTGTTTACACCTGGTTACAGTGTCACTACAGAACCCAATAACGGGGAAAATGGCGACAAACTAGTTAACCATTCAAGAGCCTCCTACGCCAAAGACATGTATGATGATCTGAGGATAGTCATAGAGCGACAATGTCGATGTGGAAAGACGGAACTGATGTTTGGTGAAGAATCAAGAGATGCTGAATTCTCATACGGAACTGAGTCGAGACAGAGTGACACAAGAAATAAATCTGAAATTTCAAAAGCTTTCTTTCTTAGATAAATACCATTCTTATTCCTTTGAATCCTTCTGAGTGTCATCTTACAGTGTCATGTTTACAGTGACATTAATAAATGAGAGTGGCTGGTTGAGAGAAAAGGATTTGAGAGTTTTAAAGTTGTTATTGCTCTACAAGACGAAACATCAGTGTAGAAAAAAGTTCACTTTGAACTTTTACAGTTTATTAAATGATAGTCTAGGGAACTCACATCCAAATATTGTAATACTATTACAAATTTTTCTCACAAATGCACGTTAGTGATGCTCGCTGTGAGAAGAGTTTTTCATAATTAAAATTGATCAAGAATTACTTAAGATCTGCAATGCGGTTATGAAATCTTGTCATGATATCTATAAAACAACAACTGACAGATGAAGTAAACTTCAACATCGACAATTTTGCTAATAGAAAAGCAAGCAAAATAACATTATAGAATATTTAAATTACACTTTTTTCACTTCCGAAATAAACGCAGTGTCTTAATATGTTTTCCTGTACGTGGTTTTGACTTTCTGTCCAAGTATGTTTGATGTATAGGGAGGTTAAAAACTCAGGGACCGCCCTGGGCGGCACAAACTCTAACTACGCCACTGTGTAGTGTTATTGGCCAGTATGAAATGCACGCACTTTGAGGAATTGTGATCACGTGCGCGCCATGCGAGTATTAGAGGACGAGCAGCAATAATATATGCTCTAGATAAACGTTAGATGATTGATTCTCTAATGACGGAGTTGAGCAAGTGTGCTGGAGACTCACATATACAGTGTGTAAGGCAGACAGAGATGATGTGTATCAAAAACAGACAGTATACAGCACCGAGAGAGAAAGAGTGTGCGGGAGTAAGACAGCAGTGAGAGAGTAAGAGTGTGTGATAGAGGTAGAGAGTGTGGGACGAAGAAATTAGTGAGAGAGTGTGCTGGGGATAGAGTGTGTGGGAGTGAAACATTAGGGAGAGAGTGTGCTGGGGATAGAGTGTGTGGGAGGGAGACATTAGGGAGAGAGTGTGCTGGGGATAGAGTGTGTGGGAGGGAGACATTAGTGAGAGAGTGTGCTGGGGATAGAGTGTGTGGGAGGGAGACATTAGGGAGAGAGTGTGCTGGGGATAGAGTGTGTGGGAGGGAGACATTAGGGAGAGTGTGTGATAGGGATAGAGGGTGTGGGAGTGAGACATTAGTGAGAGAGTGTACGGTAGATAGAGTGTGTGGGAGGGAGACATTAGGGAGAGAGTGTGCTGGGGATAGAGTGTGTGGGAGGGAGACATTAGGGAGAGAGTGTGCTGGGGATAGAGTGTGTGGGAGGGAGACATTAGGGAGAGAGTGTGCTGGGGATAGAGTGTGTGGGAGGGAGACATTAGGGAGAGAGTGTGCTGGGGATAGAGTGTGTGGGAGGGAGACATTAGGGAGAGAGTGTGCTTGGGATAAAGTGTGTGGGAGTGAGACATTAGGGAGAGAGTGTGCGGCAGATAGAGTGTGTGGGAGGGAGAAATTAGTGAGAGAGCGTGCTAGAGATAGAGTGTGTGGGAGGGTTAAATTGGTGAGAGAGTGTGCTACAGATACAGTGCGTGGGAGGGAGAAAGTTGTGACAGCGTGTCAGAGATAGAGCGCGTGAACGGGAGAAATTGTTATGAGCGTCAGAGTGTGCTGGAGAAAAAGTGTGTTTAGGAGAGAGAAAAGATAGATTGTGTTGGAGAGAGTATCAGAAACAGTGATGTAATAATAGAGAATGTTTGAGATAAAGATATACATTTAGAGAATGAGAAAGAGTGAGCATGAGTAGATAACCTGGAAGAAAATGAAAAAGAATGACAGAGTGAAAAACATATGGGGACGATTGTAAGATTTCGGTTTTTTTTTGGTTTTTGTTTTCTCTAATCCCTAAGGTGGTGTGCGTTGCACTGTAGTTTTTATTTTGCGCCTGTCGGCCCAGTACATCCGACTTCATCATGCATTTTATGTAAGGGTCTGCTTCTTCCTGCATTTTCTAAGGGTTTGCTTCCACGGGTTAACGGCCGGTGCTGTGATTGTGATCGAACCCAGCACCTTCGGGTTGTGAGCCGCGCCACTCAACCACTAGGCCACGCCGTCCCTTGATTGTAAGATATAAGGCATGAGATAGAGGGAGTGAGCTGCGAAAACGCGATATATATATATATATATATATATATATATATATATATATATATATATATATATATATATACAGCAAAGTATAATCCGATTAAGAATATATAAAATCATCAATTGTGTCCTTGAATACAGTCACAAATATAATACAGAACTAGATATTATCAACAGACATATCATATCTAAATCGAGAAGCAGAACCCAGATATGGCGTGAAGGATTGAATAGCTAGAGAACAAACCAGCATCTTGATACATGAAGCCTGAATGATTGACTGGGCTAGACACACAATTCTAATTTGATACAGCAAACATGAAGGATAGACTGATCGTGAAACACAATTATAATCTCATACAGCAAACATGAAGGATAGACTGATCGTGAAACACAATTATAATCTCATACAGCAAACATGAAGCATAGACTGATCGTGAAACACAATTATAACCTCATACAGCAAACAGGAAGGATAGACTGATCGTGAAACACAATTATAATCTAATACAGCAAACATCAATAATAGACTAAACGTTCCACACCATTCACTTCTGATAATACAGACAAAATGCCGCATACCATACAACGTTTTATTTCATTACAAGACTGGATACCTTGGTCTTTACTGAGTACAAAAGAATAGGACAATGGCACCTTTGTATGCATATCGTACAGAACGACGAAGTATTTGTTAATGGTATATATATATATATATATATATATATATATATATATATATATATATATATATATATATGAGTGCATGCATACGTACATACATACGTGCATACATATATACATGCACACACTTACACACACACACACACATGCACACACTTACACACATACACACGCACGCGTGCACGTAGGTTGAGTAAGAAAACTAAATAAGTAGCCGCTACAAATTCATCACTAAATCATTATTTAAAAATATCCCGCAGGACTGCCACATTTATACAAACCACAGAAAGGCACTTTTAGCCAAGAAAAGCGACAATGCTCGAAAGGTTGTGGGGGACCGGCGAAGACCTAATACACACAGTCTCATTTGTGAATCTCATCGGGTTAGAAGCAAACCATCGAAACAGAAGAAGAAGAAGAAGAAGAAGAAGAAGAAGAAGAAGAAGAAAAAAGGTTATTTGATTAATAAATATTGAAAATCCGAACAGTTGTACATAATTAACCAACAACAATGTTGCCTATTTAATTTTGTGTTTCAAGTATCCTTCTTTCATTGAAATAAAAAGTCTTTAGACGTTAGAGATATTGGGCGAGTGTGGTATCGATTGTGGTTTGAGGAAGATCATTTCCAGAGTCCAGAACTCGTTGTTTTAACTCATTGACGTCTCGCTTGGTCTAGCGATAACGTTTTTCAGCCGTTAGGCTTCAAACTGAACAGTCAGCGAGATTTGGTTGCAATTGGAGATCTGATGGTAGCAAACTAAAGAGCATCCTTGGTGACAGGTTTCTGGTGGAACACACTGTGAGGTTTTGGTACACGTAAACTGAACTACTGTGTGAATGAGAAGAACGGCCTGGTTGTGATGGATGACTCCAATTGGAACACTTCAGTAAAGACGTCGACAAGGGAACATTGTCCGGGATGTCACATGTCTTTGTCGGTAGATCAGAACACTATCGGCGAAGAACTCTTAATAATGTATACTGCAAATCGTCTGCTTTTAACGAAAACCATATCCTATTTACAGAGTCGGCCACACAAAGACGTGTTATAGATGACCTCGCAACGAAGTATCTCACACTTTATCCCAAACAGCAGTGTCTGCCAAGGTATAATGCTTTATCTCACCTAAATGCGGTTTAGACATCAAAGATCTAATTTATCGGTCTGGTCTTTGAACGATTTGGTTATTACCTACAACTATTTCTTTGAAATGAAATCTCCTCCCACTCCGAAATAAAACAACCTCGAAATTCAAAGTAAAGCAAACCAAGCTGATTGCTATCAAGTGAAGATAAATATGATCTCCATGACAAGAATTAATAACGAAAAAACTCACATATACTGTAATATGAATTGAACATACACAATTAGTAACAGACAAAAGTCACATATAGTCTAATATAAATAGAACATACACAATTAGTTAAAACGATTGAAGGGCTTAAGCATTTCATTCAAAACATATACTCTTCGGAATTTTAAAAACTGGTGCTGCTGGATAAAACAGCATCCAGATAAGGTAATGTGTGGTATGTCCGAGCAACTTGTAAGCTGTCCTCTGGGTACAACAAATTTCTGTGATTTGTTTTCTAGTTCATAAAGGAATAATTTTATGTTTATCAAGTAACAGATCTATCAACGACGCAGAAGGACACATTCCATATAATCTAACAATTTCTGAGTCCATAATGTTGCCTAAGATGACCATAGCGGTACATTGCACAGATTTTCGGACTATAAGTTTGTCACCAAAATACTTGTTAAAATCATACAAGAAAGAATTATTGAGACAATTAACCAAGAGGTCAGTAAGGAGCAGAACAGCGGAACATGAGAAGGGGTTTTCTGAATGCAAATGATTGTGGAAAAAGGACGTATATACTTGCTTAATTATCACACTAAAGTGTTTGATAACGTGAAGCATGAATAGTTAATAAAATGTCTGGAGGATATCAATTTGGATGGCAAAGATATCAAACGTATCAAAAACTTGTATTGGGATCAATCAGTACGTTTGAAAACTAGATAGGAGGCGTCACCTAGTAAAACTATTTAAAAAAGGGGTTACACAGGGGTGTGTGCCCTTGGTTGTTTAATATATGCAAAGAACAAATTTATTATAAATCTGAAATATCTTCTACTTGTTTGCTCAGGAGTTAGTAGGTCTGATTCCAAGCACATTTCAATCAAATTAATATTTTCTTTGTTAAGCCACACACACCCTTTTATATCCGTTTTAGTAGTTGAAGAAGTAGGAACATTGCCTTCGAGCGTCTGTACATTATGGTATGACGCATTGTCTATTACCAGACATGAGAATCTATATAAAAATGGAATTACCGTCTCCTCAATACAATTTTGGAAAATGTTTCAGTCATATCTTCATGGTAGTCACGATTTTCGGTATATTTAAACTGAGAAACCAGTTGCACAGTCTCCAGTTAACTATTTTCTCTGCTGCCTACATTGGATATTATCAGTCTTTGCCCTTTGCTCTCTGACCCCAACCTTGTCATACTTCCATCAACTGACTGCCATTCTCTTTCATTAGTAGGGTGGACGTTTTTCCATGTCTCATCAAGATACACTATGTCGTTAACTCTCGTCAATACCAGCTTTTTGATTCAACGAGATGAGTTTTCTCACATATAACATTTCTGCCTCCTGCATAGTTCCGAAATGTAAAACCAGTTCTACGTGCCGTCTCACACAATATACATTTAGAGACATGAAATGCATTGTTTGTTCTCAGGGAATCTTTCAACTTGCGCAGTGTCAAGGCGTGTTTTGATACCAACATTTTACGCATACTGACCTATTTGACGAAACTATTTTATTTCATTTTCCCTCCAAGCACATTCGTGCTTCTTGAAACAGGACTATCTTGCATTATAACCCACAGCGAAAAAGGACTTCTGGTAATATCCAGGTCGTCCTTTTCTCGGGTTTGATAGCTTATGCAAAAGACTGCCTTGTTCAGTTTCTTTTGAAAAATATGTATACCGTTTCAGTGCAGTTGTTTTCAGTGTAATAAATTTATTTTTTAGAGTCATCATTCAGCTTCTAAAAGCATGCATATTGTAAGTATAAGCCTCTGTTGTTGACACTAACACATGACAATTTTGATGCAACCCTGTTCATAGAGAGGAAATTGGTGAGATAGAATTAAATAATGAACTTTTCCCGTGCAAAACGCACGCCCGTATTGAAATACGTCCCAAATGTTATTTGCCCTGCTGTCAATATCTTATTTAACTGTACAGTACAAACTACCGATTATTATATATCAAATATATAAACAAAATCTCTTAAATTCAATGACACTAGCGTACAAAAAATAAATAATTAACGCTCTTTAAAGGTTAATGTCGAATTCAAAATATAATAACATTATATCATATATTTTATGAGTTATGCTTTTTTTTTGCATTGGACCCAGACTTTATGGAGGCAGTATAAAAGAACCAACATATTACTTTCGTTTTTGACACGCAATGTGACCATACAATATTCCACCTACGCACTGTTTGCTAGAAAGGAACAAATATGTTTGCTATGTGCTGACTAATGAGAAGTAAAACAATACAATTTAAATTATTGTCAGTTAGACTCATAGTCTGGGCTAGGTCACTACAGAATGAGTTATTGTATGTGGGTAGAAACATGCAGGAAACCATAGTCGCCTACGTCAGTCGGCAGTGGGGGGGGGGGGGGGGGGTATGACGAAGATCGGTTCGTTTTGTTGATGTTGCTTTGATTACACGGCATACCGGTTTGTTTGCAGTTGTTTTGTAGAGCATAAAACATCTTTTTTTGCGTTTTGTTGTGTAAAAAGCTGTTTTGCGTTTGATTGTGAACCTTGGTGTTGATTGTGTGAACAGTTATTTTGTTAATTACAGAGCTATTTGTGTTTGGAAGCGTAAATAATTGTTTGTTTCCCCTCGAAAACAGTTGGTTGTATTTCCTATAGAAAACAGTTGGCTGTGTTTCCTCTAGAAAACAATTGGTTCCATTTTCTCTAGAAAACAGTTGTTTGTGTGTCCTATAGAAAACAGTTGGATGTATTTCCTATAGAAAACAGTTGTTTAAGTGAGTCCTCAAGAAACCAGTTGTTTATGTGAGTCCTCTAGAAAACAGTTGGTTGTGTGTGTCCTCTAGAAAACAGTTGTTTGTGTTTCCTCTAGAAAACAGTTGGCTGTGTTTCCTCTAGAAAACAGTTGGCTGTGTTTCCTCTAGAAAACAGTTGGCTGTGTGTCCTCTAGAAAACAGTTGGCTGTGTGTCCTCTAGAAAACAGTTGGTTATGTGTGTCTTCTAGAAATCAGTTGTTTTTGTGAGTCCTTTATACACCAGTTGTTTATGTGAGTCCTCTAGAAACCAGTTGTTTATGTGTGTTCTCTAGAAAACAGTTGTTTATGTGCGTCCTCTAGAAAACAGTTGTTTGTGTGTGTCTTTTAGAAAAGAGTTGTTTGTGTGTGTTCTCTAGAAAACAGATGGTTGTGTGTGTCCTTTAGAAAACAGTTGGCTGTGCTTCCTCAGGAAACAGTTCGTTGTGCTTCCTCTAGAAAACAGTTGGCTGTGCTTCCTCAGGAAACAGTTCGTTGTGCTTCCTCTAGAAAACAGTTGGTTGTGTTTCATCTACAAAGCAGTTGTTTGTGGTGTCTTCTAGAAAACAGTTGTTTATATTTTTTCAGCAGTTTCTGTAAAATTAGCTGAACGTATGTTTTTGAGTTTCCTATAAAAACATATATTAGTGGAGGTGTTCAAATAATTTATTTTAATTCCTTGAAATGCACAAATGTTCTTAGATATGTGTGTTCAAGTGCTTTTATAATAGAACAAATAACTGACACATATCGTTGACATAGATGCGTAACATACTTAAATACATTTTGCAGACGGCATTTATGCCAACCATCTTGCACTAAATTCAAAAACGTCGATTTAAATTAGTATAGAGAGCAATGTACACAGACACAAAGGAGACGTGTCAATCCCTATAATGCACATGCGCTGCCCAAATCCACACGCTTAAAGGATCTTCACATACTTGCTTTTATGTCACAGGAAATAACGATTTTTCCTAAAAAATGCACTTTCAAAAGTCTTATTCCTTTTTACGAATGGAAGTGAATTTAAATGAATTTGTGTCCACTCATCCGTCGATCATTCTGTCGTTCTATCCATCCATCCATTAATCTATCTGTCAGTACAATCATCCATCTGTCATACATCTATTTCTCCAGTTACATCTTTCTTTATAATCACTATGCTAACTTTAATTACTTTAAGGACATCATTTGATGTTCATATGCATTTCGCATACATAAATAAAGGGACGTAAGATAGCTACACACATACACACACAAACACACACAAACATAAGCACACGGAAGAATATACATACATACATAAATACATACATGCATACATACATACATACATACATACATATATACATATATACATACATACATACATACATACATACATACATACATACATACATACATACATACATGCATACATACATATAGAGCTAAACGTTTGTTTGATTCAGCCTGATATCTTAATATTTTCGCCAATATGAACCACATTTTGCTTAACCTACATTCTAAGACTCCTATGACATTACTAAGATGCTGACTGGCCTATGGGTAAAAGATGATCTGTTATCGCAGTCCCAACGAACGGGTTTCCCACCATGTCCAGTTTTTTGGACAGCGATTTTTTTTTTCTCCGGTGATTGCTCCTCTACGAACGGAAAGTAATGGCAACCTACCGTACTGCACACTTTCCAAAAAAACTTATACACAGCCAAAAAGCTGGCGTTTGTAAGAAGCGACGCTCTTTAAGGACGTGCTACTAACTTTTTAGGACATTTCTAGCAACATGTTATTCAGACAAGCTACCACGTTTCTGGGATCTCATCCCATTGACACGTGACACAGTTGCCTAAAATCAGGACTCACTTTTCTAAATACTTACTAAGACATCATAACAAAATATGTCCCTGCTTTCATGACCCAATTCGTAGTGTGGTGCGCATGCATAGGATGGTTATATGCTTGGTTACTTGCGGGGGTTGAAAGTTGATGTGGACATATGAGATAACAGTTTTAAGGGAGAAAGACAGATGGGCCAAGGAGATCGGCAGGCTGATGAAGGGTAAGTATTAGGGAAACATGCGGAAGGGGATGAGGTGGGTGATCTGAACAAGGACGGAAACGGGGGGATGGAGTGCAGAAAGGAAGTGCTGTGTGGGTGCGGGTGAGAATGGGGTTGCGCAGAAAGTTTAAAAAATGAACAACTTTCATTATCAGGGTCAATGCCATGATCCCCTGCTAGTGTGTCTGTTTGTGTATATCATGCATATTTGAGTACGCTTGTGTATATCATGCATGTTTGAGTACGCTTGTGTTTATCATGCATGTTTGAGTACGCTTGTGTATATCATGCATGTTTGAGTACGCTTGTGTATATCATGCATGTTTGAGTACGCTTGTGTATATCATGCATGTTTGAGTACGCTTGTGTATATCATGCATGTTTGAGTACGCTTGTGTATATCATGCATGTTTGAGTACGCTTGTGTATATCATGCATGTTTGAGTACGCTTGTGTATATCATGCATGTCTGAGTACCCTTGTGTATATCATGCATGTCTGAGTACCCTTGTGTATATCATGTATAATCGTGGACATATCAGCACAATCATGGACACACACAAACAAACACACACATACTACTCACCAGCAATTGAGGATCCGAGCTTGTCATCCCTTCCAGTACTTTCTTTCTCTGTCTTTCCTTCAACCATTGGTTGGGGGATACGTCGTAATCCATTATTCCTATGACGGCACAATCCTAAAGACAGAATAGGCGAAATGTTCCTCCAGTAGACACTATCACATGAACTCACTACACGAAATGTTCTTCCAGTAGACACTATCACATGAACTCACTACACGAAATGTTCTTCCAGTAGACACTATCACATGAACTCACTAGGCGTGCTGACACTCAGTTGAACATAATCCTATGAACTCACTAGGCGGGATATTAATCCAGAGAAAGTAGGAACCCCCAAGTGCGATAATCTTCAAAATATATGGCACGTAATAAATCAGCTTAACTAAAGATGTACTCTATGTCAACTATACCACAGTATCTACATATGTTTTGGTCTCGCTATAGTAATATTTCGATAGACAACAAGTATGCGAGTAGCTCACTCTAACACCAATGTGCTAACATACAAATAGGCTATGAACCTTTTATGCGCGTATGGACAGGTATGTAAATATGTATGTGGCTCGCTATAGCTCCATTTTATGAAAAAATGCAAGTACGTTCCGAGATGTTATATTCTTTACTTTATTATGTGAAGGAATGTCAGCAGTTTGAAGTTTAAATTTTAAACACAATATTTCCGAACTCTTTAAAACTATTGCTGCTATTCTCATTCACAAAATGAATTCCAAATCTGCAAGTGCTGTCAATTATTGTTAAAATTTCCATACACGAGATTCAAGGCACTGAAGTAAAAAAATAACATTACAGATTGAATGTACATAAAGGAAACGCACCTCAACAATAACCATAAATTCTCAATCAGAGGATACCAGACCTTCCGTCTAGATAGAGAAGGCCACAAAGGAGGGGTCCTGATACTGACCAGAAACAGCATACCGAGTAGCGCGGTACCTGTCAATCACACCGGACAAGCAGAAATTGTAGGAGTTGACATAATGGCTCAAGAGACGAAACTCCGCATTTTCAATCTGTACGGACCACCAAACAGAGACTTATCGCTCTCGAGTATGGAGGTCAGAGACTCCAACTGCATAGTAGTTGGAGATTTCAACAGCCACTCGGAGAGATGGGGATACTCTGACACAGACAGTAGAGGTGACGAAGTGGAAGATTGGGAGATAGATGCAAATCTCTCCCTAATCAATAGGCCGGAGGATAGCCCTAGCTTCTATTCAAGAACATGGCATACCACCTCGACTCCAGATTTGGCCTTCTCCACACAGGACATACACTATAAAATAGACCGCCAGGTGCTGAACCAACTGGCAGGTAGCGACCACAGGCCGATCAGGCTAACCATTGACATGGAAGTAAGCCCACAGGAAACAAAACCGCTCCCACGTTGGAATTACAAACGAGCCGACTGGGACAGATTTGCAATCCTGACAGATGGGCTGTGTGAAACCATCAACACACGAAACACCAAAATGAAGCCCATGGTGGAGAGCCTAAGCAAGGCAATAATGCAAGCCGCCACTGAAACCATCCCAAGAGGAGCTAGGAAAAACTATAAGCCCTACTGGAATGATGAGTTACAGAAAGTGGAAGATGCAGTAACAAATGCTAGGAACATGGCAGAACGAGAAAAATCCATGGAGGCAAACATCGCCCTCAAAGCCGCCGCGGCGAAGTACAAACACACTCTCAAGCAAACAGCAAGAGAAAGTTGGAAAAATAAAACGAAAAGTCTGAACCTGGACAAAGACGGGAACAAGCTATGGAAGCTAGTCAGAGCCATGAACGACGAAACCCCGTCAAATAAACAAATTACCATCAAGCAGGGCGAGAACTTGATCACAGGTAAGAAAGCCGCAAACGCCTTTGTCGATCACTATGCCAGAGCAAACCACATCGAGGTCCCTGCAGATAAGCATACAGACATTAGCGAAGAGCTAAAGGGACACGAAAACATAAATACGGCTCCTGAAGAGCACATGATGGCCAAACTAACAATGCGCGAAATGGAAGAGGCTATGAGTACACTAAAGAAAAGGAAATCTCCCGGAAAAGACGGGATAACAAACGAAATGCTGATGGGGCTGGGCCAAACAGCGAAGAAGAAACTACTATCAGTCCTGAACCAAAGCTGGAAAAGGGGTATTGTACCCCAGGCATGGAAAGATGCAATACTGGTACCAGTACCAAAAACAGGGAAGGACAAAACAGATCCAAATGGATACAGGCCCATAAGCCTACTGAGCTGTGTTGGCAAGCTGATGGAACGGATAATAAACACCAGACTGATGTGGCATCTGGAAGAAAAACGAATACTAATTCCACAGCAAGCCGGCTTTAGACAGCACAGATCCACTGAGGACCAGGTCATCCTCATAGCCCAGGAGATAGAAGATGCCTACCAGGCACAGAAACACACAGTAGCTATTTGGGTGGATCTGGAAAAGGCATTTGACAAAGTCTGGAAGGATGGACTTAGAGTCAAGCTAAGAAGAAGTGATGTCTGTGGGAAAATGTACAAGTGGATCAACCACTACCTCAAACAAAGAACGGCCAGAGTCCAAGTACAAGGGCAGATGAGCAAAAAGGTGACACTCGAGCAGGGAATACCCCAAGGGGGAGTACTGTCACCCACACTCTTCCTGGTATATATAAACGATATTACAGAGAATATACCAAGAAGAGTCCATAGCTCAATGTTTGCAGACGATCTGGCTATGTGGACCTCTGAAAAGAATCTCACAATAGCAAGAAATCGGATGCAGACGGCCCTAACATCGCTGGAAGAGTGGGCGAACTCATGGCTGGTCAAAATAAACGAGGAGAAAACCACGTGCACAATATTCTCGCTCTCATTAAAACCCCAAAGTACCAAATTAAGTCTGAATGGCAAAATCCTGCAGCCAAACGACAACCCAACCTATCTGGGAGTCACATTTGATCGGCGCATGACATGGAAAAGTCAGATTGAGAGAAACCGAATGAAAGCCAGAGAAAGAATGGCGATCATGAGGAAACTTGCTGGCACAAGCTGGGGAGCAGACGAAGGCATACTAAAGAAACTGTACACTGGAAGAGTGAGACCAGTTCTCGAGTATGGCATTGCGGCATGGACAACCGCAGCGAAGGCGAACTTCGATAAAGTTAACAAACTTCAAAACCAAGCCATGAGAATTATAACAGGTGGCATGAAGTCAACGCCAATTGTAGAACTTGAAAAGATTACAAAACTGCAATCCATGACCGATAGAAGAGACTGCAGAGCCCAGCTGCAGTCAGAGAAACTCAGAAGACTGACGGACCATCCAATGTACCAGAGACTAAACAATTTGGGAAATGGGAAACTAAAGCGGAGAAACTTTGCAGAAATAGCCAAAGCAAAGATGCACGAAGATCCCATAAACGCACTAACAACACCAAAACCAATCACTACTGTACGAAAACCTACTTGGAGGCAGGATATATTTTCAGAGGTGGTAGAAAATATACCAGGTATTGCAAACAAAAACTGCCAGAGTGAAAAAGAAAGGAGAGACACTACCCTAAGCTTCATAACGAAAAGCTACCCAAGCATGGACTGGACCCATGCATACACCGATGGTTCTGTAACAAACACTACACAGAACGGAGGGGCAGGAGCATTCCTGAACCTACCAAATGGCAGAAAAATAACACTGTCATTCGCTACTGGTAAGTACAAAAGCAATTTCAGAGCAGAGGCAGAGGCACTGAGGGCGGCAGTGGAAGAAATGGTAACACACAGTGAAAATGAGAGCCATATAGTCCTGCTGACAGATGCTCTCGAAGTAGTCACAGCGCTAAAAAGCCAGAAAAACACTGAGCTGAATGACTTAAGAGCAGCACTCTGCAAACTGTGCCAGCAGTCCGCACCAAAAAGGGTAGTGGTACAGTGGGTTCCGTCACACTGCAACATCCAAGGCAACGAGGAGGCAGACAGACTGGCAAAAGAAGGTCCAAGGCTACCACAAACAGATACCAGTATGACGTACGAAGAGTCAAAACGGCTTATCAAAGCCAGATACATGTCCAAATGGGAAACCGAACATACTGGTTACACCAAAAACGATGCCTATTACCAGTTGAACCGAAGAGAGCAGGTCGTCGTCTTCAGACTTCGCACTGGCCACAACAGACTGAGGTACCACCTATTCAACAAATTGAAGATAGGGTGTACCGACGAATGCCCGTGCGGTACTGGTAAAATGACCACTGAACATCTGCTGCAGAACTGCCCGACATACGAGGATCAGAGAGAGCAGATGTGGCCATTGCCAGTGGAACTGCAAGACAAGCTCTATGGTAGTGGCGAGAGTCTCAGGATGACCACCGCATTTTTCGAGAAAATAATGGTTACTGTCTGACTGTGTACGCAGAAGAAGAAGAAGAAGAATGTACATAATATATCATTCATCATTACGGACTATCACAGTGTTCACCAAAACATTTGAATCTGTTGAAAACTGTATCCAAAGTTCACGTATAAAGGTAATTCTCAGTTTTTATTTAAAAGTACTACCATGTTCTACACTGTTCACAAAGAGTACAAGATGGAACGTTAAGACAGTGTACAACATACGACGCCTTGGTAGAATTAAGTCCAGTTATCTGACCTCAGCAAACCTCACCTTCTTGAATGAAAAATGCAGCCAGATGTGTGTACAATAAACGTGTCATCCGCTTTTACTGTAGCTTTCAACACGTGACCTGTAGAGATTCGAGAAACACAAGAGTTCATAGAATTTAACGACATATAATAAAACAATAAATTAATTAACAGAGAACAGGAGATTTACAATGCGACCATGTCTTTGAAGTGCATGAATGACGGTACTATGGCAGCAAATGTGAGCCTCCAGTTGTGGGGTTATGCCTGCTTAAATGGAAGCCAATGCCATCTGCAGCTTGCTAACGCTGGTCAGTTCCTTTTATGGATTCCGCTGTTACATCTGCAAATTTAATATAAATAATTTTAGCACAACAATATTTTTATGAAATCAGAATAGAATACGCAATAGCTCGTTATAGGACTAGCAAAACATCAAATTAATGATTCTTTGAAGGTCTCCACGAGTTTGGTGTTTAATAATACTGAAAGCGGTTTATAATGTAATCAGATGTCATGTCATGACTGATGACATGACATAATCACAGATAACGGTGCGATGTATTACACCGTCAAGATATAACATTGATTGATCTGTGATTCCACGAGCCTGGACACATGATAACGATAAATCTTGAATTATATTTCTGGAAACAAACATACAAATACATGTAAACGTGACAGGCACACGCTGTCATCAAGGATGAAGTGTTAGAGACTTCATTATACAAGATCTCAGCTGTTTCTAAGATAGAGGGCCCAGCTGCTCCATCTTTTTCTTTGTCTTTACTAACTATTAGTCAGGTACCCTGTTTCGCGAATGGAAACGAACTGTATTTCTTGGGTTAACCTCCAAAAGCATCGGTTTTTAAAAATGGCGTCTGGGGTAAAAGTTGCACACGACACTGCGGAAGCTTATAAAGCTATGAAGGTTAGTAAGTGGAACTATATATATTGATGTTGGAAATAGACCAGAACGATGGCCTGATTAAAGTGGCGTTTACCAAAGAGAGAGATAGTAACTGTTCCCAGGAGGAGGAGTTCAACGAATTCTTGCAGACTTGGGTCGTTATTGCGTCATAGACTTGATAATTCCACAGAAAAATGGAGCTGTTAAAGACATCATGTTTTCGATCACATGGTGTCCTGAACAGTCTTCGACCAAAGTTCCCGTTATGTACACAACCTCCGAGAAAGCACTGAAGGAGAAAATCCGTCAGGAAATTATTGAGATTCAGGCCATGTATCTCTCTGATCTCTTATACAACGAGTTTCTAGACAGGGGATGCAAGACAAGACAGGCTCACGTCCATGTACAGAAGCCCATTTCTTGTTTGTAAACTTGTATGGGAGAAGAATGATCATCATTAATGACGTTCTTCTATATGTATACGTCATTACATAAACACGTACCACTACTTTAGTTGTCTCTCTACTCCATTTTCCCCCTTAGTGAGGTAAGACCTCCACAGAAAACCTTCACTATAGTCCTAAGCATGCTCATGATTAGGCATTGTTTAACACGATGAGGTTGCTAGCACCATGCAATATCCTGTTTAATTGTCTTATTCGGCATATGCGGATGTCTATTAGTCATATTCTTTATTAGCCATCAGGCCCCCAGAATACATATGATGAATCACATTTTTGCGATGTAGTACATTTGTACAGAGTAATGGAGACAGAAACGTCAAAGCTGTGATCTTTTTCATTTAACATCTGTAAGGAACGTTTATTAGATTTTCTATTAGAATGCCACCACCAGCCATGAACTACTTACTCATACAAGAATTACTTTTCCATTTAAGAACTACTTACCCATCCAAGAACTACTTACCCACTAAAGAACTACTTACTCACTGAAGAACTACTTACCCACTCAGGAACTACTTACCCACTCAAGAACTACTTACCCACTCAAGAACTACTTACCCACTCAAGAACTACTTACCCATCCAAGAACTACTTACCCACTTAAGAACTACTTACCCACTCAAGAACTACTTACTCAACCAAGAACTACTTACCCACTGAAGAACTACCCACTGAGGAACTACTTACTCAACTAAGAACTACTTATCCACTCAAGAACTACTTACCCAATCAAGAACTACTTACCCATCCAAGAACTACTTACCTATTCAAGAACTACTTACCCAATCAAGAACTACTTACCCAACCAAGAACTACTTACTTGGAACAACACACGAAATACGTACACCTTCATAACCTGTTCTCAGAAGAGACCATCTCCATAATCATCATAATGTGAACTCCAGGGGGGGGGGGGTTAAGAAGAGGCTAACCTAAGACAAGATTGAGACGAACCAAAGAGGCTGACCTAAGACAAGATTGAGGAGAGGAGGCCGACCTAAGACAAGATTGAGACGAACCAAAGAGGCTAATCTAAGACAAGATCGATACGAACCAAAGAGGCTGACCTAAGACAAGATTAAGTGGAACCAAGGAGGCTGACCTAAGACAAGATTATGTGGAACCAAGGAGGCTGACTTAAGGCAACAAAGATGGCGCCGTAACTGGCTGCGGGTCTACATTATTCTGTTGATTTAGTTAATTAATCGATGCCGCCTGAGCACGGTTTTGCCTGAATTCACACTGATCGACGAATTACACTTGTGTTCACGGAAACGTGTTGCTGCTTTCCATTTGGACTGGTTAATTCGTACGTTGCGTGTGTATTCTTCCGTCCAATTATCCAGGAATGAATATCGGCTATATTAATAGCACTATGCTTAAACATGTGTCATATTTCACGGTCTAGTTCACACGGCTGAACTTCACGAGGGCGCCCTTCGCCCTGGCTGCAAACGGTGCCAGCTTTGTTGTTTGAAATTTGGACACAACTATAATGGAGAGAGATTGGCTCCGTCAGGTGTGTAACGGCCCAAGACACACCGTTGTTGTATGGCGAGAGCTGGTACGAAAAACAGCAACAAAGGTGCTTCAACGACCTTCAAGGTTATGGGACTGATGATGATGATCTATTATTGTCTATGTAGACTGTCGCATGTCGCTACTGGATAGATATGTAATACCTTTACTGAAAAAAATGTCTCTAGCCACTCTGGCACTTAAGCGCTCAAAAAGCTCGATTAAGGAATACTGTCTTTTAAGAGGCAAACACACACAAGCGGATCCAGCAAATGATAGGGACAAAAGCTAAGCTTGAAGAGTATTAGGAGAATCAATTTGGAAAGACAACATATTTGAAACAGAAACTCAAGGCTTGGCAGGAAAATAGGGAATCAGCAATGATATATACGGATTGATATGGAGATGAACTTCGCATGTACTGGGATAATGTAAAACAGGAATATGGTATTCAATCAGCCACTAAATCTGATGCCAGATATCTAGTAGATAACAGCTCAGTCAGAAAACCCTTAGAAGGGGCGGTTCGGTGTCTAACAGGGATTGCCCTCCGGACTTAGATTTGGTTATTAGTTGTAAGTTTGATGGGGGTTTCATTTTGGCGGCGTACTGGGCATGAAGATGGAGCAGCTTTCTGGTTCCCTTCCTTTCACTGGTGACATTTAGCCAATCCGGAAGTGTAGGGCCGCAAACGGTCGTTGATGGTGTCCAGGATGTCATGTCTAGGTCCTTTATATCATCTTTGATCCTCAACTGTGGTCCGCCGACTGTTCTTGTGCCATTGATCAACTGTGCACAGAGGATATCTTTGAGAACGTAGCCATCTTCCACGCGACGAACATGCGAAAGCTACCATAGTCTTCGCTGCCTAAGGTGAATGTACTTGTTTTGGAGACCATCTGCGAGAGTGCACCTCTGAATTTGTCACAATGTCCCTCCATGTAATTTCAAGAATGGATCGCAGACTCCATAGATTGTTGTGTTAAACATATGCTCTTGTTTGGCATAGGTTGACCAAGTCTCTCAACCATGTAGGAGTGTGGTGACGATACATACAATGTACATCATGGCCTTGGTTTTAATTGTCAGTTTCTGGTTTTTCAAAACGCGCGTTAAGAATCTAGTAAATGTAGCAGTAGCTTCGCCAATGTGACTGTCTATTTCTGGGTCTATAGAGAGAGCTTGTCGTTGGTGAGGGATCCCAGATATGTGAATTGGTGCACAGCTGCCAATTCATAATTATCGATGCTAAGAGTTGGCGTGGCATCTTCTTTCTGTGCCATCACATTTGTTTTGTTGAAACTTATTGAGACCAAAATTATTAAAAGTGGGCAGCAGTGATCTAACAGGTTCTGATTTTCCTGTTAACTGTGGGTGACATTTACAGAATCATCAGCCAAAGGTAAGTATTTCAAAAATGTTAGTTAATGTTAAGTATTTGATTCTTCTTACATTTGTTAGATGTCGACAACAATACAAATCTGCTTGTTGCGGTTATAATATGTTAACAAACGCATGTTAACACACATTCTAGACAACTTTATCATCTATAGACTTGTATTTAGAACATAATCTATTTTTGAAGATTTCTTTGAATTATTCTTTTCATTCCAATCCAATATCTCGTTGTCTCCTTCAGTAGAACTCCTGTACGTCTCTCATATATCTTAATCTCATCCTATCATCTTGTTTCCCTCTTTTACTTTCTGTTTTTATTTATTGATGTCTTTCCGCTCTTTGCTACTTTTGCAATTCATATCCTCTCAAGAAGAAGAGGAAATCCTCTCTAATGTATCAAATTCTCCCTTTACATTATTGTATCTCTTTTTATTTTATTTTGATTTCTCACTCATCACCGCTTTTTATAACTCTCCCTTTCCGTATTTCTACCACTGTCTCTCTAACTGTTCACTTTTGAAATATTTAGTATTATGTTTTACAGAAGAATGTTAAGAGTTACGTCTACAGCTTACAAGAATAGCATTTCAAGGGAAGTCTTTGTCCACAGGAAACATATTATATGTATTTCACATTTTAACAAAAATAATGTAATTTTATTAATATGTTGGGGAGAAAGACTAACGTCTCGTCAGGCAAAATATACTGACCAGACATGTTAGTCAGGGTCAGGCAAAATAAACTGGCCACACCCTCACCTCGGATTCCTAGTAGCACTCCCTGGAAAAGAGTTGTTTTCATGGTAACATGGCTAACGAGGTGAGGGATCGACGTGATCTCTGTAGTAGTGACTGACACGCAGATGACGCCAAGCATAGCGCAACCGCCTGGAGGACCCTGGTCCACCTTTCATCAGCACGCTCGGGATGTGAGAACAGCTACTGCAACCCGCCATTTAACGTCCTTTACAGGGCGCACAAAAGAGTAACATACTCATTGTAGGCATACGTAAACAAACATCAACTATTCATATTTTATGAGAATGTAAGATTGGAGTATGCTGTGACACCCAACAACATGCTCGAAATATGGAAACACGCCCACAGAAAGAGATCAAGCTTAGCAAGTTGTCCAAACAGATTTGAAGATAATCAATAGCTGAGTTAACAAACATGACTGAGAGTAAAATATGGTAGAATATTCATGATCACCAACACTTCTTCTTTGGGACATGATTAAGAATGCGAAGGAGAAAGTAACAAACAATCGAATTAGCAATATACAACACCACACATCACAACCAATTTAGCCAAACCAGATCACACCAGCAATGTCCTTTTCAAAGAACGCATTGTCAAGCTCATAGTTAGTGCCAATCTTGACTAAACCTGTGGAACTTGCTATTTGAGCAGAGAAAACCTAGGCGTAAGGTTAAAGGTATTTTATTAGTAACAGAAAGATTATATTTCTAGACAGAAGCTAAGTAACATTTACCAACGTTATTATGTGGGTATAGATTATTGTAGAAAATACGCTTGAACTGATATCCGTCGCCGTAGCTGACGCATATAAGGACTAAGTGGACAGATTTATGAAACGTTAAGTACGAGTTACAGCCCTCTGCAACATTTATCTTCCTTGTCTGTTTAATGGTCTGCTGAGAAGAATTAGCAAGTCTGCACTTCTGCTTATATTTTTTTGTTGGCTTGTTTCTGTCTTTCCCGTATAGCGATATTCTGTATCTGCCTGTCTGCTTGTGTTTATGTTTGTCTGTGTCTGTCTCTGAGGCTGTCTGTTTATGTCTGTCTAATTGTGTTTACGTTTATCTATGTGTTTCTGAGTCGGCCTGTTTCTCTATGTCTAATTGTGTTTATGTTTACCTATGTCTGTCACGGAGTTCGCCTGTTTCTGTTTGTCTAATAGTGTTTTTGTGTATCTGTGTCTGTCTCTTCATTCTGTTTCTGTTTGTCAAATTGTGTTTATGTTTATCTATTTCTGTCTCTGAGTCGGCCTGTTTCTATCTGTCTAATTGTGTTTATGTTCATCTATGCCTGTCTCAGAGTCGGTCTGTTTCTGTCTGTCTAACAGTTTTTATGTTTATCTATGTCTGTCTCTGAGTTGGCCTGTTTCCGTCTGTCTAATAGTGTTTATGTTTATCTATGTCTGTCTCTGAACTAGCCTGCATCTGTTACTGTGATGTTGTTCTGCCCGCCGGTCTGTCACGCATGTGCTTGATAATGGTTTTCTGAACTTCTGTTTTCGTGATTTTATCAGTCTAACCTGTGTATGTGATTGTTATAATGTAGTGTATGTGATTGTTATCATGTAGTGTATGTGATTGTTATCATGTAGTGTATGTGATTGTTATCATGTAGTGTATGTGATTGTTATCTCGTAGTGTATGTGGTTGTTATCTCGTAGTGTATGTGATAGTTATCTCGTAGTGTATGTGATTGTTATCCTGTAGTGTATGTGATTGTTATCATGTAGTGTATGTGATTGTTGTCCGGCAGTGTATGTGATTGTTGTCCGGCAGTGTATGTGATTGTTGTCCGGCAGTGTATGTGATTGTTGTCCTATAGTGTATGTGATTGTTGTCCTGTAGTGTATGTGATTGTTGTCCGGCAGTGTATGTGATTGTTGTCCGGCAGTGTATGTGATTGTTGTCCGGCAGTGTATGTGGTTGTTGTCCGGCAGTGTATGTGATTGTTGTCCTGTACTGTATGTGATAGTTGTCCGACAGTGTATGTGATTGTTGTCCTGTAGTGTATGTGATTGTTGTCCTGTAGCGTATGTGATTGTTGTCCAGCAGTATATGTGATTGTTGTCCTGCAGTGTATGTGATTGTTATGTCATAGTGCATGTGATTGTTGTTCGGTAGTGTATGTGATTGTTATGTCGTAGTGCATGTGATTGTTGTCCTGCAGTGTATGTGATTGTTGTCCGGTAGCGTATGTGATTGTTATGTCGTAGTGCATGTGATTGTTGTCCGGTAGTGTATGTGATTGTTGTCCGACAGTGTATGTGATTGTTGTCCGACAGTGTATGTGATTGTTATCTCGTAGTGTATGTGATTGTTATCCTGTAGTGTATGTGCTAACTCTGCTCTGATTGTCTCACTCTGTGACACATTCACTAACACGAACGTCTGTCCAACGACACTCATCCACAATTAAACACTAATCCACGCCTCAATTCTAACCCACATGCACACTCTCACCCACACGCACAAACTCCCCAGCAACCATCTACACACGCCCACAAACACGCTTGCCCACAACACAGGCTATATTTTACACAAATGTGCGTGTCCACACACGAAGACTAGCGAACATTGCGATTGCCAATAGAACAATTGATCTCATCGAACCACCAGATTAACAATCCCCCGTATGTGGACACACTAATGGAGAAAACCACGCCAGTCCATGTTATCACCTACAACAGTGAACCGTTTCAGAAAGTGAATTCTTTCCCGTTTTACTGACACCCGAGAATATCCCATTAAACTAATCAATCAACTCCCTTGAACCCATTCGTTGTACATACCATTGTTTATATATTCACTTTGACTAAACAATCACTTTTTCTGGATAAGTTGGCTGAGTGTACGTAACATACAGGCAGACGTCAAATATTAGAACAGTGCTTCCCAAACTAGCGAGGCGGACCGACAGGGATTTATTTATCCTTCGGAGCATTGAACTGTGCCAAATCTATTGATTGTTGTTCTTCTTCGATCATCTTAGATTTGTATTAACATTAGTTTTAACGCACGCATAACCAGTTCTATGACTCTCTTACTACTTAATGATAGCAGTTATAAGCGAATGCAAAATAAAATAATTTTTCTTTGTATCTCACGAGATTCGCCATAAGAAGTTTAATCATTTCTATAATGAAAGACTTCCACCCGTTTTTATATAAAAAAATATGACTGGTAAAATGTTTGAATAGAGAGATATTCATATTTGTTAGAAATCGTTCAAGGCTTAGCCACAAGTTAGAAAACATCTACATTTTTTTGACGGTCCTTGCGGACCTAGAATTTGCAAGATGCAACCAGCTGTTGGTGTCAAATACGTTCGGATTAAACAAGCCGTCGAGACGCTGGACATGGCATAACCCAATCAAGGAAGTGCATAGCCAGATTGACTATATACTGGTCAAGAGGAGGTTCCGATCGAGCATCAACACCGACAAAACAAGAAGTTTCCCCGGAGCTGATATAGGAAGCGACCACGATCTGGTTATGATGACCATACGTCTGCGATTGAAGGGAGTCGCATAGAAGGATGTGACCAGGCTAAAGTTTGACCTGGACAAACTAATGGACCCAAAAATCACCGAAGTGCTCCAAGCAAGGGTTGGAGGGAGATTTGCGCCACTGTTGGCTCTCAGAGAGGGACTGGATACTGATACAGTTACAGAGTCTCTTAACGCAGCTCTCATAGATACTGCAACAGAGATCATGGGATGCCATCAACAAAAAAGAAGCCATGGGTGACCAAAGACATTCTAGACCTTTGTGATAAAAGAAGGTAACTGAAAAAACACAATCACCCACCGGAGGAGGTCGGCAGTTATAAAGAGGTCAAGAAAGCCATTCAACAAAAGATGAGAGAGGCGAAAGAAGCGTGGATATGTGAGCAATGCGCAAACATCGAAGAGAGACTAAACAGAAATGATGCTAAAGGAGCATACAAGGTGGTCAAAGAACTGGTAACACCAAGAAAAAGCAGGAACCTTTTAAACCATGATAAAAACGGCAAGTGTCTCATTGACGGAAATGACGTACTGGCAAGATGGACATAGTACTGTTCCCAGCTATATAACTATGAAAGGCGAAATAAACTTGAGAAAACATTACCCCCAACACCAACAAATATAGAAGATAACCAACTGATAACGAAGGAAGAGGTAATTGCAGCGGTAAAGACATTGAGCAGAGGGAAGGCGGCCGACGTGGACAATATACCAGCAGAGATCTTACAAGCAGGTGGAGAGGTAGTAGTGAAAGGCCTGACACACATCTGTAACAAAATATGGGCTACAGGAAACTGGCCGGACTTATGGACGAAATCAATAGTTATACCGTTACATAAGTCTGGAAACCTAAAGCTGTGCCAAAATTACAGAACAATAAGCCTCATTAGCCACCCTAGCAAGGTCATGCTTAGATTAATCCTAGACCGATTGATTGCCGAGGAGCAAGCAGGGTTCAGACAGGGAAGAAGCACTACAGAACAGATATTTAATTTAAGGCTGCTAAGCGAGAAATATCTAGAACAGAAGCAAACACTGTATCATGTATTTGTGGATTTTAAGAAGGTGTTTGATAGGGTATGGCATAAAGCGCTTTGGGCAACCATGAGGATGTATAATATCAACGGAAATATTATAACGGTCCTTGAACACCTGTATAACAATGCGTCTAGCGCAGTTCTTGTGATTGGGAGGCAAGGAGACTGGTTTCGCACATCAGTTGGTGTGAGACAAGGGTGTACACTCTCTCCAACTCTTTTCAATATTTTCCTTGAAGGAATTATGAGTGAGGCACTTGGAGGTCACGTTGATACTGTCAAGATAGGTGGCCGAACGATTACCAACCTTCATTTTGCAGATTATATCGACGGGTTGGCGGGTTCAGAAGCAGAACTCCAGGAATGGGTCAGAAGGCTCGATGAAACAGCTCTTGACTATGGTATGGAGATAAACGCTGGAAAGACACAATTAATGACAACCAACGCTACGGGCTTCAACAGCAAGATAAAAGCTAACGGTCAAGAACTGGATGTGGTTGACCGTTTTAAATATCTTGGGTCGATTGTCAGTGATGAAGGATCAAAATGTGAGGTGTTGGCCAGAATAGCACAGACAATAGCGGCGCTTGCGCGGCTTAACAAAATCTGGCAAGATAAACGGTTAGCACTACTCACGAAAATCAGATTAATGCGTACACTGGTCCTGTCAATATTCATCTATGCGTGTGAGACATGGACAGTTACAGCTGACCTTCAACGAAGGATACAGGCCTTGGAGATGAGATGTTTCCGAAAACTTTTAAACGTCACGTACAAAGATCGAGTTACAAACGAGGAAATACGAGATAGAATTACAACAACAATAGGGCTTTTCGAAGATCTCTTGGCAACTGTCAAAAGAAGGAAACTCACTTGGTACGGTCACTTATCGAGATCAAGTTGTCTTGCAAACACAATCCTCCACGGGCACGAGAAGGTGCATGGCAGACGACGAAGAAGCCGGCCCAAAAAGAGATGGGAGGACAACATAAAAGAATGGACCAGTCTCCGACCAGAAGAGTCACAGGCAGCGGCATCTGACAGAGAGGGATTGAGTGGAGTTGTGAAGATGTCTTCATGTGTGCCCCAACTACTTCACCGGTTACGGGATAACCTGACCTGAACTGACCTTGCGGACCGGTGAATGCAGACTAGTGGACCGACACTGGTCCGCCGACCACTTCTTTGGAAAGCATTGAACTAGGTAATTGGTTTCTTGAAATGTGAGTCACGAAGGCACGGCATATGTAGAGGATACTTTTAATGACGTTATGCTCATGTTGTTATGACAACACCAACCTTAAGTGAAGTGCAGATTTCATAGAGCGAATCCTCATTCGAAAAGTTGGAGGACCACTGTACTAGCAGACCAGTGATTAATCTGATCTATTTCTCATTTTTTCACCATTTTCTTTTCTTCATATATAGCGCAAGATAAACCGTGAAGTATGTTACAGTCGGGTTGTGATGCCACGGCGTTCTGCCCGGCACATCTGCTCATCACATGACTATTTATTCAGGTGGGCTCTTCCCAGCATTTGACTGTGACCAGACTACCGGTTAGGCTTCTGATGGTTTGAGATCAGAGTTGTGACCTCCCAGACAAACTACAACATATAGGTTAGACTAAGTGTATTAAAAAAGTATTAAATCTTAATTTTTTTCCGCAAAAAACAAATAAAGCATGGATTTTGTCCTTTCCCAGGGATGTCTAGGGTACCGTCATGCGCATGCGTGAATTTGTTACCGCCCCTACATTGCGTCGGTCACTGGCAGTCAGCCTTTCAGTGTTGTGTGTAGTGAGTCCCTATCAGTCGCTGGCAGTCTGCCTCTCAGTGTTGAGTGTAGTGATCACCCATCAGCCGCTGGCAGTCAGCCTTTCAATGTTGAGAGCAGTGAGCACCCATATGTCGCTGGCAGTCAGCCTTTCAGTGTTAAGTGTAGTGAGCACCTATCTGTCGCTGGCAGTCAGCCTTTCAGTGGCGAGTGAAGTGAGCACCCGGCTTGTTTTCATTCACCAGGTGCGTAGCAATGTCAAAGTCATGGTCGCCGTTTTCTTTGACTCCCTCGGGGTTCTGCATCACGAGTACGCACCACAGGGTCAAAGCATTTCCAAAGAGTACTACCTGGAGACCACCCTTCACCTTCTTGATGTCGTTCGAAAAAAAAAGACAGGACATGTGGACAACACGAACTTCGCAGCTCCGTCATGACAATGCGCGTGCTCATTCTGATTCAGACGTTCTTTTGGAAACATAACATTAAACTGATTCCCAGGCTCCGAATTCTCTTGACAAGGCTGCTCCAGATTCTTGGCTGTTCTGCAGGCTGAATATTCCGCCGAAAGACACTTCATTTAAGTCACGAGAAGAGGCCCGCTTAAAATTCTTCCAACAATGGCTGGACCGCTGGTAGAAATGTGTGGAGTTTTAATGAGAGTACTTTAAAGGGGATTAGGGTTTTAAATCTCCAGATCATTAATTGTATTTTTCCGGCCTAAATGTCGGATACTTATTTAACACATCTTCTATACGTGAAGCCTGCTTCTAGGAAACCGTATGGCGAACCAAACATTACCCTATATCTCCAAGCAGAAAATAGCTTCACCTACTTATGCAGTACCTCACAAGAGAGGCAAATATCGACTTTGAGGTTAATAGAGGGAGGCTGCAAACAAATATCTGGAGCCTGCACAGCATCAGTGTCGCCACCGAAGTTAAAGTGTATCGGGCTGTGGTGCTGTTCATGCCAGCAAAACAAGGGCAGCGTATAACAGACACGCCATACAGCTAAATCGTTTTTAGTTGGGATGTCTGCTCAGGGTCAGGTGGCAGGACAAAGTGCCTAACTTTGAAATTATTAGTAATACTTACATGTTGAGCATCTATTCACATCTGCAAAAAAAATGTCCAGATGAGATGTACGGGACATGATGAGACTTTACTGTTAGCTGCTTTACTGTTAGCTACTTTACTGTTAGCTGCTTTACTGTTAGCTGCTTTACTGTTAGCTCTGAACAGGCAGACGCTCATTATAAGCGCATAAGAAACGCTTCAGAGACTCTCTGAAAATCATCGACATTGATGTCACTTCCTAGGAGCTTCTTGTACAGAACTGTCCCACCTGGCCTATATGTGCCTTAATTGGTCTGTATAGACATATAAGAATATATGTCTCAGCAGAAGTCTGGGTAAATTGAGTGTAAATTTTTCGGTATAACCACATCTCCACGTACAGAAAAGATTGGCAAAACTACTATACTGCGCTGCTCAACTCTGGGTTGAGACGGAAATGTTTTTCAGACTGCAACGGCTGGCTGGTCGATCCAGCCTTAAATGAGTACCGGTTCAGTCCGGGAAGTAAAAGCGGCGAGGGAAAGAAGATGGCTACCGCCCTCATATAGCCTAGCCTTTGAAATGTGGGATCGGTAACATCTCACACCCTTACGACAGTAATGCTATGGATTACTTTACTTTTACAAACATATACACGAATGCATCCAATACAATGGCCAATACACCAAAAGGACTGCGGTTTTGGGTGGAAAGGAGGGTGCCTTCTCCTGTGGAATCCAGAAAAGCAAAGCTTTAATCAAACAAAAGAAATTTAATGTTATCGCCTTCTTTGCTTGCAAAGCGCAACTCAACTATTATTTTTACTTATATATATATATATATATATATAAGCATGTGCATGCTGAGCTGGACAGCGATGTTTAAAGAAGGACGCGGGTTAACGAAACAATATGGGCCTTATCTGGTATCGTAAGAACTTTCGTTAACTCACGTCATTCTTTAAACATCGTTGTCCAGTTCTTCACTGTTGTCATTAACACACTTTTTTCGCCATTCACTGCCTGCATTCTGCGATGAATGTCAACTGGTCGACATCCTTCAGCAGTTAGAAACCGAATCACCGCTGGCTGACCAGCTCTGAACGAATTTCGTATCATACCCGCCATGTTTTCAACGGTCTGCTGAGGAAACTATGACTCGAATAATGCCTTTTTACAAACTTGACGTTGGTATGTGCTGTTTACACCAGATGTGACGTCATCATGCACATCGTACACATGTTCACTTTTTGCAGTTTTGTCCGGTTTCATTTGAACACGCCTCGTATATATATATATATATATGTTTATTAAGTAACTAGTAAGTAGCATGGCCTTTGCTGCACGTCGCTTCTTACAGCTGCCATCCTTTTTCGCTTTTATACGTTTCTTGGCATGTGTATAATAAATAGATTGCATTCAGAAACAAATATCTTAAGAGGTTTTAACTTTAAACAATATTATGCAAGTGTTCAAACCTGTCATCTACCAACCCTGCATCGTGATGTAAGAAAAGCAACTGTAAGTAGCTTCCAAAGAAACTTCTTCCAGAGTTGAATTAACAGCAGGCTCAGCTTCGATCAACAACAACATCAAAACAACAGTGTATGTAGTTTAACCACACGATTCAGTCCCTATTAAAGCTGTGGTTTTCATGTTTCTAAAACCATTTTGTTGATAGCCGGAGCGTTTGTGATTATATAAAGGGAAGGAACCATTACAGAGTATAGAAGTGGTCCCACGGCAGAACATGCAGTCAGGGTTCAATTATTCGAGACTATAGTACTAGTTGCCATATATTTCTGAGGTGACGGTCACTGGTTCTCTTCCTCCCTTCGTTGCCTTACCTGACAGTAAGTCAGGTACCCATTTACATCTAAGTAAGTATAACATCTGAATAGTATTTGAACACGCCGTTTGTGCCATGAAAATAAAGCTCTCAATCGACTTTTTTCCTTGAGCTCTCAGCAACCATTATTTGACAGGAACAAAGCTACCGTACTGCACACATCCCAAGAAACGCATAACAGCCAAATAGGAGGCAGTTGTACGAAGCGACGGTCTGCAGAGAACATGTTACTTACTTTTTTCAGGCATAAAGACAAAAATGCTTACGCTGACCGAATATCTTAAGTTAGTCACTTACCTGGGATTACATTTTTTTCTGCACGCTTTCAATGAGCTAGCACACTAGCACGCGATTTTAATTAACCGCTACGTATGAGAAAACCTATAAGTACATAAAGTCTATAATCTTGAACATTTTAAAGCGGCTTATCCGATTCAGAACTTCAATCCGTGAAATGGTGAACATCAAAGCCGACGTAAGCCCTTTAACCGTGGTTAGTTAAGAATCAATAGAAGCCACAAGTTGCTTAAACACGCGTCTATGACTTGAGCTAAGTGCTGCTAATGCTAAGCGGGAACCCAGAAATCATATAATGTTCTGTGTGACTAACTGAACGCAATAGCTTGATCTGCGCTAGTTTATGTCCAGTTTGAACCGAGAGCGTAGTCAAATAAATCCCTGACTAATCTTTTGGATAATGTGCATTGCTCACACGACTCGTATTTGATGGTTGGAGTAAAAATATTGCCAACTCCTCTGCCACCTCTCTCTCTCTCTCTCTCTCTCTTTCTCTCTCTCTCACTCACTATTTGTTTGCTTGACAAATATACGAACTCGCCTGCAGTGTCTGCGCCACATGTTGGCTAAATAAAGGACATTTTCTGTCGAGGACGCTGCACTATCGGCGGGACGTCGCTTGATTTTTCCGTCAGATGTGCATGGCTCTCGCCGTCTTGCATAATTGCTTCAATCTTCTCTTCACGTTTGTCATGAAAGGTCTATGTGTATAAAATAAGGTTATTCCTTTTTTTATATCTTTCACCAACTTTTTTTGGTTTCAATAATTTATTTTCTTGTTTTAGAGGATTGCTGTCCACTACTCACAGAAGATGTATGGGATTCAACAGGAGGCAGCCCCTCCATCATGCACGGACACAACATGTCATTTATTGACTGAACTTGGCGACGAAGTGAAGCAAATTACTGACTCAACTCAGCGACGAGTAGTATGCCGGAATCTTTATGTATGACAAAGACAAGAATAGCACCACTGCCTCTCAGAGAGCATGTCGTAAGAGGCGACTAACTGTGTGACATGGTATAACACCGGTCGTGATTAGATGGTTTGTTTAGAACAGCATAGATGGCGAGTAACCGACTGCGGGTCTACTTTGCTCTAGGGTTTGAGTCGTTTAAGATGAACTGGCACATCGGTTAACAACCTTCCGTAAGCGATTTTCAAAACGCAGAGGGGTATTAAGCTGCACGAGCCTAGCCCGCTAAGTAGTAAATCCTCCTCCTGACTACATTCAGCTCATACCAGACCTGGGACCTGCACAAGGGCATCTACCCTTGTAGAAGTACAGGTCGACTAAGTAGGACCTACACAAGGACATCTACCCTTGTAGAAGTACAGGTCGACTAAGGACTAATAACCTATAGACGAACTATAAGGAAATACTGACTCTAGTTGCCGACGAACTGGAGGGATTTACTGACTCTATTAGACAACGAACTGGTTGAATTACTGACTCCATTAGACGACGGACTGGGGCTGGTTGCTGACTCAACTTGATGACGAACTATCGCGAATTACTGACGCAGCTAGACGACGAACTGGCGCGAAGTAGTGACTCAACTTAGAGACGAACTGGAGAAAAAACTGACAACTAGACAAACTGGAGGGAGTTACTGATTTAATTTGTCGACGAACTATGACGAATTACTGACTCAACTTGGCGACGAACTGGAAAGAATTACTGACTCAACTTGGCGAAGAACTGGAGGCAATTACTGACTCTAATAGACTAATTGGAAGGGATTACTAACTCAACCTGACAACTAATTTACAGGAAATATCGACTCTACTAGAAGACGAACTGGTGGGAATTACTGAATCTACTAGACGAACTAGAAGAAATTACTGACTCAACTTGGCAACGAACTGGAGCGAATTACTGACTCAACTTGGCGACGAACTGGCGCGTATTAATAACTCAACTTTGGCGACGAACTGCCGTGAATTATTACCGACTCTACTAAACGACGAACTAGCACAAATTACTGACTCTGTTAGACAAATTGGCGCAAATAAAAGACTCTACTAGACTACGAACTGACTCTAATAAACCACGAACTAGCCCAAATTACTGACGTTACTAGATGCATGTACGCGAATAACTGACTCTACTAGACGAACTGGCACAACTTTCTGGCTCTACTAGACGAACTGACGCGATTTGCTGACTCTACTAGACGACGAACTGGAGGGAATTATTGACTCTACTAGACGAACTGGAGAGATTTACTGACTTTACTAGACGAACTGACGCGAATTACTGACTCTACTAGATGAATGTACGCGAATAACTGACTCTACTAGATCAGCTGGTTCAACTTTCTGGCTTTACTAGACGAACTGACGCGATTTTCTGACTCTACTAGAAAACGAACTGGAGAGATTTACTGACTTTACTAGACGACAAATAATGCAGCACTCTGGCGTTCTTTCTGGCAAACCTCTGCACCCTAAAGTAAACGAGCAACGCCTTAGTAGCACCTAAAAAAAATTCAAACAGAACTCTCTGCTTCATTGATTTAATACATTAATGACAAGAAACAACATCAGCAAGATCGATATAATATAATTTTTGGTAGAAACTACATCATCCGGTTTGATTTAAATGATTCCTGACAAGAAACGTCATTAGACAGCTCTGGTTAATAAATTCATGACAAAAGAACGACTTCTGGCAAATCGATGAATTCGATTCTTCACAAGAAACGACATCAGCCAGATTGATCTATTAGATTCCTCACAAGAAACGACATCAGCCAGATCAATTTAATTGATTCCTTGCAAGACACAATATTATTCAGATCGATTTAACATATTCATGGAACAAGACGAAACAAAAGGAAACTCTGAGGCTAGTGATTGGGATCAGTTACGAAAACTGGTATATTTTTTCACGTGGTTTCTGAATCCTTCAAATATGCTGAGATTGCGATTTTCGTGGCTTTAGCATAAATTCATGAGCTGTTTTCGTCAAAGGTAATCAATGGAAATCCTAAGAAAACTCAAACATTTGATGATCCCCTGGGTAAACGTACGAATACGACAGTTTTACATTAGCCTATGCTATTGAATTGGACAAATTGTAATTTGTAAAGGAACCGACGTGGTCAAAATAAAACAGATGAAATATAACAATTCTGATCGACCACTGATCGCTACAATTTACATCAGACAGTTTGAAATCAATCAAATCCTTCCAGTTCTTTGTGGAACACAAGCACAAATACACATGCCTAGCCCTCCTGTCTGAGCTATTCGTCCCAGCTCTGTCCACGTCTTTCCTGTTTTCTTTATGTTTTCCTAGATCATTTTGTCTATATATGTTTTGATCTGCCTCTACCTTTGTTGACCTAGGGTTTCCAGAACACAGACTGCTTTGCAATGCTATCAGCGGGTTTTCTTGATGGATATCCCGCACAACACAAACACATTCTTTCACTTCAAGTCCATTGATCTCTGCCTCGCTATTTCCAACAGTTCCCCCTTAGGTATGTTATGATTTCATTTCAATCCATAATATATTGTTGTTGCTTATGATGTTCTCCATTGTTAAGAACTATACAATAGCAGATACTACATTGCAGTTAAATATATTTATTTGTGTGTGCGACCATCTGATTTGATTACCATAGGTTGCCTAGAGTAATAAAAGTTGATCTCTTTTTGTGTTTTATCATTATGGTATATTTACCTGACCTCATACTGTGTCTCTGTAAGGATTGACCGATTAATAGCTCCTTTTTGATTCGGTGGGTCTATTAGGGAACGTGAGCTGGGATTAGACCGTCATTAGACAGGTTAGTTTTACCCTACTGATGACAGGTCGCTGCTACGGTAATCCTGCTCAGTACGAGAGGAACCCCAGGTTCAGACATTTGGTTCTCGTGCTTGGCTAATAAGCCAATGGTGCGAGGCTAAGCCAATGGTGCGAGGCTACCATCTGAGGGATTATGGATGAACGCCTCTAAGTCAGAATCCTGCCCGGATATGCGACGATATTCTTAGCACCACTGCGTCGGGAGGCAAAGATATGTTTGGGACCGGGGCTCACGCCTCAGCCCGACCTGGTCGAGCCGCAGAAAGAGGTCTCTGCCGTCCCGCCGATCAAAGCGGGCGGGGACTTGTCCGATATTCACCCCATGCGGCGTGGAGGTGTGAAATCATTTGTAGATGACTTAGTTCTCGGTCAGGGTGTCGTAAGCAGTAGAGCAGCCACCTCACTGAGAGCTGTTGAGACTCAGCCTCGGACCGACAATGGTGCGAGACTACCATCTGAGGGATTATGGCTGAACGCCTCTAAGACAAAATCCCGCCCAGATATGCGACGATATTCTTAGCAACACTGCGTCGAGAAGCAAAGATTTGGTTGGGACCTTGGACTCGCGCTTCAGCACGACCTGGTCGAGCCGCAGAAAGAGGTCTTTGCCCTCTCGCCGATCAAAGCGGGCGAGGACCTGTCCTATATTCACCCCATGTGGCGCGGAGATGTGAAATCATTTGTAGACGACTTAGTTCTCGCTCGGGGTGTCGTAAGCAGTAGAGCAGCCACCTCACTGTCAACTGTTGAGACTCAGCCTGGGCCATGAGAAAAGTCAGATCGAGAGAAACCGAATGAGAGGAAGACAAAGAATGGCAATCATCAGGAAACTTGCTGGCACAAGCTGGGGAGCAGACGAAAGAATACTGAAGAAACTGTACACTGGAAGAGTGAGACCAGTTCTCGAGTATGGCATTGCGGCATGGACAACAGCAGCAAAGGTGAACTTTGATAAAATTAGCAAACTTCAAATTCAAGCCATGAGAGTTATAACAGGAGGCATGAGGTCAACGCCAATTGTAGAACTTGAAAAGATTACAAATCTGCAATCCATGACCGACAGAAGAGACTGCAGAGCCCAGCAGCAAGCAGAGAAACTCAGAAGACTGACATACCATCCAATGCATCAGAGACTAAATAGATTTGGAAATGGCAAATTAAAGCGGAGAAACTTTACAGAAATAGTCAAAGCAAAGATGATTGGCGAAAGTAATGAATGCCAGATAGTCCTGTTTACAGATGCCCTGGTCGTGGTTACAGCACTAAAAATCCAGAAAAATACTGAACTTAATGATTTAAGAGCAGTACTCTGTCAACTATTCCAGCAGTCCGCACCAAAAATAGTACTGGTACAGTGGAGGTAACACTCAAGGCAACGAGGAGGCAGACAGACTGACAAAAGACGGTGCACGATTACCATAACCAGATTCTAGTGTGACCTACAAAGAGTACAAAAGGTTTATTAGGGCCAGATATTTGGCCAAATGGGAAACAGTACATACTGGCTACACAAAAAATGATGCCTATTACCAGTTGAACAGAAGAGAGCAAGTCGTGGTCTTCAGACTCCGCACAAGCCACAACAGACTGAGGTACCATCTATTCAATAAACTGAAGATAGGTGGCACTGACGAATGCACATGTCGTACAGGGAAAATGACCGCTGAACATCTGCTGCAAAATTGCCCAACATAGGAGGACCAGAGAAAGCACATGTGGCCATCACCAGTGCCAACACTAGACACGCTTTATGGCAGTGTCGACAGCGTCAGGATGACAGCTGCTTTCTTCGAACAAATTCAAGTTGACGTCTGACAGCGTACGAAGAAGAAGAAGATACTGTGTCTAAGGTAGAAATCATATGTGTTCTCTCCAAATATGAAGACGAAGACAATGGACACATATTTGAATGGGTCACGGTTGGTGCCGGTTGTGTTTTTTTTTAAACTGAAGAAAAGCATTATAACAGTAGTATCAGTACCGCATACCATTATAAGAGTTTCACTCCCAGCAAACGAGAGACTCACCGTTTTCCCCACACCAATATAAGAGTCTGACTCCCAGCAAACGAGTGACTCACCGTTTTCCCCACACTAATATAAGAGTGACTCCCAGCAAACGAGAGACTCACAGTTGTCCCCACACCAATATAAGAGTGACTCCCAGCAAACGAGAGACGCACCTGTATCGTGCAGACATTAGCAAGTTCTTACAGATAGTTGCCCATCGCGAACGATGGTGTTGCGATACCATCAGACGGTGCTTATCCTGATGATGAAACGTTCGCTGTATTTGAATTATAGTGTGGAAGAAGCCGCGCTGGTCATCAACTTCACTCTCTGGTCCCGAACTACATTGGGCCAGTAGAAAGACATAAGTCAAAACGACTGGAGCTAATTCAGAATGCAGGCACACTGGCCCCCACCTCCTATGAGACCAAGGGTCGCTTGAAACCTGCAGGGCTCGAAATCACGCCGTGTCCGTTCATCGCTTAGAAAGATCAGTGCTTTACCTATAGTACACAGCGACTCCTATCACTGAGAAGCACTTTGCCATAAATAGTTAGACAGGCCGGACTCAAGCCGACATGACCGCCAAAATTCAATTGGGTTTGTAATTCTCCGTGGACCATCGCCTGGCATAAATAAATTAAACGAATTAATTGAAAACAAATGAATGCTAATAAGTCTCAGGTGAGGTGACTAATTCCATCTAGCTACCTAGTCTTTCCTAGAAGTAAGTCTTGTACCCATTAACAGCTATGTTGACTAAAGCGTGCCGCTACCGGGAAACGAATCTGCTACTTTTACTGTGATAAGGAAACGTCAAAATAACTTAGCCACTAAGAAACTCGCAGCTGATAAAGAAAGCTGTACAAGAAATAGATGTTCGACCAGATAGGCTTAGTATATACGAGGTGTGTTTAAAAAGTATTCGGACTTTAGGCCGAAAAAATACAATTACTCACCTAGAGGCTTGAAACTCTAATCCCCTTAGAAGTATTCTTCTTGGGAATTCATGCACTTCTTCTGGCGGTCAGGCCATAGTTGAAGCATTTACAGAAGGCCTCTTTGGGAATGGAGTGTTGCTGGGTCGTCGCATTCTGCATATTGTTTTCTGGTGACTCAAATCGGGTCACGTTTATCAGAATTTTCAGCTTGGAGAACAGCCCCAAATCGCAAAGAGCCATGTAAAGAGAAGAGCAAGCCCGGCGAACCAGAGGAATGTTGTGTTTGTACAAGAGATTATGAATCAGATGCGAAGAATGGGTGGATGGGTTGTCATGATAAAGCTCCCAAGTTCCCGATGTCCACATGTGCGGTAGTTGAACAGTTGACGAAGGTGACGGATGACCTCCAGTTGGTACTCTTTGGTACCGTGTGGCCCGTACTCATCATGCACAACCCCAAGGGATATTCGACTGTTCCTCACACTGACAATTCCGCTGACAAGGACCTAATTTGTGTCACGAGAAGGCATTATGCTGAACACAGCTGTACTCCATTCCCAAAGATGCCTTCTGGAAATGTTTCAAACAAATTCGAGACCGCTGAAGGTGAGTGTGAAGTCCCAATGAGAGTACTTTGAAGGGGATTATGGTTGTAAACTTCCAGGGGAGTAATTGTATTTTACCGGTCCGAAGGTTGGATATTTTTGAACACACCTCGTATGTAAAACGCAATAGGGAGACACATGTCAACCCTTTAACAGTCTAGTTGTCTGTGTACATAAATGCTATGAAAAGATATTTCACTTTGACTGATAGTTATCTGTGACGTTGTAAGATATATCAAAGTGAATCTTGTACTAAAATCGACTATACTCAATAGACTGAAAACTATCAATATAATTTTTGATAAAAATAATGTGAGTAGATTTTCAACAATTACTATTAATCGAGTTCTCTGCTGGCCTAGTATTCTGAATATCGGTTGCCTAATAAAGAGAACGTGGGTTGAAAACCTTCATAAGACAGGTGTAAAACGAAGCTTAACCTGTAGAGTGCGGGTCAACTATAGGGACAAGTGGCCTTTGATCCCCCATAATTCCTTCTTTTTGGTGGCTCCCAGCAATGGGGATTCAATGCGTAACATAATTTTATAACAAGGGACGGACCGTTTACTAAAACATGGGACAAACCATTTACTACAACAAGGGACAACATGTTTATTACAACAAGGGACAAACTGTTTACTAAAACAAGGAACAAAACATTTACTAAAACAAGGGACAAACCGTTTACTACAACAAGGGGCAACCTGTTTATTACACCAAGGGACAAACTGTTTACTACAACAAGGGACACACTGTTTACTACAACAAGGGACATAATGTTTACTACAACAAGGGGTAACGGAATTACTACAATCCAAAAGGTGTAGGATGTGTTTCAGTAAATGATAAACGTATGGTATGAATAGCACATCACCCGAACGTACTAACTTAAGACGGGGTCATTGCGACTGGTCTTGCTAACTGGCAATGTAAAAGGCTAGGTAATTTTAACCCAACAAATCAAAGAGTTGACTAGAACATGGTTGAATGGAGTGGAAGGGTACAATGTAAACAATAAACGACATTGAGAAGCAAACAGAGCCGAGGAAAGAGTAGACTATAAGAATGTATGCCCCTAACGTATCTTGAATCAATCACACAATGGAATATATCGTAGAAGAAATGACTCCACTTTAAAACTTCGGAATGGCAGACACGTGAATAAAAAATACAGGTTGTGAACAGATCCACCAAGGCTTTGCCCTTCTATATTTTGGAGTAAATACAAACGACATAGCAAAACATGGTGTAGGATTCATCAGCGAACAAACTACAGCAAAGAACACAAGAAATACATTACGTATTAGAAAGAATCATGACAGTTAAAATCAACGAAAAAATACGGTTTATTCAAATATGTGCTTCTCGCAACACTTCACAAAATGAAGGTGAATGCGAAGAATGTTTTGACATCATCAATGACACAATAAACAGCATCAAAAGAGAAGACAACGTTATTATAATTGAAGACTTTAACGCGAGACCAGGTTTGGTAGAACATGAGTTAACAAATATCTAAAAAAATACGGAGACTCGCAAAGAGAAAGACACGGCAACGGACGCAGACTCCTGAAACTTGTGCGGTCAGCTCCTTGACTGTTTATCACATATTTAGACGTAATATGTAAATAAAAAGGCAACATATGTGAGGGAAACAACCTCAGCGATCACTTAAATAAAATGCTCTTTGCTGATGATCAAGCACTACAAGATACTTCAGAAAAACAACTGCAGAAATATATCAACAATCAAAATGACGTCTTGCACGGCTTACAGTATGAAAATCAACATTGAGAAAACCGAAATTATGACGATTTCAAGAAAACAAATAGAAACAACAATATTCCTAAAAAACCAACGAGTAAAATAGGTGACATAATCTGAACAGACAGCAAAGGCAACACCGAAATTCAAAACAGATGTAATAAAACAAGTCAAATCATTGGGCAAATGCCCCGGATATATAAGCAGGTGACAATGGATACAAAAAGAACGCTTTACAACTCAATGTTCCTTTCTTCTTCTGCTTCTTCTTTGCTTTCGATTTCGAATGCTCGTTTTATGCCAACAGAAAGGACCGCCTCCATGAAGTGACACGTCAGTCGCAGGTCATCAATGATTCCCCACAGTTTATCTTGGATGTTGTTTTCCGCGGGCCAGGTTTTCTCACGGAAGCCTTGGGGCAGTGGACATTGTTTGCAGGATGTGTTCTGGCTGCTCCTATCCACATTGTGCTATCGGTGCCAGAATTGAACATTGACAATAAAGATAAAAGAAACTTCGCGGCACCAGAGATGAAATGCCTGCGCAGAATGTTTGGCGAAACGAGATTGCTTATAATCATAAATGAAGATATTAGAAGAGAAGTAGGTACAACACCAGTGCTAGACTTCATCAAGAGACGGTAAACCAAATGGCTCGGCCACATGACACGTGTAACAGCGCTTGACTAATAGTTTCTTATCTAGTGCTTATTACCTAGACATCACTGGCCACTAGCAACCATTTAAAAACAGGTAGCAGATCCTGGTCACAAGACCCAATTTAATCATATGTAGCAGTCCTACCACATAAACCACTTTACCGGCCCTCTACTACTAAACTCTGTTCAACCAGTATTTCTGTTAAATGTGACGTAAACGGACCTTATCCTACTTTCTTTCCATTTCCCTTCCTCACACCGAAATGTAGAAAACAATGAAACTTCATTGAATAAAAAATGCACATGGTATTCCATGTATTGCATAGTGTAATAATTTAAAACATATCAGTGAATCTAACTAATGTTTCTATAAACGAAGAATCGCCGGATATAAACCCAGTTTATGTGATTCATCTTTGCCAAGTCTTACATTTTCAACTAGAAATAAACTATCTAAACTCTGGAGTCTTGTGATCCTTCGTCGTTGGCGTGACTGGACGTTCTCTGGCGGGTCTGCAGCTTCGTCCGTCTAGTCTCCGCTGTGAAATTAAACGTTTCCCACACGAGCTTTGCGGGCGTGCTCCCTGTGCAGTTTTAGGTTTCACCTTACCGTCTGTCAAGGAGCTACTGTGGACCAAGATGACAAGTTCCACATGGATAGAGTTCACTACGGTCTACGAGATCACTCTATAGGTGGCTCTCTAATACCTCAGTTTGCTGTCATTTTCAGCAGATCATTAGGAGCCGTGCATGTAACATTCAAGCTATGTTTCCACCACTTTACGGATTCTCTCAGCCGCTTAGTTTGATTTACCGTTCCTTACCTCTGGCAATATCGTGCAATGACTCTGAAACTCACAATGGAAAACCTACCTGACAGCTCTCACTAAACTCTGCCTTGCACCAGTTTTTATCCGCGTCCCATGCTCCCTAGGCTTCGCCTCAACTCCTCCCATTCCAACACGGCCAAAGGTCACGATTTACTTATGTAACCACTTCGTTTACCAGTTCGTAGCTCGTGTCACTGTTTGGCCTGCACCGCCTGTCAATCTGTCAAGTTCCCCTTTTCTGTAGCCTCTTCAAACTTTCTGAGCTATCTTGTCCCCTACCAATCTCACTGTGACAGCGTTTCGCCAAATCATACTTACCTGAAATCCATTATAATTGTGTTTTTGGTGTCGTTCTGAACACTACCGTGCTGGGAGGAGTACAAATCTCTACCGAATATGTATGTGTCTGCTAGCCACTGCAGCATTTGCGATACACTAACTCTTTCCATCACCCATCGCGCCGAATAGGACTGCGTCTTGCAAATCTGCACTTGCTAAATCTTTAGCATTATCAATCTGTGCTGTGATAATGCTTACAATAAGTTCTAAGTTTTCCCTGTCCTGTTTTACGGTCAAGGAAAATCGCCGCTTGCATTGCTAGAACTGGCATATGTTCTGAACTCTGACTGAACCCTCACAGCTGTGTCAAAATGTTGCTTCCATTGTCTAAGCCATCGTTAGCCTTCAGTTACCAAATTAGAAGTTATGTCTCCCATGCTTCATGCATGACATTTTCGCATATATTTGAGATGATTTCTATCACAGAATACCTGACACTGATCCTACTTGTCACACATACCCTGACAGTAACACTGTCACAAACGTCAAACATCAGATAATATCTCTCAGAAAGCAATAACGTACAGATAAAATGGATACAATGTCTAGGGCCAACAGGCAAGCGGTGGATAGCATGAATAACAGAAGCAGTAACCTACCAGTGTGCGAATCACACACTAGACACCTCCTCACTGAACCTGAACCTGACACTGAAAGGCAGAAACGAGAAGAAGAAGAAGAACGATTTAAAAAAAAGAAATGATTACCAAACATAGAAGACGAAGAACTAAATTAGCTTGTGAAACCAAATGAAATATAAACCACAATGTACATCGCGCTTTTGTCAAAGCTACCGTCAGCATATCTCGATCATCAAAGACACGGCTATTACATAAAGGTTGAACACAGTTATAGCAGGTAGTGTCATCGAGACAGAAGTTAGCTTTGCTTTACATCTACTTCCATCTGCCAGGCCTAGCAGGCGACTAGAAAGCAACCACCACAGGCAAACGTACTACTATGAACTCTCGAAAGGCAAACCATGGAAGACATGCGCCAGAAGTTTCTAGCGGCCGAGCACATGTGTTTACATAATAAAAGGATTGCTACAGGTTACATATCATGTTGCCCAGACCTGATTTTATTTGCAGAACTTAAGACTTTGAAACACTCAACCATGAATTTCTGACTTATTCTACACTTCAGTGGATACTGAGAGCATTTCTGGGAACATGCAGATGAAGCACGTGGAGCTTTTATGTAAAATTGTCATGAAATAGAAATATATGGACATTGTCATTTTATAGTTCTAGAAGTTTCTGTCTCGAGATAGATTTCCAGAAAACTCTCCCGCAGCTACCAATATTACTGCCATGTTTGGCAGCATTTATACTTGTCAACAGCTTATCTGATCAATGAAGATAAAGAAAACATTATTTAGGTCACGCCTCAAAGATAAGCATTTAGCAACAACATTTATACTATCGTCATCTCAGGTTATTAAACCTGAAAGTGATGTACTGGTTGCCATAAACTGACTAAAAGTGAGCACTTTAGTTTGCAAGTACTTAGCAAAATTAAAATGTGTAAGGCTGTCAGTTCCGTTTAAAAGCTTTAGTTTAAATGTTTTAAAGATACAATATAATTGTGAAATTGTCATAACCTTTACTGTTGTCAGTCCCCGCCCGAGCACCACCTCTCGCTATAATACGGTATAGGACTGCCAATGACCTCCGTAATTGAATAAAGTGGTGAAAGCATATGGGCAAGATGGGAATGTGTAATCGCCCTCAGATGCAAAGAAGATGGATCTAAATGGACAGACATCAGTCTATCAATGTTTTTCCTCGAAGCAGTACATTTATCATGTCGGAGATCAGGTACAGCCAACTTTCTGTGTGGGGACAACAGACACAAAGTATACTACTGAAATCAAAGATGTTAATTTAAAGAGACAATGCTTCTGGAAATCACTTACATGGGACAGAGAAGTCACTATTAAACTCCAAACGTTTGTATCACAACCCAAGAAGAACTTAAATATATGTCGATACAGGGCTGATGAGAAACGCGACTGTGAAGCAACCTAAGGCCCAGAGCACCTGATATGTGCCCACATCTTCTGCAAACGTGCAATTTGAATGAATGTCGAGGAATGATAAATTAATTCAGGTGGCCGAACATTAGACACATGATGTCTGATGTGGATCCCAGAACACGAAAGGTAATTATAGCAGTGTCCTCGAGATAGGAATATGATCAAGCTGAGTGCATGTACAGCTAACAGGTTATGTGTACACAGCTGACTAGCACTTGGTCTCTAGACGTACTTGCTTATATGTTCTGATCTGAGAGTTATCTATGTACAATAACTACTTCAGCATCCTGTATACTTTCATCCTTCTCTTCATTTCTATTTTTTGTTATCTGACGTTTTCTCTTTCCTACCCCTTCTTTCATCGTCTTTATCATACTCTACTCGTCTAATTTGTCTCTCTTCTATGTTTTATAACCACCTTTTTCTTCGTATTCCTATAGCGCTTCTATTTCAACGTGCCCACCTCTATGTTTGTCTGTTTCTTCTCAATTTAATATCCTTTTTTACTCATTCCTTATTTGTGGTTTCTCATTTTCAAAATGTTCCTGTTCCTCACCCCCTTCTTCAATTTCAACGGCCACTTATCGCTATTCCTTTTATCCCCCCCCCCCCCCCCCCCCCCCCCCGCAATCACGCATACAGTAGTGATTTGTACCCTTTTTTCCATTTCTTCGCTACATTAAATAGCTCGTTCTCTTTCACGTCAGTTTTTTCTTGTCCTAATTGAACTGTTTCTAAAACTTCTTGCGGCCGTGTCGTCCTCTCAGCAGTATGACACCGACATTCCATTTGCTCGTTGAACGAATTCAGCGTAAATCACTACAATTCATTACTAATTAAAGATCATAAAGTCATTTTTTATATAATATGATTGCTAACCGCATGCACAACCTTCATTTATTGGCTTTTTTAGACGAATTTGGTAGGAGGCAGTGGCGTTTTCATTTTCTCCCGAGTTCTTTCGTTTTTCAATGACAATTTGATAAACCTCCTACATAAAAACAAACATTCTCAAATATTTTGGCTCAGCTCGTCCTAATTTTTCACATTTTCAAAGTCAAAGACTAATTCTTCGAACAGATCACCAGAATACCTACCGACAGCATCATTGGTTCTCGCTACACCTGTCTGTTCATGGGCCGCTGGGGGTGTCACATTGATTCTCGCTACCCAGGCTTCATTTCTCTCAAGTATTACTGGCACATTGAAGGTGTCCGTATTACTGACATGTCTGAGACTGATCCCCAGAACTACTGGCACATTGAAGGGGCCCTTATTACTGACATGTCTGAGACTGAACCCAGAGCTACTGGCACATTGAGGGTGCCCTTATTACTGACATGTCTGAGACTGATTCCCAGAACTACTACCACATTGAAGGTGTCCTTATTACTGACATGTCTGAGACTGACCACCAGAACTACTGGCACATTGAAGGGGCCCTTATTACTGACATGTCTGAGACTGACCACCAGAACTACTGGCACATTGAAGGTGCCCTTATTACTGACATGTCTGAGACTGATCCCCAAAACTACTGGCACATTGAAGGTCTCCTTATTACTGACATGTCTGAGACTGACCACCAGAACTACTGGCACATTGAAGGTGCCCTTATTACTGACATGTCTGAGACTGACCACCAGAACTACTGGCACATTGAAGGTTTCCGTATTACTGACATGTCTGAGACTGACCACCAGAACTACTGGCACATTGAAGGTTTCCGTATTACTGACATGTCTGAGACTGATCCCCAGAACTACTGGCACATTGAAGGTGTCCGTATTACTGACATGTCTGAGACTGACCCGCAGAACTACTGGTGCATAGACTGTGCCCGTATTACTGACATTTCTGCTTCTGACCTCCTGAGCGCATTGATTATGTTGATAACTGCCACCCGACCATCCGTTTTACATCTTTTATTTCTATGATGTTCAACGTCTCTGATCTGTCACTAGTAGCGTACAGACGGCGCAAGAACTTGCTGATCACAAACTGAATCGACTCATTCCCAATGACGCAAACTGGGCAACTGCGCCACAACAACTAGCGTGATACTGTTGTGTGTCAGTATATCAACCAGGCATGTTCGGTGACGCCCCCTTATATCATCGTTTGATAAGGATTCAATTGCAAGTACGCAATTTGATGTGTTCTTCCAATTTTAGAAACGAAAACTGATCTGGAACTCCGTGCACGCTATCGCCAGCATCTCAATGATATCTTCATTGATTTTTCCCGGGTCCTAAACTACTTTAACAGTTGTGAACACCAGGTTTACTCTGACATTAAGGACACTGACATCGTTTGGTGATCATCCGATGATCCTCACCTGTTTGAGCTGGGCAATAGATTCATCTTAATTATCTGCCGCCGGTAACGAGCGCAGAATCAACACATTCCATTGTCTCCTCATTTTGTTACTCAATTTATTTACGTCCATTGCTTCTCCCTCGATCACCATGTATGTATATATGCGTGTATGTATGTATGTATGAATATATGTATATTTGTATGTATGCATGTATGTATGTATGTATGTATGTATGTATGTATGTATGTATGTATATATGTATGTATATATGTATGTATGTATGTATGTATGTATGAATATATGTATGTATGTATGTATACATTGATGCACACGTTGTGTATGTATATGCATGTGGGTATGCGTATGAGTGTAAGCAAATGAATGTGTGCAGATATATGCACATGTTTGACGGTGACACTTGCATGTGAAAGAACAGCTGATTATTTCATGTTTTGCCATAATCGTGTTAATCGCCCCATTGATCCTGTAACTTTCGAAACAATCCATAGCCAGCTGGCCTACCTCCACCTTCGTCATACGTTTCATTATCCAGGTGGCCCGTTAAACATGTCACTGCTCTCTGTATGAGCTCATCATTATTGTGATGATTTGTTGTTTTACATTTTAGTAGCTGATGAAGGCCATTCTGGTTGTAAGAAATATGTTGTTCTTGTTTATGTTCTGATCCGTTTATCGTTTCAGAATACTAGGTCAACCTTATAGACATACACTGTCATCTTCTTATTCTTCCTCTTCGTTCGTTCTCAACCTCCCACTACCAAACCCCGAAAGGGCTTAAGTAGCAGAATGTAGTCCAGATCGCAGTTTACAGCTTGGCTGCAATATTTGCACCTTTCGGTCCAACACATCCGACTTCAGCAAGTATTTTTTTAGTACTGGGTTAGCATTCCCTCTTCGATCCCTTCTCCTTAGCCAGTTTGCCCTGCTGCAGCCTGTTATCCAGGATCACCGCGTGGAGGTGTAGAAGGGTCTTGGCAGCTCTGTTTCGCTGGCGCTGACGCTAGCAGTCAGCTATGGGTCGCTGACCACTGCAGCTCATGCGCTGCTCAGCATCTTGATCCCCACTCTCATCTAACTTCAAGTGGTCTTCTTGTGCATACGTGTGTATGTGTGTGTGTGCATGTTATCCATATACTATACATATATATATATATATATATATTTATGTATCAACCCAAATACTTACAATTCTAAAGCATATATGTTTAAGAAAAGACGCGCTTTATTACCAATAAGGTGATATAGGAGAAATAAGATCACAGAAAAGTGGCTAGGGACAAAAGTCCCAATTAACGTTGAAAGAAGGAAAGATACATTGAAAGTCTTGGATACACGCGTGATTGGCTCAAAGATGGGATTTTGTTGCAAAATAAGAGGAAAACAAAGGACGAAGATGAACAGTTAGAACGAAAGTAATGAAGAAATAGAAGTATATAAAACAAAAAATGAGCCTTTATAGGAAGAAGGTACGAGGAGGTAGAATAAGTGAAAGAAAAAATAATAGGATGGGGACGAGGATGAAGAAGATACGTATGAGTTAGGGATGAAGGTGATGAAGAAAGGAAGAAAACAAAAAGGTAGAACAGAGAATATGAATTAGACGACTGTAACATTTGTCACAATTGATCAGACGATTGTCACAAATGGTCAGATTATTGGCACAAATGTTCAGACGATACACAATGTAAAAATAGGAATATTGGATTCTTTCATTCCTCGCCTCAAACAGCCTGACGAGTGGGATCTCTGCACGACATCCCGAACTTAGTACTATCTATCAGTTATTTAATCGGTTTCAGAAATAATCCATGATATTGAACGACACAGTACATTCTCCTTATGTCTTTTTGTCTTCCTGTTACCGACAGTTAAACTGTTAGCAAAGTGTCTTAAAGCTAAATCTGCTTCAATGTAATTGACCTCCACTTCCACACCTCACCATCATATTAACTTTAACTTTACTTCCTTCTTCAAGTATGCTATTCACAACCTTCCCGCGTCTTTCCTGAGATCATGCTTTTTTCTTCTTTAGGTTATCTCTAATTTATATCACTTTTCTGGTGTATCTGGCTTAGTGGAACACAAGTTAAATCCTTTTAAACTGAGATTTCAGGCATGCTTTCTATGTATTCTACTGTTGTTGTTATATATGGGCACTATAATATTACACATGAGACTTTCTAAGTTCCTGCCTCATATTATCTAAAAATGTTAAATAGTGATGCCATGTTATTTAACTATCAATACATGCATTTATAAAAATGTACTATTCGCAGTCCTTGCTTTCAATGTTTAAGCTTTATAAAGTCATGTTAGATAATATTCTTATGCTTGGACTCTATAGAATGTCTCTGGGAAGCCTACAGATCACACGTATTGATAAGTTTTCAATTATAGATTCCCTTATCAATGGTCTCAATGTTCATGTAAAGCTTCGTTAATGCAAACCTAAAGCTAAAATATCACAGACAAGCTGCGAAAAAGCGAGAGAAAATATCGCAGATTTATAACAATAAGCGGTCACGAATAAGACTACACAAACAGAAAGCTTTTATATAATATAGAATAAAGGTTTACTACAATACATAACGTTTATGACTGGCTTTCATATCGCGAGCTATAAATAGGTGTGCCAGGTGCATCTGACTTATTGGCCTGCGTGAAACGTTATTAATCATACATTTATGTTCCGTTAATATTAGACGTCTGGTATTTCCCCAAATCTTCGAGCGTGTAGGGACATCACATTACGAACCATCTGTCACCGCCTCGTCTGGTATTTCCCCAAATCTAAGAGGGTGTAGGGACATCACATTACGAACTATCTGTCACCACCTCGTCTGGTATTTCCCCAAATCTAAGAGGGTGTAGGGACATCACATTACGAACTATCTGTCACCACCTCGTCTGTCCACTGCTGGCTTTTCGGCACCTGTCAATGTTTTGCCTGTTCATTTCCAAACATCATCTGTCCATGTTGACCTCACTTTCTATTGACAAAAACCGTGCCTCTGAGTATTTTATATTAGTTAGTCCATTTGATCGTTTTGTATCACCGTACCATTAATGTTTTCGCGTTTTACAGCTGACACGAGATTCTGATATGGCCCGATAAACCACAGCCTACTGTAGATGCAGGCCTTCTGATTTACGGGAAAAACGCTTTAGAACATCACATTTCTAGGCTGACTAAATAACAGAACATGCATGTGTCAACTATAATAAAGCGTTCGGGAAACAAGGATGTATGTGTAGTTGTTTTCAGAGCAGGAATCTGCTAAGGGATCACTCTCAACAGTGGTTTGTTGTGTTTTGTACCGTGAATTTGTTTTATTTCACTGCGTGGAGCATGGATTGATTAAACTTGGCCCAACATGAGTTCCGTTTTTTAGTCATTTTATGAAGGTAACGTTTCAAAGGGATTTCCCCGTGAGTCATATGGTCTATCTCCAGTAGGCTATGGATAAACTGTTAGATTGTGTTACGCATTTTGACATTTGGTACACAATCACTGAAGGTTACTCCTCTGATCACGTCTGGAGAAACTCGTCTCAATCGCTTGAAACTTACGCTCTAACACAACAGTCAATAATCATGTTTCACACGCATGCAGATAAACGAAGAGTAGCAATGTATACTTTAGTAAGATCTTGGTTTTAAGCGATCTGTTTTTGTACTTACAAATTAGCTTCCGTGAGAATTGTGACTGCCTGTGTAGTCATTGTTCTTAATTCTGCTCGGTTTTCCGTAGTTACATTAGAGGTTCCAGATGTTTCTATTATGTAACTGTCTCAATCATGAATCTATTATTTATGATGATTTCATTGATTCACGTTTTGTTATTCGTCAAAAGCTGTGGTGTATCGGTATTTGTTTCTATGCCAGAATTTCTTGACGTGATATCAAGCCTGGTCCGCTTAACTTGCTGTCATTTGTCATTAACAGCTATTTTCTAAGTCACGTGTGAAGCGTAGGTTCGTCCTAGTGAGTTCACTTACTCGTACAGTTATTGTTTCGTGATGGACATACCCGAGCAGCTGTTACAACTTTGTTTTGCAGGTTGAGTGATAGTAGACAGCTTTGTCCAACACCAACACACTAGCCGTAGTGTCAAACCATTACTTAGTTAGTACGTCGTTGGATCATCTTCATTGCACCTGGACCAGGTTTACAAGATATTATATCTCATCAGTATCTCAAAGTGCGCGTGATGACGCACAGTTCCGATTCAGTGCTCGTTAACAAGACGTCTTTGGACCCTCGTATGGTTTTCATACCTATACCCCCACCCACTCTGTCTACACCATTTCGACTAGTCCCACCAAAGACATAAAGTCAAGACTGTCTAACAAACCTTCTTTTCTGCGATTTCCCTAACAGCGTTAAGGATATCAGCATGGTCCAATGCTCTACCGCCCGACACCGTTGTTGTGCTTGCCTAACTGTCCTCTCTCTCGTTGCCTTCGACGTCTGCATTCCCTGGTAGCAGAATGAAAGTGATTCTCTATAATCATGTCTGACAGACATATCGACTTCAACCATTGGCGTCTCGCGTACCCTGGTTGAACCCCCCTGAGCATCCTTATTTAACGGCTGAGAATATACAAAGTGAGAGGCGCTCAGTGACTCCAGCCAGACCATCGCCTTTGTAACAACTATGGTCTCTATAGACATACTACTATTAAACCATTGTGCCGTTATACTACTGATAAAGACTACCATATTGGTGTTTGAATTTAAATTCTTGATACCATTGGCCATTGGTCAGTTTAAACCAATCTCCTGTTCTGACATTGATAGGGACTACCATCTTGGTATTTTAATAAAAACTGTTGGTGTTATTGGTCATTTGGTTTCAAGTTCTTATTTGTATCAAGATATCGTCGCCTTATACACTGAAAGAAAAATATATTGTTAAATTCGACAAAAACATGGTATATATGTTGCATGAATTCGTTGAATTTTTCGCGCAGCAGTCGGAGGTTAGAGATTTCTTCCTTACCAGCTCGAAAACCTGATTTAATCTTCTCAACTCGTGGTTGTAACTTGCCCAGGTTGATATTGAGCTGTCCTTCTTTTGATTGGCTCTCTAGGCCTATAGTTTTGTTACTGGTACTCAATTCTGGAAGTATCTGAAATGCTGATGGTGCACTAACACTGAATATTTGTAGCTTGTGAATTTCTTAGACACAATTTATTGTCTTTCTACTCAGTATTTTCATACACATTGGTTTTTCTGGTTTTGCATGTCCATAAAATCCCGCCTGGACAGCTCAAACTAACTTGACTTCTAAACCACATTTACAGTAAAATAGATGATACACATTTTCAAAAAGCTGCTACAAATTTTCATTAGTACATACATACTTGATTAATTCTAAATGAATATCTTAACATTAAGAGTGAATGGGAACAGTCATACATACTCTGGAATTTGTTCATATAAACAACGCAGTATATCCAGTGACGAGAGTACGAATTATGTATCGTGCACACATAACAGCAGAAATCATCAGCAGTACACAGGGATCTTGACAAAACGCTCGTCTTGTATTTAAGTTGATTGAATGTGTGCCTGGGGGCTGCCAGTGCGCGCTGACTACCCGGCACATGTTTTGTGGTGTGATGTGTCATTTCCTGCTCCGTCGTGTGACAGAAAATCGATAAGTACTGCCGGCGGTTTCATCTATATAGCGACACATATATAAATATGCAAAGGAGTCTGAGCACGCGTGTGTATGTAATTAACGTCCGTTTATTGCCGAAACCCGAAAGATGACCACCGCAAAGTTACACTAAAACCTTCCATTCATAGCGCAAGTGGTGTCTAACGATATTTTACATGTAGCCGACCACACAATCACATGGAAACTATAAACCACAAGAAACGATATCTCTACATACCATGGTCGAATTGGCTGACTACTTATTCATCTTCTGTCCACCAAGAAACGAATAAGCCAAGTATCTCATCAGTATGCCCATATATTACGAGTTTCCTTATTTGAGTAGGAAATATTGGCATGCAGCTCTATAATATGTATTTCCCAATGGTCTTGTAAGGAGGCTTGTGTTGGCATGTGAGATTACGATGCTGAGCAGTGCATGAGCTGCAGAGGTCAGCGATCCATAGCTCTGCTAGCGTCAGGGCCAGCATACCAGAGCTGCAAAGACCATTCTTCACTCAACTTGGTGATCCTGGATAATAGGCTGCAACAGAGTAGACTAGGTAGGAAAAGATATAGTAGAGGGAAGGCTAACCCGGTACTAACAAATTGCTGTTAAAGTTGAATGTGTCGGACTGAAAGGTGCAAATATAGCAGTCAAGCTGTGAACAACGACGCAACGCATACCGTTCTCCGGACAACATCATGCTACTTGCAAAGTTCTTTGCAAGGGCTTGGTATCGGAAGTTGGAGAAATGGCGAAGAAGACGGAGAAGTACTGGCATGCAACTCTTTAATATTTGTCCTCAAGGTCGACTAATGAGTGTGGTGTTAGCAAAATCATCATCTACAAGAATAGACTACAAGTCTATGAATAACCACAATAACTATAATAAACTACTGTATCAAAATCTGACAACCACAACAACTATAACAACCTACTATTTCAACCACTGACAACCACAACAACTATAACAATGTATTATATTAACCACTGATATCCAAAAACATAAAACAACGTACTACATCAACCACTGACAACAACAACAACTAAAACAACATACTACATCAACCACTGATAACAACAACTAAAACAACGTACTGCATCAACCACTGACAACACCAATAACTGAAACAACATACTACATCAACCACTGGCAAACACCAACAACTAAAACAACGTTCTACATCAACCACTGACAACAACAACAACTAAAACAACGTACTACATCACCCACTGACAACAACAACTAAAACAGCGTTCTACATCAACCACTGACAACACCAATAACTGAAACAACGTACTACATCAACCACTGACTACACCACCAACTAAAACAACATACTACATCAACCACTGACTACACCAACAACTAAAACAACGTTCTACATTAACCTCTGACAACAACAACAAAAACTAAAACAACGTACTACATCAACCACTGACAAAAGGAACTAAAACAACATACTACATCAGCCAACGACAACAACAACAACAACTATAACAGTCTATTTCATCAACCACTGATAACAGCAACCAAAACAACGTACTACATCAACCGCTGACAACAAAAACTACTAAAACAACATAATACTTCAACCACTGACAACAACAACAACTAAAACAACGTACTACATCAACCACTGACAACCACAACAATTGAAATAAAGTACCACACAAACCGCTGACAATCTCAACAAGTAAAGAGGGGGGAGGGGTGTGGGGGAGAGAATTTCCCATTCTTCTACGGTCAAAATACAAATAAGAAAATGGTAACGCCTAAATGGTAACGCCTATTACACTTACCGGAAGACCACCATGATCGCAGGGAACTGGTTAGATATACCATCAACATAGAATGTCATGAGCGAGACACGATTGGCGGTGGAAGGGCAACTACCAGAGGATGGTGCTGGATACATTTCTTCTGGAGCTTCCACAGAAGTGAGGAATGACGTGAGGCCGGGGTTGGATTTTCTGTAAAGTCCACAATAGTACAGCAATTAAAATGTTTGACTAAGGGAATCAGCGATCGTCTCATGACAATACGACTTGCTCTGATACTTTAACCGCACGCAACATTCATAAAGTGTATACGCACTAACGTTGACAAATCCGGACCCAGTCAAAGACAAGTTCTATGAAGATTTCGAGTTTTTTCTCGCTACGGTCCCAACATCTGACAAACTGATTCTGCTAGTAGATTGTAATAACAGAGTTGGTGCAGATCATCCTTAATAAAAATGGCATAGGTAAATGTAACGGCAAAGGACTATTCTTACTGAAGACACGTGCCGCTAATGAGCTTATCATAAGCAACAACATCATCTATCTCCCAGCTAGAAATAGAACCACATGGATACATCCCAGTTATATTCAATGGCATTTTATCGACTAGATCACTGTCAGACGTTGAGACGAAGTGATATTAAAATAACTAAGTGTGTGTGTGTGTGTGTGTGTGTGTGTGTGCGCGCGCACGCACGGAGTGTTGGACTGACCATGGTCTCGTGATAGTCATGAAGGTCTACAAGTGCAAGCCAAGAGGCGCCCTCCAGGGATAAAAGCACCAAAGAGACTAAATGGGAAGAAGTTGAAGTGGGAACCTACTAGAAAGATCTTCACTGCTGAGCTAGGAACTTAACTGCATGAGATTCAACTGACAACTCCAGCATCGACCAAAACTGGGCGACCCTAAGATGCACTCTACATCGCTAAAACACACTGATCCATCCACATGAAAGCCCAAAGACTGGCTCGACGAAAATGATGGAGAAATCAAGATTCCTCTCTACAAAAACCGTCAAGGGCACAGGATTGTTAAAAAGACACATTGTCCTTATCAAAGAAAATGGCCTCCACAACCACTCAAATAATAGACCTGATTAGACTCAAGGCGTTACATGATTCCTGGCTAAGCAAACAGACAGTCGAGATCGAAGCATTTGCTGAGCGCGACGACCTCAAAAGGGTCTACAAGGCGCTGAAACAGGAGTATGACATGGGACGATTTTGGCAGTTCTTGTGGCTGTCTATGAGCGGATTATTATTATCCAAGCACTTGGCAATATGTACCACCATATTACACACACAAGAATACATACAAATGTAATTGGGCATTTTTAGATCACAGGTCAGAATATGTTATATTTATTTTAATAGAAAGTTTAAAATTTTACTGCACTTTAGCAGGGCATATAGAGGTGCAGACCTGGAATCAGACTATATCCTGTTATAGCCCAAATAAAGTTAAAACTAGAAAAGTTGATGACTACTTAGAAACATACATTAGTTCAATGTGAATGCCGTCGGAGATTAAAATTGATGCGTAATAAATTACAGACTTTTTGTTATACACGTGCTACTTATTACGTCATTCTAAGGTCATTGAGTCTTGATATTTTACATAGCCGTTGCGAGTTTTTATTTTTTACAGATAGTATCTGTCAGTCTTGCCAGTTTGCCTATATTACTTGTCAGTCTTAACAGTTTACCTATATTACTTGTCAGTCTCGACAGTTTGCCTTTATTACCTGTCAGTCTTGAAACTGTACAACGATTGTCACAAAAGGTCATTGAGAAAACATGTATGCATACATAAATATTAGACCAGTACTGCGAAGCGGTGTAGATTGAACTACCGCTCACTGCTAATCCCATCTTAAAAGTCGTATTTGGAGTGTTGTACAATTAACTAGTAAAATAATCCCGTAAAATGGGATACTACCTAGACCACGTCTACAAAGATGTATGAAGTGTCGTGTTGTACCTTCCCTTATAGGGAGACAACAATGCAACAATTACGTAAAAGCAATGCATAAAACAGTAACTGCATGTGGTAGAACCACATAACTTACACCATAGACATGGTCGGTCGGGAAAATGAATCAGCAATATTCAGTCGGAAACTACGGAAATTAAAAAAAACTAAATGTACTTAGTGTTTCCAAGACGACGTTAGAGAATCCTGCGAGTGGGCTGATCACATCTAGTCTCACAATAAACATTTTTCTAACGTCAGATTTAAAAACTGTTTTGTGAGATTTATTAAAGGGTTATATATAGGGCAGCAGTAACACTCATTGGGAATGAGTAAGAAACAAGTGGGAATAAGCGTTACAGCTTAACGTGGTCAGCTTGGAGTGATGCTTCACAGCTTAACGTGGTCAGCTTGGAGCGATGCTTCACAGCTCAGCGTCATCAGCTTGGAGTGATGCTTCACAGCTTAACGTGGTCAGCTTGGAGCGATGCTTCACAGCTCAGCGTCATCAGCTTGGAGTGATGCTTCACAGCTCAGCGTCATCAGTTTGGAGTGATGCTTCACAGCTCAGCGTCATCAGCTTGGAGTGATGCTTCACAGCTCAGCGTCATCAGTTTGGAGTGATGCTTCACAGCTCAGCGTCATCAGCTTGGAGTGATGCTTCACAGCTCAGCGTCATCAGCTTAGAGTGATGCTTCACAGCTCAGCGTCATCAGCTTGGAGTGATGCTTCACAGCTCAGCGTCATCAGCTGGGAGTGATGCTTCACAGCTTAAAGTGGTCAGCTTGGAGTGATGCTTCACAGCTCAGCGTCATCAGCTGGGAGTGATGCTTCACAGCTCAGCGTCATCAGCTTGGAGTGATGCTTCACAGCTTAACGTGGTCAGCTTGGAGTGATGCTTTACAGCTCAGGGTCATCAGCTTGGAGTAATGCAGTGGGTTGAATGAGCTCTTCTGATAGAACAAGGCTAACTCAAAAAGTTGTATCTGAATTTTCCTGGCTGTAGTGCACCATAAAGTTTGCAAACAGGCTTACCACTATAGGGAATACAATTTCGATCCGCACTTGGATGAACACGCTACTTTAACCCAGTCTTTTTTTCTATTGTAATCGTCAGTATACCATTGACCTTGCCGCACATGATTTAACATCTACAAGCTTGGAGTAATGTCAGCAGCACGATTAGACAGCATCCAAGAGAGCTGCCCAACGAAGTGGTTGAGGGACGCGGATCACAGCCAAACGTACATACGAGGCCGAGTATGCAGCAGTGATAGTAACCTGGGACTCGTAGTTGGCTGCTTACATCAGGTTCAGCGGAGAATAGCTGGCGAAGACCCTGTTTCCACTTCAAGTAACGACCCTGGGAATCTTGCATCGCTAGAGAGCAATCACACGAGATCTGTACTGCTACGTTTGTGGACTAATCCATGCCATGACGAGATATGTATGAATTCTGTTGTGGATTTTGCCATGCCATAGCGAGATCCGCATGACTTCACCGTGACATGATGCCAGTCTGTCTCCTACTGCCTTTTCCTATCTGTGTAAGTCTCACTCGCAAGGTCCACTGCCCCAGGCTGGTATATGGTTTGATGGAGGTTTAAAGGTTGACGGGGTTGTGAGCTTGATCGAGATTGGAAATGTAGTCGTGATTGCGAAGCGTTGGTGTACGTGTGAACGTCATTAGAAGATGTCCCAGAATAAATTGCTAACACACACTCATAGGAAGACAGTATGCATCCATATACACTAACAGAAAGACACATACACGCACACGCACACATACACAGACATATGGGTACACATAGACCCACACACGTACAGAAACACATACATACAGGAACAAACACACCACCATAACCCTCTCTCCTCAACAAACACACAATCACACTCAAACATACTTACACACAAACAGATACTAAAAAAATCACTTGCATACACACGCTCACGCGCAAACACCCACATACAATAGCACACACTCAAATTCACATGCATACAAGGCCATAAACTCAAACACACCCACTCCTACACATCACCATACACACGAACACGCTCCAACATACCCATGCGCATGAACACACACTAAAATGCATCCACAAACAAATGCGCACACTAAAACACCAACAGACACACGAACACACTCCTACACATCCACGTACACGCGTACACACTCTACTATACCCACATACGCGAGTACTCACTCAAACACACCCACATACAAATACAGACACTTAAACACACGGCCATACACCCGCACACACTAAAACACAAAACATAGGAAACATGCTATTTAGACATTACACGGAATCACCGCTGATTGAAGAGTACAGTCGGGTAGAGAAAATAAAGGTTTTGTTGAAAATTATTAGAATCCCGTGTGCATTAGTAGCGGATGATAAAGGTGTCCCATATCTAAAGTAAATCTATAAGTAATAGTTGTTATTTGAAGCTGAGTTAACTCGTGTCGGGTTATATCGGCTCTTCCTATATGCTGATATATACTTAAGAAGGTGGGCCGTGGTCACCGGGACTATAAAGCAATGTGAGACTCTTCGGTAATCTTGCCACTTTAGTGGTTACAGTTAGTGTTGGATCCCACCTCGTTGGGTAATTACTGTCGCACAGCCTGTTTCGAAGAGCACAAATGTTACCTGCAAGAAGGAATCCAGTTTGAATGAATTCTATCTATAGAACAGGGTAGAGAACAACACACTATGAAAATAGATCAAATTTGGTTTACAACATGTTTCATGTTCCATTATGGACTATTATGAACACGTTCAGTAACGAGCGCTGGATCTAAATTACCGTATACTAGCTTTATGCACGGCCAAGCTATTTTGGCAGATTTCACATTCAGAGCGTGAAGTGTCAATGATATAGTAACAATATGTCTACCGGAAACTAACTACCAGTTCCTTCAGATAATATTAGCTATAGGAAACGCTCGTCAGATCTCGCCCTATTTAAACTACGCCTGAATCCCAATGTTTAACAACATGCACCGAAGGGACAAAACGTGGCGTTCTTTAAAAGAGTAAAGAGAATTGCACTTTACGGAGACATCGAGGGGTAAAATCCAGGCATTGGTCTAACAACAGTGTCAACCTAGTGAGAGATTCATTTCTCAAGTAAACAGAACTTGTTGCACACAGCTATTATGATCTTGTATCGTTCGACAATGGTTCTCAGCATTTGGTCCACTTCCAAACTGAACTTATGAGATTCTAGAGGTAATGAAGTGTTCCTGTTCTTCTTCTTCTTCGTCATCCATTTTGAAAGTCCAGCTTCCAGTCTCTGTAAATGGCTTTGTAAGTAGCAGGATGTAGTTTGAAGAACGTAATGCGATGTTTCGTAGTTTACAGTTGGACTGTAATTTTTGCACTTTTTGGTCTGGCACATCCAAATTTAGCAGGCATTTTTTTGGGTACCATGTCTTCGATCCCTTCTCCTTAGCCAGTCTGTCCTGTTGCAGCCTGTTGTCCAAGATCTCTACGTGGAGATTGAGAATAGTCAGGTTTGGTGGCGCTGACGCTAGCAGCCAGCTTTGGATAAGTGACCGCTAGAGCTCATGCGCTGCTCAGCATCTTGATCTCAAGTGTTGATATAAAATAAAACATTTACGTGTCAAATGAGAAACTATCGTCGCGTGGTTCGTATTGTGTTAGTAGACATTGTGCGGGGTTCGTATTGTGTTAGTAGACATTGTGCGGGGTTCGTATTGTGTTAGTAGACATTGTGCGGGGTTCGTATTGTGTTAGTAGACATTGTGCGGGGTTCGTATTGTGTTAGTAGACATTGTGCGGGGTTCGTATTGTGTTAGTAGACATTGTGCGGGGTTCGTATTGTGTTAGTAGACATTGTGCGGGGTTCGTATTGTGTTAGTAGACATTGTGCGGGGTTCGTATTGTGTTAGTAGACATTGTGCGGGGTTCGTATTGTGTTAGTAGACATTGTGCGGGGTTCGTATTGTGTTAGTAGACATTGTGTTTGTGAACTGTAGTCGACTATATGTAGCTGTGCATCTTCCAAACATTTCAATCTTCATAAAGCGATGACAAAACCTTAAATGCACATTCTTTTAATCTTTTTCTTTATTGTATTCTTTCTTTGCTTCTTCTTCTTCTTATGATCCCCCGAAAAAAGCTATTTTCTTCCTGTGACGTATATCGTTAGATTTCTTGTAAACGCAGAAGACTGGTTGCTCCACACTCAGCAGGGTATTTTGTCACGTTTGAACAGTGAGACTTGTCTGTCCTAACTTGCAGAGCCTTCTACCATATAGAAGTTTGATAGTTGTATAAAACGTCTCTCTCGAAACGTTTACAGTGACGCAGTGATAATATTCATATCTTTGTCAAATAGTCGCCGTGGTAACCGATCGCACTTTATACTAACACATGTATACCCCTTAAACCTTTCCATACACATCTCTCCTGGTATTCAGATCACAGAGATTAATTATTTACTTCAAGCTAGCTTGTTTTCACCGCGCTTTGTTTCTTTTATTGATATCTCTATTATTCATGTTCCCGTATCAATAAGTATCATCTTCTATGTATAGTAGCACTTGTATCGTCTCGTACACATCGTTTAAGTTTCCACTAGACTGACTTGGTTAGTGACAAATATAAAGACACCCAGAATATTGCGGCAATAGAAGTGTACCTATTTATATAAAGACACCCGCAGCATTCCGACAATATGTAATCTAATCATTAGAAGTGTACCTATTTATATAAAGACACCCACAGCATTCCGACAATATGTAATCTAATCATTAGAAGTGTACCTATTTATATAAAGACACCCACAGCATTCCGACAATATGTAATCTAATCATTAGAAGTGTACCTAGCTCTTTGTCGCTTAAAGGAGGGCTAACGAATCATATACATGCTCTCTTCACCTGCCAACCATAGCCACTTTGTTTTCTTCCTTGTTGACCGTACGGAATCCACGCCAATAACTCTGACAAAGGCTGCAATCAGCTCAATTCTCACGACATTAACCTAAATCTTCATGGATCGCTTCAGACAGTCTTTCCGTCCGACAGGTCTACTTAGGTCGAGCATGACCTTCTTCAGTGATTTCTGTGTTTTCCCGGGTCATGTTCGAGTTGTAGTGTATTCTGCACTCAGTGTATCCGGTTTTAGCATGCATCTTACAGGTGTCGCGTTATTAGTCTTACCTGTCTCTGGTCAACATGAGGAATAATTTTAGTTGACCTGTACCTCTATAGGGGCGATTGCACATGTGCTGGTCCCAGCTCTGGCGTGAGCTGGATATAGGCTGGAAGAGAATGTCCTGCTCAGCGGGCTAGGCTCGAGCAGCTTATTATCTCGCTGTGTTGGGACAAGTGCCGCAGGGAGGGGTCAACTAATGTGCGAGTTCATCTTAACTGGCTCAAACACTTAAGCAAAACAGACTCGCAGCCTTGTAGGCGCCATCTTTGCTGCTCTTAACAGATCCACTAACTGTGGCCGGTATTATGTAATGTTACACTGTCGCCTTTCACGTAAGGTTGGTTGCTAGATTATTCCCTTTTCAATGTCAGACCTGAGATCTGTACCGACACAGGATTGGTTGCTACATTGTTACCTTTTTAATGTCAGACCTAAGATCTGTACCGACACAGGATTGGTTGCTATATTGTTACCTTTTCAATGTCAGATCTAAGATCTTTACCGACACAAGATTGGTTGCAAGATTGTTACCTTTTCAATGTCAGATTGAGTGTGTCACGGAAATATTAATATAGTGTGGTTGTATAGAAACCAAATTCCCTACATACTATTATATGTTGTGATTTTTGCAGATCTAGAGTTATGAGCTTTTGTCATTAACTTTGATAGCTTTTATCCCTCACTGTATCTTCATACTAAGTAGGTTTGGTCGGTTGTATGTATGGTCACTAGACCATGACACACATATATATCTCACCGACATATTTATAGCGAGCTAATGTGTATCTACAATCCGTCAATAAGCGATGGTGCATCAATTTCGTTAGAGTCCGCTCCTCATATTTAGGTCAGTGTAAGTACCAGGTCTACATCGACCGTTCGCTGCAATATATCACCAATGTTCTGGCGGTTTTCATGATGGTAAACTCAGCCGGGCTTTTCCATATCCATGTATTGGTGTTCTCCTTCAACTTACATCGCTGTTTACATTGACATGTATGCTCTTCATCTTATCTTTCAGCTCTGTTTTTAACAAAGGTGCTGAGCAGTAGCTGTCTGTGACCCAAATCTGACTGCTAGGATCAGAGACATCAACCTAAAGCTTCCAAGACTCTTCTCCACGTCCATGTGGTGATCCTGAATAACAATCTGCAGCAAAGCAGACTGGCTAAGGATAAGGGATCGAATAAGAAAAACTAACCCGGTACCCAAACATACTATGCTGAAATCTCAAGTGACGGATCGAATAGTTCAAATATCGCAGCCAGGTTGTAAATTACGACACAACGCATTCTGTTCTCTGGTCGACATCACACTACTTGTCTCCAGACTACATCCTGCTACTTGTCTCCAGGCTATATCATATTACCTGTCTCCAGGCTACATCCTATTACCTGTCTCCAGGCTACATCCTGCTACTTGTTTCATCCCACTACTTGTCTCCAGACTACATCCCACTACTTATCTCCAGACTACATCTAACTACCTGTCTTCAGGCTACATCCCACTACTTATCTCCAGACTACATCTAACTATTTGTCTCCAGGCTACATCCTGCTACTTGTCTCCAGACTACATCCCATTACCTGTCTCCAGGCTACATCCCACTACTTGTCTCCAGACTACATCCTGCTACTTGTCTCCAGGCTACATCCCACTACTTGTCTCCAGACTACATCCCATTACCTGTCTCCAGGCTACATCCCACTACTTGTCTCCAGACTACATCCCATTACCTGTCTCCAGGCTACATCCCACTACTTGTCTCCAGACTACATCCCATTACCTGTCTCCAGGCTACATCCCACTACTTGTCTCCAGACTACATCCCAATACTTGTCTACAGACTACATCCCATTACTTGTCTACAGACTACATCCCAATACTTGTCTACAGACTACATCCTGCTACCTCTCTCCAGACTACATCCCACTACTTGTCTACAGACTACATCCCATTACTTGTCTACAGACTACATCCCAATACTTGTCTACAGACTACATCCTGCTACCTCTCTCCAGACTACATCCCAATACTTGTCTACAGACTACATCCTGCTACCTTTCTCCAGACTACATCCCACTACTTGTCTCCAGACTAAATTCCACTACGTGTCTCTACACTACTCCTCGTTACTTGTCTCCAGACCACATCCCACTAAGGGTCTCCAAACTATGTCTCACTACTTGTCTCCAGACTATATGCCATTACTTGTCTCCAGACTACATCCTGCTACTTATTTCATCCCACTACTTGTGTCCAGACTCCATCCAGCTACTTGTCTTTAGACTACATACCACTACTTGTCTCTAGGCTCCATCCATCTACTTGTCTCTAGGTTACATTTCACTACCTGTCTCCAGACTACATCCCCCTACATGTCTCCAAAATATGTCCCACTACTTGTCTACAGACTACATCCTGCTACCTCTCTCCAGACTACATTCCACTACTTGTCACCAGACTACATTCCACTACTTGTCTCCAGACTACATTCCACTACTTGTCTCCATACTACATTCCACTACTTGTCTCCAGACTACATTCCACTACTTGTCTCCAGACTACATCTCACTACTTGTCTCCAGACTACATCCCGCTACCTGTCTCCAGGCTACATCCCACTACTTATCTCCAGACTACATCTAACTATCTGTCTTCGGGCTACATCCCACTACTTGTCTCCAGACTACATCTAACTACTTGTCTCCAGACTACATCCCATTACCTGTGTCCAGGCTACATCCATAAATACTTGTCTCATCCCACTACTTATCTCCAGACTACATCTAACTACTTGTCTCCAGACTACATCCTGCTACTTGTCTCCAGACTACATCCTGATACTTTTCTCCAGACTACATCCTGCTACTTGTCTCCAGGCTACATCCCGCTACTTATCTCCAGACTACATCTAACTACTTGTCTCCAGACTACATCCCATTACCTGTCTCCAGGCTACATCCCACTACTTGTCTCCAGACTACATCCTGCTACTTGTCTCCAGGCTACATCCCACTACTTGTCTCCAGATTACATCCTGCTACTTGTATCCAGGCTACATCCCACTACTTGTCTCCAGACTACTTCCCATTACCTGTCTCCAGGCTACATCCCACTACTTGTCTCCAGACTACATCCCAATACTTGTCTACAGACTACATCCCAATACTTGTCTACAGACTACATCCTGCTACTTGTCTCCAGACTACATTCCACTACTTGTCTCCAGACTACATCACACTACTTGTCTCCAGACTACATCTCACTACTTGTCTCCAGACTACATTCCACTACTTGTCTCCAGACTACATTCCACTACTTGTCTCCAGACTACATTCCACTACTTGTCTCCAGACTACATTCGCCTACTTGTCTCCAGACTACATTCCACTACTTGTCTCCAGACTACATCTCACTACTTGTCTCCAGACTACATCCCGCTACTTGTCTCCAGACTACATCTCACTACTTGTCTCAGGCTACATCTCACTACTTGTCTCCAGACTACATTCCACTACTTGTCTCCAGACTACATTCCACTACTTGTCTCCAGACTACATCCGGCTACTTGTCTCCAGACTACTTCCTACTACTTGTCTCTAGACTACATCCCGCTACTTGTCTCCAGACTACATCCGGCTACTTGTCTCCAGACTACATGCCCCTACTTGTCTCCAGACTACATTCTGCTACTTGTCTCCAGACTACATTCTGCTACTTGTCTCCAGACTACATTCTGCTACTTGTCTCCAGACTACATTCTGCTACTTGTCTCCAGACTACATTCTGCTACTTGTCTCCACACTACATTCCGCTACTTGTCTCCACACTATATTCTGCTATTTACAATTACTTTTTTTAGAACTTGATTGCGGGAATTTGAGAACGGACGACCAGAAAGACGTTCTCAGCATGTGATGGGACCAAAATATCTGAACTAACTCTGATTTCATTCATGAATTCTATTTGCACCTTTCATTTCTTTAGGACCTCATTTGTTATCTTTCCGTTTTCCCACCAGATTCGCCTAATTCTTCTACATATGCACATTGGAAATCCACCAAATCATTTCTACAACTGTGTATACATTGTCCACGTATCTACGTCATACATTAAAGGTGAGTACAGATATCAGCTGATCACTGTTACCTTTAATTTGTTGGTAATGTGTTTGTAAGTCTCTACGTAACTTATTTTAGTTCAAATGGATGTGGCCAGTCCTATTCTCTTCTTGATTGTAATTTCGCATCTTCCATCTTCCGTTATTATATTTTAAATAAAAGAGAGGTTCATAACTTGTTCCAGCATTTATTATTATCGGTAGAGTAAGTTTCGAATCGATTTTCTTAAATTATCCTTGTTTTAGTATTCTTACTGTTAATGCCCTATCCACATACCTGACTGTTGTTATTTATTTGAATCCCAAATGCATGCATCTCTTGCTAGTTTTCGGCCAATAAATCTGTGTCATTCGCATATCTGAGATCATTTATTAATACTCCACCGAGAATGAGTCCTGGTGTTTCCTCTATCTGTCAAACACCATATTTGGGAATAAATGTTAAACATTTTACATCTGTACATGATGAGTAAATCCCCCGAAATCTTATAGCGACAGTTTGGCTCTACTATAGGATACCGAGTATTCTTGTGTCTTTTCCATCGACACCTTTGTATTTTGAAATATTGTGGTGCAAGTGTGATTATCAAGAATATTGCTTCATTTGCTTTACTGTTTTTTTGAAATTCACATTTATTTCCGCGGAAATTCAATGTCTTATCTTTGTCCAATTCTCTACTTTAGCTATATATGGTTTAGCAAGGCATGCTTTATCAGTTAGATTGATCTGGACATCTGGACATCTGGACATCCTGTTGCAGAATGTGTCTTGGGCATTGCTTTAACGATAGATGTAGTCAAGTCGTTTGGTATCAATTATGTATTGTAGATGTCATTACACAGCTGACGGATTTTATCTACACCGAATTCTTTTAGTCTCTATTATCTCTACATAATTGTATTTATATCTGCTGCTTTCCCCTTGCTCAAATCTGTTGTCGTTTACTTTACAATGCTGGGGCCGTAACTGTAACACGTTGATGGTATGTCCCCTCTGTTGTCGTCCAACATTTCACATATAAATTCCAATAATCTGTTTGATATCGATATCTTTACTCTTGTTCTTAAAGCACCAGTCTCCTTAAGACAGCTTTATTTTGTTTGGAAGATAACTTTATTGCCCATGCATATCTTTCAAGTTGCCGTTCTTTCCCGCCTCTTCTATTCCCTCGCTCTGTGATGATGTCCATTGTTCTGTTGCATGTTTGTACATAGTACGTATTGCATATTTTAGTACACTTTATTTTACTCTTTTTCTCGCTTTAATTTTTTTACGATTTTCGTCTGTCATCCATGTTTTAATTTTCTGAAACTTTTGTATTGGAGTAGTTACCGTCGAAATTAGTGTACGGGTAAGTGTTGCTGCAGATGTTCATTGGTTGGTGTATTCACATTTCCTGTTTGATTTTCTGGGTCACAGGTGTCAGATCGTAATTCACACATCCTAGATAAATCTTTGGCTAATGACTGTCGACTTGCGTATTGTATTTGTTGTTGAATTCATTGTTTTGGTTAATTTGATGTTTTGTTATGTGTTTTTGTTTGTTTTTTGTTGACTGGTGGAGATCTTGGAGCCGTAACGTGTGTTTAGTTGTGCTTCTGTCCTAGTGCGGTAACTGAGCAACACCTACATTCCCTTATCAGCTCCGAGCTGTAGGCTAGAAACGTGCTGGAATGCTCAGCTGTTGATGGGGGTCGACCTAGGTCAGGAATATATTTATGAAACCTGTCTACGTTGGTACATATTTACTGGAAATATAATACCGTTTGTTGGTGGTTTTAAGTCCTACTGCCTGGGCAGGTCGAAACGGTGTGATCTGTACGTATACAGCGCATTTAGTACCAGTTGGTTGACATATTGTATAGAAGTAAAAGATGTATTGTATTGCTACAAGTTTTTAACAATCTGAAAAAGTGACGTGGAATAGTAAGTATTATTGGGTTTAAAGACCTATAGAACAAGACTCTTTAACCGGCTCTTGTGGAACCCTAGGCCCACCACAGTTTATCCAAGGCATTGCTTTCCAAAAGTTTCAATGACGAGACGATAATGCTTGTTTTCATTACGGCAGTAACCGAAGTCTAATTAATGAATTGTTATTGGTTTTTTCGATTATCTTACGTGTGTGTCTAAATGTGTTTCAGTGAATGCTAAACCAATTCTATGACTCTGTTACCGTTCAATGATAGCAATTATAAGTATTATTTGTTGCAACCGTCTAAAATAATTTAATTAGTTGCTATCTCTCTTGAAGTTCATTGTGGACCGTCTATTCAGGACTCATGGCTCCACATGAGTCAACAGACCTCCACTTTGGAAAATGCCGATCTATGCATTCAGCGAGAGAAAGTGATTGATAAATAAAAGCAGTTGTATAAAAGGAAACGATATCATAGACTGGTTAGTCCTGTTTGTTAGTGTTCAGTGTGTAAGTTATATTGACTGTTGACACAGCTGTCAGTTATGACGTATAATAGTTTAATCATTTCCATGTAAACTGTCTCCGCAGACTGCTCATGATCGGTTGGCAGGTCAGAGTGCCCGACTCTAAAGTCCACAGCAGGGTTAGACTCTGGCATCCACACGGTGCTACAGAGAGCACAGCTCAGATGGACAGGGGATGATGTTCATGTCAGATGAGCACCTCCATAAAGAACTGTTGTACGGTGAACTTTTGACAGGATATCGCTCGCAGGGGGGACCAAACAGAAAACGATACAAAGACAGTGTTCAAGTTTCTTAGAAAAGTTTCTTCATTGATGTTGCTGACTGGGAGCTGCTTTCTCCGAATCGCTCAGCCTGGCGCACTGCCGCCACACATGGTTCTTGCACATCTGAGCAAAGGACAATCACGGAGCCTCAGGAAAAGCAAGTTGCACGAAAGGAAAGAATGCAAGACTGTCCAATTACAAACGCTGTTCACTTGTGGCCTGCGTGCGGTTGAGTTTGTCAGGCTTAGATCGGAATGTATAGTCATTTGCAGTCCTATATGAATAAACATGTCTCAGGCTGTCGCCATCTTCGCTTGCGATGGACAACTATCTAACTAATGAACGTTAATAGCTTTGTCTGTTGTATATATCATTCAATATGTGTAGCTGAGAAAGAGCGTATGCCTATCACTACAACGATTCATTGTCATGCTATGAAGATATCTCTGGTCTTACTCTGAGCACTACAATCATGAGAAACATTTAGGTCGACATCTTCCTCTGCCTCTTCGGTATTCTTCCTGAAAATTAAGTTCTGACTTTGTGCCGTAGTTTATAGCGTAGCTGCGATATCTGCGCCTTTCGTCCCGATACATACAGTTTTAGACACATTTTCAGGGCCAGGCTTCTCTGTGAGACCCCTTTTTCTTAACTTGACTACACTAGCACAACCTGTTTCCAGGGCCGCCGCTTGGAGGTGGAGTAGGTTATTGGTCAGATGTGGTTCGCCTACCCCGATGAAAGCACCTAGCTACTAGTGACTGGCAGATATCATATCAGTAAATGTGATGCATCTGCTACCACAATTTGACCGATGAAAGCGCACGAAGAAGCAGAACATAGTTTAACAAAAAAGAAGACGATGAAAATTAACAAAAAAAATACACATTTTCCAAAACATCAAAGACAGCCATTATTAAAATATTTTGTTAACAACTGACTGATCACATCAAAGCGTCTGTTGAGTGATCTCTCACCCAAGCTAGTTCCTAGATAGCTGGAGGAATGGTTACTGTCCCGTGTTCTGCAGCAACGTAAAACTCTGTTTTTGTCTTGTTCATCGTTAACCTATAAGGGCATTTGGGCACCACATCTCATTGTATTATACATTATCCGTCAATGTTCGACAAGGCATTTCACTGGTTAACAAATGTTCGTTTCAGCTTCAAGACTGTGTTCTCTCTCAACTTTCCAGCGACATCATTTTGCCTCGTTTTGACAAAGAACTAATTTTTTAATACTGTGTTAGCACATATATTATTTAATGACAAAGTAAGCTTAGAATCCCATATAAGCCAATCCAAACATTTGTGCTGGCAATGCTTTTCCACCTTTTCTTCCATTTTTAGAGGAGTTTAATTTGAGAAGACTGATCATTACTTTCTTTCATTCTGTCTTCAAATTTCATTTATGTTTAAAGACTATTACAGGAAGTAGAACAGTTTACAGTTAGTAACTTAAAACTGCAGCCCGTTTATAATGTAGGTCTTCATTACTTTCTAGTTGAAGTTAAAATAATAATAAATAATGCAAGAAGCTATAATAAAATTGCCTTATTCTTCCTGTTTGTCAGTGTGTCAGCCTGTTATCCAGGATCACCAAGTGGAGGTGAAGAAGGGTCTTGGCAGTTCTAACTCGTTGTACCCTGACGCTAGCGTTAAGCATTGCGTCGCTGGCCCTGACGCTTGCAGTCAGCCTTGCGTCGCTGGCCCTGACGCTAGCAGTCAGCTTTGAGTCGCTGACCGCAGCAGCCAATTCACTGCTCACCATCTTCATCCCCTTAAAAAACTCTGATAACAACATATTTTATTCTGTTTTATGAAGAAAACACAGATTATTGAATTCGTGAATTTGATTTCTCTATTAAATAAAATTGAATTTCTTTACACTTCGATGAATTGTGCAACATAAAAAGATGGGGCTTATATCAGAATATGGTAAACTTAAGGTCTGTCCAATAATAGTTGTACTAATGTCTGGGGTTGAAGTTCTAAGAGACATCATTATGCAAATCCACAGCTTGTATGAGATAGGGTAGGCAGTTCCTTTCCTCGCTGCCTTTTACTTTCCTGATATGTCTGGCACCCATTTGCAGCTGGCTCGACTGGAGCGGTGACGGTCGTGAAAGTTAGGCCCCGCACCTTTCCCGGGAACATCGAGTGCTCTACAACTACACTAAATATAGTAATGCAGTGTTATTGTAATAAAGTGTACACTGTTGCTATACACGACCAACTCTATGTCGTCCTCACTCGAGATTCAAATCATGAATACTCCAAAGTAAACAAAACAGTCATTCTCTAGAGATATAAATACATAAAATATATCCATATTTGAATGGCTTGGCTTCATTCGTTCTCAATCTCCAGAAACACAACTTTGACAAAGGCTTAAGTAGCAGAATGTAGTCCAGAAAACGGAATGCGTTTGTGTTGTAGTTTACAGCTTCACTGCAATATTTTCCCCTTTCGGTTCAACAGATCCGACTTTATCAACCATTTTGTGAGTACCTGGTTAGCACTGCATCTTCGATCCCTTCTCCTTATCCAGTTCTCTGTTACAGCCTGTTATCCAGGATCACCGAGGGGAGTTGTAGAAGGGTCTTGGCAGCTCTGGTTCACTGGTCCTGACGTTGGCAGTCAGCTATGGGTCGCTGACCGCTGCAGCTCATGTGCTGCTGAGCATTTTGATCCCCAATATTTGAATGAGTCCTGATAGCTAAGTGCTAGTGGGAAATTACAAACACAATGATCCAAGGTTAGAATCGGTTCGAGACAATTATTTCTTTCAATCAAAGTTGTATGATAACATCTTTCCAATTGTGTTATTCAATTTTGCTTGAGAGTTAACATCGTCTTCAGTGATGGTTTAAATACTAGCAAATCATAATCGTTATTAAATGTAGGTCAGTTCCCTGCGAAGTTTAACTCTTCATAAAATACACGCCAAATCGTAAAGTGTTGCCATCATACATTTATTGATGTTTGTGTGGCTTAAATTGTGTGATGTGGCTGCTTAATATGCTAACCCACATCAGTTGTCTTTTACAACATATCTGTCACGTAACAGTGTTATTATTATATTCAATATATTGTGATCGTTTACCCGCAACTGAAGAGAAAAGGCTAATGTCAAGGGGAGGAGAAAAATTGATCAAGATCCCAACTAACGCCCCAGCCGGTCTCCCTGCAAACAGACTGGCAGTATTTGGAAGCATCACATTCCACTACAGTCAGTAGTACACTGGTCCACGTTCTCAAGTACGCTTTGGGATGTAAGACAAGCCACTTAAACCCACTTTCATGGGCACTGAAACGCTAGTTCGGTCAGGCACAACATACTGAACAGAACGGCGCGTCAGAGTCAGGCACAACATACTGACGAGGGTGGCGCGTCGGGTCATGCACAACATACTGACAAGAACGGCGCGTCACAGTCAGGCACAACATACTGACCAGCGCGTCAGAGTCAGACACAACATACTGACGAGGTCGACGCATCGGGTCATGCAAAACATACTGACCAAATCAGTGCATTAGGTCAGGCACAACATACTGACAGGGTGGAGGTTCAGGCACACCCTACTGACCAGGGTGGCAAGTCAGGGTCAGGTACTACATACTGACCAGGTCCATGCGTCTGGGTCAGGAACAACATACTGACCAGGTCGGCGCGTCATGGTCATACATAACATAGTAACCAAGACCAATATCGTCCTTTGTGACGTTTTATGGAAACAGGCTGTTTTCAAGGCAGTCCGGCTGATGAGATGTGGATCCCTGTAGTAGTGAGTGTCACGCAGATGAAGCCAATCAAAGCACAACCGCCCGGAGGACCGCTGGCTAACTTCATCAGCACGGTCAGAGTGTGAGGAAAGCTATAAGAGTAGATTTGTTTATTGTGGGCATTAAACAACAACCCACTTCCAAATTAACGCCAAGAATGTGTACGGCTCAGCACAAGAAGGATCGAAGAAATAAAACCCTACCCACAAGAATAGAAGACATTTTCATTTGACCGGAAAATGTCACCAAACAACACTGCAAAGAAAAACGTAGATGAAAAAACTGACTTCGATCCCCATCGTAACAAACGTGTCTCGGTTAGAATTTGTCGAAGATGAAAGAGCCGGACAATAACCCAATGACACACTTTTCACGTTTATTTTTGTCTCCATGTTAATCTGATGTCATAGACACTTTCTGTTATAGTCATTTTCAGAAAGCGTATCTTACAATCTCTGTTTTATAGAGAAAGTGAACTCCAGTTTAATATGTGTCTTCACTCGAATTCGATCATGTTTCTTTATTATATAAATGCACATGGCCAATTGTTCACGTTACATCATAATTATGTTAGACAAAACTTTGTTATACATAAAAGGACAACATAAAAGAACGGACCAACTCCGACAAGAGAAGGCATACACAGAAGGTGCTGGTAAATAGGGGTGGGGTGGGTATGTGGCGGTGCCATTATGTGTGCCCCATTACCTCACCGGTTACGGGATGACTTGACTTATTATGCATATGCACATGATAAATATCATTCGCCTCAATATAGTTCGTCTGATAATTCATGAACAAGGTCCACAGCAAATTTCTAAATAAACTGCATGTCAGATCCAAATGATTTTTCGCATGCAGCCTTACAATATCAATGAAGCTAAGACATTGATATTATTTAGTCCATACATGTTTAGACATTTGCCCATCGGTGAATTCTTTTGATCTTTTAGGACCATTGCAAAGAAATTACAATAAATTAAAGATTTTACAGTACGCAGCGTAATTTCTCTTCACATTTTGTTCATCCGTGTATCTCCTAAATGTATTGATAATGAATTGATTGTCTGTGTTGCCTTTTATTTGCAATCGTAAAAAAAAAAATGGCAGATATATGCAACAGTTAGTACATCCCTTCCGCTGCCCCTCCCCCCCCTCCCCCCCCCCCACCCCATTTGACCCCTACGGATGTAAAAACTGCGCAGTTAATTTTATGTTGTGTAACGCATTTGAATGTTAAAATGTATTTGTTGCCAATGTATGTACACCTAATTGTTTTGATAAACATACGCTAATTCATCGAAGTCTGCTAATCAGTAAGTCTACATAACATGATATTATTCATCCGAATTTGTCGATTCAAAGAAATTGATAATTGTTACTGGCTGCACAAAATGTAATCCATCTCGCAGCTATTACTGTACTTCTTCTCAGAGCACATACTCAACACACTTCTTCCAGAACTGAGTGTCTATTTTTGGAAGGTACGTGTCAGAACATCAACATCACACATTTTAAATGTCCTGTTATGTTCGGCAACTTGCCCTTTGACTTTAGCCCACTTAATCTCTGTAGGGTTTAGATGCGCATGAAATGCAGGTAGTCGCAGAGAAGTGTGACCGTAACTCTTCAATGATTGTGTCAATGTGATACACCTTTGTCTTATTTGTTTTCCTCACAAGCTGCAACAACTCTGGCTTCAAAATACGTGTCTTTGAAATTCACTTTTTCCTTAGCTAGCCATGTCCTAATTTGAGCTTTTGTGTTTGGTGCAGTTGGTACTTTGTCTTCCTCTGAGACTGCATTGTGATAGGATGAATTATCCATTACTAGGGATGATGGTCTATCCAGAATTGGAAGCAGTTCGTTCGTCAGCCAGTGCCTGCCAATTTGTCCATTCATTTCAGTGTTTGAGTCTCTCCCGCCATTAGTTTCTGTTTGGGAAATATGTTCAGCGTCATGGACATGTCCGTTTTCACTGCTTCCAGCGTACATTAGTTATATGCGCTGCCCTTTGCTGATTGGAATTTGTCTGTTTAATTCAATAGCAACTGATTGCCATTCTTTACCATAGGTGTGGTGAGCCTTGACCCAGGATTCATCCAAGTATATCCTAGCCTTGCCTACGCCGGTCACGTGTCCGTTTCAGGTATTTGCGTCAGGCAGCAATCAAATGTGGCTTTTCACATATCATATTTCTGCCACCTGAAGTTTTCATGAATCTAAAGCCGCCAGCTCTTTGCAATTTTCCAAAGAGTACTTTTGGAAACTTCAAAACTGCAGTTGGATTGCAATGTTATTTTTAGTTTCAGCAGAGAAACAAGTTGATTTTCTTCAACAGTTTCAATATCTCCCATTTTATGACATCTCTGTCGAAATCGTCAAATTTCCTATTCCTAACTTGCTTGAAATGAGTTCACTGTGTCCTGCCCAATTCAATGGTTAAAGGATGATCTATCCAGACCAAGCAAAAATTTGCGTTCGTTTCTCTGGGTCATGAAATATATCAACATAAATGAACCATCTTAGAAGCGGGAAAAACTTGTACATTCTAACGGTCACATTGTGTATATCAATGTAACTTTTGATAAAGCAGCTATATGTCACAATAGCAGTCCGACGAACTATAATATAGTGATAAACCTATAACTGAACGATAGTTCCGCATGAATGACCTTGGTTATTTTCCGCACTCGACAAAGTGTCTAATTTGTGCACGAGATAATCATGAGTTTGATTTTAATTCAGCTTATTTGAATGTCAAAATATATATTTTTAAAACAGCCCTACTGTTTACAGTAAATATGTTACAATTATATCCAATTCAGTGAGGTTGCTTTTAATATAGCCCAATGAATACATTTTTCAAAATTCAACAAATTTCTAAAAGAAAAAAAACATTTTCTCAACGTCATGAATATTCTAAGGTTGCATGCGAAAAATCATTTGGATCTGACATGCAGTTTTGTAGAAAATTGCTTTGTACCTTATTTATGAATAAAAAGACGGACTATAGCGACAGAAAACAGATCGAGGCGAGTGTGCTGCGAGCGTGAGACCTTTGCTCTAGGGTACAGACTTGTAGAAATGAATACACTGTAGATTATGCTGAAATAAATTTGCGTTTTTCCTGGGATTTATAACATCTAGATTTGGGCGCCACACAAGAGCCACATGGGGAACAACACTAGCTAGTGGGTCAGTTTATGGGAGACGTGGTTGAAATGTGAAAGTGGAAAGTTCCAATGGGGTAAGATGACAACTGAATCTCCAAACAGCGTTTGGCGGCAGAAAGGTAGAGACAATAACAACCAATTGTATGCACTTCTCAATGTAAATAGAGGTATAGAAATACATCATCTCCTGCGCCAGTCAACGTGTTACTAGTGCATTATGATAATCAATTGAGATTTGACTTGGATATTGGTAAAAGTAGTCGGTTAAGGATGAAGTGTAACGTGTCTGTCCTTTTGAGAGAAGGAGTGACCAATTACATTCCTTGCGGGCTTGTTTCCATAACTATAAGTCAGATATCAATTGACATCTGGGTAGACGAGATTCTTCCGTGACATGATTCTTGATGTTTCAACCGTATCCGTCTACTTGTGTCATTCATTAATCGAAGATAGAGAGCTTAGGTTTCCTTTCTTGGGCCAAGTGTGTTGCTCAGGCTTTAGAAGATTGCGTTGTACGGTTTCTGGTACGTCATGAGCCGCGTGGACACTCGTGTTATGTAACCAGATCTAATTATCTTACGTGCACGCAGGAGAGAACTAGAATATATGTATTGATTTATACGGTACGATAGCTGGAAGCATAAGTAATAGCATCACACTGTTATGACAGACGTTTCAAGATAACTTTACCGTTTTTCCTCTAAATTGTATTTCTCGTACATTGTTTTGTAATAGGAAGGCAAGTAACGATTAAATGCGTTAACTACGCAACGCAACACGTGCTGTGTAACAATACACATGTTACAGAACAACATAATGGTTTCAAACAATAAATATCTTTTTATTCATCGATTTTTTTTTAAACTCAGCGTTAATGATATTGATCATACTGCCCATTATTACACAGCTCTGAAAATATTTCCATAGCTGAGAGTTTTATCTGAAGATCTTTCACCCATAACGTTCATGGATATAGATGGGAAAGAGCCCCCCATAAAATGGCATTAATGAAATAACTCGTGCAAAATATTTGTGTTCGTCTTTATTAGTAAGCTTAAACGAAGTTACACACATACATGTCTGATCCCAGTGTATGCATGATAAGGAAATTAATGGAGATAACATACTAACAAAGTGAAAGCAAACTATGTTAATAATGTCAACGACAACAGAAGCACGTCTTATTGCACTATTAACAATTATGTAGTACATGTAACGAAACTCTGTGCAAGTACAAGATAGGAATGCGGCTCAACCACTTCATTGAGAAACTATACTCTGATGCCAGCAGTGCAGTTTACCTCAACGGGACCACAGGCTAGTGGTTTCGCACGACAGTCGGCATGCGTCAGGAGTGTCTCCTCTCTCCGATACTTTTCAATGTTTTTCTAGAGCGCATTATATCAGAAGCATTGGATGAACACGTATGAGTGGTCAGCATAGGTGAACGCATACTCACGAACCTCCGGTTTTCCGACGACATTACCGGTCTGGCTTGAACAGAACCTCAACTTGCACGGCTAGTCGCAAACCTCGACAATGATGCCCATACATGTGGGATGGAAATCAGTGCAGAGAAGAGTAAGATCATGGTCAACTCGCCAGTGTATTTAAAACTCGATTATGGACAATGGTGAACCTTTGGAAAGTCTTAGGTAGATCAAATATCTGGGAGCAGAATGAATTCGGAGGGGTCTAGAGCGGAGATCCAGTCAAGAACAAGGATGGCATTGTCGCCTTAACCAGACTGCGAATAATATGGAAAGACAAGAACATTAGCCTTAAATCGAAGCTGACGTTAATGTATGTAATGGTCACATCGGTGTACCTCTACGCGTGTGTGACTTGGACTCTGGCGGCTGCCCTAGAACGTAGCATTTAGAAATGAGATGCTTGCTAAGAATTTTTGGCATTTAATTTTATTAAAATATTTAGAAAAGAGTTAGGTCAATTTAAAAACCTATTGGCTATAGTAAAAACACGAACATTGCTATGCTATGGACATATATCACTATCTGTGGCCCTGAAAAAGACGGCCGTACAAGATATTGTGCCTGAGAAGCGTGGGAGAGAAAAACCAAAAAAGAGATTGGAGGACAATTTAAAAGAGTGGATGGGAAGGTGTATAGCCTAATATAAACTAATACCCTGGCTAAATATTGAGACGTATAGCGGGAACTAGTTCGATAAAGTGCAATAACGGTGCCTCTGCGATCTTCTAAGTTACGGGACTGATGATTTGATGATGATAATGACACATTAACTTGTGGACCCAATTTTTCTACAATCGCTTTCTTATGCTTAGTCTATTTAGGGTCCATTTGAATGGGTAAGAGTTGACTCATATATGTCTAATTTGTGGCTAAGTTCAGTTGACTGGAGAACAGTGAACATTATCAACAATACAACACAAACAGAATTCAAAAGCCGGTCACGAAGTATTTCATAAAATTGTATTTCAGTGTCTTATACCATGGATTTAAACATAAACAAGCAATAAATAACACGTTTGCCCTCACTGCTGATGTAAGCCATAATGATTTGTATAAATGAAGAATAAAAGTCGCTTGGCTTTGCAATCGTCGTTTCCCCTCGCGGGGTTGCGGCGTCCCCACTGGTGACTCTGGATAACTTTGTGCTGATCGCATGGCCTCATGTGCCGGCGACGCATCTTTCAAATGTCTGCCCTATCAAATGTCGATGGTACGTGACATGCCTACCATGTTTGTAACGGGTAACGGGGAATCAGGGTTCGATTCCGGAGAGGGAGCATGAGAAACGGCTACCACATCCAAGGAAGGCAGCAGGCGCGCAACTTACCCACTCCCGGCACGGGGAGGTAGTGACGAAAAATAACAATACGGGACTCTTTCGAGGCCCCGTAATTGGAATGAGTACACTTTAAACCCTTTAACGAGGATCTATTGGAGGGCAAGTCTGGTGCCAGCAGCCGCGGTAATTCCAGCTCCAATAGCGTATATTAAAGTTGTTGCAGTTAAAAAGCTCGTAGTTGGATCTCAGGCGCAGGCGGGCGGTCCGGCTCGCGCCGGTTCACTGCCCGTTGTCTCCTGCCCTACCGTCTGCCGGCTCTCTCCCACGGGTGCTCTTCGCTGAGCGTCCTGGGTGGCCGGCGCGTTTACTTTGAAAAAATTAGAGTGTTCAAAGCAGGCCTCGGCTGCCTGAATAATGGTGCATGGAATAATGGAATAGGACCTCGGTTCTATTTTGTTGGTTTTCGGAACTGGAGGTAATGATTAACAGGGACAAACGGGGGCATTCGTATTGCGGCGTTAGAGGTGAAATTCTTGGATCGCCGCAAGACGAGCTACTGCGAAAGCATTTGTCAAGAATGTTTTCATTAATCAAGAACGAAAGTCAGAGGCGCGAAGACGATCAGATACCGTCGTAGTTCTGACCGTAAACGATGCCGACTAGCGATCCGCAGGAGTTGCTTCGATGACTCTGCGGGCAGCTTCCGGGAAACCAAAGTGTTTGGGTTCCGGGGGAAGTATGGTTGCAAAGCTGAAACTTAAAGGAATTGACGGAAGGGCACCACCAGGAGTGGAGCCTGCGGCTTAATTTGACTCAACACGGGAAAACTCACCCGGTCCGGACACTGTAAGGATTGACAGATTGATAGCTCTTTCTTGATTCGGTGGGTGGTGGTGCATGGCCGTTCTTAGTTGGTGGAGCGATTTGTCTGGTTAATTCCGATAACGAACGAGACTCTAGCCTATTAAATAGTTCGCCACCCAAGTTAACTTACCACGCCAATACTGCAGAATGACTATCAAAAAGTACACCTTAGTGGGGTCTAATAGAGAACATGTGCTGGAATTAGACCCTCGAAAATCTTTGGGGCTACCCTTTAAGAAACTTGACTATCTCGCTAAGGGAATTGACGAAAGGGCACCACCAGGTGTGGAACCTGCGGCTTAATTTGACTGAACACGCCAATGCTGTAGAACAACTGACAAATTGAGAGCGCTGCCGTTTGGGTCTAATAATGAACGAACGCTGGTATTAGACTCACGGACGACAAGTCAGCTCAAATGAAAGAACGCTACGGAAATCGTGTTTAACTCCGCAGATTTCAAATACCTGGTCATTGACAAACAAAAGCCCTCAATAAATTCGTCTGACCAAATAGTGAACGGGTGCTGGAAATAGATCTGAAGACAGGTCAGTTTTACCCTACAAATGACAGGGCGTTGCTACGGAAAACCAGCTCAAATCGAGAGGAGCCGCAGACACTTTGGTTCACGTACCAGGCTGATAAGCCAAGGGCGCGAGGCTACCATGTGGGGGATTACGGCCGAACCCTTGAAAGCCGCAATCCCGCCCAAAATCTCAGCACCACTGCAATGGGAGGCCCCTACATGCTCGGGACCTGGGGCTTGCGCCCCAGCCCTATCAGGTAGAGCCACAGTAAGAGGTCCTTGCCGCCCGCAAATCAAAGCGGGCGGAAAACTGCTTGATACTCACCCTATACGGCGATGGGGTGCGAAAAACACCAACCAAAGACTTAGAACCTGGTCGGGGTGTCGAAAACAGTAGAGCAGCCACCACACTGTGAACTGTCAAGACTCAACCACTGACCATGAGAGTTGTCCGCACACCAGGCGACCAACATCTCTGTGACATTACCAGGCTTGTCCTCTGGCTAAATGCACTCCGGTTACGATATCTACCTCTGTACGTTATCAGCCATAACTATCATGCTGGACGCAGAAGAGATGCAGACCAGCGGACATTGCACACCGGCCCCACTGTGTCAACACCCCAGGTGGCGGGGAATGCTAGGCGTACCATCCCTGCATAGAAGCCAAGAAAATAAAGGGAAAAAGAGATACCCCACTCACATGCAAATGCTACGTTTCTGGCAGGACGTGACGATCCTGGGATACAGACACACTGGACTGCCTCTCTTCCGGGTAAACCAGTCCATCTCATATATCACATACCATCATTGCACCCTATAGACACGAGTAGTGAAGACTCGATAGTCTGGAAAGACAACTTCCATAGGAGAGAAAACTCTGATCGTAAACAACTGCTGCCTTGCAGATAGGCTGGGGACAGCCAAAGGCTAAGGAGGGCATCCCTACAGAAACGCCTGTTGAAATCGGATGCACGGGGCCGCAAGCCTAACAAAACAGTGCAACGTAAATCACAGTATGATGGCAGCACAACCTATTCGAAAAACGTATGGCGCTCATCCTGAGGAGACCCGCCAGGCAGCGATAGCGCCGGGCCTCACGCCTCGAAGGGGCCCACCCTTGACTACTGGTGGTCACCCACCCATGTGTCGTGGAGTCAAGGCACATGGCTATGGGGTAACGTCTATTGGCCAAAACTTCAAGACCCTCAGAATACTACAGTGGAATGCGGAGCGAGTCATTAACAAAAAACTTTCCCTAACACACCACCTGCATGAAGGTAAGATTGACGTGGCATGTATCCAGGAAACGCACCTCAACAATAACCATAAATTCTCAATCAGAGGATACCAGACCTTCCGTCTAGATAGAGAAGGTCACAAAGGAGGGGTCCTGATACTGACCAGAAACAGCATACCGAGTAGCGCGGTACCTGTCAATCACACCGGACAAGCAGAAATTGTAGGAGTTGACATAATGGCTCTAGAGACGAAACTCCGCATTTTCAATCTGTACGGACCACCAAACAGAGACCTATCGCTCTCGAGTATGGAGGTCAGAGACTCCAACTGCATAGTAGTTGGAGATTTCAACAGCCACTCGGAGAGATGGGGATACTCTGACACAGACAGTAGAGGTGACGAAGTGGAAGATTGGGAGATAGATGCAAATCTCTCCCTAATCAATAGGCCGGAGGATAGCCCTAGCTTCTATTCAAGAACATGGCATACCACCTCGACTCCAGATTTGGCCTTCTCCACACAGGACATACACTATAAAATAGACCGCCAGGTGCTAAACCAACTGGCAGGTAGCGACCACAGGCCGATCAGGCTAACCATTGACATGGAAGTAGGCCCACAGGAAACAAAACCGCTCCCACGTTGGAATTACAAACGAGCCGACTGGGACAGATTTGCAATCCTGACAGATGGGCTGTGTGAAACCATCAACACACGAAACACCAAAATGAAGCCCATGGTAGAGAGCCTAAGCAAGGCAATAATGCAAGCCGCCACTGAAACCATCCCAAGAGGAGCTAGGAAAAACTATAAGCCCTACTGGAATGATGAGTTACAGAAAGTGGAAGATGCAGTAACAAATGCGAGGAACATGGCAGAACGAGAAAAATCCGTGGAGGCAAACATCGCCCTCAAAGCCGCCGCGGCGAAGTACAAACACACTCTCAAGCAAACAGCAAGAGAAAGTTGGAAAAATAAAACGGAAAGTTTAAACCTGGACAAAGAAGGGAACAAGCTATGGAAGCTAGTCAGAGCCATGAACGACGAAACCCCGTCAAATAAACAAATTACTATCAAGCAAGGCGAGAACTTGATCACAGGTAAGAAAGCCGCAAACGCCTTTGTCGATCACTATGCCAGAGCAAACCACATCGAGGTCCCTGCAGATAAGCATACAGACATTAGCGAAGAGCTAAAGGGGCACGAAAACATAAATACGGCTCCTGAAGAGCACATGATGGCCAAACTAACAATGCGCGAAATGGAAGAGGCTATGAGAACACTAAAGAGAAGGAAATCTCCCGGAAAAGACGGGATAACAAACGAAATGCTGATGGGGCTGGGCCAAACAGCGAAGGAAAAACTACTATCAGTCCTGAACCAAAGCTGGAAAAGGGGTATTGTACCCCAGGCATGGAAAGATGCAATACTGGTACCAGTACCAAAAACAGGAAAGGACAAAACAGATCCGAATGGATACAGGCCCATAAGCCTACTGAGCTGTGTCGGCAAGCTGATGGAACGGATGATAAACACCAGACTGATGTGGCATCTGGAAGAAAAACGAATACTAATTCCACAGCAAGCCGGCTTTAGACAGCACAGATCCACTGAGGACCAGGTCATCCTCATAGCCCAGGAGATAGAAGATGCCTACCAGGCACAGAAACACACAGTAGCTGTTTGGGTGGATCTGGAAAAGGCATTTGACAAAGTCTGGAAGGGTGGACTTAGAGTCAAGCTAAGAAGAAGTGATGTTTGTGGGAAGATGTACAAGTGGATCAACCACTACCTCAAACAAAGAACGGCCAGAGTCCAAGTACAAGGGCAGATGAGCAAAAAGGTGACACTCGAGCAGGGAGTACCCCAAGGGGGAGTACTGTCACCCACACTCTTCCTGGTATATATAAACGATATTACAGAGAATATACCAAGAAGAGTCCATAGCTCAATGTTTGCAGACGATCTGGCTATGTGGACCTCTGAAAAGAATCTCACCATAGCAAGAAATCGGATGCAAACGGCCCTAACATCGCTGGAAGAGTGGGCGAACTCATGGCTGGTCAAAATAAACGAGGAGAAAACCACGTGCACAATATTCTCGCTCTCATTAAAACCCCAAAGTACCAAATTAAGCCTAAATGGTTAAATCCTGCAGCCAAACGACAACCCAACCTATCTGGGAGTCACATTTGATCGGCGCATGACATGGAAAAGTCAGATTGAGAGAAACCGAATGAAAGCCAGAGAAAGAATGGCGATCATGAGGAAACTTGCTGGCACAAGCTGGGGAGCAGACGAAGGCATACTAAAGAAACTGTACACTGGAAGAGTGAGACCAGTTCTCGGTAAAACGAAATACCAAAATGTAAACCTGAATATAAGTAGAACCAAGATAATAGGACATACAAGACAAAGACCAAACCTAAAGTTATTTTAGACAAACAGGAAATTGAGAAAGTCACATGTTTTGAGTATCTCGGCTCAATTATAAGCAACAATGGAGATTGCATGAGAGAAGTCAGACGGAGAATGCAATGCAGAAGTTGAATAAAATGAGAAATTTATGGCAGAACTCTAATAAAATGAGGAACATAAAAACCCTGCGAACTTGCATCTTCTCTGTGGCAACGTATGAATGTGAAAAGTGGACAACCACGCAAACACTTAAGAAAAGGATTAAATCTTTCGAACTAAAATACTACAGAAGGGTGATCAAAATACCATGGATAGCGACATGAAAAATGCATATATTCTAACAGAACTGGATATCAAGAACAATTTGTTAGTAAACAATATTTTTTCCAGTAAGCTAAAATATGTTGGCCACATAAAACGTCATAATGACTTTGAGAGAACAATACTGGACGGTATGGCATGACAACGACAGAGGCGGGTGTTCTAGCTGTTGATCCAGAGATCGGCTGTTGTGAGGGCAATGTTCTGCAAAGGACAGCTACATGATGATGATGAAGCGACATGGAACCGGTCAACTTCAGTAACATGTATAAGCAGCATGGAACCAGTCAACTTCAGTAACATGTATAAGCAACATGGAACCAGTCAACTTCAGTAACATGTATAAGCAAACTGGAACCGGTCAACTTCAGTAACATGTATAAGCAAACTGGAACCGGTCAACTTCAGTAACATGTATAAGCAAACTGGAACCGGTCAACTTCAGTAACATGTATAAGCAAACTGGAACCGGTCAACTTCAGTAACATGTATAAGCAAACTGGAACCGGTCAACTTCAGTAACATGTATAAGCAAACTGGAACCGGTCAACTTCAGTAACATGTATAAGCAAACTGGAACCGGTCAACTTCAGTAACATGTATAAGCAACATGGAACCAGTCAACTTCAGTAACATGTATAAGCAGCATGGAACCAGTCAACTTCAGTAACATGTATAAGCAACATGGAACCAGTCAACTTCAGTAACATGTATAAGCAACATGGAACCAGTCAACTTCAGTAACATGTATAAGCAACAGGGAACCAGTCAACTTCAGTAACATGTATAAGCAACATGGAACCAGTCAACTTCAGTAACATGTATAAGCAACATGGAACCAGTCAACTTCAGTAACATGTATAAATGATATGGAACTGGTCAACAAAGAATAGCACACGTATAAGCCGCATTGGACATGTCAACAAATGGGGTATGTGCATGTTAGATTTGATCAACATGGAACCACACTAAAAGACTTTTTTTCTAGATGACATGTGCAAGCTAGTGGACAGAGTATGTTGTCAGGCACTGGGACTATGTTGACAAAAAGGACAGAACAAATGTCAGGTTTCCACTCTTGAAAAAATTAATTTCAATTCCTTTATGACTGTCTTTCGCGCGTGTGTGTGTGTGTGCGTGTTCGTGTGTGTTCGTGTGTGTACGTGTGTGAGTGTGTGCGCACATGTGTGTGCGCGCGCGGGTGTGTTTTTATATAACGCTCAGTAAAATCAATGTTATTGACCATACAAAACACGTTTATATACCGGCTTCTCCGACCACGTGAAGCTTTTGTCAGAGTTTGACATGCAGATTTGAAACCAATATTTAACGATTTGACATATAGGAGAAGACAAAATACTTGCAAAAAGTAATGTACACAAAGTAATGTACACAAAGTAATGCACACAGAGTAACGCACACAAAGTAATGCACACAGAGTAACGCACACAAAGTAATGTACACAAAGTAATGCACACAGAGTAACGCACACAAAGTAATGCACACAGAGTAACGCACACAAAGTAATGCACACAAAGTAACGCACAGAAAGTAATGCACACAAAGTAATGTACACAAAGTAATGCACACAAAGTATTGCACACAGAGTAATGCACACAAAGTAACGCACACAAAGTAATGCACACAAAGTAATGTACACAAAGTAATGCCCACAAAGTAATGCACACAGAGTAACGCACACAAAGTAATGCACACAGAGTAACGCACACAAAGTAATGCACACAAAGTAATGTACACAAATTAATGCACACAGAATAACGCACACAAAGTAACGCACACACAGTAATGCACACAAAGTAACGCACACAAAGTAACGCACACAAAGTAATGCACACAGAGTAACGCACACAAAGTAATGTACACAACGTAATGCACACAAAGTAACGCACACAAAGTAATGCACGCGAAGTAATCTACTAGCAGCAAATAGATATAAATAAAATAATTTCTTGAATATCAAATGAGGTGCAAGACAAAGATGTGTCCCTTCACCAGACTTCTTCAGTATACACATTGAAATAGACGGGAAGATTCTACAGGTATCAGCCGATGGTCGAAAAATAAACCAGATTTACGGAAACAGGTGGACCCAGGAAGCAGATAAAGTATAGCAAGACAGCTAAGCCTGACAATTTCCAAAACAGAAACGTAAGTTACAACAAATACAATCAAATGTGAAAAGACTAGTGTGGAAACTTCATAAACATCAACAGAATGTAGATGATTAATGTCCATTATAACACATACTAGAAGATGTAAAACCTGGACGAAGAATAGAATGCCTCCAACTAACGATGACGGACAGAGAATAATAGACATATTGAGTAACCCAATTCCTGACAACGAAAGAGAGAGATGGGAAGAGGGACAGAGGAGAATTAAAAGAGGGAAAGAGGAAATTGAAGAGAGGAAGAGGATATTGAAGCGAGGGAGAGAGGAGATTGAAGAGAGGAAGAGAACGGGGCGGGGTCGGGGGAAGAGAACGATAATCAGAATCTATATTACTTAATGACTATGAATCCTAGACAATAAATAAACGAATACGTCCGAAAATAGTGCCACCTTAGACACCTAAGACATCTTTGACAATATGGTATAAGAAAATAGCCTGAAATGATCAATGTTAACTACTATACAAAGAAGGACAAAGTTTATTGCAGGACAGAAAAGGAGGACTTGGGAAACATTGTAATGAGAAAAAACAAACTTTTAGAACAGAAGAAGACAGTGAAAGAAGATCTGGAATGGCATGCCAAGCTGGCTGGGAAAACATAGATCATCTGGGGTGATGCCGTACTTAAAGGATGAATGCTTGTGGGAGGAATTGATCGTCAGCGGCTGCTGGTGATGCCACTTTATAATGATGAAATGTCATACTTGGCCAGGAGTTAGACCGCGTCTCTCAACATGCACTCAATATGGCGGTTAGACAATTCTCTACTAAGTCACGAAAATTGCACTCCTGGAAGCCACTCGGGCAATACATGCTATTAAATTATCTGAATTGTATTTCCTCCGTCATTTTAACATTAATTTCTAGACTACAGGGCGGTACACGTTGGCAACATAGTTTAACATTTATTTTTTGGTGGCCATAAGCATGGCCTATAATTCAGACCGCGTCACGTAACATATGCACAATGTGACAAGTGACCTATTGTATTGTCCAACCAACCTGTGCTGCACAGGAAATGTTATGACAGCAACATTTAGGTGGTGAAATGTAAAACTAACTGTGTTAAGAGGCTTTCGCACAATAAGAGAAGGACTCAGTTGAAAATTTGGTTATCGGATTTATATACAATTTAAATAATGAAAATAATGAACACGTTTCATTTCGTGTGTCGGCTAGAATATATCTAGTGAAATCAATGGCCAACATTGGTTTCTTCCTGTCTCTATAGAGATTGTCCAGAGATGGAAAGATGATGGCCATATTTGATGTATCTGATTATCGCATGCTGGCACTATTTGAAGCAGATATTAGTGGTCGTTATTTAAGTACCCTAAAAAAACTCACCAGTGGCTATTATTTTGAATTTACTAAAGAGATGGAGTTGGAGTCCGTTATGTAGTCGGATGATCAACCCTTGTTTATGTCTGTTAATTAATCTAATAAAAGTAATGGAGTTTGAGATTTTTTATTCCAACCTGTTTCTGAGTCTACTGCTGATAAACTTCTTAACCGCTTCATAAGCAATATTTGTTTCAGTTCGAGACACTTGCTAATACTAATACAAGATATGCAATCATCATTGTGTGCCTGTTTTGCTGTAATAGGACACATGAAACACAGCGAGCAACTTTCAATATCAAAGTAGTTACTTAACTAGTTTAGGGACACTTCAATAAGTCCTCCCATGACGCGTGATGCCATGAGGATATTATTGTTACCACATATGTAGCTTCGTTGGTAGGTAAGTATGTATGTATGTCGGCAATCCGCTAAGCGACATGGGCTGATCGCTCCAACCGTCCATGGAAAGTATGAGTCCCAGGCTGTATGCAATAAGAATGTAATTTTTCCCGATTTTACCAAGAAAGGTAGGCCGTGAGAACGGGACCATGAGTTCAGGGGAGGGGGGAGGGCTGTCGGATCCCATCTTTGATGTCGATGGTCTGCTTTAGGAGCTGATCGGCGGAAATCTGCTCAGCAACGCAGGTCTCATTTCCAAATATGGCCAAACGGCGTCGGTTTAGCGTTGTGAATGTCCTTTCGGGGGACTTTTGTCTTTAGAAACCCATCCATATATGTGAATGACACAAATGCGCCTCTAACTGTGCACATGGAAGACTTCAATGCGCTTCTAATAGCTCTGCAAAATAGTTTAAGATTTGGAGGTTTACGCAGGATAGGGACAACACCGTTTATGTAAATCTATAGCTTGGTTTTCAGCTAAAGCCTATCTGGCTGCTCATGTGATACATGGCGTTCATAGAAGGGGCAGCCAACTCGTATCTTCTTCATTATAGTTTTTTTGCTGTCCAGTTAAGTTAAATCATCTTTGGAGTTGATATAATTGCCATCGATAATGATTTCACATACTTGACATCAACTGTAATTAGACAGGGTTGCCTTTGACGGTAATTCATATTGTTGTGGGTCTGCGTCCTGGTAACTTAGTTTTTTTCTCACAAGATGTGTTGACCATACCTAGATCTTCTATCTGGTCCTATGGCTCTACCAGTGCCATAAGGTGGGAGCATTGTGTAATTACATTATTCATTATTTACGTAGTCAAGGTCGGCAACATCCAGCTATCCGATGTTGAACCATTGGTTGTGCATCTCCAGCTGATCGAGGATCATATCCATGGCGCAGCAGAACAATGCCGGAGCGATAGCGCATTCCTGCTAGACAACGAATGATGTAGAGATCCTGATAGAGAGATATTGTAATCCAGTCAGACTATTTCTGCAGTGTAGTTTCTCAATTATCTGTTGCAGAGAAATGGAAACTCTGACTTTCACATAAATTCAGCAAGACAGATCAGTCAGTCTATGGAGTCAGACAGACTAGGAAAGAGCAAGGATGGCATCAATAAGAGATGATTAGTCAGTGCTATTTCATGTTTAGGATGCTGATTTCGCTTCAGAAAATGCTGCATTTTCCCGGAGACAGATAATAATCTGATATTTAGGACTGGTAAGTATAAACAGTAAGCTTGATATCCAACTATCAAACGCAAGGGTAGAAGACTTCTCAATCCATGGGATAGAACTTCAACTACATCTTGTGTGTATGTAGTAGGAGCCGTGTAGATTTGAGATCACAGGGCTTAGAAGACCCCACCATTCACACAGACCAACTGCAGCTTGTGTGTATGTAGTACAGACCATATATATTTCAGATCACATGGCTTGGCTGAGGATTCCTAATTTTTTTTATTTGCGACCTCTATAAATCAGATACATTATCTCACGAACCTCCCCTCAATGGCATAAATGCAATTGGTACTAACACTTTGTACAAGTATATACAATAGATACCAAAGAAAATGTTATTGAAGGCTGAAAAGAAGATAAGAATAAATTTACCTTTAATGTTATGGATGTGATTGGTTATTCTGAAACAATAATTTGAATCTGGTCTTAATATTTGTTACTGCAAGTCTCATAGCAAACTCGATGTTCTTGAGACTGGAGCGGTGTTTGGTTCTAAGTGCAGTCAATATTGAAAATGCTAATTCGCAAACATTGGTGGCTACAGAAAAGTTGAAATTGCTAACCACGACAGTAGTGGACATTCTGCTTGAACATCAAGTCAAAAAGTTTTTTTATTGAAAATCAAAGTCTGGGATTTCAATCACATGGCGGATCAGGATACTGAGCAGTGAATGAGCTGTAGCTGTCAGCAACCGAAAGCTGATTGCTAGCGTCAGGGCCAGGGAACCAGAGCTGCCAAGACCCATCTACGCCTCAACGCGGTGATCATGGATATCAGGTTGCAACATAGTAAACTGGCTAAAGTGAAGGGATCGACAAGGGAAGGCTAATCCGATACCCAAAAGGCCTGATGAAGTCGGATCGACAGGTGTACATATCGCAGTCGATCTATAAACTGCGACACAACGCACTACGTTCTTCGGACATCGTCCGGCTACTTGCCAAGCCCTTGTCAGGACTTAGTAGCGGGCCTTTGAGAACGTTCAGGACAGTAGCGGGCCTTTGAGAACGTTCAGGGTTTAGTAGCGATCCTTTGAGAACGTTCAGGGCTTAGTAGCGGGCCTTTGAGAACGTTCAGGACAGTAGCGGGCCTTTGAGAACGTTCAGGGTTTAGTAGCGGGCCTTTGAGAACGTTCAGGGCTTAGTAGCGGGCCTTTGAGAACGAACGACGAGGAAGAAGAAGAAAGAAGATTAACATGGCAGTTCTCCAAATTATTTTTGAGCCTTCAGCGTGAGAGGCTGTACCTTTCCGTGATGAAAGAGTTTTGATTTCAGTTTAACTGATTATTGTCTAATTCCTGTAGAAAATGTTTCTGAAACTTGTTTACAAGGATACCAATTGATCATTTATGATCCGCGTAATCAAATCAATATTAAACATGTTATCAACAACAAAATCCTCTGTACGTGGGAACATTTCAAATGAGACAATTTCTATTTTATACATCCATATGTTACATTTTTTAAAGAAAATCTGAATTTGTATCTCTCGGTGTAAAAATATTCCTATTGTCATCTTTGAGAGGCATATTAAGTTTGTCGAGTTTCTCAAATAAATAAAAAAAGCGCAATTTCCACAGCCAATTTTCGCTGTGAAAGAAATTTACATATTCTGTGCAATTTTCATACAGAGTTAGAATTATTTCTTTGTTTAACACTAATCGCCGTTTCAAAAATCGTCTATTTCACAGCTGTATGCAGAAAAAGTATGTTGAAATTGTATTTCATTTCATTACATACATTTGCAAATGGCTACTATTAAACTCACGATTATAAATTAAATGGATAACGTTAACTGCATCGTGTAGTATACTATTCAGATCTGCAGACATTAACTTAGTCACTATTGCCTCTTGATGAGTAAAATTAGTAGGGGAACTATTGTGAGACTCAACACTAGTTGAAGTGGTATTCTGCACATGGAAATGACGAAGTTGGTCTCGCAAGGCGGAAATGGCGTGTCATCTACACTGGACTGGTTCATTGACATTTGACTTATTTCTAAGCTGTGTTCCAGCTTGCACGAATGACACCGGCCGATAAGGCTTAACCGACACAAAGATCGCGCCCAAAATTTTGAAGACACGAACTATCGCGAGAGAGCGCAATTGTTTGAACTTTACTTGAGCGGCTCATATTCCAACAGTTTTAAAACGTTCGCGGAGGTGTTGAGACAGCAGTGGGGCAATAGCAACAACGATCAATGTTAACGAAAACTTCTTCAAATGTTACGGGACCTCTAAGAATATTTACATGACACCATGGAGGGTTCGCGACCACTAGCTAAGAACACCCCAGCATTATCACAGGCCAACTGAACACCGTGTATAGAAGTCATAGCGTGATAAATTGATATAGAGCTGTAGAATAAATACCTCAAACATGACTTTGTGCTTTCTCGCGCGTCGTTTTGCACAAGTCGGGGCGCATTGTACTGTGTTTTGTGTCTAGTGGATCTGTGCATCCAACCTCAGCACGACTTTTAAGTTGCATTACTTCCTGTAAGGAATTATTTGAATCTTACGCAAGACAATTGTGTTTGAGGGCCCTGCCATTAACTGCTTCGCCACCCCATACCATCCCTTCCCCTCTATACCACTATTTCAGTAAGTAAAGATTGGTTTACTCGTATTCCCGGAGATCAGTAGAAGACACAAGACAAGGATTCCCCAGCTGTTATAGCTCAAGTGCATGTACCATTCTTGCTTCCCATCTCAGGGTAGTCAAACGTTCATTACTTATCTATTCAAGACCTACTGCTGAGTTTGTGGAATGTGCATTCATGGTGTCAACACATATTCCTCGGATAGATTTTCTAGAATCCTTCTAGAACAAACACTAAACCGTGAGTTTATGTGCGTCCGTCAATTACAGATTGATAGCCACAGCAGTGAAAGTTGAACGCTTATTCCAATTTAGTTTTAACCACCAAGAATGCTCATTCGATTATTGTTAATGCATGTTTAAAAAAAATTGCTAACATTTGGTAGAGTCAGACAGATTAGCATATAGAACTCACAATTATGTGTGTCATGAATATTGAATCCAACCTCCTGTTGTCCTAACATATCAACTTTTATTAGCATTCTCAATGATGTAGATCAAAGATTGGTAACAGAGTAAATCTGAAATATGATAAACTTCCCCCCAATTAATTCATTATTAACAATGTTTTCTTTGCTTATTTTCTGTGGCGTATTACATTTATAGACCATTTTTAGAAATGTCAGAGCGTGCTGACGTTAGCTTTTAATGGATCAAATAAATTCACGATGATTACAGAACATGCTCCAATTAATGGTAGGGTCGGGTCGCCTTTAGCTGATAGTTTAGCTCTCCTGACAGAACAAGGATTTCTAGCGCTGGATTTTATTTACAATATAATATCATGGAAACTGCCAGAACTAGAGTGCATTTTGGAAGGGTCTTGTCTTTATGCTCTTTGTGTGGATCTTATGTGGGGTAGTTAGGAATGAAAGAACAAAATCACGTATTGATGATTGAAGGAAAATACTGCTCTAATGGCTGGACTTATGCGTGCACAGATGAATCTGCAGAGGAGGCAGTTGAAGAGCGTTGAGAAGTCGTCTTTCTAAGATACAACAATGTAAAAATTACCCAGAGGGCTTTCTCTACTGGAAAGATTTCTTCAAGCCTCATGGCAGAGTCTATGGCGCTCCTACAGGCATTAAGAAAGTTTACCGGATCAAACAAACACCAGCCAACTCAGAGTGTATTGTTTACAGATTGTAGATCACTACTAGAAGCAATATATAACACAAAATATGCTGGAAATCAGATCAGAGCTCAACAAAATTCAAAGAACCTCAAAAGTTGCTCTTCAGTGGCTACCCTCCGAGTGTAGAATCAGAGAGAACAAATGAGCAGATGTCCTGTCCAAAGGAGATGGCAAGATGGAGCAGCTTATACATGCAGTGTACTACTGATAAGCAAAAACTACCATCCACGATCAGCACATCTCAAAATGGAAGAAAGACACGGAACTTAGCAATAGACCTGACCCAATCAACCATTTCCAAAGACATCAACAAACCACCATCTTTCGTGTGAGAACAGGCCACTGCTACTATTGGTCCCCTTTACCTGCTCAAAATACCACACAGTCTTGTGGAGTCGGAGTCCATACCCTCAATACATCCCACAAGACTGCAAAATATACAGAAACCTACGATGCCAAACCTGGCCAGAGGAAGTCAAAGCTGTGGGGCTGCCACCCGAATCTGGAGAGGACTTGGGCAGAGTAAGTCAAAGCTGTGGAGCTGCCACCCTAATCTGGAGAGGACCTGGCCAAAGGAAGTCAAAGCTGTGGAGCTGCCACCCGAATCTGGAGAGGACCTGGCCAAAGGAAGTCAAAGCTGTGGGGCTGCCACCCTAATCTGGAGAGGACCTGGCCAAAGGAAGTCAAAGCTGTGGGGCTGCCACCCTAATCTGGAGAGGACCTGGCCAAAGGAAGTCAAAGCTGTGGGGCTGCCACTCGAATCTGGAGAGGACCTGACCAAAGAGAGTCAAAGCTGTGGGGCTGCCACCCTAATTTGGAGAGGACTTCGGACTTCGTCCTAGCGACGGGACTACTGACCTAGCCTGAACGCAGAAGAAGAAGACGAAGAAGAAGAAGAAGAAGAAAGAAGAAGAAGAGGATCACGTATCAGTATGTACATGCTATGAATTGGAAGACAACTTCTTGTTATTTTCTGTATTTCTCATGGAAATGATGTTATTCGCATTTTTCGTCAGTCTGTGTTATTTCTAGGAGGAGATGAGACACGTCTGGTCAGGTGTGTTAAGACTAACATCTGGGCAGGGTAGAGGAAACTAACGTCTCGTCAGGGAAGAGGAGTCTAACGTCTCGTCAGGGGAGAGGAGACTAATGTCTGGGCAGGGAGAGGAGACTAACGTCTGGGCAGGAGAGAGGAGACGAATGTCTGGGCAGAGGAGAGGAGACTAACATCTGGGCAGGGGAGAGTTGACTAATGTCTGGGCCGGGGAGAGGAGACTAACGTCTCGTCAAGGGAGAGGAGACTAACGTCTCGTCGGGGGAGAGGAGACTAACGTCTCGTCAGGGGAGAGGAGCCTATGGTCTGGGCAGGGGACAGGGGACTAACGTCTCGTCAGGGGAGAGGTGACTAAAGTCTGGGCAGGGAAGATGAGACTAATGTCTGGGCAGGGGAGAGAAGACTATGGTCTGGGCAGGGGACAGGGGACTAACGTCTCGTCAGGAGAGAGGTGACTAAAGTCTGGGCAGGGAAGAGAAGACTAAGGTCTGGGCAGGGAAGAGGAGACTAATGTCTGGGCAGGGAAGAGAAGACTAAGGTCTAGGCAGGGAAGAGGAGACTTATGTCTGGGCAGGGAAGAGAAGACTAAGGTCTGGGCAGGGAAGAGGAGACTAATGTCTGGGCAGGGAAGAGGAGACTAATGTCTGGGCAGGGAAGAGAAGACTAAGGTCTGGGCAGGGAAGAGGAGACTAATGGCTGGGCAGGGAAGAGGAGACTAATGGCTGGGCAGGGAAGAGGAGACTAATGTCTGGGCAAAGAAGAGGAGACTAACGTCTTGGCAGGGAAGAGGAGACTAATGTCTGGGCAAGGAAGAGGAGACTAACGTCTGGGCAGAGGAAAGAAGACTAGCCAGTATTAAAAACACGCAAATAAATGTCAACATCCAGATTTACAAACAAATATATGTTATAAACTAGAACTTCAGAAAACCTTTCTAACACGTTACATAAAATCTTATTAACAACAAGTTACAGAAAAATTTACTCACCACAAGTGAAAAACATCTTGACTATCAACAAGTTAGAGACATCTTTACTAATAGCAAGTTACAGAAAACATAACTAACAAGTTACATAAAACCTTACTAACATCACATAAAACCTTACTAACAAGAATTAAAAGACATCTTGACTATAAAGAATTTACAGAAAACCTTACTAACAACAAGTAAGAGACAATTTGACTATCAACAAGATACAGGTAACATTACTAACAATAGGTTACATAAAACTTTACTTACAACAAGTTACAGAAAGCGCTACTAACAACAAGTAATAGACACTTTGAATATCATAGCAAGTTACAGTAAACCTTACTAACAACAAGTTACTGAAAACGTTAATAACAATAAGTTACAGAAAACCTTACTAACAACAAGTTATAGAAAACCTTATTAACAACAAGTTACAGAGTAAACAATAATAAATGTGAGTGTTTTGAAGTACAGTGTCCGAATGGTACTATTGTGTTTTTCTGGTAAGGAATTGAAGTACAATAGTTAGAGGAAATAGAACGGTGTCACAGTACAACGATTAAATGTGCTACAACTTATACTGGCTTAGAAAACTCTGCAGAGTCTGTAAACAACCAGTTTCATTTACATTTCCTTGCTCTAAAAGTTATGTGCATCCAATATATGCTTCAATGCATTAATTGTCCCTGCCTCCACTACTTTCTGGTTAATGCATTCTAAGCTTTCACCACTCTCTGACTAAAATAATATTTCCTATAATCTAATCTGAACCTTTCTTTAGTTAATTTTGTAGCTATGCCCGCTTATTCTTGTAAGTGTTTGTATTTTGAAAAAAAATTGTTTTTATTTCTAATTTGTCCGTTCCTTTGATTATCTTATAAACCTGTTTATTTACCTCGAATTCTTCTCTTTTCTAGACAAAGTAGGCCGGTTTGTCTGAGTCTTTCGTCATAACTGTAATTCTGGAATCCCACTATCAGGGATGTTACGCTTTTTTGTATCCTTTCCAGCATGTTTCCCCTTTACGATAAGAACTCCACACCTGTACACAGTACTCCAGTCTAGGTCTAACTAATGCTTTATACAGTTTGATTATCACTTCCTTGCTCTAAGGTCTAATATGTATTTTTGTCATACCTAACATTGCATTTGCCTTTTACACTGCTGCCTAGACTTGCTCACTCACTTTACCTGTATGATCTATTATAACCCCTAGGTCCTTTTCCATTACTATTATTCTAATATTGTGCCCAGCCATTCTGTAATTATGTTCCATATTTGATCTACCCGTGTGGATGATTGTACTTTTATCTACATTAAATTCCATTTGCCAGCTTGCGAATTTTACAATCATGGATCCGATATCAATGTCCAAATCGTTTGTATATATTAAGAACAAAATTGGTACCAAACCTAACCCTGTAGCTCTCCACTCTGTACTTCTCAGAGTACTCCATATGTATGCCCACTCTCTGCCTTCTTCCGGTTAACTAATTTTCAATATATTTGACAACTACCCCACCTAATCCATTTTGCTTTCACTTTCTAAATAATCTTTAATGAGGTACTCAAAGGCCTTAGCAAAATCCAGATAAATAACATCCACTGGCTCCCCTTTATCTATCAGTTTGATAACCTCCTCTATGAATTACAGTATATTTATTCAGCACGACCTCCCTATAGTAAACACACGCTGACTATTTATAATTATGTTAATTTTGTCTAAACGCATGTCAAGTGAGACGACTATTTAGATTTCCGTGATCAGTTCATAACTCTGTCACACGTTTACACTAATTGTTGACCTTTTCACACTAAGAGTACTGTGTGTCCCGCCTAACGATCTTGTCCATCAACTTTTGCACCCATTAAAACAAAAATTGCTTTGACAATTTGACACAAGCATGTTTTTGTTGTGATCTATATATTATGAGCAAAGATTTCGTCTCGCCGTTCGGCCAATAGGAAATATGGCGTTAGGCCAATATTATTGTGTGACCCATGGCACATACTGGTTCCCATGGCACATACTGGGTGGTGTGGTCAGCATCACACCGGTAAGATTTATTTCTGGTACCCAATTTATGTGACTGGGTCGACTGGAGCCGGTTTATGTTCGGAAATATATACTGCATCACATGGGCATTGAACCCAGATCGTTTGATTGTCAAGCCAGAGTACTAACAACTGAGCTAGCGCTCCCCACTTCCTTCCTTCCCCTCCCTCCCATCCCAATAGGCATGTTTGACCTGGACTTGATGGCTCGAATACGTGTACAAGGCATTTGCCTGGGGTTTGTAATTTGTATGTGTTGAGGTAACCAGTGCCATTCACAACCCACCTCTGCCGACTCTTACTTGCTTGTAACTGTATTACTATTCTGTGCTCTCCTGTTGGATACAGTAAACTCATTCTCCTGTAGACAAATGACATCAGGCTTATCGATATTTAATGAACGTTGTTCTACAATCATCATGTAGAGTCAGCACTGTTTAATATGTGTACAATCAGGCCTAACGTATTCTCCATAATTTCAATACACGTTTAACGCACTGCAGCCAGAAAGCTCAATGTTGTTTCACAGATAAGGAAAACAAGTTGGGCTGGCCGTGGCCTAGCCGAGCGACAGATAAAAATAGCCCGCATGTTGACTACAGCATGTGGAAAACATTTAGATGGCCGATTTCGACTTGATAGATAAATGCCAGGAACATGGAAAAATGTCAAAACATTTGCGAATTCTGTTTGTTATGTGTGTGTTTGCCCTATAAGAACATTGGAGCATTCAACATGTTCAAGGACCGATGTGTGTTTTTGTCATGATCATTTTAAAAAAGGTTAATGTGATTTGTTCCTTGTGAACCAAGGAGCATTTACAGTGAATAAAATGAAAGGTACTCTGCACATCTATACTATGTACTTGTAATAAGGACATTCAATAGGTAGGTTTTACCTACTGCCATTTTGTTCTATAGCTAAAGGCTATCTATAGTACTATACGTTATTTATTCGTTATGTTTTCTTCCTGAGTCTTACACGGCCTGGGGCAAGGTAGATTGCGTGTTGGGTAGACATTTCAAAACTTCTCAGAATCTTGCCTGAAGAGAGGCTAACAGCATATTCTTATCGATTATAAATTGCAAATGGTTCTTTTACTTAAAAAAAAACGTATCCTTCATGTTGTTTGTCAATCTCCAACATGAATGTACACTGATCTCACCTCCTTGAGAGCTGGGAACGCTTGAAACGTGTGACAATTCGAAACCCCACTGTTTCACGCTACTGCATCTTGATAGGTAAGCCCCTTGACCGCTCAGCTATAGCCAGTCCTTATGCATGTAGTAAACGTCGACTGAAAAGGATTTTGAATGGGGCTAGCAGCTTCATTATGTAAAACAAACTGCTATATAAACTACTACCGCGAGAGTACACAACATGCTGTGACGCAACCCTACAGTAAGAATTCAACTGCAGTCGTCGCCCGTACACTGTACGGACAGAATGAGATTAGTCTAGAACTTAAATATAATGGCAGACTATCGGAGTTCAGGTAGACATTCGAGAAGTTGTTTGCTGGACAAACGTGATGTCAACGAAGTGGCTACTGTAGTCATTCAAGTATGGTGGCGGCCTGTGGCAGAGTGACAGGGAAGGTATGTCTGTGCGTTATTAAGTTAGATATTGAATGTCTCAGCGATCGACTAGATGATTCCAATTGTGTGACAGAATGAAGAAACGAAAAGGAGTATGTGAGTGAGAGAAGAAGTGAGTTAGTGGATGAATGGTTGTGCATAAGTAAAAGCTGAAGTATTGAGTGAGTGTGTGAGTAAGAGAAACAGTAACTGAGTGTCTCTGTATGGTTGAATTCGACACAAATGAATGATTATGCTAGAGAGAGTGAGAAAGAGAGAGAAAGATATATATTGATAGGTGAGTATATGAACAGTACATAAATTCAGCGAGTGACTGTCAGTGTTCCTGGGTCAGTGAATGTGCCTGGGTCAGTGAGTATGCCTGGGTCAGTGAGTGTGCCTGGGTCAGTGAATGTGCCTGGGTCAGTGAGTATGCCTGGGTCAGTGAGTATGCCTGGGTTAGTGAGTGCTCCTGGGTCAGTGAGTATGCCTCGGTCAGTGAGTGCGTGCGTCTGGGTTAGTGAGTGCGCCTGGGTCAGTGAGTATGCCTGGGTCAATGAGTGTGCCTGGGTCAGTGAGTGCGTGCGCCTGGGCCTGTGAGTGCGTCTGGGTCAGTGAGTATGACTGGGTCAGTGAGTGTGCCTGGGTCAGTGAATGTGTCTGGGTCAGTGAGTATACCTGGGTCAGGGAGTGTACCTGGGTCAGTGAGTGTGCCTGGGTTAGTGAGTACGCCTGGGTCAGTGAGTGTGCCTGGGTCAGTGAATGTTCCTGGGTCAGTGAGTGCGCCTGGGTCAGTGAGTGTGCCTGGGTCAGTGAGTGCGCCTGGGTCAGTGAATGTGCCTGGGTCATGAGTGCGCCAAATAATAAGCATCAGTGAGAAAGAGTATATGCCAGAGGATGGGCGTGAGAAATCAGTCAGTGACCTTGTAAATGAGCAGGTGAACAAGCCAGCGAATGAGTGAATCAATGAATGAACAAGGTGAAGTGTGAGAGAGAGTATAACGTGGGAATCCAACGGGTAAGAAAGTGAGTGATTGTGTAAGACAAGGTTTAGCTAGGAAAGAAACAACAGCTGCTTTACTTAAAAGTGTTTAATTTTTCATATGTCCGCTATATGCTAGAACAACTATGATCCATATATACGATGTATGTCAGAACCATCTTATCTTTGTTTGATATGTTCACTGTCTGTCAGTCATCTATGTTTCATATGTTCCCTGTTGGTTAGTCATCTATGTTTCATATGTTCGCTGCCTGTTTGTCATAGTGCATGTGTTATATGTTCACTGTCTGTTTGTCATCTATGTGTCATATTTTCCTATCGATTAGTCGTATATGTTTCATTTGTTCGCTGTCTGTTAGTCATCTATGTTTCAATTGTTCGCTGTCGTTAATCATCTAGGTTTCATATGTTTACTGTCTGTTAGGCATCTATGTTTCATATGTTCATTGTCTGTCAGTCATCTATGCTTCATTTGTTCGCTGTCTGTTAGTCATCTAGGTTTCATATGTTCGCTGTCTGTTAGTCATATATATTTCATATATTCACTGTATGTTGGAATATATATGTTTACTGTGTTATTTGTATGATTTAACATCTATTATGTTTCATATATTCGGTGTATGTTAAACATATATGTTTCATATGTTCGCTGTATGTTTTTAAGAACTAGGATTCATGTGTTCGCTATATGTTTGAACATATATATTTCATATGTTCACTATGTTAGAAGCATCTATGATTCATATGTTCGTCTTATATTAGAACATCTTTGATGGTATACATATACTGTTTATCATCTGCTGTTATCTTGCCAAGCTTATGTTCCGTTGTTTAAGTAATGGTGGCAGTTAATAAGTCATGGCTCTCTGACATCTAGTTTCCAGTTTTTCTATAAAGATGTCTATCTCCCATACAATACTTCCCAGATATTTGAAATCTTGTGGGTACTTAAGTTTGATGTTGTTTACTTTGTGTTTAGTGGGTCTTGATTTTTACTAATCTTCATAGTTGATGTTTGCCATGCACTAATAATTCAAATCAAAATTACCACGTGATGTGCAAAGAGCATTAATATGGCATTGGAGTTGATCTTCATCCTAGTGCATCAGCTCCTGCCATCTTGTTTCACTTGTATCGTCATATTGTGTGTTGTTATTCTATACCTTTCCTCGAATTGTCTCCTTTTAGTACATTTCATTTATTTGCTGTGATTTTTGTCGTTTTCATTGACTGTCTGGTTTCATCACGCGATTATGTTGTCATTGTGTCCCGGTTTTCGTTGTTTTCATTAATGGCAAATATATGAAAGCGGAAGTAGTATAAATAATTCTGATGAAAATCTTATTTGTTTAGAAAGTTGGACGGTCGCTATGCACAACAGCTGTTTTTGTGTTCTAACCAGTCTGTTTCGATCTATGCCTGAATCTGAACCAATGGACGAGAATGGCGGGCTGTGTTTCAGATTATCAGAGTATCAGATTAGCGAGATCAGTTTCCGACAGTTTTTGTGCCAGCTTTAGCAATATTGTCGTTCGTCCGTAATCTATTTTAAGACGCCAGACGCGTAGATCTATTTTGAACGAGAACGGATCTGTTGACAGGTACTAGGCGGTGTTGGCTGGACATTGGAATTGGAGAAGGGAAAAGGTTGAAATGTAGGTCAATGTTTAATGAGAATTTGAAGGAAAATGTCAAGGAAAGAAGGAAGAAAAAAAGTAGGAATTAGGAATGATTTCTTCATTGGACAATGTTGGAGGGAGAAATAGAATCAAACGTTCGAGAAGGATGAGGATGATATAGTGAAAGAGGAAGAAATAAGAATGAATTGTCGTTGGCAACGTGGAAACGGTTGCTGAAAAAAAGAAAAGAAGAAGGTAGAGGACGATGAAACAAAAGAGAAAATGTAAAAAGCAAAGCAGTATGAACATAAGAAATGAGGCCAAGTTTACTATCCATTTTAAAAGGGACGACGGTGACCAGAATAGATCAGTCCCGTTGTTCTCATGTTGCTTCTATTTCCGACCAGACCCCCTGACAAGATAATGAAGCTCCTGGTTTGTAAGGCCAGATTATATCAATTATTTACTTTAATTAAATAAACGGTTATATCAGTATTCTCAGAGCATTCTTCTTCTTCTTCTTCATCGTACGCTGTTTACAGCGATATTTACGTTGCACTGTTTTATTTTGTTAAGCCAGTGGCTCCGTGCATCCGATTTCAACAGGCGTTTCTGTAGGGTTGCCCTTCTTAGCCTTTGGCTGTCCCCAGCCTAACTGCAAGGCAGCAGTTGTTTTTGGTCAGAGTTGTCTCTCTTTGGGAAGTTGTCTTGCAGGACTATCGAGTCTTCCCCACTCGTGTCTATAGGGTTTGGCAATGATATGATATGATGGACTATGTACTAGTTTGTACTATCCCGGAAGAGAGGCAGTCCAGTGTGACTGTGTCCCAGGATCGTCACGTCCTGCCAGAAACGTAGCATGTGCATGTGAGTGAGGTATCTCTTTGCTCCTTGTATTTTCTCGGCTCATCTGCAGTGATGGTACGCCTAGCATTCCCCGCCACCTGGGAGGTTGTCACAATAGGGCAGAGGGTGCAATGTCCGCTGGACTGCATCTCTTCTGCGTCCATTGGGATGACATAGCAGACAGAGGTAAAGAGCAAGGCAGGAGTGCATTTATCCAGGTGCATTTCTGCGGCTCGACCTGGCCGGGCTGAGACACAAGCCCTAGGTCCCAGCTATGTCGTAGCCTCCAATCACAGCGGTGCTGAGATTTAGGAAGGGGTTCTGGCTTAGAGGCGTTCGACCGTAGTCCCTCAGATGGTAGCTTCGCACCATTGGCTCATCAGCCAAGCACATGGACCAAATGTCAGCGACCTGCGATTTCTCTCGAAGGAGTGCATTTGACCAGGGGACAAGCCTAGTCACGGCACGGAGATGATGTTCGCCTGGTGTGCGGACATATCTCATGGTCAAGGGTTGAGTCTCAGCAGTTCGCAGTGAGGTAGCTGATCTACTGCTTAGGACACCCCGACCGAGAACTAAGTCTTCTACAAATGGTTTCATACCTCATCGCCGTATGGGGTGAATATCGAGCAGCTTTCCGCCCGCTTTGATCGGCGGACGGCAGAGACCTCTTTCTGCGCTCGACCGGGCGGGGCTGGAGCGGGAGCCCCAGGTCCCCATCATGTTGAAGTCTCCCTTTGCAATCGTGCTGAGCTTTTGGGCGGGATTTCGGCTTAGAGGTGTTCGGCCGTAATCCCTCACCTTGTATCCTCGCGCCGTTGGCTTATCAGCCTAGTACGTGGACCAAGTGTCAGCGGCTCCTCTCGAGTTGAGCAGGATTACCGTAGCAACGCCCTGTCATTAGTAGGGTAAAACTGACCTGTCTTACAAGGGTCCATTTCCAGAACCCGTTCAATATTAGACCGGACGTATCAAAATAGGGCTTTTTAGTTTGTCAATGGCCAAAATTCTGGAACCTGCGATTTCTGCAGGGTTAAGACCAAATTACCATAGCAGACGCTCTTTCATTAGGGGGTTAAGAGACTGGCCTGTCTTCCGTGGGTCTAATACCAGCACATGTTCACTATTAGACCCCACGAAGGTGCTCTCGATTTGACAGTCATTCTACAGTATTGGCGTGTTAAGTCAATTTAAGCCGCAGGGTCCACTCATGGTAGTGCCGTTCCATCGACATTTGATAGGGCAGACATTTGAAAGATGCGTCGCCGGAAACATGAGGCCATGCGATCAGCACAAAGTTATCCAGAGTCACCAGTGGGGACACCGCAACCCCGCGAGGGGAAACGACGATTGGTTTTGAACTAATAATAGCGCTCTTTCCGCGAGGGTCGGAGCTTGGTAAGCATGTATTAGCTCTAGAATTGCCACAGTTATCAAAGTAGGATCGTGTCATCTAAGGAACCTCGACTGATTTAATGAGCCATTCGCGGTTTCGCCGTGAGACAGTGTGAACTTAGACATGCATGTCTTAATCTTTGAGACAAGCATATGACTACTGGCAGGATCAACCAGATATCTGTCGGAGACGTACGTACCGCACACACTGGTCGGCGGAGGACGAGTGTGTAAAAAGCCTCACTGGGACGGCCGCAGGGACCGACTGACGGAACGGACGGACGGTTGTTCCACCGTCCCTCACTCCGTCGACCTAGGACCGCCTGACAGGGGCCCCTACACGCACCAGACGACCGACCGACCGGGCTCGCTCGAGGAGGGATGGCAGCGCTCTGTGCAGAACGGATCCTAACGACATCGGCGATGAATTTCAGTGGGACTAGAGACAATTTGGCCTGCTGGCCTGCCCTTCTCCCGAGGGTTGGTCCGGAGAACACAGGGCCTTCAGGCACGATTCCTGCTTTCCATTTGCCGGTCACAAGCTCTTTGCGAGAGTCTGATCACCAGCGAGACGAACTGTCGAGCTCTGCTTTAAGCCTTCGAAAAATTACCACCGACTGTCAAAGTTTCTCGTTACGGACCAGAGCAGCGCACCTCATTGGAGGCCACGACACCTACCTACACCGGGAAAGGCGAGCAAGCGTTTTCGGCAAGCCCGCGCTATCGCTCCGTCTGGCGGGACTGAGATCGCTTTACGAACACTGGTTGAGATTGAATCGCGGTGGCGAGACAACTACCCCAGATCTCAGAGCATTCAATTTTTTAGAAATATAACCCGCTGTCTTCATCATTTTGAAATAATCGTATAGTTCACAAAGAAACAACACCTAGACTTCACATAAATAAACAACACCTTCACTTCACACAATGGAACAACACCATAGCTTCACAGAAAGGAATAACACCGATACTTCACTGAAAAAAACAACACTGTACTTAAGAGAAGGAAACAACACCGGTATTTTAGAAATAGAAACAATACCTTCACATAACAGAAGGAAACAACATCTTCACTGAACAGGAAGAAACAATACTGACACTTCAGTGGAAGAAACCAGACTGACACTTCACATATAAATTAATAAACAAGGAACACATATCCGTTTGGATCACTTTCTGATTTATGGAAGTTCGTCACTGTTCTGTTCTGCTCTTGAAGCATAAAGTTACAACTTTGACATTTATTATCTACTCTGACCAAGTCCGAACCATCCGGTTCAACTGTCGAATCAGAATTCTTTCTTACTTCATGTACATGTCGTCACTAAGAGTATTTTGTTAAATACCGTCCGCTAAACAAAAGAAGAACGTTAAGAATCCCATCTCAGTCGTAGCCTTAGTCGACCTGCACTTCTACATGGTCGGATGCCTTTTCGCAGGTGCCAACTTTGTCGTGAGCTGATTTCGTTCTTAGCGGACTAGGCTCGAGCAACTTATTATCCTGCTGCGTTGGGACATTTGCCGTGGAGTGTGGTTAGCCGATACGCGAGTCCATCTTAATAGACTCAGTTACTAGAGCAAAGTAGAACCACATTCTGTTAGGCGCCATGTATGCTGCTCTTATCAGACCATCTAACCATGGCTAGTGTTATTCCGTGTCACGCAGTTATTACGACATGCTCCCTGTGGAGCAGTGGTGCCATTATTGTCCTTGTTATACACAAAGACCCCGGTCGACCACTCCGGATTATCATATTCCCATAAACAGGGATAATGTACAATTTCGATGAGACGAGAAGGTCAATGTGGAAAGTAAGCATATTCAACAGATAAGACACGTATTTAGCCACTGTTTAGTGTAGAATGAATATGGAAAACGTCCAGCACCTTGTTATAGGTTAATTTTTTTAACAAGAAGATGTTCAGAGGTAAAATAGAAAGAGCTGAGTACTACCGAGAACTAGCAAAAATAAACTGTGCTGAGCAATGCACACTGACAACACTGTTACAAATCTTCTTTGCTCTGTTACTGTAACATACATTTAGTAATATAAATGAAGAAATCTGCCTTCACACTAGGTCGGATGGTAGATTTTTTAACCTTGCAAGGCTCAAGGCCAACACGAAGATAAGGGAGATCACCTTCATGGACTTGCTTTTCGCTGATGAGGCTGTAATTGTCACCCACAGCCAGCAGGAACTTCAGAGACTGATAGATTGCTTTTCCCAGGCTTGCAAAGATGTTGGACTCACAGTAAGTCTCAACTAAACAAATTTTCTGGGATAGGAAGTAGATGGCACGGCAAGTCTTAACATCGATAATTATGAACTGGCAGCTGGGCATCAATTCACATGCCTGGGATCCCTAATCAATGACAAGCTCTCTCTAGACCCAGAAAGAGACAGTCACACTGGCAAAGCTGCTGCTACATTTGCTCACTTCACAACGCGTGTTTGAAAATCCAGAAACTGACAATTAATATAAAGGCCATGGAATACAATGCATGTGTTGTAAGCACACTTCTATATAGCAGCGAGCCTTGGACAATTAATGTCGAACAAGAGCACAGACTTAACACCTTCCATCTACGACGCCAGCGATCCATTCTTGGAACTACATGGAGAGACAGAGTGACAAATGCAAAGGTGCACTCTCGCACTGGTCTCCCAAGCATTTACACTCTACTTAGGTAGCGAACACTACGATGGCTTGGTCATGTTCGTCGCATGGAAGATGGCCGCATTCACAGAGAAATCCTCTATGGACAGTTGGCAAATGGCACGAGAACAGTCGGCCGACACAGTTGAGGTTCAAAGATGTGTGCAAGCGTGAAATGAAGGCCCTGGACATGATTCTGACTTCCTGGGAAGACGAAGCTGCAGACCGATCCAGGTTGAGATGCACTCTGAATGATCACATCACGCCCTTCCAACACAGAGAATTGAAAAGATAACGCCGCAATGAAAAATCCAACAAAATCTAAGTATACATTTTGTTGTTATTATTTGTTTTGTTTTTTCCACTACAAGTCATATCACCCTTGGTCAGTCATGACTGAAAGGGGCTACTAACTGTGCTTAATCTATAATGGGGAACGTCAACAATGATGGAAAGTATGAGAAGTTTGAGTCATTAACGATCGGTGGGAACGACATTCCAGAGGTTAGAACTGCTGATGACACAGTTTTTCTGTCAAAGTGCGCTGCGAGACATCCTACCGATAATACTGTCAGTAAAACAACAGAGAACACCAAAATCTATACCTGAATATAAGCAAGACCAACAGAATGAGCACAGACAACGACCAAACCTAAAGTTATTCTAGATCAACAGGAAATGGAGAAAGTCATAAGTTTTGAGTACCTCGGCTCAGTTATAAACAACAATGGAGATTGCCTATGGCAATGCGGAGGTTGAATAAAATTAGAAAATGTTGGCATAATTCTAATAAAATGACGCACACAAAAACCTGTGAACTTGCATCTTCCCGGTGGCAACGTATTAATGTGAAGCAGGGATCGCAACACAAACACTTAAGAAACGGATTGAATCTTTTGAACTAATATCTTAACAATGCTCAAAACATCATGGATAAGGAACATGGAAAATGCAGATATCCTACAAGTACTGAATACCGAGGAAAATTGGTTAGTAAACAATATCTTGTCCAGAAAGCTAAAATATTTTGGCCACATCAAACGTCATAATGGCCTGAAGAGAACAATACTGGAGGGTACGGTGCCTGGAAAGCGGGGTATAGACAGACCGAGGAGAAGATGGACACAAGACACAAGAGGTTCTGAAGATAATAACGACAGAGGTGGGAGTTCTGACTAGAGATCGAGAGTCTTACAGATCGGCTGTTGTGAGAGCGACGTTCTGCGAAGGACATGCTACGTGATTATGATGATGATGAATCACAGAACACGTATAATAAAAATAAGTATAAATAGTTTCAACAATGGGCAAATATATGAACTGTGTATCATGCTACGATCGGATGTGATCCAACTAATTTTATTGGCTGAATTGTCATAATTCCCTGGCATATTCTTGTGATTTACAATGCTGATGTATTGTGGCTGAAACAATAATGATACAGATGTGCATATGTCCACTCTGCCTTTGATTGTGTGTACGTCAGTTAAGAAGTTATCTAATCCTGCACAAACAACCAACAATAGAGTAGGGATCAAGTTGCTGAGCAGTGCATGAGATGCTGTGGTCAGCGATCTAAAGATGACTGCTAGCGTCAGGTCAGCGAAACAAAGCTGCGAAGACCCGTTTACACATCTACGTGGTGATCCTGGAAAACATGCTGCAACAGAACAAACGGACTAAGAAGAAGGGATCAACGAGGGAAGGCTAACCCGGTACCCAAATATGCCTGCTAACGTTGGATATATAGGACCGAAAGTGCAAATATCGCAGTCAAATTGTAAACTACAACAAAACGCATTCCGTTCTTCGGACTACATTCTGCTACTCGCAAAGCCCTTTTCATGGCTTGTTAGTGGGAATTAAAGAACGAACGACGTAGAAGAAGAAGAAAACAATAGCCTATAACGCAGGATTGATGGATAGTTAAACAGATAAATATGTAATCATGTATATATATATATATATATATATATATATATATATATATATATATATATATATATATATATATGCACAGAAAGAGACAGACAGGCCGACTTATAGATAAACAGATAGATAGATAGATAGGTAGATAGATAGATAGATAGATAGATAGATAGATAGATAGATAGATAGATAGATAGATAGATAGATAGATAGATAGATAGATAGATAGACTTTGGATACGATTGAAATGACTAGGACCAAGTTGATGTTCCTGACTGATGGCATCGTTTTTTGACTATGTTTGTAGCAGGGTTTGGATTATTGTAATTGTAGTATTGCGCGAGATTGTTTTGTCATGTTATCGGATATGAATTTGTCAAAGTGATATTCTTACAGTTCCCGCACCATCCATAACCTGATGGTCCATTAATTTCAAGAACTGGATATTCTAACTATTATCTCACGTACGAACATTTGTTGTATTCGTTGATTTGTACATCATGAGAACATGTGCGTGGAAGACTTTCTTAAAACATCCAGAACCAAAGGCGCAATGATTCTTAAAGTGTTACAGAGCACATGGGAATGAAATGACGCTGCTCTGAAGTTTACCGAGTACATTACAGTTTTTGTAGACCTGATCTAGACTTATGACACCGTGAGAAGGGAAGGGTGCTGTTTGTTTGTCACGGCTGACTCATTGCATTTGTCCTCCAGTTTCTTGATGGCTCTAATGATGTGTGACGGAGAATTATATGTAAGCTACCAAGTCGCCAACGGTGTCAAGCAGGATGTGTGATCGCTTAGACACTCTACAGCATGGTCTTTTGAGCAATGGTATCTGATGTTGTACATGGCGCTGTTACTGGCGTGAGAGTCAGATACAGGACAAGAGTCAGTTAATCCTTCCGAGACGCCCGAAGTGTTACACCGAAGTTAGTGAGGCCACAGTCTTGGGTCTCCTATGTGTGAACGCCTGTTTTAGCAGAAACATCCACGTTTTCAGATCTAGTCATCCCATTGGATGCCTAATATACGTCTCTGGTTGCGCACTTGGAAGGCCTCTAGTATCAATATGTCATGTTTGAGTAAGGACTGCTGTACTAGGGACGTTACAAAACGTGATGACAGTCTCACACGTAACTTAACGTCTGTATACTGGTTTAGATGCACACATTTAAATATGTTTTACGCAATAACAGTTGCACGCGTTTTGCCGATGTTTTACACGATGTCAGCCACACAAGTTTGCCGATGTTTGACATGATGCCAGTCACACACAGTTATATATGTTTTACGTGATGCCAGTCAGGAAACGTGTATAGATGTTTTACGTGATGTCAGTCACACGTTTATAGATGTTTTACTTGATGTCAGTCAAACACGTTTATATATGTTTTACGGGATGTCAGTCACACACGTTTGTAGAAGTTTCAGGTGATGCAAGTCACACACGTTAATAGATTGTTTACGTGTTGTCAGTCACACACAGATATATGTTTCGGCTAGCATTTTTATTCTCGGCTATTTAAACTAGGGATGCACCGAAAAACCGATTCGAATTCGGCTCGGTACTGAATAGTGCATTTTATAGACCGAAAAGTACCCTGAAACCGAATACTAACAGGTTAAAGGGCAGGATGATTATTGGAAAGCCAGAATATTTCAGTTTTAATTGGTGTTGTGGTATTATAGGAGCCATTTGTACAACTCGTGTGAGAGATCGGCAATGTAAATGTATGTTTGTATGTTGTGTTGCCAGTCATCCGATGTATCTTGTTGTGTCTGCAGAAGTACACATGTAACGACTGTTACAGAAATCATATCATCCTGCAACACCTGCGTTATAGGCTATTGTTTTCTTCTTCTTCTACGTCGTTCGTTCTTTAATTCCCACTAACAAGCCATGAAAAGGGCTTTGCGAGTAGCAGAATGTAGTCCGAAGAACGGAATGCGTTTTGTTGTAGTTTACAATTTGACTGCGATATTTGCACTTTCGGTCCTATATATCCAACGTTAGCAGGCATATTTGGGTACCGGGTTAGCCTTCCCTCGTTGATCCCTTCTTCTTAGTCCGTTTGTTCTGTTGCAGCATGTTTTCCAGGATCACCACGTAGATGTGTAAACGGGTCTTCGCAGCTTTGTTTCGCTGACCTGACGCTAGCAGTCATCTTTAGATCGCTGACCACAGCATCTCATGCACTGCTCAGCAACTTGATCCCTACTCTATTGTTGGTTGTTTGTGCAGGATTAGATAACTTCTTAACTGACGTACACACAATCAAAGGCAGAGTGGACATATGCACATCTGTATCATTATTGTTTCAGCCACAATACATCAGCATTGTAAATCACAAGAATATGCCAGGGAATTATGACAATTCAGCCAATAAAATTAGTTGGATCACATCCGATCGTAGCATGATACACAGTTCATATATTTGCCCATTGTTGAAACTATTTATACTTATTTTTATTATACGTGTTCTGTGATTCATCATCATCATAATCACGTAGCATGTCCTTCGCAGAACGTCGCTCTCACAACAGCCGATCTGTAAGACTCTCGATCTCTAGTCAGAACTCCCACCTCTGTCGTTATTATCTTCAGAACCTCTTGTGTCTTGTGTCCATCTTCTCCTCGGTCTGTCTATACCCCGCTTTCCAGGCACCGTACCCTCCAGTATTGTTCTCTTCAGGCCATTATGACGTTTGATGTGGCCAAAATATTTTAGCTTTCTGGACAAGATATTGTTTACTAACCAATTTTCCTCGGTATTCAGTACTTGTAGGATATCTGCATTTTCCATGTTCCTTATCCATGATGTTTTGAGCATTGTTAAGATATTAGTTCAAAAGATTCAATCCGTTTCTTAAGTGTTTGTGTTGCGATCCCTGCTTCACATTAATACGTTGCCACCGGGAAGATGCAAGTTCACAGGTTTTTGTGTGCGTCATTTTATTAGAATTATGCCAACATTTTCTAATTTTATTCAACCTCCGCATTGCCATAGGCAATCTCCATTGTTGTTTATAACTGAGCCGAGGTACTCAAAACTTATGACTTTCTCCATTTCCTGTTGATCTAGAATAACTTTAGGTTTGGTCGTTGTCTGTGCTCATTCTGTTGGTCTTGCTTATATTCAGGTATAGATTTTGGTGTTCTCTGTTGTTTTACTGACAGTATTATCGGTAGGATGTCTCGCAGCGCACTTTGACAGAAAAACTGTGTCATCAGCAGTTCTAACCTCTGGAATGTCGTTCCCACCGATCGTTAATGACTCAAACTTCTCATACTTTCCATCATTGTTGACGTTCCCCATTATAGATTAAGCACAGTTAGTAGCCCCTTTCAGTCATGACTGACCAAGGGTGATATGACTTGTAGTGGAAAAAACAAAACAAATAATAACAACAAAATGTATACTTAGATTTTGTTGGATTTTTCATTGCGGCGTTATCTTTTCAATTCTCTGTGTTGGAAGGGCGTGATGTGATCATTCAGAGTGCATCTCAACCTGGATCGGTCTGCAGCTTCGTCTTCCCAGGAAGTCAGAATCATGTCCAGGGCCTTCATTTCACGCTTGCACACATCTTTGAACCTCAACTGTGTCGGCCGACTGTTCTCGTGCCATTTGCCAACTGTCCATAGAGGATTTCTCTGTGAATGCGGCCATCTTCCATGCGACGAACATGACCAAGCCATCGTAGTGTTCGCTACCTAAGTAGAGTGTAAATGCTTGGGAGACCAGTGCGAGAGTGCACCTTTGCATTTGTCACTCTGTCTCTCCATGTAGTTCCAAGAATGGATCGCTGGCGTCGTAGATGGAAGGTGTTAAGTCTGTGCTCTTGTTCGACATTAATTGTCCAAGGCTCGCTGCTATATAGAAGTGTGCTTACAACACATGCATTGTATTCCATGGCCTTTATATTAATTGTCAGTTTCTGGATTTTCAAACACGCGTTGTGAAGTGAGCAAATGTAGCAGCAGCTTTGCCAGTGTGACTGTCTCTTTCTGGGTCTAGAGAGAGCTTGTCATTGATTAGGGATCCCAGGCATGTGAATTGATGCCCAGCTGCCAGTTCATAATTATCGATGTTAAGACTTGCCGTGCCATCTACTTCCTATCCCAGAAAATTTGTTTAGTTGAGACTTACTGTGAGTCCAACATCTTTGCAAGCCTGGGAAAAGCAATCTATCAGTCTCTGAAGTTCCTGCTGGCTGTGGGTGACAATTACAGCCTCATCAGCGAAAAGCAAGTCCATGAAGGTGATCTCCCTTATCTTCGTGTTGGCCTTGAGCCTTGCAAGGTTAAAAAATCTACCATCCGACCTAGTGTGAAGGCAGATTTCTTCATTTATATTACTAAATGTATGTTACAGTAACAGAGCAAAGAAGATTTGTAACAGTGTTGTCAGTGTGCATTGCTCAGCACAGTTTATTTTTGCTAGTTCTCGGTAGTACTCAGCTCTTTCTATTTTACCTCTGAACATCTTCTTGTTAAAAAAATTAACCTATAACAAGGTGCTGGACGTTTTCCATATTCATTCTACACTAAACAGTGGCTAAATACGTGTCTTATCTGTTGAATATGCTTACTTTCCACATTGACCTTCTCGTCTCATCGAAATTGTACATTATCCCTGTTTATGGGAATATGATAATCCGGAGTGGTCGACCGGGGTCTTTGTGTATAACAAGGACAATAATGGCACCACTGCTCCACAGGGAGCATGTCGTAATAACTGCGTGACACGGAATAACACTAGCCATGGTTAGATGGTCTGATAAGAGCAGCATACATGGCGCCTAACAGAATGTGGTTCTACTTTGCTCTAGTAACTGAGTCTATTAAGATGGACTCGCGTATCGGCTAACCACACTCCACGGCAAATGTCCCAACGCAGCAGGATAATAAGTTGCTCGAGCCTAGTCCGCTAAGAACGAAATCAGCTCACGACAAAGTTGGCACCTGCGAAAAGGCATCCGACCATGTAGAAGTGCAGGTCGACTAAGGCTACGACTGAGATGGGATTCTTAACGTTCTTCTTTTGTTTAGCGGACGGTATTTAACAAAATACTCTTAGTGACGACATGTACATGAAGTAAGAAAGAATTCTGATTCGACAGTTGAACCGGATGGTTCGGACTTGGTCAGAGTAGATAATAAATGTCAAAGTTGTAACTTTATGCTTCAAGAGCAGAACAGAACAGTGACGAACTTCCATAAATCAGAAAGTGATCCAAACGGATATGTGTTCCTTGTTTATTAATTTATATGTGAAGTGTCAGTCTGGTTTCTTCCACTGAAGTGTCAGTATTGTTTCTTCCTGTTCAGTGAAGATGTTGTTTCCTTCTGTTATGTGAAGGTATTGTTTCTATTTCTAAAATACCGGTGTTGTTTCCTTCTCTTAAGTACAGTGTTGTTTTTTTCAGTGAAGTATCGGTGTTATTCCTTTCTGTGAAGCTATGGTGTTGTTCCATTGTGTGAAGTGAAGGTGTTGTTTATTTATGTGAAGTCTAGGTGTTGTTTCTTTGTGAACTATACGATTATTTCAAAATGATGAAGACAGCGGGTTATATTTCTAAAAAATTGAATGCTCTGAGATCTGGGGTAGTTGTCTCGCCACCGCGATTCAATCTCAACCAGTGTTCGTAAAGCGATCTCAGTCCCGCCAGACGGAGCGATAGCGCGGGCTTGCCGAAAACGCTTGCTCGCCTTTCCCGGTGTAGGTAGGTGTCGTGGCCTCCAATGAGGTGCGCTGCTCTGGTCCGTAACGAGAAACTTTGACAGTCGGTGGTAATTTTTCGAAGGCTTAAAGCAGAGCTCGACAGTTCGTCTCGCTGGTGATCAGACTCTCGCAAAGAGCTTGTGACCGGCAAATGGAAAGCAGGAATCGTGCCTGAAGGCCCTGTGTTCTCCGGACCAACCCTCGGGAGAAGGGCAGGCCAGCAGGCCAAATTGTCTCTAGTCCCACTGAAATTCATCGCCGATGTCGTTAGGATCCGTTCTGCACAGAGCGCTGCCATCCCTCCTCGAGCGAGCCCGGTCGGTCGGTCGTCTGGTGCGTGTAGGGGCCCCTGTCAGGCGGTCCTAGGTCGACGGAGTGAGGGACGGTGGAACAACCGTCCGTCCGTTCCGTCAGTCGGTCCCTGCGGCCGTCCCAGTGAGGCTTTTTACACACTCGTCCTCCGCCGACCAGTGTGTGCGGTACGTACGTCTCCGACAGATATCTGGTTGATCCTGCCAGTAGTCATATGCTTGTCTCAAAGATTAAGACATGCATGTCTAAGTTCACACTGTCTCACGGCGAAACCGCGAATGGCTCATTAAATCAGTCGAGGTTCCTTAGATGACACGATCCTACTTTGATAACTGTGGCAATTCTAGAGCTAATACATGCTTACCAAGCTCCGACCCTCGCGGAAAGAGCGCTATTATTAGTTCAAAACCAATCGTCGTTTCCCCTCGCGGGGTTGCGGTGTCCCCACTGGTGACTCTGGATAACTTTGTGCTGATCGCATGGCCTCATGTTTCCGGCGACGCATCTTTCAAATGTCTGCCCTATCAAATGTCGATGGAACGGCACTACCATGAGTGGACCCTGCGGCTTAAATTGACTTAACACGCCAATACTGTAGAATGACTGTCAAATCGAGAGCACCTTCGTGGGGTCTAATAGTGAACATGTGCTGGTATTAGACCCACGGAAGACAGGCCAGTCTCTTAACCCCCTAATGAAAGAGCGTCTGCTATGGTAATTTGGTCTTAACCCTGCAGAAATCGCAGGTTCCAGAATTTTGGCCATTGACAAACTAAAAAGCCCTATTTTGATACGTCCGGTCTAATATTGAACGGGTTCTGGAAATGGACCCTTGTAAGACAGGTCAGTTTTACCCTACTAATGACAGGGCGTTGCTACGGTAATCCTGCTCAACTCGAGAGGAGCCGCTGACACTTGGTCCACGTACTAGGCTGATAAGCCAACGGCGCGAGGATACAAGGTGAGGGATTACGGCCGAACACCTCTAAGCCGAAATCCCGCCCAAAAGCTCAGCACGATTGCAAAGGGAGACTTCAACATGATGGGGACCTGGGGCTCCCGCTCCAGCCCCGCCCGGTCGAGCGCAGAAAGAGGTCTCTGCCGTCCGCCGATCAAAGCGGGCGGAAAGCTGCTCGATATTCACCCCATACGGCGATGAGGTATGAAACCATTTGTAGAAGACTTAGTTCTCGGTCGGGGTGTCCTAAGCAGTAGATCAGCTACCTCACTGCGAACTGCTGAGACTCAACCCTTGACCATGAGATATGTCCGCACACCAGGCGAACATCATCTCCGTGCCGTGACTAGGCTTGTCCCCTGGTCAAATGCACTCCTTCGAGAGAAATCGCAGGTCGCTGACATTTGGTCCATGTGCTTGGCTGATGAGCCAATGGTGCGAAGCTACCATCTGAGGGACTACGGTCGAACGCCTCTAAGCCAGAACCCCTTCCTAAATCTCAGCACCGCTGTGATTGGAGGCTACGACATAGCTGGGACCTAGGGCTTGTGTCTCAGCCCGGCCAGGTCGAGCCGCAGAAATGCACCTGGATAAATGCACTCCTGCCTTGCTCTTTACCTCTGTCTGCTATGTCATCCCAATGGACGCAGAAGAGATGCAGTCCAGCGGACATTGCACCCTCTGCCCTATTGTGACAACCTCCCAGGTGGCGGGGAATGCTAGGCGTACCATCACTGCAGATGAGCCGAGAAAATACAAGGAGCAAAGAGATACCTCACTCACATGCACATGCTACGTTTCTGGCAGGACGTGACGATCCTGGGACACAGTCACACTGGACTGCCTCTCTTCCGGGATAGTACAAACTAGTACATAGTCCATCATATCATATCATTGCCAAACCCTATAGACACGAGTGGGGAAGACTCGATAGTCCTGCAAGACAACTTCCCAAAGAGAGACAACTCTGACCAAAAACAACTGCTGCCTTGCAGTTAGGCTGGGGACAGCCAAAGGCTAAGAAGGGCAACCCTACAGAAACGCCTGTTGAAATCGGATGCACGGAGCCACTGGCTTAACAAAATAAAACAGTGCAACGTAAATATCGCTGTAAACAGCGTACGATGAAGAAGAAGAAGAAGAATGCTCTGAGAATACTGATATAACCGTTTATTTAATTAAAGTAAATAATTGATATAATCTGGCCTTACAAACCAGGAGCTTCATTATCTTGTCAGGGGGTCTGGTCGGAAATAGAAGCAACATGAGAACAACGGGACTGATCTATTCTGGTCACCGTCGTCCCTTTTAAAATGGATAGTAAACTTGGCCTCATTTCTTATGTTCATACTGCTTTGCTTTTTACATTTTCTCTTTTGTTTCATCGTCCTCTACCTTCTTCTTTTCTTTTTTTCAGCAACCGTTTCCACGTTGCCAACGACAATTCATTCTTATTTCTTCCTCTTTCACTATATCATCCTCATCCTTCTCGAACGTTTGATTCTATTTCTCCCTCCAACATTGTCCAATGAAGAAATCATTCCTAATTCCTACTTTTTTTCTTCCTTCTTTCCTTGACATTTTCCTTCAAATTCTCATTAAACATTGACCTACATTTCAACCTTTTCCCTTCTCCAATTCCAATGTCCAGCCAACACCGCCTAGTACCTGTCAACAGATCCGTTCTCGTTCAAAATAGATCTACGCGTCTGGCGTCTTAAAATAGATTACGGACGAACGACAATATTGCTAAAGCTGGCACAAAAACTGTCGGAAACTGATCTCGCTAATCTGATACTCTGATAATCTGAAACACAGCCCGCCATTCTCGTCCATTGGTTCAGATTCAGGCATAGATCGAAACAGACTGGTTAGAACACAAAAACAGCTGTTGTGCATAGCGACCGTCCAACTTTCTAAACAAATAAGATTTTCATCAGAATTATTTATACTACTTCCGCTTTCATATATTTGCCATTAATGAAAACAACGAAAACCGGGACACAATGACAACATAATCGCGTGATGAAACCAGACAGTCAATGAAAACGACAAAAATCACAGCAAATAAATGAAATGTACTAAAAGGAGACAATTCGAGGAAAGGTATAGAATAACAACACACAATATGACGATACAAGTGAAACAAGATGGCAGGAGCTGATGCACTAGGATGAAGATCAACTCCAATGCCATATTAATGCTCTTTGCACATCACGTGGTAATTTTGATTTGAATTATTAGTGCATGGCAAACATCAACTATGAAGATTAGTAAAAATCAAGACCCACTAAACACAAAGTAAACAACATCAAACTTAAGTACCCACAAGATTTCAAATATCTGGGAAGTATTGTATGGGAGATAGACATCTTTATAGAAAAACTGGAAACTAGATGTCAGAGAGCCATGACTTATTAACTGCCACCATTACTTAAACAACGGAACATAAGCTTGGCAAGATAACAGCAGATGATAAACAGTATATGTATACCATCAAAGATGTTCTAATATAAGACGAACATATGAATCATAGATGCTTCTAACATAGTGAACATATGAAATATATATGTTCAAACATATAGCGAACACATGAATCCTAGTTCTTAAAAACATACAGCGAACATATGAAACATATATGTTTAACATACACCGAATATATGAAACATAATAGATGTTAAATCATACAAATAACACAGTAAACATATATATTCCAACATACAGTGAATATATGAAATATATATGACTAACAGACAGCGAACATATGAAACCTAGATGACTAACAGACAGCGAACAAATGAAGCATAGATGACTGACAGACAATGAACATATGAAACATAGATGCCTAACAGACAGTAAACATATGAAACCTAGATGATTAACGACAGCGAACAATTGAAACATAGATGACTAACAGACAGCGAACAAATGAAACATATACGACTAATCGATAGGAAAATATGACACATAGATGACAAACAGACAGTGAACATATAACACATGCACTATGACAAACAGGCAGCGAACATATGAAACATAGATGACTAACCAACAGGGAACATATGAAACATAGATGACTGACAGACAGTGAACATATCAAACAAAGATAAGATGGTTCTGACATACATCGTATATATGGATCATAGTTGTTCTAGCATATAGCGGACATATGAAAAATTAAACACTTTTAAGTAAAGCAGCTGTTGTTTCTTTCCTAGCTAAACCTTGTCTTACACAATCACTCACTTTCTTACCCGTTGGATTCCCACGTTATACTCTCTCTCACACTTCACCTTGTTCATTCATTGATTCACTCATTCGCTGGCTTGTTCACCTGCTCATTTACAAGGTCACTGACTGATTTCTCACGCCCATCCTCTGGCATATACTCTTTCTCACTGATGCTTATTATTTGGCGCACTCATGACCCAGGCACATTCACTGACCCAGGCGCACTCACTGACCCAGGCACACTCACTGACCCAGGCGCACTCACTGACCCAGGAACATTCACTGACCCAGGCACACTCACTGACCCAGGCGTACTCACTAACCCAGGCACACTCACTGACCCAGGTACACTCCCTGACCCAGGTATACTCACTGACCCAGACACATTCACTGACCCAGGCACACTCACTGACCCAGTCATACTCACTGACCCAGACGCACTCACAGGCCCAGGCGCACGCACTCACTGACCCAGGCACACTCATTGACCCAGGCATACTCACTGACCCAGGCGCACTCACTAACCCAGACGCACGCACTCACTGACCGAGGCATACTCACTGACCCAGGAGCACTCACTAACCCAGGCATACTCACTGACCCAGGCATACTCACTGACCCAGGCACATTCACTGACCCAGGCACACTCACTGACCCAGGCATACTCACTGACCCAGGCACATTCACTGACCCAGGAACACTGACAGTCACTCGCTGAATTTATGTACTGTTCATATACTCACCTATCAATATATATCTTTCTCTCTCTTTCTCACTCTCTCTAGCATAATCATTCATTTGTGTCGAATTCAACCATACAGAGACACTCAGTTACTGTTTCTCTTACTCACACACTCACTCAATACTTCAGCTTTTACTTATGCACAACCATTCATCCACTAACTCACTTCTTCTCTCACTCACATACTCCTTTTCGTTTCTTCATTCTGTCACACAATTGGAATCATCTAGTCGATCGCTGAGACATTCAATATCTAACTTAATAACGCACAGACATACCTTCCCTGTCACTCTGCCACAGGCCGCCACCATACTTGAATGACTACAGTAGCCACTTCGTTGACATCACGTTTGTCCAGCAAACAACTTCTCGAATGTCTACCTGAACTCCGATAGTCTGCCATTATATTTAAGTTCTAGACTAATCTCATTCTGTCCGTACAGTGTACGGGCGACGACTGCAGTTGAATTCTTACTGTAGGGTTGCGTCACAGCATGTTGTGTACTCTCGCGGTAGTAGTTTATATAGCAGTTTGTTTTACATAATGAAGCTGCTAGCCCCATTCAAAATCCTTTTCAGTCGACGTTTACTACATGCATAAGGACTGGCTATAGCTGAGCGGTCAAGGGGCTTACCTATCAAGATGCAGTAGCGTGAAACAGTGGGGTTTCGAATTGTCACACGTTTCAAGCGTTCCCAGCTCTCAAGGAGGTGAGATCAGTGTACATTCATGTTGGAGATTGACAAACAACATGAAGGATACGTTTTTTTTTAAGTAAAAGAACCATTTGCAATTTATAATCGATAAGAATATGCTGTTAGCCTCTCTTCAGGCAAGATTCTGAGAAGTTTTGAAATGTCTACCCAACACGCAATCTACCTTGCCCCAGGCCGTGTAAGACTCAGGAAGAAAACATAACGAATAAATAACGTATAGTACTATAGATAGCCTTTAGCTATAGAACAAAATGGCAGTAGGTAAAACCTACCTATTGAATGTCCTTATTACAAGTACATAGTATAGATGTGCAGAGTACCTTTCATTTTATTCACTGTAAATGCTCCTTGGTTCACAAGGAACAAATCACATTAACCTTTTTTAAAATGATCATGACAAAAACACACATCGGTCCTTGAACATGTTGAATGCTCCAATGTTCTTATAGGGCAAACACACACATAACAAACAGAATTCGCAAATGTTTTGACATTTTTCCATGTTCCTGGCATTTATCTATCAAGTCGAAATCGGCCATCTAAATGTTTTCCACATGCTGTAGTCAACATGCGGGCTATTTTTATCTGTCGCTCGGCTAGGCCACGGCCAGCCCAACTTGTTTTCCTTATCTGTGAAACAACATTGAGCTTTCTGGCTGCAGTGCGTTAAACGTGTATTGAAATTATGGAGAATACGTTAGGCCTGATTGTACACATATTAAACAGTGCTGACTCTACATGATGATTGTAGAACAACGTTCATTAAATATCGATAAGCCTGATGTCATTTGTCTACAGGAGAATGAGTTTACTGTATCCAACAGGAGAGCACAGAATAGTAATACAGTTACAAGCAAGTAAGAGTCGGCAGAGGTGGGTTGTGAATGGCACTGGTTACCTCAACACATACAAATTACAAACCCCAGGCAAATGCCTTGTACACGTATTCGAGCCATCAAGTCCAGGTCAAACATGCCTATTGGGATGGGAGGGAGGGGAAGGAAGGAAGTGGGGAGCGCTAGCTCAGTTGTTAGTACTCTGGCTTGACAATCAAACGATCTGGGTTCAATGCCCATGTGATGCAGTATATATTTCCGAACATAAACCGGCTCCAGTCGACCCAGTCACATAAATTGGGTACCAGAAATAAATCTTACCGGTGTGATGCTGACCACACCACCCAGTATGTGCCATGGGAACCAGTATGTGCCATGGGTCACACAATAATATTGGCCTAACGCCATATTTCCTATTGGCCGAACGGCGAGACGAAATCTTTGCTCATAATATATAGATCACAACAAAAACATGCTTGTGTCAAATTGTCAAAGCAATTTTTGTTTTAATGGGTGCAAAAGTTGATGGACAAGATCGTTAGGCGGGACACACAGTACTCTTAGTGTGAAAAGGTCAACAATTAGTGTAAACGTGTGACAGAGTTATGAACTGATCACGGAAATCTAAATAGTCGTCTCACTTGACATGCGTTTAGACAAAATTAACATAATTATAAATAGTCAGCGTGTGTTTACTATAGGGAGGTCGTGCTGAATAAATATACTGTAATTCATAGAGGAGGTTATCAAACTGATAGATAAAGGGGAGCCAGTGGATGTTATTTATCTGGATTTTGCTAAGGCCTTTGAGTACCTCATTAAAGATTATTTAGAAAGTGAAAGCAAAATGGATTAGGTGGGGTAGTTGTCAAATATATTGAAAATTAGTTAACCGGAAGAAGGCAGAGAGTGGGCATACATATGGAGTACTCTGAGAAGTACAGAGTGGAGAGCTACAGGGTTAGGTTTGGTACCAATTTTGTTCTTAATATATACAAACGATTTGGACATTGATATCGGATCCATGATTGTAAAATTCGCAAGCTGGCAAATGGAATTTAATGTAGATAAAAGTACAATCATCCACACGGGTAGATCAAATATGGAACATAATTACAGAATGGCTGGGCACAATATTAGAATAATAGTAATGGAAAAGGACCTAGGGGTTATAATAGATCATACAGGTAAAGTGAGTGAGCAAGTCTAGGCAGCAGTGTAAAAGGCAAATGCAATGTTAGGTATGACAAAAATACATATTAGACCTTAGAGCAAGGAAGTGATAATCAAACTGTATAAAGCATTAGTTAGACCTAGACTGGAGTACTGTGTACAGGTGTGGAGTTCTTATCGTAAAGGGGAAACATGCTGGAAAGGATACAAAAAAGCGTAACATCCCTGATAGTGGGATTCCAGAATTACAGTTATGACGAAAGACTCAGACAAACCGGCCTACTTTGTCTAGAAAAGAGAAGAATTCGAGGTAAATAAACAGGTTTATAAGATAATCAAAGGAACGGACAAATTAGAAATAAAAACAATTTTTTTTCAAAATACAAACACTTACAAGAATAAGCGGGCATAGCTACAAAATTAACTAAAGAAAGGTTCAGATTAGATTATAGGAAATATTATTTTAGTCAGAGAGTGGTGAAAGCTTAGAATGCATTAACCAGAAAGTAGTGGAGGCAGGGACAATTAATGCATTGAAGCATATATTGGATGCACATAACTTTTAGAGCAAGGAAATGTAAATGAAACTGGTTGTTTACAGACTCTGCAGAGTTTTCTAAGCCAGTATAAGTTGTAGCACATTTAATCGTTGTACTGTGACACCGTTCTATTTCCTCTAACTATTGTACTTCAATTCCTTACCAGAAAAACACAATAGTACCATTCGGACACTGTACTTCAAAACACTCACATTTATTATTGTTTACTCTGTAACTTGTTGTTAATAAGGTTTTCTATAACTTGTTGTTAGTAAGGTTTTCTGTAACTTATTGTTATTAACGTTTTCAGTAACTTGTTGTTAGTAAGGTTTACTGTAACTTGCTATGATATTCAAAGTGTCTATTACTTGTTGTTAGTAGCGCTTTCTGTAACTTGTTGTAAGTAAAGTTTTATGTAACCTATTGTTAGTAATGTTACCTGTATCTTGTTGATAGTCAAATTGTCTCTTACTTGTTGTTAGTAAGGTTTTCTGTAAATTCTTTATAGTCAAGATGTCTTTTAATTCTTGTTAGTAAGGTTTTATGTGATGTTAGTAAGGTTTTATGTAACTTGTTAGTTATGTTTTCTGTAACTTGCTATTAGTAAAGATGTCTCTAACTTGTTGATAGTCAAGATGTTTTTCACTTGTGGTGAGTAAATTTTTCTGTAACTTGTTGTTAATAAGATTTTATGTAACGTGTTAGAAAGGTTTTCTGAAGTTCTAGTTTATAACATATATTTGTTTGTAAATCTGGATGTTGACATTTATTTGCGTGTTTTTAATACTGGCTAGTCTTCTTTCCTCTGCCCAGACGTTAGTCTCCTCTTCCTTGCCCAGACATTAGTCTCCTCTTCCCTGCCAAGACGTTAGTCTCCTCTTCTTTGCCCAGACATTAGTCTCCTCTTCCCTGCCCAGCCATTAGTCTCCTCTTCCCTGCCCAGCCATTAGTCTCCTCTTCCCTGCCCAGACCTTAGTCTTCTCTTCCCTGCCCAGACATTAGTCTCCTCTTCCCTGCCCAGACATTAGTCTCCTCTTCCCTGCCCAGACCTTAGTCTTCTCTTCCCTGCCCAGACATAAGTCTCCTCTTCCCTGCCTAGACCTTAGTCTTCTCTTCCCTGCCCAGACATTAGTCTCCTCTTCCCTGCCCAGACCTTAGTCTTCTCTTCCCTGCCCAGACTTTAGTCACCTCTCTCCTGACGAGACGTTAGTCCCCTGTCCCCTGCCCAGACCATAGTCTTCTCTCCCCTGCCCAGACATTAGTCTCATCTTCCCTGCCCAGACTTTAGTCACCTCTCCCCTGACGAGACGTTAGTCCCCTGTCCCCTGCCCAGACCATAGGCTCCTCTCCCCTGACGAGACGTTAGTCTCCTCTCCCCCGACGAGACGTTAGTCTCCTCTCCCTTGACGAGACGTTAGTCTCCTCTCCCCGGCCCAGACATTAGTCAACTCTCCCCTGCCCAGATGTTAGTCTCCTCTCCTCTGCCCAGACATTAGTCTCCTCTCTCCTGCCCAGACGTTAGTCTCCTCTCCCTGCCCAGACATTAGTCTCCTCTCCCCTGACGAGACGTTAGACTCCTCTTCCCTGACGAGACGTTAGTTTCCTCTACCCTGCCCAGATGTTAGTCTTAACACACCTGACCAGACGTGTCTCATCTCCTCCTAGAAATAACACAGACTGACGAAAAATGCGAATAACATCATTTCCATGAGAAATACAGAAAATAACAAGAAGTTGTCTTCCAATTCATAGCATGTACATACTGATACGTGATCCTCTTCTTCTTCTTTCTTCTTCTTCTTCTTCTTCGTCTTCTTCTTCTGCGTTCAGGCTAGGTCAGTAGTCCCGTCGCTAGGACGAAGTCCGAAGTCCTCTCCAAATTAGGGTGGCAGCCCCACAGCTTTGACTCTCTTTGGTCAGGTCCTCTCCAGATTCGAGTGGCAGCCCCACAGCTTTGACTTCCTTTGGCCAGGTCCTCTCCAGATTAGGGTGGCAGCCCCACAGCTTTGACTTCCTTTGGCCAGGTCCTCTCCAGATTAGGGTGGCAGCCCCACAGCTTTGACTTCCTTTGGCCAGGTCCTCTCCAGATTCGGGTGGCAGCTCCACAGCTTTGACTTCCTTTGGCCAGGTCCTCTCCAGATTAGGGTGGCAGCTCCACAGCTTTGACTTACTCTGCCCAAGTCCTCTCCAGATTCGGGTGGCAGCCCCACAGCTTTGACTTCCTCTGGCCAGGTTTGGCATCGTAGGTTTCTGTATATTTTGCAGTCTTGTGGGATGTATTGAGGGTATGGACTCCGACTCCACAAGACTGTGTGGTATTTTGAGCAGGTAAAGGGGACCAATAGTAGCAGTGGCCTGTTCTCACACGAAAGATGGTGGTTTGTTGATGTCTTTGGAAATGGTTGATTGGGTCAGGTCTATTGCTAAGTTCCGTGTCTTTCTTCCATTTTGAGATGTGCTGATCGTGGATGGTAGTTTTTGCTTATCAGTAGTACACTGCATGTATAAGCTGCTCCATCTTGCCATCTCCTTTGGACAGGACATCTGCTCATTTGTTCTCTCTGATTCTACACTCGGAGGGTAGCCACTGAAGAGCAACTTTTGAGGTTCTTTGAATTTTGTTGAGCTCTGATCTGATTTCCAGCATATTTTGTGTTATATATTGCTTCTAGTAGTGATCTACAATCTGTAAACAATACACTCTGAGTTGGCTGGTGTTTGTTTGATCCGGTAAACTTTCTTAATGCCTGTAGGAGCGCCATAGACTCTGCCATGAGGCTTGAAGAAATCTTTCCAGTAGAGAAAGCCCTCTGGGTAATTTTTACATTGTTGTATCTTAGAAAGACGACTTCTCAACGCTCTTCAACTGCCTCCTCTGCAGATTCATCTGTGCACGCATAAGTCCAGCCATTAGAGCAGTATTTTCCTTCAATCATCAATACGTGATTTTGTTCTTTCATTCCTAACTACCCCACATAAGATCCACACAAAGAGCATAAAGACAAGACCCTTCCAAAATGCACTCTAGTTCTGGCAGTTTCCATGATATTATATTGTAAATAAAATCCAGCGCTAGAAATCCTTGTTCTGTCAGGAGAGCTAAACTATCAGCTAAAGGCGACCCGACCCTACCATTAATTGGAGCATGTTCTGTAATCATCGTGAATTTATTTGATCCATTAAAAGCTAACGTCAGCACGCTCTGACATTTCTAAAAATGGTCTATAAATGTAATACGCCACAGAAAATAAGCAAAGAAAACATTGTTAATAATGAATTAATTGGGGGGAAGTTTATCATATTTCAGATTTACTCTGTTACCAATCTTTGATCTACATCATTGAGAATGCTAATAAAAGTTGATATGTTAGGACAACAGGAGGTTGGATTCAATATTCATGACACACATAATTGTGAGTTCTATATGCTAATCTGTCTGACTCTACCAAATGTTAGCAATTTTTTTTAAACATGCATTAACAATAATCGAATGAGCATTCTTGGTGGTTAAAACTAAATTGGAATAAGCGTTCAACTTTCACTGCTGTGGCTATCAATCTGTAATTGACGGACGCACATAAACTCACGGTTTAGTGTTTGTTCTAGAAGGATTCTAGAAAATCTATCCGAGGAATATGTGTTGACACCATGAATGCACATTCCACAAACTCAGCAGTAGGTCTTGAATAGATAAGTAATGAACGTTTGACTACCCTGAGATGGGAAGCAAGAATGGTACATGCACTTGAGCTATAACAGCTGGGGAATCCTTGTCTTGTGTCTTCTACTGATCTCCGGGAATACGAGTAAACCAATCTTTACTTACTGAAATAGTGGTATAGAGGGGAAGGGATGGTATGGGGTGGCGAAGCAGTTAATGGCAGGGCCCTCAAACACAATTGTCTTGCGTAAGATTCAAATAATTCCTTACAGGAAGTAATGCAACTTAAAAGTCGTGCTGAGGTTGGATGCACAGATCCACTAGACACAAAACACAGTACAATGCGCCCCGACTTGTGCAAAACGACGCGCGAGAAAGCACAAAGTCATGTTTGAGGTATTTATTCTACAGCTCTATATCAATTTATCACGCTATGACTTCTATACACGGTGTTCAGTTGGCCTGTGATAATGCTGGGGTGTTCTTAGCTAGTGGTCGCGAACCCTCCATGGTGTCATGTAAATATTCTTAGAGGTCCCGTAACATTTGAAGAAGTTTTCGTTAACATTGATCGTTGTTGCTATTGCCCCACTGCTGTCTCAACACCTCCGCGAACGTTTTAAAACTGTTGGAATATGAGCCGCTCAAGTAAAGTTCAAACAATTGCGCTCTCTCGCGATAGTTCGTGTCTTCAAAATTTTGGGCGCGATCTTTGTGTCGGTTAAGCCTTATCGGCCGGTGTCATTCGTGCAAGCTGGAACACAGCTTAGAAATAAGTCAAATGTCAATGAACCAGTCCAGTGTAGATGACACGCCATTTCCGCCTTGCGAGACCAACTTCGTCATTTCCATGTGCAGAATACCACTTCAACTAGTGTTGAGTCTCACAATAGTTCCCCTACTAATTTTACTCATCAAGAGGCAATAGTGACTAAGTTAATGTCTGCAGATCTGAATAGTATACTACACGATGCAGTTAACGTTATCCATTTAATTTATAATCGTGAGTTTAATAGTAGCCATTTGCAAATGTATGTAATGAAATGAAATACAATTTCAACATACTTTTTCTGCATACAGCTGTGAAATAGACGATTTTTGAAACGGCGATTAGTGTTAAACAAAGAAATAATTCTAACTCTGTATGAAAATTGCACAGAATATGTAAATTTCTTTCACAGCGAAAATTGGCTGTGGAAATTGCGCTTTTTTTATTTATTTGAGAAACTCGACAAACTTAATATGCCTCTCAAAGATGACAATAGGAATATTTTTACACCGAGAGATACAAATTCAGATTTTCTTTAAAAAATGTAACATATGGATGTATAAAATAGAAATTGTCTCATTTGAAATGTTCCCACGTACAGAGGATTTTGTTGTTGATAACATGTTTAATATTGATTTGATTACGCGGATCATAAATGATCAATTGGTATCCTTGTAAACAAGTTTCAGAAACATTTTCTACAGGAATTAGACAATAATCAGTTAAACTGAAATCAAAACTCTTTCATCACGGAAAGGTACAGCCTCTCACGCTGAAGGCTCAAAAATAATTTGGAGAACTGCCATGTTAATCTTCTTTCTTCTTCTTCCTCGTCGTTCGTTCTCAAAGGCCCGCTACTAAGCCCTGAACGTTCTCAAAGGCCCGCTACTAAACCCTGAACGTTCTCAAAGGCCCGCTACTGTCCTGAACGTTCTCAAAGGCCCGCTACTAAGCCCTGAACGTTCTCAAAGGATCGCTACTAAACCCTGAACGTTCTCAAAGGCCCGCTACTGTCCTGAACGTTCTCAAAGGCCCGCTACTAAGTCCTGACAAGGGCTTGGCAAGTAGCCGGACGATGTCCGAAGAACGTAGTGCGTTGTGTCGCAGTTTATAGATCGACTGCGATATGTACACCTGTCGATCCGACTTCATCAGGCCTTTTGGGTATCGGATTAGCCTTCCCTTGTCGATCCCTTCACTTTAGCCAGTTTACTATGTTGCAACCTGATATCCATGATCACCGCGTTGAGGCGTAGATGGGTCTTGGCAGCTCTGGTTCCCTGGCCCTGACGCTAGCAATCAGCTTTCGGTTGCTGACAGCTACAGCTCATTCACTGCTCAGTATCCTGATCCGCCATGTGATTGAAATCCCAGACTTTGATTTTCAATAAAAAAACTTTTTGACTTGATGTTCAAGCAGAATGTCCACTACTGTCGTGGTTAGCAATTTCAACTTTTCTGTAGCCACCAATGTTTGCGAATTAGCATTTTCAATATTGACTGCACTTAGAACCAAACACCGCTCCAGTCTCAAGAACATCGAGTTTGCTATGAGACTTGCAGTAACAAATATTAAGACCAGATTCAAATTATTGTTTCAGAATAACCAATCACATCCATAACATTAAAGGTAAATTTATTCTTATCTTCTTTTCAGCCTTCAATAACATTTTCTTTGGTATCTATTGTATATACTTGTACAAAGTGTTAGTACCAATTGCATTTATGCCATTGAGGGGAGGTTCGTGAGATAATGTATCTGATTTATAGAGGTCGCAAATAAAAAAAATTAGGAATCCTCAGCCAAGCCATGTGATCTGAAATATATATGGTCTGTACTACATACACACAAGCTGCAGTTGGTCTGTGTGAATGGTGGGGTCTTCTAAGCCCTGTGATCTCAAATCTACACGGCTCCTACTACATACACACAAGATGTAGTTGAAGTTCTATCCCATGGATTGAGAAGTCTTCTACCCTTGCGTTTGATAGTTGGATATCAAGCTTACTGTTTATACTTACCAGTCCTAAATATCAGATTATTATCTGTCTCCGGGAAAATGCAGCATTTTCTGAAGCGAAATCAGCATCCTAAACATGAAATAGCACTGACTAATCATCTCTTATTGATGCCATCCTTGCTCTTTCCTAGTCTGTCTGACTCCATAGACTGACTGATCTGTCTTGCTGAATTTATGTGAAAGTCAGAGTTTCCATTTCTCTGCAACAGATAATTGAGAAACTACACTGCAGAAATAGTCTGACTGGATTACAATATCTCTCTATCAGGATCTCTACATCATTCGTTGTCTAGCAGGAATGCGCTATCGCTCCGGCATTGTTCTGCTGCGCCATGGATATGATCCTCGATCAGCTGGAGATGCACAACCAATGGTTCAACATCGGATAGCTGGATGTTGCCGACCTTGACTACGTAAATAATGAATAATGTAATTACACAATGCTCCCACCTTATGGCACTGGTAGAGCCATAGGACCAGATAGAAGATCTAGGTATGGTCAACACATCTTGTGAGAAAAAAACTAAGTTACCAGGACGCAGACCCACAACAATATGAATTACCGTCAAAGGCAACCCTGTCTAATTACAGTTGATGTCAAGTATGTGAAATCATTATCGATGGCAATTATATCAACTCCAAAGATGATTTAACTTAACTGGACAGCAAAAAAACTATAATGAAGAAGATACGAGTTGGCTGCCCCTTCTATGAACGCCATGTATCACATGAGCAGCCAGATAGGCTTTAGCTGAAAACCAAGCTATAGATTTACATAAACGGTGTTGTCCCTATCCTGCGTAAACCTCCAAATCTTAAACTATTTTGCAGAGCTATTAGAAGCGCATTGAAGTCTTCCATGTGCACAGTTAGAGGCGCATTTGTGTCATTCACATATATGGATGGGTTTCTAAAGACAAAAGTCCCCCGAAAGGACATTCACAACGCTAAACCGACGCCGTTTGGCCATATTTGGAAATGAGACCTGCGTTGCTGAGCAGATTTCCGCCGATCAGCTCCTAAAGCAGACCATCGACATCAAAGATGGGATCCGACAGCCCTCCCCCCTCCCCTGAACTCATGGTCCCGTTCTCACGGCCTACCTTTCTTGGTAAAATCGGGAAAAATTACATTCTTATTGCATACAGCCTGGGACTCATACTTTCCATGGACGGTTGGAGCGATCAGCCCATGTCGCTTAGCGGATTGCCGACATACATACATACTTACCTACCAACGAAGCTACATATGTGGTAACAATAATATCCTCATGGCATCACGCGTCATGGGAGGACTTATTGAAGTGTCCCTAAACTAGTTAAGTAACTACTTTGATATTGAAAGTTGCTCGCTGTGTTTCATGTGTCCTATTACAGCAAAACAGGCACACAATGATGATTGCATATCTTGTATTAGTATTAGCAAGTGTCTCGAACTGAAACAAATATTGCTTATGAAGCGGTTAAGAAGTTTATCAGCAGTAGACTCAGAAACAGGTTGGAATAAAAAATCTCAAACTCCATTACTTTTATTAGATTAATTAACAGACATAAACAAGGGTTGATCATCCGACTACATAACGGACTCCAACTCCATCTCTTTAGTAAATTCAAAATAATAGCCACTGGTGAGTTTTTTTAGGGTACTTAAATAACGACCACTAATATCTGCTTCAAATAGTGCCAGCATGCGATAATCAGATACATCAAATATGGCCATCATCTTTCCATCTCTGGACAATCTCTATAGAGACAGGAAGAAACCAATGTTGGCCATTGATTTCACTAGATATATTCTAGCCGACACACGAAATGAAACGTGTTCATTATTTTCATTATTTAAATTGTATATAAATCCGATAACCAAATTTTCAACTGAGTCCTTCTCTTATTGTGCGAAAGCCTCTTAACACAGTTAGTTTTACATTTCACCACCTAAATGTTGCTGTCATAACATTTCCTGTGCAGCACAGGTTGGTTGGACAATACAATAGGTCACTTGTCACATTGTGCATATGTTACGTGACGCGGTCTGAATTATAGGCCATGCTTATGGCCACCAAAAAATAAATGTTAAACTATGTTGCCAACGTGTACCGCCCTGTAGTCTAGAAATTAATGTTAAAATGACGGAGGAAATACAATTCAGATAATTTAATAGCATGTATTGCCCGAGTGGCTTCCAGGAGTGCAATTTTCGTGACTTAGTAGAGAATTGTCTAACCGCCATATTGAGTGCATGTTGAGAGACGCGGTCTAACTCCTGGCCAAGTATGACATTTCATCATTATAAAGTGGCATCACCAGCAGCCGCTGACGATCAATTCCTCCCACAAGCATTCATCCTTTAAGTACGGCATCACCCCAGATGATCTATGTTTTCCCAGCCAGCTTGGCATGCCATTCCAGATCTTCTTTCACTGTCTTCTTCTGTTCTAAAAGTTTGTTTTTTCTCATTACAATGTTTCCCAAGTCCTCCTTTTCTGTCCTGCAATAAACTTTGTCCTTCTTTGTATAGTAGTTAACATTGATCATTTCAGGCTATTTTCTTATACCATATTGTCAAAGATGTCTTAGGTGTCTAAGGTGGCACTATTTTCGGACGTATTCGTTTATTTATTGTCTAGGATTCATAGTCATTAAGTAATATAGATTCTGATTATCGTTCTCTTCCCCCGACCCCGCCCCGTTCTCTTCCTCTCTTCAATCTCCTCTCTCCCTCGCTTCAATATCCTCTTCCTCTCTTCAATTTCCTCTTTCCCTCTTTTAATTCTCCTCTGTCCCTCTTCCCATCTCTCTCTTTCGTTGTCAGGAATTGGGTTACTCAATATGTCTATTATTCTCTGTCCGTCATCGTTAGTTGGAGGCATTCTATTCTTCGTCCAGGTTTTACATCTTCTAGTATGTGTTATAATGGACATTAATCATCTACATTCTGTTGATGTTTATGAAGTTTCCACACTAGTCTTTTCACATTTGATTGTATTTGTTGTAACTTACGTTTCTGTTTTGGAAATTGTCAGGCTTAGCTGTCTTGCTATACTTTATCTGCTTCCTGGGTCCACCTGTTTCCGTAAATCTGGTTTATTTTTCGACCATCGGCTGATACCTGTAGAATCTTCCCGTCTATTTCAATGTGTATACTGAAGAAGTCTGGTGAAGGGACACATCTTTGTCTTGCACCTCATTTGATATTCAAGAAATTATTTTATTTATATCTATTTGCTGCTAGTAGATTACTTCGCGTGCATTACTTTGTGTGCGTTACTTTGTGTGCATTACGTTGTGTACATTACTTTGTGTGCGTTACTCTGTGTGCATTACTTTGTGTGCGTTACTTTGTGTGCGTTACTTTGTGTGCATTACTGTGTGTGCGTTACTTTGTGTGCGTTATTCTGTGTGCATTAATTTGTGTACATTACTTTGTGTGCATTACTTTGTGTGCGTTACTCTGTGTGCATTACTTTGTGTGCGTTACTCTGTGTGCATTACTTTGTGGGCATTACTTTGTGTACATTACTTTGTGTGCATTACTTTGTGTGCGTTACTTTGTGTGCATTACTCTGTGTGCAATACTTTGTGTGCATTACTTTGTGTACATTACTTTGTGTGCATTACTTTCTGTGCGTTACTTTGTGTGCATTACTTTGTGTGCGTTACTCTGTGTGCATTACTTTGTGTGCGTTACTCTGTGTGCATTACTTTGTGTACATTACTTTGTGTGCGTTACTCTGTGTGCATTACTTTGTGTGCGTTACTCTGTGTGCATTACTTTGTGTACATTACTTTGTGTACATTACTTTTTGCAAGTATTTTGTCTTCTCCTATATGTCAAATCGTTAAATATTGGTTTCAAATCTGCATGTCAAACTCTGACAAAAGCTTCACGTGGTCGGAGAAGCCGGTATATAAACGTGTTTTGTATGGTCAATAACATTGATTTTACTGAGCGTTATATAAAAACACACCCGCGCGCGCACACACATGTGCGCACACACTCACACACGTACACACACGAACACACACGAACACGCACACACACACACACGCGCGAAAGACAGTCATAAAGGAATTGAAATTAATTTTTTCAAGAGTGGAAACCTGACATTTGTTCTGTCCTTTTTGTCAACATAGTCCCAGTGCCTGACAACATACTCTGTCCACTAGCTTGCACATGTCATCTAGAAAAAAAGTCTTTTAGTGTGGTTCCATGTTGATCAAATCTAACATGCACATACCCCATTTGTTGACATGTCCAATGCGGCTTATACGTGTGCTATTCTTTGTTGACCAGTTCCATATCATTTATACATGTTACTGAAGTTGACTGGTTCCATGTTGCTTATACATGTTACTGAAGTTGACTGGTTCCATGTTGCTTATACATGTTACTGAAGTTGACTGGTTCCCTGTTGCTTATACATGTTACTGAAGTTGACTGGTTCCATGTTGCTTATACATGTTACTGAAGTTGACTGGTTCCATGTTGCTTATACATGTTACTGAAGTTGACTGGTTCCATGCTGCTTATACATGTTACTGAAGTTGACTGGTTCCATGTTGCTTATACATGTTACTGAAGTTGACCGGTTCCAGTTTGCTTATACATGTTACTGAAGTTGACCGGTTCCAGTTTGCTTATACATGTTACTGAAGTTGACCGGTTCCAGTTTGCTTATACATGTTACTGAAGTTGACCGGTTCCAGTTTGCTTATACATGTTACTGAAGTTGACCGGTTCCAGTTTGCTTATACATGTTACTGAAGTTGACCGGTTCCAGTTTGCTTATACATGTTACTGAAGTTGACCGGTTCCAGTTTGCTTATACATGTTACTGAAGTTGACTGGTTCCATGTTGCTTATACATGTTACTGAAGTTGACTGGTTCCATGCTGCTTATACATGTTACTGAAGTTGACCGGTTCCATGTCGCTTCATCATCATCATGTAGCTGTCCTTTGCAGAACATTGCCCTCACAACAGCCGATCTCTGGATCAACAGCTAGAACACCCGCCTCTGTCGTTGTCATGCCATACCGTCCAGTATTGTTCTCTCAAAGTCATTATGACGTTTTATGTGGCCAACATATTTTAGCTTACTGGAAAAAATATTGTTTACTAACAAATTGTTCTTGATATCCAGTTCTGTTAGAATATATGCATTTTTCATGTCGCTATCCATGGTATTTTGATCACCCTTCTGTAGTATTTTAGTTCGAAAGATTTAATCCTTTTCTTAAGTGTTTGCGTGGTTGTCCACTTTTCACATTCATACGTTGCCACAGAGAAGATGCAAGTTCGCAGGGTTTTTATGTTCCTCATTTTATTAGAGTTCTGCCATAAATTTCTCATTTTATTCAACTTCTGCATTGCATTCTCCGTCTGACTTCTCTCATGCAATCTCCATTGTTGCTTATAATTGAGCCGAGATACTCAAAACATGTGACTTTCTCAATTTCCTGTTTGTCTAAAATAACTTTAGGTTTGGTCTTTGTCTTGTATGTCCTATTATCTTGGTTCTACTTATATTCAGGTTTACATTTTGGTATTTCGTTTTACCGAAAAGATCATCCGTTCCAGCCCCGCAGTGGTCTTTGAGAGAACAATTCTGCCATCTGCAATATTTGAGCTCTGGTATCTCGTTCCCGTAAATTGTTAAAAGCTCAAATATGTCATAATTTCCATCGTTTTTGACGTTCCTCATTACAGATTTTGCCTATATATTGAATAGATAAAGGAGAGTATGTATTTTGAACTTCGCACCAGTCTGACGATTCTTCTTCTTCTTCTTCTTCTTTTTCTTCTTCTTCGTTCGTTCTCAATCTCCCACTACCAAACCCTGAAATGGCTTAGGTAGCAGAATTTAGTCCAGAGAACGGAATGCGTTGTGTCGTAGTTTACAGCTTGGCTGCGATATTTGCACCTTTCGGTCCAACACATCCGACTTCAGCAAGCATTTTTTGAGTACCTGGTTAGCATTCACTCTTCGATGCCTTCTCCTTAGCCAGTCTGCCCTGCTGCAGCCTGTTATCCAGGATCACCGCGTGGAGGTGTAGAAGAGTCTTGGCAGCTATGGATCGCTGGCTCTGACGCTAGCAGTCAGCTATGGGTCTCTGACCACTGCAGCTCATGTGCTGCTCAGCATCTTGATCCCAAATCGATGGTTCGATAATTGGTACATTGCTTCAAATCGTCTTTCTTGAGGAGAGACATATACAGAGATCTTGTTCAAGCTCTTGGCCACATTGCACTGTGCTAGACATTCTTACATAATGCGTGATAGAAGTTAACACTGGCTTCCCCTCCTGCTTGAATAAATTTATAGGGTATATCATCGCATCCTGGAGATTTCCCTTTCTTCAGACCTTGGGGCCTCTTCTATACTAGGTTCCAGTTCTGGATCAGGTGGCTGATGTGTATATTGGAGCCGCCTACAGTGTTTTCATACATTTTTCTGCAGTAATCCTTTCATCTCTTCAGTATATCCTTTCGTTATGTCAGTGCACTGCTATCTTTATAGTATATAACATGCAATGCCTGTTTGAATTGGCAGGTTAGTGTTTTGAATACTGCGTCTCCTTCTTTTCCTTGTTTTTGTAACGCTTCTATCATCACTGCACGTGACCAGTATGTGTTCTTTCTTGTGTTCCGGATATGCCTTCTATTTCCTCTTGTTCTGTTTCTGTATTTGTTGTTACTCGCTCTATCCCAGATTGTTTTACTGTTGCTTAAACATGTTTTATTTGTTTGTGGTAAATTTACTTGGTAACGTATTGGGGTCACAAGCTGTGCATGGCGTCTCCTACCAGCTCAGAGGAAAGGCTCCTATTGAAGTCATTTTTTGTATTAGCATCCATGGTTGCTCTTGGTCCTCGTTTATTCTCCTACTAGGTAAAGTATGCTAGTAGATTAATTTGTGCTTTTTAAATGTTTGTCTTCTGTCTATTAGTTCTTTTGGCACATTAATATATAATCTGCAAGGCAGCAGGTGGTTTGGCAGCAGGTGGTTTGGTGGCAGGTGGTTTGAAAAGCTGATTTATTATTCCAGATGAGCTGCCTTCCTGACTGTTTAATCTAGCCTGGTTGTTATATATTTTATTGGCGTTGCGTAAGCCATGATTAAATCCTACACCATAACCTTAATTCCTTCTCGGATTCTGACGCACTTCGATTACTATGCACAGAGTAAATCCAACACCACAGCGTCACATTTGCATTGCTCTCACAGGAATGTGCTATCTTGTGTGTTTGTAGACACCAGTCACTTGAGTAAAGTTTATACTTCAAAAATTTAGAAAAATCTATACGACGTCATTGTTCAATGAAAACCTGAATATGTATTGCTCAGTAATAGTTTCTGGACAGATACAGCAAGAAACCGACGTTACGTCAGGGGCATGTGGCGTCGTAGGACAACACATAACGAAAAAGCAGAAAAACTGTTAGAATGTAATTGACAACGGATGCAGTGTGACTCAAATTGCATCAATTAACCAGAGAGTGGCCAGGAATGTGGGAATCACCGCATGGCAGTTATGACAAAGTAGGCTAAACAATAATAATAGTTGTCCATCACAAGTGATAAAGACCACTCTCTTTGTTCAGCCGTGTGGACAGTCGTATCACTTGCTGTGTCCGCTGAAATGGGTGACTTGCGCGGTGATTTGGATTAAAGTGAGGAAGAAACTGCGCCTTTTGTCAACCTCACTCACAGAGCCTTAGCTACCTTTTGCCAGTGGCAAGACATTCATCGAGACGACTGGAGATAGCATAGGATGCAGATTGTGCCTCAGGGTTACCACCGAAGCCTTTGCGTAACATGTAACCCGCAAGGTAGAAAGGTGGGAAGGCATCTAACGCAGTTTGTCGCGCCTTTTTGATAACCACAAGAGGTCGTATGGACAACACTCAGCGTGTGAGTGACTCTGGCATCTCTCCCCAGCTGTATTCAGCTCATCATAGTAGCATCTAAAATTCCCACACGCCAAATTCGTGAAGGTGAACCGGCTAAACAATAAATGAACAATACATTCATGATAACGAATATATTTTCAAATGTAAACATTAATAAGTACATACGAGGACAAGTCACTAAATATGTTCCAAGTGACTATTAAACTAGAAGAGATAGGACCATTTAAAGCCATGTATTATTGTACTTACATTGTTCCCTATTTCTCACCAAAATTTCACCAAACATTGATACCCATCGCTTTATATGTACGACAGAGGCTTGCTGCGTGGATGCCCCTGTTGTGATGTCAGTCGCATTTTCACTTCCCGTTCAACCTCTTCTGCATCCTCGTCAACTACTCCCGCTAAGGTCGGGTTTCAGAGCGGCAAACACGGGGGGAATTGATCAGAGTTAAGTCGGTTTGTAAGATGTTCAGAAAGTTGTTTTTCTAGTTGGTCAGTGTTCGCCTTTGTTAATCGAGCCGTATGTGGTAATCTGATCAGACGACCAGGTCTGGTTTGATTAGCAATTCAGCGTCCTTGAGACAATATATCAAACCAGTTGTGCACCGTTCTTCTCAGCAACCGATTCTCATCGTGAACAGGAAGTATTTTCTTATGGAGAAGGTCCTCTCCCCCCCCCCCACCCCCTCAAAATCACCTCCCTTCCCCCACAATAAAAGAACAACTACAAAGCGACAAGGAGTACGCTGTTCTTTGACTGTTGACTCTGTGAGCACAGACGTCACTTTATATCTATCTTGCGCACGTGCACCTACGACATCTAATGTCTGAACCCTACAGTATTCACAAAGATGAATGTTATTCCAAATAATTAACACGCTCCTCCGCGTACGGAAAATATTAGTAACCTACTGTACTGCACACTTGTCAACAAACTTGCAACCGTCTCTACGTAATGACACAAATGGTACAACTAAATACATTTTTTAGTGACCCAATATCAGTGTGTGACATACTTACTGACTTAATATCGTACATTTTTTTATTTTAGCACAAATATAAATATGCGTGAAATTATTAATATATACACTAATACATTCCAATGCACATACATATATCGAGAAACACTCACACACACACACACACACACAAGCACGCACAAAACACGCATATATATATATATATATATATATATATATATATATACACACACACACACACACACTCATATATATAGTAAAGAAAAGTAACCCATAACATTACTGCCGTAGGGGTGTGAGGTGTTAGCGATTTCACATTAAAAAGGTGCGGCTATCTCCTCTACCACGCCGCTTTCACTTTCGAGCTGAACCGATACCCATTTAAGGCTGGGTCGACCCAGGTGCAGTTGCGGTCTGAAAAAACATTTCCGCCTCAACTGGTGAATTAACCCAGGACCACTCAGATGCGAAGCCAGCTCGCTAATCACTGCGCTGTTATATATATATATATATATATATATATATATATATATATATATATATATATATGTATATATATATATATATATATATATATATATAGAGAGAGAGAGAGAGTGAGAGAGAGAGACAGAGAAAGAGAAAACAGACGAGAGAGAGATTGAGTAATAGAGACAGAGAGAGTAACAGAGACAAAGAGGTAATGTGCATTGAGTCTACTCAAAAGTATGAAATGTATACAAACTACAAGATTTAAGACATCTTGTGTAGAAACATAAACGATTCTCCAGCTGAAAGCGGTATCGATCTTAGGAGTAGTGGGAGTCGATGCCATTGGCTTTTGATATCAACCTCATCATGACGTCTAGACTATTGAGGTGGTCGAATAATAGGTAGGTCTATACATATATACATATATATACCATTAAGATGGTGTCGGGCGAGAACATGTGTTTAAGACTAGTCAGCTCGATGTATTTCATAAAACAGTGGTAGCAAAAAATTGAGCATATTAAGTTTTTTAATCATAATGCAAGTTTGGAAGGATCGAAATGTAAGATTTGGACATTGTGGAATAAGACATGACATACAAGGAATCTGACAAGATGAAGTTAGAGTACCAGTTTTATACGATCAGATGGAAGCGGGTAGGAAGGTGTCAGGTCGTCTGTACGATATTTCGCCTAAGGGTGAAACTCAGATTTCGCAATCCCGATGTATGGGTTGGAAGCCCATCATGTCCAGTTTGGCAGACACTCATTTTTTTTTCCTATGTACGGTCACTCCTACGCGTATGGAAAGTATTGGCAACCTACCATACTGCACACCTTGGCAATCTACCGTACTGCACACCTTGGCAAGCTACTGTACTGCACACCTTGGCAATCTACCGTACTGCACACCTTGACAATCTACTGTACTGCACACCTTGGCAATCTACCGTACTGCACACCTTGGCAATCTACCGTACTGCACACCTTGGCAATGTACCATACTGCACACCTTGGCAATCTGCCGTACTGCACACCTTGGCAAGCTACTGTACTGCACACCTTGGCAATCTACTGTACTGCACACCTTGGCAATCTACTGTACTGCACACCTTGGCAATCTACTGTACAGCACACCTTGGCAATCCACCGTACTGCACACCTTGACAATCTACTGTACTGCACACCTTGGCAATCTACCGTACTGCACACCTTGACAATCAACCGTACTGCACACCTTGACAATCTACTGTACTGCACACCTTGGCAATCTACCGTACTGCATACCTTGACAATATACTGTACTGCACACCTTGGCAATCTACCGTACTGCATACTTTGGCAATCTACTGTACTGCACACCTTGGCAAACTTCCGTACTGCACACCTTGGCAATCTACTGTACTGCACACCTTGGCAAACTTCCGTACTGCACACCTTGGCAATCTACTGTACTGCACACCTTGGCAAACTTCCGTACTGCACTCCTTGGCAAGAAACTTACAAGAGCCAAATAGGTTGACAATTGTAAGAAGCGACGTCCTGCAACGGACATGCTACTTACCTGATTACCAGACAACTTGCCATCTCTATAACTTGTTTCTTGATATAAAATATTGTCGCAACTACAATGTAAACATCGCACATAACAAGTTACTTGTCAAATGTTATTATAAGGCCCATGTGCATATATGCTTCTACGTTAGAAAATGTTTTGAAACTATTAACGGGACGGTATTAAAGGACACGGAAAGATAGATATGACATAGGCTTTGCAAAGAATAATCATTGCCAAGTAATCCAGAAAATACCTTTCCCAGGGATATTACTCCTGTAACTGCAGGGAGACATCGGTAACAACTTGCAGAATAAAAATAAAACTGAAATAACGTCTGTAATTTCGGCGTTTACCCCATTAATCGGGTACACATGAAAATAGATAGGGTGATGTGTCAAGGTCGGTTCTCGTGGCAGTTGCCACAATATTATTTTGACTTTACTAAAGATATAAAAGTATCTTGATTTTCCCTGGATTCTAACTCGCGTCTCCTGATTATGAGACTGATATTCAAACTACTCAACCAAAAGTTAATATATTTTGAAAATATTTAAACTGGAACCGACGTAGAAAGGGCGATAATTTTTGTTATTGAATTGATATTGTATATTTGTATATTCCCTATACACGCTGTGCTTGTAAAAAACAAACAATTGTCATTAAGAAAATCGATAAAAGCACACTATCAATTGTTGTACGATAAAAAAAAATTAATTGAATTTCTATACAACACGCAATCTACCTTCCCATACGTCTAGTAAAGCAACAGGAAGCAAAACATGCAAAATATAGAAAGCACTACGGATAGACTTCTGCTACTTGGCAACAGGCATAACCTGCCTGTTTGAATGCCAGGATTCGACATTTCCAAGCGTCTAGAGTTTTCTTTCAATCTAGAGTTTTCTTTCAATCTAGAGTTTTCTTTCAATCTAGAGTTTTCTTTCAATCTAGAGTTTTCTTTCAATCTAGACAGAAACTACAACACTCGCAGCTGGTGTTTGGACTGGGTAACACGTCATGAACATAGTGTGTGAACTTAGAATGGCCTTGTAGCGTCTTCCTGTTTCTCTGTGGATTCTTGATAATGTGGAAAAACACGTACTTTATGTAGTCCTTGACAACAAAAGGATATATAGGTTCGTATATATATATATATAAACGAGAGAGAGAAAGAGAGGGAGAGAGAGAGACAGAGACAGACATAGAAAGAGAGATACAGAGAGATAAAGAGTAATAAAAGTAGACTGTGATGAGCAACTTTTTGTAAGTCTTCAATAAAACTTTGCAAAATAAAATGAAGAAATTGAAACGGCTTTTATCATACAACTGTAAAAAAAAAAGTAACCCATAGCATTTACTGCCGTAGGTGTGTGAGGTGTTAGCGATCTCACATTTCAAAGGCTCGGCAATATGAGGGCGGTCGCCATCTCCTCTCCTTCGCCCCTTTGTCTTCCGGGACTGAACCGGTACCCATTTAAGGCTGGGTCGAACCGGGGGCCGTTGCGGTAGGAAAAAACATTTCCACCTCAATTGGAGAATTAACCCAGGACAACTCAGATGCGAAGCAAGCTCGCTAACCACTGTGCTTCACGGTTGTGAAAGAAACAAATTCCAGCCATGCGAAATCAAACAAGAGACCTGGTTATTTATCAGATGTCTACTATATTCCTTCGCTCTACCAACTGTGCTATAGCAGGCCATACACATGTTAATGGATTTTATTTACTCATCTGCACTGTGAGGAATATATTATCTAGATGCTGATATTAATAAGGACCAAACATTACTGATTTAGTCGGTGATATAGATTAGATTAAGCGATTGTCTCTGATATCGACCGAGTTAGTTTTCCTCTTTTTATTCATCGTCTTATTATTATTATTATTATTATTTTGGTCCCACAGAGAACGAGGTATTCACGGAATTATATATCCATCACATACAGGATGTAGTTTCTACAGTTTTCTGTCTTTCTATAAGACTATGTACAACACGCTCATCAGGATATGGCACGCCTTGGTCTGCTCACCCTGGGGACAACTCTCCCCTTTCTCTCTCTTCTTACCTCACTCTGTTTCATTTGACTTTGTCCTACAGTCACACTCTTGCACAACTTTCACACGCGCATTCATGGTGAGGCTCGTCCATTGCACTTTGGTTGGGCTAGCTTCTGAGGGCGCACAGACCTATCATAGGTACATTCAGACGCACATATTCATCCAAGCACTGGTTTATGCGTCCTGATATCGCCCAATGAACTACGGTCTGGGGTGGAAAATGGCGCGCCTCCGCCGGAAGAAACTAGTGAGGCAAACATCTAAGCAACAACAGGGCAAACATCTAAGCAACAACAACAAAATTTGGCAAACCTGAACGAAGTGTGCAAGACAAGAGTTGGAGATCCTTCTACACTAGAGAAAATATATATATTGGCACTGAACCAATTTGAACAGCAGTAGAAAAGCAATGCTATCATTCATGTTCGATGTGAAACTGTCTCAGGACTCCAAATATAGGATACAAGTGAGATCCCTACAGCAATCCTTTGGTTAGTGTCAGTGTTATCTACGTGTGAATTATGTGAATTTGTTTGCAAGCATAGCCTCTTATTTAGGCTATCATGACATCCGTATTGTGCTTTAGTTTATGTTTCAGAATAGGTTAACTAGTTTCAGTACTCGATGCATCATTCTTATATTATTGTTTGCTATACTTATTGTTTCAATCGTGTATGATTTCCAAGCTACTATTCTACACGTCTGTGAGCCATCATGACACTTTAGAATGATTGAGGACGCATCCTTAAATTGACAGGATTTTCAGAAAGTGACACATAAGTGACAGTAGTTGTTTTGTGAAAATATTTAAATACATCTATCTTTCTATCTGTAGTCCAAGTATGTCGTTAGATGTCGTGGGGAGGTGCGGACTGCTTTGTTTCATATTTTTGGCAGGTAAAAATCTACTGGGGACTTGCTAGGTCAATCCTAGCATCTGATAGCCCCTGGAGTATACGATCGTCTATTTGTGAGACTGGTTGAGGTGGAAGCGTAAATTAGAGCAAGATAGACCCGCAGCCTGTCAGGCGCAATCTAAGCCACTCCGCTAACCACATAACCAAGACCTGTTCTTATAACCACACAGTCCCCTTATTTGCGATATATTTTCTGTGGGGCGAGAATTCCTAGAATAATTTGATTCGATTTTTATCTTGAATTTTGCCCGAGCAGCGGCGGTTAGGCCTACTCTTTTCGATTTCCAACTGCTAAAGTATTTTTAACGTGCGCGCAATTGCACACGGGTGACTGATCTCACTACTCAGAGATCAGGGAAATACTTACCGGATGATCCACGTGAAAAAATCCCGGTGTCTCCACCGGGATTTGAACCCGCGACCTCCAGCACCCGAGGTGAACACCATTGGGTGCCCATTTAAATACATTACCGCACTAATAACATCAGTTGCAAGATACAAGTGAAAAATACTGAACATAATATCTTATTAAAGCATTTTGTGGCGAAGCGTTAGCACTGTAAACAGTATTTAATATCTAGGCAGAATAATAAAATGGGGTTTGGGTTCATTCAGAAGAAGAACCACAGAAGCTCAAATAAGAGAGTATTTCAAAACATGAAACACGTCTGATGTAACAGATCATTTTCAATGGACAAAAGCACAAACCGTCCTGCAAGGTTACATATTTTCTCCAAAACATCTTTTATGCCATATCCTGAATTTTTGTTGGAGTGGAACAGTAGAGAGAATTTATTGATACAATGTAAGCCTATCCTGAACATTGTGTAGCTACTGTGGCAGCAATTGGCCTTTATTGTTTAGAGCTATATATTCTTCTTGTGACCGTAATGATCATTGCAAATCGTACCTAAATCACCCCATCAGTTTCTTCAGACAATCCTGAATAGACCTGTCCAAATAAAGAATGTTTAAAAAAATATCAGAATGGACGTGTCAACGTTAACAATGCTTAAACAGACTCGTGGTCTGCGTGGGCCTGTCCAAGCTAGGTTTATCTGTAGACAAATATGTGATACTGGCAAACAGAGAGGATGAAACTAGGATTTACAAAGCCATACGCGCTGTCCACTCTCACCGGTCGATATGTTGAGGTTGCTGTTACTGTTGTCGTTGTTAAATGCCCAAGATGGGATCAAGATGCTGAGCAGCACATGAGCTGCAGTGGTCAGCGACTCATAGCTGACTGCTAGCGTCAGGGCCAGCGAACCATAGCTGCCAAGACCCTTCTTCACCTCCACGCGGTGATCCTGGATAACAGGATGCATCAGGGCAGACTGGCTAAGGAGAAGGTATCGAAGAGGGAATGCTAACCCGGTATTCATAAAATGCTTGCTTAAGTCGGATGTGTTGGACCGAAAGGTGCAAATATCGCAGCCAAGCTGAAAACTACGACACAACGCATTCCGTTCTCTGGACTACATTCTGCTACTTAAGCCCTTTCAGGGCTTGGTAACGGGAGATTGAAAACGAACGAAGAAGGAAAAGAAGAAGAAGAATAAATGCACAAGAAGAGTAACTTTGCCTTTGTGTACGCCATGAAAAGCGTGTAATAGGGGGGGGGGGGGGTTGCAGTAGCGTTCATCACGTCCTGAGCGTGATACTGATTGTGGAATGGGGTCATCAAGGTTATTGTGCTGTTGGTTTCATCTGTGTGACCCTCAATACAACGAAAATCACCTCGATTTCCATCTCGCAAGCAGGAATGTCATAAAATCAGTCAAGGTTTTCAACCAGTAAAGTCACAAGGGAGAACTGCATGGAAGGGAGGTCGAGCCTTGGTTAGTGAAGTATTCCTGAACCTAACAGGTCTGATCAGTATGTTTAGCCTGACCCTGACAACATGCCTGATCAATAAGTTTTGCCTTACCCTAACAACATGCCTGATCAGTAAGTTTTGCCTGACCTTGACAACATGCCTGATCAGTAAGTTTTGCCTGACTCTGACTAACATGTCTGATCAGTAAGTGTTGCCTGACCCCGACTAACATGTCTGATCAGTAAGTTCTGCCTGACCCTGACTAACATGTCTGATCAGTAAGTTCTGCCTGACCCTGACTAACATTTCGGATCAGTAAGTTCTGCCTGACCCTGACTAACATGTCTGATCAGTAAGTTTTGCCTGACCCTGACTAACATGTCTGATCAGTAGGTTTTGCCTGACCCTTACGTTAGTCTCCTCTCTACTCGCTCAATGTGCAATTACGCAGCTTCCACGATGGGAGATATAAAGAACTTCAGCAAAAATATAAGATTGGTCCATCTTTATGACTGGGAAACACGGCATGTAACTAAGTGTATCACGTCCAGACCGTAGACCAGACCACCATGAAAGTTTCCTTCGGCGTCATGTTCATATGGAATAGCAAATATTCTAACAAAATACCGATTTAGGGCAACGTACACGACACCAATCATTAAGAAAAGAGATAGGTCGGCGAAAGAAAAAAAATGAATATAACACACCTTCAAAAAGACGACCGACAATAAGTGCAGACAAGCCTTGTACTAGAACCTTCAAGGTAAGAGGCTAATGGATGGTGGGCGGATGTGTGGCTAATGGGTGAGAGGGGGGAGGGGTGAATAGGTGGTGTGGAAAGTTGGGGGGGGGGAGGGGGTGACACTTTTAGCTATGAACATTGAAAATAGCGCAGTCTCATTTTTATAAAAATGCATATTTTATTAAAACGTTTTAAAGTATTAGTAAATATGAATGAAATTTCATTTGTTACTCATACGATTACATATTTAGAGTCATAGATTTTTTTTTTATAAATAAGGAGAGTTGTGCATGGTTAGTTAACCCACGCTGCAGAAACTTTCAGCCATAAAAATATCAACATATTTCGACACATCAACAAATGATGACTTGATATGTATTTGTTGAAGACCTGTTCTCCACGAGAAACTGATATGGTTTTGCTTAATTGATAGATTGATTGAATCTACAATCGTTCACAGATTAAATGTTTTGTGTGTAATGTGTGCATTTATAATTGTTCTTGTGATTTACTTTTTGTAGTGCACATAAAAATAACCCAGTTTGGAAATATGTTATGCACGTGACAATGATCAATGTTAAAAATTAGTATTGGCTTTAATGATAACAAATGCTCTTACTTATTGTATCGATTTACCATCCGGTAGACGGCCTGGACCGGTCAGCTTTATTCATGTATTCATTGTGTTCCCTGTATTCATTGTGTTCACTGTATTCATTGTGTTCACTGTATTCATTATGTTCACTGTATTTATTGTGTTCACTGTATTCATTGTGTGACTGCTACACAATATGCATGTCTAACACGCGGACGCTACACAGGCACGTGCTATTGCAGGTGGACTGCAGACGAATAATTATGATTGGCTGAGCAGGGTTAGTATGAAATGTGAAAAACGGTTAATTGACATGGAATGAGCGTTTACTTACCAATACAGATGGCATCACTAAGACACCTTGGTGAAGACACAGACAAAATATTAGAAAATCCGAGAATAATAATTCTATAGCAAGGACGAGTCTGATCGTACGGTCTGATGTAACAACAAACGCAATGAGCTGTGCTCCTTCATACCTCTCAACAAACAACGCTAGTCTTTTCCAAATGTGTACAATCGGTGTCGTTTAGGTAAGATACAGTAACCAAAAACAAGATAGGTTAATACACAGTCTGGTACGTGATCATCTTGAAACGTATATTGATGTTACGACAAATAAACCACGCACCAATGTCTGCATAAGCAAAAACCCCACAGACACAAAACAGCCATGTCAACTAAACTAAGATTAATAGCAGATTCAAAACTTAAAATTGCATTGTAAAATAAGAAGTAAATGAGTTGCATCATTTCATGATGGTTGCACATATATATTATACACACTTCTCACTTCTAGCAATGGCGAGCTAACACATCAAATGATACGTAATAACGATTTGTGAAGTATATGTAAAAAACACAAAACCACCATAAAATAAACTAAAAAAATATATATCAACATCGCTTATCTCAAATGAATAATCTAAACACGTCTGTTGAACAAGGCAAAGTAACGGATTACAGTGAAGCACGTGCGGTGGCAACTTTCCTAAATATTCCAGTCAACTCCTCAAGTTGTCAGCTTGCCTTATCAGACAGCCAGTTAAAAGCCTGAAAGAGAGCAGGAGCGATAATTGAAATTGATTTTGGTGCTGTTCCCTTTTGATATATGTGTCAAATAACACATTGGAGAATTTAAGGAGTAACAGATCATTGTTAGTCGTGAATAATCGGCGAAGATTGTATACAGTTAATACATCTAGTACATAATTGGTTTGCGTTTATTCAGTCTACATTTCTTTCTACATTTCTTTACATCAACGAAATCTTTGTGTATCATCAATTAGTACTGACAATATGTGTTTTCGCCAAGTGCCTAAATCAAGATTATATTCCTATATTTCTCTTATAGTCATTTCTTAATGTTGTTGTAAACCTATCTCACTATCCCATACATTATTACCGTTTCCGCATTTGTATGCGATCCCATTTCACACATTTCATGCTTTGCTTATAGTAAAATGTTGCTCCAATTATACACAAACACACCAGTTATTCTGAAAATGTGTCCAATATCCTGTAATATAAGCTGAGTCGAACTCGTGCATTTTTCCTGTAGCATACCAGCTGTCGGCCTCGTGAGAACTTACACAAGGTCAGTGGAAACAAGCCAGTTCGAGTGAACAACATAATGTTCAAGTCAACGAGAAGCAATTTGCTAAAGCAGTTCGAGTGAACAACATAATGTGCAAGTCAGCAAGAAGCAATTTGCCTGGAATTACTGCATCTGGTGTGGGTGTGGGGCGATGCTTTTGTGATTCGTTGACGTGAAGAATCGTCGCTCAAACACCGAGAGTAGAACGTTGATAAAGCCTCGGCTTTGATGTTCAATCTTTGTGCTGGTGTTTTGATGACTGATTGGTGAGGCGTCAGTGACAACAAGAGGGCTATGACACCGCCTGTTTACAATTGCGAAACGTGCACGTGGGGTCTTGGTCAATATATTCCACCCGACCGTGACGTGACACTTTGCATGCTATGTGTATTGGATGGCATTATAGTTTACTTGTAAGCAGGAAATTGAGACAGATATATATATATATATATATATATATATATATATATATATATATATATATATATATATATAGAGAGAGAGAGAGAGAGAGAGAGAGAGAGAGAGAGAGAGAGATAGGGGCAGAGTGAAGAAGTAAATGAGAGACAGAGAATGAGTGAGATGTTAGTGATAGTGAAATGTTTTCTGTGTGAAAGAGGTATAATGTATATGTGCAGTAGTAAGTTTGTACACAACAGGGTTAGTGTGTTAGTTTGTATTAGAGATTAGTAGGGGATTATATGTGCCTAGAAGAGAATACGGGTGTATAATATGTGGGTGCGAGTGTGTGAGGGTATATGTGTGATACCCATCTCTCTATTTATGTGAAACTGTCTATCGGTATGTGTGTGCGTGTGTGTATGAGAGAGAGACAGAGAGACTTACCCTAGTCAATGTATGTGTGGTGTGTGTGAGTGTGTGTGTGATATGCATCTCTCCCTCTACGTGAGAAAATGTGTTTGTGCGAGAGTGAGAGCTAGATATACTGGCTATGTAAGAGTCAATATAAGTACGTGTGCGACATATCCCTCTATCCCTCTTCGTATGTAGGGAAGACCATGAATGAGAGAGAGAGAGAGAGATAGAGAGACCGAGTCTACGGAGTTTATGTGGGAATATGTGTATGATTTGTTTTGCCATGTGTTTAGCAAACTCTGTGTATGTATTCTTGAGAAATGCTGCTCTGTGTCAGGAAAATTATGTGTATTTGTGAATATTATCGCCCTGTGAAGTAGAAACTATGTATGTGTATGTGTGCGTGTGTATATGTGTGTGTGTGATTTCCCTGAACCTGTGTAAAAGTAGATATGTGTATGTGTTTCAGATACTTCTCTTTTCGTGTAAAATAAACTGTGTGTATGTGCGTAAGATATTCGATTTCCTGGGTAGAAGAAACTCTGTGAATGGTTGTGAGATATTCGTCTCTTTGTCTCTCTATGTAGAAGAAACCGTGAATGTAGGCCATATATATTATAAAGTTAAAGTATGCCAGAGAGGCAAATTATCATACTTTTGATGCAATGATCCATGCATACAGACGTTGTATGAAACAAAAAACGTGCAGTTTTAAATGTTTGTCTACTTTCAATCTTTGTGTGGCACGATGAACATGTTGAAGAGTGTTTGTAACAGAAATAAAGGGAGTAAGATAGAGAGACAGGATGAGAAAAATGTAGCGAGATATGTAGAAAGATGTAGAGATAGATGTAGAAAGATGTACAGTGCGAGAAGCCAAGATGTAACAGAGTAAAGTACGGCGGTAGCAGGAGATAATGAGAGATTAAAAAGACAGAAGAAGACTTGTAAAGAGAGAGAGAGGGGATATATCGAATGAACGAGAGGTGTAAATGAGAAGAAGAAATGTAAAGACAGAGAAGGAGAGATGCAAAAGACGTAAATGGAGAGATGTAAAGTGACAGAGAGATTTAAAGTGTAGAAGATATACAAACAAAGAGAGAGAGAGAGAGAGACAGAGAGAGAGAGAGAGAGAGAGACGTTAAGAGAGTGAATATATATTAAGAAAGAAAAGAATAGAGAGTAGGTGTATACATAGAGAAAACGAGATCTGCAAACGAGACGAAGAGATGTACTTAGAATGAACAAGATAAAAAGAGTGAAAATGAGAGATTTAAACGACACTGATAAATGTAAAGAGCAGTACGGATTGATGTAAGGAACTACGAGAGAGAACGAGAGATGTAAGATATGTCAATTGAGAACGTAGGAGATATAGTGATATAGAGAGAAATAAGGATATGTATAAACAGAGCAATCCAAACAATCCACTAGACTTCCCGCCAAGATAAAACAGTAGTTAACGGTTACATATTCCACTATAACAAGAGATTTTATTGCACTAATTCACAGCTTGTGTGAGGTGAGGTGGGCAGTTCCCTTCCTTGCTGCTTTTCTTTCCATAACCGTAGGTCAGTTACCCTTTTACATAGGAACCCGCTACAGCTGGGTTGTTTGAAGTGCGCCGTTCGCGGTAGTTGAACCCCGTACCTGTGTCTTGAATAGCGACTGTTCTACCACGACATTAATCAGGATACTCGAAATAGTTTGAAATGATCACTAATATGGAGCTGCAGAGAGGTACCAGACACATTGGTGGTGGATAGGTCATACAATACGCAGTCTGTTCTGGACTCCTTAGGGAACAAAGGCAACGGCAGACCAAAACAAAGATAGAGAAGTGAGCTCTTGATGTACATAAAAGAAATAATAGATATATTGGAGAGCTGAAAAGGATGGCTCAAGACAAGATAATTTATCTTGCATTTGTTGAAAACCTGTGATCAATTTGGACTAAAAGAGCGAGGGATGAATATATGCGTCATGGGAGCCAGATTCTTGCCAGCCAAAATACAACTACATGAAAACGGCCATTTTAACATAATCTAGGAGCCTACTCAATCTCAAGCACCAATCAGGAATGCTTGGAGTAACAAAAATGGATAGAACCAGAAACGAAGACATTATGAAATAAGTAGGTGCAGCACCTCTGCTAGACCTCATCAAGAGGCAGCAGGTCAAATGGTTTGGTCACGTAACGCCACAAACACTGTATAGTATCCACCAGAAAGCAATGCTATAGAGACAGACTGGATACATATATGTTTATAATAATTAAATGATTAAGTATTTATGTAAAGGTACAAAACTCTGAAATGTGGTCAATCCTATCAGCTATTTTAATGAGTTTATCCCCTTGTATTGATTGTATCTTCCCCTGTCTCGAGTGCACAGCTGGCATTACTGTAATCATGTGAGCTACAACAGGGTCACTATGAGATACATTTGTGTGAAGCTAACTTATATGAACAAGATAATGCTGCTTTATTAAAAGTAACATGCAGCTATTTAACACAGATGTACAAAGTCCACATATTTCGATAAGGATGCAAAGTTGTCACAGTTCTCATCGATATGTAAGTAGGTAGGTAGGTAGGTAGGTAGGCCGTTTTAACGAAAATGGTCGATCGCTCCGATTGTCTATAAGCACGTGAGTGGCTGAGTCCCAGTCACATGCATAGACGATGATGTTTCCCGATGTGACCTTACTAATTAGTGCGTGAACGGTCGCAGGACGAGACAATGATGGAGAGGGTGGTTTCCCATTTGACCTTACTAATTAGTGCGTGAACGGTCGCAGGGCGAGACAATGATGGAGAGGGTGGTTTCCCATTTGACCTTACTAATTAGTGCGTGGCCGGTCGCAGGGCGAGACAATGATGAAGAGAAAGGGTGGCTTCCCATCCTTGTTATCCACAGCCGTATCAAGAGCTGGTGGGTGGGGACATCTTTGGTAAGGTGCATCACATGTCCAAAATAAAGCACAAAGGTAGTTGTTTTGCGTGGTGAGAGTGCTCTAAAGGCACGTCCTTTGGGTGATCTCGTCGTTTAAGACCCGGTAGTGCCAGTCGATCGGTTTAATGTGTGTGTATGCGTGTGTATTCATCTTGATTATCTTGATGGCCCGGTCCTCTGCGTTGATGGGGTTTCCAACTTCGCCTCCAGCGAACTACGTCTTGGGCCACGGAAGCCCAGTGCATGGTAAGTTTTCTCTAGAGGCGCCTCGGATGGTATTGTGTACAGCAAGGGAGTCTGACCAACGCCGTGGATGTCTTCTCCGCGGTCTCTTTTTACCTCTAACGTACTAGATTTATAGCGTCGTGCTCTACTAACTATCATTGTGTTGCTATATATGACCATAAAAACGCGGTGAGTCTTCTTGTTCAGTGACAGGTTGTGTTTCAACATAAAATGGAAATGAGCATTAACTTGAGCTTCAAATGTTTAACTGAGACAAGAGCGGGCTAATTGAGTTGATTGTTCATCCTGATAAACAAGGCAAGGAGTACTCAGGTCACGTGTCAGACTAGTCGAAAGTTGGTTTGTAATATCCCGAGGAGCAGTCATTTCTGAAAATGGACAAAAGGAAAATTTTAAATGGACCACTCAACCACCATCAAAACTCTACGTTAACGTGACAAAACGCCAATAGAGTTCTTATTGAGCCATTTATTTGAGTGTCTGCTGAAAATACCTCTTGACCATCTCTAGACGGATATTGATCTATGTGGGACACACAATTCTATTAACAACGCCTCTACTTCGCTGGTATCTGTCCCTTGGCGTAGAGGTTACAAACATATACCAGGTGATCGAGCTTACGACTGTGAGATGTTTTACACAAGTCGGTGATAGAGTGTCTCGCTCACCCTGATAAGGCTTTATTCAATTACTAGTGAAACGATGAATTTGTGAGGTACCTTGGTTTAGGGTAAGAGCTTGACAAATAAGACGTATCATGTAGAGCTGATATAAATTGCGGGGGAGAGGACGTCAAAATTAATAAACTGTCCCTGATTTAAAAAAATCAGTCTACTATCAGCCGATATTTTTTACGTCGAGATGGGTAAAAAGACAAATTAACTGGGCTCTACCGTACACAATTTTTTTTCTCGTTTATCAAAATGCTAAATTACACATGCTTGAATGATATTACGATTATCTAGTTAGATTCGTTCAAAAGATGCGACTTTCAGCTGTGCAAGACTTATACAGATAGTTTATACCTCGCCCTAACCACACATACTCTGACGACGCCATTAGACTTCAATTGCAACACAAATTGTATAACGTATACAATCAATGGTTCTCAGCCGATCTGCCTCGAGCATTGACCCGGGTTTATTACTAGTGCGGGTAAGAGAATGTTTGATTGTTAAGAAATGCTGCGACAAACGGTAATATCACAATCAAACACTCAATTTGTTTAACTTATAATTTTACGGTAGTGGGGTGGTCTTTTAAAAATTCAAACTCAAAGCATTATACGTAGGCAAGAAGACTATATCCGAACGGTGTGGTGAGCGCCATGATCTGGGTTCACCGCTGTTAATGTAACGAACTATGGACATTGGTAATCGATATGGAAAATGATCGCGCACAGAACAATAGGACTATATCGGTGCGCAACCGTTCACAGATGATGTCATTGCACGTAGTCTAACACAGAGATGTGTTTTATTATATCCAAGAGAAGGTCTAGGAAACAAGGAGCACTTTCCTGCTGTGCCATGGACTAGATCCTCACACAGTTTTCTGCACACAACCAAGAGGACCTTGTCGACATCCCCGGTAACCGATCTCGTCTACAATGCTAGCGTCGTCATACCAAGTTACGATACCCAAGCCATGGATGACCCCCATAGAGGCACTGGATCGATCGGCTACCCACCTAGGCTTGCACATTTTCTGGAAAAAGACGAAAATCCAAAATCTCCCCAAAAACAGATCGCCACCTCCCCAACGTAAATGCAGGCCGCCTGGGAAGGGTCATCAGACGGAGTCATGGACATGGTTATTCGACGCGAGGGGCCCTGGTCACGTAAGCGTACTATTATTATTATCATTAGAAGACGTCACTGAGATAGGTAGTCACTAACTGATTTGTAAGTCTTCTACCAATGAAGATACCACAAGGATTGAAGGACACTGGCTGATTTGTCATCTATCAATGTCCCACGGAGAAGACGACAATTAACTGTTGGATTTTTTGTTTAGAACGCCATATGCGTATTGCGTGCTTTGCAGTTGTTTGTGTAATACATTATTGAAAGTCCTTAATCCTGCTTCGACCACTGCCTGTTTACTGTTAATTTGTTTACATTTACAGAGCCCAGAGCAAAATTAATGATCTCGTAACATTTCTGCTGACTAAGCGAGTTTAGATGTCAACATGAAGTGGCCCGCATTGCTGCTTATTTTCCGAGCTCCGGAACGCCTGTCTCTAACTAATGTGTTGCTGAGCGGATGTTAGCTGTAGCCTTATTGGTTAGAATATATAACCATCAAATCGGTGTATTTGTAGCAAATAAACGCAACTTATAACGGGGTTTTCTGTGGGCAGTTAATATGGTGGCGGTTGGGACCTCATTAATGGTTTCTACACGTCAAGCAATGCTGAATCAAGTTCCACATCTTATTCTGGTCAAGGGTTATACATTTTTCTGCTAAATTATTTATTTAAATTGTGTTTGCTGGTTTCTTCGAACGTTTTAATTTTGTAGAATTTATGATAAGAAAAGTATTTAATGAAGTTGTGTTGTGTAAGTACTTATAACTATCTTTTGGCAATACCACTTGGGTGGATGTCATGACTGAAACCAAAAGCAGCAGCAACAAGTAGGGACAGTAAGACACAATCTCTGTCATAGTAATTTGCATCAGCAAATATCTGAAAACGTCATGGCCCCAAGCTGATGCACCTCGCCACCCTTTCCAAAATCATCTTATCGGGTAGAAGTGTTTATACCTTTAAGATATAGTGTACCTTGATACCTCTTGTCAACATATACAATTTTATAACACGCACGTGTCAATAGCTTGCACACTATCCCGTGAAACCATTACATACTGGAATGTTGGGTTAAATGGCAGATTAAAACAATCTTACAGATGTCACAAAATGTGGAATTTGCAGATACATTGGCTTTTCTGAGATGCAAAAGAATGTAAGACATGGATGCATAGTCTCTCTTTATCTTTTCAACATGTATGCTGACAAAACATTTAGAAACGTCAAAATTACGAAGAATAATAACTTCGATCAGCTCTGAATCGGCGGGAATGAAATGCCAAAACTAAGATATACACACGATACAGTTGTTCCTTCTAAGAGCGATAGAAGACTTGAACAGATCATCATGTCGGTTAAAGAACACGACGAGAATCAATATTAATATATAGACACCAGCTATAGCATATATTAAACAAAAACAGACCTAAAGTCTAGAGAAGCAACAAGTTGTGAACTCAACAAATTTAGAATTTCTCGTCTCTGTTATAATCAACAACTGACATTCCCAAAAATACATTGTAAGACGATTGAACATGCCACTGCAGAAGTTAACTAAAATGAAGAAAAAACAACTTATGAGAGAATACTAACAACATGACAATAATAAAGATCTTGAGCACTTGCATCTTTCCAGTATGATCATACAGATGCAAGACATGGACAAATAAGTAAACACTTAGGAAGACGATTAAACCCTACAATATTAAATACAGGAAAGTGCTCACAAGAATATTATTAAGACAAAATCACAGAATTCTAAAAAAGCTGGATAAAAAACACAACAGGCTAGTAAACAATGTAACGATAGGAAACTACAATACATCAAACGACAGAATAGTCTGGAAAATACAATCCTGGAGTGTATGGAACCTGTCAACTAAGGCATAGGCAAGTCTATGGGAAGAGGGACATAGGAAGAAGCTCTGAAGATGAGTGTGACAGAGGCGGGAAAGCTGGTAAATGATGCTGTCTTACATATGGGTTGCTATGAGAGCTACAAGACGATGATGACTGCAGATTTAATCTTTGCTTTGGTTCTGAACTCTGACAGGCCAGAAGAATGCTGTCAGCATTCTTTCTGGCGACCGCTTGACGCCATAAAAACACTCATATCGTTAACAGCACGTTGAATGAAATTTGTTCGTTTTTTCAGCGTTTCCAAATTTTATTTGTCATTACATGGTAAGGGAAGTAACTCTTATATTTGCGTTTCAATTTGCGTGCATTGTGAGGAAAATCAAAGTCTGAAAACATTTGCCATCTTTCAAGTAAGTTTATCACACAAATGTGTAGCGAACCGAGCACTTCAAGATTGTCTAATAGTAGATTGTTGTTATCTGTAGGAAAGGCTAGTAAGTTGTGTACTGTAGATGAATTTAGTGACGAGCATTCACATCTTTCTGTTTTTGAATCGGAGTTAGACATAGAATATAACATAATTAAACCGACGCAGCTTACTGAATCTGCTGCTTAAGATGAGGGGGCGTTGTCACAACCATGACTTAGTTCTGCTAAAAGGCCAAAACGTTTGATTGCACATCAACAGAAAAATGAAGATGCAATATTTCTGAAACAAATTCTAGAGAATATGATAGCGAATGGGTTTTAAAATCAAATTCCATCGCCACTACTGACTGACAGAACTTATTCAGATTGATGCCAAATTGTGGTCGATCACGGTGAGGGAATGGAGACCTGCAATTCAGTGACACATCAACTTCATTTGACTGCTACAACAATCTTTTTTTTTTTAGGCATAATACATTTGTGGATTTCGGTTATTCTGAATGGCACTAGACCAATCTGCATTACGTTTTAGTGGTTATACACTGATTGGTGACATTGTTGTGTGTGAAGAATTGTTTTTATTACCAAAAATGGCAATATAATTATTAACAAATACTTGTAATATTTTATGAAATTCTACAAGACCTTCGTTTTCTTACTGCATATTCATTTTCCTATAATTTGATATAAAACATGTTTGTCTTACTTGTGACAAAATAAAGAACATTCAAGTTGTATGAAGAGACTGCTTTTATTTAAAAAATATTTTAGCAAAACTAGTTACACAATTATAGCCTTTAAGAGTGAAATCATTGTTGCTCTGCTTCTGAAATCATTGGTTTCAACTTATAACATGTTTATTTTGCATCCAATAATAACAATGTGGACACATTTTCACACAATTGAAGTTCTAAATTTTGTGGACTGAATCAATATTCTGCAATCCGAAATATGTATGATCAGAAACACCAATCAATATATAAATGAGTTATCATATAAAACAAAATGGAATTAGTAAGCAATAGTAAAGAGAATATATTAGCAAATTTAAAACAAGAAACAAAACTGACATTTGATTAGTGATTTCCACATTATTTAGATTTCTATCTCGTTTAAACACATACATTAATAAAACAGTTACTATACATGCAAAGTAATAAAGATAACTATGAATATGAATTTCAAAGCAAAAGAAGCACCATTTTAATAATAATAATAATTAACACATGTATAAAACTGCTTGTTGTGATATCATTATTAATTTATATAGAAACCTAAATATTCCAAAATGCATGGAAAGTAACTTTGAGGTTTGATGCCTTAATGGTTCAAGGGGAAGCACCAAGATTTACAAGTACTGAAAGTAAATTATGGATTAAGCAACAAGGAACTGGATAAAACAACAATGAAAAACCGCATCAGTTGCGTTAGACAACAACAAATAATTCAAAAATAGCACAATGGCATTTAGAATTGGATGCTTCTATAACATGTGATTGTTAAAATTATGTAGAGAACCGTTTTTAACTGCTCACGAATTACGTAGTTGAGCTCTTTCGAGGTCTACGTGCTTTAGACTATGCTCAAGGGCTTAATGCTTCTTCTTGTTCTATTTTTTTCACCGCAGTTTGCTTCATAATAATAAAACGTTTCTGTCTTCCCAGCAATAAATCGGTACCTGAATTACAAGCAGCGAGAAAGGTTTGTGAGCAGCCCTATCTAACAAAAGCTTAGATCTCATCAAGATGTGTTAAACTCTGTAACACTTCGCCTCTGAAGGTAGTCATCGTTATTATCCCCATCACCATTCACCTAAATGTCTACCCTTGCAGCACAAAAGCGGAACCTGATGCTTTCTATCTGACTCTGTATTGGGCCGTCAATCTGCGATCGACCCATGACCCACCAGCTGTTCTAGCAATACTTTATGTAGTCCCATCTTTACTTGCTTTCATTCGGATTGATTATCTTCTTCCTCCTATTAATAAAATGCAATGGTTCTGTGGCCATGGGCAATTTTAAGGGATGAGAAATAAATACCGCTTCTCACGGCAGTAGTTGCAGAGTGTGCGTGATAGGTTTTCATCGTATCCTATAAATGTCTGTATAATATTTAGAGTTTTCTTCATAGAGACTTCATTTAAATCGCGAAGATTACTCCGCACAAAACAGCATTTTGCAATCTTCGAATGATAATGTTCAGTGCCATGAGCAGGACACTGGTAACGCTTCCATATAAGTAAATGGACGTCCGGATTGAAAACAACGTAACTTGAGAAAATAGATCGTTGTAGGGATAAGCGCGTTCTTCAAAACTTTATATCAGAATATGATAATCCCACATAGAAACAATTACGTGTGGCCTTGAAGATATTGTTAATGTTATATATGCAGCTAAAGTTGTATTTCTGATATTAATGTAAATAAGACTAAGCAGCTAGGTTGTCTTTCTGATATTAATGTTAAGTAGGCTAAGCAGCTAAAGTGTTTCTGATATTAATATTTAGTAGGCAGCTGAAGTCGTGCTTGTAATATTTATGTTAAGTAGGCAGCTGAAGTCGTGTTTCTAATATTTATGTTAAGTAGACAGCTGAAGTCGTGTTTCTGATATTCATGTTAAGTACATAAACGACGTGTTTCTGATATCAATGTCAGGTAGGCAGGATAGTATTTCTGATATTCATGTTAAGTAGATAAACGACGTGTTTCTGATATCAATGTCAGGTAGGCAGGATAGTGTTTCTGATATTCATGTTAAGTAGATAAACGACGTGTTTCTGATATCAATGTCAGGTAGGCAGGATAGTGTTTCTGATATTCATGTTAAGTAGATAAACGACGTGTTTCTGATATCAATGTCAGATAGGCAGGATAGTGTTTCTGATATTCATGTTAAGTAGATAAACGACGTGTTTCTGATATCAATGTCAGGTAGGCAGGATAGTGTTTCTGCTTTCTTCGTTCTGCATGTTGAGCAGGAGTCCAAGCTAGATGTTCTCGTCCACGTTGTCGAGTCTCTTTCCATCTAGGAAAACTGGGTCGTGGGAAGCTAATCGATGGCGCATGACTTTCGTCCTGAACGTGTTCGCTTCGAGTTCCGCTTTCTTTCCCTCTCAGTGTAGCGCTGCTAGCATTTCATTCACGCCTGGGGCTGCCTCCATGATGCGTACTAGATCGTCTGCAAAGCGAAAGTGATTTAGAACCCTGCCATTTATGTTGGTGCAATTTATGTTGATGTTTATGTTGATTTATGCTTAGGGCACGAAATTACGTTGTTCACTCTTAAACTCTTAGTTAACGTGGGGTATGTGACGTCAGCAGCTAAACATATTGGGCCAATGTACTTCTCATATTGTCATCAAGTCTCGCCTATTTCCCTTGATTAGTTGCTGTACTCAGCTTTCAATAACAGTAGATCCGGTACCAATTATTTCCCTTGATTAGTTGCTGTACTCAGCTTTCAATAACAGTAGATCCGGTACCAATTATTTCCCTTGATTAGTTGCTGTACTCAGCTTTCAATAACAGTAGATCCGGTACCAATTATTTCCCTTGATTAGTTGCTGTACTCAGCTTTCAATAACAGTAGATCCGGTACCAATTATTTCCCTTGATTAGTTGCTGTACTCAGCTTTCAATAACAGTAGATCCGGTACCAATTTACAGATTAACCTCCTACAACTGGATTGACTTAAGTCGGCTGTTAGCAGGGGTTGATCCCGTACCTGTGTTTTGAATGGCAAACGTTCTACAACCACATAAATCAGACGCTCTAAATAGTATGATGCGATCACTAATATGGAGTTGCTAAAAAGTACCAGACAATGATCAGTTGGACATGAGACGAAGAGAGGGTATTGCTGGTGGATAGGATGGACATTAAGAAAAGTATTAAAAGACGGTGGGTGTTCTGATATTCTCAGGGAAGAGAGGCAATGACAGACTAGAACAGAGATACATACATGAGCTCAAAATGTACATTAAGGAAACACGAAAGACTTTGATAAACTACAACGAATGGCTCAAAACATTATGTGTGAGTGTGTAATTGATGAATACATGTGCACAATATGGGATTGGAAGGTTTTGATGAAGACAATAACGATTAATATATATATATATGTATATATATATATGTATGTATATATATATATATATATATATATATATATATATATATATATATATATATATATACGAGGAGAGGTCACATCATTTATTTTAACTAATAATTAAAATATCAACATGGAATATTGCACACCTCAGATTTGGAATGAGCTGATTGTGTTTGCGAAATTACACCGCAATGGGACAAATAAACAAGCCGTAACAAACCGTAAAAATTGCGTATCTGAACAACAAGAGTTACAAACAGGGGATTTTTATAAAGTTCCTCGTTCCAGAGAAAGAACCATGTGAATATTCACAACTATTAAAATAGGGATCAATATGCTGAGCAGCACATGAGCTACGGTGCTCAGCGACCCATAGCTGACAGCTAGCGTCAGGGCCAGCGAACTATAGCTGCCAAGACCCTTCTACACCTCCATGCGATGATCCTGGATAACAGGCTGCAGCAGGGCAGACTGGCTAAGGAGAAGGGATCGAAGAGGGAATGCTAACCCGGTACTCAAAAAATAATTGATGAAGTCGTATGTGTTGGACCGAAAGGTGCAAATATCGCAGCCAAACTGTAAACTACGACACAACGCATTCCGTTCTCTGGACTACATTCTGCTACTTAAGCCCTTTCAGGGTTTGGTAGTGGGAGATTGAGAACGAACGAAGCCAAGCCAAGCCATATTCACAAACTCTTGTGTACAGTGTATGGATGGTATGCAGTCGATAGGCGTCCAGTCAGTCGATATTCGCAAAGAATTAAATCAGCAGCATAGAGATAGGTGAATCACAGTTAAACAATCGGCCTTGCAGCAAAGTAAGTGCAATTCAAATAATCAAAACTCTAGGATTTGCAAAGGTTTGCTGAAGATTGGTTCCGCCTAGTCTCACAAATCAAAACAAAATGCAAATTGAAAACAACATTTTGTCCAAGATCGTTACAGTGGCAAAACATGGCGCTTCAGTTTGAACTTGAGAAAAATATGCAGTCAATGGAGTGGCATCCTACTCGATCATTGCAAAGAAATAAATTCAAGAAAACTCCTTCAGCAAAAATTATAATGATAACTGGCTTTTTGGGACAAAGAAGGTGTAATTTTTGTGGAAGTAATGCCAAGAGTTGATATAATCAATTCGCAAGTTTACATCACGACACTGACCAAACTCAATCGATATTTCCGCAGAGTTCGTCCTCACATGAATCTAACAGTTCCGCTTCTCCTTCGTGACAATGCACGCCATCACACAAGTTTGAAAACACGGGAGGTAATAACCAAATTGGATTATATTGTACTCCCCCATCCACCATATAGTCCTGATCCGGCTCCCCCTGATTTTCATCTTGTTGGTCCACTTACAAATGCACTTGTGGGACAAGTCTTGAGTACGATGAGGGCAGTGATTAAATCGGTGGAGAAATGGGCAAGTGATCAGGACAAAGACTTTAACGGACAAGTTATGCATGCACTTGTTTCACGCTGGTGTAAAGCCGTTCAAGTTGATGGGGATAATGTTGAGTAATAAATGAGAAGGGCATTCAAATCTAACCAACATTTTTTGTTCTAGAACTACCTGGATTGGTTCTAGAGTGCTGGAACTACTATCATTGATTATGCGTACTACTGTTAGGTGGCCCACTTGTCATTGGTCAATCACGTGACAGACAATGAAAATTACAGACAACACTGTAAACGCTTGCATGGAAAAGCGTGTTGTGATGAACTGTCTTGTGAAAGAATGCGTGAAACCTGCTGAAATTTACAGAAGACTAATTACAATACGGATATGATACACGCAGTCGCAGTACACCAACTGTATGGTGTAAACGTTTTAGAGAATTCCGTACATCCGTGAGTGATGATCCCGGCCATGGTTGCTTTCTGTGGATTGGAACCCGTATCCAGAAAAATCGACGTATAAGCTGTCGCGAAGTTGCAGAAGCGGCAAATCATTCTCTGCGTGCGGTGAACAATATTATTCCTGAACATTTTTATTTTTGAAAGGTTACTGCATATTGGGTGCTAAGATAGCTTTTCTCTTTTGACCGGCAGAGAAGATATAAAGCCTTCACTGAATTGAAGAAACTTGTTTCGAAATAGAAGTGAATAACTTTTTAGATCGCTGCATTACAAGACAACCTGAATACATCATTACAAGACTTAACCTGAGCGCATCATTACATGACTTAACCTGAGCGCATCATTACATAACTTAACCTGAGCGCATCATTACATGACTTAACCTGAGCGTATAATTACATGACTTAACCTGAGCGCAGCATCACATGACTAAAACTGAGCGCATCAGTACATGACTTAACCTGAGCACATCATTACATAACTTAACCTGAGCGCATCATTACATGACTTAACCCGAGCGCATCATTACATGACTTAACCTGAGCGCATCATTACATGACTTATCCTGAGCACATCATTACATGACTAAACCTGAGCACATCATTACATGACTTAACCTGAGCACATCATTACATGACAACCTGAGCACATAATTACATGACTTAACCTAATCACATAATTACATGACAACCTGAACACATAATTACATGACTTAACCTAAGCACATCATTACTTGACTTAACCTAAGCACATCATTACATGACTTAACTTAAGCACATCATTACATGACTTAACCTAAGCATATCATTACATGACTTAACCTAAGCACATCATTACATGACAACCTGAGCACATAATTACATGACTTAACCTAAGCACATCATTACATGACTTAACCTAAGCACATCATTACAGGATTTAACCTAAGCACATCATTTTAATCCTGAATCGAAACGAGCATCTCAGCAATGCAAGCAACTACAAAAATTAGAACAATTGTGTTTGCCTGTAAAGTGATATCTGTAAAGTGATATCTGTAAAGTGATATCTGTAAAGTGATATCTAGTGTTTTCTGAAACAAACTTGGATTCATTCATGTTAGTTTTCTACCCCGTGGTACGACTATCAACAGTGAACAGTACATGCGCATTTTGAGTGATATGCATAACCGTTTGCGGAAAAAACGGTCTGTTTTGATAACAAAGAACGTCCTGCTCCTGCAAGATATCATACGGCTCACAACAAGATGTGCCATTTGCAACAACTCGGCTGGAAGGTATTGCCACATCCACCTTACAGACTAGACCTCGCTACAAGCCATTTCCACCTGTTTAAACCTGTTTCCACACGTTTTGTAAAATTGTCCTGCATATTGAATAAACAATTTCAGGAAAATCAGTATAGTGCATTCAATTCTGACCTACACTCGTGTATATATATATATATATATATATTATATATATATATATATATATATATATATATATATAAATATATATATATATATATATATATATATATATATTTATTTATATATATATATAAATATTTATATATATATATATATATATAAATGTATATATATATATATAAATATATTTGTATGGTGGTTACATGAAGTATTAGCGATCTCACATTTAAAAGTCACGGCTATATGAGGGCGGCATCTATCTCCTCAACTGGAGAATGAACCCAGTGCCACTCAGATACGACGCGAGCTCGCTAACCACTGCGCTAAGCGTCTCCCTAAATATTAATATTTATAAATATGTTTACTTATTTATTGATGTATATAGGGAAAGTGGAGAACAAATGGGACTCGCGGGAGGAATGAATGGATAGATACGATCGGGAAGCTAGATTCTTGTGAGCCAAAACAAAAGAATACAAAAAATGGTCATTCTAACAGACTCCAGTAGCGTACTCCAAGCCATCTCAATCCTTGATCAAGATTCACTGTCCCGCGAAATAAAACATACTATGTGGTTGTTGTCCCAAACAACATGTTTAGTCCTAAAGTGAATTCCGGACACTGATAGTTCCTTGAAAAAGAAAAGGTAGATGAGCTAGCAAAAGCCGGAAAAGGGGGGGGGGGCACGCAAATTCGCCCTTAACAGAGCTATAAAGAAACAAAGACACACATAAAACGATCCATCAAGACGGAATTGGAAGACCAGCACAAAGAAAGAAACCAGAAAAGGACAGCATAGACATGTTTGGCAGGGATGGTCAGACAAAGACCTTCAGGCTCAGAAAGGAACATTACAGACACAAAGCCTACTTCAGCAAAAGGGTTCTTAGAGACACCGCCACATGCGACTGCAAAACGCTCAAACAAACACCAGAAAATGTCGGGACTGGCCTACATTTACAGACCAAAAGGAAGGCAATCTGACCTTAGTGAGCGGCAATGTTCGAAAAGATGTAGGAAACTGACGAAGACCTGAAACGCACAATTTTCTTCGCGAACTTCACCCGGTTAGAGTATTGATTGATCGAAGAAGAATCAGAAAGGGTAGTCTAGCAAATATATGAAAACAGAATGTGCAGTACAATTTAAGGAATCCCTTAAGCGAGATGAATCTATTCTCCAGCTTCACGTGATGTCGATCACTTAATAACCAAAAAAACGATCCCAGTGATCGAAATGTTATCTTTCCTCTGGTATCTCAGACTGTTGAATTGGTTAGCGACAGGGAAATCGGAATCATTTGAATTCCACTCCAGTTTCGTCTATGTATGTGACATTACACCAGTAGTAAGTGATAGAACAGATCCAACTACAATACTTATTTAGGGATTGCGGCCAGACGCGTCTGGAGGGTGCAAAGAGCACATGGTAGAGAAGTAGCGTTAAGTGCCAATAAAGTAACATGATATAGACAGTAACATTTCAATGACAACAAATGTATGCTACATTCAACGATCTGAGTACAGTAATTCAATAGTGGAAATATTATTAACTGTGATTGTTTGCTATTTCAGTAACATTCACTTAGAAAAGTATGTCAATGTTATGGTTGATAATTTATAAAGTGAAGTTGTATGGTAAATATGAGTGGAATATAAGAATAATAAACTCATATATTACTTCAAGTTTGTTACTTAGATTTTTTATCAACTAAACAAGAATACACGGGAATAAACCACACTTAAAATGCATGTCATAAATCGATTGAATGAATATATGTTACAAAATATTTAAAACATACACCAAACCAAAACTCAAGAATATTTATAATCATAAAATGATTAAATATTTATGTAAAGGTACAAAACTCTTACACAACGTTGTGTTAGATATTTTATTGAGTTTCTCCCCCTGCTTTAATTTTCTTTTTTTACCTGTCCCGAGTACCCATCAGACATTTCTATAATCGTGCGACGAGCCACAAAACGGCCCCTATAAGTTACCATATGACTCGAGGTAGTATGTGTAAAGCTAACAGATATAAACAATATAATGCTGCCTAGCCGTTGAAAATAGCAGGTAGCAGTGAAAAAGGAAAATACAATGTTAGGTACTATAAAAAGAAACATAAGACCAAGGAAGTGATAGTCAAACTGTATAAAGCATTAGTTAGACAGATTGGAGTACTGTGTACAGGTTTGGAGTCCTTATCGTAGAAGGGATATAAACATGCTGGAAAGTATACAAAAAAGAGTGACAAAGCTGATAGTGGGATTACAGAATTGCAGGTATGAAGGAAAGACAAAGAAAAACTGGCCTACACTAGAAAAGAGAAGAATTCGAGGTGACAATACAGATTTATAAGATAAATCACAGGAACGGATAAATTAGACTATAACAAGTTTTGTTTCAAAATACAACCACCTACAAGAACAAGAGAGCATAGCTACAAATTAACTAAAGAAAAGTCAAGTGGTGAATGGGTGGAATGCACTGCACAGGAAGTAGTGGAAGCAGGGACAAATAATGCATCAAAGAATATATTTGATGCGCATAGCTTTTAAAGAAAAGTCCTGTAAATGAAACTATTTGTATAGAGACTCTGCAGAGTCTTCTAAACCAATATAAAGACGTTACGTTAAGTTAAGGATGCAACACTAACTAATATTAATAAAGTCCACACATGTCGATGAGGAAGCAAAGTGGTCAAAGTTCTCATTGAAATGGAGGTAGGTAGTTAGGTAGGCCGCTGAAACGACAAGGGCTCGTTGCACCGATTGTCCATGAATACGGATGAGTGGTTGAGTCCTAGCCGCATGTATAGAAGATAATGTCTTCCGATTTAACTTAACCAATTGAGTGCGTGAACAAGACGTGACAATGACGCAGAGGGTGGCTTCCCAATTGACCTAACCAATTTGGTCGTGGACAGTCGCAGGATGAGACACGGACGGAGAGGGTGGCTTCCCATCCTAAATGCCGACGTCGTTTTAAGAGCTGGTGGGTGGGGACATCCAAGGCAAGGCGGGCCATATATCCAAATAGGGAACAACGATGGCTGTTTAGCATGGCGAATGTCCTCTTAAGGCCCGTTAGTCAGGTGACCACGTCGTTTGAGACCCGGTCATGCCAGTCTTGCCACTAGTCGTGCCAGTCTTGCCTAGGAATTCAACGAAAGAGATGGGCGGAAGGGGGGGGGGGTGTGGCGATCACGACTCCTGGCCTATGTGCATGCAACAGTTCGGTGTGTGAAAGAGGAACAAAACTATACAAAGGCTATTTGAGCTGTGTACCTACCACGACCTGTGCATCACTCACACCATCTTCCAAACGAAGCCAAAAAACACAATGTATCGTGGAGTCATTCCGGTCCAGACATTGGCATAAGCTGGACCTAATCATCACTAGGCGGTCTGAACTGAGACATTGGCACAAGCTGGACCTAATCATCACTAGGCGGTCTGAACTGAGACATTGGCATAAGCTGGACCTAATCATCACTAGGCGGTCTGAACTGAGACATTGTCATAAGCTGGACCTAATCATCACTAGGCGGTCTGAACTGAGACATTGGCATAAGCTGGACCTAATCATCACTAGGCGGTCTGAACTGAAACACATTTTGCAAACCCGCACATTTCCCGGTGCAGACTGCGATACTGATCACTCACTCGTCTGCTGCAAAATGAGACTCCAGCCCATGAAGATCCACCGCATAGGATCTGTGGGTAAATACTGCATAGACACAGCAACAATTGAGTTCCATGAACGGGTGGAAGAATCACAAAATCCCTTTCTGAATTACTGGCAAAACATCACACTATCGGAAGCTCCACAGAAAGGCTGGAACACATCTGATGGTCATTACTCACCACAACTTAGACTGTCTTTAGAAAGAAGACAACAAACAGGAAATTATGATTTGCGCCATCCTTACACCAGCCATTAAAAATTGCCAATTAACCTGGAGTTTAGGATTTCTACGAGCAGTACGACATTGGAGCCTTACAAATCAGCAAAGAGTATGGCACAGAGACTAGAAAAGAGTTGGGGAAATGACTACTGGCTTCAAGTTTTAAGTCCATTCGGTCGGCAACGGAAATTGGTTACATCAGGGGAATATAATGAGGCATAAAGAAAGAAATTGGGGCTACAAAAAGTTTACAGTGCCACAAAAATGTGCGACAGGTGAGGTTATTCTGGACAAGGAAATGCAAATGAAGAGATGAGCCGTTCAGTCTTGTACACCTGTAACAATGTTGTGGTGGACTGTCCTCTCAAAATGGGCCGATCAGTCTTGTACACCTGTAACAATGAAGTGGTGGACTGTCCTCTCAAAATGAGTCGAACACTATTCAGTCTTGTACATCTGATTCAGTTTTGTACATCTGTAACAATGTACTGGCGTATTCCGCTCCCAACGAAATTGAGATTCTTCAGGTATTGCCGAAACTCGAGAGATCAACCGAGCGCTTACAAGAGTAGGAAAAAGCTATCGAGAGCATGCCAGTAGAAAAAGCACCCGGCTTGGATAGCATTCCAGCAAAAAATCATCAAATGCGAAGGAAACGTACTTCTGCAATACATGTACCAACATATCTGCCAGTGTTGGGATGAGGGGACCGTATCACAGGACGTGAGAGACGCCAACATAGCCCTTTTTTATAAAGAAGGGGAGACGAGGCGACTGAAACAAATACATGGGAATATCGCTCCTCAACACCGTAGACAAAGTATATGCTGGCATCAACCTGAGCAGATTGCGGACGCTGGCCGACAATGTGTGTCCGGAGTCTCAGTGTGGTATTCACGCAGAAGTCTACTGTTGATGTGGTCTTTTCACTGAGAACTGCAAGAAAAGTGCAGATAACAAAACAGACCACTGTTTCTTCTCTTCATTGACCTCATCAAGGCATTCGACCTGGTAAACAGAGAGGGTATTTTCAAAGTATTGTCTAAAGTTGTCTGCCCGCTTAAACTGCTGAGCATGATTAGATCTATTCATTTGGGCATGAATGGTGCAATGCTGCATGGCGGTCAGGAATCTGATGCCTTCGACATTAACAGTGCAGTCAAACAAGGCTGTATCCTTGCTCCGACTCCATTCGCCATTTTATTTGCCATCGTGCTTAAACACGCAGTGGGATCTGCCACAGCAGGGGTCTTCCTGCATACTAGGTCAGATGGGAGACTATCCAATCCAACCAGCTGCGAGCAAAAAGTACGAGAACGGAGACTGTCATTCCGGATATGTTTTTCGCAGACGATGCTGCCCTGGTTTACAGCTGAATTACAGAGCCTCATTAATATCTGTCTATCTATCTATCTATCTATCTATCTATCTATCTATCTATCTATCTATCTATCTATCTATCTATCTATCTATCTATCTATCTATCTATCTATCTATATATCTATCTATCTATCTATCTATCTATCTATCTATCTATCTATCTGTATATCAATCTATCTATCTATTTATCTATCTATCTATCTATCTGTATATCAATATATCTATCTATTTATCTATCTATCTCTCTCTCTCTCTCTATATATATATATATATATATATATATATATATATTTATATATATATATATATATATATATATATATATATATATATATATATATATATATATATATATATATAAATGTCTGTCTGTCTGCCTGTCTGTTTGCCTGCTATGATTACCTGAATTAGCAGGATATCAACTGCGGAATTTTTAAAGGTTAGGTGAGTAAAGAGGCAAACATGAATATATCCGTGCGTCGACCTACTGAAGCTATACCAATCCCCTGAAATAGGAGACTAATATCCGGTCAGACAAAACATACTAATCAGAATATGTTAGTCAGGGTCAGATGAACCATACTGATCATACTATGTTAGTCAGCGTCGGGTCAAACATACTGATCAGACTATGTTAGTCAGGGTCAGGGGAAACATGCTGATCAGACTATGTTAGTCAGGGTCAGGTGAAACATACTGATCAGACTATGTTAGTCAGCGTCAGGTGAAACATACTGATCAGGCTATGTTAGTAGGGTCAGGTGAAACATACTGATCAGATTATGTTAGTCAGGGTCAGGCAAAACATACTGATCAGACTATGTTAGTCAGCGTCAGGTGAAACATACTGATCAGGCTATGTTAGTAGGGTCAGCTGAAACATACTGATCAGATTATGTTAATCAGGGTCAGGTGAAACATACTGATCAGATTATGTTAATCAGGGTCAGGTGAAACATACTGATTAGATTATGTTAATCAGGGTCAGGTGAAACATACTGATCAGATAATGTTAATCAGGGTCAGGTGAAACATACTGATCAGATTATGTTAATCAGGGTCAGGTGAAACATACTGATCAAGACCTTACTTCACTTCCAAATAGCCTCCTGCAAACAGGCTGTTTCATGACAATCTGGCTAAAAAGGTGGGAATCAGCACTATAATCTCCATAATTGTGAGCTTACTTAGGAGCCTAACATTGCACTACAGTCCCGAGGACTCCGGTCCACCTTCTCATGTACCCTTCGGAATGAGAAGAGAGCCCTTGTAACCCACCCCCAATGAAAGTCCTCAAGATTATCTAACTTAAATACAAGGGGCATTAGCAACAATATACCCATTGGCATATCGGTATCTTCACTATCTGATAGCTAGAACAGGATTACATTGAACAGTTCTGACACTACCTGACAGTTCACCTGGCTTGCACTACCTGACAGTTCACATGGCCTACAGCTGTGTCACGGTCAGGTCCGGTTGTAGCATAACACACGAAGTAAACTGTCGTCTGCTAAATTTATACATGTCTTAGTAGCAGAAGAATGATATAAGCAACAGGATTAGTTATACATTACTACCCCTTTTTAAAAAAAAAAGTCATCTGCTATTTAGTTATTTTATAATTATTGTTCAAATATTATCAGACGTAAAGATATGCCGACTATGAAAGATCGATTTTAAATTGATCTTTTAACTACATTATTTTCTGCTGTGGGTATTTGTGTGTAGAAACTTTGCCTGTGTAAACATGTATGTTTCAGACAAGTTACCTGTGTACACATGTATGTTTGTTTCATATAAGCTCCTCTGTACATATACAGATTTCAGACATGTTACTTGTGTATACATGTATGCATGCTTCAGAAGAGTTACCTCTGTATATATGTATGTACGAGATGTGTTCAAAAAGTATACACACTTAATTTTGTCCGTAAAAACAAATGACGCAATTGTGGTGTCCATGCGTCATTTGTTGCCATCCGCAGATTTGCATCAGTCGCTGGCAGTCAGCCTATCAGTGTTGAGTTTAGTGAGCACAAGTCGGGTTTTCCTTCACTACGAAATAACGGAAAGAATTGAACAGCTGTGTTACATTAAATATTGCCACAAGTTAGGCGATACCCAAGTGGGAACCATTCGGAAGACTCAACATGATGTCTACGAGGATGCGATGAGCATCACACAGATCTAGGAATGCTACAATCGCTTCTATAATGGCCGCACATCGACGGAGAGCGGATCACGTTCCGGTAGGCCCTCAGTGTGGAGATAATCGATGTTTCTGTACACTTAATTTTGATGGAGAATTTGGAAATGCGGAGCTGCAGTTGTAACATTGCAGACATTCCTCATCCACGAAGGACATAAAAGCGAGGCAGTTCAGCAATAATGTCACGTAATGTTGGTCGTTTTTGTGTATCACGAGTACGCACAACAAGGTTAAAACGTTACAAAAAAACTACAACCTAGAGGTCATCTATCGCCTTCTTGATGCTGGTCTATATAAACGACCGGACCTGCCAGCAGTGCCCTATCCGCATAACGAACTGGGGAATTACCAGAGGGCTGCGGCGGTAGAGAGATGTCAGCTCCTCGTAAAACCGTGTGTTTTCATGACACCCTGCGAACATCTTGATTTCGTCAGCTCTTTTAGTGAGCCAGGAGTCTTACATCCTTCTAACGATGGTCTAGACAACTTTGCGAGCAGCCTTGAGGGCCGCTTTTGCTGATGTAAATTGTGTGTCCTTTTTGTGTTATTTGCTTTATTGTATAGGGTGGTTTTCAGTCATGCCCAGTTATGGTCGATGTCGTTCTTTACAAACCGACGATCAGATAGTTTGACCCCAAGCTCTTCGTGGAAGCCGCTCTTCTTGTGTTTGCATTTCAGCTGAGCGACATTTAGCCTCCTCTGTGGTGTCTTTTCCGTGGGGCTTCATCTTGGGCTGGATCTTGAAGCTTATCTGCGCCCATCGGATGATATCATGCTACCGATAGATGAATTTGTAGGTGCCCTCCCCAGTGTGACCTTGCGTTTCAATAACATTGGGTACTGTGTCTTAAATGAGGTTCTGAACTTTGGTCTTGGTCCAGAATAAAGACAGACCTAGGTAGGGCGTTTCGCTTTTGAACATTTCCAAAGGCACCCGAAGTCGTGGGGAATCTGTCTGAGAGAGTGTCAACCAGTCGAACTATGGCGCCGGTGTCCTTGTGTAGTGTAGCTCCTTGATCAGGTTCAACAGGGGGGTGGGAGGGAGGGGGTGCCTATTTACTGGCGGGAATATGTACATACATAGATACACACATCTACGAGATCTATGGAGGATATTTAAGCGTTCTGTAACAACAGTCTCCATGAGTTCTGTGAAAGAGCTCTACTGTCAAATGTCTCTGTATTTTTTGTGAAAGAGGTCAGTTGTTGTATTGTAATTCTCCTAATGAGTCATTTTAACTCTTGTTTTTTTTTGCGCCCTGAAAACGGCGTTAATTGGCTGGTTGCAGTAACTTTTCTCACATCATGTGCGTAACGATGAAAGTGGACCGGGGTCTTCCATGCGGTTCTGCTATGCTTGGCTCTATCTGTATGTCGCTCACTGCTACAGAGATCACGACAATGCCCACCTCATAAGCCAGGCTGCTATGAAAACAGCTCGTATCCTTGGCATGAAAGTTCGTGGTTTTGGCCAATATGTTTGACATGGTCCTAACTAGAATGCCCGATTAGTATGGATTGCCTGAGATGACGTTAGTCTACTCTCCGATATGGGATCATTCGGTTCTATGAAAGGTCCATATGTGTTATGTGAAAGAGCACAAAGGGGTTCAGCTAGAGACTGGTTCTGTGAAGGGTCTCAATTAGTTCTGTGAAAGGTCTCTATTAGTTCTGTGAAAGGTCTATATGTGTTCTGTGGAAGGTCTCTAGGGATTCAACTAGAGGCTGGGTCTGTGACAGGTCTATATTAGTTATGTGAAAGTTCTCTATTAGTTCTGTGAAAGGTCTATATGTGTTCTGTGGAAGGTCTCTAGGGGTTCAACGAGAGGCTGGTTCTGTGACAGGTCTATATTAGTTCTGTGAAAGGTCTATATGGGTTCTATGGAAGGTCTTTAGGTGTTAGGGAAAAATATCTAAGGGTTCTGGTACATTTCTCTGTTGGTTTCGGAAAACGTTTCTAGACATTCTGGCAAAGGGTTATATGGATTCAGGGAAAGGACAAGCCGTTGAACGAGAAGATAATTCAAACCAAATAATAATAATTGGTGTGGATTAAATGTGTGTGTGTGTGCGTACGTGTACTGTTTTGTGTGCTTTTGTGTGTACTGTTTTATGTGTTCACTGTTTCTGTGCACTGTTTTGTTTGTTCTGTTTTTGTGCAGGGGGTGTACTGTTTTGTGTGTGTAATTCTTTGTGTACACTTTTTTGAATACGTGTGTGTAATGTTTTATGTTTGTTCATTCGTGTGTGTGTACGATTTTCTGTGCTATGTTTTGTGTCTACTGTTTTGTCTGTGTATTGTTCTATGTGTGTTCTGTTTTTTGTGAGTAAATGTGTGTGTATTATTTGTTGTGTGCATTTTGTGTGCAGTTTTGTGTGTTCTGTTTTGTGTTTGCACTGTTTTGTGTTTGTACTGTTTTGTGTTTGTATTGTTGTGATAGTGTTAATATCAGGTACGAGAGAAATGCAGTGTAAGTGTCAGGCATTATGTGAAAATGTCAGGGTGAAATGCAATGTCAGTGACATATATTTTATGATAATGTTAGTGTCTGTATGTGAAAATGTCATGTATGAAGTCTGGGAGATATAGCTTTCAGTTTTAACGATTGCTTAGAGGATGGGTATGCATGGTTTTCGCAGGTGTGATGGGACTTTCGAAGGCTCTGATGGTTGGGACACACTCGGAGGATGGATGATGACAGAATACCGAAATATCTTTTCTATGGGGACTTACAGTTGGGGAAAAGGTCTCAGGGCCGGCCACTGCGTGGTTACAATTATGAATGCAAGTAAGATATAAATGATGCAGACATCAATTTGGAATCGGGGAACAGAACGCAGTGGATCGTGTTACATGAAGGGACAGGATTAAGCATGAAATGCCGGCAAAAGAGAAACTGATTACTGATAGGCAAAAGACTCCTGCACACACTGGGGAAGATGCTTCTCTGCCCGGATTGGTATTACGAGTTACATTCGTACCGTCATAGACTGTAGTTGCACAACTTGTCTTTCAGAGAACAATTACCATCGTCTGATAAGACGGAAAGGGCCAATGAAGTGAATGAGAGAGCCTGGCTAGTTCAGAACATCTGAAAATTCTAACAAAGACAGAGCCTAAGGACCGAAGGACACGGATATTGACTAGAGCAAAGAGAGAGTTCAGACAGAGCTGGCCGGAAGGTACTCTACAGTGAGTTTCAGAGGCATTGCAGTATTGTCGATTGGGCGGTATTGTGGACTGACCCCAAGACGCATGAGAGTATTGTGGACAACGATTAACTGTAGATTCCACTGGTAGGCCCTGCCTGCTGGAAATAACAGAAAGCTGAGTTGGTAAACTAAACAAGGTCAGAACTGACAGAAGTCAGAACAAAACTGTTGATTCCACAGACACTGTGACTGGATGCTGCTGAAAATAACACTGAGTGAGTAAAACAGGGATCCAATCCCGAAGTAAGAGTCAGTAAGGTGTACCATAAACTTCCTAGAGAGCACGCCCACAAATCTCAAGTGGCAAAACTATAACTCCACAGCGGAGACCAGACAGACGGAAGCGGCAGACAAAGAGATACCGGCCAGTCATGTCACGACGAATGATCACAAGACACATGATATAATTTAATATTAGTTGAAATTGTTTTAATTGGGAGTGACAGAAGACAGAATGTAGATACAGATCTGAAGATTTCATCAAGCTAAATGCTAGAAAACTATGTTCAGAAAGTTTAGCGCAGTAGTTAGTAAGCTGGCTTCGCATCTGAGTGGGCCTGGGTTCATACCAAAGTTGAGGTGGAAATGTTTTTTTCAGATCGCAAGTGCTCCCGGGTCGACCTATCCTTAAATGGGTACCGGTTCAGTCCGGCAAGTAAACGCGGTGAGGGAGAAGAGATGGCTACCGCCTTCATATAGCCGAGCCTATGAACTGTGAGATCGCTAACACATCACACCCCTTCGGCAGTAATGCTATGGGGTGTTAATTAACTAGATTAGTTCATAATGTTGTAAATGATTAGACTATGCAATAAATGAATAACAATGTGTTTTTATATTGAAAAAATCTATTTATGTTTTCTGTTATTGGGTGGAAATAATAACTAATTTAAGAGAGATATAGAAGCGTCTGCTATAATGTTTTGTGTCTGTGTGCACTGTTTGTGTGTGTACAGTTGTGTGTGTACTGTTTTGAATGTGTGACCCAAAAACGATGCCTATTACCAGTTGAACCGAAGAGAGCAGGTCGTTGTCTTCAGACTTCGCACTGGCCACAACAGACTGAGGTACCACCTCTTCAACAAATTGAAGATAGGGTGTACCGACGAATGCCCGTGCGGTACTGGTAAAATGACCACTGAACATCTGCTGCAGAACTGCCCGACATACGAGGATCAGAGAGAGCAGATGTGGCCATTGCCAGTGGAACTGCAAGACAAGCTCTATGGTAGTGGCGAGAGTCTCAGGATGACCGCCGCTTTTTTCGAGAAAATAATGGTTACTGTCTGACTGTGTACGCAGAAGAAGAAGAAGAAGAATGTGTGACAATTGTATGTGTAATGTTTTGTTTGTGTACTTATATGTGTGTGCACTGTTTTGTACATGTACGTTTTTGAGTGTGTACTGTTTTGTATGTGAACTATTTTGTGTGTATACTATTTTGAGTGTACTGTTTGTATATGTTTATTGCCCGGTTTTAAATGTACTGTTTGTGGGTGTATTCAATGTTTTGAGTGAACTGTGTGTGTGTATGTGATGCTTTGTGTGTACTATGGGTTTGTGGTTCATTGTTTTGAGTATACAATTTGTTTCTGTATGTTTCTGGTTTAAGTGTACTGTGTGTGTGTGTGTGTGTGCTATTTTGAATGTACTATTTAGGTGTGTGCTGTGTGAGTGTACTGTTTGTGTGTATCTGCTGGATTGAGTGTATTGTTTATGTGTGTGTGTGTGTGTGTGCTGGTTCGAGTGTACTGTTTCTGTGTATTTGCTGCAATGAGTATACTGTTTGTGTGTGTACGTTCTGACTTGTGTGTACTGTTTGTGTGTGTTTGTTCTGACTTGTGTGTGCTGTTTGTGTGTGTGTATCTGCTGGTTTTAGTGTTATGTGTGTGTGTGCATGTTCTGTTTTGAGTGAAATGTTTGTGTGTGTGTGTGTACTGTTTTGAATGTACTGTTTGTGTGTATATGCTGTTTTGAGTGTACTGTTTTTGTGTGTATCTGTTTTTTGGGTGTACTGTTTGTGTGCATGTTACTTTTTTCAGTGTACTGTTTGTGTGTATACGCTGTTTGAGTGTACTGCTTGTGTATATATGCTGGTTTGAGTGTACTGTTTGTGTGTATCTGCTGGTTCTAGTGTACGGTTTGTGTGCGTATGCTGTTTGAAGTGTACTGTTTGTGTGTATCTGCTGGTTCTAGTGTACGGTTTGTGTGCGTATGCTGTTTCAAGTGTACTGTTTGTGTGTGTGTTATGTTTTGAGTGTACTGTTTGTGTGTGTGTGTGTGCTTTTTTGAGTGTACTGTTTGTGTGTGTGCTGTATGTATAGGTCTGTGTGTACTGTGTGTTCGTATATTCCATGTTTTGAGTGTGCTGTTTGTGGGTGTATATGCTGATTTTAATGTACTGTTTGTGTGCTGTTTTGAGTGTACTGTTTTTTGCGTATCTGTTGGTTTGAGTGTACTGTGTGTGTGTGTTTGTGTGTGTGTGTGTGCTGTTTTGAATGTACTGTCTGTGTGTGTGCTGTTAGAGTGTACTGTTTGTGTGTGTGCTGTTTTAGTGTACTGTTTGTGTGTGTATCGGCTATTTTTAGTTTACTGTATGTTTTTAGTGTAGTGTTCTGTGTTTGTAGGTGCTGTTTTGAGAGTACTGTGTGCGTATGTGTTGTTTTTAGTGTACTGTGTTTGTCTGTGTACGTCCTGCCTTGAGTGGACTGTTTGTGTGTGTGCGTGTGTGTGTTTGTATGCTGGTTTGTATGTGTACTGTTTTATGTGTGTAGCGTTGTTGAGTCTACTGTTTTGTGTGCATGTTTCCTGTGTACTATTTTGACATTGCTGTTCTGTGTGTGTCTACAATTGTGTGTGTACTGTTTTGTATGTACAGTTTGTGTGTGTACTGTTTTATGTGTGTACTGTTTTGAGTGTACATTTTAGTGCAGTTTTGTTTGTAAGGTTATGTATGTACAGTCTTGTGTACTATTTTGTTTGTGTACTGTCATATGCGTACTGTTCTGTTTGTACGATGTTCTGTGTGTAATATGTCATGTGATTACTTGTTTATGTGTAACGTTCTGTGTGCATGTACTAATTTGTGTCTACTGTTTGTGTAGGTGTGCGATTTTGTATATATTTACTGTGTAGTTGTGTGAATTGTTATGTGTGTGTGTGTTTGTGTTTGTGCTGTTTTGAATGTACTGTCTGTGTGTGTGTGTGTGTGTGTGTGTATCGAGAATGACCAAAAAAAACCTTAGAAGAACATAGGCAATTTGTATTTGCAGTTAATTTCGTTTACAAGGAACATGACAATGTAACGTGCGATATACTGATCAAGATAAACATTATTATGTGCGAGGGGGTAGTAGAATGTGGGTCAGTATTGAACTCTGGTAACATAAAATCATTCTTAGAGAATATTTGAATGATGTCGTGGCAGTAGTTGGTGGTCCAGAAATTGCAAGAGCTTAACATCATACTTAGATCGAGCAGGCCCGATAGGACGGAGGAGGGGTGTATACATCCACCCAGTGCCTGGAAGCAGTTCTGTCCACGCCATTTGCTATTTGTTAAGAGAGACTGAGGATGTATGTCTGCCCGAGAGAAACAATGTCGACTCATGGAGAAATTCCATCAGACCTTACCATTTTTACAAACATTCCTCCATAATAGAAACACGGAAATGGTGTTTATCTGTTAACAACTATGACTGTGATATTCTTGTCTAGTCAGCGTGAAACGACTATGTCACACATTCGCCATAGCTGTGTTAACCGATGCAGGATGCACTTTGTGATTATAATGTGTGAGAGAGAATAATTCAACACATCGGCGTTTGCCCTGCTAATATTTTAAATACAATTACTATTTACCTACCATTAGTAGTTTCCAGGAAAGAAGCAAAAGATTAAATTGAACGTGACAACGATAACAGGAGACAGAAAAAGCACACTTTCGTGGCTGAAGCTACTCATAGTGTTTGGTCGGTAAAACGAAGTAACAATACTGTATATTCATAGTCAATGATGGACAAAATTAGAGATGTACCGTTCAGAGTCAATGATGAACAGGGTCAGAGATATTTCGCAACAGCGATAGTAAATAAGTGAAAATTGCATATCATAACGTTAAATAACGTTAGAAGTTAAATTCGATGGATAAAAGTTCGAAATAGAACTGTTTACATCAGTCAGCATGAGATTAGAAATATACATTGAGATTGTATTATCATTATCTGCTGAACGTGATTGCTTTATTTTTATGTGTATTGTTTGGATTAAGTATGCAAAGACATCTAGTTACATAAATCGTAAAACATCATTGGTAATTGATTACAATACATAAACATATTTTTCGTACCATTTTCATAAAATAACACAACCTAGAAAAACATAATGATTGCCACAATGATCAAATGAAACGGAAACAGATGACGGCAAAAAGGAAATTGATGAATTGTACGACAAGATGTCTGTAAGTGCGCGATTGACTGAAGTACAAGAATGTACATTTGCAGACGGCGTTGGAAGTCATTGATCCCTCACACATGACGTGACCTATGATGATTATATTGGTAATGATCAACTGTTGTCAGACTGCCACGTGTGACCTCGGTGTTACTCTAACCTACAACTGTCAGTCATTCCTTAACAATTAGCACTTTTGTCAGGCCCTCGATCTAAACTACCGCTGAAACTCAGACCAGTAACAGATAAGTGCACGGACGACGACTCAACTTATCTCAGTACTGTAAAACAGAAGATACGCTTGGGGTTTAGAACCTCAGGTAAACACAACTCTAATACTGGGCGTCGCCAGGGATTATCCTGTTTTGGTGACAGTTTTACCAACTACGTATTAATATTGCCCGGGGTGGGGAGGCGGGAGGGGTGGAAGGAAGATGTAAGAGGGGATTGGAGGGGAGGTGGAGGGTGGTGGCTGACCTGGTTCGCACACGAAGAGGAATGTGTCTGCCCAAAGTGTCAAGGTTCGTCCGACATTGATCACAAGACCACTGTGTAGATGTTCTAGTGAAAGTAGATCCTTAATAGGTACTGCATTCCGGGATAAAGTGTTAAACACATTTATGTACTGTCTTAACATTTTCTGAGATTATATGACCTGTCGCTTTGACTTTACTAACAGTTAAGTATGTATTCAGAGTTGGGTAGACTTAAGCATGTAGAGAACGGGAATTTGACCTGGTCCCTTTGATACAAAAGATAATTGCTCTAACCGCTCTACCACTTATACCTTGGCAGTTCTAGCACATATCAGCAGTACACAAAAGGCCATATGGGAGCTAAGGTTGTATGTAATGCAGGTTCACCATCATGTGTGCCGTGCCTTATGGTACACCAAAAATGCTCCACGTAAACACCTCATGAGCAAAGACTGACATCTGACGGTCCTCAACTTCACTAAGTAGTTTTGGTTTATCTGAAAATATGGATGTTCTATTCCTTCACCAAAATACTTTTGAGTGAGAGCGATTTTGTGTGCATTCATTCATTCTTTTCTTATCCTGTTTTCGTTTTTGTTGTTGTCCGGAGATGTGAATTATATGAAGCTGAGGTCCAATTAAATGTGTCCCAAATTCTCATAGATCTTTGACTTCAAATAAAATTATTCATGATCTTTAAAAAAAGTGTATTTTCTGTTATCTAATCGTATTCTCTCTCCTTCTCTCTCTCTATATATATTTTTCTCTTTCTCTCTCTCTCTATCTCTCTCTCTCTCTCTCTCTCTCTCTCTCTCTCTCTCTATGTACATATATATATATATATACAAGGAGCGTTTAAGTCATATCGAGGAGACTTTTTTGTAAAAATAAAAACAATTTTTTGTAGTCAAAATGCCATTTATTTTTGTATATAATCTCCTGCAACGTTTATGCATTTATCCCATCGTTTAAGTAATGCTTGAAAAGCTTTAGCGTAGAACGATTTATCAGTATAAACTAATCCAGGAATGCCTCTTTAACTTCGTCATCATGCTGAAATGCTACCTCTCAGGAATTCTGTTAGTGGTCCAAACAGGTGGAAATCGCTTGGCGCGAGATCTGGGCTGAAAGGCGGATGATGTGGCAATACCTCCCAGCCGAATTGCTGCAGATGGGACATATAGTGCTGTGATCCGTATGAGGTCGAACGTTATCAAACCAGGCCGTTTTCTTTGGCATATAGTTGTGCACATCACTCACAATGCGTATGTACTGTTCACTGTAGATAATGGCACTACGAGAAAAACATTTTTCGCATGTTTCACACCTTAGTTCAAAAGAAACTTCATCATAACACGCTGTCCCATGTAAGCACTAATAGTGTTGTATCCGTCCATTTATAAGCATATGTCACATGATTGGCTCAGGGCAAGTGGGCCACGCAGCAATATTTTGACACAAGTGCCCCTAACTAGTTCCAGCAACGATATAACCCATTCAGATAGAACTAGAACAATAAAGGCTCCGTTTGAATTGAACGCCCCTCGTATATATATATATATATATAAGTGTGTTTATGTGTTTGTGTGTTTGTATGCGTGTGTGCGCATAACGAAAACTCCATTCATTTATATAACACTTGCAGTCGCATGTACAAACCACACACGTACTGTGACATGTGCGTGCACATACAAGAACGCACAAATAAAATCAACACACTATACTTAGATAATATTGATCTTGTTTTATATATCTAACACATGTGTGGCAAATCCTTTGACATTATCTGTTCCGGTATTCGTACACATGACGTACTTGCATCCTTTAACATACATTCACTCAGGCTTTCTCTTCACTTTCCAGAGCATACTTTTCTCTTGTGCCCATAACTGAGCATTACACGACGCAACACACACTTGCTATAAATCGTACAAGCAAGCAACAACAACAAACAAGTTAGTACAGTCCACAACAAGATCTTCACATAATATAATAAAGGCTACTAGAGGGGCTTGTTTACTGTACAGGGAATTGCCACACGAGACGTAATACTGATACAACGATCAACATGACAAGCTATTGATGTGGGCTTATGAAACACATAGAATGTTTCTATAATAGTTTTTTCCTCTCTACCGTGTGTGTAACTGAACCAGCTTTTTGCTTTGTAACTTTGTTACGCATTCGAATAATTTGATTAATTGACATTCCTGCTGGCACGGAAGCATTTTCCGCTCGCTCATGATTCCATTTAGTAAGATATATGTGTTTAGACTGCCGGCCACATAACACCACCCATGTCCTACTAAAAGTATTTAATTGTGTGTGGGTTTGTGTTGTATTTTTTAAAGGTTTCACATTAATTTATCGTTTGTGTTTCCTGCCGAAAGATTGTGTAAGGTCCCTATCCGTGAAGCGGAAATAGGTTGGGTTTAGACGTCTCAATGCTTGACATGCCGTCATAAATAGTCTGAATAGCATAAATATCAAACCAGTGATAGATCCACAGGTAGGCACGATGTTTCAACAGGTGGGAAGTCGCCAACGCGTATGTGATACACAAACCATGTCCAGCTTTTGTTCAAAAACCATTGAAGCAGCACAGGTGATACGTTTAAAGGTGTCAAACAACTTGACGGAGTACAGTAACACGGAAGGTCTATAACTGTGAGGACTTCACTGTGGATTAAGCTGTAAAACGTATACAGTTTACCAAACATTTCGCCATCCGTAAACACACAGGAAATTAGCTAACATTTTCACAGAAGTAACGCTGTTTGCAATTGAAATAGTTGTAGATATAGTATTTAGTAAAGCGAATTGGTCATTAATCATTGTTATTCCACATTCGAGCACATTTGCATCAAAAGTTGTTTAGTTGTTGGGGATATTTATGTATCAAATAAACTAGGTTAGAGCCAAGATTGTAACTAAGTGGCTCATGTGAGGTCGAGAAAATATGTCAGATTAGCCAATCAGCGTACCGCATCAGACGCGGGCTAACCGTCATTACAATAACGTCAATATCGAAAGTAGACCTGCCAGGATTATATAACAGCTAGTATCCATAAAGTTGATCTAGTGTCACCACAGTGAGGCGCAACATCACTGAGGACCTCAACGTCAGCCACTCAAGATGATCCTGCGAACGACAGTCATGCAGCACGTGCCGTGTATGTACTGGACTATTCTGCTAACATTTTGTGGAACTTTGCAACTGGTGACCGGCACTGTGAATTCTGACAACATCAGGAATAACCACAATTACGACAGGTACGTAGCACCAAGTGATGAAACAGTTAGTGAATAAGCTCAGGTGTGATGGCTGCTGTGATTTGTCTCATGAATGCATTATCTGTACACCTGTTGTAGCCATAGAATACGAAATGCTGTTGTGTTAAAAACACGACCTATTTCTATCACTAGCCTTATAACCATACATTATAATTACACTCGATATGTCTGCGTAAGTTTATAGTGTGTTGAAACCAGCTGGAACAGATCGTGAGAAGCGGCGTGTTCTTGTTGCTGTGTAAAATCGTAATTCGAGCGAACTCTTAGCGACTTTGAATCTTAATCAGGGATATTTGGAGTTGACCAATGTGTGGTCATTTTATTGAAATTATTGATTGTTTGTTTCGTTTACGACTTTTCGTTTTTACAAACTACACGGACGCTACAATTTCAACTGTCTAAATTAATGAAAGTGCTGTGACGTCGATGGCTGGAGTAAGAATCATTCATGTATTATTGAACGACTTGCAGGTAGGGGTATTTTTAAAATAAGGAAAAATGATTATTTCATTGAAACAAAAGCTCCTCTACGTCATATTAGGTGGGGGGGGGGGGGGGGGGGCATTTGGAAATATGAATGGGTGCTCTGCTCAAAGTCAGTCATCTGGTTTTTGTTTACATCATGTAGGGTTTGATGAAGAGAACATGTGTGAGCTTGGGGGTTCAGATAAGTGAATACATGTATTTGTTACTGACAGATTTGGATTTGAGGGTCAGTGTCGTTTCTTCCCTTATTGAAAAGTCGTAAAGACAAAAGTCACATTTACCTCCGTCATAGGTAGTGACGCACATACTATTCAATTCGTATTCAATTCGTAATCAATTCGATGCGGAAGAGAGTGCATTCAATAGACTATTCGGCTGAATAGTACATTGTACTCGAATACTAATGTTATTTAGCTTTAAGTTTCCATACCTAACTATGTTTACACACAGCTCATTGCAATGAGTACTCTATAGGGCCGCATATTGTATCACCTGGACTAGAAGCACAATGAGTACTCTTTAGGGCCGCAGATTGTACCACCTGGACTAGAAGCACGATGAGTACTCTATAGGGCCGCAGATTGTATCACCTGGACTAGAAGCACGATGAGTACTCTATAGTGCCACAGATTGTATCACCTGGACTAGAAGCACGATGAGTACTCTTTAGGGCCGCAGATTGTATCACCTGTACTAGAAGCACGATGAGTACTCTATAGTGCCACAGATTGTTTCACCTGGACTAGAAGCACAATGAGTACTCTTTAGGGCCGCAGATTGTATCACCTGCACTAGAAGCACAATGAATACTATTTAGGGCCGCAGATTGTAACACCTGGACTAGAAGCACGATGAGTACTCTAAAGTGCCACAGATTGTATCACTTGGACTAGAAGCCCAAGGAATACTCTTTAGGGATGCAGATTGTATCACCTCGACTAGAAGCACGATTGACAGCAACCAGTTAAAACCAAACATATCAATATCAGCTCGTGTGTGAGTCATCACAGTGTGACGTGTATTTGTGTAAGTCATGCCTTGTTGTTTTGCTGTAATTTATAAAACTCTACAAGTTTATGAAATACGATTTATTATTCTATATCACCCTTCATAGTAATTTAAAAGAGAAGACCAAATAGGGAATTGTTCAGATTGTGTGAGGATGATATGAAAGTGGTGTGTTCACTGGGTAAAACTGTTACATCATGCGGTCGTGTAATATTCATAGCATACTCAACATTAAGTAGAAACGCCATTTTGACATATTGGGAATATAGTATTAGGTCCATATTTTTCTTGACTAACGACACACTAGAGGTGATGGTGTCAACATCACTTAGGCTACCTTTACTTTCCCAGATTTTTCTGGTACCCAATTTTCGAGGCTGGTTAGACCTCAGATGGGGATCAAGATGCTGAGCAGTACATGAGCTGCAGTGGTCAGCGACCCATAGCTGACTGCTAGCGTCAGAGCCAGCGAATCATAGCTGCCAAATCCCTTCTACACCTCCACGCGGTGATCCTGTATAACAGGCTGCAGCAGAGCAGACTGGCTAAGGAGAAGGGATCGAAGAGGGAATGCTAACCCGGTACTCAAAAAATGCTTGCTGAAGTCGGATGTGTTGGACCGAAAAGTCGAAATATAGCAGCCAAGCTGTAAACTACAACACAACGCATTCCATTCTCTGGACTACATTCTGCTACTTAGGCCCTTTCAGGGTTTGGTAGCGGGAGATTGAGAACGAACGAAGAAGAAGAAGAAGAAGACCTCAGATGTCGTTTTACAATCGGAAAAATCCCGTACCATCTGAGAACCGAACAGCAATTTCTCGACTCTAAAGCCAGTGCACTATCCACTACGTAGTTTCGGCTCCGATGCTCAACATTGCCACTCAACAATGACCTCCCACACAAACACGAATATACAGCCAATTGAAAGCGAATGCATGTCTCACGAATAATTAATTTGTAACTGAATTAGGAACACTCACAAGTTTTATTGGTTAATTACAAGCTTTAAATCGTATTTAGACATTTGCTACATTTTTGTAACAATGTGACACTTTGACTCGCCTTACATTTTTGTAACGATGTAACACTTTGACTCGCCTTACATTTTTGTAACGATGTAACACTTTGACTCGCCTTACATTTTTGTAACGATGTAACACTTTGACTCACCTTACATTTTTGTAACGATGTAACACTTTGACTCGCCTTACATTTTTGTAACGATGTAACACTTTGACTCGCCTTACATTTTTGTAACGATGTAACACTTTGACTCGCCTTACATTTTTGTAACGATGTAACACTTTGACTCACCTTACATTTTTGTAACGATGTAACCCTTTGACTCGCCTTACATTTTTGTAACGAAGTAACACTTTGACTCACCTTACATTTTTTGTAACGATGTAACACTTTGACTCGCCTTACATTTTTGTAACGATGTAACACTTTGACTCACCTTACATTTTTGTAACGATGTAACACTTTGACTCGCCTTACATTTTTGTAACGATGTAACACTTTGACTCACCTTACATTTTTGTAACGATGTAACACTTTGACTCGCCTTACATTTTTGTAACGATGTAACACTTTGACTCACCTTACATTTTTGTAACGATGTAACACTTTGACTCACCTTACATTTTTTGTAACGATGTAACACTTTGACTCGCCTTACATTTTTGTAACGATGTAACACTTTGACTCGCCTTACATTTTTGTAACGATGTAACACTTTGACTCACCTTACATTTTTTGTAACGATGTAACACTTTGACTCACCTCACATTTTTGTAACGATGTAACACTTTGACTCACCTTACATTTTTTGTAACGATGTAACACTTTGACTCGCCTTACATTTTTGTAACGATGTAACACTTTGACTCGTCATACATTTTTTATAATGATGTAACGCTTTAAAACGTCTTACATTTTTGAAGCGATATAATTTTTTGAAGCGTCTTACATCTGTGAAATGATGTAGCTATATGAAGCGCCTTACACTTTTGTATTGATGTAGCACTTTAAAACGTCTTACATTTTGGTGTGGCTAGGAAATGTACACTCAGATCAATAATGGGCTAACACATCGCCCGTGAGAAATGTGTCCTTGCCCAGTTAGCAACATCCCAAAGACACATCGCTCACGAGGGAAGCCCCTGCGACCTCTTTGACAAGACAAGACAAGGAGTAGAAGGAACTGGTTGTATTCAAACTCGTTATGTTAAGTTCCGGTGGTATAGTTAAAGGCTTATATTTATATCCTGCGGAATATTTAAACACTTATTCGGTGCCCACCTTTCATGTGTGTCTCTTGCCTCTCATGTGCAAATAGAGATACAGATGCATGCTCAAACAGGAAGTGTCATCTTCTCTTCAGCAACATGAGCGGCAACCATTCACAATTTACATTTAGAACCACTCCCACAAACTGAAGATCCGATCGATCGGTAGAACCGCCATAACCAAACATTTTGTTTTGTAAATATAGAACCATTAGGCAGAGGTTATCGTGCAGTCAAGATGACTGTTTCCGCTAATATGTCTTTTATTTAAAGTAAATACGCTTTTCATTTAAGAGGTTCGGGAAGCTATCATAGCCAACCTTATCTTGATTTGTGATTTACCACATTCTATTTATGATCTCTACATATATATTCCATTTCCTCAACGTGGCATTGGGTTGGTTGTTAACGCATGAATAATTTACAAATAATTATCATATTATATTATGTTGTAAATAATAACTATAATTTCTTGTTACCCCATACATATGTTCCAGCAAGCTGTCGTCTGGATCAAAATAAAATAAGGTTTTAAATAAAACGGTTGCTGGATTGTTTAAAATAAATATATGTCAGATAAATTCAAAAACAAATAAAGCCGATTTTCAGATAAGGATTATAAATTTACTTTCATGGTTGAAGTCCAACTCAAATAATTGGATAGAGTTTGTATATATTGATGTCAGATTTCAATTTGAACCGTGACATTTTGTGAAGAGGATAATCTTTCGTTAGGACCTTACAGATGTTAGATCTCAGACTCAGTTTTTCAAACTATAAATTGTTGCGTGAATTTATCAAGCCCAGTCCTAGCCTCATCCTGAGGACAGTTAGCTTATGAATTCTGACTGTAACATAGATATGATAGAGTAGGACTGTCTGCATTGATTGACCTTGGTTGTGTACAAATTGATTTATATGATTTATGTGTAAAGACTGAACAAACGGACAACACGAGAAAGAAATGTGCAGTATAAATAGGATTATCTAACGTCTTAAGAAGCGAGTAACATAAAATGAAATACAATTATAACAGCAATGGGAAGAAAGGACAGGTAAAGCCACAACAAACTATGAAATGATATTGCTGAAGACACAAAATATATATCTTACAATAATACATCATGTGTGTACTTTTTAAACTTCCTCAACTCTTCCGTACAACTTTCTTTCTCTCTGTTTCTCTCCCTCTCTCTCTGTCTGTGTCTCTCTATTTCTCTTTTCATTACATGTGTGAATATGTGAAGAGAGAAAGAGAAATCAGAGAGAGAGAGAGAGAGAGAGAGAGAGAGAGAGAGAAGTAAGGACAACTAATTATTTTGAAACCGATAATACTCTTATACAGTTGTATATATTGCGTTTAGTGCAATAATTTTGCTAGCAATAAAACCACGATTGACGCACGATGATCGACACACTAGCTGGGGGAACATCCCCTTTCAAACAGCCTACAATGGATTCGACTAGTTCTCATTGTCTACTGTGAATGGCCCTCGAGGGTGTCATCAATGTCAGGTGTATTGACTACTCTAGCTGTGTCGCATTGCTGTTGCTTATAAGCCTATAACAAGACATTGTGCTCTTCACAACATCTGCTTAATTATTTATTGTTTACCTGTAATTATATATGTCTGTCTGTTTCTCTTTCTCGCTCTCTCTCTCTCTGTCTCTCTCCCTCTCTCTCTCCCTCTCTCTCTCCCTCTTTATCTCCCTCTCTCTCCCTCTCTCTCTTCCTCTCTCTCTCTTTTTCTCAAATAAGCCTATCTGTTTGTCTGTCTCTTACGCTCTCTCTCTCTCTCTATCTCTCTCTCTCTCTCTCTCTATATATATATATATATATATATATATATATATATATATATATATATATATTAATCAGTCTGTGCGTCAGTTTCTCATTTGCCCTGTCTGCCTCTCTATTTGTGTGTGTCTGTCTGTAAGTTTGTATGCCTGTCTTAACTTTTCTCTGCATGTCTGTCTTTTCGACGTTCATTTCACACCATTGTACGATTTATTGGCCACCGTTGTTGGCAGCACGGTTTACGAATATTGCCCGACGAAGTGCTGCTGCTTACAATTGCATGTAAGTAAGTCCCACCTGTAGTGAGTCCCACCTGTATCTTTTTTTGTGTCATCTTTTGCATTGTTTTTTTTTGTGTGCTCAACATACGCTTCCTTTGCATCTTCCTAATTCGTTTCTTTTGTTTTTTGCCATGACGGCTTCCAATGAGGACCTAATCACAAGACAGATGCAGAATTAGTTAATTACACAAATGCATGGTATGAAGCGACCTAGCCAACATACACTGTCACGTGTGCTCGCAGTGTTGAAAGACGTCGATCGGAAGATTGTCATGGCATGCAGTGTTTCTGATGTGTCTGTGCTTATCGTGTTTCTCAAAGTGTAGGTCTGTTAGGTTTTGAAGGTTTGTATACATGCCGGATTTTGTTGTAAACTGACACAAAAGACTCCATAACAGTACATGCTGCTGAAAACATCGAGTATGCAAGTGAAAAGCTCTTGAAACATTTTGTAGGCAGCTATGCTGTTTAGCTTGATAATACTTACAATGTCACGTCAACAAGTCTTGCTTCTACCGTGTAGATATTTAGAAATGTTTTACATGGCCGGGGGAGTGCGTGACCGACTGTTTTCGATGCCTGCCTGCCGACAAGGAGGCAGGGGCTCGAATCCCCCGGTATGGCATATGTTGTTTTTCAGATGAGGCTCAAATAAATAAAAATAACCAGCACACGACGTGGTGACAGCAGTGGTGAAGCGGCTTGTATTCCTCAGCCTAAAAAATCCCCGACTTCGTATTGACAGTTTTTGACAATGACATGACCTGATCCACGATGGGTGATACAATTTAAGGGGAATGTGGCAGGCCGTCTGTACCTGAGATAACCGCACCCGGAAGCTTATGCCATGCACGAGTTGTATTCCTTTGTTAGCTCTCGCCTACTTAAATGGTACAAAAGTTTTGTTATGCACACATCTCGCTTCCTGGTAGGAAAAGTCTGCTAATCAAATGAGACAACTTTCATAGGAGAGTTAATTCTGATTACAAATTGCCACCTTGCAGGCTTGCCGGGGACAGCCAGAAGCTATTGAAGTGACCTACCCCCCCCCCCCCTCCCCTCCCTCTCCCAACAGCTTCCTCTTCTACAAATTAAAATATAGCTGCACTAAACCGTATGGGCACGACGAGAAAGCAGGAGTTATATGGGAATGTCTATCATTGGTTGACACGTAAACGGTGATCGAGCCATATGTGGGTCAAGATCAACAGCACCTGAAGCAGAATAGGATAGTATGAGGCATATATATCACGGCATAATAGAAGATAATAAATAGCCAGCGTGGAGGAGTTGCAGGTCTCACTCTTTATGTTCGGTATTGAATACTACGGAAGGACAATCTAAGAAATACATTTACACATCCAGGAGGAGTAAATCAATAACAAGAAGTAGGAATATTAATGTTAAACGACATAGACAAATATGTTTGGTTATTTTACACACAATGATCGAATGAGGAAGAAGAAGAGAGAGTTACACAATTTGGTATTGTTATTTTATAAACCAACTCAAGACCACGGGGGTGAACAAAAATAAAAATTGTAGGAGAACTTGCAGCAGATCCTCAAAGCAATATCATCTAATAGTAATGGGATGCACACTTGTATGGCACTCACAATATGCGAGGTGAAACACAACAATAATATAGTAGGACATTTAGGACTGGGAAATATAAACAACAGAGAAAATAAGGTAAAACATTTTTGTGAAGCAAAGCATTTATTTAAATGTAACACGATTTCCCAAAAAAGTCAAGGAAGAATATACTTGTGACAAGCTCAGGAGATATAGTGAGAAATCAGAATGACTGTATAATGAAAATGGACAGATTTTAGAACTATGTAATATTGGCAAAAACGTATCTAGATGCATCCACCAGTTCCAATCACAGGCCTGTTGTGATTAAACTAGCTATCAGACAGAAGCATTTGGAAAGTAGATGGCTAAATTGAAAATTATTTCTAGAGTAGTCTTTACTGCACCTGGTCATTCCCATAAGTACGCATGGCACGTTCTATGCTGAAAGTTCCATCAACAGAACACAAACACCTTAGCTTTTGCTGTCTTTCCGAATTGTTCCTGTCTTCCTCAGGTACAGTTATGTCGACTATGAGACGCGGTCATGCAATTACAAATTCCACAGTATGCCTAGTTTGTGAAAACAAACGTGACGCCATTTGAATCATATTCGCTGGGTTTGAAAATCAAACTCACAACCAATTGTAGAACTTGAAAAGATTACAAAACTGCAATCCATGACCGATAGAAGAGACTGCAGAGCCCAGCTGCAGTCAGAGAAACTCCGAAGACTGACCGACCATCCAATGCACCAGAGACTAAACAATTTGGGAAATGGGAAACTAAAGCGGAGAAACTTTGCAGAAATAGCCAAAGCAAAGATGCACAAAGATCCCATTAACGCACTAACAACACCAAAACCCATCACTACTGTACGAAAACCTACCTGGAGGCAGGATATATTTCCAGAGGTGGTAGAAAATATACCAGGTATTGCAAACAAAAACTGCCAGACTGAAAAAGAAAGGAGAGATACTACCCTAAGCTTCATAACGAAAAGCTACCCAAGCATGGACTGGACCCATGCATACACCGACGGTTCTGTAACAAATACTACACAGAACGGAGGGGCAGGAGCATTCCTGAACCTACCAAATGGCAGACAAATAACACTGTCATTCGCTACTGGTAAGTACACAAGCAATTTAAGAGCGAGGCAGAGGCACTGAGGGCGGCAGTGGAAGAAATGGTGACTCACAGTGAAAATGAAAGCCATATAGTCCTGCTTACAGAGGCTCTCGACGTAGTCACAGCGCTAAAAAGCCAGAAAAATACTGAGCTTAATGACTTAAGAGCAGCACTCTGCAAACTGTGCCAGCAGTCCGCACCAAAAAGGGTAGTGGTACAGTGGGTCCCATCACACTGCAACATCCAAGGCAACGAGGAGGCAGACAGACTGGCAAAAGAAGGTGCAAGACTACCACAAACAGATACTAGTATGACGTACGAAGAGTAAAAACGGCTTATCAAAGCCAGATACATGACCAAATGGGAAACCGAACATACTGGTTACACCAAAAACGATACCTATTACCAGTTGAACCGAAGAGAGCAGGTCGTCGTCTTCAGACTTCGCACTGGCCACAATAGACTGAGGTACCACCTATTCAACAAATTGAAGATAGGGTGTACCGACGAATGCCCGTGCGGTACTGGTAAAATGACCGCTGAACATCTGCTGCAGAACTGCCCGACATACGAGGATCAGAGAGAGCAGATGTGGCCATCACCAGTGGAACTGCAAGACAAGCTCTATGGCAGTGGCGACAGCCTCAGGATGATCGCCGCTTTTTTCGAAAAAATAATGGTTACTGTCTGACTGCGTACGCAGAAGAAGAAGAAGAAGAAGAAACTCACAACGCCTAGATCTCACGCTCCGCGTAGAAAGGAGATGTACAACGTTTCTTCACGCATATTCAGCTGCACTAAAGTAGATATACATTAAACATAAATAGCAGCACTAATGTAGCCATACCTTAAACAGAAATACACTGCTATAGTAAACAATCAATGATAACCAACTATTTGACAACGTGAAGCAAAACAAAAAGAGAAGACGCAGAAGGGAATGTAAAAACAAGCATACAATAGTAAACAGAATGAATGAATGGCAGACGATATCTTAAATAAAACGAAAGAGAGAAAAATGGCCAAAACGCTCTAAGATATAAGGTACTACATATGTACTATGACTCAACATGACAAAGAACAGCTGCTAGAATCATAATGCAAGCAGAAGACATTGAAACGATGAAAAGCACAACAATTATAATGCGTCTTTCCAACATAACAGGGTTAGCCCAAGAAAGACAACGGTGCATTATGTAGAAGCCATCTTGATTGATATGATGAAGAATATATGAAACAGTGTAACGAAATATATAAGTAAATTGTTGGACGACAACAAGGAAATCACACAACTAACATCTCATAATAACGACCCTAATAATCTCCGATCAGAAGTAGAAAAGGCAATAACATATACGAGCAATGGAAAATGCAATAGACATAATAATCACAATGAATATCGAATTGACAGAAGTTCTAGAGTAGAAGAATTCGGTGTAAATAAAAGCATTGGTCTATAATGTGTATTGGTATCTGCAATGTATGATCTATATCCATCAACCTAATTACATCAGTACTTACAAAACTACCCCAGAAATCCTGAGCAACCGAATGTTTAGATTTGGGAGCAATCAGCTCTCCATTAATGTACCTGATCTACTAAAAATTTAGAAAAAAACTGAAAATTAGGTGTAGAGTAGACAACGATGTTTCTTATCAACAATTTGGATTTTGACAGAACACGTATTCTGTATAAGAACACTTGAGGAGAAATATATAGCAATCCAAAATTGCACGTGCACTGTAGACTACAAAAGAGACATTAAACAAAGTCGAGCATGAGAAACTAATTACATACCTGGAAAACATAGGTACTCTCTTATTTGAAATTGTAAAAAAACATAGGTATTTGTACTGATAGAAAACAAAAGTAAATGTAATTGTAGAAAACTGCCACGGTAAGATCTGCCAGGATGAACTCCCCCTATGTAGATGCAACAATCTCGGCGCGACAGGGATAAGTGTTCATAAGATCACACCGCTCTGCTGGCCGAAAGCGGACTCAAGTAAAGAACAAAAGTCAGGTAATGGATTAGTAGATATCAACGGTGAGAAAGCAAAAATAATGATAATTAGCAACGTCCATTCCAAACCAGCTCTACAGAAAAAGTAGACGATCAAATACTAGAACAGATCAATAGGTTATCCTATCTTTCAAATATATTAACGGAGGATTGAAGATGTGAAATAAGTGCCAAAAACAGAATCGGGATGGTCAAATTCCACTTCACCAACATATGTCGTATATTGATGTGCACATATTTAACTCGAACATTTCACAACATGTGTCGTATATTGATGTGCACATATTTAACTCACACATTTCAACAACATGTGTCGTATATTGATGTGCACATATTTAACTCGCACATTTCACCAACATGTGTCGTATATTGATGTGCACATATTTAACTCGCACATTTCACCAACATGTGTCGTATATTGATGTGCACATATTTAACTCACACATTTCAACAACATGTGTCGTATATTGATGTGCACATATTTAACTCGCACATTTCACCAACATGTGTCGTATATTGATGTGCACATATTTAACTCGCACATTTCACCAACATTTGTCGTATATTGATGTGCACATATTTAACTCGCAAATTTCACCAACATGTGTCGTATATTGATGTGCACATATTTAACTCGCACATTACAAATTTGCAGAGCTTTGTGCACTTGTCTTGACTGCAGAAACGTGGACAATGAACAAAGAGGGGAGGAATAGATGCTTTTGAAAGGTGAATATATAGTCAAAGCAAAGGTAACAGAATTGAGACAAGTTAACACATACATAACATCAGATGGAAGATGCAATTATAAAATAATGTGCAGAAAAGCCGAGGCAAAGTTGGTTTTCAAGACCATTAAAGGAACAGTATGCAACAAAGCCTTTTTGCTGGAACTGAGAAAGAGAGTCCTTGAAGGCTACGTGGAATAAGTACTGAGATACGACAGTGAGTCTTAGGCAATCAGCAAGCTAGCACATAGATCTTATCAAACTATAGAGATGAGATTTTACTCAAGAATACTGCAAATATCATGGATTTCAAGGAAGACTAATGATACAATATTCGAAAAGGCACAAACACAAAGACAGCTCATTGCAAAGATAAGAACAAGGCAGACATACTTTTTTCGGGCATGCTATGAGAAGAGGGTAGTTTGGAGCACGTTGTGACAGCTGGAAAGATAGCGGAAAAGAGAGACAGAGGAAGTCAGAGAACTGATGGTGGGCATTCTGAAAGAATGGCACGGGCGACAATCAACAACATAGTTGTTTAGCGACTCACAGGATAAAAGCAGATGGAGGTCCATGATCGCCAACCCCAAACGGAAAAGCACATGGTGATGATTATATAACAGAATGGAATACTCTTCGTGAACATAAAAAGAAAACAGATACAGAAGACTTTTAGAAATGATGGGTTCATGGAAAATTAATAAACGCAATAAGTCAAACAGTTCAGATACATTGGACTCAACAAAAGACATCGTACATCGGATATACTAAAGGAAGGAAACGTGGCCATTAGTGAAAAGATAACATCGGTGCATGGACTGGGAAGAACATCGCACATTGTATTATCAAGGCAAGAGATATAGGACACTTCAGTTCCATATAAGCAGACATCCGATGTGAAGACGGCACTTGAACTGAACGTGTCGCTTCATCTACTGATATGGCGTAGTTGGGTGAACTGAACGTGTCGCTTCATCTACTGATATGGCGTAGTTGGGTGAACTGAACGTGTCGCTTCATCTACTGATATGGCGTAGTTGGGTGAACTGAACGTGTCGCTTCATCTACTGATATGGCGTAGTTGGGTGAACTGAACGTGTGTTTTTATCTACTGACTTGGCGCAGTCAGCCATCTTCAATTTTGGGTTGCAGGAAGCATGTTGCTGACATCTTCCATTGTACAGTTTTGACAGGATCTGTCTAATCCTACTCAGTAATAAATTGCAACATACCTAGCACAATACAGAGTTTCTATTTCTGGCTTCCTTTTCGTGTCCTGGTAACGATCCGCAGATTCGCATCTTCTTCATCTTGTTAGTATGCTCTGTCGTCGAAACCTTCAGAGAAAGAGAATAATAATCGTGGAAACAGAAGGATAGAAAGGGTAGAGAAGTGGAGTGAACGAAACAGAATTGGTTGGAAGAGAAAAGGTAGCGGGAAATAAATACGCTTTCCTTAAAGAGAGGCGCCCGAGAGAGCGGAGTTTGAGTGTGTACAACCAGCGAGCTACATGAACCATCAGTATTTACACTCTTTACCATTTGCTGAAAGGGACTGAACACGTATGGATCTGCCTGGAGTGCAGTGATATCGCTTCTCAACAGAAAAGATTATTGTGTTTATGTTCCTTGTTTTCTTCCGTTCACTAGTTTTGATTCCTCTTGCACTTCTATGTCCGTCTGTATACCTACCTATCTGCACAAATTCTAGTCGGGTGCACATTATTTCTCAACGATAATTAGAACTTGATCATATGTCTCTTTTCCTTAAACCTCAATTAAGTGTCATTTCTTTATTTTTGTGAGCTCACGTTTTGCAGTTGAAACATGGTCAGTTATGACTACATATCTTTAGTGCCCGTCCTTAATATGGGCTCTTCTCAATCGTAGTTTCATGAATCTGATACCTCTATGTGTCTAATATAACCATGCATATACATCTGAGTAAATGAAAATAGTATGTTTATTTAATCAACATATACTAACACATACTCTACTCCTTAAGTTGCAAACCTGTATTTGACCAACATATACACACATATATATGAGTACTTGAATCATCTACTTGTATACATCCAACATACGCATGCACTTGTATAAACAGGAATAAAGGAACTATAGAGTGATATTATATGTGTCTTCGCTTTGAATGAGTTTCTCAAATCATACATGACTGTTGCTACTGTGTCACATATGTGAATGAGTTTCTCAAATCATACATGACTTTTGCTACTGTGTCACATATGTGAATGAGTTTCTCAAATCATACATGACTTTTGCTACTGTGTCACATATGTGAATGAGTTTCTCAAATCATACATGACTTTTGCTACTGTGTCACATATGTGAATGAGTTTCTCAAATCATACATGACTTTTGCTACTGTGTCACATATGTGAATGAGTTTCTCAAATCATACATGACTTTTGCTACTGTGTCACATATGTGAATGAGTTTCTCAAATCATACATGACTTTTGCTACTGTGTCACATATGTGAATGAGTTTCTCAAATCATACATGACTTTTGCTACTGTGTCACATATGTGAATGAGTTTCTCAAATCATACATGATTTTTGCTACTGTGTCACATATGTGAATGAGTTTCTCAAATCATACATGACTTTTGCTACTGTGTCACATATGTGAATGAGTTTCTCAAATCATACATGACTTTTGCTACTGTGTCACATATGTGAATGAGTTTCTCAAATCATACATGATTTTTGCTACTGTGTCACATATGTGAATGAGTTTCTCAAATCATACATGACTTTTGCTACTGTGTCACATATGTGAATGAGTTTCTCAAATCATACATGACTTTTGCTACTGTGTCACATATGGGAATGAGTTTGTCAAATCATACATGATTTTTGCTACTGTGTAACATATGTGAATGAGTTTCTCAAATCATACATGATTTTTGCTACTGTATCACATATGTGAATGAGTTTCTCAAATCATACATGACTTTTGCTACTGTGTCACAAATGTAAATGAGTTTCTCAAATCATACATGACTTTTGCTACTGTGTCACATATGTGAATGAGTTTCTCAAATCATACATGACTTTTGCTACTGTGTCACAAATGTAAATGAGTTTCTCAAATCATACATGACTTTTGCTACTGTGTCACATATGTTTCAAACGCCCGTTCCTTGTTATGACTGTTGTGTGTTATATTTGTATCCGTTTGGCAACATCCACGCGTGTCTTGAATATATTAGAGCTATATCATTTGTTTCGAAGGTGGCGAAGTGCACATATCTCATGACTCCGGATGTAAAAGTATAGCATTGCAAACAGACGTATGCAAAGGTTGGATAGCAACTCTAAAGCAGGCATTTATAATTTATAAAGCAAACATTTTTCTAGTAATGGAAGCCAGGAAAAGGTTTTTCAATTATTACACATAATCAGTTATATATTATTGATACTTGTCCGGATAATGGATAAACAAAGAGGACAATCATTTAAAAAGAAAAGAATGTGCTTGTTCGAAAGAATAATATGCACATCTTTATGATTATTGAAAAATAGACTAAGCATAAAATCGACAATATGAGATCATTTTGCAAGATGAATGCAATTGCAGATTCAGGAATGAATTCCCAGTAGACAAGAAACATGCAAATGTCAGATTGAATCATTCAATGTTTTCTGACTTCCTATAGACGTGAATCAGTTATCCGATAATTCATTGTCTTTCTGACAAGATCAGAAACTTTCTACATGAGAACGGCCTGGTGTCAGTGTGTTTCTGTTCAGCGTGACAGCGTATATTGCCAGATTACCTTTATCTTCGGGATTAAACTCATTTCAAATGTCTTCATTGTTCGTTGCTATAACCATGTCACTGAGTTTGTTTTAACTGCTGTTTAAGATCGTGGTTGACAGTATAAAGATAAAGAAGATCACAACCTGTTTTTCACCAACAAGATTGTTCTGTTGATCCCATGTTACTGCTGTTTATTTCATTAAAAAAATTCAGTACTGACAGCAGTAAGTAAAATAAGTGAAGATCTAGTAGAAAGTAGTCCACGGTTTGTAACATTTCCTGAAGACAAAAAATGAGAATACAACACTACATAGAGATAAAGAGACATGTGAAGATAAGAGATTAAAAACATGGCATTTAAGAATGTCATCAGCAGAACATATAGACACAGATATTGAAAACATAACACATGAATGTCATCAGAATATGTAGGCAAAGCTAAGGACATAAATTCTCTAGTGGATGCCAGGGCCCCTTACTGGGGAGGAAAAATTGGACAACACTGCACCACAATTCATAGCATAAATAACGACAAAAGAAAGTTATGCATGGGATCAGAAACTTCACCGTTTAAAACAAATTGCTAACGATACGACCACCACAAACGCAAGCAAAGTATTTTTAGCAAAGACTTCTCAAAGGAGACAAACTGTAGTGGTAGCCATATTCTCCAGCTGGAGAAAGAGAAGTTGGCACACCTATACTGTAGTGGTAGCCATATTCTGCAGCTGGAGAAAGAGAAGTTGGCACACCTGTACTGTAGTGGTAGCCATATTCTCCAGCTGGAGAAAGAGAAGTTGGCACACCTGTACTGTAGTGATAGCCATATTCTCCAGCTGGAGAAAGAGAAGTGGGCACATCTATACTGTAGTGGTGGCCACATTCTCCAGCTGGAGAAGGAGAAGGGGCCACAACTATGGACAGAGAAGGTGTAGACAAATTGCCTTCCCCAGAAAATGACAAGACGAATGTTTCTTTTTTCATTTTTACTTGTCGCCTCGGACAGTTACTTGCTTAAGATAGTTCACCATAACAGACGTAGCGCTCAGCTGAATGTCAACAGCAAATAACATAAATGTATGATATAGGTTCCTGGAGCAAGATGATTATACACACAATTACATTTTTTTTTTACTTCACGGCCATTGCTGATTTCTAAATGATAAACGTATCTGCATCAATGTTTCTTCATTGAGATTCAGATCATCGAACGGGATCAAGATGCTGCAGTGGTCAGCGACCCATAGCTGACTGCTAGCGTCAGGGCCAGCGAACCATAGCTGAAAAGACCCTTCTACATCTGCACGTGGTGATCCTGGATAACAGGCTGCAGCAGGGCAGGCTGGCTAAGGAGAAGGGACCGAAGAGGGAATGCTAACCCGGTCCTCAAAAAATGCTTGGTGAAGTCGGATGTGTTGGATCGAAAGGTGCAGATACTAGGATGACATACGAAGAGTCAAAACGGCTTATAAGAGCTAGATACATGACCAAATGGGAAACCGAACATACTGGCTACACCAAAAACGATGCCTATTACCAGTTGAACAGAAGAGAGCAGGTCGTGGTCTTCAGACTTCGCACTGGCCACAACAGACTGAGGTACCACCTATTCAACAAATTGAAGATAGGTGGCACCGACGAATGCTCGTGTGGTACCAGGAAAATGACCGCTGAGCATATGCTGCAAAACTGCTCGACATACGAGGATCAGAGAGAGCAGATGTGGCCATCACCAGTGGCAACACTAGACAAGCTCTATGGCAGTGTCGACAGCCTCAAGATGATAGCTGCTTTTTTCGAAAAAATAATGGTTACTGTCTGACTGCGTACGAAGAAGAAGAAGAAGAAGGACCGAAAGGTGCAAATTTCGCAGTCAAGCTGTAAACTACGACACAACACATTCCGTTCTCTGGACTACATTCTGCTACTTAAGCCCTTTCAGGGTTTGGTAGCGGGAGATTGAGAACGAACGAAGAAGAAGAAGAAGAAGAAGAAGAAGAAGAAGATCATCGAACACACAGATCATCGAACATACAGACGATAGAAAATACAGATCATTGAACGGCTTCACTATGTGCCTCATATCCATATGCCACGTTTCCACTATATGGGTTGTATACGCTAGCATATCAGATGGTTAAATCACGCTTGACCAGGGCAGTAGATCCATTCATATATCGTAAGTTGTAATCCCTAAGAACTTGATATGTCCAAGCGAGATGTTCTGATCCTCCCGGTACATATTGTCAGTTTCAGACATGATAACTGACCTCGCTAACGAGGGTCCAAGAAACCATTTCTCAGAGGCAGTAACTGTCTGATAACTCAGTCTCAAACAGGATGTTCAACTACGGTTTATAAAGGTGACTTCTGTGTAAGGGTGATCGGATTGGCACTGCTGCTGTTTACGTAGGGCTGTATAGAAATTATAAATAGTTTGGCTTCATGATGAGCAAATGTCTTTAACAAATACAAGCTAATTCAAGAACTAATGGCCTGCTTTTATCTATAGATGTTTTTTGTGATTTATAGTTTCTAGAGGATGAGATAGCCAGCCCCATGCTAACCCTGCTAAGTCAGGCACGTTACAGTGTTACTATTTATTGCATCCAGATAACATTCCAGTGAATATATCAAGGTGTAAATGGATAAACTGATTACATACAGAAGCAAGTAGAAATTGTGCAGCCCTGGAATATAGCACCCGCTGCTGAAATTATGCTCTTGTGAAGCCCATATTAACCCCTTATTAAGAGATTGGGTTTTAGTTCCTCTTTATTTCTGCTGGACCAGCTCGTCACATGTTCTTCTAAATCCGCTGAATTAGATTTGAATTAATTAGTATTACATTTTGTGTAATATAATATTAACTTGAGTGACAAATCGATAGCATTTTTTTCAATAAACTCGCAGTTTAAATTAATCTCTCTTAACGTTGACAATAATCTTTAGATCACAAACCCGATTTAAAACACTTTATTCGGTCAAATATGTAATATATAGGAACGTTTGCAAACGGGAAAGAGCTTTACTTTCTCAAAGTATTGACTTATTCTTCTCATAAACCAAATATCTCCCATAATCTTTTCGATTTATTAACCATTTCTGTCGATCAATGATGATGCACAATCGTTTATTTACCTGTGTTGTTTGCATTATGTATTTCTTGCTTGCAAAGCAACGTACGAAACTAATGGCGGAGATAATTATTTGATTTTAGCGTGAATATTCTAAGAGCTCGGACAAAAGTTATTATTTTATCTATCAACCAACCAATCAATCAAAAGATGTTTAGCTTCATGTGGATCAAAAGTCTTCAACAAATACGCGCCAAGTTGACTTGTTCAAGTTTGAGTAGCTCATCATTTCTGTACATGACGTAGTCAGCCTCATGTACAACCCTCCTTGGTCGTCTCGTACAACACCCTGACAGGTTACAGTATTACGATTCTCTGCTCCAATTTCGGGCCCGGTAACACTCATATTATAAATAGTCTAATTCAAACAGATACTTCCATTTTAATGTGATACCGCCAAGTGTGTTCTCAACGTACAAAACAGTTCGTCGCTCACAGTCCTCACTTGGCCTTGCACTTCATTTCTATTTGAATGTGAGCCTGATCCATTGTAGGGGAAGTATATGACATGCCCTCCACTATGCTGTCAAAGACCATCAGCTTTGTCAAATAGCAATGGGAAGGAAATCTATAGAAACTACAACAACAAAACTGGGCCAAGCGCAATGGTACACACTTCATACCACCAATAAGCAAACAAGAAGATAGGCTGAACTTGTAAACTGCCCGGCTCAACAGGATAGGCTGAACTTGTAAACTGCCCGGCTCAACAAGATGCTCCTGGCATTCAGTAAACGGATTCTAAACTACAGGTAAATTGCGAGAGACTAACCGCAGAATAAATTAGGAAAGCCATACATCTTCTAAAAGACGACAAAGCGACTGGCCCATATGATATGTCCGCAGAAGTGATCAATGCGGACATTGAAACTTCAACAATGATTGTTATACACGCCATCGGGAAAGAAAGCTATGTAATAAAGTTGCCAAAATAAGGAGATTTACAGCAGTGTAGCAATTATAGAGGAATAATGTTATTATCGGTACCGGGAAAGTTTTGAACAGGATCATTCTGGAGAGATTAACAAAGGCCATTTGAGGGATGAGTTGGCCAGCTTTCGACAAAAGAGCCCATGTGCAAATCAGATATCAACACTGCGAATACTAATTGAACAAAATGTGAACTGGAATTCAGTGCTCATTATAAGCTTTGTGGACTACACGTTTTTGACAACTTGGACAGGAAATCACTAAGGAAGTGTTTTGGACACTATGGATTGCATCCAAAGTTCTCGAATATAATCCAGAAAACAAATGAAGCAGCGAGATGTCGAATGCTACATAAAGATCAGCTTGCTGAACCATTTGAAATAAGAACAGGGCTTCGGCAGGGCTGTCTACTATTACCATTACTCTTCCTGCTGGACATTGTTTGGATTATTATCTAAACATTGTCGTCCACCTGCAAGGTAGGACAAGGACATTAACTGGATTATTATCTAAACATTGTCGTCCACCTGCAAAGTATGACACGGACATTGACGAGACAACTTGACGATCTCGACTTTGCCGATGACTTTACTTTTCTGTCTGATACCCACAGCTAGATTCAAAATAAGTTACGCCCCGAATGGTCTGCCGTGGTCTTTTTGTATGCCAAAGTAAAGAATAGCACCATTGCACCACAGAGAACATGTCGTAAGACGCGACTAACAGTGAGACATGGCATACACCGACCAGGGTTAGGTTGATTGTTAAGACCATCATAGATGATACCAAATAAACTGTGGATCTACTTTGCTCTAGTATTTGAGCCTATTAAGATGGACGCTCACATCGATAAACCAACCACCTCACAAGAAATTGGTTGTATAAAGAAACCGAAGAGTCTACTAAACCAGTATAAAGACGTTAAGTTAAGTTAAGTAATCTCGAAGAGAAGTGACAACAATAAGAGCTAAAAATATACAGAGACAAAACACAGGTGTTGAAAACAAATGCAGCTAACGGTGATATAATTACGTTGGAAATCGACTGCCTTCAGAATACGGAGTCTTTCACAATACCGTGGCAGCAATAAAGACAGGAATGACAGACAACGATGTTCAGTCAAAATGCAAATTGCGAGAAGAGCTTTCATTGCATTGGGGACGTTATGGAAGTGAACACAAATTAAAACCACCACCAAAATAAATATCTTCAACCCCCACGTCAAATCCGTTCTATTATATGGCTCTGAACCACGGAGGACATCACAGGTACGCATGAAAAGGGTACATACCTTATTAAATGGTTGCCTGCATAAAATACAAGCAGTACGACAAGATCACCAAAGTGGAACTGATGGGACAAACGGGAGAAAATCCAGTGGACCATGACAAACGGAAGAGACGATGGATAGGCCATACATTATGAAAACCAGTGAATAACATTACCAGATGAGCTATGTTATGTAATCCACAGGATAAGAAAAGTAGAGGAAGACCGAGACGGTCATGGAAGAGTGAACTGGGGGCAAGTGTGCATGACGAGTGAACTGGGGGCAAGTGTGCATGACGAGTGAACTGGGGGCAAGTGTGCATGACGAGTGAACTGGGGGCAAGTGTGCATGACGAGTGAACTGGGGGCAAGTGTGCATGACGAGTGAACTGGGGGCAAGTGTGCATGACGAGTGAACTGGGGGCAAGTGTGCATGACGAGTGAACTGGGGGCAAGTGTGCATGACGAGTGAACTGGGGGCAAGTGTGCATGACGAGTGAACTGGGGGCAAGTGTGCATGACGAGTGAACTGGGGGCAAGTGTGCATGACGAGTGAACTGGGGGCAAGTGTGCATGACGAGTGAACTGGGGGCAAGTGTGCATGACGAGTGAACTGGGGGCAAGTGTGCATGACGAGTGAACTGGGGGCAAGTGTGCATGACGAGTGAACTGGGGGCAAGTGTGCATGACGAGTGAACTGGGGGCAAGTGTGCATGACGAGTGAACTGGGGGCAAGTGTGCATGACGAGTGAACTGGGGGCAAGTGTGCATGACGAGTGAACTGGGGGCAAGTGTGCATGACGAGTGAACTGGGGGCAAGTGTGCATGACGAGTGAACTGGGGGCAAGTGTGCATGACGAGTGAACTGGGGGCAAGTGTGCATGACGAGTGAACTGGGGGCAAGTGTGCATGACGTGTGAACTGGGGGCAAGTGTGCATGACGAGTGAACTGGGGGCAAGTGTGCATGACGAGTGAACTGGGGGCAAGTGTGCATGACGAGTGAACTGGGGGCAAGTGTGCATGACGAGTGAACTGGGGGCAAGTGTGCATGACGAGTGAACTGGGGGCAAGTGTGCATGACGAGTGAACTGGGGGCAAGTGTGCATGACGAGTGAACTGGGGGCAAGTGTGCATGACGAGTGAACTGGGGGCAAGTGTGCATGACGAGTGAACTGGGGGCAAGTGTGCATGACGTGGAAATAAAATATGACTTGTGAAAGTAAGACTTGGCAAGTATGTTTGAGGACTTTTGCTTCACAGGGATCTGACACATTTTTGATTCATTGATTTATTATTTTCACCCGTGCTATCGGGGCCTTTAAAGAGATGTAAGGAATAGTTACACTGAAACCTGCATAACACGCTGTAAGAGACGACTAAGAAGGGATGGGTATGGAGCGAACTTGTAGAAACTATAAGGTGGAAGAAAAGGACATGAATAAGTTTTTGTCCTATGGTAGAAGACTCCACAAACCATGGTAAAAGAATATTCACACCATGGTATACAATTAAAGATACTATGGTAGAAGACTCCACAAACCATGGTAAAGAATATTCACACCATGGTATACAATTAAAGATACTATGGTAGAAGACTCCACAAACCATGGTAAAAGAATATTTACACCATGGTATACAATTAAAGATACTATGGTAGAAGACTTCACACACCATGAAGAAGAATCTACGCAATATGGCAGAAGACTCTAAACACAATGATAGAAGACGCTATACGCTATAGAACAAGACTCTACACCATAGCAGAAGACGCTACACGCTGGAAGAAGGTTCTGCACCATTGTAGAACACACTAAACACCATGGTATAAGACTCTACACACCACTGTAGAAGACGCTACACGCCATGATAGAAAATTCCGCACAACAAAAAAAAAACCAACACACCATGATAGAAAACATCATACCCCATGGTAGAAGACTTTACATATCATGGGAAAGCCTCTACACCATGGTATAAGACTCTCTACACTATAGTAGAATACTGTACACGTCATGCTAGAAGACAACACACATTAGGCAGAAAGAACCGATGAAAATAGTCACTTAAATTACGAAGAATGTCTTTTTGTTAAATAAAGACCTCCATTGAACCGACTCTTGCGTGTAGTCTGTTCCTGTGATAATCTGGCGTGCCTACACATTCAATAATTTGATTGGCTATTTAGTCACAAGAGTAAATTATTCATTATGTTTCTTCGTTCAGTGGTCTGTAGGCAAGATAACCTTAGGTACTCGTGGTAACATGACTTGCCATAACATTTTCTGTCATCCTTATCATAATAAGTATCTCTTCTTTTATATAGCGTGTTACTTTCCGCTTTCTCTCTCTCTCTCTCTCTCTCTCTCTCTCTCTCTCTCTCTCTCTTTCTCTCTTTCATTCTTTCCAACTCACGTCCTTCCTTTTCTCTCATTCTCTATATCTCTAATTCCTTCTCCGTCTGTCTCTCTCTCTCTTTCTTTCCATGACCATTTCTAAAACGCTCTATTTATTTCACTATCTCTTTCTCTAACACTCTTATCTCTAGCACTCTCTCTCTCTCTCTCTCTTTCTCAATTTCGTTCTCTTTCTCTCTTTTTTGTTCTCTATCTGTGTCTTTTTCTCACAACCTCTTTCTCACTATCTCTCTGTCTCTTTCTCTTTCTCTCTCTCTCTCTCTCTTTCTCTCTCTTCTTCTCTCTCTCTCTCTCTATCTCTCGCTTTCTCTTTCGCCGTAGATCCAACTCATTTTATAATTAGCTTAAAGTTTTTAACCCAACATCGACTACAGTAATACCCTTATATAACTTGGAGATTAATACTAAGCCACATCCGTAGTTCGTCACGACCATTTATTTCACTTGTCAGTGCATGCAGAAGCAAAACAACACGTTTACAGTATCATGTATTAATTGCGTCATAGTGAAGTAAAAAGTGAAGCCACGACAGGGAAGTAACTTGAATATCTCATTGCTTGCTTACCTTCAAATATTTTGTTATTTTAGAAATGTTTTCCATTTCTACAAACAATGATACTATCTCACTTTTAAGTGCAAATAAGAGCCTCATCTTTATTACTTTGAAATATATGTCTTTACCGTGTACTACAGGGCTAACTGTTTGACGAGTCAAGCCTAGCTATCTTTCTCAGCCATAGACATGCTTACTAACTTGTTAACCTTAATCGTTTCTAATTTGTTAAACGAAATTAGAGAATGATGACCATTCTTCTTATCCTCAGCATTAGGCTTCGGCGGCCGTTGTAATTAAGGGTGCAGCGGATGACCAAGTGGTTTGCATGTTAGTCTATGACCAAGTGGCTTGGCTGTCAGTCTATGACCAAGTGGTTTGGCTGTCAGTCTATGACCAATTGGTTTGGCTGTCAGTCTATGACCAAGTGGTTTCGCTGTTAGTCTATGACCAAGTGGTTTGGCTGTTAGTCTATGACCAAGTGGTTTGGCTGTTAGTCTATGACCAAGTGGTTTGGCTGTTAGTCTATGACCAAGTGGTTTGGATGTCAGTCTATGACCAAGTGGTTTGGATGTCAGTATATGACCAAATGGTTTGGGTGTCAGTCTATGACCAAGTGGTTTAGATGTTAGTCTATGACCAAGTGGTTTGTTATGTCAGTCTGTGACCAAGTGGTTTGGGTGTCAGTCTGTAACCATGTGGTTTGGGTGTCAGTCTATGACCAAGTGGTTTGTATGTTAGTCTATGACCACGAGAACATGATATCAAAACCTCAGTAAGCCATAGGTTTATTTTCTAAAATAATAAACCAAGTCTGTACACTGCTTGGCCCACTAAAAGGGACCATCAATCTTTATTCCTCAACCCTATAAAACCTATAGGTGTGGCTTAGTAAACACCGCGATGATATAGTTTTGCTATACTTATTTAGATAACGGTCATTAGTCGTACGTATATAAGTATATACGTTTACGTTATAGCTTTGAAGAGACTGCCATAGTGAAACCAACAATGTTCACGTGTGATATTGTTGTTGTGAGTGTTCACAATAAGTTTGCAATTTTGTGACTCTAAAAAGAGGGCTATCTGGCGCGTTGCAGTAGATTTGCTCCCATTCTGAGTGGGCCGATAAAGGTGGACAGGGTCCTCTTGACAGTTCTGATATGCCTGGTTTCATCTGCGTATCGCTCATTACTACGTCGATCCTCCACCTCGTTAGCAAGGATGCTAAGGATGAGAGAACGTTTTCAGGGAGAAATTCGTAGAAGTGAGGTGTGGGTCATGGCTGGTAAATTGTACCTGATCCCGACTAGCATATCTGATGTTTTGTCTGACCAGACAGTATGTTTCTTCTCCGTGTACAAGTGTTGCAAACAGACTGAATTTAGGTATGGATATAACACCTAACCTATCCTATCGTATTCCTGTCCATTTTTAACTCCAGCCAGAATATAGGAGTACTACTACTGCTATTATCTTTTAGGAAGAATGCGGTAAAGCGATGTTCTTGCTTTTCCAGATGTGGTTTCTGTAGCAATTTGTTTTACATGATGAGGTTACTAACATCAAGCACAACTGTCTTTAGCTGCATTTTAGGCCATGCACGGATATTCTGTGGTCCTAATATGTTTTTTCGAGTAAGGGACCCCAGGATCCACTCGGGAACGACGCCTCTAGCTATGGCTTTCTTGAACTCATCATCGAGTCATCTGCTGAGAGTTTGGCGCTGAGATCAATGGATGTTTTATGCTCAGCGCCGTTAATAAAATGGATTAATGGACAGCATGTTATGGTCCTGAATGTTACTAGTAGTGTTAAATGTGATCTATGCAACAAAATATGTGTTTAGTAAACGTTAAATGTGATCTATACAACAAAATATTTGTTTAGTAAACTAGGGCCATTTGATACTTTTTGAATACCTAGTCAGTATACTAAAGAAACTGTACACTGGAAGAGTGAGACCAGTTCTCGAGTATGGCATTGCGGCATGGACAACAGCAGCAAAGGCGAACTTCGATAAAGTTAGCAAACTTCAAAACCAAGCCATGAGAGTTATAACAGGAGGCATGAAGTCAACGCCAATTGTAGAACTTGAAAAGATCACAAAACTGCAATCCATGACCGATAGAAGAGACTGCAGAGCCCAGCTGCAGTCAGAGAAACTCCGAAGACTGACTGACCATCCAATGCACCAGAGACTAAACAATTTTGGAAATGGGAAACTAAAGCGGAGAAACTTTGCCGAAATAGCCAAAGCAAAGATGCACAAAGATCCCATAAACGCACTAACAACACCAAAGCCCATCACTACTGTACGAAAACCTACCTGGAGGCAGGATATATTTCCAGAGATGGTAGAAAATATACCAGGTATTGGAAACAAAAACTGCCAGACTGAAAAAGAAAGGAGAGATACTACCCTAAGCTTTATATCGAAAAACTACCCAAGCGTGGACTGGACCCATGCATACACCAACGGTTCTGTAACAAACACCACACAGAACGAAGGGGCAGGAGCATTCCTGAACCTACCAAATGGCAGAAAAATAATACTGTCATTCGCTACTGGTAAGTACACAAGCAATTTCAGAGCGGAGGCAGAGGCACTGCGGGCGGCAGTGGAAGAAATGGTGACACATAAAGAAAATGAGCCATACAGTCCTGCTTACAGATGCTCTGGCCGTAGTCACAGCGCTAAAAAGCCAGAAAAACACTGAGCTAAATGACTTAAGAGCAGTACTCTGTCAACTATGCCAGCAGTCCGCACCAAAAAGGGTAGTGGTACCGTGGGTCCCATCACACTGCAACATCCAAGGCAACGAGGAGGCAGACAGACTGGCAAAAGAAGGTGCAAGACTACCACAAACAGGTACTAGTATGACGTACAAAGAGTCAAAACGGCTTATTAAAGCCAGATACATGACCAAATGGGAAACCGAACATACTGGTTACACCAAAAACGATGCCTATTACCAGTTGAACAGAAGAGAGCAGGTCGTTGTCTTCAGACTTCGCACTTGCCACAACAGACTGAGGTACCACCTATTCAACAAATTGAAGATAGGTGGTACCGACGTATGCCCGTGTGGTACCGGGAAAATGACCGCTGAGCATCTGCTGCAGAACTGCCCGACATACGAGGATCAGAGAGAGCAGATGTGGCTATCACCAGTGGAACCACAAGACAGGCTTTATGGCAGTGTCGACAGCCTCAGGATGACCGCCACTTTTTTCGAAAAAATAATGGTTACTGTCTGACAGCGTACGACGAAGAAGAAGAAGAAGAAGAATACCTAGTCTAAGTGAACATTGTTTTATTATTGTGTGAGAATTATATTTATTACAGTAGTAATCATTAGTGTAACAGCTGTATTTTCTACATTTCGCTAGCTTCTATTGTATTTTACATAGTTTAGTATTGTATTTATATTCGTAGTTTAGTGTTATTTTCTAAGCGTAGGTAAGCTAAGTTTCACAAGCTATAGAATAATGGCTAAAATAAAAAGCACTGGTAAAATTTGGTGCTGTAGATCGGGTACTACTGTACCATTGTATAGTCGAACGTAACGTTGTTCGTCAAAATCTTTGACATCTTTTGTGCCTGGTCTGTTATTTTCAGAAATTCCGGTGTTTTTTTCTGTTCCGTCATGACGTATTGGGGTGATCCCTTTCATGTCTGCAAATGACTATAAATATATTGTATTTTGTTATTTCAAAATTGTATGTCTTTTTTTTGCCCTGTGACAGAGGAATAGCGACATTAATCATTAATATCCATATGTTCATGTTTCCATTGTTGTTTATAAACTTATTTGAGGATGCTCATGCAAGCAATGTCTTCTTGTTAGAAATTATCACAATATAATTTTAATTTTCACATATTTAAAAAGGTTTTCACTTTCCATTACCTACCAGATCTGGCACATTGATTGACAGCTAGATTTCTGCAAAAGATAATGTCATCTAGAATCTCGCAGAAAAAAATATCATAAAACAGTAAACGTAGGACAAATATTTTGCATAACGACAAAGAACAAAACGAGTTGTAGTGGATTAGCTTGGTCAGGATAAGAAACAGATCTCATTCACTCCTGATGGCCATGGTCATCTCTTGGTCAGCGTCGCGTGGCTGGTCAGATAGCATTCACTCCGGATAGTCATGGTTCTCTCTTGGTCATCGTCACGTGGCTGGTCAGACAGCATTCACTCCTGATGACCATGGTTCTCTCTGGGTCAGCGTCGCGTGGCTGGTCAGACAGCATTCACTCCTGATGACCATGGTCATTTCTTGATCAGCGTCGCGTGGCTGGTCAGATAGCATTCGGTCCTGATGACCCAGGTTCCTTCTTATAAACATGCGATAACATGTCAAGAGAAGTGAATAAAAGATTTGTATATTATACAATTATTTAACAAAATTATAAAATATTTTAGGCCCACCCAAATGACATGAACGCCATTAAAAAATACTGGCTACATTACCTGAACTCATTTGTTTACCAGCACGTGGTTGACTGCTACCTGAAACTCTCATATCTAATATAATGGTCATAGGATACAATATATCCAGCCTCAACCTACTTGCTTTTTTTGTTCATCTAATCATAAATCTGAAGCCCTGTAGTCTCGCCAAGTACAGAGTATATACAAATCAATAGCAAAGATATATTATTATTAAATTTCTTTCATTTTGTCCATGTCTCTATTTATTGTGAATCTCATTCCCTCCGGTGTTTTACTTCATTACCTTGATGTTTTCTTACACACTGTGCGTATCTATCTATCTATCTATCTATCTATCTATCTATCTATCTATCTATCTATCTATCTATCTATCTATCTATCTATCTATCTATCTATCTATCTATCTATCTATCTATCTATCTATCTAACTATCAATCTAGCTATCTACCTATCTATCTATCTATCTATCTATCTATCTATCTATCTATCTATCTATCTATCTATCTATCTATCTATCTATCTACCTATCTATCTATCTATATATCTATCTATCCAACTATCTGTCTATGTATCTATATCTATCTATCTATCTATCTATATATCTATCTATCTAAATATATGTATATATACATATATATATATATTAATATATATATATATATATATATATATATTTATATCTATCTATCTATGTATATCCCTCTATCTATCTATCTATCTATCTATCTATCTATCTATATATCTATCTTTCTATCTATCTATCTGTATATCTATATATCTATTTATCTATCTATCCATCCATTTATCTTTATATCTATCTATCTATATTTATATCTATCTGTCTATCTATGTGTCTATCTATATTATATATATATATATATATATATATATATATATATTATCCATCTATCTATCTATCTATCTATCTATCTATCTATCTATCTATCTATCTATCTATCTATCTATATATCTATCTATCTATCTATCTATCGATCTATCTATATATCTATCTATCTATCTATCTATCTATCTATCTATCTATCTATCTATCTATCTATCTATCTATCTATCTATCTATATATCTATATATCTTTCTATATATATCTATCTTTATGTCTATCTGTCTGTCAGAATCTCCGCCCATCGATCCGTTAGTCCTTAATCCTCCAGTCCGTCAGTCCATTCGTCCGTCTGTTGGCTGTCCATGTGTTTGTCTTTCTGTTTATCTGTCTGTCTGTATGTCTCTCTTCTAACCGTCTGACTGTATATCTGCACTTCTATATATGCGCCTGCCTAACTGTCTGTTTCATCGTGCGTTTTTATATATGTCTGTATTCCTGTCTGTGTGTAATTCCATCTGTGTGTCGGTCTGTTTTTGTATATTATGTATGTAAATAACTGACTTTAACCCACATGTCTTTCCTTTCATTTACGTATAAAAGCTACACCGTCATCATCATAATGCAGCTACAGTTGGCTTCCTTGGAGGAAGCCTGTGAAAATGAATGTGTGGACATTTGTACAGTCACTTTATATGGTACATTACTTTTAGATAAAGCGATTGTCAACCCTCTATATCACCCTATGTAGTCGCTATTTGCTACATTCACATTTGGGTGTGTCGCATTTCGTCTTACCTAATATGGGGGTCTTCCGGCGCACACGGGAGTCGTCTAATAACTTGCTACAAGGTTTCATTCAGAACACAACCCAGTTAGGTTCATTAGTTCTACAGATGGACGGTGAGATAAACCACTCTCAATAAAGTGGAGCATTCGAGCGCTCCTTCATTTGCATGAGTGAATATGTTTGAATATCTGCGTTACTGACTTCTCGCCTCATTGACCAAACCTAAGGCTTGTCATACAGAGGTGCCTGTTAATATGGCTATCTGCTAGTAGAGCAGATCGGTCCCTGATACACTCAAGAACATGATGATGATTCACAGATTCGCTTCAAGTGAATCATAGGGACACCATTACAGCAGAGGCGTCTCTACAGGAAGGATGTATCCGAGCATTCCTTGTGACAATTTCATAATGAGCTTGTCAAAAACAAGCACACCACTTTTTAGTCACAATCTAAGTCACGCTTGGAAGGTTAAAGTAAATACTTTACTTATGAAACCAGATACCACTCTGGTCACTGATAAATATACCTTATGAAAATTATATATATTTTAAAAAATAAGATATACGGGCAAAGACATGATTACATGCACAAACCTTTCCGCTGCTGTGTAACAACATATCATATTTTTAATACATAAAAAATATACCTTATGTCGAAATAAATCAGTACATGTTATCAATATGTTTATGGCCGCTACATTAGTTTCATTCATTGCCAAGTTTGATTCTCTAAATGTTCTTCTTCTTCTTCTTCTTTTTCTTCTTCTTCTTCTTCTTCTTCTTTTTCTTCTTCTTCTTCTTCTTTTTCTTCTTCTTCTTCCTCTTCTTCTTCATTATCATCGTTCTCAGTCTCCTACTACCAAGCACTGAAAAGGGCTTTCCAAGTAACAGGACATTGTTCAGACAATGGAATGCGTTGTGTCGTAATATACAGCTTGAATGCGATATTTGCACAGACACATCCGACCTCAGCAGGTTTTTTTGTGTGCCGGGTTAGCCACCCCTCTTCGATCCCTTCCCCTTAGCCAGTCTCATATGATGCATCCTGTTATTTGGTCCTGGCGTTAGCAGTCAAGTCTGGATCGCTCAGCTCATGCACTGTTCAGGTTCTTGATCCCAGGTTCTCGGAATGAAGACGATGCCACTATGTTGTTTCAGATAATATTTCGACCTCAATAAAATATTGGAGAGCTGTCACAACTAAACGCGGCTAATTGGTACCACCCATCACAGAGATACGGATCAGCAGTGCTGTATGGGGAGATATCCTAGGTACAATGAAGCAAGGCGACATTTTCGCATCATCGGCAGGAAGTGACAGTGTAGAAATGATCATTTGATACACATAATAATGTGTGCCTATTGAGAGATATCCTAACTAATGTTGTTCAATAGAAAATGGATAGGGTTTCACAGCATTTACAGGAGATGTTTGGCAAAAAAGTGATGACATGTGGAGGGAGTATGTGTGATGTGTGGAGTGAGTATTTGTGATACGTTAAGGGAGTATTTATGATATGTCGAGGAAGTATTTATGATATGTCGATGGAGTGAGTATTTGTGATATGTCGAGGGAGTATTTATGATTCGTATTGGGAGTATCTTTGATATATGGAGGGAGTATTTGGAATATGTCGAGGGAGTATTTGTGATATGTCGAGGGAGTATTTGTGATATATCGAGGGAGTATTTGTGATATGTCGAGGGAGTATTTGGAATATGTCGAACGAGTATTTGGAATGTGTCGATGGAGTATTTGGAATATGTCGAGGAAGTATTTGGAATATGTCGAGGGAGTATTTGGAATATGTCGAGGGAGTATTTGGAATATGTCGAGGGAGTATTTGTGATATGTCAAGGGAGTATTTGTGATATGTATTGGGAGTTTCTTTGATATATGGAGGGAGTATTTGTGATATGTCGAGGGAGTATTTGTGATATGTCGAAGGAGTATGTGTGATATGTCGAGGGAGTATTTGTGATATGTCGAGGGAGTATTTGTGATATGTCGAGGGAGTATTTGTGATATGTCGAGGGAATATTTGTTATATATCGAGGGAATATTTGTTATATGTCGAGGGAGTATTTGGAATATGTCGAGGGAGTATTTGTGATATGTCGAGGGAGTATTTGTGATATGTCGAGGGAGTATTTGTGATATGTTAATTAAGATAAAGTAAATTAATCCATAGCATTACTGCCGTAGTGGTGTGAGGTGTTAACGATCTCACATTTCAAAGGCCCGGTTATATGACGGCGGTAGCCATCTCCTCTCCCTCGCCGCTTTTACTTCCCGGACTAAACCGGTACTCATTTAAGGCTGGGTCGACCGGGAGCCATTGCGGTCTGAAAAAACATTACAGATGCAAAGCCAGCGCGCTAACCACTGCGATACGCGGCTCCCTTGTGATATGCCGAGGGAGTATTTGTGATATGTTCAGGGAGTATTTGTGACATTACGAAGATATTTTTGTGACATGATGAGAGAGAATTTGTGATATGTCGAGGGATAATTTGTGATTGGCCAGAGAGAATTTGTGATATGTCGAGAGAGAATTTGTGATACGTCGAGAGAATTTGTGATATGTTAAGAGAGAATTTGTGATATGTCGAGAGAGAATTTGTGATATGTCCAGGGAGAATTTGTGATATGTTGAGGGAGAATTTGTGATATGTCAAGAGAGAATTTGTGATATGTTGAGAGAGTAATAATTAGCGGAAAATGACATTCAAAAGAATCAGATATGCCAAAACGAGTAGATGCAATTACTTTGTCATGTGGAAAGTACAAGTCTGTTTCAAGCACCGAACTAAATGTTACAAGAATTATCAGTTACAAACCTAAATGTTACAACAATTATCAGTTACAAACCTAAATGTTACAACAATTATCAGTTACAAACCTAAATGTTACAACAGTTATCAGTTGCAAACCTAAATGTTACAACAATTATCAGTTGCAAACCTAAATGTTACAACAATTATGAGTTGCAAACCTAAATGTTACAACAATTATCAATTACAAATCTAAATGTTACAACAATTATCAGTTGCAAACCTAAATGTTACAATAATTATCAGTTGCAAACCCAAATGTTACAACAATTATCAGTGGCAGACCTAAATGTTACAACAATTATCAGTTACAAACCTAAATGTTACAACAGTTATCAGTGACGGACTTAAATGTTACAGCCATTATCAGTAACGGATTTAAATGTTTCAACAATTATGAGTTGCAAACCTAAATGTTACAACAATTATCAGTGACGGACTTAAATGTTACAGCCATTATCAGTGACGGACTTAAATGTTACAGCCATTATCAGTGACGGACTTAAATGTTACAACAAGTATCAGTGACACACTAGTTCTCAATGTAAAGTATATTAATGTGGTTGTCTTGTTACATGCGTATGTAGTTGCAACATTGAGATATAACAGCAGATTCAGAGAAATTATACCCTAGAAGTCGATACTCAAGGCAGCTAAATTACCATGTTACTCATTTGTCTGTTAATAATGCAGTTTACTGGCTGCAAAAAAAAATATTTTTTTCTTTCAGTTGTAACGTAACATAAAATCTCCAATATAGCAGCACAGTAACAAGAATAACTGGTGAAAGACAATCGTTTGGGAAACGTTAAAAAATGTAAGTTTGGAAATGTACAAACACAAAGGAAAAACATGCAGCTAGCTTGACAAGCACTAACAATGAACCAACATAACATGAGACATATGTATATAGCTGGACAAGCACTAACAATGAATCAACATAAAATGAGACACATGTATATAGCTGGACAAGCACTAACAATGAATCAACATAAAATGAGACACATGTATATTGCTGGAAAAGCACTAACAATGAATCAACATAACATGAGACATATGTATATAGCTTGACAAGCACTAAAAATGAACCAACATAACATGAGACACATGTATATAGCTGGACAAGCACTAACAATGAATCAACATAACATGAGACACATGTATATAGCTGGACAAGCACTAACAATGAATCAACATAACATGAGACACATGTATATAGCTAGACATTCGCTAACAATGAACCAACATAACATGAGACACATGCATATAGCTTGACAAGCGCTAACACTGAACCAACATAAAGTGAGACATATGTATATAGCTAGACAAGCGCTAGCAATGAACCAACATGAAATGAGACATATGTATATAGCTAGACAAGCGCTAGCAATGAACCAACATAAAATGAGACATATGTATATAGCTAGACAAGCGCTAGCAATGAACCAACATGAAAGGAGACATATAGATAACATGACATGCATTTAAATAGCTCCTGCACGAAATGAGACATATAAGAAAACGTAATACCATATAATAAGAACATACACTGCCAGAAAAGCATGGGTGATAAAATATCTAGCACGCTATAACACTTCAACGCCCACGCACATCTAACAAGAGACAATAAAACCTTAGAGCAAGATAACACAACATAAAATGATGCATATCGTCGTCTAAAAATGAAATTGAGTTAACTGTTTACAATTTCCAAGTATCACGTAGAATGTACACACACAAAGATTACACCTCCGCTGTGTCGACAGCCTCAGGATGACAGCTGCCTTATTCGAACAAATTCAAGTTGACGTCTGACAGCGTACGAGAAAGAAGAAGAAGAAGAAGTTCAGCAACTGTATCCGAGTCAGTATTTTGTTACGGTCATTCATAGTTCATTTTCTTGTCATAATAGCTCTGTACACGCAACGAAACATGTATATTCCCCAAGCCTATTTCATGTATATACTAATGAGCGACAATAATCAACAAGACAACATATATCTATATTTCTCCTTAATACGTCTTTTTTGCGTCGAATCACATTGACCGATTGGAAGTTGTAGACCTAATCTGGACTGATATTTACTACACATTTGTCCCGTTGTTGAGTGGCCCGCCGGGGTGTTTGTGAATGGCAAGGACAAGAATAGCACCACTGCCCCATAGAGACTATGTTGTAAGAACAGACTAATTGTGTGACATGGAATAACACATGCAATGGTTAGGTAGTCTGTTTAGAAGCAACATAGATGGCACCTAACAGACTGCGGGTCTACTTTGCTCTAGTATTTGAGCCTATTAGGACGGACTTGCATATCAGTTAATCACCCTCTACGGCACTTGTCCCAATGCAACGGAATCTTCTTCTTCTTCTTCTGCGTACACAGTCAGACAGCAACCATTATTTTTTCGAAAAAAGCGGCGGTCGTTCTGAGACTCTCGCCACTACCATAGAGCTTGTCTTGCAGTTCCACTGGCAATGGCCACATCTGCTCTCTCTGATCCCCGTATGTCGGGCAGTTCTGCAGCAGATGTTCAGTAGTCATTTTACCAGTACCGCACGGGCATTCGTCGGTACACCCTATCTTCAATTTGTTGAATAGGTGGTACCTCAGTCTATTGTGGCCAGTGCGAAGTCTGAAGACAACGACCTGCTCTCTTCGGTTCAACTGGTAATAGGCATCGTTTTTGGTGTAACCAGTATGTTCGGTTTCCCATTTGGTAATGTACCTGGCTTTGATAAGCCGTTTTGACTCTTCGTACGTCATACTGGTATCTGTTTGTGGTAGCCTTGCACCTTCTTTTGCCAGTCTGTCTGCCTCCTCGTTGCCTTGGATGTTGCAGTGTGACGGAACCCACTGTACCACTACCCTTTTTGGTGCGGACAGCTGGCACAGTTTGTAGAGTGCTGCTCTTAAGTCATTAAGCTCAGTGTTTTTCTGGCTTTTTAGCGCTGTGACTACGGCGAGAGCATCTGTCAACAAGACTATGTGGCTCTCATTTTCACTGTGTGTTGCCATTTCTTCCACTGCCGCCCTCAGTGCCTCTGCCTCCGCTCTGAAATTGCTTGTGTACTTACCAGTAGCGAATGACAGTGTTATTTTTCTGCCATTTGGTAGGTTCAGGAATGCTCCTGCCCCTCCGTTCTGTGTAGTGTTTGTTACAGAACCGTCGGTGTATGCATGGGTCCAGTCCATGCTTGGGTAGCTTTTCGTTATGAAGCTTAGGGTAGTGTCTCTCCTTTCTTTTTCGGTCTGGCAGTTTTTGTTTGCAATACCTGGTATATTTTCTACCACCTCTGGAAATATGTCCTGCCTCCAAGTAGGTTTTCGTACAGTAGTGATGGGTTTTGGTGTTGTTAGTGCGTTTATGGGGTCTTCGTGCATCTTTGCTTTGGCTATTTCTGCAAAGTTTCTCCGCTTTAGTTTCCCAGTTCCCAAATTGTTTAGCCTCTGGTACATTGGATGGTCCGTCAGTCTTCGGAGTTTCTCTGACTGCAGCTGGGCTCTGCAGTCTCTTCTGTCGGTCATGGATTGCAGTTTTGTAATCTTTTCAAGTTCTACAATTGGCGTTGACTTCATGCCACCAGTTATGATTCTCATAGCTTGGTTTTGAAGTTTGTTGACTTTATCGAAGTTCGCCTTCGCTGCTGTTGTCCATGCCGCGATGCCATACTCGAGAACTGGTCTCACTCTTCCAGTGTACAGTTTCTTTAGTATGCCTTCGTCTGCTCCCCAGCTTGTGCCAGCAAGTTTCCTCATGATCGCCATTCTTTCTCTGGCTTTCATTCGGTTTCTCTCAATCTGACTTTTCCATGTCATGCGCCGATCAAATGTGACTCCCAGATAGGTTGGGTTGTCGTTTGGCTGCAGGATTTTGCCATTTAGGCTTAATTTGGTACTTTGGGGTTTTAATGAGAGCGAGAATATTGTGCACGTGGTTTTCTCCTCGTTTATTTTGACCAGCCATGAGTTCGCCCACTCTTCCAGCGATGTTAGGGCCGTTTGCATCCGATTTCTTGCTATGGTGAGATTCTTTTCAGAGGTCCACATAGCCAGATCGTCTGCAAACATTGAGCTATGGACTCTTCTTGGTATATTCTCTGTAATATCGTTTATATATACCAGGAAGAGTGTGGGTGACAGTACTCCCCCTTGGGGTACTCCCTGCTCGAGTGTCACCTTTTTGCTCATCTGCCCTTGTACTTGGACTCTGGCCGTTCTTTGTTTGAGGTAGTGGTTGATCCACTTGTACATCTTCCCACAAACATCACTTCTTCTTAGCTTGACTCTAAGTCCATCCTTCCAGACTTTGTCAAATGCCTTTTCCAGATCCACCCAAACAGCTACTGTGTGTTTCTGTGCCTGGTAGGCATCTTCTATCTCCTGGGCTATGAGGATGACCTGGTCCTCAGTGGATCTGTGCTGTCTAAAGCCGGCTTGCTGTGGAATTAGTATTCGTTTTTCTTCCAGATGCCACATCAGTCTGGTGTTTATCATCCGTTCCATCAGCTTGCCGACACAGCTCAGTAGGCTTATGGGCCTGTATCCATTCGGATCTGTTTTGTCCTTTCCTGTTTTTGGTACTGGTACCAGTATTGCATCTTTCCATGCCTGGGGTACAATACCCCTTTTCCAGCTTTGGTTCAGGACTGATAGTAGTTTTTCCTTCGCTGTTTGGCCCAGCCCCATCAGCATTTCGTTTGTTATCCCGTCTTTTCCGGGAGATTTCCTTCTCTTTAGTGTTCTCATAGCCTCTTCCATTTCGCGCATTGTTAGTTTGGCCATCATGTGCTCTTCAGGAGCCGTATTTATGTTTTCGTGCCCCTTTAGCTCTTCGCTAATGTCTGTATGCTTATCTGCAGGGACCTCGATGTGGTTTGCTCTGGCATAGTGATCGACAAAGGCGTTTGCGGCTTTCTTACCTGTGATCAAGTTTTCGCCTTGCTTGATAGTAATTTGTTTATTTGACGGGGTTTCGTCGTTCATGGCTCTGACTAGCTTCCATAGCTTGTTCCCTTCTTTGTCCAGGTTTAAACTTTCCGTTTTATTTTTCCAACTTTCTCTTGCTGTTTGCTTGAGAGTGTGTTTGTACTTCGCCGCGGCGGCTTTGAGGGCGATGTTTGCCTCCACGGATTTTTCTCGTTCTGCCATGTTCCTCGCATTTGTTACTGCATCTTCCACTTTCTGTAACTCATCATTCCAGTAGGGCTTATAGTTTTTCCTAGCTCCTCTTGGGATGGTTTCAGTGGCGGCTTGCATTATTGCCTTGCTTAGGCTCTCTACCATGGGCTTCATTTTGGTGTTTCGTGTGTTGATGGTTTCACACAGCCCATCTGTCAGGATTGCAAATCTGTCCCAGTCGGCTCGTTTGTAATTCCAACGTGGGAGCGGTTTTGTTTCCTGTGGGCCTACTTCCATGTCAATGGTTAGCCTGATCGGCCTGTGGTCGCTACCTGCCAGTTGGTTTAGCACCTGGCGGTCTATTTTATAGTGTATGTCCTGTGTGGAGAAGGCCAAATCTGGAGTCGAGGTGGTATGCCATGTTCTTGAATAGAAGCTAGGGCTATCCTCCGGCCTGTTGATTAGGGAGAGATTTGCATCTATCTCCCAATCTTCCACTTCGTCACCTCTGCTGTCTGTGTCAGAGTATCCCCATCTCTCCGAGTGGCTGTTGAAATCTCCAACTACTATGCAGTTGGAGTCTCTGACCTCCATACTCGAGAGCGATAGGTCTCTGTTTGGTGGTCCGTACAGATTGAAAATGCGGAGCTTCGTCTCTTGAGCCATTATGTCAACTCCTGCAACGGAATAATAAGTTGCTCGAGCCTAGCCTAGCTGCATCCAGCTCACACCAGAGCTGTAGCATGCACAGGGGTATCTACATAAATACATGACTAAACCTAAGACTAGAATATGTTTTCATATTATTTATATTGTCCTTGTCTTTGGGATCATTGACGATAACTATTCATATAATGAAACATCAGAATATATGCAACAATGCATTTGCAAGTTCGTGCACACGTTCAACCATTTCATACTGCTTGTTATACACTGCGATTAAGATCAGTCTATAACATGTGTATCATTACAGTTTGCACAGACGGTGTAATAAGTTGACATGATGACAACCACTTTGGTGAACAACACGAAATCAGTGGACAGGATACATCTTCTACTTCTTTTCGCTTGTCCTGCTTGTGTCTTTCAGCGTTAGGTTATGTAGAGGTTTCTTGACCGGGCACTGGTATGTGCTTTGCACACAGGAAGCTTTACTTTAAAATCATAAAAGAACATAATATTAGTGTTTCTATAGTGATCTTTCGTTAACTCACATCCTTCTTTAAACATCGTTTCCAGTTCTTCACTGTTGTCTTCGATACACTTTTGTCACCATACACTGCCGACATTCTACGATGAATGTCAACTGGTCGACATCCTTCAGCTGTTAGAAACCGAATCCCCGTTCGCTAATCAACTCTGGACGGATTCCGTATCACACCTGTCATGTTTTCAACAGTCTGCTGAGGGAACTGTAAGTCGGTGGATAGGGAGATTTTTTAAACTTGACGGTTGGTATGTGCTGTTTGCATCAAAGGTGACGTCATCATGCGCATCGTACACTTGCTGCAGTTAGGTGCGGTTTCATTTTAACACGCATCGTACAATACGTGCCCATTCGTTCGACGACAATATATTTAGAGATCGATAGAATCAAGACATTAGCTAAAGAAGTAGAGATGGACAAAAACAAGACATTAGTTGAAGATATAGAGATGGACAGAGTTAAGACATTACTAGAAGATATAGATCTGAACAGAGTCGAGACACTAAGTAAATATTAAATTACAAGGAAAATGGTCGAAACACAATGAACACGTCTTTTGATTGCCTGGAATAATGCTTAAAGATACCCGGATTGGACACACGGATTACAGATTGCACCTGATACATACGCCCCCAGATACATGTGATCCCCTGCAATAGCTATGCTGTACACATACGGCTTGTGAATAAATGTTATATATGTGTAGTCCATGAGTATGTGATATATGCTATACATGTATGCACCTCCCCCCCCCCCCTTTTTCCAATCAACAACCCTTAACACCTATGCTATTAAAATAATGGAATGGATATCTATACTATTCATATTTCAAATTCCCACCACTTAAATAAGTTCAGCTCAGACGTATAAACCATGTAAGCATTCACTCCTGATGACCCGGGTTATCTCTTGGCCAGCGTCGCATGTCGGTACAGAGAGCATTCACTCCTGATGACACGGGTTCTCTCTTGGTCAGCGTCGCATGGCTATACAGAGAGCATTCACTCCTGATGACCCGGGTTATCTCTTGGCCAGCGTCGCATGTCGGTACAGAGAGCATTCACTCCTGATGACACGGGTTCTCTCTTGGTCAGCGTCGCATGGCTATACAGAGAGCATTCACTCCTGATGACCCGGGTTATCTCTTGGCCAGCGTCGCATGTCGGTACAGAGAGCATTCACTCCTGATGACACGGGTTCTCTCTTGGTCAGCTGTACAGACACAAACATACAAAATCAACAAGTTAGCATGTAGAACAAAGAAATCAACTTCATTGAACACTTAAAATAGCAGCGAACAATCGTAGGAAGTGCATCAAGAATATATATTGTTTTTTCACATGCACACACAAGAATTGTGCTTTAAATATGTTTTTCATGTGTTTAAATATCTAAAATTTCAAATAAATATTTATCTTAAAAGAAAACCTTCTTTGAAAATGATGTCTCGCTTTGTTAATGAGATAGTTGTTGACTAACACGTGTATTTTTCTCATATTTAGCCTCATACGTTTACTGAAGTGCATATTCTATTACACATAACGATGTTTGTGTTGTTCTTGCAAGCATAATAGATTGTTGTGTTTTTTTAGACACTATAAATAGGGCAAGAAACATATACTGCCTCTGGAATGCAGAAAGAATGGTCTAACATGAAATTCTAATAACATTCGTAACTTCAATTGATTTGTATAATTCTCATTCTTCAGTGTTCATCTACGGAAGTTGAGAGTCATAGCCGGAAGATTAGATGACAAAAGTTCACAAAAATACCCTCACCATTTGCTACAATTAGATACAAGTTAGTACCTCTTTCCTTAATGCATTTCCTTTATCGATCATGTTTTGTTAAATTATTTGTGTTTTTCTACAAATGTAAGTTCAGTAAACTGTTACTAGCTTTTCGTAACATTTGCTCCGTTAAACGCAGTGTGGAAATACATGTTTCAGTTTCTGTTCGCGGCATTTTAGTATGGTTAACGTGCCCCATTTTTCGTAATGACAATTTCATGATGAGGCCAATATTGTCTCTCCATCTTCACGTGAACCGACTTCTAACAATAACAACAATAATAATAATAATAATTTTCGCTTAGGCGTCTGAGGCCCGTTTCATCGGTCGGCCACATGCATGACCCACTTCTGTGTCGCGTGGTTCCAGGCCTTGTCCAGAGTGGAGGTGGAGATTGATATCTGCTGGAGCCATACTGTTCAGGACGGCCTGTTCTGCGCCTCCAGCCGATCGGGTAAGACTTTTGGCGCCGAGGAACTACTTGTGTAGTATCTTGTGACTCCAGGGTTTCCTGGCCCAACCGTACAATATCATCAACAAAGAAACTCGGTGGACATCAAGTGTTTCTGAAATTCGGAGCAGGCCTGTTTTAGCGGAGACCTCCATGCTGCCGATGTAATCACGCCATCTGTCGCCCATTATATGCCGCTAATAGTGCACGTGGAAAGTCTCCAATTGTGACATACCATGTTTGAATAATGTCTAGGTTTCGGAGCCGTACAGCAGGACTGGGACCACGCAGGACTGGTAGAATCGGATTTTTGTTTCAATGAAGATCTTGCTGTTACTCCATACCAGCAGATGCAGCCAGTCCGATCCGTCGTGCCATATCGGGACCGCTGCGCACATCAGATTATATCATGCTGCCAAGATAGATTAATCCGTTTTTGCCCTCCGCAGTGTGACCTCGAGATTCAATACCCTGGGGTAATATGTCGGAGGCGAGACTCTAAACTTTCCTCTTGCCCAGGTTATAGACAAGCCCGGGAAGGGCGTTTCGCTGTCCAGGGTTTTCGTGCAAACAGAACGATGCCGTCCGGGCAAACGAGATCAGTCAAGATATACTGATGAAGAGGTATACCCTCTTGGTGCTTGCTGAGGCGGTCTAGAAGCCAGTCGACGGTCCGGTAAAATAAGTCTGTGGCAAGAACGCATTCCTGTCTAGCACCTGAAGTCCTGGGGAATCTGTCAGATAGAGAGTAACTGAGTCGAATTCTAGAGCCGGTGTCCGTTAGTAGCTTACTTGTCAGGTTCAGCAGTAGGGCAGGAGTATCGATGTCTTGCAGGGTTTTCCAGAGAGCAGACGTATCGACAGAATCGAATGCAGCCTTAAAATCCATTTAAGGGGGTGGCTGAATGCAAGTAGCAGCTCAGCCAGGAACCGGAGAGCAAGAATGACATTCACATTTGATCGACTTCTGACGTGGACCTTTTATATTATGTTTTTGGAGATCTGCAAAGATTACTCTGAGCGCTGATAAGGTCAGACGTGGACCTTTTATATTATGTTTTTTGGAGATCTGCAAAGATTACTCTGAGCGCTGATAAGGTCTGACGTGGACCTTTTATATTATGTTTTTGGAGATCTGCAAAGATTACTCTGAGCGCTGATAAGGTCTGACGTGGACCTTTTATATTATGTTTTTGGAGATCTGCAAAGATTACTCTGAGCGCTGATAAGGTCTGACGTGGACCTTTTATATTATGTTTTTGGAGATCTGCAAAGATTACTCTGAGCGCTGATAAGATCTGACGTGGACCTTTTATATTATGTTTTTGGAGATCTGCAAAGATTACTCTGAGCGCTGATAAGGTCTGACGTGGACCTTTTATATTATGTTTTTGGAGATCTGCAAAGATTACTCTGAGCGCTGATAAGGTCTGACGTGGACCTTTTATATTATGTTTTTGGAGATCTGCAAAGATTACTCTGAGCGCTGATAAGGTCTGACGTGGACCTTTTATATTATGTTTTTGGAGATCTGCAAAGATTACTCTGAGCGCTGATAAGGTCAGACGTGGACCTTTTATATTATGTTTTTTGGAGATCTGCAAAGATTACTCTGAGCGCTGATAAGGTCTGGCGTGGACCTTTTATATTATGTTTTTGGAGATCTGCAAAGATTACTCTGAGCGCTGATAAGGTCTGCCGTGGACCTTTTATATTATGTTTTTGGAGATCTGCAAAGATTACTCTGAGCGCTGATAAGATCTGACGTGGACCTTTTATATTATGTTTTTGGAGATCTGCAAAGATTACTCTGAGCGCTGATAAGGTCTGACGTGGACCTTTTATATTATGTTTTTGGAGATCTGCAAAGATTACTCTGAGCGCTGATAAGGTCTGACGTGGACCTTTTATATTATGTTTTTGGAGATCTGCAAAGATTACTCTGAGCGCTGATAAGGTCTGACGTGGACCTTTTATATTATGTTTTTGGAGATCTGCAAAGATTACTCTGAGCGCTGATAAGGTCTGACGTGGACCTTTTATATTATGTTTTTGGAGATCTGCAAAGATTACTCTGAGCGCTGATAAGGTCTGACGTGGACCTTTTATATTATGTTTTTGGAGATCTGCAAAGATTACTCTGAGCGCTGATAAGGTCAGACGTGGACCTTTTATATTATGTTTTTTGGAGATCTGCAAAGACTACTCTGAGCGCTGATAAGGTCTGGCGTGGACCTTTTATATTATGTTTTTGGAGATCTGCAAAGATTACTCTGAGCGCTGATAAGGTCTGGCGTGGACCTTTTATATTATGTTTTTGGAGATCTGCAAAGATTACTCTGAGCGCTGATAAGATCCGACGTGGACCTTTTATATTATGTTTTTGGAGATCTGCAAAGATTACTCTGAGCGCTGATAAGGTCTGACGTGGACCTTTTATATTATGTTTTTGGAGATCTGCAAAGATGACTCTGAGCGCTGATAAGGTCTGACGTGGACCTTTTATATTATGTTTTTGGAGATCTACAAAGATTACTCTGAGCGCTGATAAGGTCTGACGTGGACCTTTTATATTATGTTTTTGGAGATCTGCAAAGATTATTCTGATCGCTGATAAGGTCTGGCGTGGACCTTTTATTTCATGTTTTTGGAGATCTGCAAAGATTATTCTGATCGCTGATAAGGTCTGGCGTGGACCTTTTATATCATGTTTTTGATCTGCAAAGATTATTCTGAGCGCTGATAAGGTGTGACGTGGATCTTTTATATTATGTTTTTGGAGATCTGCGAAGATTGTTTTGAGCGCTGATAAAGTCTGACGTGGACCTTTTATATTATGTTTTTAGAGATCTGCAAAGATTATTCTGAGCGCTGATAAGATCTGACGTGGACCTTTTATATTATGTTTTTGGAGATCTGCAAAGATTATTCTGAGCGCTGATAAAGTCTGACGTGGACCTTTTATATTATGTTTTTGGAGATCTGCAAAGATTATTCTGAGCGCTGATAAGGTGTCAACATATGTTTTATTGTTGTATGTCTATATATTTAATTTGTTGTTTAGAGGCTCTCTGACTAGCTTTCTCATTCTTTAATCGCTGTATGTCTCTTCAATTCAGTAACGCCGGATTTACTTTGACGACTCTCATCTCACTAGCTTTAATCTGTTTCCTATTGTTTCGTTAAGCGGCTTTCTATCACAATGTCAGTTTATTATTATTAAAAACATGGCTCCTATTTATCCATTCCAAAGTATCTCTATTTCCTCTAATTCTCCTTAACATTATAAAAAGCGTAATTATTTGAAACTGAATTGACTCATTCAAAGTGAAAGTGAAGCAAAGGATAAACTATGAACAACATAAAGGTTACATCTTCCACTTGCTGTGTGCAGGTTTTACTTGATACTTAAGAAAATGGAATTGGGTATAGTCATTTATGATGCTAATAAACGACACGCTAATCACACGCATAAATACGAGGGGCGTTCACATAAAACTGGGATTTGTTTCTAGTTCTACCTGAATGGGTTATTTCGTTCTGGAACTGCTATCATTAGATAAGGCATTTGTGGCCTATTACTGCTAGGTGGCCAACTTGCCATGGGCCATTCACGTGACAGATAAATACAAATGGCGAATATCACTGTTAGTGCTTTCAAGGAACAGCGTATCGTGATGTCGTTTCTTGAGAAAGAAAGCGCGAAACATGCGGAAATTTACAGAAATCATTCCAGGGAATATCAAGATTTTGGAACGACATGGAAAATCAACGCATAACCTGTCGCGAAATTGCACAAGAGACAAGTCTTTCTCTGGGTGCGTCAACACTATTATTCATGAACATGTGTATTTTTGGAAGATTACATCACGTTGGGTGACAAGAAAGATGTCCGCTTTTGACCGGCAGAGAAGAGTTCAAGCCTTTACTGAATTGAAGGAACACTTTGACATGGACGGACATGACTTATTGGATCGCTTCATGACATGTGATGAAACCTTGACGTATCTTTATGCTCCTGAATCGAAACGAGCATCCAAATAGTGGAAGCATACACAATCACAATTAGCCAACATATTTACGACAATTACGTATGCAGGTAAAGTGAGGGAGAGTATTTTCTGGGACAAATTTCGCATCATTCTTGTTGATTTTCCCACCCCCGTGGTACCACTATCAACAGACAACAGTACATACGCATTTTAAGTGATGCGCATAACTGTCTGCTGAAAAAACCAGCTTTACTTGATAACAAAGGGCGTCCTGCCACTGCAACAACTCAGCTAGGAGGTTTTGTCACATACATCTTTCAGCCAAGATCTATCTTTAAGAGATTTCTACTTGTCTAGATTCCTAAAAGAATCAAGGGACGGTATCATTTCAGAACTGCCAACGAATTTAAACAAGCTTTCCTGGATTGGTTCAGACAAACCGAAAAATCTTTCTACTCTGAAGTTTTCATAGCTTAAACGTTGGGATAAGTGCATAAAGGTTTTTTACTTACAAAAAAGGCCAGGTTTGACTTGAACGCGTCCCTCCTATTTATATATATATAAGGATTCTGTGGCGAAGTGGTTAAGCCGTCGGCCTCGTGATACGGCAGTGTGTGTTCGACTCCGGACTCCGCGACCTTTTTCACGGGTGCTTGATGTGGAGTCCCCCACATCTTGTAGTCGCCTGCTAGTCGTCTTTTCCGCGACTTGCCACTGGGGTCGGGCGGCTTAAGACAAGAAATGAGAATTAAAAAGTAGCGCAGTTAATCCTTACTTAAAATAGCACTAGCAAAATAAAGTATGCCATCATCGTCTACGATGGACGGCGGCCTTTGCCTTTATATATCTATAACATCATCTGGTTGATCTGTCCTGAGATTAGTACAAGATAGTCTGGGTATGTTTCTTCAATTGATCATAGGTTCGTATTTTAATGTCTCTGAATACCTGAGATGTTTGGCTGAATCTTGGTCGCCCCCTCCCTTTTTTCACTGAATCGTGTCTTCTATAGAAGATTTTCAAGTCTCATATTGAGGCCCAGCCAGCTCAATCGTCGTTTTTGTATCATTTTCAATATTTGTCTTTCTGCACCCATTTCAGTGAGGACGTTATAGTTGGATTTTCTTTCTGTCCAACTCACTATTTCCATTCTACGGTAGCACGACATATGAAACTCTTCCAAGCTCTTTTCATTTATCTTTGCTAGTCCATACAGCACAACTAGCCATATATAATTATAATTTTCTTCAGTTCTATCTTGATATTCTTTGAAACTAGCTATTTTTTTCTCTGAAGAAATTATTTGCCAATACAATCCTTGTCTTGATTTATGTCTTATTGCTGGGATCTACTGTTATTGTTTGCCCTTAATAAGTAAACTTCTGTACTTGAAAGATTATATTTCCATTGAACAATACATTTCTTTGCCTATATAACTTGGCTATTTTACCAACGTTTTTCTCTTCTATGTGTTTATTTGTTGCTAAACTTTTAGGATGTGCTAATAATTGTGTCAAGCAACATTTGCATCCATACTGATCGTCCCAATTTAGCTTGGTCATCGGGAAATTGTGTGACATTATCTTTAATACCATTAACTTTGACAGCCCTGTTACAACTCTGTATTCCTTTTTCCATCATCATCGCTTACAGAGTCTCGATGAAAGTAAGCTATCTAGTCAAACCTCCCTGTCTTTTTACCGATGGTGTCGTCGTATTTTCCATAATGTATTCTCGTGATCCAAATCGGGTCCCTTTCAGCGGAATTTTCAGTTTGACAAAAATCAAAAATCAGAAGGAGCCTTGTTGAAAAAATAGACAGCCTGACGAACCAGAAGTATTATGTGTCTGTCCCTGAAAGTCTGTATCAGATGCGAAGATCATGTTTTCGGATGGTTACACGATTGTTCCATAAGACCAAGGTCTGTACTTGATCAATGACTTCATCATTTCAGCTTGCTGGTGGCCTTCTGCAACGTGATTCATTCTACAGTGCTGTGCGGTCATCTTTGAAGCCATTCTACCACTCTTTGATCTGTGTGATTCTCATGTCTTCGTCAACAAAAGCCTGTTGAATCTTCCAAATCGTTTACACTTAGGTATCGCCTAGCTTGTAAACAAAATTTGATGCAATACAGCTGCTCAATAATTTAAGTCATTTCGTGGTGAATGAAAACCTGACAAATATTTACTACTCTCTACACTCAAAGACTGACTGCCAGCGCTTGACGTATCCTGCGGACTGGAAACATTTACGTATGTGCATGATGGATCCCTAAACCTATATGCCCCACTGCCGAGGAACAATGCATATGCTTAATTTGTTTCCGCGTGGAACATTAAGGTCGGATACCCGGGGAATACACATACATACATACATATATATATATATATATATATATATATATATATATATATATATATATATATATATATGCGTGTGAATATATGTGCCTGTAAATGAAATAGTCTTATTGTGTCACGCTGTGAGAGTTACAATGTATGTCAGAGTCCCATTGTAAACGTATGCAAGAATCACATAGTTTGTGATAACAACAATGGATGTGTCTGACAAGCTGTACTATAAGACTACCCTTATCTTAACCCTTTTACCGTGAGGCTGGAAGGGGCAAATCATGCTTTAGAACTCGAAAATGTGACAAGCAAGGAAATGTATCCCATCTGTCCTGCATACCTTCTCCAATAGACGTCTAGGTGGAATACTTCACAAAGAGCAGAAGTAACAACACATAATAGGTCTGTGGAATTAGATTGGGGGACAACAGTCAATACAGATTGAGGTTTGGGAGAGAAAAAGGAAAGTAAATAAGAGATGCAGTCGTAAAGAAGACAAAACATATAATCAGGCATATACTAAATAAAATCCACAGAGGAAAAGGCGAGTAAGGAGGTCAAAGGGTGGCGATGGTCATTGGAAGAGTAGGCAAGCGCAATTGGAAAGTGGAATTAGGGAAATAAGTGGAAAAGTAGACCAGGGCAGCTATATGGGAAGGGGCGACTAGGGAGAGCAGTGGAAGACTAGGCCAGAGCTGTTAGAGGGTGGAATTAGGGAAAGCAGTAGAAGTGTAGGCCAGGGTAGCTAGAGGGTGGAATTGGTGTGACCAATGGAAGAGTAAGTCAGGGTAGCTAGAGGGTGGACTTGGTGTGACCAATGGAAGAGTAAGTCAGGTTAGCTAGAGGGTGGACTTTGTGTGACCAATGGAAGAGTAAGCCAGGGTAGCTAGAGGGTGGACTTGGTGTGACCAATGGAAGAGTAAGTCAGGGTAGCTAGAGGGTAGACTTGGTGTGACCAATGGAAGAGTAAGCCAGGGTAGCTAGAGGGTGGACTTGGTGTGACCAATGGAAGAGTAAGCCAGGGTAGCTAGAGGGTGGACTTGGTGTGACCAATGGAAGAGTAAGTCAGGGTAGCTAGAGGGTGGACTTGGTGTGACCAATGGAAGAGTAAGCCAGGGTAGCTAGAGGGTGGACTTGGTGTGACCAATGGAAGAGTAAGCCAGGGTAGCTAGAGGGTGGACTTTGTGTGACCAATGGAAGAGTAAGCCAGGGTAGCTAGAGGGTGGACTTGGTGTGACCAATGGAAGAGTAAGCCAGGGTAGCTAGAGGGTGGACTTGTGGAGAACAGTATTCTCACAACAGAAACCCGCGGAAACCGCATAGAAAAGTGGCGCCAAAAGAACGGTGAAGGTTGGGTGAAGATTAAAGAACTTGCCCCAGGACAATATTTGCCATATACTACGTGGGAGATCTCTGGACAGGTTGAAAACAGGTGTGTCTAGGCGTGGTTCTAATCTGAAAAAGTACAGGTATGCAGAAGATGATAATTGGGAATGTGAGACCGTCCAGGACCCAAACACCTGATTATGTGTCCGGTATGCAGAAATCCCAGTGGAGCACCTGATAGTTGGAGATGAAAGTGCACTGACGGTGGCTGATATTGAGGCGAAAACTATGTGATGTTGCCGGACATGGAAATTAAGTAGGTAAGAGACTATGTTTGCCTTATTTGCTTCCTACAAATATAAGAAATTGGTGGTAAATACATCATCGTGAGATAACAACTTGGCGTCGAGATATCTTTAGAGGAAAATGGATATGCGCCTCGTATTATGAAAAGACAACAGCATAATACAGGAACGTAGAAATGAAAGTGGATATATAATCATTTCATAACATTGTACTGAACTATTGTGAGAGGAAAGTGGGCATATCAAAACATCACGATATATTTATAGGGATAAATGAAAATAAATTTATATAATAACTAGAGTAATAGGAAAACCAAGAGGGTCTGAGTGAATGACTTGTTAGAACGCTTGTTTCTCCTTGCACTGAAACACATTTCGTTTCATGCTATCCACACTTTGAAGTCTAATCTGATGAAAGTTGATACTTTGCTTACTGTTAGGAAAGAGAAAACAAGCAATAAGAAAATCAAACTGGTCACTCGACCACAACTTAAAAAATGCTGAGACAGAGAACAGAAACGATATACCACTTCAGCCCCTGCAGCAGTCCTTGATGTGATACCAACGTCACTATTACATTTCTTTAAAAAAAAAGAAAGAATTTAAAATGTTGTTGCATACATCCACAGAATCCGATTCAGCTGCTAGCAAAACGAGGGAGGTAATCAGGGCTATACTATCCAAAAGTGGTAACACTCACTCACAAGATTCAAGCCGCAGACGACAGAATGTCGAGTCATCGTTGCTTCAAGACAGTGTTCAGATAGAAATTTTGAAGAGGTATAACAGACAAGCAACAGGTAAGTAAACATTTAACATCAAAGAGAAAGAGAGAGAACGAGAGAGAGAGAGAGTGGGCGAGAGACATTTACTGAGAATAACATTAACTTAAATTTGTTCATAACGTTCTTCTTCTTAAGTTCATCAAGAAAGTGAATTGTTCGCATCTTTTTTTTCTGTATAATATTCGGGGTAGTGCTTTTCAGAACTTGTTTTCCTTTATTAAAACAAACAGAAAATGCTTGCACGCTTGGCTGCTTCTAGCTTGTAGTGAAAAACGGATCTGCAATACTGAGTTGTAGAGTCCTCTACACTAGAGAAATTCAATTCTACAGTTAATCACAATTTTCTACATGATCTGTGTTGTAGTGGTACTGTTATCTATTTTATCTCAGAAAGATCACTGGAACAAGACAGAGGTAACAAAAATAAACAATATGTTCACAGTAAACATTTGCCTGATTTTTATAACATATCAAGAGCGTTAACAGATACAATATTCAGGACATCTGGTGAGATTTATCAAATCCTTTAAGCTCAGATTTTATCAAATGTTAAATTACCCGGGAACTGTAAATCAATAAGATGAAGTCAACTATTGATTGATGGAGTGGTCGAGAGTACTTGGGACTCAGAATGAAAGTTGATACTGGATGTAAGAAAACATTTAGAATATCACTGATGCTCGCAAGCTGATAATGACTAAAGTATCAGGACAGTTACAAACATATAAGCAAGAGTCATAGACCAAATCATAGGTTATTCATATTAATTCCTACGGTAAAAAACGTCTTCCCCTTTCATTCGTTCCTGTGTCTTCTTTTAAGTAGAATGCCAGTTTGTGTCTACTTCCAGTAGAATGCCAGATTTTATCTACTTTAAGTAGAATGCCAGGTTTTGTTTATTTTAAGTAGAATGCCAGGTTTTGTCAACTTTTAGTAAAATGTCAATTTTGATCTATTAAGATGGTCCTGAGCAGCATACGTCTCCTACTTGTGTTTGCATGATATTACAATGTTCATTATCTTTGTCTCTCTTTCATTACCCGTTTTTTTTACGGGTGCTTGATGCGGAGTCCATTGCATCTCGTAGTCACTCCTAAGTAGTCTTGTCCTTGATTTGCCACTGTGGTCGGGCGGCTCGAGACGAGAGAGTGAGGATAAAAGGTGCGCAGTTAATCCTTAATAAAAATAGCGCTAGCAAATAAATTATGCCATCATTGTTTACGATGGACGGTGGCCTTTGCCTTTGCCTTTTTTTTTTTTTTTTTTTTTTTTTTGGCAAGTGAATAGCTAATATCTTTGATCATTTCCATGTTGCTGCCAGACTATCAGATCAAATGGTCTAACATAAACAACAGTCAGCTCAAACTTCTCTCTTTTATTAGTATTGTTTTCTTCTCGTCTTCTAAGCCTATTCCCGCCTATTTCCTGTTTGTCAAAATATAATCTTTTTAGACGTTTCTCATGCATTAGAAACATATATCGTTCCATCAGAAGACGCGACTAATTTATCTGCTCTCTCTACGTATACCGTTTTGTGTTCTTTCCTTTAATAAGCTGCTTCTGTCTACACAGCGTTTGTTTAGCAGCTGACAATAGTTTTTCAATATTCAGCTTTGAATCATATCCCAGTGTTGTTAGGTGTTTCATTTTACATTGTATGTGTATTTACGCCGTGAATATAATTGATCCTATATCGTGCAAGTTCTGTTAAATATTGAAGAACTCTCTTACGTGATTCGATTATCAAAGACAACTTTCGAAGGTTCAATATTAGAGGTATCGAGAATTGTTAATTATCCGTTCAAACTCTTATTTTCGAGTTTCAAGGCCCCCCCCCCCCCACCCCTTCTTCATCTCCCATTTTCACTGTGATTTGTGGCTGCATATATATATTCAAACTGAAAGATTAGATTTACTCGGATGGTATTTGTGTCGGCATGAATACATCTGTGGATATATCTGACGATACTAAAACATACGAGAATCTCTCAAATGTATCGTTGATATTACGCCGTACAACATCATTATGAGTATCTCAGTAAATGTGTCTCATGATATTACAACATGCAACGAAGCGCACTGTGTTGTTCATTATATCATTTTTTGTGTACGATATATTTTTCTAAACAGTAATAGGACATACTTAAACCATCAGTGCAATTAATGTTTCTTTGCACGGACGGTCTGTAACACACGCCTCAGTAAACAGTCAATATAGAAATGATTATATGGTGAGAGGTCGATCGTAATTGCTTACTATATATCTAATCAAATGAACGCCCTATTAGCAAGAACGCAGACAGCATGTGTTTAAAAGTGGTTAAGTCGACGGCCTCATGATAAAGTGGTGTGGGTTCGACTCCGGACTCCACCGTCTTTTTCACTGGTGCTTGATGCGGAGTCCCCTGCATCTCGTAGTCGCCCCCTAGTAGTCTTGTCATTGACTTGTCACTAGGGTCGAGCCGCTCGAGACAAGAGATACAAAGTAGTGCAGTTAATCCTTACTAAAATTAGCATTAGAAAATAAATTATGCTGTCATCGTTTACGATGAACGGCGGCCTTTGCTTTTTTTTTTTTGCAAGTGAATAGCTAATATCTTTGTTCATTCCCATGTTGTTGCCAGACTATCAGATCACCAGGTCTAACATAGACAACCGTCAGCTCATCTTCTCGACATTGCTATATGGAAAGGGCGAGTCTTCGTTCTTTGAGCACCACATTCTTTGAGGAATTCTTCAGTCTCTCATAGTGAAACTGGTTGTGTTCCACTGCGTTCTTTGATCTTCGTCACACATTAGTTAGGGACTTTTTTTCTAGTCTTTGTCTTCCGCTCACCTGCGAGGCAGCAGTAAATTATTGTCAGAGTTTTTTACTCTGAAAACACTTTCTTACTAAATATTTGTTTTTCAAACATGGATGTGTATTGAGATGTTTTCATTCTGGATGGAATTCTAGCTAATGACTACCAATAGGAAATAATTAGTACAATCTTAGCTAAAACGCTACCTTAATGATGGGAGATAATTAACGCTTCATTTTTCAGTTAATGAGATTAACAAAAAGTTAAACTAAGGTGTGGGAGATGTCAGATCATGATTACCCAGTAACAATAATTGTTACTCTATTGTAAGGATCGGTGACAACTAGTATCACTTTACTAAATATTTAGTAAGGTGAAGTAAAGTTCCCGTTGAAATGTCCCACATTTATTTGGCCAGCGGTACAATATTTAATATAACAACTATTTCAATTTGGAGGAGAGATAATTAACGTTTCACTGAACATTTAATATTACAATTATTGCATTTGTTGCAGTGTAGTCAATTAAAGCTTCACTATACCGTTTATATAAAACTATTTCCTTGATGCAAGCAACAGAGATCCTGGGATGCCACTAAACAAAAAAGAAGCCATGGGTGACTAAAGGAATTCTAGATCTTTGTGATAGAAGAAGGTCACAGAAAAACCAAAATCATCCATCTGATGAGGTCGGCAGACATAAAGAGGTTAAGAAAGTGATACAAGAAAAGATGAGAGAGGCGAAAGAAGCATGGATATGTGATCAATGTACAAACATCGAAGAGAGATTAAACAGAAAAGACGCTAAAGGAGCATACAATGGGGTCAAAGAATTGGTAACACCAACACAAGGCAGGAACTTTATGATCCAGGATAAAAGTTGCAAGTGCCTTATTGAGGACAATGACGTACTGGCACGATGGACAGTACTGTTCCGAGTTATTCAACTATGAGAGAAGAAACGAACCTGAGAAAACAACCCCTCCAACACCAACAAATTTAGAATATAACCAACTGATAACGAAGGAAGAGGTAGCTGCAGCAGTATAGACATTGAGAAGAGGGAGGCGGCCGGCGTGGACAAAATACCAGCAGAGCTCTTACAGGCAGGAGGGGACGCCTGACTTAAGGACAAAATCAATGGTTATACCGTTACCTAAGTCTGGAAACCTAAAGCTGTGCCAAAATTACAGAACAATAAGCCTCATCAGCCACCCTAGCAAGGTCACACTTACATTAATCCTCGACCGATTGACACCCGAAGCAGAGAACATCATTGCTGAGGGGCAAGCAGAGTTCAGACAGGGAAGAAGCACTACAGAACAGATATTTAATGTAAGACTTTGCAGCGAGAACTATCTAGAACAGCAGGAAAAACTGTAACATGTGTTTGTTGATTTTAAGAAGGCGTTTGAAAGCGAATGGCATTAAGCGCTATGAGTAACCATGAAGATGTATAAAATCAATGGAAATATTACAAAGGTCCTTTACCACCTGTATGACAAGGCGTCCAGTGCAGTTCTTGTGAATGGGAGGCGATGGGACTGGTTTCGCACATCAGTTGGTGTGAGACAGGGGTGTACACTCTCTCCAATTCTTTTCAATATATTCCTCGAAGGAATTTTGAGTGAGGCACTTGCAGGTCACGTTGGTACTGTCAAGATAGGGGGCCGAACGATTACCAATCTTCGTTTTGCAGATGATATCGACGGGTTGACGGGTTCAGAAGCAGAACTCCAGGAATGGGTCATAAGGCTCGATGAAACAGCTCTTGGCTTTGGTATGGAGATAAACGCTGGAAAGACAAAATTAATGACCAACAACGCCGAGAGCTGCAACAGCAGGATACAAGCTAATGCCCAGGTACTCGAAGTGGTTGACCGTTTTAAATATCTTGGTTCGATTGTCAGTGATGAAGGATAAAAATGTGAGGTGTTGGCCAGAATAGCACAGACAAAAGCGGCGCGTGCACGGCTTAACAAAATCTGGCAAAGATAAAGAATTAGTACTATGCACGAAAATCAGATTTATGCGTACACTAATTCTATAAATATTTCTCCATGCTTCTGAGACATGGACAGTTACAGCTGATCTTCAGCAAAGGATACATGCCTTGGAGACGAGATGTTTCCGAAGACTTTTAAACGTCACGTACAAAGATCGAGTTACAAATGAAGAAATACGAGATAGAATTTCAACAGCAATAGGGCTTTTGAAGACCTCTTGGCAACTGTCAAAAGAAGGACACTCACTTTGTACGGTCACATATCGAGATCAAAAGGTCTTGCAAATACGATCATCCACGGAAAGGTTGCAAGGCAGACGACGATGAGGCCGGCCCAAAAAGAGGGGAGATCAATATAAAAGAGTGGACCAATCTCCCCACCAGAAAATGCACAGGCAGCGGCCGCTGACAGAGAAGGGTAGCGTGAATGTATGAGGATGTCTTCATGTGTGCCCCAACGATCTCACCGGTTACGGAAGGACGTAACCTGACTTTACCTGGATGGGAGATAATCAATGTTTCACTGAACATTTATTATAACAAATATTTCATTAGTTGGAGAGAAGATAATTAGTGCTTCACTAAACAGTTAATATAACAAATATTTTATTAGATGGGATGGACATAATTAGTGCTTCACTAAACAGTTAATATAACAAATATTTTATTAGATGGGATGGAGATAATCAATGTTTCACTAAACAGTTAATATAACAAATATTTTATTAGATGGGATGGAGATAATCAATGTTTCACTAAACAGTTAATATAACAAATATTTTATTAGATGGGATGGAGATAATTAGTGCTTCACTAAACAGTTAATATAACAAATATTTTATTAGATGGGATGGAGATAATCAATGTTTCACTAAACAGTTAATATAACAAATATTTTATTAGATGGGATGGAGATAATCAATGTTTCACTAAACAGTTAATATAACAAATATTTTATTAGATGGGATGGAGATAATCAATGTTTCACTAAACAGTTAATATAACAAATATTTTATTAGATGGGATGGAGATAATCAATGTTTCACTAAACAGTTAATATAACAAATATTTTATTAGATGTCATGGACATAAGTAGTACTTTTCTAAACAGCTAAAATAACTATTATTTTATTAGATAGGAAATAATACGCACATCATTAAACAATAAAAAGCGTTAGAGTTCACTGACTCAGCAAATAATGACTCATATACGAGTTCACTGACAGCAAATAATGACTCACATACGAGATCACTGATGCCCGATTATTAAAAAACAGGCATGTATTATCCACTATTTTCTGGTGAGCAGTTGTCCCTGATTGTATGTGAAAGAATAACTTCTCAAGATTTTTAGAGCACAACAATGGAATCCAGACATTACTGTTTCATGTATGTAAGCAAACAATGGAGAAGAAAAACCAAGGCTGATAAAAACTGACTGCAAAGAACATTTAACAAATAAAAGTAATAGCTGAAGCAATAGCTGGTGAAAGGATTATAGCCAGACCAACACTGGTATTTATAATAATTAGGAAAACAAAGCACTCAGTATGTATTGATAAAGACACAATATAAACATAACACACAAATTCATATGGGTTAAATGTGAGCATTGCAGTAGCAGCAACCAGAAGAAACTAGACACACCAGAATATATATGTTTTCATAAATGCAGAACGAATTTTCACAAATATGAAAATGACATTAATACATACCTCACAGATATTCATTTCTTTTAAATACGTAAATTAATTATTTAACAAGAAAGACATAAACATATAAGATAAATACATTAAATTCACCCAAAGACAGTATTATTAAATCAACAGACATTTTCAGAGTATCCTAAAAAAAATGTGTCATACTTTAGACTTGGAGGCCTAAGGGAGAGAATCCAACAATTACACAGAAAGTGACAAGATAATAATTAAGAGAAGTTAACAGGGTGTTAAATCCAGATTCCGTAATCCCTTATCACGGAAGTGAAAAGTTATCTGCCTCAAGGGAAACATACAAAGAAAGACCCCACTTCACGGCTGGTTGGGGTAGTGGAAACAAGTTGTGTCACAGCAGCCTGGCCAACGAGGTGGTGATCTACACTAATTCCCATTCTGGTTACCTAACTGGAGAGTCCCACATTTCGCTACAGCCAGGATGACCACGGTCCACATTCTCAAGTACACCTGCGGATGGAAAAAGAGCCATTGTAACCTACTACTAAAGAAATCTCATCAAAAGTTAAAGCATTAATAGTTTCGAGCAACAACAACAATAACAAGATCACTTGTTATGTAATAACATTATACTGAAAAGCTCCAACATTGACTTCACCGTCTTGGAGTTACTTATACAGAACCGTTTTATCTGACTCGTTAGCATCACCAAAGGTGCTCAGATTGCTGAGCGAAACTCAATCGCGGAGGCTCACAGTAGGCGTGCCGGCGTATCACGTTTCAAACTGTTGCCATCTTGCTCTGCGATGGGGAACTGTTATCATTATTGTGATTATTATTATTATTATTATTAGTAATAGTAGATGTAGTAGTAGTAGTAGTAGTAGTTGAAGTAGTAGTAGTAGTAGAAGTAGTAGTAGTAGTAGTGTAGTAGTAGTAGTAGTAGTAGTAGTAGTAACATTAAATCAGTAGCGGAAAGGAAATGTGAAAGGCCGGGAAGCACATTGTACATAGCGTCTTCATAGGTAAAAACGATTTAGGAGGTACTACCTTTCACGAATATTTGACAGAAAATCAAGGAGCATTGAAACCTGCTGCAACAATCTATATACAACAAGAAGCCATAAATGATAACTAGTTAATCACATATGAAAAGGAAAACGAAGTAAACAGAAACATACACGCTTCATTACCAATACAAATCAAATATACATCTCAACAGGACCTTCAGTTTTAATAAATACAAATGAGGTTATGTTTATATTGAAAATCGTGTCTCCTTTATTACAAATCAATTCATTAATAATAATAATATGTTAATATTAGATGTAAGGAAATGTCTGTTATGGTGATATGAAACGTTTTCTTACATGATGATACAATGTTGCTGTAATGTAAATCGATTATTGATATTGATGATTTTATTACTGGCAAAATGTTGTATTTTCTCGCAATCTAGCAATATTACTTTTAGATTTGTCGATCATTTATATAAAACATGTTGCGACGAAACGATGGTCGATTGAGCACATCAAAAGCAATCAGATACCCTCGGGCAAAAAGAGACTGCGGGATTGACCTGCACTGTGTTAGTCAATCTCCTTTGCTGTCCGTAACGGCGACCGAGGCGCATCTAGAAGAGAGTTTGCCACCCACTGGGCTTCCGTGGACTAAGACAGGGAGACAAAGTTAAGACCCGTGGGTCATCAAGATCAAGGTATAGAGAGCATTGACACTGTTACAGCTTTTAGAACATTGTCTTTCGGAAATGCGATAATAATGGACATATATTGTTTCACTAGCCTCTGTGTTGATCCTGAAATGTGAAGAATACGGTCATTGCAGTCTTATAAGCAAGTCATAAACGGAGACTAAAGATGGTTGTGTGTGAGTCATCTTCGTCTTCTTCCATATCATTTGTCTGAGTCGCAGACTGCATATTCGCTGACAGTGACCATATCACAGATAATGAAGTTATATCCAGAGACAACATGCCTGCATTAATGCTCTGCTGCAGAAAGTCCAACATGAATACCTAGCGAAAGGCTCCCAAAATAAGCTTCTGTACATCGACTGAGTAAAGGAAGACGATCAAAGGGACATCCAAAAAATCGTCTCAGTGACAGAATGAAGAAGTATCTTTTAAGAGCTCTTTTATTTATGTATCACATACGGGGTATTCAGGGAGGCCAAGAGATTGTTAGCTTGGCTTATACATTCGCCGTACTGGGTTCAAATCTCATCGAGCTCCGTTATTTGCGAACAGACATGCTGTGGGTGTGTGATATATGATCGTTTCTCTCAGTCAACCCAACTGCAAACGAGTACCTAACGAAGTCAGGAGGACTTGCGAGACCCCAGCTGGAGCTACAGAGCTAGAGCTCTGTCACCGATAGTTGCAGAATTGAAAGAGATTGAGCACATATGGAGGTGCAAGGTACAATAAAGACAATTCTATGCCATTTATATTTCCTTTTTATATGGGCTATTGTTTCTAATACCTCTAGAAGGTGCCAAGAAGACAACCTCGCAGTAATAAGGAGTTAAGCATGTGTGCATAACAGCCAGCAACATTAGTGTCATGTCTTATTTCCCTAATCCCAAAGGCGATGTGCGTTGCTCTGCGGTTTTTATTTTGCGCCTGTCGGCCCATTGCATCCAACTTCAGCATGCATTTTATGTAAGGGTCTGCTTCCTCCTGCATTTTCTAAGAGTTTACTTCCCCGTGGTAACAGCCGGTGCTGTGATGGGGATCGAACCCAGCACCTAATGGACGTGAGCCGTGTCACTTAACCACTAGGCCACGCTGTCCCCAATTTGGGGTGTGTGGGGTGAGTGGGAGGTGGGCCTCGGCTTGCACTGATTCTCTCCACTAACAAAACAACCCGAGTGATAACGGTTTTTTTTCTTTCTACCACACACACACAATTATCAATGATACCACACAGAGCCAGCTGTCACTGTCACCCACACAATGATACCACACAGAGCCAGCTGTCACTGTCACCCACACAATGATACCACACAGAGCCAGCTATCACTGTCACACACACAATGATACCACACAGAGCCATCTGTCACTGTCACCCACACAATGATACCACACAGAGCCAGCTGTCACTGTCCCACACACAATGATACCACACAGAGCCAGATGTCACTGTCACACACACAAAGATACCACACAGAGCCAGCTGTCAGTGTCACACACACAATGATACCACACAGAGTCAGCTGTAACTGTCACACACACAATGACACCACACAGAGCCAGCTGATACTTTCACACACACAATGATACCACACAGAGCCAGCTGATACTTTCACACATGATTCGCCGAGTCACTGATGTGAGAGTCAACGTATTATTATGGCAAGTAATACTGGAGTGTCAAAAAGAAAGTAGACTCACGCATTTGGAGGGCAAAAAGAGAAAGTAGACTGACACATTTGGGAGGCAAAAAGAGAAAGTAGACTCACGCATTTGGAGGGCAAACAGAGAATGTAGACTGACACATTTGGGACGCAAAAAGAGAAAGTAGACTGACACATTTGGGAGGCAAAAAGGGAAAGTAGACTGACACATTTGGGAGGCAATAAGAGAAAGTAGACACATATTTGGAGGGCAAAAAGAAAAAGTAGACTGACACATTTGGAGGGCAAAAAGAGAAAGTAGACTGACACATTTGGAGGGCAAAAAAGAGAAAGTGGACTACAGAGAAAGTAGACGACAACAGATTAAGTGACAGAAGAGAAAGTAGACGACCACAGATTAAGTGACAGAAGAGAAAGTATACGACTAACAAATTAAGTGACAGAAGAGAAAGTAGATGACCAACAAATTAACTGACTGAAGGGAAAGTAGACGAACAACAGATTAAGTGACAGAAGAGAAAGTAGACGACCAACAGATTAAGTGACAGAAGAGAAAGTAGACGACCAACAGATTAAGTGACAGAAAAGAAAGTAGACGACCACAGATACAGTGACAGAAGCGAAAGTAGACGACCAACAGATTAAGTGACAGAAAAGAAAATTGACGACTACAGATTAAGTGACAGAAGAGAAAGTAGATTACCAACAGATTAAGTGACAGAAGAGAAAGTAGACGGGTAACAAATTAAGTGACATAAGATAAAATAGGCGACCACAGCTGGAGTGGCAAAAATATGGAAAAGACTGATATAATTCTAAAAATTCAGTCAGGTTCAGAATTGGAACCCAAGAGAGGCGGAAGGTATGTGAGGACGGGTGAGAAGGGGTGACGGGAGTGAAAAGTCGTAAAGAACAGGAAAAACAACGTGTAGCTGGGAAAAGACAGTGGAAGTGAAAGCCACGGTCCTGTGATCTAAATGGCGGAGCTAAAAAGTAAAGCTCAAAATAGACCAAGACCTGGTTTCTAGTTACCGTTTCAGCCGTGTAAACTAAAGCAAACCCTTGGAATGTTAGAATTTCTCTACCAGCATTAGGACATATGAATGTTACTGCATGAATATTAAAACATGAGGTGTAATCTTGAATGACTGGCGAATTCTTTCGTCGTTAAACAAAGTTTAATACCGCACCTTCACAAGACTCCCACGCTGGGTTCAATCATAATCACTCGATTATCTGTAGCGTGTGTCCCCAGCTGGTCATTTAACTTATCTGAACTTCATTATACTGGTTTAGAAGGCTCTGCAGAGTCTGTATACAACCAGTTTATTTCACTCCACCAATACCGAAAATACTGCGAGCATCCAATATATTTTTGAATGTATTAACTGACTCTGCTTCCTCTAGATCCTGCGGCAATACATTATGGAAGCGATGGAACTGATGCAAAAACATGCAGAGAGAGTAGCACTGATGCGAGCGCTCTTAAAGTGGGAGCCTATTACCAACCGAATCTTCAGCGCAAGCTTCAGAACAAAGAACAAACTCATCAATCTAAACATCATTCAGTGCTATGACCCAACTAACGAGGCTGACGATGATAAAACCAAGAGTTCTACGACGAGTTGGAAGAAGTCGTTGACACGCAGAAAAAGAAAGATCCCTTAATTTTATTGGGAGACTTAAATGTTAAAGTCGGAGCAGACAAATTAGGTTATGAACAGATTATGGGAAGAGATGGGATGGAACAGGTGAACGATAATGGAGAAATGTTTACAGAGGTGTGGGCGCAACACAAAATGATGATTGGAGAAAGCATGTTTCCACATACAAAAATAAGCATAAGACCACATGGCGATCTAAAGACCATGTAACAGAAAATTAGATTGATTACATCTGTGTCAATCAAGCGTTCAGAAGTGCATTACAAGATGTAAGAGTGAAGCGAGGTGCAAATGTAGCGTCCGAACACCACATGTTGTTGGAGATTTTTCAGCTCAAACTAAAAAAGTAGCCAGTATAGGGCGCAAGGGGAATAAGATATAACCTACACTTATTGCAACACCAGGAGAAGAAGACAGAATTTAGCTTAAAACTTTAAAACAGATATCGTGTTACAAGAGCTAAATGAGGATGAAGAAATGGACATTAATAGTATGTGGGACCAGGCTAAAGAGATGTGCGACCAGGCTAAAGAGATGTGGGACCAGGCTAAAGAGATGTGGGACCAGGCTAAAGAGATGTGGGACCAGGCTAAAGAGATGTGGGACCAGGCTAAAGAGATGTGGGACCAGGCTAAAGAGATATGGGACCAGGCTAAAGAGATGTGGGACCAGGCTAAAGAGATGTGGAATAAGACATGTGAAGAAACTGTGGGATTCAAGAGAAACCAACACAAAGAATGGATCACAACAGAGACATTAAATAAAATAGAAGAAAGGAAAAAGAAGAAAGCTTTACTCAACAACTGCCGAACTCGAGCCACCAAAGCAGAAGCACAGAGTAATTATACTGTTATAGACAAAGAGGTCAAGACATGTAAAAATAAAAATTAAGAGAATATTTTGACAAGCTGGCACATGAGGCAGAAAATGTAGCAGAGAGAGGATATATGAAAGATCTCTACCAATTAACACACAACAATGGCAAATAGATATATACAGACAGACACACCAATCAAAGTTAGAGAAGGCAGGATATTGACATCATCGGAGGAACATTAGAAACGATGGGTTGAGTATTTCAAAGAAAGTCTAAACAGACTTCCACTACAAGAAACACCAAACATCCTACCAGCAGAGGAGACCCTGAACTTGAAAGGCAACCCACCAAGAAAGAAAGAAATCCAAAGGGCCATATCTAAACTCAAGAAAAAGAAAGCGGCAGGAGCCATTATGGCAGATATAGATAAAGCCACTGATGCATTGCAAGGATTATTCTTTTTCTTCTTCTTCTTCTTCTTCTTCTTTTTTTTCTTCTTCTTCGTACGCTGTCAGACGTCAACTTGAATTTGTTTGAAGAAAGCAGCTATCATCCCGAGGCTGTCGACACTGCCATAGAACTTGTCTAGTGTTGCCACTGGTGATGGCCATATGTGCTTTCTCTGGTCCTCGTATATCGGGCAATTTTGTAGCAGATGTTCAGCGGTCAATTTCCCTGTACCACAGGTGTATTCGTCACTTTATTGAATAGATGGTACCTCAGTCTGTTGTGGCCTGTGCGGAGTCTGAAGACCACGACCTGCTCTCTTCTGTTCAACTGGTAATAGGCATCATTTTTTGTGTAGCCAGTATGTTCTGTTTCCCATTTGGCCATGTATCTGGCCCTAATAAACCTTTTTGACTTCGTAGGTCATACTAGAATCTGGTTGTGGTAGTCTTTGATGTTAGTGGCATGGAACCCACTGTACCACTACTTTTTTTAGTGCGGGCTGCTGGCATAGTTGACAGAGTACTGCTCTTAAATCATTAAGTTCATTATTTGTTTTGGCTTTTTAGTGCTGTAACCATGGCCAGGGCATCTGTAAACAGGACTATCTGGCTTTTGTTGCTTTTGCCTATCAGCATTGATTTTACTGCGCCCTTCAGTACCTCTGATTCCACTCTGAAATTGCATGATAATTTTCCAGTTGCCACTGACAGTGTTATTTTTCTACCACTTGTGTTGTGTTTGTTACAGAACCGTCGGTGTATGCATGGGTCCAGTCCATGCTTGTGTAGTTTTCCACTATGTACCTCATAGTTATGTCTCTTCTTTCTTTTTCAGTCTGGCTATTCTTGTTTCCAATACCTGGTATATTTTCTACCACCTCCGGAATGATATGCTGCTTCCATGTGGGTTTGCGTACAGTAGGGAAGGGCTTTGGTGTTGTTATGATGTTCATAGGGTCTTCGCTCATCTTTGCTTTGGTTATTTCTGCAGTTTCTCCGCTGTAGTTTCCCTGTTCCAAATCTATTTAGTCTCTGGTGGATTGGATGGTATGTGAGTCTTCTTAGTTTCTCTGCTTGCTGCTGGGCTCTGCAGTCTCTTCTGTCGGTCATAGATTGCAGATTTGTAATCTTTTCAAGTGATTTTAACTTTCGAAATAATATTTGATGAGGTACTCTATCAAAAGCTTTTACAAAATCCAGATAGATAACATCCACCGGCTCTCCACGATCTAACATTTTTGTAACCTCTATGAATTCTAAAAGATTGGTTAAACACGATCTTCTTTTGGTAAACCCATGCTGACTAATTTTGATTACATTAAACTTGTCCAAAGGGAGTACTATGTTGTCATTGATAATGAACTCTAAAAGAGCCATGAACGACGAAACCCCGTCAAATAAACAAATTACTATCAAGCAGGGCGAGAACTTGATCACAGGTAAGAAAGCCGCAAACGCCTTTGTCGATCACTATGCCAGAGCAAACCACATCGAGGTCCCTGCAGAAAAGCATACAGACATTAGCGAAGAGCTAAAGGGACACGAAAACATAAATACGGCTCCTGAAGAGCACATGATGGCCAAACTAACAATGCGCGAAATGGAAGAGGCTATGAGAACACTTAAGAAAAGGAAATCTCCCGGAAAAGACGGGATAACAAACGAAATGCTGATGGGGCTGGGCCAAACAGCGAAGAAAAAACTACTATCAGTCCTGAACCAAAGCTGGAAAAGGGGTATTGTACCCCAGGCATGGAAAGATGCAATACTGGTACCAGTACCAAAAACAGGAAAGGACAAAACAGATCCGAATGGATACAGGCCCATAAGCCTACTGAGCTGTGTCGGCAAGCTGATGGAACGGATGATAAACACCAGACTGATGTGGCATCTGGAAGAAAAACGAATATTAATTCCACAGCAAGCCGGCTTTAGACAGCACAGATCCACTGAGGACCAGGTCATCCTCATAGCCCAGGAGATAGAAGATGCCTACCAGGCACAGAAACACACAGTAGCTGTTTGGGTGGATCTGGAAAAGGCATTTGACAAAGTCTGGAAGGATGTACTTAGAGTCAAGCTAAGGAGAAGTGATGTTTGTGGGAAGATGTTCAAGTGGATCAACCACTACCTCAAACAAAGAACGGCCAGAGTCCAAGTACAAGGGCAGATGAGCAAAAAGGTGACACTCGAGCAGGGAGTACCCCAAGGGGGAGTACTGTCACCCACACTCTTCCTGGTATATATAAACGACATTACAGAGAATATACCAAGAAGAGTCCATAGCTCAATGTTTGCAGACGATCTGGCTATGTGAACCTCTGAAAAGAATCTCACCATAGCAAGAAATCGGATGCAAACGGCCCTAACATCGCTGGAAGAGTGGGCGAACTCATGGCTGGTCAAAATAAACGAGGAGAAAACCACGTGCACAATATTCTCGCTCTCATTAAAACCCCAAAGTACCAAATTAAGCCTAAATGGCAAAATCCTGCAGCCAAACGACAACCCAACCTATCTGGGAGTCACATTTGATCGGCGCATGACATGGAAAAGTCAGATTGAGAGAAACCGAATGAAAGCCAGAGAAAGAATGGCGATCATGAGGAAACTTGCTGGCACAAGCTGGGGAGCAGACGAAGGCATACTAAAGAAACTGTACACTGGAAGAGTGAGACCAGTTCTCGAGTATGGCATCGCGGCATGGACAACAGCAGCGAAGGCGAACTTCGATAAAGTTAACAAACTTCAAAACCAAGCCATGAGAATTATAACAGGTGGCATGAAGTCAACGCCAATTGTAGAACTTGAAAAGATTACAAAACTGCAATCCATGACCGACAGAAGAGACTGCAGAGCCCAGCTGCAGTCAGAGAAACTCCGAAGACTGACGGACCATCCAATGTACCAGAGGCTAAACAATTTGGGAACTGGGAAACTAAAGCGGAGAAACTTTGCAGAAATAGCCAAAGCAAAGATGCACGAAGATCCCATAAACGCACTAACAACACCAAAACCCATCACTACTGTACGAAAACCTACTTGGAGGCAGGATATATTTCCAGAGGTGGTAGAAAATATACCAGGTATTGCAAACAAAAACTGCCAGAGTGAAAAAGAAAGGAGAGACACTACCCTAAGCTTCATAACGAAAAGCTACCCAAGCATGGACTGGACCCATGCATACACCGACGGTTCTGTAACAAACACTACACAGAACGGAGGGGCAGGAGCATTCCTGAACCTACCAAATGGCAGAAAAATAACACTGTCATTCGCTACTGGTAAGTACACGAGCAATTTCAGAGCAGAGGCAGAGGCACTGAGGGCGGCAGTGGAAGAAATGGTAACACACAGTGAAAATGAGAGCCATATAGTCCTGCTGACAGATGCTCTCGAAGTAGTCACAGCGCTAAAAAGCCAGAAAAACACTGAGCTTAATGACTTAAGAGCAGCACTCTGCCAACTGTGCCAGCAGTCCGCACCAAAAAGGGTAGTGGTACAGTGGGTCCCATCACACTGCAACATCCAAGGCAACGAGGAGGCAGACAGACTGGCAAAAGAAGGTGCAAGGCTACCACAAATAGATACCAGTATGACGTACGAAGAGTCAAAACGGCTTATCAAAGCCAGGTACATGTCCAAATGGGAAACCGAACATACTGGTTACACCAAAAACGATGCCTATTACCAGTTGAACCGAAGAGAGCAGGTCGTTGTCTTCAGAATTCACACTGGCCACAACAGACTGAGGTACCACCTCTTCAACAAATTGAAGATAGGGTGTACCGACGAATGCCCGTGCGGTACTGGTAAAATGACCACTGAACATCTGCTGCAGAACTGCCCGACATACGAGGATCAGAGAGAGCAGATGTGGCCATTGCCAGTGGAACTGCAAGACAAGCTCTATGGTAGTGGCGAGAATCTCAGGATGACCGCCGCTTTTTTCGAGAAAATAATGGTTACTGTCTGACTGTGTACGCAGAAGAAGAAGAAGAACTCTAAAATTGCGCCGAGTATGCTCGTCAAACTTACTGGTCTGTAATTGGCTAGATCTGATTTGTTCCCATATTTGAACAAGGGAGATCACACCTGTATCTTTCCAATCCCTTGGTACAATCCCTTCTCAAGAGTATGAGAATAAAATATCGCTAATGGTTTTGCTAACAGTAATTTTAGATGAATACCGTCTTGGCCAGGACATTTATCCACCTTCAACCTATCCAATTTTTGTAAAACCATTTCCTCTGTAATGCATAATCATAGTAATCCTTCTGTGTGCATTTCCCGTTGGAAAATATTTAATGGCTCTGGGATGCGGGAGCAGTCAGCGTTTGTATAGACTGTGCCAAAGTACTGATTGAGTTGATTAGCAGCATCCCTGTTCTCACTTATTGTTTTCCCTGTTCAATCTTTAAGTGGGCGAACTGTGTCTTTTGTTCTCTGTTTATGTTGAACATAGGAAAAAAAGATCTCGCTATCAGTCTTGATCGTTTTAGCAAGTTTTGGTTTTTCAAAGTCAATTTTTGCTGTTCTATTCACTTTATAGGATTAGTTTTGTATGTCCACATATGTTTAATATGTTTCATTCGATTTTCCAGCCTCTATATTTGTTCCAAACTTTATTCTTAGCTCTTCTACAACTAACCACGGATCGAGATCCATTTTTTTCGCTTGGTATAAGCTCGAAACACATACTGTAAAGACTAGTATTTGCTGTTGTTGTTAGTTTTTGTTGTTGTTCGTGTTGTTATTGTTCGTGTAAGTTTAGTCTTGTGTGCACCCAGAAAAGGCCCTTACATGACGGTTTGCAGTAAGTGTCTTTACATCACGAGCATGCTGACAGAACAATATACGTTCTAGTGACGTTACTTAGTGTGAGTTTATTAACGTTCAACAGCGTAGCAGAATTACGACAACTGTAGGGTATAGGAAGTGCGGATTTTGTAAGTGTAAGATCATTAATAATTTGTTTTAGCACAGATACATGCAAGCTCTAACTCTGGACTGTACACTACGTTGGGTTGCTTTCGTCACTCTGAATTGATATGCGTCCCAATATTGACATATTGAATATTTGTTCAGAGGCGTGTCTACTTGATTATGAAAATAGGTATTGAGGAGCATAGACTATCGCCACTACACTCAACCAAACACGTTGTGAAAGGTTCAGCTTTATCGTGGGCAACTAATTGATAAATGAATCGGCCGCTATGATAGAAAAGTACGGAACTCGCCTCTCAGGTAACGATATAAAGCACGAAACAGCTCTTTTTCTTTCTTTCATGTTAGAGTATGAAAGTTATTTGAGACTCTTGGTTAGTGTTGTCCCATCTATAGCACGTGAGTATTTGACCTTTACAGTGTTGTTATAAATAGTTACTGAAAATTAAGCCATGTTCTGAATATAAGTTAAGAACATGCTTCCCGTTGCTAATTACATTTAGCCGCTTTTTTCAGTGACCACAAAGAAGCAAACTCCATATTTATTTTTTTCTGCGGGCTGAGTTCCAGTCTACACAAGTGTGTAGTTTTTTGGTGTATTTGTTTTACGCGCTTTCCGCTTCTTCTGGTGTCAGCTATCCCTAGAATAGTGATATCTTTTTTAACCATGAATTCTACCAATTGTCTATTCGTCCTCCCTTCCACAGATATTCCAGGTAGCCATCTTGATCTTTTATTCATCATTGTGCCGTCCTTCTTATTGTCCGCAGAGTCATTCTGGGTATTAATTCTCTAGTTGTTTTCTAATTTTTCTCCGTTACGGTTCGCAAAACCAATCGTAAAGGCCCGGTTTATTATTATCAACACAGCTGGGAAGAATATGTTCTTCTTACCAACAGAGCCTTACATTTGTTATGTCAAGCCATTTAGCACAAACTGTTTATCCCTAAAGGAAACATATCATACAATTTAAAATTCTTTGAATTTAACATTACTACACACTGTCTTAGCCAGGTTTGCGCAAGACGTGTCGCTATGTTCGACACTGGCAGTCGGATTTTGAAATTTAAATAGAAAAATATTTAAAAAATGAAAACGCTAATTACAAAACTCTATCAATGTTAGACAGGTGTGTAGCAAATGTGTGTGTTCAAGACATTGAGTGATAGAATAACTGACGAAATGTTGGCATAAAACAATTATGTTCAAAATAGTTTGGGAAAAAAATTTACCAAACTGTTAATTGTTTTCTCTGCATCATAGTAGATGATATACAGCTCACAAGCCATGCGTTGATTTCACACTACTTCAAACAGGGTCAAGGAACCAAAGTCGACCTGGTAATATGGGTCGCCTATTTCTAAAGCAACTGCGACTGTTTACTGTCTACACATGACGTCCTCATACATATCATTTGCAAATGTCCCAGTATTATCTCGAGTATCCTTAGTTAGGACATAACTGCAAGGGTGTCAGGTAGAACGTGTTGACTTTGTAGATAGGACATTCTGTTTCTAGTGACTATCTTTTCAAGCTGCCTGCGTAGATGTCCTCTAGAGTGATTATTATGTCGTTATAAAGGATCGTGAGATCATTGCCAGGCTTAAGGAGTGGATGGAGATAGCTAGGAAGCTACATCTTGCTGAGAGTGTCGCCAATCCATCTACACTTTCTTTTAATAATTCCTTGCAGCATTTGTTGTTGCCGTCTTCTTTTCCACAGAAATATGTGTTGGACATCTAACATGAAAAATGCGAGAAAAATACGTTTAAAAAGTCAGCAGTGTGGATGTGACAATGTAAATAAAATATAATGTCTCAGAGATTTATAGAAGGGCCAAGTTTACATTCGTGTTAAACAACGTGATCTTATTCTCCAAGGAGAATGCTGTCGAGTTCAATGTCGGAAAAAGATAGCTGAAATCAAGTATGGGCTTGTTGATTCTGTCGCTAACACCTTGCTCTGTTCCTCCGTCCTTATCAGTGCTAATTCTCAGGTAGCAAACAATGTTGCACTTATTCAATTATCTGACCACTGGTCTATATGGAATCTCTTTGTTAGTTATTTAATTTAATTTCCTTTGTTTTGTTCACTCTAAACTGCAATCTTCTCTCTTTTCTGCTTCATACGTTAGCCTGGTTTTTTCCGTGTATTCCCTTATGCATATGTGACAATATATGTAATATATATATATATATATATATATATATATATATATATATATATATATATATATGGGAAACTAATAAGCTAGTCCAGTCAGGCAAAACAGACTGACCAGGACGTAGTGTCAGGGTCAGGCACAATACACTGATCAAGACCACAATCTTTCTTTAACGTAACTTTCCCTGGAAAGAGGCTTTTTTCAAGGTAACCTGGCTGACGAGATGTGGATCGATATGATCACTGTAATAGTGAGCGCCACGCAGATGAAGTCAAGCATATCACAACCGCCTAGAGGGCTGCGGTCCACCTTCATCAGCACGCTCGGGATGTGAGGAAAGCTACTTCAACCCGCCAATTAACGACATTTTCAGTACGCACAAAAGAGTCAACTTACTCATTGTGGGCATTAAACAACAACAGTGGCGCTGGATTCGCATCTGAGTGGTCATGGGTTCATTCCCCAGTTGAGGCGGTAACGTTTTTTTCAAACCGCAATGGCTCCCGGGTCGACCCAGCCTTAAATGGGTACCGGTTCAGTCCGGGAAGTAAAAGCGGCGAGGGAGAGGAGATGGCTACCGCCCTCATATACCCGCGCCTTTGAAATGTGAGATCACTAACACCTTACACCCCTACGGCAGTAATGCTATGGGATACTTTACTTTAATTTTTTACTATATATATATATATATGACAAGGCAGATAGACTAGCTGAGAAGGGATCAAGTCAAGAACAACAATACACACCAACATCTTTATCAGACATTCAAACAACTACTGAAGACTGCGAAACAAAGAGACCTGGCTGAATAGATGGGCAATGGGAAATACTGAGAGAGAAATCTAACAACACATTCCAAATTCATAAGACAACATCAACCTCCTGAAAAGGAAAAATCAAAGCACCATTTACTGACCGCACTCAACACATACAACTTAACAGCCACTTGAACATAATCCAACCAGAACATACTCCAGAGTGCCGGCTGTGCGCCTATCCTTTGGAAACTGTTGAACATCATATTTTTGAATGTCCGTCGCTTGCCGGTGTTAATAAAGAGATTCTTCCTCCGAGGCCAGACAAATGGAACACTTTGTACGGAACTAAACAACAGCTTACAAACACTTGCAGATACCACTGTATGGCATTGGCCGCATGGCAGGAGCCCATAGGCCGCTGAATCAATTACCAACCAACCAGATGAATGGTAACATATTTAGATGAGTGTATTAAAAAATGGTTCTTCCGACATTGGATAGACCCTCCTGTCTGATAATTGGCAATGCTTCATACCACAACGCAGTCACACAAAATCCTCACATCATCCAGTACAAAAGGGGCAAACGAAAGAACACATACCATTTAACAAAATGTATCTAAAACCTAAACAGATTTCCCTTGTCAAGCAAACATGAAAGGAAACGATATTTCAAAGAGATTCGTTGATCCAAGTGCATGATCATATATACTTGAGACTGCTACCTTACCATTCGCACTTAAACCCAATTAAACTCAGTTAGGCATAAGTTAAAAGACAAGTAGCAGCTGACAGTAAAACTTTAACACAAGACGATATGAAAGAACTAACATATGCCACACTCTCAAATATAGACACAGACTTTATGGATAAATGTGAGGACCATGTCTTGAAAGAGGAAGAGATCTATTGAAAAATGAAGATGAACTGTCGTTCGTTCAACCGAGAGCAGTCATCAATTTGTTGGGTTCGTCCGACTCTAATTAAGTGAGAAATTAACTTACATGTTTTTTTCCCCCGAGAAATACAATATCCCATCACCTTGACAAAACGGTCCTTTTCAGGGTCACTCCAATCAGCTAGATGATGGATCTCAGAACTGAACTGTATCCATTTATTGTTTGCTCCAGCATCTATTTATACACCTGGACCAATCAATCTGAAGTATGTACTTTCTATGTTCTATATATCATGTGCTTGAATATGTTCAAACATTCTTTCCACGAAATGCGCAGTTACTTCTTACAGCTCCTAAAACACATGAACTACATTAAAAAGGACATCGTGCTGTACCTACTGTAGAAAACATAATTCGAATTGGAGAGGTCCCTTTGCTTAGAGAACGACAATTTTTAACAAAAATTGCGGTAAATTATTTTCAGCAGGAACAAAAGAATTCCTTTGCTAACAAAGATCAAAAGAACTAGTCATTTTCAGAAAATGGCCCTCCCTGACAAAATGTAAATTATAAAGTCATTGTGACATTGAAAAGATAAGTTAACGTGCAAAAAATCACGTTGATCGTGCAAGGGTTATTGTGAAACAGAAAATAGTTGAACATGAAAAGTCCGTCATTTAGTCAGCGGTGGAATAAGATGTTTCAAAGAGGCTTCTCCGTGAGTCAGCCCCACGCAATGCAATTATCACATGAGTAATGATTATTTTCTATTGTTTTATTCGATTTTATTTGAGGTTAGTAAATTTTTTTTTCTGACGTCTATTTTGTTAATGCAGTCTTTGTTCCTAATTTCGGTCTCATTGCGGGCATCATCAGTTATGGTTTACGATTAACGAATGCCTATAAATGGCAAATATTTGTTTTATAATGCAGTTTTTTTTGTTTTGTTTAACGGTCACATGTATAGGTGTAAGACCTATTAAAAAAGTATGCACATATAGCTCTATGTAATGCTAGTTATATATTTGTGTACTAAACTTGGAAATTTATTTTTAATTTAGCAACATATGTCAGTCACAACGGTAAATCATTACAATTTAAATATTGCGCAATATCCGGTAACGAATAACATGGTACTCCGCGCTGCTATTTTCTTTAGTATGCCAAAAAATGTATGTGATAAATTGTGTACCCAATTATGGCGACAAAAAAGAAATATTAGGTGTAGTCTAAGTTATGGTTCACAATGATAGAAATTACATAATATAAAAATTGTCGAATATAAAATTTGTCGAATATAAAAATTGTCGAATATAAAAATTGTCGAATATAAAAATTATCTTCAGTGCCATGGATATTTAACATAAATCATAATATAGACTAAAACTAATGCCATTTTTGTCAATAAGACGCTTGTGTTGATTTTTATGAACAATTTAAGACTTGTCACGTTTTTTTGATATTTTTGTTTGCATTTTTTGTTTGACTATTTTGGTACTAATGTCGTTTATGCAAATTCACATGTGAAGCTTTTTTTGGGTAGGAAATTCTTACAATCGTGTGCATTGTTTATTTATTACAAGAGGTAATAATCAAATGTGATGTATAATACACTTATTGTTCAGTGTAAACTTAATGTGCAGTTTTACTTTTTCTCGCCAGATGCTATGCAAAACTTCCAGTCCACATTTAAAGACCTCTATACTGACCTCAGTGCTTTTCTGACACAGTTATCATCAAGATTGAAACCAGACGCATCGACGGTTCTACAGTATGCCCCGTTAATACTAGAATTACTACAGCCGGACGACCCAGGTTTCTCTAGCGGAGACGTTGCAACAATTCTTAATAAGTTTAACATCTTGAGAGAATCAGCTAATGGTTTGTTAGAGAATGTACCCAAATTTGTCCGAGATGAATTCCAAGCATCGCTGACCTCTCAGCTTAAGGTTTTAAAGTGGGAGATAAGGAAATGTACGTTTGCAACGATTAGTTTCGGTGTTGATGGCTTTTCGATACCTCCATGTAAGTCACGTCATTGACTCTTCTTCTGCCTCTTTGTCATCTATTTTGCCTGTTCGTTTATTGTGTCCACCACTGCATCTGACACTTGGCTGTTCAAAAATTAAAGTCACTTGTAGAAAATGTAGCAACGTCCATTGCAAAGAATAGTTCGCTCCTAAGAGCTCGGAAAACATGATGATGGAAAAACTGAAACAACACGAATGTGTGGCAGACTCAACTGTTAAGTATATCATTTTTATTACTTTATTTCAATCCTTCGGCCTTGGTCATAGTGACCAAGTTGACTATCATGTAACAGTGTTACCTGTTTAGCTTTACTAATTCACTAGTTTAAATATAATTGTACTACATCACTAGCTTAAATAGCTTAGTTCTTAGTCGACCTGTACTTCTACCGGTGCAGATGCCCCTGTGCAGGTCCCATCTCTGGTTTGAGCTGGATGTAGCCAGGAGTAGAGTTTCCTACTTAGCGGGCTAGGCTCGAGCAGCTTAATACTCAGTTGCGAAGGACGAGAGTTTACGGAGGGTGGTTAACCGATGTGCGAGTCCATCTTAATAGACTCAAACACCAGAGCAAAGTAGACCCGCAGCCTGTTATGTGCCATCTAAGCTGCTCTAAACAAATCACCTACCCATGTTACGCCATGTCACACAGTCGCCTCTTACGACATGCTCTCTGTGAGGCAGTGGTGCTATTCTTGTGCTTGTCGTACACAAAGACCCCGGTAGACCACTCAGGCAATATCTTTAAGTAATTCACTAGCTTAAATATAATTTTACTCATTCACTAGATAAAATATAATTTTACTAATTCACTAGTCTAAATATAATTTTACTCATTCGCTAGTATAAATATATATTTACTCATTCACTAGATAAAATATAATTTTACTAATTCATTATCTTAAATATAATTTTACTCATTCACTAGCTTAAATATAATTTTACTAATTCACTAGCTTAAATAAAATTTTACTCATTCACTAGTCTAAATATAATTTTACTAATTCAGGTCAGGTCAGGTCAGGTCATCCCGTAACCGGTGAGGTCGTTGGGGCACACATGAAGACATCCTCACAACTCCACGCCATCCCTCTCTGTCAGATGCCGCTGCTCGTGACTCTTCTGGTCCATTCTTTTATGTTGTACTCCCATCTCTTTTTGGGCCGGCCTCTTCGTCGTCTGCCATGCACCTTTCCGTGGAGGATTGTGTTTGCAAGACCTCTTTATCTCGATATGTGACCGTACCAAGTGAGTTTCCTTCTTTTGACAGTTGCCAAGAGATCTTCGAAAGGCCCTATTGTTGTTGTAATTCTATCTCGTATTTCCTCGTTTGTAACTCGATCTTTGTGCGTGACGTTCAAGAGTTTTCGGAAACATCTCATCTCAAAGGCATGTATCCTTCGTTGAAGGTCAGCTGTAACTGTCCATGTCTCACAAGCATATAGGAATATTGACAGGACCAGTGTACGCATTAATCTGATTTTCGTGCGTAGTGCTAACCGTTTATCTTGCCAGATTTTGTTAAGCCATGCAAGCGCCGCTATTGTCTGTGCTATTCTGGCCAACACTTCACATTTTCATCATTCATAACTGACAATCGACCAAAGATATTGAAAACGGTCAACCACTTTGAGTTCCTGACCGTTAGCTTGTATCTTGTTGTTGAAGCCCGTGGCGTTGTTGGTCATTAATTTTGTCTTTCCAGAGTTTATCTCCATACCATAATCAAGAGCTGTTTCATCAAGCCTTCTGACCCATTCCTGGAGTTCTGCTTCTGAACCCGCCAAACTGTCAATATCATCTGCAAAACGAAGGTTGGTAATCGTTCGGCATCCGAGAAAACCCCATGCACAATATTCTCGCTTTCAATAAAACCCCAAAATACCAAATTAAGTTTAAATGGCAAATTCCTGCAGCCAAACGGCAACCCAAACTATCTGGGAGTCACATTTGATCGGTGCATGACATTCAAAAGTCAGATCGAGAGAAACCGAATGAGAGCCAGAGAAAGAATGGCAATCATGAGGAAACTTGCTGGCTCAAGCTGGGGAGCAGACGAAAGCATACTAAAGAAACTGTACACTGGAAGAGTGAGACCAGTTCTCGAGTATGGCATTGCGGCATGGACAACAGCAGCAAAGGCGAACTTCGATAAAGTTAGCAAACTTCAAAACCAAGCCATGAGAGCTATAACAGGAGGCATGAAGTCAACGCCAATTGTAGAACTTGAAAAGATTACAAAACTGCAATCCATGACCGATAGAAGAGACTGCAGAGCCCAGCTGCAGTCAGTGAAACTCCGAAGACTGACTGACCATCCAATGCACCAGAGACTAAACAATTTGGGAAATGGGAAACTAAAGCGGAAAAACTTTGCAGAAATAGCCAGAGCAAAGATGCACGAAGATCCCATAAACGCACTAACAACACCAAAACCCATCACTACTGTACGAAAACCTACCTGGAGGCAGGATATATTTCCAGAGGTGGTAGAAAATATACCAGGTATTGGAAACAAAAACTGCCAGACTGAAAAAGAAAGGACAGATACTACCCTAAGCTTTATATCGAAAAGCTACCCAAGCATGGACTGGACCCATGCATACACCGACGGTTCTGTAACAAACACTACACAGAACGGAGGGGCAGGAGCATTCCTGAACCTACCAAATGGCAGAAAAATAACACTGTCATTCGCTACTGGTAAGTAGACAAGCAATTTCAGAGCGGAGGCAGAGGCGCTGAGGGTGGCAGTGGAAGAAATGGTGACACACAAAGAAAATGAAAGCCATATAGTCCTGCTTACAGATGCTCTCGCCGTAGTCACAGCGCTAAAAAGCCAGAAAAACACTGAGCTTAATGACTTAAGAGCAGCACTCTGCCAACTGTGCCAGCAGTCCGCACCAAAAAGGGTAGTGGTACAGTGGGTCCCATCACACTGCAACATCCAAGGCAACGAGGAGGCAGACAGACTGGCAAAAGAAGGTGCAAGACTACCACAAACAGATACTAGTATGACGTACGAAGAGTTAAAACGGCTTATCAAAGCCAGATACATGACCAAATGGGAAACTGAACATACTGGTTACACCAAAAACGATGCCTATTACCAGTTGAACAGAAGAGCAGGTCGTTGTCTTCAGACTTCGCACTGGCCACAATAGACTGAGGTACCACCTATTCAACAAATTAAAGATAGGTGGTACCGACGAATGCCCGTGCGGTACCGTTAAAATGACAGCTGAACATCTGCTGCAGAACTGCCCGACCAACGAGGATCAGAGAGAGCAGATGTGGCCATTACCAGTGTAACTGCAAAACAAGCTCTATGGCAGTGTCGACAGCCTCAGGATGACCGCCGCTTTTTTCGAAAAAATAATGGTTACTGTCTGACTGCGTACGAAGAAGAAGAAGAAGAAGAAGTTCGGCATCCTATCTTGACAGTACTAACCTGATCTCCAAGTGCCTCACTCATAATTCCTTCAAGGAATATATTGAAAAGAGTTGGAGAGAGTGTACACCCCTGTCTCACACCAACTGATGTGCGAAACCAGTCTCCTCGCCTCCCATTCACAAGAACTGCGCTAGACGCTTTGTTATATAGGTGTTCAAGGACCGTTATAATATTTCCGTTGATATTATACATTCTCCTGGTTGTCCAAAGCGCTTTATGTCATACCCTATCAAACGCCTTCTTAAAATCCACAAACACATGATACAGTGTTTGCTGCCAGTTCTAGATATTTCTCGTTTAGCAGCCTTAAATTAAATATCTGTTCTGTAGTGCTGCTTCCCTGTCTGAACCCTGCTTGCTCCTCGGCAATAATGTTCTCTGCTTGGGGTTTCAATCGGTCTAGGATTAATCTAAGCATGACCTTGCTAGGGTGGCTAATGAGGCTTATTGTTCTGTAATTTTGGCACAGTTTAGGTTTCCAGACTTATGTAACGGTATAACTATTGATTTCGTCCATAAGTCCGGCCAGTTTCCTGTCGCCCATATTTTGTTACAGATGTGTGTCAGGCCTTCCACCACTACCTCTTCACCTGCTTGTAAGATCTCTGCTGGTACATTATCCACGCCGGCTGGCTTCCCTCTTCTCAATGTCTTTACCGCTGCAATTACCTCTTCCTTCGTTATCAGCTGGTTATCCTCTTTATTTGTTAGTGTTGGGGGAAATGTTTTCATAGGTTTGTTTCGACCTTCATGGCTATATAGCTCGGAACAGTACTCTGTCCATCTTGCCAGTACGTCATTTCCATCAAAGAGACACTTACCGTTTTTATCATGGATCATAAGGTTCCTGCGTTGTCTTGGTGTTACCAGTTCTTTGACCACCTTGTATGATCTAATTACTAATTCACTAGATAAAATATAATTTTACTAATTCATTAGCTTAAATATAATTTTACTCATTCACTAGTCTAAATTTAATTTTACTAATTCACTAGTCTTAATATAATTTTACTAATTCACTAGATAAAATATACGTTTACTAATTCACTAGCTTAAATATAATTTTACTCATTCACTAGTCTAAATTTAATTTTACTAATTCACTAGTCTAAATATAATTTTACTAATTCAATAGTCTAAATATAATGAACATGATAACAACAGCATGATATACTGGGCCTGATGACAGCACGATATACTGGGCCTGATGACAGCACGATATACTGGGCCTGATGACAGCACGATATACTGGGCCTGATGACAGCACGATATACTGGGCCTGATGACAGCACGATATACTGGGCCTGATGACAGCACGATATACTGGGCCTGATGACAGCACGATATACTGGACCTGATGACATCACGATATAATTGACCTTATGACAGCACAATAAAATGAACATGATAACAACAGCATGATATACTGGGCCTGATGACAGCACGATATACTGGGCCTGATGACAGCATGATATACTTGACCTTATGACAGCACGATATAATGAAAATGATAACAGCAGCACGATATACTGGGCCTGATAACTGCATGATATACTGCGCCTGATGACAGCACGATATACTGGGCCTTATGGCACCTCAATATACTGGGCCTGATAACAGCACAATATACTGGGCCTGATGACAGTACGACATACTTGACCTGATCGCAGCACGATATACTGGGCCTGAAGACTGCACGATATACTTGATCTGATAGCAGCACGATATACTGGGCCTGAAGACAGCGCTATATACTTGATCTGACGGCAGAACGATATACTGGGCCTGACGACAGCACTATATACTTGACCTGATCGCAGCACGATATACTTGGTCTGAAAACAGCACGATATGCTTGAACTGATCGCAGCACGATATACTGGGCCTGAAGACAGCACGATATACTTGACCTGATCGCAGCACGTTATACTGGGCCTGAAGACTGCACGATATACTTGATCTGATAGCAGCACGATATACTGGGCCTGAAGACAGCGCTATATACTTGATCTGACGGCAGAACGATATACTGGGCCTGACGACAGCACTATATACTTGACCTGATCGCAGCACGATATACTGGGCCTGAAGACTGCACGATATACTTGACCTGATCGCAGCACGATATACTGGGCCTGAAGACAGCACGATATACTTGACCTGATCGCAGCACGATATACTTGACCTGATCGCAGCACGATATACTGGGCCTGAAGACAGCACGATATACTTGATCTGATGGCAGCACGATATACTGGGTCTGAAGACAGCACGATATACTTGACCTGATCGCAGCACGATATACTGGGCTGAAGACTGCACGATGTACTTGATCTGATGGCAGCACTAAAATCTATTGCAAGAAAAGTTTCAATAATGCATTCCCATTGAGCTGAAATGTTGTGCTGAGCCATAATGCTAACGTTTAACTATCTGTTCCACTCGGGTATGCAGTCGACATGAAAGAAACCTGGAACAACATAAAACAGCAGTTACAAACACTCGGCTATGACGAATATATGTGGAAGGTGTGTGGTGTCCTAAGGGATATTTTCCTCTTGATGGAGCTAAGGCACGGTTACACACAGTTTTTCTATTTCCCCTGTCTGTGGGACAGTCGTGCCAGGACTTCCAACGACAAGAAAAATGTGTGTCTCCAATGAATATCATTTGAACGAAGGAAAATAAATGTAAACTCCGAACGACTTGTAGAATCTCGCAAGATGTTGGTAGCTGCTCTCCAGATTAAACCTCTACTAGTGAAGAATGTTGTAACGGCCATGAATAGAATTGAGGCAATATCATTGTACCTTCGTGAAAAACTTTCAAGACTTAGTGAGGCCTAAATCTAGAAAATAGTATTTGTCGGTCCCCCAAATACAGCCCAGTATATCGTGCTGTCATTAGGTAGAGTATATAATGCTGCCGTTAGGCCCAGTATATCGTGCTGCTGTCATCATGCTGTCAGCACATCTTCTAAGATACATGTTTTGATGAACACAGGTGAAGAAAAGTTAGTTTAGAATGCTTTCCAGTAAATGGTCACAAACTTTCTAGGAAATGCTAAGGCTGCTAATTACCACGAGCTTCTAAATACCCGTTTACGTCGTTACGAGAGATTAGGGTGCAACATGCTATTGAAATCATTCTTTTCTGGATTGTTGTCCCGTCTAACTGTCATGCTATCAGTGATGAGCACGGGGAACGATTCATCATGACGTTCTTACTCTCGAAACAAGATACCAATGGAAATGGGATGCAGTAATGCTGGCTGATTATTGTTGGAATCCTTGTGTATGGTACTCCATATTCTCATTATAAAACAGACACAACGGTGTCGTTCTGAATGATGTTCTTTATGAGAGCTATCATCGATTATGTATATTCAAATGTATACAAATTTAAAAAATGTAAAGTAAAGTGTATCTGGGGGTTTATCTGCCAAACTCATGCTCACTAGTCCAAACAGCATTATAGTATCTTAGTTTAATCTCAGATTACTATATACTCATCAGCCCAAAAAGCATAAGAATATTGGTTAAATAATAGATTAATATATGCTCACAAGACCAAACAAAAGGTTTATTGCTTAATCTCAGATTAATACACAAAGTCCAAATTTGTTGTGATCAGGTTGTAAAGTCACAAGAAAGTAATGGAATAAATGATAGAGTGTATAGAGCATACAGAAAGAAAGTACTAATAAGCATTCTTTGTTTAGTTAACTAAACGTATGTTTAGCCAATGAATGTCACTGAGGCAATGCTTACATCTGTGCTTAACATTTACTAAGAATGTGCACAGCACTCACGGAAAAGAGAAATAACACATGTCATCACCAATAACATTCCTGCACAAACTCTTTGGAGGTACTAATAGCCTCTGACTGACTACAACTTTTTTTAGATGTATTCACGATTGTTTCTGATAGTTTACGAAGAAGAAGCAAAGAAATTGTGTTTGTTTATTTGACTATTGAGAGAAATTGTTTTTTTGCTAGCAAGGAGAAGACAACATAAGAGGAATAATTGAATCTTCTACATCGAAATTAGTTACTTAGAGACTGCGTTACTGCCTTCTTGAGCACCCAAATGAAAGCTGTTCGTTTGTTTGTTTGTTTATTTGTCTGGCTAGTTTTCTTCAAAACATGTATTCTAATGTTGTGCAACTTACTTGTAGCCATTGAAACTCCCCCCCCCCCCCCGACTTACACCCAAACATGAATACACGTGTATGTATTTATATGTGTGTGTATCATACATCCATGCATATGCATACATACATGCACACACATGTATATGTGCACAAAGTGCGTTCATAAAGTATCCGAATTTGGGTCGGAAAAATACAACTTCTCACCTGGATGTTTGAAGCCTTAATCCCCTTCAAAGTACTCTCCTTGGGACTTCACACACTTCTCCCAGCTCTCCTTGGGACTTCACACACTTCTCCCAGCTCTCCTTGGGACTTCACACAATTCTCCCAGCTCTCCTTGGGACTTCACACACTTCTCCCAGCTCTCCTTGGGACTTCACGCACTTCTTCCAGCGGTCCCACCATTGTTGGCAGCATTTCAGGAAGGCTCCTTTGTGAATTGTGTACAGCTGTATTGTGTCATTCGGCATTCTCGTCACTCAAATCAGATTCTTTTTAAGAAAATGTTCAGCTTGATGAACATACAAAAATTGCAAGAAGCCATATCGGAAGAATAGGGAACTTCGCGAACAAGAGGAATGTTGTGTATGGCCGAGAAAGTCGGAATTAGATGCGAAGATTTAGCGAGTGTGTTGTCGTGATAGAACTCTCAAGTTCCTTTTGTTCCTAGGTCTGGCCGTTTGCATCCAACATCATCACGAGGGCCACGGATGACCTCCGGGAAGTATTCTTTTTTAATTGTATGACCTTGTGATATGTACTCGTGATGCACAGCAAATGATGCATATCTAAAGATATCGACATTTGGCCCTTGTTGGACTATTGGCACACCATACTCAGTAAGTCCACGACCTCCAGCTTTTAAAGCACTGCACGTATATCAAGGAGGGACAACGACCATCTCCAGCATGGTCCGGCCACCGTGGCGGTCCACGCACCAACGGTAATCGGTAAGATGTCATCCCTATCCCATGTATGCAACCTGGTACTCATCAACTCATCGTGAGTATGGGCGTCTGGTGCGACTGGCCTTTCACATAAACAGAGGGCCATGTGATTTTACCTTCAGCCCGATACGTATGTAAAGCTATATGTTTGCTTGTTTTTAAATTATTCAGCAAACTTATAAAATAAACTTCATTCCTAATGAACACGCCATATTTGTTTCCATGTATATGTTAACATGCATGTTAATTGCTCAATTTCCAGCCCTCTTAAGCGGAATAAGCGGCATTAATACAGGTGTGCTGGAAAGCGTTTCATACGAGTAAGTGATTTCGTTAGCTAGCACAAATATCATTGTATCTGTCCTTGGTGCTATAATTAAAGGGAGTTTCCAAACCAGCTCCACGTGTATTAAACACAAATAATTTGAATAAGTTATAGACGATAATGCACAATACATTATCTATAAAAATTAACGTTGAGTACTGTAACGTGGAGTACATTAGTTATAAATACAAGAATTGTAGATGAGTAATACATTCTGGGGCCGTGCACATGAGTTATAAATACAAGAATTGTAGATGAGTAATACATTCTGGGGCCGTGCACATGAGTTATAAATACAAGAATTGTAGATGAGTAATACATTCTGGGGCCGTGCACATGAGTTATAAATACAAGAATTGTAGATGAGTAATACATACTGGGGCCGTGCAGATGAGTTATAAATACAAGAATTGTAGATGAGTAATACATACTGGGGCCGTGCAGATGAGTTATAAATACAAGAATTGTAGATGAGTAATACATACTGGGGCCGTGCACATGAGTTATAAATACAAGAATTGTAGATGAGTAATACATACTGGGGCCGTGCACATGAGTTATAAATACAAGAATTGTAGATGAGTAATACATACTGGGGCCGTGCAGATGAGTTATAAATACAAGAATTGTAGATGAGTAATACATACTGGGGCCGTGCACATGAGTTATAAATACAAGAATTGTAGATGAGTAATACATTCTGGGGCCGTGCACATGAGTTATAAATACAAGAATTGTAGATGAGTAATACATTCTGGGGCCGTGCACATGAGTTATAAATACAAGAATTGTAGATGAGTAATACATACTGGGGCCGTGCACATGAGTTATAAATACAAGAATTGTAGATGAGTAATACATACTGGGGCCGTGCACATGAGTTATAAATACAAGAATTGTAGATGAGTAATACATAATGGGACCGTGCACATGAGTTATAAATACAAGAATTGTAGATGAGTAATACATACTGGGGCCGTGCACATGAGTTATAAATACAAGAATTGTAGATGAGTAATACATACTGGGGCCGTGCACATGAGTTATAAATACAAGAATTGTAGATGAGTAATACATACTGGGACCGTGCACATGAGTTATAAATACAAGAATTGTAGATGAGTAATACATACTGGGGCCGTGCACATGAGTTATAAATACAAGAATTGTAGATGAGTAATACATACTGGGACCGTGCACATGAGTTATAAATACAAGAATTGTAGATGAGTAATACATACTGGGGCCGTGCACATGAGTTATAAATACAAGAATTGTAGATGAGTAATACATACTGGGACCGTGCACATGAGTTATAAATACAAGAATTGTAGATGAGTAATACATACTGGGGCCGTGCACATGAGTTATAAATACAAGATATGTAGATGAGTAATACATACTGGGACCGTGCACATGAGTTATAAATACAAGAATTGTAGATGAGTAATACATACTGGGGCCGTGCACATGAGTTATAAATACACGAATTGTAGATGAGTAATACATACTGGGACCGTGCACATGAGTTATAAATACAAGAATTGTAGATGAGTAATACATACTGGGACCGTGCACATGAGTTATAAATACAAGATATGTAGATGAGTAATACATACTGGGGCCGTGCACATGAGTTATAAATACAAGAATTGTAGATGAGTAATACATACTGGGACCGTGCACATGAGTTATAAATACAAGATATGTAGATGAGTAATACATTCTGGGACCGTGCAGATGAGTTATAAATACAAGATATGTAGATGAGTAATACATACTGGGGCCGTGCACATGAGTTATAAATAAAAGAATTGTAGATGAGTAATATATACTGGGACCGTGTACATGAGTTATAAATACAAGAATTGTAGATGAGTAATACATAATACTGGTACGGCGTACATGAGTTATAAATTCTACATTAGTGACAGTTTGTGATACATATTTAGTTCGTTTGTATAAGTTATGGTAGTGACACATTTATGACAAACGCTTATTTCTCGTGAAAAACTTATAAATTATATACTAGTGACAATTTATAACAAACATTTGCTTCGTGTGATTGAATTAAAACGTCTATACTAGTGTGCCATTTAATTTGACGAGAATTACAAAACTGTACATTAATTGCGGAGAAGCACACATACTAAAACACAGTGGGCCCTCGCTGTTGGATGGTTGTCCTATTCTCAACGATAGTCGTACAATTTAACGTGAACTTAAGTATGCGTTGTTTGTTTGCTAAAAGTGATAAGTAATCATAAAATGTCAGTGTTGTTCTAACATAATTATAAACACATACACACGCACACACAAACACACACATACACACACATATGTATGTATATATATATATATATATATATATATATATATATATATATATATATACAAGGTAGCTTCAGAAAATTTCCGGAATAGTCGACTCGTGTTTATGACAGTTCTAGCTGGAGCATGGGCGTTTAGCGCAGGGGAAGATTGGACTGGCGACTCTGAGAAACAAAGGTTTCCTGAACGTTGTTGGACGAGGGGTGGTCAAACTCCCGTCCTGATAGCAATCTTTCGCAAAGAACGAAACGAGGGTCATAGGTTCACACCGAAAGTGGAAAACTTGGCTAGTTTGGGGGTGGGTGTCGGTTTGACCAATTTTAGTATCGGACCTAAGTGGTAGGGGTTTTGATTGTCGATAAGAACGCACACAACAGGGTGTCACAAAAAAAGGTCAAGAACATATGTTTCGTACAACCAATGGGACTCTAGATTTGGAGAGAACAAATGACAGGATGGCTGATCAGCCAATGGATGAGCACCACTGGTCGGTAATTTTTGTTTCTAGAGCTTAGTAAATAAGATATGAAAGACAATGCACAAAGGACTGGAGGAGATCCAGAGAGAGAGTAAGAGTGAGAGACAGAGAGAGAGATAGAGAGAGGCTGCGCTCACGAGGTGGTTATCCCATTATACACATACAGCCTTGCACTATAGCTCGTGTGTGTGACTGGGGCACCCTAAAAAAAAAAGGAGAAAGTGATCTGATCACATAGAGATTCGTCTCGATATGAATTGAATGAATCTAGAGGGCAATCCGACTGTTCTTCAAGATCCCAGTGGTAAGATAATTCCATTCGATTAGGATTCAGCAAATCCTACGGACTGTGATGAAATCGGTAAGAGAGTTCCGTTCGATTAGGATTCAGCGAATCCTTGGAACTGTTATCCGAAAGGTACGTGAGTTCGAATGAGAGGTGCATCACTTGAGCTGTCAGAGAACGAAATTGTTCAACATAGGTGTAACATGGGCACTATAAGAGTATGTCTCAAACACTTGAGAACTGCCCACTGTTGTAAATGACAGATAACTCGTGTGATAACTTATGTTGAGATGTTTGACATCCTATAACAGCAATCCTAACAGGAATAACAGACCATTAACAATGTACACTTTCCGGGAGACGACTTTCAGAAGTTGGAATACCAGTTGGAAGTGTCCACAGTATTTTCCACAATGAACTGCACATGCACCGTGTTTGTCAACACACGGTTCCCGAAATGTTATCTCCTGAACAGAAAGAAGCGAGATTGACCCTGGCAGGAGACCTAGCCACAATGGCTGATCAATATATAAGTTTTCTCCACAATATATTTACAGGAGATGAGACCTGGTGTTTTTTGTACGATTCTCAGACAAAACGTCAGTACTCTGATTGGAAATCTCTCACATATCCCCGAGCAAAGAAATTTCGTTTAGACAAAAGTAAAGGAAAAGCTTTATTGGAATTGTTTTTTTAAAATTTGTAGACTATTGTCTACAATGATTTCATTCCTGAAGGCCAAACAATTAACAAGGAAATGCACCTTGATATCCTCCGTCGTGGAAGAGATGCAATCAAAAGATTCATTCATAGGCGTCTTAGTCTTTGCAGACCACACGCGTGGCACCCTGTGAGTAGCCTCTCAGAGCGCAAGTCTGGGCGCTGAATATGGGGATACTGGGCCACCCAAACTGCAAGATCCCCCTCTCAGCCTCGCTGGTGTAATCCAACGGAATGCAAAGCATGACAATTTGACACCAGCTCAGCTGCTGGAGCTGCCGGAATGAGTTCGCAATTTTGAAACCATCTGCCTTAGGTGCTACCACTAAGGTTTTCTGTCTTAGTTTACTCCCGTAGACCTACCCCCTCCCCAGGTTTCCACAAGGCAGTGGAGTTGTTACCTGCAGATGCTAGTTACTCGAGACATCCGATGATACTCTCATCGTCCCAAGACTAGCCAGTACTCTCTCGGACTTGTGGGTTTAAAATCAGAGTTCCTCCTTTCCTAGGTGCAGTGCCTGAACAGGCCAACGAGCTTCGTCTACCCGGGCTTAGAGTCAGAGTTTACCTTCTCTTAGATTGGCTGCCAACTAAGACTAATGAGCCCATTCTGACCGCCCAGTTATACCGCCGGGTACTGGGTCGCGCCCCACAACAGGCTCTGTAAGAAGCAGGGGGCCGCTCATAAAGGTGCTGCTGGGGACAAAATAATATAGGAGAGGCCATTGGCATGGAAACTCCTGAACGGCAAACAGAACAGTGAATACAGCGGCGATCTCTACATCTGGAAAGGAGAGGCTATATCAGACGCTTCATTTTCTTTTGACGAGCGGGACGTCCAGCCCAGACCTTGCTACGCACTCTCAGAAGATAACGACAAGAAAAATGGATAACAATGGAGACAATGTGCCAGCACATCGATCCATACTGGCGAAGCAATATCTCGCAAAGCACAATGTGATTACCTTGGAACATCCTCAATATTCTGCCGCCCTTGCACCGGCTGACTTGTTCTTGTCCAGGACAGCGATTCAAGGATGCTGAGGAAGTAGTCATGTATGCGACCGGATGGTAGAGAAAAGTGTCAAACAGTGGGTTCCACGAGTGTTTCCAGCAGCTGTATGCACGTTCGTAAAAGTGTGTAGTTGTAAAAGTAACTGCTTTGAAGGAAATGTAGTGTAGATAATTCTATTGTAAATTATTTCTATACCATTAACTAAGTTTGTTAAGCTACCTCGTATATATATATATATATGTGTATGTGTGTGTGTATGTGTGTGTGTTGGTGTGTGTGTGTGTGTGTGTGTATTTGTGCATGTATGTATGTAGGTATAGACATTTGTATGGATGAATGTATGTTAACATAATTAATGGACAACTATCACAAATTGGTTCAATCATCCTTCACTGGTTATTGTACTGTATCAAAATGGTATATACAGATTATACCACCTAAATATTGTTTGAAAAACGAAAGGGAGATTCGGGGGGTGAAAGGCGGGGGGGGGGGGGGTGTCAGGCGGTAAGCAAGGAGTAGCGAGAAAACAAGATATACGAGCACTTATTATTTAGCATAAAACAATATACAGGAGCACTTGTTAGTGAGCATAAAACAATATACAGGAGCATTTGTTAGTGAGCATAAAACATGGTATTGAAGCACTTGTTAGTGCGCATAAAACAAGGTACTGGAGCACATGTTATTGAACGTAAAACAAGATTCAGGAGCATTTGTTAGGGAGCATAAAATAAGATATACCAGCACTTGTTAGGGAGCATAAAACAAGATATACGAGCACTTGTTAGTGAGCATAAGACAAGATATATTAGCACTTGCTACTGAGCATTGATGGTTACTGGCTGATTTGTTAGTCATCTATCAATGACACAAGGCGAAGAAGTCAATTAACTCTTTTATCTTTGGTTTAGAACGCCATATGCACATATACCAATCAGTCGTGCATGTGCAGTTGTTTAGGTTATGTATTTTTGAAATTTCGTAATCATGCTTAGACGACTGTCTGTTTACTATTAATATGTTTACATTCACAGAACCCTATCCAAACTGTATCAACTCCTGTCATTTCTGGTGACAGGGATAGCTGAGATGCCAACGTGAAGAGCCTGTTCCTAACTAATATGTGATTGAGCTGATGTTAACTGCAATCCTATTGGTTGGAATATATAATCATCATGTGGGTTTTTTGGTGGTAATTAAACGCAAACTGTGATGGGGTTGTCTGTTTGCAGTTGATATGGTGGCGGTTAGGACTTCAATAATTATTTCTACAGGTCAGACGTAGCAGAATCATGGTCCAATCTCATTCTGGTCAAGGGGTTTACATTTTTCTGTTAATGTATTTATTTAAATTGTGTTTGCTGGTTGCTATCAATGTTTTCATTTTGGGGAATTTATGATGGGAAATTATTTAATATTGCCTTTGTTGAAGTTGTGTTGTGTAAGTACTTATAATCCGACATAATTCTTACTGACTTTTGGCAACACCACATGGACGAATGTTGTCACTGAAACCACAAGCAGCAGCAACAAGTAGGGACAGTAAGTCACAATCTATGTCCTAGTCATTTGAATCTCTAACCATATGATAACGTCATAACCCCCCTGACCCCTCCCCTCCCCCCTCCACCCCAGCAACTTCCCCTACCACCCCTCCCTTAGCTACATGATCGGTTAGAAGTGTATGGCTTTTTAAAATATAGTGTACGTTGATGCCTCTTGTCCACATATGCAATTGTATTACGCGTACATGTCAGTAACTCACACACTATCGTGTAGAAACCCTTGCATCCTTAGATTGTGGGATAAATGGCAGATTGAAACAATCCTACAGATATAAATTGTGAAATTTAAAGCAACGTTCGGAATAGTTGGAGAGACATCGTACCTTTCTGAGATACAAAAGGAAGTGAGACATGCATGCATACTCTCCCATTTTATTTTTATAAACATTTATGTTTACAAAATATTAAGAAACGTCAAAAATTATAATGAGTTTGAAAACTTCGAGCAGCCCGGAATGAAATACCCAAATTAATATATACTCAGGACACAATTGTCCTTTAGAAGAGCGCTGTGGGACTTGAACAGGTGATCATGTCGGTTACACAACACGGCGAGAATCAACATCAATATCGGAACATCAGGAATGTATACAGTAAGCACTTTCACTGCGAAAAGCTGACCTTCTTCTTCTTTCGTTTGCTTGCATTTTGTCTACATCTGCAAAGTTGTCTCTTGTATGAGCCTCGCTGTCTTCTGCAGTTCACACGTAAGGTCCATATATTTTCCATTCCAGTGTTGTTTCTCTTGACCAGTATGTCCGCCTCAGTATCTCATACTCTGCACAGTCCTGAAGTATATGCTCCACAGTCTGGGGTGCCCGTCCACATGTACACATACTTGAGCTGCCAATCCTAAATTGTGTATACATGTGGCTGCGGAGTCGGTTGTGTCCCGTTCTAAGGGGCAGTATGACAATCTGCTCTTGCCTTCTTATATTAGTCACCTTGTATTTGCGTTGGAAGCTCTCTCATTGATTTAATCATCTTTTTCTTTTGATTTTATGTAACTGGTACATCAATTTACTCGTCTGTGGCACCTTCCCTCGCCAGTGTGTCAGTGTTCTCATTCCCTGGTATTCCGCAGTGAGACAGTATCCACTGCACCGTGATTCTGCGCTGGCTGCTCAATGTTGACAATAAATCTTGTAGATTTGACAGCTTTCCTGATGATAGTACTTGAAGTACTAATTTTGGATCTGTCAGAAATACCACAGGATACGGGCAAAGGTTAGTGTTCAGCAGTTTGTCCATTGCTAATGTTATTGCTTGTATGTTTACATCATAATTATGGCAGAATTTTCCTGTTGGTACTACAACTGTTTCCATAGTGTTATTTGGGTATTCTATATACACTCCTGCTACTCTATTCTTTACTGCATTCTGTGCTGACCCATCTGTGCAGACCTAAAGTCATCATATAAAAACAGGAAGTTACGAACATGACAAGTTTATCATTTCTCATCTAGATTACCATCAACAACTGAAAAAGCCAAAAAGAATTTGGAAGAAGAATAGTCGTGGCAGAACAGACATTAATGAAACTAAAATGAGGAAAAAAAAACAACATGGCAGAGCATTAACAAAATTTTAAAAATATCAAAAGCACTTGCATCTTCCCAGTATCACAAAATGGATGCGATTATTGGTCAACCACGCAAACACTAAAGAAGAAGTTTAAACCACCCAAGCTGAAAGGCTACAGGAAGTTGCTAAAAATATCAAATGAGTAGAGAGGAAAACCCACATAATTCATAAAGGAGCTGATAATATAACACAATTGTTTAGTAAACGCCTAGGAAACTACAATAGATCAAACGCCATGATAGTCTGGAAAATACAATCTTGGAGAGCATAGTACCTGCCAAGCAAGGCAAAGGAAAGTCGAGGGGAAGATGGACATGGAACAAGCTCTGAGGATAACCAGTGACGGCGGCGGGAGAGCTGATCTAGGATACTATCTTACAGATGGGTTGTTATGAGAGTTGCAGGATGATGATGAATGCAGATTTAATTGGTGCTCTGCTTCAAAAATCATTTGTGCTCGGTTTCTAAAATCATTGTTGCTTTGCTTCTGAAATCATTGGTGCTCTGTTTCTGAAATCATTGGTGCTCTGTTTCTAAAATCATTGGTGCTCTGTTTCTAAAATCATTGGTGCTCTGCATCAGAAATCATCGGTGTTCTTCTTCTAAAAACATTGGTGCTCTGCTTCAGAAATCATTAGTTTCAACTTTTAACATGTTAATTTTTCATCCAATAATGACAAAGTGGACACATTTTCCCACCATAGGAGTTCTAAATGTTTTGTACTGAATCAATATTTTGCAATGCGAAATATGTAAGATCACAAGCACCAATCAATATATAAATTTTGTATCATATAAAACACGATGGAATTAGTAAGCAATAGTAAATATAATATATTAGCATATTCAAAAAAAGAAACAAAACTAACATTTGGTTAGTACCACATTATTTAGATTTATACCTCGTTTAGACAAATACATTAATAACACAGTTACCATATAAAACAAAATAGAAAATATGACTATAAATATTAAAGGATCAGAAGAAAGATTTTTGTAATGAAATAAATTCATGTATGAGCTGAGCTGTCAGATCATTCCAATTTATATAGCAAACAAAATATTCACAAAAGCATGGGAAGTAACTATAAGGTTTAATACATTAATGGTTCAAGGGGAAGCACCAGGATTAATAGAAACTGAAAGTACTTTAAGGATTAAGCAACAAGGCACTGGACAATTGAACAATGGAAAACAAAAAATTAAAGAAATGATTCAATAATAGCACAATAACATTTGGAGTTGTATGCTTATGTCACATATGATTGTAAACACTTTGCACAGAATCGTTCTTAACATTCATTACAACTGCCTTCCTCACGAATGACGCAGTTGAGCCCTTTCGAGGGCTGAACACTGAAGAGCTTAACCCTGGGGGCCACTCTTCCCCTTCTCTCTCTTCTTACCTCACTCTGTTTCATTTGACTCTGTCCTACAGTCACACTCTTGCACAACTTTCACACGCACCCCCATGGTGAGGCCCTTCCATTGCACTTTGGTTGGGCTAGCTTCTGAGGGCGCACAAACCTAGCATATGTACATACAGACGCACACATGCATCCAATCACTGGTTTATGCGTCGTGATATCGCCCAATTGACTACGGTCTGGGGTGGAAAATGGCGCACCTCCGCCAGTAGAAACTAGTGAGGCAAACATCTAAGCAACAACAGGGCAAACATCTAAGCAACAACAGGGCAAACATCTAAGCAACAACAACAAGCTTAAAGCTTCTTCTTGTTCCTTCCTTCCCTTTATCGAAGTCTGTTCCACAATGGTGAAACGTTTCTGTCGCCCCTGCAACAAATCGGTACCCGAATTACAGGCAGCGAAAAAGGGATCTGAGCAGCCCTACCCACAAAAAGCTGAGATCTCATCAAGATGTGTTTAACTCTTTAACACTTCGCCTCAGAAGGTAGTCAGTCATTATCCTCATCATCATTCACATAACTGGCTGCCCTTGCAGCACACACGTGCTGTTTCCACCTGGCTCTGTCCTGGGCCGTCTTCCTGGGCTCGACCCATGACCTATCATCTGTACTGATAGTGTCTTCTCTATGACCACCTTGACTTGGTTTTTTTTAGGATTGAGTATCTTCTTCGTCCTATTAAAAAACTAAAGTCGTGTTTCAGATATTAATGTTAAGGAGTAAGCTAAAGTCGTGCATCTTATATTAACGTTAAATAGGCAGCTAAAGTCGTGTTTCTGATATTAATGTAAAGTAGGCAGCTAAAGTTGTGTTTTGTTATACACATTTTACGTCTTCTTATTACAGTATAGTATAATATAATATAGTTGCCTCTTTTAGTCATGACGTTTTTTGTTGTTTTGTTTTGTTTTTTGCGTTCGCCTTATTTCTCTAATCCCCAAGGCGGTGTGCATTGCACTGTGGTTTTTATTTTGCGCCTGTCGGCCCAGTGCATCCGACTTCAGCATGCATTTTATTTAAGGGTCTGCTTCCTCCTGCATTTTCTAAGGGTTTGCTTCCCCGGGGTAATGGCCGGTGCTGTGATGGGGATCGAACCCAGCACCTTCAGGTTGGGAGCCGTGCCACTTAACCACTAGGCCCCGCCGTCCCCACTAGTCATGACTGACTAAAGGGTGATTATACCTTGGAGTAGTAACTCTTCACTTAACTTGTATGTTTTATTTCTTCTTTCGGCGTTGTTATTTCACGTCTCCGTGTTGCATGATCTTCTTTTGTCCAAGTACGAGGTGGTCCTTCGGAGTACATCTCAACTTGGATCGGTCTGTAGCTTTGCCTTCCCAGGATGTGGTACTCATGCCAAGGACTTTCATATCACGCTCACACATCTTTGAACCTACGACGTGGTCGGTCCACTGTTCTCTTACCATCTATCAGCTGTCCATAGAGGATATCTTTGGGAATATTGCCATCTTCCATGCCTCGAACACGGCCAGATTATCTTAGTTGTTGCTGCCTACGGAAATGACATGCTTAAGAGACAGGTGGGAGAGTGCACCTCTACATTTGTCACTCTGTCGCTCCATGTAATTTCAAGAAGGGATAATAAGTGCAATCGAAGGAAGGTGTTAAGCCTGGGCTCTTGTTTGGCAAAGGGTGTCAAAGTTTTGCTGCCATTTAGAAACGTGCTGTCGACACATGCATTGTAAACTATTTCCTTAGTTGTAATTGTTTGTTTCTGCTTTTTCGAATCACCCGTTGTGAGGCGAGCAAATGTAGCATGAGTTTTGCAAATGCGACTGTCTATTTCTGAGCTTAGAAAGAGATTGTCGCTGATGCAGGGTGTCAAGTTTGTGAATTAGTGCACAGCTGTCAGTTCATAATTATCGATGCTTAGAGTTGCCGTGGCATACGCTTACTGTCCCAGCACATTTGTTTTGTTGAGACTTAACGTGATACTAGAATCTGTACACGCATATGAGAAGCGATCTATCAAGGTCTGAACGCCCTGCTGACTGTGGGAGACAAGTACAGTACATTCAACGAAAAAGCAGGTCCCAGATGAAGATTTCTCTCATCTCGGTTTAGACCTTGGGCCTTGCAAGGTTAAACAGCCGCCCATCCGATTAAATGTGAAGGCAGATACCGTTACTTGCGTTACCAAGTAGCAGAGCAAAGAAGGTTCCGAACAGTGTCTGGGCTAGAACGCAGCTATACACCGCAGCGAATACCGAATGGTTGTAACATGCTGCCATCAAATTGGACTGTCCCTGACATGCTGTCAGGGCACCATATTATTAGCCGTAACAGTTTGCGTGAGTAGCCTATTTTACATAGAAAATTGAAGATTCCATCTCTGCTAACTAAATCAAATGACTTTGTTCGGTCAATGAAGGCGTTACAAGACGGCCGATTCTGCTCGTGCGACTTTCCTTGAAGTTGCCAAGAAGAAAAAATTCGTGTCGATCGTATAATATCGATCTGTATAATAATGGGTTTATTTCACTCCAGATATGAGTATAAAGATTGTCCAACATTTATGTCAATTTACACGTATTAGTTGCAGTCAGTTCGCGAAAATTTACTAGCAATGCATCATTAATATTTGAAAATGATTTTCTTATTAAAAAAACTTTCCATTGCACATGTGGATACTTTTCAGGGATATATATATTTACAAGGTTGCATCCCTTTATTTACAGTTATTAATTTTTGTGTGTTGCCTTAGTCTTTTCAGGTGAACTCTATTTGTTGAATGAATGTAAATATTAACACACATGTGGAGTTGTTGATTTATAAGAAAATAAAAATGGAACATTACATTTTTGATAAACTAGTGTACTCATATTTTAAACAGAACTCGAAATTGTAGGGTTTCTTGCAATGTTAAACCAATGCAAACATGATGTACCTGGAGCAACCTACTATCCGGACAAATGATCTGGTACTTAGCTACTACGGATATCTAAACACGAGTGTTCTCAAATATGAGTGATTGTAGCAAAACCTTACACCAGTAACATATGAAATATAAACAAGGTTACAAACAGTTGTACACGAGTACACTAAGAAATGTTAACCAACGTCTGCACTCAAATATGCATTTATCAAAGACTGTACAAACCAAAATATAGACGAAAAACACCGAATTATATTAAACTAATATCGATATGAAATGTAAGGCAAATCCTGAATGCCAATCCAGTCATTCTTGTTAGCAGTGGTTTCCTGAGTATTTCACAAATGGGAGTTAAAGAAGTTCCCATAGGTGATCTGGTAATCTCAAGCAAAGTCCTCTCTCACAGTTTTAGTGGCAATTACAAACTACTAAACTCAAGCAAAGTCCTCTCTCACAGTTTTAGTGACAATTACAAACTACCAAACTCAAGCAAAGTCCTCTCTCACAGTTTTAGTGACAATTACAAACTACCAAACTCAAGCAAAGTGCTCTCTCTCAGTTTTAGTGACAATTACAAACTACCAAACTCAATCAAAGTCCTCTCTTACAGTTTATGTATGAATTACAAACTACCAGTTCAGTTCAGATCAAGTGACATATCCGCATCGCAGGTCGGCTTCAATGGATCTCCAGTGTGCTCTATCTCTTGCTGTAATGGTGCAATCTGAGATGCTTTTTCAAGTCCTTCTCCGGATATTATTTTAAATTACTTAAAACGTTGTCTGCCTCTTGAACAACTGCCTTCCACCCTACCCTGCAGTATAGTCTTCAATAAAGAGGTGTGTATTGTTATTTAACCAAAATAACGTAACTGTCTAACCCTGATTTCGTTTATTAATTCTCTTTTCATGCCCAACTTTTGCAATACCTCCACATTTGTGTTCTTCTCTTTCCAAGAAAGGCGACCCAATCGTTTATATACCAACATTCCAAAGGCTCCAATACTCTTTTCCAAATTGTTATTCATTGTCGATGTTTTGCACCATAAAGTAGTGACGAGTATACATAACACCTGACAATTTCTCCTTTTCAAATTATGATTAATCTGTTTGGATGGCAGTATGTGTTGGATGTTGCTGAATATTGATCTGTTTGGATGGCAGTATGTGTTGGATGTTGCTGAATATTGATCTGTTTGGATGGCAGTATGTGTTGGATGTTGCTGAATATTGATCTATTTGGATGGCAGTATGTGTTGGATGTTGCTGAATATTGATCTGTTTGGATGGCAGTATGTGTTGGATGTTGCTGAATATTGATCTGTTTGGATGGCAGTATGTGTTGGATGTTGCTGAATATTGATCTGTTTGGATGGCAGTATGTGTTGGATGTTGCTGAATATTGATCTGTTTGGATGGCAGTATGTGTTGGATGTTGCTGAATATTGATCTGTTTGGATGGCAGTATGTGTTGGATGTTGCTGAATACCAACATTGCCACACCTGTCCTTTGATTTCTCTTTCACAGCAGCCTTCTTCCGTTATTATATAACCTAGAATGGAGAAACTATGTACCTGTTCCAGTAGTTGATCTTTTATTTTTATCTGTATATCTTTATGATTTTAATGTAATTCAAGCTCTTGACTTATTTTGCATTTTGCTTTCACAAGCTCATATAATTCTTGCTCACTTTTTGCTATCAAAATTGTATCATCTGCATATCTTAAGTTATTAATTACCACTCATCCAATGACAAACCATGGTATCCGCTCTATCTGTTTGAATATTTGTTATGTGTAGATATTAAAAAGACAAGGGGAAAATACACATCCACCTCTCACTCCTCGTTTCACGTCTATACTTTGAGAGCATAACTTTCCTGATTGTACTGTAACAGTTTGTTCCTAGTAAAGATTACTGAGCAATCCTATGTTATTACCATCTAGACCTATTTTTTGCAGACATTTAATATTAACTTCCCAAGTTGGACTCTGTTTAAAGCCTTCTGGTAGTCTATGAATCATATATAAATGCCATGTATATATATATATATATATCTCTGTCATAGTCTCTCAAACAGAACATTGCTTCCTTTGTCCCATTAAACTTTCGAAACCAAAATTGTTCTTCTGAAACTTCCCTCTCAACTTACCTCTTATTCTCTCTTGTATGATCTTGAGTAGTATTTTAATTGTGCGACTCATTAGACGTGTTGTTCTAAAGTCGGAATATTTTGTTGCATGAGGTTTTGTCCGGTTGTTATAAATGTTGATGTTTTCAGGTCCGTTCATGTGACTCCAGTATTGTACATGTCAATACACAGATCAGTGAGTATATCTATATCAAATCCTCTAGGGCATCTATTATCTCTATGTAAATGGGGTCCGCGCCTGTTGCTTTTCATAGTTTGTATCCCATTGTTCACCTTTGATCTGATAATGATTGGTTCTCCATTAGCATATATCGATAGTTTGGTTCTATGATCGTCCTCATAAATTTCCCTTGTACACTTCGCTCATTTGTTTGATAGATCACTGGCATCTATTAAAATAACACCATTTCTATCTCGGATGCATTCTCCACTTTGGGCACATGTGACTTGCTTGTTGTTTTCTTTTTTTCCATATAAATTTCTCTGGAATTGTGCTTTATTGACATGTCTTATATTCCCCTGCATGTTTCTTCCAAACGCAGTTCATTGGCCAGGTTGCACATTGTACGCATCTCTCTGTCTAGTGATGAATATGAAGGAGTATTTTTAACCTACTGAGATTTTACAAAACGGAAGCAAATTCTATCCTAAAAATAACAATCAAACTATAACAACAATAAAGCCCATTTTATCTTCACAATAACAACGATGTTTTACAAACGAGATCAAAGTATCTCTTACAATAACAATGAGATTATGAAAAAACGGAAGCAATGTCTTTTCTTACAATACCAACGAAATTTTACAAAACTGGAGTTAAGTCTTGGTGTTTTCAAGACAAGACAAAGCAGGAACCTTATGATCCATGATAAAAGCGGCAAGTGCTTTACTGAGGAAAATGACGTACTGGCACGATGGACAGAGTACTGTTCCAAGCTATATAACTATGAAGGGCGAAAGGAACCTGAGAAAACAATCCTTCAACACCAACAAATATAGAGGATAACCAACTGATAACGAAAGAAGAGGTAATTGCAGCGGTAAAGACATTGAGAAGAGGGAAGGCCGCCGGCGTAGACAATATACCAGCAGAGCTCTTACAAGCATGTAGAAAGGTAGTAGTGAAAACCTGACACACATCTGCAACAAAATATGGGCGACAGGAAACTGGCCGGACTTATGGACGAAATCAATAGTTATACCGTTACATAAGTCTGGAAACCTAAAGCTTTGCCAAAATTATAGAACAATAAGTCTCATTAGCCACCCCAGCAAGGTCATGCTTAGATTAATCCTCGACCGATTGAAACCCAAAGCAGAGAATAACATTGCCGAGGAGCAAGCAGGGTTCAGACAGGGAAGAAGCACTACAGAACAGATATTTAATTTACAGCTGCTAAGTGAGAAATATCTAGAAGAGCAGCAAACACTGTATCATGTGTTTGTGGATTTTAGGAAGGCGTTTGAAAGGGTATGGCATAAAGCGCTTTGAGAAACCATGAGGATGTATAATATCAACGGAAATATTATAACGGTCCTTGAACACGTGTATGACAAGGCGTCTAGCGCAGTTCTTGTGAATGGGAGGCGAGGGGACTGGTTTCGCACATCAGTTGGTGTGAGACAGGGGTGTACACTCTCTCCAACTCTTTTCAATATATTCCTTGAAGGAATTATGAGGGAGGCACGTGTAGGTCACGTTGGTACTGTCAAGATAGGGGGCCGAACGATTACCAACCTTCGTTTTGCAGATGATATCGACGGGTTGGCGAGTTCAGAAGCAGAACTCCAGGAATGGGTCAGAAGGCTCGATGAAACAGCTCTTGACTATGGTATGAAGATAAACGCTGGCAAGACACAATTAATGACCAATAACGCCACTGGCTTCAACACCAGGATGAAAGCTAACGGTCAGGAACTCAAAGTGGTTGACCGTTTTAAATATCTTAGGTCGATTGTCAGTGGTAAACGACCAAATGTGAGGTGTTGGCTAGAATAGCACAGACAATAGCGGCGCTTGCTCAGCTTAACAAATTCTGGCAAGAGAATCAGATTAATGCGTACATTGGTCCTGTCAATATTCTTCTATACTTGTGAGACATGGACAGTTACGGTTGACCTTCAGAGAATGATACAGGCCTTGGAGATGAGATGTTTCCGAAAACTTTTAAACGTCTCGTTCAAAGATCGAGTTACAAATGAGGAAATACGAGATAGAATTACAACAGCAACAGGGGCTTTCGAAGATCTCTTGGCAACTGTCAAAAGAAGGAAACTGACTTGGTACGGTCACATATAGAGATCAAATGGTCTTGCAAATACAATCCTCCACGGAAAGGTACATGGCAGACAACGATGAGGCCGGCCCAAAAAGGGATGGGAGGACAACATAAAAGAATGGACCAGTCTCCAACCAGAAGAGTCACAGGCAGCGGCATCTGACAGAGAGGGTTGGCGTGGGGTTGTGAGGATGTCTTTATGTGTGCCCCAAAGACCTTACCGGTTACGGGATGACCTGACCTGGCCTGACCTAGAGTTAAGTCTCTTCCTACAATACCAATGTGATTTTACAAAACTGGAGTAAAGTATCTACCTTACAATGAAATGAGGTTTTACAAAACGGGAGCAAAGTATTTCCTCACAAGAACTGAGATTTTACAAAAAACACAAGAAAGCCTCTTCCTACAATAACAATGGGATTTTACAAAAAAACTAAGCAACATCACTTCTCACAATAACAATCAGATTTTACAGAAAAGAAAGCAAAGTCTATCTTTACAGTAACAATGAGATTATACAAAAAAGGAAGCAAAGTCTATCTTTACAGTAACAATGAGATTATACAGAAAAGGAAGCAAAGTCTATCTTTACAGTAACAATGAGATTATACAGAAAAGGAAGCAAAGTCTATCTTTACAGTAACAATGAGATTATACAGAAAAGGAAGCAAAGTCTATCTTTACAGTAACAATGAGATTATATAGAAAAGGAAGCAAAGTATCTTTACAATAACAATGAGATTATACAGAAAAGGAAGCAACGTCTATCTTTACAGTAACAATGAGATTATACAGAAAAGGAAGCAAAGTCTATCTTTACAGTAACAATGAGATTATACAGAAAAGGAAGCAAAGTCTATCTTTACAGTAACAATGAGATTATACAGAAAAGGAAGCAAAGTCTATCTTTACAGTAACAATGAGATTTTACAGAAAAGGAAGCAAAGTCTATCTTTACAATAACAATGAGATTATACAGAAAAGGAAGCAACGTCTATCTTTACAGTAACAATAAGATTATACAGAAAAGGAAGCAAAGTCTATCTTTACAGTAACAATGAGATTATACAGGAAAGGAAGCAAAGTCTATCTTTATAGTAACAATGAGATTATACAGAAAAGGAAGCAAAGTCTATATTTACAGTAACAATGAGATTATACAGAAAAGGAAGCAAAGTCTTTCTTTACAGTAACAATGAGATTATACAGAAAAGTAAGCAAAGTCTATCTTTACAGTAACAATGAGATTATACAGAAAAGGAAGCAAAATCTTTCTTTACAATAACAATGAGATTATACAGAAAAGGAAGCAACGTCTATCTTTACAGTAACAATGAGATTATACAGAAAAGGAAGCACAGTCTATCTTTACAGTAACAATGAGATTATACAGAAAAGGAAGCAAAGTCTTTCTTTACAATAACAATGAGATTATACAGAAAAGGAAGCAAAGTCTATCTTTACAGTAACAATGAGATTATACAGAAAAGGAAGCAAATTCTATCTTTACAATAACAATGAGATTGTACAGAAAAGGAAGCAAAATATATCTTTACAGTAACAATGAGATTTTACAGAAAAGGAAGCAAAGTCTATCTTTACAGTAACAATGAGATTAATCAGAAAAGGAAGCAAAGTCTATCTTTACAGTAACAATGAGATTATACAGAAAAGGAAGCAAAGTCTATCTTTACAGTAACAATGAGATTATACAGAAAAGGAAGCAAAGTCTTTCTTTACAGTAACAATGAGATTATACAGAAAAGGAAGCAAAGTCTATCTTTACAGTAACAATGAGATTATACAGAAAAGGAAGCAAAGTCTATCTTTACAGTAACAATGAGATTATATAGAAAAGGAAGCAAAGTATCTTTACAATAACAATGAGATTATACAGAAAAGGAAGCAACGTCTATCTTTACAGTAACAATGAGATTATACAGAAAAGGAAGCAAAGTCTGTCTTTACAGTAACAATGAGATTATACAGAAAAGGAAGCAAAGTCCATCTTTACAGTAACAATGAGATTATACAGAAAAGGAAGCAAAGTCTATCTTTACAGTAACAATGAGATTTTACAGAAAAGGAAGCAAAGTCTATCTTTACAATAACAATGAGATTATACAGAAAAGGAAGCAAAGTCTATCGTTACAGTAACAATAAGACTATACAGAAAAGGAAGCAAAGTCTATCTTTACAGTAACAATGAGATTATACAGGAAAGGAAGCAAAGTCTATCTTTACAGTAACAATGAGATTATACAGAAAAGGAAGCAAAGTCTATATTTACAGTAACAATGAGATTAATGAGAAAAGGAAGCAAAGTCTATCTTTACAGTAACAATGAGATTATACAGAAAATTAAGCAAAGTCTATCTTTACAGTAACAATGAGATTATACAGAAAAGGAAGCAACGTCTATCTTTACAGTAACAATGAGATTTTACAGAAAAGGAAGCAAAGTCTATCTTTACAGTAACAATGAGATTAATCAGAAAGGAAGCAAAGTCTATCTTTACAGTAACAATGAGATTATACACAAAAGGAAGCAAAGTCTATCTTTACAGTAACAATGAGATTAATCAGAAAGGAAGCAAAGTCTATCTTTACAGTAACAATGAGATTATACAGAAAAGGAAGCAAAGTCTATCTTTACAGTAACAATGAGATTATACAGAAAAGGAAGCAAAGTCTATCTTTACAGTAACAATGAGATTATACAGAAAAGGAAGCAAAGTCTATCTTTACAGTAACAATGAGATTATACAGGAAAGGAAGCAAAGTCTTTCTTTACAGTAACAATGAGATTACATAGAAAAGGAAGCAAAGTATCTTTACAATAACAATGAGATTATACAGAAAAGGAAGCAACGTCTATCTTTACAGTAACAATGAGATTATACAGAAAAGGAAGCAAAGTCTGTCTTTACAGTAACAATGAGATTATACAGAAAAGGAAGCAAAGTCTATCTTTACAGTAACAATGAGATTATACAGAAAAGGAAGCAAAGTCTATCTTTACAGTAACAATGAGATTTTACAGAAAAGGAAGCAAAGTCTATCTTTACAATAACAATGAGATTATACAGAAAAGGAAGCAACGTCTATCTTTACAGTAACAATGAGATTATACAGGAAAGGAAGCAAAGTCTATCTTTACAGTAACAATGAGATTATACAGGAAAGGAAGCAAAGTCTATATTTACAGTAACAATGAGATTATACAGAAAAGGAAGCAAAGTCTTTCTTTACAGTAACAATAAGATTATACAGAAAAGTAAGCAAAGTCTATCTTTACAGTAACAATGAGATTATACAGAAAAGGAAGCAAAATCTTTCTTTACAATAACAATGAGATTATACAGAAAAGGAAGCAACGTCTATCTTTACAGTAACAATGAGATTATACAGAAAAGGAAGAAAAGTCTATATTTACAGTAACAATGAGATTATACAGAAAAGGAAGCAAAGTCTATCTTTACAGTAACAATGATATTATACAGAAAAGGAAGCACAGTCTATCTTTACAGTAACAATGAGATTATACAGAAAAGGAAGCAAAGTCTTTCTTTACAATAACAATGAGATTATACAGAAAAGGAAGCAAAGTCTATCTTTACAGTAACAATGAGATTATACAGAAAAGGAAGCAAATTCTATCTCTACAATAACAATGAGATTGTACAGAAAAGGAAGCAAAATATATCTTTACAGTAACAATGAGATTTTACAGAAAAGGAAGCAAAGTCTATCTTTACAGTAACAATGAGATTAATGAGAAAAGGAAGCAAAGTCTATCTTTACAGTAACAATGAGATTATACAGAAAAGGAAGCAAAGTCTATCTTTACAGTAACAATGAGATTATACAGAAAAGGAAGCAAAGTCTATCTTTACAGTAACAATGAGATTATACAGAAAAGGAAGCAAAGTCTATCTTTACAGTAACAATGAGATTATACAGAAAAGGAAGCAAAGTCTATTTTTACAGTAACAATGAGATTATGCAGAAAAGGAAGCAAAGTCTATCTTTACAGTTACAATGAGATTATACAGAAAAGGAAGCAAAGTCTATATTTACAGTAACAATGAGATTATACAGAAAAGGAAGCAAAGTCTATCTTTACAGTAACAATGAAATTATACAGAAAAGGAAGCAAAGTCTATCGTTACAGTAACAATGAGATTATACAGAAAAGGAAGCAAAGTCCATCTTCACAGTAACGAGATTATACAGAAAAGGAAGCAAAGTCAATCTTTATAGTAACAATGCGATTTAACAAAACGGTAGCAAAGGTTGCAATGTATTAATTTACTGTTACAATCTTGTTTTAGTATTTACCAGTGTCGTTGAAGATACTGATTTTTCTAAGAACTCTAAAGGTATATGTGATTTCAGGTTTCTCACATTCAGTCAGTCCTTTGTCAGCCAGCTAGTTATTCATTTAGTGAGTCAGTCAATTCGTATTCGATTAATATCAATAATTGTTCAAGTTTGTATTGTGTTCAAGCGATGTAAGTTGCGTCAATGATGCAGTATAGTAAATAAGGCAGCAGCAACCAGATTCTCCCAGCTGGGTCTATCGGGTCAGGGAACCACAGCTGAGCCAAACGATATTCCGCCTCCAACCAGAAACCCTGGTAACATATTGCAATAGTGTAGTGTGTTTATAAGTACAGAGATCGCAGTGGAAAAGTCAAGCATGTACCCAGCCGTAAGCTGGAACAGGATGTGTCGGTCAAAAGGCGCAGAAATCACTGATTTCTGGAAACGGTCATAACGCTTGTTTGTATAAATTGTAAGAAATAAATATATGATGCCAACAAACAAACATTTAAAAACTATTATGACACTAAACGTGCAACAAAGTTGACCAGTCTCCATGACCAGATACACACACATATTATGAACTTTTTAGAACAATTTTTTCAAGTTGTCACAAAGAGTATGGGTAAGAAGATATCATGGGAAGTTTTGAGATATGTCAAAATTGGTTGTATCACGTACAAATTGTCAATAAACTCTAAGCCAATTTCTTACACAAAATTGTTGAACGGGTGCCTTGTAGCAAGAGTTCATTGAGTGCTCCAACACGAAGCTGATGCCTACAAAAAGAGAAGTGTTTCTGGTAGCGTAGACGAACTGGCATTGATTCCCGTGGAGAGACATGGCTAACAAAGTTGCTAGAACTAAAGCTCTGCTATTTTTATTTGTCAAATCGACAATGAATTTAAACTTTTTGAAGAACTTCTGACTTTGAAATAAACCACTAAAGGAACTGACATTGTGGACGTCGACGGAAGCGGCACTTGTTACACTTGCCTGATAATGAAAAATATTGCAGAGTTAGTGACAGATGAAGCCCCAGTTAAGGTTGGTCACGGATGAAGCCCCAGTTAAGGTTGGTGACAAATGAAGCCCCAGTTGAGGTTGGTGACAAATGAAGCCCCAGTTGAGGTTGGTGACAAATGAAGCCCCAGTTAAGGTTGGTGACAAATGAAGCCCCAGTTAAGGTTGGTGACAAATGAAGCCCCAGTTGAGGTTGGTGACAAATGAAGCCCCAGTTGAGGTTGGTGACAGATGAATCCCCAGTTAAGATTGGTGACAGATGAAGCCCCAGTTAAGGTTGGTGACAGATGAAGTCCCAGTTAAAGTTGGTGACAGATGAAGCCCCAGTTGAGGTTGGTGACAAATGAAGCCCCAGTTGAGGTTGGTGACAGATGAAGCCCCAGTTAAGGTTGGTGACAGATGAAGCCCCAGTTAAGGTTGGTGACAGATGAAGCCCAAGTTGAGGTTGGTGACAGATGAAGCCCAAGTTGAGGTTGGTGACAGATGAAGCCCCAGTTAAGATTGATCACGGGCAAAGCCCTATCTATGGTTGGTGATCTGTGAAGCCTCATCGGTGGTTGGCGATGAGTGAACCCCTAATGATGGTTGGCGATGAGTGAACCCCTAATGATGGTTGGCGATGAGTGAACCCCTAATGATGGTTGGCGATGAGTGAACCCCTAATGATGGTTGGCGATGAGTGAACCCCTAATGATGGTTGGCGATGAGTGAACCCCTAATGATGGTTGGCGATGAGTGAACCCCTAATGATGGTTGGCGATGAGTGAACCCCTAATGATGGTTGGAACAAATCGGGATTGGTACGACTTTAGAAAAAAAAAATAAGAAATTGTCTAGCGAATATAAACTTCCATTGGGCCATTGACCAGGAATATGTGTGGTAAAAATCTGTCCGTTTTGAAAATAGCATGTAAATGATCAGCGACATTATGAGTTATGAGCAAGTTGTTTGAATCATCGACAGGTACATAATGCTTTACGGACAGAATGGTGTCCTGGCCAAGACGATGTTGTCCTCTTCTTATACGTGCCCTGGATAACCCGTTCAAAAGTCCTGCCGATTTGTTTTTTAAGTTGAAAGATGCCATACAAAAGTTAATAACAGCTAAAAGGCTAGCCATAACCGGAGTTCGACGATCCGGTATTGTTGTCCGACTTACGAACATTTTTTTCTCATTAGAATGAGTTAAATTTAAAGGTTCAGTCAAAAAATAAATTCTTCCATGGTCTGTATAATCACACAAAAGTGTTTCTGATTAAATAGAAACTCTCTGAGCGCCAACTTCAAGACAAGAATCTAATTCAATTTTAAATAATGTTTAGTGTACATAATATGCACCACAATACGTGGTGGTTGTACTATTTTAGCTTCAGCCCGAGTCTTTCGAGAGATACCAACATTTCCGCGCCCAAGAAAGGACCCTGAACTTGGCAACTAACCCCTTCTCAGTGAATGTGAAAGAGGTACAGAGGATATTTAAATGAAAGTAATTGATTTTCATAACTCAGACCTGAAAATCTTCTTCTTCTTCTTCGTTCTCAATCTCCCACTACCAAACCCTGAAAGGGCTTAAGTAGCAGAATGAAGTCCAGAGAATGGAATGCGTTGTGTCGTAGTTTACAGCCTGGCTGCGATATTTGCACCTTTCGGTCCAACACATCCGACTTCAGCAAGCATTTTTTGAGTACCGGGTTAGCATTCCCTCTTCAATCCCTTCTCCTTAGCCAGTCTGCCCTGCTGCAGCCTGTTAGCCAGGATCCCCACGTGGAGGTGTAGAAGGGTCTTGGCAGCAATGGTTCGCTGGCCCTGACGCTATGCTCGCTAGCAGTCAGCTATGGGTCGCTGACCGCTGCAGCATCTTGATCTCGACCTGAAAATCTAATCTGAAGAAGTGCCCCATAAAACCTTACAAAAAGAAAACAATTTAATATCGTTTACGGCAGGAATCTTCTGTTTTTTTCTAATGCACGTATTTATGTACACACAGGTTTTCCAGAATGATGCAGCCAAAGTCAAAAGTTACGGTTACCTGGAGCACCGCCCCGATTGAATAACTACCATGCACTTGGCATTTAATTATTAGTAAAATTATAACAATTTAAATTTCTCTTTATTTAAATCTATCATTTTTGTAATCGGTATTGTTTTGCCTTGACTTATCAAGTTGTGTCGGAAGACGCCGTTGGAAACCGTAGTTTTCTGTCCAGGACCAGTCGCGTCTCTCAAGTAGTCGTCATCCCATGACGATTTTGAATATCCGCTCCATTTGCTATCCAACCAGTTCTCGGTCAACCACGAATGCGATAGCTCTATTGCGGTACGTTATTCGAGCGCAGGGGTAGTTGGTCTGGCTGATTTCTCATTAGGTGTCCACTTGACTCTCTTCACATCATTCAGTGCAAGGTTTTGCTCCAACGATGTTTCGCACCTCTTCATTGCGCGTTGTATCTCTCCTAGTTACGTTGATTGTTTTCAGGACGCATCTCATCTCACTTATCGTGATCTTTCTCTCTAGAGACCTTATTTAAAGTCCACATTTGGCACTTGTAACAGAACGTTTGCATGAATATACTGTAGATCATGTCTGTGGACATGTTTTTTTGTTTCAATAATGGGGACAGCTGGTATCTAATTACATTTGCTATTTGTCATCTGATCTCAATTTCTCTGTCTAAATCTCCACAAGGTGTGAAAATACAGCTCATGTACTTGAATTCCTGCACTTGTGTAATCGTGGTCATCTTTACCATAACGTTCACGTTTTCAGGAGATAGAACAGAAGCAGTTCTAAAAAGGAAATATTTCAAGGAAGAGAGTTTAAAGAATTACATTATAGTAAAGTGCAATGAACAACACTGTAATTTGTTTCATGTGTTTTTGATCAACACGTTTTCCTGTAAGTGCCGCCACGAAATTCGAGCCTAAATGCGACATGTACGACACATACGACTTGTCCATTGTATGGTCAGTGACGTGTACCAACATTTTCAAATTAGCACGCGACTTCCAATTGGCTCAGCATTCCTCCCTGACTAAGGGGAGCCTACCAAAAACTATTTGTGTTAATGACCTTCTCGTTCTTGCCTCCCCTATTTCCGAGAATCAAATATAGACTTGTTTGATCCGGACGAACTGTAAATATTTTGTCCTGTTTTTTCCAATCAGTGGCGCTGTTACGTTTATAAATTTTAATTACCAAGAGCTTCTCTCGTGTTTTCACCAAATTTTTTTTAAGGAACGAAGCGGGAACATGCATCGATATATACTTGGGTTCAAGTTACATACGCCTGTGTTCAGGTCTGTCGCTTCTAGCAAGATGTTGCCACATACACGTTGAGATCTTCAACCTAGTTTCATAAACTGTGCACTTGCAGGCCACTTGTGATTTCTTCCTGCAGCGCAAGCTCGCGCCAGGAAAAAAGTTTATGACAGGCAGGCAATGGTTTAATGTTTCCTGTCATCTTCTGATAAACTTTATGACCCAGCAGCGGTGCATCAGCAGAAAAAAGTGTGCGTCTAACCTGACCCGTGTTTGTGAACTTAACAGTGACAAACGATTAGACATAGGCATGAAGATGAGATTAATGCGCACAATGGGCATACCAATATTCGATAGGCTTGTGAGACAAGAGCAATTACAGATGACTTACAGCGGATGATAAAGACTTTGGAGATGAGATGTTTCCGAAGACTTTTAAACGTTACATATAAAGAATGAGTAACAAACGAGGAAATACGAGAAAGACATAGAGCAGCAAGATGTCCTTTTGAAGACCTCTTTGCAACGTTCAAAAGACGGAAATTCCCTTGGTAGGAGCAGATATCGAACGATCAAACGATCTTGCAAATACGATCCTGTACAGCAGAGGGCAAGACGGGCCCTAAGAGGTCGTTTCAAAAAAGAGGTGGGAGGACAACATAACAGGATGGACCAATCTCGAAACAGAGCAGGTACAGGCAGAAGCTGCAGGCAGACAGTGAGGGGTGGTGTGGCTGTGTGGGTGTCTTCATGGGTGGCCCAACGACGTCGCCGGTTACGGGATGAGCTAATCTGACCTGACCTGACCTGACCAAAATATCTGCCAACGATCTATCTAAACTAGTTGATCATCAGGCTGTTTCTATCAAATTCTGTCTATGTTCTAGTTAGTCTGGGTCTATCAATATCTGGCTATGAACAATCTATGTCTGTTCAAGATGTCTTCCTGTTTCTATCAATAATCTATTAGGATTTATCACTAGTTGATAAATTCGTAGATACATTCTAACAGTCTTACTTTATCTCTTATTTCTATAAGTCCGTGTCTTCAGTCGATTTCTAACAATCTCTCACTGTAATATATATTAATATATATATATATTATAGTTCAATTTGTCAATCGCGTTTTATCAATCTTTCTGTGCTCTGTTACGTTAGTTGATGAAAACAATTGCTATCTAACAATCCTCTACTGCTATATATTGCATTAGTTCAAGTTGTCAATCGATTTCTAGCAATTTCTCAAAGTACATCATTGCTAATGAGCAAGGAGGGTTCAGACAAGAAAGAAGCACACCAGAACAGATATTTAAATTAAGGCTGCTAAGCGAGAAATATTTAGAAGAGCAGCAAAAACGGTATCATATGTTTTTTTTATTTTAAGAAGGCGTTTGATAGGGCATGAAGCGCTATGGGCAACAATGAAGATGTATAAAATCAACGAAAATGGTATAAAGGTCCTCGAACACCTGTATGACAAGGCGTCCAGTGCAGTTCTTGTGAATGGGAGGCGAAGGGACTGGTTTCGCACATCAGTTAGTGTGAGACATGATTGTACACACTCTCCAACTCTTTTCAATATATTCCTTGAGGGAATTAGTGAGGTACTTGAGAGAGGTACTTGGAGGTCACGTTGGTACTGTCAAGATAGAGGCCCGAACGATTACCATCCTTCGTTTTGCGGGTTCGCGGGTTTAGAAGCAGAGCTCCAGAAATGAGTCAGAAGGTTCGATGAAACTGCTCTTGGCTATGGTATGAATATAAACACTGGAAAGACAAAATTAATGACCAAAAACGCCGGGTGCTTCAACGGTAGGATAAAAACTAATAGCCAGGAACTCCAAGTGATTGACCGTTTTAAATATATGTGTTCGATTGTCAGTGATGAAGGATCAAAATTTGAGGTGTTGGCCAAAATAGCAATGACAATAGCGGTGCTTGCACATCTCAACAAATTCTGGCAAGAGAATGAGATTAATGCGTACATTGGTCCTGTGAATATTCTTCTATGCTTGTGAGACATGGGTAGTTACGGTTGACCTTCAGAGAATGATACAGGCCTTGGAGATGAGATGTTTCCGAAGACTTTTAAACGTCATGAACAAAGATCGAGTTACAAATGAGGAAATACGAGATATAATTACAACAGCAATATGGCCTTTTGAAGACCTCTTGGCAACTGTCAAAAGAAGGAAACTCGCTTAGTACGGTCACATATCGAAATTAAATGGTCTTGCAAATACGATCCTCCACGGAAAGGTGCAAGCAGACGACAAAGAGAACGTCCCAATTAGAGGTGGGAGGACAACATAAAAGAATTTACGAACCTCCGACCAGAAGAAGCACAGGCAGCGGCAGCTGACAGAGAAGGGTGGTATGGGATCGTGAAGATGTTTTCCTGTGTGCGCCAACGACCTCACCAGTTACGGGATGACCTGATCTGGATGGCGAGTGGTAGCGAACGATAGTGCCTCTATTTAGGAGGAAGATGTGCTTTTATTGGAAGGGGTTCGTCAACAGGTTTTTCCCACCTGCTACCCAGATTTCCTGTCACCCAGGTTTCTTGTCATCCAGCTTACCTGTTACACAGTTCACCTGTCCTGTCACCCAGCTCACCTGTCACCCGGCTCACCTGTCACCAAGATCACCTATTACCCAGCTCTCCTGTAATCCAGCCCACATGTCACCCAATTCACCTGTTACCCAGCTTAATTGTCACCCAGCTCACCTGTCACCGAGCTTATCCGTCACCCAGCTTTCATATCACCCAGCTCACCTGTCACCCAGCTCACCTGTCACCCAGCTCATCTGTCACCCAGCTCCCATATCACCAAGCTCACCTGCCACCCAGCTCTCATATCACCGAGCTCCCCTGTTACCCAGCTCACCTGTCACCCAACTCACCTGTCACCCAACTTTCATATCACCGAGCTCCCCTGTTACCCAGCTCACCTGTCACCCAGCTCACCTGTCACCCAGCTCACCAGTCACCCAGCTCCTCTGTCACCCAGCTCATCTGTCACCCAGCTCACCTGTCACCCAGCTCACCAGTCACCCAGCTCACCTGTCACCCAGCTCACCAGTCACCCAGCTCCTCTGTCAGCCAGCTCATCTGTCACCCAGCCACTTGTCACCCATCTTACCCGTCACCCAGCTTTCATATCAGCTAGCTCGCCTGTCACCGAGCTCACCTGTCACCCAGCTCATCTGTCACCCAGCTCACCAGTCACCCGGCTCACTTGTCACCCAGCTCACCTGTCACCCGGCTCACCTGTCACCCAGCTCACCTGTCACCCAACTCACCTGTCCCCCACCTCTCCTATCACAAAACTCTCCTCTCACGCAGCTCTCCTGTCAAACAGCTCTCCTGTCACAGTTTTTTCCTGTGGCTCTCCCACTGCTGTGACAGACTCATCGATCATACCTCAGGACGCATTTTCAAGTGGTAGGATTAAACCCCAGATAAGGGTAACCTATGGAAGTGGAGTGGCGGGTAGATTCAATTAGTCCTCGATGAGATATGACTTGTTTACCCAAAGCAAGTGAAGATTTAACTAAGCAAACTATGGCTAAGAAACCAGTCGCTAGTTAGACGACTCCCATCAATGCGGTTTGGATCGCACAGAGCATGCATAACACAAGAACGCCATGGTTTCCATACTGCACACATCTATAACCAGCCCAACGCTTTTTTGCTGATGGAAAAGAGAGTGATACTGACGATCAAGGTAACTTTTCCTAACTCAAATTCAAGTAGTGTGCAAGGCAAACTCAGACAGCCATATAAATATATATTATTCTATAACTTAAATAAATCCTGTGGCGATGTGTGATCTGTGAAAACAGGAAATGTAGATGACAGTAAGTTTGCAATAACAGGAAGTGTAGATGACAGCAAGGTTAGGTCATCCCGTAACCGGTGAGGTCATTGGGGCATACATGAAGACATCCTCACAACACCACGCCACCTTTCTCTCTCAGCGGCCGCTGCATGTGCCTCTTCTGGTCGCAGATTGATCCATTATTTAGTGTTGTCCTCCCACCTCTTTTTGGGACGACATCTTCGTCGTTTGCCTTGAACTTTTCCGTGGAGGATCGTACTTGCAAGACCATTTGATCTCGATATGTGACCGTACCAAGCGAGTTTCCTTCTTTTGACAAGTTGCCAAGAGGTCTTCAAAAGGCCCCATTGCTGTTGTAATTGTATCTCGTATTTCCTCATTTGTAACTCGATCTTTGTACGTGACGTTTGAATGTCTTCAGAAACATCTCATCTCCAAGGCCTATATCCTTCGCTGAAACTGTCCATGTCTCACAAGCAAAGACGAATACTGACAGGAATAGTGTACGCATAAATCTGGTTTTCATTCATAGTGCTAACGTTTATCTTGCCAGATTTTGTTAAGCCGTGCAAGCGCCGCTATTGTAATCCTGCAACAACAAACATGCACTACGGTGGGTAAGATGATTGTTTTTTACGTCAGAACTCGAAGCAGCAGCAGAACTCGACATCTAAGCTAACCATCAACCCCATAGCAGGACAAAGGGACAAATAAAAGTGCCTCAATGTAGCCTGCTTCGACCTTGCTTTGAATTGCATAACGCAGGTGGGAGTGATATCACCAAAATATTCCAAACAAAAGTAAAAAAAGAAACTGGAGGATATTGACAAGAACTTCTCATTTGAAACTAAGTTAAAACTAATGCAAACGGCATTCCTCTCTGTGTACATCTACGCATGTGAGAGTTGTACACTGCATGCTGAATTATAATGAAACATTCAGGTGACGGGGATGAGATACCTCAGACGGATACTTGGAACAACATACATGGACGGGGTCACAGATGTCAACGTACGCAGCACAATTACGGTCTATCGGATCTATCAAGATCTTCTATCAGTGATAAAAACACACAAACTTTAGTGGTATGGCCATGTAATACGATCTAGTGGACTATAAAACAAGATATTTAAAGGCACAGTTTATGACAAGTGAAATGGGATCGCCACAAGATGCACTAGACAGATGATGTTCGAAAGTGTGCTTGCAAAGCCTTGAAAGATACCGAGGCAATTGCGTTAAAAAGGCAGAGTTCTCAATAAATGACCAATGAAGCAGCAGCCATATGTGTTGCTCATATGTTGACGTCCTGGGCTACGGGAAAGACGATGAAAGGGCCACGACTGTCTTTGGCACATGACGACAATTGACTTTGGCACGTGACGAGATGACGACGACTGTCTATGGCACATGACGATATAATGACGATTGTCTTTGACACATGACGAGATGACGATGACTGTCTATGGCACATGACGATATGACGACGATTGTCTTTGACACGTGACGAGATGACGACAACTGTTTATGGCACATAACGAGATGACGACGATTGTCTTTGACTTGAGACAAGATGAGAATAATTGTCTTTGGCACGTGACGATATGGCGACGACTGTCTATGACACGTGACGATATGGCGACGACTGTCTATGACACGTGACAATAAGATGACGATTGTCTTTGATACGACACAAGATGACGACGATTGTCTTTGGCCCCTGCAATGTTAGAATACTCCAAGTCAGCACCGATGTTTGAAGACCAAATATTATGGTGGCTCTAGTGGCCAGAGCATTGATATTCTTCGATGTGGATACAGTGGCCCTAAGTAAGACATGACTGCCCAATGAGGGCCAGATCACATTAGCTGGAGGCTGTTATTTAGTCTTTATACTGGACGTGGCAGTACATAAAGGCACGAAAATGATGTCCGATTCGCCATCCGATCTCAATTCCTTCTCATCTTCGGGTTTTAAGGAATGTATAAAGACTCGACAGCTTTCCCTGGGAAAAATACATTATACTGATTAGCGATCATACCCCAACAATGACCAGTTGAGCTTAGGTAAAGGACACGTTCAACGAGGAACGGAACAGTTTTTTTTCTGTCGTTAGGTCTCAAGAACAAGAGACTGATTATCCTTAGTAAGATTGATGGTAGAATGGAGATCGACACTCAGGCATGGGAGGTAATTCTTAAAGCACAGGGCACAGGTAAACTCTGAGCTTGTATGTCCCAATTGACCTATTCATAACTGACACAAGTTGTCGCCTAACCACTCACAACAAAACGTCATGATGTAATTCGTAACTGACACAAATTGTCGCCTACCCACTCGCAACAAAACATCATGATGAATGCATCCTTGTGAAGCATAGTTATAAGGGCCAGACGAGACAGGTTCATGGAAGCCATGAAAACACCGTTCGTGGTACCACACATAACTTTAGAACCATGCCCGAGAAAGATAATTAAGAACGGTCTTTGTCCGTAGTTCTCAACAATGATCGATTTAAGAGGGTACCAAGCAAAGGTGAAGTTCTCACAGACACAAATGATAAAATAGTCACGTACTAGAGAAATCTCACGACATGTTGACGCGCGAGAAAACTGGACAGATAAAATAAATTAACCGAATCGCGGAAATGAATGTATATAAGCTGGGGGATCAGGGCACTTCGGATTAGACCACAGGACAGTAGACTACCGAGCAGTTGGTAGCTAGGACAGATCGAGAAGCTTCACCAAAGAGCGAGAAACATCAGCTGAAGTTGAGTAGTTATAACAGAGAGATAAAATAGCTCTAGTACTACAGATAAGTCACCGAACCAGACTCTAGTCACTGAGAGGGAAGATCTTGAAGACGCACTTGTAAGAATTTGACTGTGTTGTCCTGTTGATTCAAAGCTGACACCATGTCTAACGTGACGCTGATTCCTGAGTCCCTGGAGTGGCATTCGACTGTATACTAGTCAGAAGGAAACGTTTTACTTAAAACGACTAGAGGTCATTGACTTATGGACCTCAGTCTAACGGTAACAGAACCACTGTCGTCAACACGAGAACCTCTATCATCAACAACATTATTCCTGAGTTGGAGAACCACCACGGTGCAAAACCGATGTAGTCGTCGCAGAGTTCCTGACTAGACAACGAAGAAGAAGAACCAGAAGACATAATCGATGAAATCGTCTTCCCGACTTGAAGACGAGTCAAGAAAGTCAAAAGACCCAGACATGGCACAAGCTGAGAGGAAGAACTGAAGGCCATCAGGTGAGCGAGGACCAGAAGACTGGCAGTGAACAGTTAGCTAGACAATATTGGGTCAACTCAGATTGAGATAGGACTGTGATTGGAACATTAGCTAGAGATTATCAAGTAATAGAACCTGGGCTTAATTAGTACCAGAGAAATGTCAGTTCTATTTGCCAGAAATTCTTGTGAGCCATTATAGTTAGTTGAATGGTTGATGGACAATAGATTGCGATTCACGAGCCTAGTTTATTGCTGTAATGGGTATTATGTTTGTGTAATGAACGTTCATTTGCTTTTGCTGCAGTTACAATAATTGTTCGTATTTTCATTACGGTTGTGGGATAAGGAGTGATAGTTGTGTAACATTAAGTTAAGCTAAGATTGAGTTACATTTGTTTTATACAAAGGCTCCTAATTAATTATAAAATTACGAGAAGTAGAGCGAGAATTGGATATACAAATGAATGAAGTTATGCTTTATGCCAAATATTAGACAGACCGAAGGGTAATTGTGTCAACATTGTAGATCCCTATAGAGCCAACATGACGTCATCGGTGGCAAAGACTTGAGACGCCACTGAAAATGTAAATACTGAAAGCGCAGAAAGATTTTCAAAGATTTGTAGTCTGGCCAGCTCTGCTTGATTATAGTGATTACAAAAAAGGTCACTCTCAAAGATAATGTGTATTTTTCTTCTGCAGAGAATCGTGAACGCAAATCACGCAAGATCCCTAGATGAGAACGATGAAGACATCCTGCCCATACTGGTGGTAGAAAGATATTTGTTGTACTGATTCAATTAGCACGACTCCACCAATACATTCAGAAAGGCAGTTCGGCAATATGTGCACAATTGATCAGATCAGGAAAAAGCGAAAGAAAATGCAATATTCCTAGCACAGCAATTAAGATGATGAAATCCAGAGATTACAGAGATACAAATATCTCAAATCACTTTCACAGTTCCACCATTGCAACCTCTGACCGTTTATCTTATCATGTGACAAATGCTAATGGCGCATCACTATTAACCGACAACGTTCACATTCTAGAACGTTGGTAAACCACCTCTAAAATGTCTCTCAACCATCAGTGAACAAACCATGGACAACCACAATCAGTGATACTCGTACGCTTGACACCTCCACAAAAGCGGTTCAGGAATAAACAGTGTCCAGTGGGAGAGCCAATGTGAGAAATGTTATTTCTGCTGAAGTTTACAAATCAGAAGAACACGTGGAGCTACATAAGGTGAAACCTATTTCATTCAATTTCGATGAAGGATAAATACCACAGGAACTGAGTGATACCACCATTGATCGAATGCTCAAGCTCAAGATCTATTGTTAATCATATGATTATCACATGTGAATCTCTCGCCTGTTAATCACTGGTCAAAAAGGAGCTATAGTTTTTCTGTTCAGCCTAATGAACCATCTTAAGAAGAGATAAGCCCAGAGTCAGTGTGGTTTCAAAGTGGGTCGTGGAACAGTCGACATGATGTTTCCAGAAAATCAAATCTTGGTAAAATTCCAGAAGCAGAATCGTGACTTGTAGATAATATGGGTTGACTTGACCAAAACTGTTGACATTGTTAACAAGGACAGAATCTAGAAAATCATGGCGAACTACACAAAGTGCTCACGACATTGAACGCAACACAAGGTATTATCGCTGATGCTTTGAGAAAGTACAGATTGTGCAACATCCCAGCAATCGAATCCAAACAGGTGAGTCCAACATCCAATAGAGTCAGTAAAGTCAGGATCTTTACAGCCATGTGCGATCACGTGTTCCAATTCAGTTCTGATACTGTCGCTATCTTCGCGGGCAATAGACTACTATTATAAAAGCTAGCCGTGCCAGTACCTCAGAAATAATACGTCTATAGTTGTCTTGAATATACTATCAACTATTGCACTGAAGATGAAATCTGAAACTTACATTTTAGTTTAAACGTTCCATGGATACGGGTGCAACGGAAGAAGCTATTTTTATATTTTCAGTTTCCAATAACGATGACTCCGCTAATTATAATTTATATTTATTTTAAAAGTCCAATGGAATCAGATGAGCTGATCGCAAGTGGCGCGTCATATGTCGCATCGAGTATTCACGTTACTATGCAACATCATTACCACGCAATGTTGACAATACGTGAAAGTTAGTTGTAAGAGTAATGCACAAAAATTGAAAACATGTTTGGCCCTTGTCGGCTAACAAAGACTAGTCACCGAGAGGGAACATCTCGACCAACCACTTTGTTGAGTGGTAAAGACTGCCAACCCAAACAAGCACTTGTAAGCATTTGACAGGCGAATCGTCGCTGAAACCTTGTCACATGTGAAGTTGAATTCTCAGTTCCTGAAGTGGCAATCAACTACATACTAGTCACAAAAAGGCGTGTTTTCTTTAAACACGACGCTGCAGTTCCGACAACCTGTTATGACAAAGGTGTTCTTGACCTGACACCCACATTATAAGAGCCACTGTCGTCGACACGAGAATCGCTAACACCATAGACATTATTCATGTTTGGAGAAATCCCCACTGTGCAAGAACCGCTGTATTTGTTCGCATAGTTTCTGACAAGAAGACGAGATAGGAGGTTCAGAAGACCTAGACACTGCAGAAGTGAGGAAGAACTGAGGCCACCAGACGAGAGAGGACCAGCAGATTGGAATCAGGCAAAAACCATTTAGCTAGATAGTCAGTTTGTGACAACTATAGAGCGACAAGAATGGTAATGTAGCAGGAATATTAGCTAGGAATGATCAAGCAATAGGACCTGGTGTTTATTCAGTACGAGAGAAAGACCTGTGCTATTTGCACGAACATCTTGGTGGACATTTGATTTAATATAAGTTAACTTACACGAGCCTTGGTTTTTGTTATAACAGGATTGGTGTTTGAAAAATTAACATTCATTTGTTATTGCAACAGCTCAAATAATTGTTAGAGTATTTTTATTATTATTGTGAGTTAAGGAGTGATAATTGAAAAAAGAAGGTAGAAAGGAGAGCAATCTGTTACAATCTCTCGTTGTGATCGTTTTCAAACTGTTTCTGTCATTTGCTTTGAAGCCTTTTCCAACTAATTCAAAATAATTAAGGCTCTGTCTGAACTAAATCTCTCAATACAATCGTGATGTTCTTTCATAATCCATCTGTCTCTTCTCTCTTTCTCTCTATCTCTCTCTCTTTCTTTCTCCCTTTCTCTCTATCTCTTTCTTTGTAACGCTCTTTCTTCCAAACTCCAGAAAGTTTCAAGTATAATTTTAAGTAAGTCTAAAGACTGACCTATCGAACGTTGAAAAGCTCTCTCTAATTATCTCTCAATTTCCTTTGCTTTTCTTCTGTAATCATCGAAAACTAGTTACATCTGTATTCATTGCGAAATAATTTTGATTTTGCTTCTAGAGCTTTCTGTCAAACCAAGACAGGGTACTTACTACACACTTCGAAGGTTGTTCATATGTGTAAATTAATGGAGTGATGTCTAGCCCAGATTATGTCTATGTAAGCCACCGTTGGTTTAGACCACACTGTTAGAATACTGCTTCTACGTGCTCTCTTTGTGGCACTAGTTCTTAGCTCGGAATCGTCACGTACCCTATCGTACCCATAAATCATTCGTTTCATAACACAGTGTGTCACCCCCAGTACGAATTATCCAAGAATCTGGGCTCTATTATAAGGGCATAGTTTCTCGCAAATGTAACGTCGGTATGTGACCTACTTTCAATGTCGTCCACCACAAATTCCTCACTGTCTTTCATATCTCCAAATGAAATATAAGCAATGTTTTCAATTCTATCTCTTGACTTGGATTAATCTTGTCGGTCCTTTTACTCGAACTGTACAGGATCAGACGCAACCACTTCAACACTTTCTGCCAGGAGTTGATTGTTCTCTTCAGCTGGCTTTCTGATAGGCCTACTAAATAAATATAACTTTGGCTAGGCCGATATAGTTGTTAATGAGTTGAGAATGACGAATCCTGCATCATCATTATTAGGGGGTTAATGTGGCGGGAGGGGGGTGGGGGTCCAGAAAGGGAAGAGATGATCGAATTGACCGGGGAAGAGATGATCGAATTGACCGGGTACATGACCAAATGGGAAACAGAACATACTGGCTACACAAAAAACGATGCCTATTACCAGTTGAACAGAAAAGAGCAGGTCGTGGTCTTCAGACTTCGCACTGGCCACAACAGACTCAGTTACCACCTATTCAACAAATTGAAGATAGGTGGCACTGACGAATGCTCCTGTGGTACCGGGACAATGACCGCTGAACATCTGCTGCAAAACTGCCCGACATACGAGGATCAGAGAAAGCAGATGTGGCCATCACCAGTGGCAACACTAGACAAGCTCAATGGCAGTGTCGACAGCCTCAGGATGACCGCTGCTTTTTTAGAAAAAATACAGGTTGACGTCTGACAGAGTACGAAGAAGAAGAAGGAGAAGAAGAAGAAGAAGAAGAAGAAGAAGAAGAAGAAGAAGAAGAAGAAGAAGAAGAAGAATTGACCGGAGAAGAGATGATCGGAATGACGGCGGAACAGATGATCGGATTGACCGGGGAAGAGATGATCGGATTGATGGGGAAAGAGATGATTGGATTGACGGCGGAAGAGATGATCGGATTGACGGCGGAAGAGATGATCGAATTGACGGCGGAAGAGATGTTCGGATTGACGGGAAAAGAGATGATCGGATTGACGGGGACAGAGATGATCGGATTGTTGGCGGAAGAGATGATCGGATTGACGGGAAAAGAGATGATCGGATTGACGGGGAAAGAGATGATCGAATTGACGGCGGAAGAGATGTTCGGATTGTCGGCGGAAGAGATGATCGGATTGACGGGGAAAGAGATTATCAGATTGACGGGGAAAGAGATGATCGGATTGATGGGGAAGAGATGATCGAATTGACGGGGAAAGAGATGATGGGATTTACGGGAAAAGAGATGAGAGTTTTGAAAGACATTAATGGGCGGGTTTAGTGGGACGAGACTGCTGCGAGGGGGAAATATATGGGTACGTGTCTAGAGAGAGGGGGGGGGGGTTGTGAAAGGATAAGAGACTGGCAGGTTGAAAAGGGAAGAGATGGACAGATTCGGTGATAGGAAGAGATTAGTGAGTTAAGGGAGGGAGGAGGACAGATTGGCGAGGTGAGGGAAGAGACAGGTGATTTAATGAGAAGTGGGTAGTGAGGCAGGAGGAGGGGATAGTGGCCATGTTTGGAAGACTAGTGGTTTAATGGTGAGGGGATGGTGAAGGAGGGAAACAGTTTGGTGGTTTGATTGAAAGAGACCAGCAGGTTGAGAGGAGGCAAAATCGATGCAGAAAGGTGGATTGAGCTGTGAAGGTGTGATATGTTAGAGGACAGTTAACTACATTTGAGTATATATTCGACACTGTATTCTGCCCATTACCTTAACCATAGGACCGACTGTACTCTGTTCATTGCCTTAAAAATATGCCCAATACTGCATTTCGCCCCACCATAACCATAGGTCCGACACTGTAATTCGCCCCGTGTCCTTACCATGTCTGACACTGCATTTTACCCCGTGTCCTTACCATAGGTCCGACACTGCATTTCACCCCATGTCCTTGCCATAGGTCCGACACTGTATTTCCCCCCGTGTCCTTACCATAGGTCCGACACTGCATTTCACCTCCACCCTAACCATAAATCCGACACTCCATTTCGCTCTCACAATAAACATGTGTCGAGCACTGTATTTTGCCCCACCCTAACCATAGGTCCGACACTGTATTTCTCTCCACCCTAACCGTAGTTCCGACACTGCAGTTCGCCCCACCCTAACCATAAATCCGACACTCCATATTTCCCCCGTGTCCTTGCCATAGGTCCGACACTGCATTTTACCCCGTGTCCTTACCATAGGTCCGACACTGCATTTCGCCCCACATTAACCGTAGGTCCGACACTGTATTTCGCAAACCTTAACCATAGTACCGATACTGTATTTCGCCCTTTACAACAACCCATGTTCATGAAGCTTGCATCCAATTGAGCGCAATGGTTTCCAGTACCATTCACAACCCTCTTTAATTGCCGTTGAGAAATGTGATAATGGCCCCATTCTTTCCATCCTGCATGTCACTCGTGTCAAGTTAAGGCCCTACACAACAAATGGTCCGTAGAACTGTCCTCGCACTTCATCTTTGTCAAATTGCCCACAAACGAACGGGCATGTCCTTCTACAACTCTCTAGCCTATTCCAATGTTATACTTTTATTAACTTGTTTCTATACCATGTTGTTATGCTCTCCATAATCTGCTCTTCCTCTGTCTGTCTGTCTCTCTCTCTCTATTACTATCTATCTATCTATCTATCTATCTATCTATCTATCTATCTATCTATCTATCTATCTATCTATCTATCTATCTATCTATCTATATATCTATCTATCTATCTATCAATCTATCTATCTATCTATCTATCTATCTATCTATCTATCTATCTATATATCTATCTATCTATCTATCTATCTATCTATCTATCTATCTATCTGTCTATCTATCTATCTATCTATTTATCTATCTATTTATCTATCTATCTATCTATCTATCTATCTATCTATCTATCTATCTATATATCTATCTGTCTATCTATCTATCTGTTTATTTATCTCCTTTTCTTTGTCGATTTCGGAAATTTTTTTAAAGAATTTTGCGTTATGGTGCACTGTGATCGAGAACTCGTCTGTGTATGGAATGACAACATACAGTGAAACTAAGTACAGCGTTGAACATTCTCATTAGTTTTTTTCAACTGAATCGGTGGAGATCTTAACATTCTTCTAGAAAATCGCATTCTGTGATCATAGCAAAAAACCCACAAAATATATAATGGCATACACAAGACTTCTACTGAACTATATCCTCGAGTGACCAATGTTATCAAACATCTAATTAAGTAGTTATGACTGTTTAATAATGGACACAACCAACAACAATTAACAGAAAGGAAGGTAACACAGAAAAAATCGCAGTAGATTAAACAAAACAAAGGGTGTACGTCAATAAACAACACTTACAGGTGCGATGTCACTCTACACAACACTTACAGACGAAACGTCACTCTACAGAGCACTTGCAGGTGAGACGTCACTCCACACAACACCTACAGGTGTGACCTAAAGATGAGGCGTCACTCTACACAACACTTACATGTGAGACATACAGGGGAGCCCTCACTCCACACAACACTTACAGGGGAGACGTCACTCCATTCAACACTTACAGTTGAGACGTATATGTGAGACGTCATTCCACACATGTCCACTTCAAAATGCCAGAAATGTTTAAATATTTTATCATACCCACTTTTGTATCTGCAGTATTAGATCAATACATATTTAGTTACGTCGACCAGTGACTGCGCACACGCTCGGTAACTATACGATGAATTCGTGATATCAACACTTGATGGTAAACTGTGCTTGCACTGTGTAATTATCGACCTTGCGATATCCTCTAGCGGTAACCCACATTTCGCGATTAGATATAATCGGGAAAGTCCATTCCATCTGTATTACATATCAGAACAGTTCTAAATTTAGCTGTATCAAGCGCATATATGTCAGACGTTGATACACCTACACACATACAATTGTTGTGTTCATGGTAGAACTTATCTTCAAGTCTTATAACAGGTAAGTAAGCTAGTTGACGTGATGATAATGTTGATAATTTCCTATGTTATGATATTATAAATAATGTGATGTTTATTTCGGGGTACATATAACATGTCTTAAGGTCGTATCTTTCCTTGGGGTATTTGAGCAAAATTTAATGTAAAAACCCCGAAATTTTGAGTCATATAACTTCTGGTATTTACGTTGATCGATTATCGACGAGACATGGTTGCATGAGTTATAGATCTCCTAGTTTGTTTGTGCACTATTTAGGGCTACTAACTGTTTTCAGTTATGATACTCCTGAAAAATGTGCATTATTTAGAGCAGTCGTATGATCCATAGAACTGTGTCTCTACAGAAGTACATGTCTTCGTGTGATTTTGGGCACATAAACGATATCATAAACTGCGTTCTTCTTGGACGTATGTGTATCATTTAGTGCAAAGTCATGATTTATTAGGCTTTATAACACTGCAATATACATAATGTATTGGGCTTTATAACACTGAAGTATACATAATGTATTGGGCTTTATAACACTGAAGTATACATAATGTATTGGGCTTTATAACACTGCAGTATATATGAGTTGTTCGGCTTTATAATACTGAAGTAAACACGTTTTGTTGCGCGTTATAAACCTGAAGTATATAAGTTTTGTTGCGCGTTATAAACCTGAAGTATACAAGTTTTGTTGCGCTTTATAAATCTGAAGTATACAAGTTTTGTTTCGCGTTATAAACCTAAAGTAAACACGTTTTGTTGCGCGTTATAAACCTGACGTATACAAGTTTTGTTGCGCGTTATAAACCTGAAGTATACAAGTTTTATTGCGTGTTATAAACCTGAAGTATACACGTTTTGTTGCGCGTTATAAACCTGAAGCATACAAGTTTTGTTGCGAGTTATAGACCTGAAGTATACACGTTTTGTTTAGTGTTATAAACCTAAGTATACACGTTTTGTTGAGTGTTATAAAACTGAAGTATACAAATTTTGGTGGGCGTTATAAACCTGAAGTATACATGTTTTGTTGAGCGTTATAAGCCTGAAGTATACAAGTTTTGTTGAGTGTTATAAACCTGAATTAAACATGGTGTATTGAGCTTTATAACATGGAAGAATATGCTCATCAATCAATCAAAACATTTCAGTCCCCTATGAAGCATACTTTCTTCATACTCGCAGTCATTATCTACAGACCAGTTTGTTTGATCGACAGTTGTTACATGATGGTGTAGCATGGTTTAAATCTAACCATACCTAAGTCACTGTTTACGATATGCCTGGCAGCTTACGGTCTTACTGTTGTTTGCTCCACATTTAGGTAACGGTAAGACTTGCAATGTCTGATCATTGTTGACCAGAAATCTAAGATTTCTTGAGTTATACATCTTTTGACATCTGTGCACTTTCTTGAGTACACTTACCAATAATAATAATGTCCGACACTGCATTTCACCCCGTGTCCTTACCATAGGTCCGACACTGCATTTTCCCCCGTATCCTTACCATAGATCTGACACTGCATTTCGCCGCCACCTTACCATAAATCCGACGCTCCATTTCGCTATCACAATAAACATGTGTCGAACACTGTATTTTGCTCCACAATAACCATAGGTCCGACACTGTATTTCTCTCCACCCTAACCATAGGTCCGACACTGCAGTTAGCCCGGCCATAACCATAGGGCGGACACTGTATTTCACCCCATGCCCTTACCATAGGTCCAGCACTGTATTTCAGCCCATGTCCCTACCATAGGTCCGACCCTGCATTTCACCTCGTGTCCTTACCATAGGTCCGACACTGCATTTTACCCCTTGTCCTTACCATAAATTCGACACTGCATTTCGCCCCCACAATAAACATGAATCCAACACTGTATTTCGCACCACCAACAAAAACATAGGTCCGACACTGTATTTCCTCCGTGTCTTTACCATAGGTCCGACACTGCATTTTACCCCGTGTCCTTACAAAAAGGTCCGACAGTGCATTTCGCCTCCACAATAAACATGGGTCCGACACAGCATTTCGCACCACATTAACCGTAGGTCCGACACTGCATTTCGCCCCCACCCTAACCATAAATCCGATACTGCATTTCACCCCACATAAACCATAGGTCCGACACTGTATTTCGCCCATCTCAACCATAGGTCCGACACTGTATTTCGCACCTTACAACAACCCATGTTCATGAAGCTTGCATCCAATTGAGCGCAATGGTTTCCAGTACCATTCACAACCCTCTTTAATTGCCGTTGAGAAATGTGATAATGGCCCCATTCTTTCCATCCTGCATGTCACTCGTGTCAAGTTAAGGCCCTACACAACAAATGGTCCGTAGAACTGTCCTCGCACTTCATCTTTGTCAAATTGCCCACAAACGAACGGGCATGTCCTTCTACAACTCTCTAGCCTATTCCAATGTTATACTTTTATTAACTTGTTTCTATACCATGTTGTTATGCTCTCCATAATCTGCTCTTCCTCTGTCTGTCTGTCTCTCTCTCTATTGCTATCTATCTATCTATCTATCTATCTATCTATCTATCTATCTATCTATCTATCTATCTATCTATCTATCTATCTATCTATCTATCTATATATCTATCTATCTATCTATCTATCTATCTGTATATCTATCTATCTATCTATCTATCTATATATCTATCTATCTATCTGTCTATCTATCTATCTGTTCATTTATCTCCTTTTCTGTGTCGATTTCTGAATTTTTTAAAAGAATTTTGCGTTATGGTGCACAGTGATCGAGAACTCGTCTGTGTATGGAATGACAACATACAGTGAAACTAAGGACAGCGTTGAACATCCTCATTAGTGTTTTCAACTGAATCGGTGGAGATCTTAACATTCTTCTTGAAAATCGCATTCTGTGATCATAGGAAAAAACCCAGAAAATATATAATGGCATACACATGACTTCTACAGAACAATATCCTCGAGTGACCAATGTTATCAAACATCTAATTAAGTAGTTATGACTGTTTAATAATGGACACAACCAACAACAATTAAGAGAAAGGAAGGTAATCACAGAAAAATTAGCAGTAGATTAAACAAAACAAAGGGTGTATGTCAATAAACAACACTTACAGGTGCGACGTTACTCTACACAATACTTACAGATGAAACGTCACTCCACACAGCACTTGCAGGTGAGACGTCACTCCACGCAACACCTACAGGTGTGACCTAAAGATGAGGCGTCACTCTACACAACACTTACATGTGAGACTTACAGGGGAGCCCTCACTCCACACAACACTTACAGGGGAGACGTCACTCCATTCAACACTTAAAGGTGAGACTTATATGTGAGACGTCACTCCACACATGTCCACTTCAAAATGCCAGAAATGTTTAAATATTTTATCATACTCACTTTTGTATCTGCAGTACTAGATCATTACATATTTAGTTACGTAGACCAGTGACTGCGCACACGCTCGGTAACTATACGATGAATCCGTGATATCAACACTTGATGGTAAACTGCGCTTGCACTGTGTAATTATCGACCTTGCTATATCCTCTAGCGGTAACCCTCATTTCAGGTATTACCCACCGATTGCTAAAACACGGTGCTGTGTTTTCCCGATAAGAAACCGAATAAATAAAGTTCCGCGATTAGATATAATCGTGAAAGTCCATTCCATCTGTATTACATATCAGAACAGTTCTAAATTTAGCTGTATCAAGAGTATTTATGTCAGACGTTGATACACCTACGCACATACAATTGTTGTGTTCATGGTAGAACTTATCTTCAAGTCTTGTAACAGGTAAGTAAGCTAGTTGACGTGATGATAATGTTGATAATTTCCTATGTTATGATATTATATATAATGTGATGTTTCTTTCGAGGTAAATATAACATGTCTTAAGGTCGTATCTTTCCTTAGGGTATTTGAGCAAAATTTAATGTAAAAACCACGATATGTTGAGTCAAATAACTTTTGGTATTTACATTGATCGATTATCGACGAGTCATGGTTGCATGAGTTGTAGATCTCCTAGTTTGTATGTGCACTATTTGGGGCTGCAAACTGTTTTCAGTTATGATACTCCTTAAAAATGTGCATTATTTAGAGCAGGCGTATGATCCGTAGAACTGTGTCTCTACAGAAGTGCATGTCTTCGCGTGATTTTGGGCACATAAACGATATCATAAACTGCGTTCTTCTTGGACGTATGTGTATCATTTAATGCAAAGTCATGATTTATTGGGCTTTATAACACTGCAATATACATAATGTATTGGGCTTTATAACACTGAAGTATACATGATGTATTGGGCTTTATAACACTGAAGTATACATAATGTATTGGGCTTTATAACACTGAAGTAGACATAATGTATTGGGCTTTATAACACTGCAGTATACATGATGTATTGGGCTTTATAACACTGCAATATACATAATGTATTGGGCTTTATAACACTGAAGTATACATAATGTATTGGGCTTTATAACACTGAAGTATACATAGTGTATTGGGCTTTATAAGACTGAAGTAGACATAATGTATTGGGCTTTATAACACTGCAGTATACATGATGTATTGGGCTTTATAACACTGCAATATACATAATGTATTGGGCTTTATAACACTGAAGTATATATGAGTTGTTCGGCTTTATAATACTGAAGTAAACCCGTTTTGTTGCGCGTTATAAACCTGAAGTATACAAGTTTTGTTGCGCGTTATAAACCTGAAGTATACAAGTTTTGTTGGGCGTTATAAACCTGCAGTATACACGTTCTGTTGCGCGTTATAAACCTGAAGTATACAAGTTTTGTTGCGAGTTATAAACCTGAAGTAAACATAGTGTATTGAGCTTTAAAACATGGAAGTATTTGCTCATCAATCAATCAAAACATTTCAGTCCCCTATGAAGCATACTGGCTTCATACTCGCAGTCATTATATACAGACCAGTTTGTTTGACCGACAGTTGTTACATGATGGTGTAGCATGGTTTAAATCCAACCATACCTAAGTTACTGTTAACGATATGCCTGGCAGGTTACTGTTTTACTGTTGTTTGCTCCACATTTAGGTAACGGTAAGACTTGCAATGTCTGATCATTGTTGACCAGAAATCTAAGATCTCTTAAGTTATACATCTCTTTACATCTGTGCACTTTCTTGAGTACACTCACCAATAATTCTTGGACGTTGTCTCTCATGTGCGTGTATACATCATTTACTGCACAGTAACAAGCAAACTCTAGAATTAAATCTCCTTCTTGGAGACTTCACTATTTTTATGTTTATAGCCGGGTGTCACAAATAGTAGTTTCCATGACAAAATAATTGTACAGACAAAACACGAAAGATAAAGGCAACAATATACACCAACATAAACATTGTATATAGAAGATGACAGCCACAATATAATTAAAGTTATTGACACTTTAAAAGAAACAAGATTATTTACATGGTTCAACGACATATTTTTTGCCTTAGTTATTTCAATTCAAATACACATTTCTAACGCCATTTCTCAGTTATGCATCTCTGAGTGCGCAGTTAATCAGCAGGTCTGTAGTTGATCACTAATTGGATATTACACTCTGAGTCTCCCAGTGTGATCTAAGATGTTCAGAACATTGTCAACTCATATTGCTTGTATAGTTTTACCAGTCATATTTCTTTGCACCGATGCTTTGTACCGATAATAATGAACATAGTTGAGTCGTTTCACACTGACATGAAAGGCTTCATCAACTTTGACGGAGGAGTTTGCAATCAAGTGTGGAGTAAAACAAGACTGTGCACTTCTTCAAACTCTTTTTAGAATATATTTCTCACACTTCTTGAAGCATGCCTTCCGTTACCAGGATAGTGGTATGTTCATTCATTCTTGCACAGATTGTGGCCTTTGCAATGTCCAAAGGCTGAAAGCCAAGACCAAAATAAACAGGGTGTTGATCCCAGAACTGCTCTATGCGGATGATGCCGCAAATACGACTCACTGAGAGGACGATGCCACAAATACGACTCACTGAGCGGGGGATGCCACAAATACGACTCACTGAGAGGGGGATGCCACAAATACGACTCACTGAGAGGGGGATGCCACAAATACGACTCACTGAGCGGGGGATGCCACAAATACGACTCACTGAGAGGGGGATGCCACAAATTCGACTCACTGATAGTAGGATGCCACAAATACGACATACTGAGATTGGATGCCGTAAATACGACTCACTGAGAGGGGGATGCCACAAAAACGACTCATTCAAAGAAGACATTGCGTAGCTTATTATTTGTATTTTCTTATGCCTGCTATGAGTTTGGGTTTACAATTAACAAAATGAAAACACGAGTTTAGGTCCAGGGTGCATACAAGGCACAAGTAATCTCCATTGATGATGAGGATTTCGCGGTAGTACACCACTTTACATACCTGAGATCCTCGGTCAATAATAGAGTATCCCTTTACCAAGAGATGAATATCAGGCTAGGCAAGAAAGCAGCGACAATAATGAGCAGGTTAACAAAAGGGGTCTGGGAGAACAGAATACTCACTATTAAAACAAAAACACGTGTTTACTAGGTTTGTGTCCTCAGCACCCTTCTTTATGACAGGTGGACATGGTCTAACTACGTGTATCAAGAAAGGAGGCTAAACATTTATCACATCAGGTGCCTGCGCAGAAGTCTAGGGTTGAGTGGCAAGACACGATTACCAGCGCAGGGGTGTTGGAGAGAACAGGCACTGTCAAAATGTTGTCTTTGCTTAGTCTTCGAAGACTCCTATGGCTGAGATACACTCGGAGAATGGAACACGGCAGAATACCAAAAGATCTTCTTCATAGGGAATTACAGTTGCGGTTAAGACGTCATAGAACATGTTCCATCGAGGGGCAAAATTGTACATGTAATACAGACACAGGAGAAACTGAATGCTAATAGCCTAAGGACTCAGCTTTTGAGAAGACACGCCTCACCATGCGATGCCCTAAACGGTTTTGACTTTCCTTGCATACACTGTGTAAGACGCTTCTCTGCCCGGATTGGTCTTACGAGTCACATTCGTTATCGTCATGAAATGTAGCTACATCCCTTTTTTTCAAATCACAACTACTATCGTCTGACAAGAAAAAGCCAATCAATTTCTTTATTCGGTACTAGTTTATTTGTTTTTTCTTTTACTTGTATCACGAAATTTAGACAGTGAAGCTGCTTGCTCCGTCCCAGAAGACTGCTTAGAAATAATTTGCATGTGTCAAAGTGAATTTATTGTACACGATAAGCTTGCTACGCGCTTGCACAGCACTCTTTAGATTGCATGTAAAACGTTCAGTAGGTGATCAGTTTTGGGACTATAGTCCGTCTTTTAATTCATAAACAGGATCAGAAACAAATTTCTACTAAACTGCAAGCAACTCCAAATGATTTGTCGCATGCAGCTTAAGAAAATCCATGACGTTAAGTAAATATTATTTTCTATTAGAAATTTGATGTATTTTGAACAATAGTATTATTAGGCTATATTAAAAACAACCTCACTGAATGGGACATCATTTTAACATGAGTACGGTACACAGTCGTGCTGTTTTAAAAATATATATTTTAACATTCAAATACGCTGAGTACAAATAAATTCCTGATTTCCCCTTAAACCAATTAGGAACTTTGTCGATTGCAGAAAACAACCACGGTCATTCATGCGAAACTGTCGTTCAATTATTACGATGATATAATTTGTGGTGGGGTTATTGTGACATGTAATTGCTTTTTCAAAAATTACATTGATATTAATTTGAAAATGAGTTATAAGTGTACATTAAAACAATGCAGAATGTTACCGTTTTACTATACACGTTTTTACGCAAGAAATCTAAGATGGGTAATTTATTTTGCGATGTTCATGACACAGGGAAACTAACGCAATAAGCGCTGGGTCTGGGTAGATAATCTTTTTCCTTTGGATTGTACAGGACTCATACGACACCCATATCAAAACTTAATTTAATTCAACGTCTCTATACAGGTTTTAGAAAACTCTTCAAAGACGGTATACAACCAGTTTCATTTACGTCACCTTGCTCTAAAAGCTATGCGCATCCAGTTTATTCTTAAATGCATTAATTGTCCCTGCCTCCACTATCTCCCGTGGCAATGCATTCTAAGCAGACACCACTCTCTGTCTAAAAAATTCCTAATATCTAATCTGGACCTCTCTTTAGTTCATTTGTAGCTATGCCTTCTTGTTATTGTGGGTGGATGTATTTTAAAAGAACTTGTTATAGTCTAATTTATCCACTCCTCTGATCATCTTATAAACCTGAATTAAGTCACCACGAATTCTTCTCTCTTCTAGACACTGTAGGCCGGTTTTTCTGAGTCGTTCCTCATAACTGTAATTCGGGAATCACACTATCAGCTTTGTCCATTTGTTTGTATTCTTTCCAGCATGTTTATATCCCCTCTATTATAAAGACTCCACACTTGTACACAGTACTCCAATCTAAGTCTAACTAATGCTTTATGCACTTTATACCCCTATCACTTCCTTGCTCCTATGTTTAATATTTTTTTTTATCATACATAACATTGCATTTGCATTTTTCACTGCTACCTGAACTTGATCACTCATCCTTCATGTATGATCTACGATAACCCGTAGGTCCCTTTCCTTATCTATCTTTTAAATATTGTTCTCTCCCATTCTGTAATTATGGTCCATATTGTATCTACCCATGTGGATGACTGTATATGTATCTACATTGAACTCCATTTGCCAGCTTACAGACTAAGCAATGAAGGAAAAGGAAATTTGACAATTTCGACAGAGATGTCATAAAACGGGAAATTTTGAAAATGTAGACAAAAAATGTAATTGTTACTCTCCGTTAACTAAAATTAACATTCCAATCCGACTGAAGTATTGAAATTTCCAAAAATTCTCTTTGGAAAATTGTAAGAACAGCCGGCTACACATACAGGACAATTTGAGGCAACACAGAAACATTACAAATGAAAGCGACATTTGATTGAAGCCAGAAGTAAATACCTGAGACAGATACTGGGACCGTGTAGGCTGGTTATGATATTGTATACTTGGACGAATCATGCGTCAACGCTCACCACACATTATGGTGAAGAATAGCAATCAGTTGACGATGGACAGAAAATACGAATTTAAAGCAGCAAATGGCAGCGCATTATACTAACGTATGCCGGAGGCAGGTAAAATGGACTTGTCCATGACGCTGAAAATATTTTCCAATCCAAAAGTACCGACGGTAGAGACTACCGCTCTGAAATGAATGGACATATGTTTAGGCACTAGATTACAAATTATATGCATCCATGTCTGGATAGACCGTCATGTCTAATAATGGGTAATGCATCTTCTCATAATGCAGTATCAGAGGAAGACAAAGTACCAACTGCATCAAATACGAAAGCTCAAATTAGGACATGGCCAGCTAAAAGAAAAAGTGATTTTCGACGACACGTTTTTGAAGCCAGAGTTGTTGCAACGTGTGAGGAAGACAATTAAAATCTTCTTCTATATTTAAGCTGTAGCGAGTAATCAGATATTGTTGTTCACATCAGTTGGAGCGACCAGTCAGATCTTGTTTACATCAGTTGGAGCGACCAGTCAGATCTTGTTTACATCAGTTGGAGCGACCAGTCAGATCTTGTTTACATCAGTTGGAGCGACCAGTCAGATCTTGTTTACATCAGTTGGAGCGACCAGTCAGATCTTGTTTACATCAGTTGGAGCGACCAGTCAGATCTTGTTTACATCAGTTGGAGCGACCAGTCAGATCTTGTTTACATCAGTTGGATGGATAAATAATATCTTCTTGTCTACATCAGTGTTAGCGACCAGTAAGATCTGGTCTACATCAGTGGGACCGACCAGATAGATCTTGTCTACAACATTGTGTGCGACCAGTCAGATCTGGTCTACATCAGTGGGACCGACCAGTTACATCTTGTCTACATCAGTGGTTGCGACCAGTCAGACCGTGTCTACATCAGTTGGAGCGACCAGTCAGATCTTCTTCTTTACATCAGTTGGAGCGACCAGTCAGATCTTGTCTACATCAGTGGGAGCGACCAGTCAGATCTTGTCTACATCAGTGGGAGCGACCAGTAAGATCTTGTCTACATCAGTGGGAGCGACCAGTCAGATCTTGTCTACATCAGTTGGAGCGACCAGTCAGATCTTCTTCTTTACATCAGTTGGAGCGACCAGTCAGATCTTGTCTACATCAGTGGGAGCGACCAGTCAGATCTTGTCTCAATCAGAAGAAGCGACCAGTCAGATCTTGTCTCCATCAGTAGAAGCGACCAGTCAGATCTTGTCTCCATCAGTAGAAGCGACCAGTCAGATCTTGTCTCAATCAGAAGAAGCGACCAGTCAGATCTTGTCTCCATCAGTAGAAGCGACCAGTCAGATCTTGTCTCCATCAGTAGAAGCGACCAGTCAGATCTTGTCTCCATCAGTAGAAGCGACCAGTCAGATCTTGTCTTCATCAGTAGAAGCGACCAGTCAGATCTTGTCTCCATCAGTAGAAGCGACCAGTCAGATCTTGTCTCCATCAGTAGAAGCGACCAGTCAGATCGTGTCTCCATCAGTAGAAGCGACCAGTCAGATCTTGTCTCCATCAGTAGGAGCGACCAGTCAGATCTTCTTCTTTACATCAGTGGGGGCGACACTTTAAGAATCCAACCAAAATGAAAGCTTATTTTCTTGCTATTATTTATTTCTATCAGATGAACAATGATAACTTCAACTATATTTTTCTTTCTTTTTTGTTTAAAGGCAATGGAACAATTTCAATCAAGGTATAGCATATTTAACCGCAAGCTGGACACTATCATCACGTCTTTGCCAGAGGTGTACACTAAAGAAGCTCCTACTGAGCTTGAACACGCAACGTTAATCCCGAAATTTTTACCAGTTGATGACCCAGATTTCGCTGCTGCGAACATGCAGAACCTGGCATTGAAGTTCACAGTCGTATCCTATGCAACAAAAATGTTCATTCACAAAGTAGAACTGTACATCAAGGACAAGTCTCAGAGTTCGAGGGCAAAGCGCGAAAAACGGTTCAAGAAGCTGCTCTGGCACTTGGGCTCGTTGACCATGCAGATATCGGGTCTAATCATTTTACCCGATGAACAAGTCATAGGTAGGTAGGTAGGTAGGTAGGTAGGTAGGTAGGTAGGTAGGGAGGTAGGTAGGTAGGTAGGTAGGTATGTAGACTTTATTTTAATCTATAATATTTTCTACTAGAACCTCAGTCTAGTTTTCTAATATTAATACATCGTTAGACTGGTTCTTGCTACTTGCAAACCCATTTTCATTGCTTTGTAGCGGGAGATTGAGAACGTTCAGAGCTTGGTAGCGGGAGATTGAGAACATTCAGAGCTAGGTAGCGGGAGATTGAGAACATTCAGAGCTTGGTAGCGGGAGATTGAGAACATTCAGAGCTTGGTAGCGGGAGATTGAGAACATTCAGAGCTTGGTAGCGGGAGATTGAGAACATTCAGAGCTTGGTAGCGGGAGATTGAGAACGTTCAGAGCTTGGTAGCGGGAGATTGAGAACATTCAGAGCTTGGTAGTGGGAGATTGAGAACATTCAGAGCTTGGTAGCGGGAGATTGAGAACATTCAGAGCTTGGTAGCGGGGGATTGAGAACGCACAAAGAAGACCATTTAGACTGGCTTTGTTACTTAAAATGTATTATGTCTTTAAATTATTTCTTTAGTGTTAAATTCTGTTCATTGCATCTAGGGCAGACACATAAATGATCAGTCTCTCTCAGCAAATGGTGAAGAGTGTAGATGCTGATGGTTTATGTAGCTCAATGGTTGTACACAACTCTGCTCGCCCCTCTCCACAGCCCTTCTCTGTTGGACTCGTGTGTGAATTCAAACTTTTCATTTCTGGTTCAACGACTGCAATGTCTTTATCCAAAAGGCGGTCGCTGATCAACTTCAAATACCACTTCTATTCATTGCAAATGTCCCCACTCTGGTTGCCCATGAAGCTAGGTTGTCAGTTCTTTTATTTCCTTAAACCTAAGAATGGCTAAGACAATAGATCAACACAAGTTTCCGAAGGTTCGAAACCTCAATGCTGGATACCTACGCATGCCACTACCATCCCTAATACACCTTCCATAACAATTTGTGAGTCAGAAATAAACGGCCCTTTTTAAAGAAGTCTCAGATATCCACTTTAGAGCCAAAGTCGTTGCCTCGATCTCCATTCTCATAATAGACGTTTCTCAAAGTGTATAATTATATACGGCTGCTCTGTGCATGGCATCTTTATGAGACATGGCTGCAGACCAAATCAAATGGGGATGAAACCTACAGAATCACTTCAGCCTGGACACAAATTAGCGTGTGCATCTCAGAGATGTGAAAAGAAATCTCCGACAGGAGAAGGAAACAACAAAAACTCACCAGAGTGTTGCTACCCCAAGGTTGCATCATCATATAGTCCGTCATGACTAAAAGCGGGCTCCTACTACTACTTTGACTTTCTCTAGTCTGTTACCATATCCCTCTTTACCACCATCACTTTCCGTTGCTATCAATGCCTCTGCTAAGTTAAATTCATTGTCTATTTTACGTCAACTGTTTTATGTTAACGATTGTTAGTATCACGTGTTTTATATATTCATGAACACTGTACGGTTCTGATACGTGGACGATTAGCAAATAGTTGGTGGGTAAAATAGAGACCAGTTTAATGTGGATGTTAAGAAGAGTGAGTTGCATTTCGTGGGCAGAAAAGAAAACAAATGAAAAAGTCCTAACAAGATTAAGAATGAGAGGAGCAAAACTGAAAGCCAAATCAGATATTCTGAACATAATAAAAGGCATGATACACTGCTGAAAACAATACTTCAGAGCTGAGGCTGAGGCACTAAATCAGCTGCAATAGTCATTGTGAAAAACTTAAACACTGCCAGAGACAAGAAGTTTTCATTAGAGTTTCCGCATCAGTCAAAATGACCCTCAAAAACCATAAACACAACAAATTGGACAGCTTGTCTGAGACAAGAAGTTTTCATTAGAGTTTCCGCATCAGTCAAATGACCCTCAAAAACCATAAACACAACAAATTGGACAGCTTGTCTGAGACTAGTTTTCATTAGAGTTTCCGCCTCAGTCAAATGACCCTCAAAAGCCATAAACACAACAAATTGGACAGCTTGTCTGAGACACATGAGTACCAGTTACAATTTCAACGAAGTGAAAACTCACTGATATCTGCTAATTGCCAGATATTAATTGAAATGAATAGACAGAATAGCCAACTAGGAAGAAAGCAAAACCGAAAGTAAAGACATGGATAGATATGAAGAAATAAAGACATTGACACCAATAAACTTCAAAGACAACAAAGATAATTGTTTACAGGAGAAACAACTATTCCTTGCCAAGAAAGTTACAACATCCAGACCTCGATTTGGCCACTGCAAACTGAAAGTTCACCAACGCAACAAATTGACAATTTGGCGCGAATACAAGTGTCCGTGCAGAGGGAACAAACATATAGTGGAACATGTCTTCTATATCTACTAACTCCACGAGCAGAGCAGAGTTACAACATGCCCCTCCCTAAGCCAAACTTTACAGCGACGAGAGTAGGTTGAGGACCACAGAGTTTATCAGAGAAATGGATTCGACTATTTAAAAGCAAACGAGACAACGATAAAAAAGAGAAAAAAGAAAAATTACTTATTTATTTATAGGACTGTACAGGACTGTATCGTTTATCAAGTTCAATTTATCTACCCCATTGATGTATTTTCCATAGCAGTACTATCTTCCCTGTCAACTATACAATAGACATGACCATCCGCGACTTTTCTTTGGTCGTTCCATTTGTGTTTCACTTTCTGTCTCCACAGATATGAATAGCGGCATCTCAGGGATTAACTCAGGTGTCGATCAGTCTAATCTGGACGTCAAGTAAGTTTGTTCATTAACTGACGTCAAAAATCTCTGAAACCGCTCAAAATAGATGAAAAGGCAAACTCCAAGATACACAATCAAGAATCAACAATATCAAATAAGCAAACTGGCAAGGGGATTAAAGACTAAAACATGATACTCACAAAGTTATTGATTTAATCATTCGTATCTTTAATTTAAAACAGAAAAAAACAGTCAGCGAAATAAAGAACTCGATGGAAGTAATCAGTAGACAGTTTGTGGAAGTCTTAACACATTTTTACTATCATCATATTGGTCTCCAATTTAGAAAGAAGGGTTGATGAAAACAATGGCAGTACTCTTACTATGGAAGCTCTTCACAATTGTTACTGATTATTTCTGCAACGTTCGGCGAGGTAGAATATTGTAATCGTGCAGGAAGGCATTACTCCGCTAGATTTGACTCTTCAACTCTGCTCAGTCAGGACTGATGATCGTTTGCTATGGTCATAAAAGTAGGACTCAAATGTGAGAAGGTTATTTCGAAAATTTGAATTGCTTTTTGATTACTGGTAATTGCATTAAACTCACCTTTCCGTTTTTCACAAATGATCAACTTGGCTTGACTTGATTCCCCCCCCCCTCCCCCCTCCTTCCCACTTCTACCCTGATAGCTAGAGGTCTTATTTTCATATAGTAATTAGTTTCTAGAGGTTAGAATCACCTTCACAATTCCCAATACTTCTAAATCGTTTCTAACGACATACCTGGTAGTTTACTATTGAAATATAATGTTCTAGCTTTCGGATACCGGGCAAATGAATGACTTGGCTAAATTGACAGAAGTGTTGCGTTTATCATTTGTCAGCTAAGAAGTATGGTAAATCTGTGAAACAGGCCCCACTCTGTTGGATCAAATCCTATATCATGTATCCGTCTAGATCTTCCTCCGAACGCATCAGTTCATCGCGTCTCTCTGTCACTATCCATCCAGAGAGCATCCTTGTTTCTGTCAACTGTTTCATACTCTTTGTTCGCCGTATAGTACTTTTATTCATTCTCTGTTTATCTTTTTTCCTATGTTTCCAGCAATCTTATGAATGGGTTTTTTTTCCTGGCAATTTTGATTTCTTTGAATGTGGAATTATCATGTTTACTTAAGCTTGCACGCTTCTCTATAAACAATTATTTTGTTTGGTCTGAAATGTAGTCATCGTCTCTGTGTGTGTGTGTGTGTGTGTGTTAGTGTGATCGCGTGTGTGTGTGACTGCGTGCGTGTCTGTGTGTATGAATGTATCTGTGTGTGTGCATGTATGTATTTGTGTGTGTGTTGGAGTATGTATATATGTATGTATGTATGTACAAATGTATGTATGTATGTATGTACGTACGTATGTATGTATGTATGGATGTATGTATGGATGTATGTTTGTATGTATGTATGTATGTATGTATGTGTGTATGTATGTATGTATGCATGCATGTATGTATGTATATATGTATGTATGTATGTATGTATGTATGTATGTATGTATGTGTGTATGTTAGTATGTATGTATGTATATATGTATGAATGAATGAATGCATGTATGTATGTGTGTATGTGTGTATGTATGTGTATATGTATGTGTATGTATGTATGTATTTATGTGTGTATGTATGTATGTATGTATGTATTAATGTATGTATATATGTGTATGTGTGTGTATGTATGTATGTATGCATGTATGTGTGTGTGTATATATGTATTAATGAATGTATGTGTATGTGTGTTGGAGTATGAATGTATGTATGTATATATAAATACAGAATAAAGGAATAAAGACAGAAACAGAGAAAGATGCCCGATTTTGTAAACCGTAGAGTGCTATTGACGTCTTCAATCCCAGATCAGGGTCAGAGTCGTTGAACTAAAATAAATCTTGTCAGACCGTGACCATAAAATAGAAATCATATGAACGTGTTCAAAGCAACATACATTTTCCTAAGCTCTTGTAGAATCAAAACGGCCTACGCAAAAAAACTATCTTTGCTCCTTAGGCGTGTCCATTGGTGGGCTACATGCCAACTTGTGCATTGCACTTATGCATCTATCTACCTATATATCTATATATATATCACTGAAATTAAAGATATGTCAGCTCCCTGTGGAGCATAGGTCCTCAACAAATGCTCGCCAAGTCTTTCTGTCATGAGCCATATGAACCAATTATGTCCACGTCCTATTTGCTGCCTTCATATTTGCGTCACGATCCGTCTTCCATGAGTGATTTGGTCTTTCTCTTCTTCTCTTGACATGTGGATTCCAGAACAGAGCTTGTATGGTAATATTTTCAACTAGTTTCCGTAATTTATGGCCTATCCATCGCCATTATCTCCTCCGTATTTCATGCTCTACTGGTATGTCCATTTTTTTTTTATTTCAACCAGTTCCACGTTGGATTTCTCGTCGTATTATTACGAGACGTGTTCAAATGAAACCGGACTAAACGGCAACAAGTGAACATACGTACGATGGGCATGATAACGACCAAGTGTTGCCAATGCAGTATGGTCCCTCTCACGGTCTGCCTTGTTTGCTCCAAGAGAAAGGTCATAACAATACATTTGGACAAGGCAAGCTGCAGAAGCTGCCGGATTAGCAGAGAAATACTCTTTTTGTTCGCATGTCGGAGCTTCACTCCTAGACCAGCCACAAACCAAAGCTATGGGCCTAGTCTGCCCAGTCACAACAATCAGCTGATATTGCGTTTCCTCGATCTAGGATAGGGCACTGTATACAGGTGCGAAGGCCAGGATATGGACTTTGTTGTCAGAGACCATATGAGATGCAACGCGATGGAAACTTTCAGTTGGTGTTAGGAGTGCATCCTCAACCCCACCCCGACTATACCAACATATAATAGAAAGTATTTTACGTTGAAGTTGAAGATTTTTATTTTGGTGGTAGTTTAATTTATTTTGTCTTCCATAAATTCCACAATGCAATGAAAGCTTTTCTCCCCTGCTTTATTCTAAATTGAACATCGTTTTTTGTATCTCCTGATATGTCTATTTTGCTGTGATGTGAAAGACTAATTTTCAAGGTGGGTAGGTCCCAACACAATTATATCATTGTTAGTTGCATTCATTTTCAAAATTTATGTTTTGTCTCTTGTGTATTTTTAGCCCAAATTGTAGTTACCTGTCTTCGAGTATGCGTAACTTATTTTGCATCTGGTTGTGGGTATGGGACAGAAGCGCCAAATCATCGGAAAAGTCCAGATCGTTGTTAACTAGTCAACGTTCATTTAATGCCGTTGCTGCTTGACGTTAATATCGACTGGTTAATTCAGTCAATGGCCAGCAGGTAGAGTAATGGTGATAGTAGGCAGCCCTGCCGAGGCCCCGTTCTTATTTCAAAGGATTCAGAAAGATGGCCTTTGTGTACCACTCGACTTCTCGCTCCTTCATATGTTTTATGGATTATTTTCGAGACCTTTGGAGGCGCTCCGTATTGTCTGAGCAACTTTTCCACAGTGATAGCCTGTTGAAGCTGTCAAACGCTTTCTCATGGTCCACAAATCATATAATAAGCGGTGAATTCCATTCCACACTTTGTTCAATTATTATTCTCAGTGTTGCTATCTGGTCTGTACAGGCCCTGTTGTGTTGAAAGCCAGCCTGCTTATCCCTCAGCTGGTCATGACCTATTTTAATCTCTCTAGAATGATCCTTTTCACAACTTTCCTGGGTTCTGATAATAATATTATTCCTCTATAATTGGTACACTGCAGTAAATCTCCTTTTTTTGGGCAACTTTATTACATAGCCTTTTTGCAAATATTCCTGTATTCTTCCATCTCCCATTGTTTGCCGAATAGCTTGTACAACATCATTGTTGAATGATCAATGTCTATTTTTATCGCTTCCGGTGAGATATCATCTGGGCCAATTGCTTTATCATCTTTCATAAACCGAATGACTTTCTTAATTTCTTTAGAGGTTGGCCTCTCGCAATTAACCTGTAGTTCCTAATCTGCTGAATGAATGGCAGGATAATCTTGTGGAGCCGGGAGGTTTAAAAGTTCTCCAAAATGTTCAGCCCGTCTCTTTGTTTGCTTATTGGTGTTGCTGATCAACTGTTATGTCCTATTTTTGATAAAGCCATTTACATGCTTATAATTTCCTGTGAGTTTTTTTGTGGTGGTGTACAGGTCTGTCATATTTATTCCAACGGCAGCTTCCTCCACCTCTCGTGCCAACTGAACAATATATTTTTTTGGTCGCTTTTAATGCTCTTCTTTATTTTGTTGTTTACTTCAGCGTTTATTTCCTGTGCCAAGGCTTTGGCGTTCTTAGTCTTGCATCCGCATACATATGCTTTCTGAATGTTTCGTTCTTTTAACTTTACTATAGTTTCTGTCGTTATCTACGCTTTGTATTGGTGCTTATTTCCCCCAAGAACCTCTTCACAACTCTTGTTCCATATATTTTTAATATGTTGCTAGTTCCCTTCCATCTCTTCTACTTCTCCTAATTGTTGTAGAACATTCACCTATTTGATATCGTGACTTAAAATTTATCGATTGTGTCTTTGTTCTTGAGGAATCAATTTTTTTCTGTGGCTGTATGTTGGTGGGTATCTCTTAAGTTTCATCTTCATTTTGGCTATCAGAAGATGATGATCTGACGCCACTTCTGCCCCTCTGTATACTTTTACATCTAGTAATGATTATCTGAACATCTTATTCATATATATGGTCAATCTCATTTTTTTTCTCGTGGTCTGGTGACACCCACGTCATTTGTGTATTATTGAATGCAGGAACATACTTGCTCCAATCACCAGTTGATTTAAAACTCAGTAACTCTCCGTTCCCATTCTTGGATCCAAATCCATGTTTGCCCATGATCTCGTCAAACCCGATATTAGTATTCCCAACCTTTGCATTTAGGTATCCCCCCCCCCCCCCCCCCCCCCCCCATTAAAATCGTTATGACCCTCTATTTTCAATTATATATTACCATTTGAAGGCTGGTGTAAAATTCCCATTTCACTGCGTCTTCTTTGTCATTTGTTGGAGCAAAATATTGGATAATGTTGAAAAGTGGCTCTTATTAATCTAGGGCCTAACGCTTCCCCTTCAATTAGCGCTTTTTTGAGCTTCTGTGGAGAGCATCAGGACTACTCCATCTATAGGGTGATAGTATTAGTTCCCCGTGTACATCTTCACTTTACTCACTTCTAACCATCGTATGAAAGATGTCACAGTTATACACCTGTGCAAGAATAAAGGCAGTCGTCAATCCTGTGCAATCACATGAGTATCTCCATGCTTTCAGTCGCGGGCATAAATCTGGCCCTAGTTCTGTTCAACTAGTCATATTGAACGGAGTTTACTCCCTGAGAGTCAGTGCGGTATTCGTGCGGGTCGTGGGGCGGTTGACATGATACATACAGCACGTCAACTACAAGAGAACTGTCAAGAACAGAGATGTGACGTGTACACAGTTGTTGCCGATCTGACCAAAGTGGTGTGGTGTGGTCGTCTTGACTTACGACTTGCCACTCGCTCAAGGTAGTTAAGGACTCGAGAGCGCGGTTGATGACCAGCGCAGCTTGCTCCTCACTATAATCCAAATACAGCGCAAGTTGAATCGTCAAGACAAAAAACCGTCTGCTGATGTCGCCAGCATCGCTTGCGACGGGCAACTAACGTATATATATTATATATAAGTAGCCTGACTTTTGAGAGTGTCACTTCGTACAACCGCTAGTCTGTATGGTTGTTATACGTTTTTTTGCAGGTGTGCAGTACTGTATGTTGTCATTACTTTTCCTTTCACCGAGAAGCGACCCTACTGAAAAAAAACTCCGTGTCTACCAAATTGGTCACATCGAGATTATTTATATATATATATATATATATATATTCACACACTCTCACACTCAGGCACACACAGAGAGAGAAAGAGATAGAATGTGATAGACAGACAATAAATGATGCATACTGATGGTACAATGACAGGGTACTAAAACCGGACTGGACATTCATGCCCAAGACCTGTTAGCATGAAATCAAGTATTGAGGTGGCTGCTGCAGGCAATCAAAGTGGAATACTATCGTTCCTTGATTCATCAGGTCAAGAAAGGATAGCCTTAAATGTTCAGAGACTTATGCAGATCCATATCCTGGACATGCTAGTGTTTACGACACTTCAAGAACTGATACACTGTATTACTGAATACCTATATGGAAAACATTATTTATGAATTTTGCAGATATCGTGAAAATCAATCAATGACTGTCTGGTACAATCAAAAGATGACACTGAAATTGATGACTGAACGGTATATAAATCGCATGATGTTATAATTCAGCAAGTGGGATTACAGAATTACAGTTATGAGGAATGACTCAGAAAAACCGACCTACAGTGTCTCGAAGAGAGAAGAATTCGTGGGGACTTAATACAGGTTTATAAGATGATCAGAGGAATGGATAAATTAGACTATAACAAGTTTTTTTTTAAGTACAGCCACCCCCAATAACACGAGGGCATAGCTACAAGCTGATTAAAGAGATGTCCAGACTTGATATTAGGAAATATTTTTTTGTCAGAGAGTGGTGTCTGCTTGGAATGCATTGCCAGGGGAGGTAGTGGAGGCAGGGACAGTTAATGCATTTAAGAATAAACTGGATGCGCATAGCTTTTAGAGCAAGGTGATGTAAATGTAACTGGTTGTATACAGACTCTGCAGGGTCTTCTAAACCAGTATAAAGACCTTAAGTTAAGTTAAGTAATGCAGCAGTAGCGCACACTAAAGCTGAATAAGTAGTGTATGCAACTAGCAAACAACTCTAGCCATCATTCACATACACTTCGTCTGTTGATGAAAATAATTGCTCACCTACTTGTCTTTCCGGAGGGAAGTGATTTTGCTTTTTCTCCTCTTAATATAATACATTTACTTTTCCAATATATACACCTTTTCTAATATTATCAACATTTATTCCACAGTGCTTTCTTAAAACTGGATGCAATGTGCAAGAAGTTGAAGACAGATGGATAGGCCTGACAGAATACATTATTATACTTGAGTGTAACTACTGCCTTCAGTGTACACTGATTATATATTCTTAATGGATTGCGAAGGTGTGGGTTGTATGCATGTTGTTGTAACATCCATAGTATTAGTAGATAGAAGAACAACGTGTACAACCAAACCCAAAAGCCTGTCCGTGTCACGCAGGACACCAGTTACAATTAAAACGGTGAGAATTATGTGCATTCATGCACACCGAAACATACATGGACATGTGGCGGTAAAAAGACTAGCCAAAGTAAAACGAAGGTAAACCCAAACTGAGGACAGATTGAAGGATACTGCAATAACAGAATACATATATATATATTTATATGAAATGAACAGTTCAACTTTCAGTATAAGGAAATAAACATATTAGTCAAACACATCGTGAGATATTTGGTTCAACTGTACCCTTCGATCTTATAATGTATATTAGGCTTAATCTGGAACAGGTAAGAGCTTCATCTGGCTCTTCTGGATGTCAGACTATACTACTACTGTGATCATTATCTTATGCAATGTCCGCCTAGTTGTGTCTATGCTGTTTATGTATATATATGACACTTTGTTTAACGGGTAGCTGATTTTGTATTCACTTTTGTTCCTGTTAAACTTGTGCTGCAGGCAATCTCTCAAACGCAAACAGTTATAAATCTATCCCCATGTTGTACTTATGTTATTTCATCTTAACCAACTCACTGCACTCCGGTCTGACTCATGGGTAATCAATCAGCTTCTGTCATTAAATGACGATTGGTATAAAAAGAAATGCTTTTTATAGCTCGATGGCTGTACATACTCCTGGTCGATTCTTCTGCCTCGGATCTTAAATATTTATTCTTCCATTGCTTTGTGAACATTTCCCAGTTGTTCTTGGGAGTATTAAACGTGTCCCCTTTTAGCCATTGCTAATGACCCTACTATATTTATGCAGCAAATCGTCAATATAGTTTTCATATGTCAACGAAGGAAATAGAGCTCTGGCAATTCTTCTACAGAACATAAACGTATTATAACAATGATAGTCTAAGCATTCAATGTTGTAGTTTGTAGCTATTCGTGCCGAGTTCATTGATTTCTTGAGGATGATTCTTGTGTAGTGGATTACATTAGCTCATCTGATATCGAGACGTGCTTGTGAAGTTGGATAGGGGTCGTCTCGGCTGTTGTGCTATGGACGGTTCCTCAATGAACACAACACCTGTAGATGACCACCTGGATGGTCACACTGATTGATTCATTCTGTTTCCAAGAGAATAAACGAGGATGTGACCTTAGAGCTTTGTCAGTATATTTCACTTGACCCTGATTACTCTTAGCTTCCTCCAAGCATTCAATATGATTGGATATGATTGCTTTCAATAGTCACCACCTAGGAACGATTTTAAAATTAAAGAACTATGCAAACGAAACAGGGTCGAAAAGGTGACAGATAGAGAGATTTAAACTTCGGAATATGTCTTCAATAGTGTTAATCAATTCTTTTTTATTTTCCGTAGAAAAGTATCAACCGGATTCATTAATGTGGTCACAGTGTCCACCGATTTGACCTGCCCACCTGTGTGTGTCAATTGTTGTTTTTCTCCTTCTAGGCAATGTTTACCTCACGCCCCTAACGATGACTGTACCCCTCTACTTCTCCTAGGCAATGTTTGCCCCAAACCCCTCACGATTGTGCTGCACTGATGATACATCATTTCATGAATATAATTGAAGTATGTGATTATGTAAGGGGTCTGATCACGTTTACAAGTCAATTATTATTTTCATAACTTTTGTATCAACACAATCAACGAAAAACCAAACAGTAGACTTGCATTGTTTCCGTGGGATATATGTAATGAAATTGTTCCCTGTTCTGGTGTCCCTGAATAGGAAGTCCAAGGATACTACAGTGTAATATTAAATTGGTCAACATCAAACGAATCTCTGTCACTTTGTCTATCTTTGTCTCTAAAAGAATTTTTTTTCTCTTTTCAATTCTTGCATATTTAGTATTCATAATGCATTGACATGTATTTGAAAAATGTTCAATAAAATAAAAAGAATAAAATAATTGTGTTCTCGTCAGCATAATAAATCTGTACAACTTGAAGCACATACATCACATACATACATACATACATACATACAATCGTCCCCACACATACATCCATAAATCATTCATACATGCAAATATAAATGTACATATGAATGTGTATGTGTGTGTGTGTGTGTATGTGTGTGTGTGTGTGTGTGTGTGTGTGTGCGCGCATAGGATATGCTTTGTAGAATGAACATCATTGCAATTCGGTCAGTCGCATAGGTCTCCAGCCTCACTCAGTTAATGGGAGCGGGTATGATTACTGCTGGTTCTCTGTCACGTTGAGAGGGTGTCATTAGTGCTGGATCTCTGTCATTCTGGGATGGTATGATTACCGCTGGTTCTCAGTCATTCTCGGAGGGTATGATTACTGCTGCTTCCCTGGCACGCTAGGAGAGACATAAGTTACTAAAGCGTTCCCCAAGGACTTCATTTCTCAGCCCGCACAACTATTTCTCCTTCAACCCACCAATCTCTCAGTCTCAGCCCGCACATCTATTTCTCCTTCAACCCACCAATCTCTCAGTCTCAGCCCGCACAACTATTTCTCCTTCAACCCACCAATCTCTCAGTCTCAGCCCGCACAAATCTTCCTATTTTAATTCCCCAATCTATTGTTTTGATCCACCAATTCATGCGCCCATCCCCACCCCCATCTCTCCCCCTCCTCACTCTGCCAATTTACCTGTTCTTCTACTTTTCTTAGCTCTCCCTCCTTCACCCAACACATATTGCTCTGACTAAACCCGCCATCACCACGTCCTTTTTTCAACTGATTCACTTTAAGTCCAATTTCTCTCCCATAACCCTTCCAACCCAACTCATCCAAACCAAACTATCAGCTTGGACACTTCTATGTTTTCATATCGCTGAAAAATATCGTAGTGTTTGTTGAAGCGAATGCGTTTTGAAGCATATTGTAGAACTTTTTACTGCAAGGGCATTGAATTGTAGATATTGCAGTCTTCATCAGTTGATGTACTTATTTGGGACGAAGTAACACAGTTTGTATCATAAATATATAGGCAATTGGGGGAGGTGTCAGCAACTGAGACTGGCATGTGAACTGCTCTATTCAAATTCTGACCACTCGAAGAGATGATCTACGACTGAGGGCTGGATGAAATACAACCAATATGCTTCCTGCTCTGGGGGCAGATGCTCTTCCCATTTACTTCAGTACTCAATATCTATCTTTGAGAGGGCATCAAGTGCAACCTCTTTAATATCACACAGTTTGAATGTTCTGTGCGGCAAGTGGCCTTTGACTGCATCCCTCACACGTTATATGCGGTCTAAGTAGGAAGGGTGCGAAGGTAGCGAGAAGTGTGGCCATGCTCTGCAATTATCTTTGCATTTCTAGTCCGCCTTATAAGCTGCAATAACTCTGGTTTTTAATTGTTGGGACAAACATATATCTTTTCTTCTTCAAGCTAATTCATGATTACTTGGTTCGTTCTTTGTGAATTTGAAATGTTGTCTTCCTGCGCTACAGCATTATGACAACATGCGTTGTCAATTACAAGACATGGCGCCTATCCACAGTGGGTAGAAGTGTGTTTCAAACAGTTCCTGAAAATATCTTTATTCATTTCAGTGTGTCAGTCCCTATCATCTGTGGACTGTGTTTAGAGAAGAAGTTCTGTGCCACTTATAAAACCATTTTCTTTGTTACATGCATTAGCTATTTCATTGCGCTGACTCTTGCTACTTGGAATTTCCCTACTCTTGTTTTCGCCCAGTAATTCCCATTGTTTCTCTTCTGTATGTTGAGCAGTTGCCCACAATTTGTCTAAATATACTGCGTCGTAGCCTTACATCCTGCGCTCACAAATCTACCTAAGTCATTTGTATCTTGCAGCAATGAGGTGCGGCTTTTCACAAACTATGTTCCTGCAACTTACAGATTTTCGAAAAGTGAAACCACTTAACAACTCTCCATAAAGCCGTTGTTTTTTTTTAAATTTCAATATCACAATGACTTTGGAGCCGAACCTTAAATTTGGAAGTGAAACAAGTTCGTTTTCTTTAAGCATTTTCACAATCTCATGTCCAAAAACATCTGTGTCGAAATCATCGGTTTCTCTTTCCCTGGCTTTTTTTACTGAATTATTTAAAGATTTTAAGTCACGTTTTCTGCAACGGGAAAAATATATTCTAACTATGCCTAGCGCATGTTGTGTCCTTTTCCTAGGATTTGCATGTCGTGATATAAACGTCCCATTTTGGTTTGTCTGCTGAAATGAAATTGTACAATATTTCAGTCACCTTCTGCATCGTCATGAATTTGTACTTCAAATGTGTTGCTAAATTGATAAGAAAGGCGCTCGTTCAACCTCTTCTAGTGGAAAACAAATGACGTGCAGATCCACCACATACATTGGTGCAAAAGAAGTATGGACGACTCATGTGAGTTGTTTTTCACGAAATTCCCGATTTCTCATTGCAAATAACTTAGCTTTTGGAGACAAAAGTACACATTGAATCTCTCCATCACCAATACCATGTTTACGCTGTCCACTAGCAATTTTCCGGCTCTAAGCAATGGCATCTTATTGACTATGTCCCTACCAGAAAGAGATTACACACGAGATTTGCCAGTGACAAAGCCTCTGTACAGTGCCGAGTGTTGGACAGACCACAGACTCATTGTGGTAAAGTGTAACCTCCACAAAGACCTTAGGTGACGTCATCAGGTTCAAAAACCTGAGAAGACACTTAACATTTCCATTCTGCGAAGTTGGAACCATTTAATACGCTTTTCCAAGCCTCAGGACAGCCGGCTGATCGGCACACAACCATGTACAGTCTAGGACAAGTGGGACTTTCTGAAGGATGCTGTCTACTCTACCGCTTCTGAGTATCAAGGTCATGCAGCTACAAAACTAAGACAGGTTTGATGACAGTGATGAGGCTATTAAGACTATGGTGGATGAAAAACATCGTTTATTAAGACTTCACCAAGACAATACCTCCTCATCTTCCTAAAGTTCGCGTTCACCAATATTCGCAGGATTGTCCAGAACCAGCTCAGGACTATGCAGGATGCCTGGCTTAACCGTTAAGCTGATGAAATCCAGCGGTACGCAGACAGAGATGGCTAAAAACTTAAAGACGGTCTATGATCCCAGGTTCTATCATTCATCTCCTGACCTTAATGCTGATGGCACAGCACTGGTGAACGACAAAGTCGGCATTCTGGAGCGATTATCAGAGCACTTCAGTCCTATTCTAAACCGTCCATCGACTGTGAATTAGCCATAACACACATGCCTCAAGTTGAAGTCAATGACAGGCTTGGTATCCCATCCAACACCGATGTGGTTGAGAAATCAATCACCTTAATGCTGAGTGGTAAAGTCCTCGAATCAGATGCTATTCTTGTAGAGCTCTGCAGTTCTGGGCAATCCTGCGAATATTGCTGAACGCGAACTTTTTAGAAGATGAGGAGGGATCGTCTTGGTAGAGTCTTAATAAATGTTTTTCATCTAGAAAAGTCTTAATGGCCTCATCGTTGTCATCGATTCAGTCCTTATTTTTGCGAGCTGCATGACCCAAATACTCAGAAGCGCTAGAGTAGACCACATCTTTGAGAAAGGCCCATTTGTCCTCGACTGTTTCCGTGCCAGGCTGTGTGTCCGCCAGCCGGCTATCCAGATCCCTGGTAAAGCCTTCTACATAAAGCTCACTTTAAAATTTGGAGATATAAAGTTTCTTCTCGGGTTTTTTTACTCTGGTGACGTTGCCTAGGCTCTATGTGGAGGTTAAACTTTGACACAATGAGTCTATGATCTGCCCAACACCGCACATAGGCTTTGTCCCTCGCACATCTTGTCTGTCCCTCTGTTTGTTGAAGACAAAATCAATAAGATGGCATTGCTTAGAGCGGTGAGGCATCCACGACGTCTTCTTGCGAGTGGGCAGCTGAAACATGGTGCTGTTGCACTTGTCCGTGTCATGTACCCGAAGTGCACCTTACCAGAACTGATGGTCGGGCCCTATTCTGGCATTGAAGTCGCCAAGGATAACACACGTATCGAACTTTGGAACCGACAAGAGGATGGATTTCAGCTCCTCATATAATTTATCCTTGATATCCTCAGGATTAGTCATTTTTGGGGCATAGGCGCTGATCACTGTGATACTCCTTCCGTATCCCAGTGAGAGTTCGACAGTCATTAGCAGATCATTGATACCTTGTAGTGATCGAACAATCGCACGGACTAGATGAGACCTGATAGCGAATCCGACACCAGCCTCTCTTTTTTATGTTATATGGCGCCCACTGCAGAAGAACTTATATCCGCCCACAACTTCTGTGATCTGACCCTCTCCTGGTAATCTGGTCTCACTAAGACTAACCACGCCGACCTTGTAGCGCGGCAGTTCTTTGGAAACTAGTGCCGTTCTCCTTTCGGGTCTATAGGCCTTGGTGCTGTCAAGTAATTGGCGCACGTTCCACGTGCCAAAGGTTAGACCCTTCATCAATCCCACGGCACATCATATAAAAATGCATGGCTCTATAAATTGCGCTTAAATAGACTTAATTGAGGAAGATCTGCGCTGTCGTCAGCCTCACTCGCTCTCTCTTCCTCATCTATATTGGCTCAGTAGCAAGATGTAGTCAAGACGACTGGGGATAGCACATGATGCAGATTTTACCTAGCATTTACTCCCGAAGCCGTTGCTGTTTAACAGGTAGCCTACATGGCAGCGAGGGATATTATTAAAACACATTTCATAACAGAACAAGTATAAACTATTTCGTTGCTAATCGCAGAGAACTATGATAGTGACTAACAAAGATTCATAAAAATCAAATATATATACATTTTGCAGATATGTAGTATTGAAAAGAAATGACGTACCTGGATAAGACACCGCGTACACACATGCATATATGTCTACATACATGCATTTACATATATATGTAACTGAAACGCTAGAAATAACACTAAAGATTTTAACAAATAAGTTCAAAGATACGAAACACTGGCAGTTCATGCCACCAAGTAATATCCTTGTAAGGCTGGGCAAAAAAACTTCACAACACGCAGACAGTGAGCCTGAGAAGTCCACGGTTACTGTACTAAACCTGGCACCTGGATTCAGATAAACAGATTTCTCAAGATACTTTGCGACTGTTCTACTTTGCTGACTACAGGACTAGTTAGAAATTATTAATATACGGTACTTCTTCTTCTTCTTCTTCGTACGCTGTCAGACGTCAACCTTTATATTTTCGAAATAAAGCAGCGATCATCCTGAGCCTGTCGACACTGCCATTGAACTTGTCTAGTGTTGCCACTGGTGATGGCCACATCTGCTTTCTCTGATCCTCGTATGTCGGGCAGTTTTGCAACAGATGTACAGCGGTCATTTTCCCAGTACCGCACGAGCATTCGTCAGTGCCACCTATCTTCAATTTTTTGAATAGGTGATACCTCAGTCTATTTTGGCCAGTGCGAAGTCTGAAGACCACGACCTGCTCTCTTCTGTTCAACTGATAATAGGCATCGTTTTTTGTGTAGCCAGTATGTTCTGTTTTCCATTTGGTCATGTATCTAGCTCTTTTTAAGCCTTTTTGACTCTTCGTATGTCACACTAGTATCTGGTTGTGGTAGTCTTGCACCTTCTTTTGCCAGTCTGTCTGCCTCCTCGTTGCCTTTGATGTTACAGTGGGATGGGACCCATTGTACCACTACTCTTTTTGGTGCGGACTGCTGGCATAGTTGACAGAGTACTGCTCTTAAATCATTAAGTTCAGTATTTTTCTGGCTTTTTAGTGCGGTGACTATGGACAGGGCATCTGTAAGCAGGACTATATGGCTTTCAATTCTTTTGCATGTCACCATTTCTTCTACTGCAGCCCTCAGTGGCTCTGCCTCCGCTCTGAAATTGCTTTAGTATTTTCCAGTTTCCACTGATAGTGTTGTTTTCCTACCATTTGGTAGGCTCAGGATTACCCCTGCCCCTCCGTTCTGTGTTGTGTTTGTTGCAGAGCCGTCGGTGTATGCATGGGTCCAGTCCATGCTTGGGTAATTTTTCGTTATGTACCTCAGGGTTATGTCACTTCTTTCTTTTTCAGTCTGGCTGTTCTTTTTTCCAATACTTGGTATATTTTCTACCACCTCTGGAAATATATGCTGCCTCCAGGTAGGTTTTCGTACAGTATGGATGGGCTTCGGTATTGTTACGGTGTTCATAGGGTCTTAGTTCATCTTTGCTTTCGCTATTTCTGCAAAGTTTTTCCGCTTTAGTTTCCCATTTCCAAAATTATTTAATCTCTTATGCATTGAATGGTCAGTCACTCTTCTGAGTTTTTCACAGTACAACAACACACTTCCAGAAAAGCCATCAAACGCAGGACACCGTCATCACAAGAATTAAGCTATACAGCTATTCACTGTCTAATAGAACCAACAATATCAGCTGCTAACATGTCGTTGACAGCAAATACAAAAACATTAGAATTATTGCCGGACACAGTGATGTAGTTTGACTAAAGAATATTAGGATTCAATTATCCAGTTACGAGGCAAATAGGTCGCTCAGAAACTGCCTACTATTTTATTTCATGCAAACCATAAGGGGATCAAGACATGAGCTGCAGCGGTCAGCGACTCATAGCTGACTGCTAGTGTCAGGGCCAGCAAGACCCTTCTACACCTCCATGCTGCGATCCTGGATAACAGGCTGCAAGAGTGCAGACTGGCTAAGGAGACGGGATCGAAGAGGGAATGCTAACCCGGTACTCAAAAAATGCCTGCTGAAGTCGGATGTGTTGGATCGAAAGGTGCACATATCGCAGTCAAGCTGTAAACTACGACACAACGCATTCCATTCTCTGGACTACATTCTGCTACTTAAGCCCGTTCAGTGTTTGTAGTGGGAGATTGAGAATGAACGAAGCCAAGCCATACACACCATAACAGGTACAAAGAACATAATAACAATGTGTGATAAAATCTTGTAGGCTACATAAAACTAATGTTCGTCATAGTCACTACCCTTGCCCATGCATTTTCTCCAACGATGAACAATAGTATACATGTCGTGCAAGAAAAACTCTGAATCAGCGGAGGTGATTAACTGTTTCATAGCAGATATGACTGCGTTGTTGCTGGGAAAATGTTGTTCACACAGTTCATCTTTCATTGGCCCGAAAAGAAGACGCTAAATACGGACTATACAGGTAAAGTGATAGGACAGTTCAGCTATTTTTACAATATGATCCACGGTCTTCAAACTGGTATGGGGTCTGGCGTTATCGTGTTGCAAGAGACATTTGGTTTTTTTCTCTGGTCTGACTGAAAATACAGTCCTCCGGCTTAATCAGCGTTGCGATGCAGAATTCAGAATTGATGGGTTTTTTTCGGGTTACATGAAATCCAGAAGGAAAATCATTTTGCAATCCCTAAAGACAGTTCACATCTATTTATCTGCAAAGGGCCGATTCTTGAACTTTTTCTTCGATCTGAAATTAACATATCGTCAATCCAAGGACTGCCGTTTTTAACATACGTCTGGGGTCCAAGAAACTGCCACATTCATTATCGTATTAGTTGAACTAGTGCTGACAAACATGCATGAGATGTTCTTTATGTTCCTTAGCATTCGTGGGACTCACCTGGCACAAACGTTGAGATATTTTAATGTTACTAGCATCCTCTGCAATCCATTGAAGCCTATATCCATCACCGTAGATGGTTCTTCGGTCGCAATCCGCAGATTTGAGTTGATCGGGACGCTCTTCATTGCATGTTCTCTCAGTTGTGCATGGACGAAGGAAGGTGGAAGATGGCTTGTTCTTCACGTCACTTTCACCACTGCTGAAACGCGCCAACGATGGCTAATAGTTCACAGCTGCATTGTAAACAACCCCGATCACTGCTGAAACGGGCCCGCAATGGCTACCAAATCTCAGCTCCATTGTAAACAACCACGATCACTGCTGAAACGGGCCCGCAATGGCTACCAAATCTCAGCTCCATTGTAAACAACAACGATCACTGCTGAAACGCGCCAACGATGGCTAACAGTTCACAGCTCCATTCTAAACAACAACGATCACAACTGAAAATAAATCATAGGAACGATGGTTATGCCATCGCTGAGGTTCAATAAAAAGAGGAACATATGGCAAAACAGCAACACACTAACAAGAAAATCCCGATTTCATGCATCTTGCTCTGTGAAAACGTGCAGATGAGAAAAATGGACCATAACGAAACATTAGCGACAAAAATTAAATATTTTCAGTTACAATGCAACAGCAGGAGTATCAAAGAACAAGGCGTAGCGAAACAGGGAAAGAAGGCATCAGGCGGTTGGAACAATTACACAATTGACTCATTAACAACATTGTTTCATTGGACTAAAATAATTTGACCACACCAAACATCAAAACGTTTTCGGAACAAACAAAACAGATACTCGAAGTTCATAATGCCCGGAAAGCAATACAACTGCAAAGCAATGAAAAAGTTGACACAAGACATCAACAATGTTCCGAAAATGACAGTGGTAATAGCAAGACCTGGCCAAAGATAAGATCGAGAGTCTAACAGAGGGCAATGATAAGATCGAGAGTCTAACAGAGCGCAAAGATAAGATCGAGAGTCTAACAGAGCGCAAAGATAAGATCGAGAGTCTAACAGAGCGCAAAGATAAGATCGAGAGTCTAACAGAGCGCAATGATAAGTTCGAGAGTCTAACAGAGCGTAATGATAAGATCGAGAGTCTAACAGAGCGCAATGATAAGGTTCTGTAAAGAGTAGGCTACCTGACGATAAACATGCTGAGATCGGTGTGACACACGCAGAAAAAGTGAGAGGATAATTATTTTAGGCAGTGAGATAATGACATCAGCAGCATGTGACCTGAGTAACACACTCTTACATTGACAGGCCAGGCAGGATCAAATATACGATCAACTCCAACTGTTTTTCTGATTTATATTTAGAACATCTAAGAAGCAACACTAGACGCTGCCTTTTCTCGATCATGCTTTGTATACCATACATTCAGAGAATATGAAGAAACATATGCAAGAAAACTTTACAAGATGGGAGATAAATCAGGCATGATTACTTACACATTTTAAAGTGAACGCACACATAGGGCCTTTGAAACTTTGACATGCAACGACAGACAGCTCTAACGTTAAGGTTTAACCGACTGAGACAACACAGCAGTCTCAACCTAATAACCAGACAAAAGGAAACAGACGTTAGTATAACTGCTGTTCAGTTAGACTGCATTAATGACGGAGAAATAAACAAGATCGGTTAAATTGAGTTTTTGCTATAATGGAAACAACATATAAAAAGGACAGATTAGATTAAATGTGTGAATTAACTTTGTAACAGAGATCAGATACAAAAACTGCAGGTTAGATGTGGGGTTTAAATCTCTGTAGCATTAACCAGACACATACGGGCCGGTTAAATGTGTGATTTAACTATCTATAACATTAATCAGACATAATCAGGGAAGGTTAGATTTGGGGTTTAACTCTAAGTTACAGAAACCAGGTATAATCAGGCAAATTAGATTCACGGTTAATTCTGTGAAACAGAGACCAGATTCAATAAGGACAGGTTCGATTTGTGGTTTTAGTCTCTTTAACAGAAACCAGACACATAGGGGTAGGTCAAATTTGCAGTTTAAGAATCTGTAACATTATCAATACACAAAGAGACCTTGGCTAAAGTATTTCAAAAAGAAATAGATAAAGAACATGCGTTATACATGTTGTAATGTGAATATCACGAATAACAAAGGCGAAGCAAGCATATCAAAGAAGCAGCTACAGTTGCCCAAAGAACAGTTGCCCAAAGAACAGTTGCCCCAAGAACAGTTGCCCCAAGAACAGTTGCCCCAAGAACAGCGGCCCCAAGAACAGTTGCCCCAAGAACAGTTGCCTCAAGAACAGTTGCCCCAGGAACAGCTGGCACAAAAGTAGCTGTTTCAAGAGTAGATGTCTGAAGAGTACGTGCCTCAAGAGTAGATGTCTCAATAGTAGATGTTTTAGGAGTAGCTGCCTCAACAGTAGCTGCCTCAAGAATTAGTACCTTAAGTGTAATTGACTCAAGAGTAGCTGTCTCAAACGTATAGGCCTCACAAGTAGCTGCTTCAATAGTAGTTTTCTCAAGAATTAGTTCTTCAAGAATTAGTGCTTCAATAGTAGCAGCCTCACGGGCAGCTGCTTAAAAAAAGCTGTCCCAATAGTAGCTATCTCAATAATAGCTGTCTCAATAGTAGCTGTCTCAATAGTAGCTGCCTCTATATCAGTATCTCAATAGTAGCTGCCTCTATATCAGCATCTCAATAGTATCTGTCTCAATAGTAGCTGTCTCAATAGTAGCTCCCTCTATATCAGTATCTCAATAGTAGCTGCCTCTATATCAGTATCTCAATAGTAGCTCCCTCTATATCAGTATCTCAATAGAAGCTGCCTCTATATCAGTATCTCAATAGTAGCTGCCTCAATAGTAGCTACCTCCAGAACGTCTTCCTCAGTAGTAGCTATCTCCAGAACGTCTACCTCAAGAACAGAGCATCAAGAGCATCAATCGTACGAGGAGAAGATAAAGCACGTAGCATTGTGTACATCATCCCCTATGTCAGGACATGCATATTAAAGATATAAATCATCGCAGACTTAATACTACTTTCTTCACGATTTCATAGCAAATACTAAGAGGAGGAAGTGACATTAATTTCTTTCTTCGTTCTTTTCCTTCACTCGACATTTTACAAACTTGAATTGCATATCATGGCCATAATGATAAAAAACATATTACATCCAGTCATAGAAATGTCATCATTTTGTAAAGGAAATTCCAATGTAAGTCTTCATTCTGTCTGTGCACTCAAGCTTAATCAATACTACAGTGAGAATATCAGTGTAATAAAACACGCCATACAAATTTCACTGGTCGTTTCTTCTTTCACAAGTAGGATATGTTTCTTTTTACTATTTGAATGAACAAACGTTAACGAAACTGTTAGAAGGAAAGGTACTTTTATACAACTGGCAAACATTTTCAAATGGTTTTCTAGCTATTTCATCGTGAATAGGAACACACGTCGCTTGTTGCTGAACCTAGAAGCAAGCACGAGTGCAGTAAAAACTGTAAGTTTGTTTATCATTGGTGTCTTAAGTTTGTATTTAAAACTGTTAAATGGCTTCTTCCAAATCCCAGTATATCATAATGTATGATGAATGGAACACAGTAACGTTAGTTAGCTGGTGTGTAGCATTCCATTCACTATGGCAGTCTTGCTTTGTTAATGGCGTTTTCCCCATTCCGTCAAGCTGTGCGCATACCTGAAACAAAAAAATAGTTTACAGAGTTAGGGAGGAGAACTCTGGTGGCCTGTTTATATATAGGCAACCATTTCTTCAATTAAGACATTTCAGAATAATATCACCTGTTGAAGCCGTCACAATGTAAGTATGCGAGACGCCACTGACATAATTCTTTCGCTTGAACTATGAAAAATATGTTAATTCCGTAATCCTGAGTTTTGCCTTGGAACTTCGTCTGCATTATCTGGTTTTCATTAGATATATAGTGACAGCAGACGACGTAAATATAATTGAAGCAAGAGAAGGTCTGAAGGTCTCATGTCCCCAGATGTGTTTAGCGTCTTCATTCAAACTGTCAGACCATATAGTGTTATGATTGCCGTCTGTCATTTATTATTATTACACAACACTTATCGCATATCGTAACTCCCACATTCCTGCCCCCCTCTCGCTAATGGCTGCAGTTTTAAGACGTATTGTGTCAGTTGTGAAGTTAATTTACATTGTTGTTGTATTTCGATAGGTCTTTTCGTTTGTTCCGTACCGATGATAAAGGCCTTGTAGCCGTACCTTTGGATTAATTTTGTTTCTGCTCCGTTACTGTAACTAAGCCATACTTATTCCCGTATTATCGTCTTTTAGCCTTCAACACCACTGCAGCTTCTATTTATTTTGCATTATCCTTTGCCTCAGATCGTTTTATCAATATCGTCAGCGTGTACATTAATTATGATGCGGGTAGTTTGAGTCTATTAAAATGTATTCGAACATCAGTTAACCACCCTCCACGTCACTTGTCCCAACGTAGCGGACTAATAAGCTGCCCAAGCCTAGCCCGCAGGAAATCCTCCTCCCGGCTACATATAGCTCATGCCAGTGGTGGGACCTGCACAACCGCCACCGTAGAAGTACAGATCGACTAAGACTAAGAACTAAGAACATATAGTTAGTAGAAGCTCATTTTAGCTATCCCATGACCACCCAACGACTTGTTCAGCAGTTCCCCAACGACTATCATTAAGTCTACTTTCCAGGTTTACTTATATCCCTGTAAGGGGACGGCGAAGGATAGATGCTGGGTTCGATCCCCATCACAGCACCGGCGTTACTCCGGGGAAGCAAACCCTTAGAAAATGCAGCAGAAAGCAGACCTTTACATAAAGTGCATGCCGAAGTCGGATGCACTGGGTTGACAGGCGCAAAATTAAAACACAGTGCAACGCACACCGCCTTAGGTAATAGAAAAACGAGGCCAAAAAAATATGTTTTTTAAATTTTCCCATAATTGGCTTGGAGATGTCTCCAGAGCTCTACCATGGCCATCTGTAGTTTAAGAGTAGATCATAGCTCTACAGTTGCGGCTTTTATTTTGATATGCATTGCTCATTTTGAGTCCACTACATTTTTACATTTTCATTAGGAGTATCTACAGCATCCGCATCATTCGCAAACTTTTCTGTCGCATGCCATTTGAGTCCCTCAGGTTTCCTGTTTTATGGAGTACAGCTGGTGTTTATTGGCTTTTCTGTTCATGCTGTGAAATAACTTATATATTTAAATGCAGTTTCATATTCTCCAATTCTGTTGAAATTATGAAGTTCTTTGAACATTTTCCTTTTACCCTCTTCATTTTGGCACGATACCAAAGCTCACCAAATAATGTTATCCTATTCTATAATATCAGCATTAGGAAAATGTAAACCTATTTCGAACAAGTGCAGTACTTTTACATTTGTCATTGTTACTGCTGATTCCGGTATAGGTTGTAAAACAAGTTAGGTCTCTTTTGGTGCTGATAATTGGTTCTCTGGGATGTTAGTTTAATCTTGCATACCGATAGTGTTGAGCTCAAGGCTTTCTGTCGTCTTCAGTAGCTGCCGTTTGTTGGATGTGCACTTCCATATATTTTTAAGCTTATCATGGCTGAATATGTGTACGGAACAGAAAATATATTCCTGTATTATATTTTTTGTTTTATATTATCTAGCCACTGAAAATATATATACTTATATTATTTGTGTGTGGGTCTGTATGTCCGGAGTTTGCGTGGGGACTTGAATGGATGATTGAATCACGTGACGAATCATGACTATATTTATATAGTTTCTTAATCTCAAATGCTCAAATGCACGCAATTTATTTGAAGGCACTGGGAACAAAATCAAAAGATACTTGATATGGAGGGAAGAGACGAGGGGGGTTTTAAAGGAAGATGGGATGGACGGTTTGTAAATGGAACTGAAATCGGGGAGTTTGAAAGAGGAGGGGATAGGCAGAGCGATGGATTGGTTAGGAGGGGGAAATCCAAGGACTGATTCGCTGCCTGCTGTCGGCGATTTACTGCTATAACTTAAGTCACCATACGACCCTTTAGTCAACGACATCGACTCTCTGAGAGACTAACTAAGTTGTTGAACAGAATACGTGTGACAAGCACATCGACTCTCTGATAGACTAGTTAAGTTGTTCAACAGAACTTCGGCCAGAATTTTGCAACGATTAACATGAGGGAGATTCTCTTGTTGTTATCATAAATAGCGACTGCTCTTTCGCTTGTAATAGTGAATAGAATTAATCTTAACTTAACGTAACGTCTTTATACTGACTCTGCAGAATCTGTTTACAACTAGTTTCTTCTAAATTTTCTTGATCTAAAAATTATGCGCATCCTATGTATTCTTGAATGCATTAATTGACTGTCTCCAGTCTCTCCCGTGGCAATGTATTTCAAGCATTCACCACTCTCTGACTAAAAAATATTTCTTAATATCTAATCAATACCTTTTTTTTAAAATGAATTTGTAGCTGTGCCCTCCAGCCGGCTGGATTTTGAAGAACAAAATTGTTATAGTCTGATTGATCTTTTCCTTTGATTATCTTATAAGCCTGTATTAAGTTATCTCGAATTCTTTTGTCGGCTGATTTTTCAGATGGTGAAGTATATGACCGTCATCTTAAGTAAATTGGTCAAGGTCATACAGTCGTTGAGGCAGAATGTGAATTCGTGTTTTGTCAACTACAGCAGACAGAGCATCTTCTTCTTCTTCTTCGTACGCAGTCAGACATCAACCTTTATTTTTTCGAAAAAAAGCAGCGGTCATCCTGAGGCTGTCGACACTGCCATAGAGCTTGTCTAGTGTTGCCACTGGTGATGGCCACATCTGCTCTCTCTGTTCCTCGTATGTCGGGCAGTTTGGCAGCAGATGCTCAGCGGTAATTTTCCCGGTACCACACGGGCATTCGTCAGTGCCACCTATCTTCAATTTTTTGAATAGGTGGTACCTCAGTCTATTTCGCCCTGTAGGGCATAGATGAACTTGGTCTAGCCAGCACAATAAACAATCGCTTAATGTCATGACAATATATGATTGCTTCTGCGTGGTAAGAAAATACAGAGAAACGCACGCCAGACAACGCGACAAATATTAACAGTACCAAATTTTAAAATGTTACAAACGATCTCGAATAACGTCTCGTTTATCAAAGTCCGCCATTGGCAGTGGGTGATCAGTCTGCAATGGATGGAAAATGGACTGGTGGAAACAACTGTAAAAAACTGGCACATGACAACCTAGGAACAGGCAGCACCAAGAAAACCTAGAGAACGAACACGCACTTAATGTTCTACGGTGAAATATTTGTGGCCTGAGAAACAAGAAGCTTGAACTCGCCAAGGTATTAGACGGTCACATGGTTCACGTGGCTCTCCTGCAAGAAACTCTGCACGTAGACATTATCTGAACGTCTGAACTTATCAGCAAACTTAAGTTATGCATGGGGGTTCAATAGCTGCATGGTCAGAGTTACCAACATCCTGAGTGTTATTCGCGGACATATCACACATATTAGTCTAACCAACATACATACGTAACATTGCAATTGGCACACTTGATCAAACTACACTTTATACAAAAGTGTATCAACAACAACAAAACTAGAATTATAACAATATCACATGAATGTTTAAATAAACATATAAGTGGCTGATTGCAGATTTGATCGAATGTTACAAATCCGACATAGCGGTTTCCTTTGCTTACTCCCAATAATATTTGTAATAAAGTTTCGGACACTAATGAATTATAATGGTCCTCTTAATTAATTAGTTATATATTTACGTGACGCACAATCTATTATATTGTATAACGTGCAGCAGGTCCGGGGGACGGTTCTCAGCATTTGGTCTAGACCAGGGGTCTGAAGGTCAAACCATCCCGAAGCCTGAACTAGGACATGTTCTTTTAGCCACCAGCAGCATCCCATCAAAGCTATATACTTTCCATTTTCTTTCCCGTTAACTAAGGAAGTCAAATAGTTAACCACATCTCACTGCAATATGAATTGTCTATTCCATACTTCATAAGGCGTTTCACTGTTGACAAATATTTTCGTTAACCCCAGAACTTTGTCCTCAAATTTTTCCGGCGATATGTTTTGTATTTTGTTTAGCCATCCATCGTTTCGTAGTGACTATGACTACGATGCTAGTCAAGGAACATGTGTTTTAGGCCTTAAACTCAAGTCTAAACTCTGAGCAAAAGTATACATTTTCCCATTTCAGTAGAAACGGAACCGTTTTTTCGTATACCTGGAATCCGTTATCAGCCCGCGCGACTGAGCCACCTTTCATTAAGCATCAATATAAATTACATCGGACTAAATTACCTTTGATTTGAGGATGATCTAGTACTCATCACTGAGGCAGCCACAGACCCCAATGAAATTCTAGCAGTGCTCCGCCGAGACAGAAAGAAAGCCGGACTAGAAATGAATTCGTTCAAGACGAAAGCCATGCGCAATCACGTCGCTTCTCGCAGCAGTCATCTTCCACGGAGCGAGACTTGAAGTTGCGAACGATTACATCTGCCTTTGGAGACCTGATCAACAGGGATAACGACCTACACCCTTAGAGTGGCCCAAGCCTCTGTCGAGAGACTCATGGTCGGCATTAAGCTTCATATTCAGCGTACAAAAAGTCTTCATAACTCTGACATACATCAGTTGCCCTTGGTGGAAGAGAAAGTTATTTATGCAGACAAGCTGGAAGAGAAATTGGGACCAGCAACGGTCTAACCGCAGCCGAGGGCGGGTCAGCCAGTAACCCAGTAAATATTTTTGTTGCAATTCTATGAGCATTTTCATTCAATATGACATCATTTTAAAGGAGTCAAATTGATAACTTCTGACCAATGCTTCAGGAGACTAATTCTATTTCTTTAGACGATGTCAGGGGGAGGAAAAAGTTACGTTTAATAACTAAGAGCTGTAACCCTTTCAAGCAAAATGTTTCATTAGTGTGTCGTAACAGATAGTGTGATGAATAAAATGTCGATTGACTCTAACAGCGGTTACAAATAATTGCTGGAAAAAACACAGCATTTGGCGACCATCATAATTCGGATGAGTCTGCATATGGCTTTAACGCCATTATCTTGAAATCATTGGTACAGACCATTGGGTCTTAACTTCGATACAAGTGGACCGCGGCCCTCAGGGGTGCAATGTGCACTCATGGAGTCTCCGAAGAAATATAAAGTTAAATTAAAAAGAACAGAATTAAAAAAAGAAAGAAAAAGAAACAAGAAATGAAATCTGGATTTTTATCGTTTGTGTTTCTTGAAGGTCCTTTTGACTTGCAGTACGGAATCATGAATTCAAATTGCTGGTGACTAGGTACTATCACAGCACACACAGGGAAGTTTTAGTTGCTAAGATTTTTATAAATGAAAACTGACTTTAAATGAATCGGTCAATATAAAAAGCAAATCACTGAATGCAATACTTTCTTTAAAGCAGCTTTGTGAGAATATGGGCGACAGCAAACATGATCAACTTTTACTACATTCTTAAGTTCGTTTGTTTTCGCTGGGTTTAGCTTTGTTCCGTTTTGGGAACGAGATAAGATTATTCTTCATGAAGGAACAATTTCAATTCCACTGTCGTATGACAGATTCGTCCCTGTTAGTAAAATAAACATATCTGTAACATATCTTCAGTCATGTAAATATGCTCAACTCAAATCGTCATATAGAAAACTTTTATTTTCAAATTGACGATAGAATCAAAGCAATGATTGCAAAGTTGGAATCGTGGTATGAATTGACGAATTGGCGCCTTGCGCAGTCAGTGACGATAGGATCGAAGCAATGATTACAAAGTTGGAATCGTGGTATGAATTGACGAATTGGCGCCTTGCGCAGTCAGTGACGATAGGATCGAATCAATGATTTCAAAGTTTGAATCGTGGTATGAATTGAGGATTTGGCGCCTTGCGCAGTCAGTGACGATATACATGTGCGAATAATCCCTTCACTGATCTCGTTTCTCTTAGAAATAAATACAGCAACCGTTTGAAAAGCGTAGTCAGAAGTCTTCAGTTGGATAGAACAGTTATGTGTATTGATAGTTTTTAAATAACGGATAAGTAAATACCTAAGATAACAGAAAGAAAATATAAGTAACTATGTTTCTCTTATGTCGTTATTGTGCGCAGGTGTATGTTGAATACTGATCAATTTGCAGGCCTACTTAGATTGTTATATTTGCAACACTAGTGAGTGCCTACAAACTTTTGTAACAAATAAAATTGCGCAGTACATGTTTTCTGGTAACACGAACTTCTACAAATTAGAGGACAGGTTGGTCGAACTCCATGAAAGTTTCAACAATTAAGACAGAGATAACAAGGATTCGTGAGTAACTGAAATGTAATTCGAGTTTTCTCATTAATTGATTATTTAAATTTTAACAGTAATAGTATGCGTGGTTCACTATAAAAGTATTTATTATTATTATTATTAATATTATAAGTATTACTATTAATAGTATTGTTATTGCTATTATTCTTATACTAATAATTATTATGGTTTTATTGTTATTAGTATTATTAGTATAATTTTGTCATTATCAGTAATACCGTTATTAGTATTATTAGTGTCATTATTAGTATTATTATTATTAATATTATTTGTACCATTATTGTTGATATGAACACCTTATTACTATGTTTATAATACTATGGATTATTACTTTGTACACAATACAAATTGAACACCGAACTTCAGCTTAGAGCTCGGTTTAACAATACAAATTGAACATCGAACAAATTTCAAAATTTAACAGAACATTTTGTGTTTGACTCTATGCGATATCTTTTGTATTAGTTGCTATTCGTTTTTGTTGCAGTAACGTTAATAAATATTGAATATAATAATGATTCAACCTTTCAGGTCCCCGTGGACCACATATCATCAACCCATACATGCCAAGTTCTCCTGTTCTAAGTCATGTATCCCTGTGGACCACATATCATCAACCCATACATGCCAAGTTCTCCTGTTCTAAGTCATGTATCCCTGTGGACCACATATCATCAACCCATACATGCCAAATTCTCCTGTTCTAAGTCATGTATCCCTGTGGACCACATATCATCAACCCATACATGCCAAGATCTCCGTTCCTAAGTCATGTATCCCTGTGGACTACATATCATCAACCCATACATGCCAAGATCTCCTTTCCTAAGTCATGTATTCCAGCTAACTCTACATCTTCACAGTTGCATTGATGTCTGTCTCGAGTTATCTTCTCCATGTTCGTTTTGCCTAGTATCTACCATTCTTGGCCCGGGGATTCCAGAACAAAGCCTGTCTTGTCATTTTATTCTGAATGTGTACGTTAATGTATGTCCAAGTAAATATATCAGGTAATTAAAATGATAACAATTCAATATTACATGCATTCAGTTCTATCAAATAAAGTAGAAACCTGGACTCTGACAAAGAAAATGGAGGAAAATATCGAAGCCTTTGAAATGTTTGTGTTCAGAAGACCTGGGCCAGTGTCTTGTGGTACTTGAAACAACGGCGTCTTATTGCAAAAATCAAAATAAGACAGTCAGACTTTTTTTGGACATGTCATAAGAAGAGACGGGTTTTAAACACACGGTAACAACATGCAGAATCGCAGGGAAGTAGGACAAAGAGAAAAAGTATTGAACAGCGGAAAGGAATGATATGGTAGGCAATCAACGGCTGAACTGTTAAACAACATGCGTGAATGGCGATGTGGAGATCGATGAACGCTAACGCCAAGCGTCACGGCACTTAATGATGATGGCATCCAGTAGACTAAAGTAGGATCAGCCCAGAAATTATATATGTATATAAACACACGAGAATATATGAACAGATAATATTTTTTTCAAACTTTATTCAAACCAACAGAAACAACCAGAAATGGATAGATTTCGTATCAACTACGGTGAGTTTCTGGGAGATCTGAAAGTATTTGTTGACCTGTTGACTCAAAGATACAAGACTACCGCTCCTGATGAGCTACAGAATGTCAAGCTGATACCGACTGTGTTGCCAAGCGACGACACAGATCTAGTTACTGGAAACATTGACCAGATTCAGAATAAGTTCAAAGCTGTACAAAAAATAACAAGATTCATATTATATAATATACACACGTTCGTACTTGACGATTTCAAGGAATGGCTTTCTAACCAGGCTTCTAAGCTGGATTGGTGGATAAATCTAGTAGATTTTACTTTGGCCTTCATCGTAGGTGACGGTACTGACAGTGTAAAATCACGTAAGTTCACGCAGCCATTGGCTAGCATTTTCAATAAATTTGTTTATCTTAACACTAGAGAAGTTACTCAGTCATGAAGAACAAAAGCCATTGCACCTTTTCAAGCATGAGGTAAAAAAATTACTTAAGAGGGTTATGGGTGTGGCTAGTAACATCATCAAGTAAAAACCATTCTTCCCACTAAAATAACGACACATTTTTCCCTCTTTAACGTTCTGGTCTATTTGTTTTTCGCTTAACAACTGGGTTAGATATGTACCTAGTGGTCACTCTTGTTTTCTCGTGAAAATGTTTAATGTAGATAAATGTACAGTCAACCACATGGGTAGATCCAATATGAAACATAATTACAGATTGGGAGAGAACAATATTAGAAAGATAGACAATAAGGGTTATAATAGAGCATACAGGTAAGGTGAGTGAGCAAGTTTAGGTAGCAGTGAAAAAGGCAAATGCAATGTTAGGTATGATAAAAAGAAATTTTAAACATAGGAGCAAGGAAGTGATAGTCAAACTGTATGAAGCATTAGTTAGACGTAGATTGGAGTACTGTGTACAGGTGTGAAGTCCGTATCATAGAGGGAATATAAACATACTGGAAAGAATACAAAAAAGAGCGACAAAGCTGATAGTGGGATTCCAGAATTACAGTTATGAGGAAAGACTCAGAAAAACCGACCTACAGTGTTTAGAAGAGAGAAGAATTCGTGGTGACAATATAGGTTTATAAGATGATCAGAGGAATGGATAAATTAGACTATAACAAGTTTGTTTTTTTAAATACAGCCACCCACTATAACAAGAGGGCACAGCTACAAGTTGACTAAAGAGAGGTCCAGATTAGATATTAAGAAATATGTTAATCAGAGAGTGGTGAATACTTGGAATGCATTGCCAGGGGAGGTAGTGGAGGCAAGGATAGTTAATGCATTTAAGAATAAATTGGATGCGCATAGCTTTTAGAGCAAGGTGATGTAAATGAAACTGGTTGTATACAGACTCTGCAGGGTCTTCTAAACGAGTATAAAGACGTTACGTTTTTTAGTTAATTATGCTCTTGGTGGACTTTATGTCTTTTTTTTCAGATGTTTATTTCTTATCAATGTCTATATGTCTTCATGTTGCGTTAAAGTTAGTTACAGTTGTGCTTTTTTCGCTTATGTTACGTTCTCTTTTTAATCATTTCTTTTTATCTTACAATCGGTAGGAATCTATTGTGGGAGTGAAGACCAAATAATTACACGCTTTTGAATATATTGCTCAAATTTTACCTCACACATCATATTTCATCTCCATCTTACAATGTAAAATTGTTTTTTTTTGGTGTTTCATGTGAAAGGTTTTTATGTCATGTATTATGTATGGATATCATGTATCATGTGGGTATGTCTTGTATTATGTGTGTATATGGTGTAGTATGTGTGTATATCATGTAGTACGTATGTATATTATGTATTATGTGTGTATATCATATGTGTATATCATGTATCAAGTATTGTTATCACGTATCATGTGTTTATATCATGTATCACGTGTGTATATCATGTAGCATGTGCGTGTATCATGTATCAAGCGTATACATCATGTATAATATGGGTATATCATGTATCATGTTTGTATATCATGTATCAAGCGTGAATATCATGTATAATGTGTGTATATCATGCATCACGTGTGCTTAATCATTTATCACGGGTGTATATCATATGTGCTAATAACACGCTTTATTTAACCCGTCAATATGGTTTTTTATGACCAACTTTCTCCACACCTGCAGCTCTCTCCAGTGGAATGGGTGGAGTAAACACTGGAGTCCGACAACACATGAACAGAGAGTACGTATTGTTATGTAATGTCATTGATGTTGTCTGTAAACATCAACGCAGAAAAACCATGCAACATTACCAACATGCTACACTAACATGTAATGAACAGAATTACAGAATGACGGGGATCAATTAACCGATTTTTTCTTTGAATCACCTTCATGTTTTCAGTGTCCCTTACCTCCAATGGCGATGCTTAATCACATCCCTAAAAAACCTCATTATAAGGGACTGCCAATAAATATACTTTACAATTTGAAATAGTTAAGGAAGTTACAAACTTCTAAAAGTATATATATGGGGAGTGGAGGAAACACAAGGTCATGGTGACTCTGTATTCTTTCATTTTTATAATGAACTCAACAACGAAATCGAGAATATTATCAGGTCAGCTAGGTGCCATCTCCGCATCGAAGGTCAGCTGGTCAGTTCAGGTACCATCTCCGCATCGAAGGTCAGCTGCAATGAATCTCCAGTGTACTCTATATTATTTCGTAACGATGCAATCTAACATAGTTTTTCCAGTCCATCTTCTTATGTTATCCATCCAGTTATAACGTTGCTTGCCTCTTGAGCTGCTGTCTTCCATCCTACCCTCTAGTATGGTCTTCAATAAAGAGGCATGTCTTGTTATATGGCTAGCCTAACGTAACTGTCTAACCCTAATTTCGGTCATTCATTAATTCACGTTACACCTCCGACTGATTCAACATCTTCATATTTGTTTTCTCCTCTTTTCAAGAAATGCCACACAATCTTCTATATACTCACATTTCGTACGCTTCAATACTGTTTTCCACTTTCTTATTCAATGCCCATGCTTTTACGCCATTGTAATAGTCTCCAAGATACTTTTTACTCTTTCACTCATACCTTCTCTGTGACCTGTCACTAAGACTTTAGAGGAGAAAAATTCATACTTCCCTAGCCCAGAACAAATTGAATGATCTACATATGCGGTAAATTTCAACATTTTCCTCCTATTCCCTCAAAGTCAGGATAAAGACTTATAACACGCCATTTGTATGTATGTATGTATATATGTATGTATGTATGTATGTATGTATGCATGCATGCATGTATGTATGTATGTGTGTATGTATGTATGTATGTATGAATGTATGTATGTATGTATGTAAGTATGTTTGTATGTGTGTGTGTGTACATATATATATATGCACAAAAACTGAAATAAAATGTTATATGCTCCCTCACGTTACGTAAGTATGTTCAGTTATGTGTATACGTTGTGTGTGCGTGTGTGTTTGCGTGTGAGTGAGAGATTTTGTGCATATGTATGAGTCCAGATTGTGCATCCGTTAGCTTACTTTCTTATGTGACAAAAATGTAATATCCAATCTGTTCAGTTTCTGTAATGATGTCTCCTGATATCTGTTACAGCACCATGCAAACGCTGAAAACGCTGGCAGACATGGTAGAGGTGATTCAAAAAATGAACAACCAAAAGCGTACCTGATGGAACAGCATCTTCTGTGTATGTCAATGTGTTTGTGCCTTTTATAAGTTTGAATTATATGTATGTGAAAGTATGTATGTATTTGGTCGTATGTATATGTTTATGTGTATGTGTCCAAACGTAGGCACATATGTATTTATTTGGCAGCGAATATCTGTGTACGTGTGTAGTACCCTAAAAGATGGTGATTTCGAGAATTGGTATGTCATTTAGAAGTTTCAGTTTTTACATTACCAGCTGGGGTTTCCGGCATTGTACTTAATATTTATGAAAGTATTGAGTTTGGTATTTTATGGTATACAGCTTTATAATCTCTTACACGGGGTTATTCATAATGTAGTACACAGGTTGATAATCTTGTATGTAGATTACTAATAGTGATAATGCTGCTGCCTTATACGGAGACATTAGCTACACATTTACAAGTCGAAAAAAGTAATTGAAGTCGCCATTAAAATTAGTTAGCTAGTTAAAGGTTTAAACAGAGAGAGCGAGAGAGAGAGAGAGAGAGAGAGAGAGTCATCAGTCTATATGTTTCTGTGTACATATTTAACCAAATGTGCATATAAATGTAACGGTTGACAATGTTTGCCTCAACTGACATGTTGATTATATCCACTATGATGTGGCGGGTGTGGCGTCTTGAAATGTATGGCAAGAGTTATGATTTGAGTATTTTAATATTTCGCCACACGTTTAAAGTGTTGGTCGTTTATATACTCTTGAATTGTATGTCATATTGTAAATATGCCATTTCGGTTTTGGTAAAGTACACACACGTGACATATAACGACGTGGAACATTACATAAAAGTGGCATATAATGTATCAACCCACTAACGTATTGTCTTGACGCCCCTGGTCACTTGGACCAATTGGTGTTAATGTAAACGAGTCGGACATAACTTCAACTAATTTATGTAACCGAGTCAGACATAACTTCAACTAATTTATGTAACCGAGTCAGACATAACTTCAACTAATTTATGTAACCGAGTCAGACATAACTTCAACTAATTTATGTAACCGAGTCAGACATAACTTCAACTAATTTATGTTACCGTGCCGTATATCCAACATATCCCTCTTTCTTTAATTATTTGTATTTTCATATGAAAACAAAGGAAACACTGAAAACGGATTGTTTTATGATGGTTAATCGCTTATTGCATTATCTAGTCATACATGTATCTTCTAATCTAAATTTGAATAAATGTTTTAAGCAAAGAGTGTCAGTATGTAACTGGTTGCTGGCCTCTGAACTGATAACCCAGATCTAACCGTGGTCGCTTATCCCATCCCATATTCTCTTTAACAACAGCAACTAATAAATTAAATTGACCTCGTGAGTCCTGTCCTTCCTCGCTGGGGGTGCTCCTGACTTCCGGCAGACTGGCAGCTTCCGTTCGTCTATTAGCCTCTGTGGAACCAAAGATTTCCCAGGAGTCTCTAGAGAACGTGTTTTCTGATGTTCGTGATGGACCATACTTTTTTGTCAGGGTAAGGATAATGGGTAGGAGGGGGGGGGGAGAGGGGGGGATTCTTTGTCCTACACGTTTGAGACTTTCATGTGTATCGCTTACACCTTAGTTTACTGTCATTTCCAACAGGACAAGAGCAAGACCTGTGAAATCCACAGAGACGTTTTTACAGAATCTTTCTCATTCGCTGGAGTCAGTCAATTGTTCCTATCATCAGGTCATAATGTTCAATGCCTACGAAACTCATAGTGCGACCTTCCAACCAGTTATGTCTGTAACGCATTCCGTTTCAGCCTTTACGAACTCTCCTGCTCCATCCCATGGTCCTCCTATCTAACGAGCTCGTAGCTCGTGTTCCCTAGAAATATGTCAAGTTTCCCATTTCTGGAGCCCCTACCAACTTTTTTTTGATATTTTGCAATCAAATCATAGGTAGCTCAACCGCTACAAAATGTTCATTGTAACCCAGATTCTCCGGCATGGGCGGGTCTAAACCCTCTTCCTCTCCCCCCTCTCCACCCCTCCACTAAACAAACCACCAATCTAGCTAGAAGTCTTAAGAAAGATTGTCAGATTTAGCACGTGTTAAAATGACGACCTAAGCTTAGACAATAACCTCTCGATAATAGTAAAAAGTAAATTCTACCTAACCATCTCATTTGATATGACACAATTTTCGGAGAATGTTAGAAATGCTCAATGTATCTAAGCTCTGACTGAACTTTCCGACCGAATGTCTTCTCACCTCTATGCTTACTGTCATATTTTTAAGTTACCCTTAGCCTACAGTGGCAAATCGATCCCTAAATCTCTGAAGCTCACTTCTGACTTGATCCATGAATTCTACTTTTGTCATAAATCTGACACTGTTACATACCCCGATATTCGACATTGTTACAACGAAGAAGAAGAACACTACATAGAAACAGTATATAAAGATGTGGAACATTACATAAATGTGGTATATACAGATGTGGAACAATTCATAAATGTGGTATATAAAGATGTGGAAGATTACTTAATGTGGTATAAACAGATGTGGATCATCTCCATGTCCATCTGGTCACTTATACATGACACAATGCTACAAAGTGTAAAAGTCAACAATGCCTAAATATGAAAGGGGCTATAAATTAGATGGATCAGCTCGTATTTCGAGATCCTTAGAATATGAAGATTATTACTGTAAAAATGTGCATTTTTATAGTGAAATATTAGTTCTTCGTCTTCTTCTTCTTCTTCGTACGCTGTCAGACGTCAACTTGAATTTGTTCGAAGAAAGCAGCTGTCATCCTGAGGCTGTCGACACTGCCATTGAGCTTATCTAGTGTTGCCACTGGTGATGGCCACATGTGCTTTCTCTGGTCCTCGTATGTCGGGCAATTTTGTAGCAGATGTTCAGCGGTCATTTTCCCTGTACCACAGGTGCATTCGTCAGTGCTACCTATCTTTAGTTTATTGAATAGATGGTACAAAAACGATGCCTATTACCAGTTGAACCGAAGAGAGCAGGTCGTTGTCTTCAGACTTCGCACTGGCCACAACAGACTGAGGTACCACCTATTCAACAAATTGAAGATAGGGTGTACCGACGAATGCCCGTGCGGTACTGGTAAAATGACCACTGAACATCTGCTGCAGAACTGCCCGACATACGAGGATCAGAGAGAGCAGATGTGGCCATTGCCAGTGGAACTGCAAGACAAGCTCTATGGTAGTGGCGAGAGTCTCAGGATGACCGCCGCTTTTTTCGAGAAAATAATGGTTACTGTCTGACTGTGTACGCAGAAGAAGAAGAAGAATAGATGGTACCTGAGTCTGTTGTGGCCTGTGCGGAATCTGAAGACCACGACCTACTCTCTTCATCTCAGCTGGTAGAAGGTATTATTTTTTGTGTAGCCAGTATGTTCTGTTTCCCATTTGGCCATGTATCTGGCCCTAATAAACCGTTTGGACTCTTCGTAGGTCACACTAGAATCTGGTTGTGGTAGTCTTGCAAAATATTAGTTCAAGTTTTATTCGCAACTGTTACATGAACTGAAACATTGTTTGTTATGTTGTTTTTCTGGATTTTCAGAATTTAAGACACGATAAAACATTTGAATCAAGCTAAAACAGTCATATGCTTAAGAAACATCATAACAGAGAAGGGAAGATTCAACAACAATAAAGAACATGTACGGACTGACTGAAACAGGCCATTAGAAAATACAAACAACAAGAAAGGGAGTTTTACTCTGTTTCATAAGACTGATGTTACTTTGTAGATGCGAATAATGAACACTGATTAAGCAGACAATGAATATTTGCAGCATACGAAATGGGGTTCCATATGAGAATTATATTCCTTTATTATGAAGAGCTCAGAAAACTGAGTAAGATATATTTTACTAGTCTCAAATAAAATGTCCTTAGTTGATTTAGATTTTTTAAATAATATTCAATAATTGAACATACTCTACAAAATGAGACTACATAGGGATTGTAAGAGATGCAATGATTTATAGTAAGAACGTCAGAAAATAAAAAATGGAATATCAAAATAGGATTGACGTGAAAACAACATCGACATTTGCTTAAGTCTCGAAAGACAGGAGGCTGTGCAGAAAATTGGTCACAACGCCAAAAGATGTGACAGATGATGATGATAATGAGATACCGTTAAAGAACAGATGAGATCATTATCGACATTCGGCATAATTGGTTACTGTATGCAGATCGTTTATCATTCTGGGATTGATGAACTCCCCCACAATTATTGAATCACCTTCGATCGTTCCATTCAAATTACTTCACACTTCCGGATATATTTTTCGTCACCTTTTAATTGTTAACATTGTCTTTGTATTCCTTTAATTACCATTTGTTGCATCTTAATACGTTAAATATTAACAATAACTTTCTGTTAAAGTATGTTACCAATTAATTTCTATGAAAGTATGTTTCCAATTACTTTCTTCTATTAAAGTATGTTACCAATTACTTTCTATTAAAGTATGACCCCATAAAGTCAACCTATACTGACGATCAATATTTAATTAGTTGCCATGTATTTGTTAAAGATCTATGCTGATCAGTCTTACTGAAATAATAATGGTTAATGATTTATAAAAAAACAATCACTACCAATTTAGGTGTTCCTTTTTCATGACTTTTATACAGGTGTGTGCGCATGCACAGCTGTCCTACAACTGCTGGCGTATGTACACATGCCTTACATTTTCATGCACATGTTTCCATGCCCTTCTAGTGTGTACGCTTGTTCACATGTATAATTAATATGTACATATGTATACCTGTCTTGCGTAATTGTACGTATAGCCGCTCGAGTCCAGCGCACTAAGCAGGAAGCCCTTCTCCCAGCTCCATCCAGCTCATAGCAGAGTTGGGAACTGCACAGAGGTATCCACCCTGTAGAAGTACGCGTCGACTAAGAGATAAGAACTAAGAACTTCTTCTTCTTCGTACGCTGTCAAATGTCATCCTGAAGATGTCGACACTGCCATAGAGCTTGTCTAGTGTTTCCTCTGGTCCTCGTATGTCGGGCAGTTTTGCAGCTGATGTTCAGCGGGCATTTTCCCTGTACCACAAGTGCATTCGTCAGTGCCACCTATCTTCAGTTTATTGAATAGGTGGTACCTCAGTCTGTTGTGGCCTGTGCGGAGTCTGAAGACCACGACCTGCTCTCTTCTGTTCAACTGGTAATAGGCATCGTTTTTTGTGTAGCCAGTATGTCCTGTTTCCCATTTGGCCATGTATCTGGCCCTAATAAGCTTTTTGGACTCTTCGTAGGTCACACTAGAATCTAGTTGTGGTAGTCTTGCACCTTCTTTTGCCAGTCTGTCTGCCTCCTCTTTGCTTTGGATGTTACATTGGGATGGAACCCACTGTTTCACTACTCTTTTTGGTGCGGAATGCTGGCATAGTTGACAGAGTACTTCTCTTAAATCATTAAGTTCAGTATTTTTCTGGCTTTTTAGTGCTGTGACTACGGCCAGGGCATCTGTAAACAGGACTATCTGGCTTTCATTGCTTTTGCCTGTCAGCATTGCTTCTACCGCAGCCCTCGGTGCCTCTGCCTCCGCTCTGAAATTGCTTGAGAATTTTCCAGTTGCCACTGACAGTGTAATTTTTCTACCATTTGGTAGGCTGAGGAATACCCCTGCCCCTCCGTTCTGTGTTGTGTTTATTGCAGAGCCGTCGGTGTATGCATGGGTCCAGTCCATGCTTGGGTAGTTTTTCGTTATGTACCTCAGGGTTATGTCTCTTCTTTCTTTTTCAGTCTGGCTGTTCTTGTTTCCAATACCTGGTATATTTTCTACCACCTCCGGAATGATATGCCTCTTCCAGGTGGGTTTGCGTACAGCAGGGATGGGCTTTGGTATTGTTACGGTGTTCATAGGATCTTCGCTCATCTTTGCCTTGGCTATTTCTGCAAAGTTTCTCTGCTTTAGTTTCCCATTTTCAAATCTATTTAGTCTCTGATGCATTGGATGGTATGTCAGTCTTCTGAGTTTCTCTGCTTGCTGCTGGGCTCTGCAGTCTCTTCTGTCGGTAATGGATTGCAGATTTGTAATCTTTTCAAGTTCTACAATTCGCGTTGACTTCATGCCTTCTGTTATAACTCTCATGGCTTGGTTTTGAAGTTTGCTAATTGTATCATGCCGCAATGCCATACTCGAGAACTGGTCTCACTCTTCCAGTGTACAGTTTCTGAACTAAGAACTAATTGTATATATATTTATATATGTGTATATGTATATATATATATATATATATATATATATATGTGTGTGTGTATGTGTTGTGTGTGTGTGTGTGTGTGTTGTATGTGTGTGTGTATGTATATACAGACAGTCTACGACATATGACGATATCCTCCAAATGTCGACCAGGTGAAATGGCAGTACCTGATGAAAAGCACAGCATGCAAAGACAAACAAGTTCCAGATTATATCCAGCAACCTGCTAAGCGAATTCAGACTTGATAAACAAAGCAATCTAAAGTAGCTGACTCGAGCAGAACAGTTACCAGTCATTTCAGTCAAATCAATCCGTGAGTGTTTAGGTCTGTCCCGACTTCCCATCTCCATCAGTGGTTAGATCTACCCCGACTTCCCATCTCCATGAGTGTTTAGGTCTGTCCCGACTTCCCATCTCCATGAGTGTTTAGGTCTGCTCCGACTTCCCATCTCCATGAGTGTTTAGGTCTGCCCCGACTTCCCTTCTCCATGAGTGTTTAGGTCTGTCCCGACTTCGCATCTCCATGAGTGTTTAGGTCTGTCTCTACTTCCCATCTCCACGAGTGTTTAGGTCTGCCCCGACTTCCTATCTCCATGAGTGTTTAGGTTTGTCCCGAATTCCCATCTCCATGAGTGTTTAGGTCTATCCCGACTTCCCATCTCCATGAGTGTTTAGGTCTGCCCCGACTTCCCTTCTTCATGAGTGTTTAGGTCTGTCCTACTTCTCTTACCCTGAACCTACAAGAACAGTGACTCCATTCAATGCTTTCATCAGGTTCGCGTTATGTGTACTTGTATATAATGCACAGTCAATGCTTCATGTTCAAGTCTGGCCTGTTCTTTTCATTGGTTTTATGATAGTGACTTTATGATACCATTGTATTCCCTCAATTCGACGCAAGCGTCTACTGATAAAAGCTTGGACCTATTTAGTTGTACTTTTCTTTGTTCCGCAAGTCACATATCCATACTATAAAGCGGACTTGATATTGAAGTTGAAGATCTGTATTTTGTGGTAGACTACATTTCTTTAAATAGTTATTTCACTGCTGCTGTTACTTTAGTTTAGTTGAAAATATGTTTGTGCCTGCACTGTTTTCTCTTGTATAATCTAGTCTTTTGTAGTTCCATGTTAGGTCCACAGAGTGTCGTTGTTTCTCTAGTCCAATGAGTTGGCCTCAGAATATCATATTCGGGTCAGTTCTGTGATATGTGTTCTGCGTCTGTGATTCCTGTTCATAAGTACCAAAGACTGAATCTTTAAAATTGTATAACTGTGATTATAGAGCGGGTTGTTCCCTGTTCTGAGACCCAATAAAACAGCTTCATATGGTATGTTTATATTATAGTAATCCCCGTGTTAACATTGGTGGCTCTCGCACTGAGTTGATCATTCTTTTCATTATTTGGTTAGTATGTGAATGTCACATCTGGTTGCTCATCTACATCACAATGCCTTGTCAGTTGAACTGCTATATTGTTTTTAAATACGTCACAAAGATAATGTATTCACTGCATAGCAATCTTGCGCTGGTTGCTCAGTTCAGACAGTAGAGCCGATAGACCTAGTAGTTTCATGGACTTCAGTGCTTACAGTGCTAAGTGTATATACAATGTCAGAAATACAACAGGTTGTGGATCGATATTGATGTTTATAAATTTGTCAATTGTCTCCTTGATTGCATGGATTTGTTGATCATAAGTATGACATATTTGTCCTGTTGGTATCCTCAAATGTATATTATCCCTAACAGTAACATTTACATTGGTTGACCATTCTGTGAACACCCCTGCCTTTCCATTTTTTACTGCTTCTTATTATCAAATCCTTCGAGTCAAAATGTTACAGAAAGATCCTCAAAATACCCTGGACAGAGAAAAAGACAAATGTAGACATTCGGCAAGAGTTTAGCATAGAGGAGAACTGGTTTATCAATTCCATTTTGGCTAGAAAATGCAAATACTTTGGTCACATCAAGAGACACAACGGTCACGAGAGAACGGTGATAGAAGATATGGTACCAGGCAAAAGAGGAAGGGGTAGACCAAGATATCCAGGAAGGCCTGGATATGACTGGAGGCTGGAGTTTTGGCAAGAGAACGAGTTTCTTTCAGACAGACTGTGATTAGAGCGACGTTCTACAAAGGACATGCTACATGATGACTGCTTCTTATTTCCACAGTTACGTTAGTTATGGAATGACAAAATGTAGTCCCTGTGGCAAAGATATATATTAATAATAACATATCTAGATTTCACCTATATATTTAATTTTAGTTCAAAAGGCACCTACTACTGCGTACATTTCCCACTTCATCCGTTTGCGCCTACACAGCTGTGTTTTGATTGATTAAAAGCCAGATACATGACCAAATGGGAAACCGAGCATACTGGTTACACGAAAAACGATGCCTATTACCAGTTGAACCGCAGAGAGCAGGTCGTTGTCTTCAGACTTCGCACTGGCCACAATAGACTGAGGTACCACCTATTCAACAAATTGAAAATAGGGTGTACCGACGAATGCCCGTGCGGTACTGGTAAAATGACCGCTGAACATCTGCTGCAGAACTGCCCGACATACGAGGATCAGAGAGAGCAGATGTGGCCATCACCAGTGGAACTGCAAGACAAGCTCTATGGCAGTGGCGACAGCCTCAGGATTACTGCCGCTTTTTTCGAAAAAATAATGGTTACTTTCTGACTGCGTACGAAGAAGAAGAAGAAGATTGATTAAAAATAATTCAATTTATATTTAATCAGAAACGTATTTATTTTCTCTGGAAAGTCTATCTAGACAACTTTTTTTCATCGTTCGTTCTTGGGTTTCTTGGTCATCCTGATATTGGCAAAGGAAAAGTAAATGATGGTAAAATGCATGCTGCTTTGAAATTTTGATCAATATTACAGTGTAAATAGTTCTGAATGGGATAGTTGATTACTGAAAGCATTTGAGAAAATATCAACATTTAACAAAAACGGTAGAAACCGTTTGAGTAAAAAAAGACTACACAAAAATATAAATTGTAATCATCAATGTTGAAGCTGACATTGACATATCATTTACTTTACAAACATATTTTGTTTATAAATGAAAGTATTTACATTACAGATTCGTTTTTCCTTTACTTGAAAATATAATTTCTATATGTGTAATGTCGTCTTCTTGTGTCACAAGTCTTATAAAACGTACTGCCATAACTAACAATTACAGGGTTTTTGCACATCGCACAGATGCTAGCCCCTTGACTAATGTACCCACGTTTCTGTCCGTTGGTCTGAATAGTCAGGATTTTACAACCTGTGTCTCTACTATTTATCTAACGAATCAATAGTCTAATAGACTTCTCGAACACTACTGATAACTGATCTCAGACTAGGCACTCAGACCATGCATCTGTTCTGTTTCTGTCTGGTTTTAGAATTGGCACTCAGACCATACTTCTGTTCTGTTTCTGTCTGGTTTTCACGGACTTCATTGTGTTTCCTTCTCGGTGCGGTATTTGACCAAACCTAATTTTAAATTTAATTATATTTACTTTTAGTTAATTTTAGTTCTTTCACTTATTTTCTCTTACTTATATATATATATATATATGTCCCTAACTGCTTCTCAGATACTTCAATAGATGATTTTCGTTACCTGTTTCAACGACTAAGTTGGGAAGTATGTCCGAGTTCTATTGTATTCTGCCCCAACGACTGCTTCAAAAACTACTTCTCTCTCTCGCTTTCTTTCTCTCTCTTTATCTCTCTCGCTCTCTCTCTCTCTCTCTCTCTCTCTCTCTCTCTCTCTCTCTTTCTGCAAACTATGAAGATTGTGAAACAGATTCACTTTCACACACTTTCTATCCCTCACTCTCACACACTCTCTATGTCACTCTCACTCACTCTCTCTCACCCACACTCTCTCTGTCGTTCTCCCTATCTCATTCACACTTCCTCTCTTCCTCTCTCTGTTACACTCTTTCTATCTCTCACTCTCTCTCTCTCTCTCTCTCTCTCTCTCTCTCTGATTTACATTATACCTGTTTCAAAAACAAATTCAGAGTATGACTGAATTCTATTAAATAGACTTTCACTTCTGTTTCTGGAGCCTATTTCTCGTATAACTATTCCAATGACTGCTTCGATACGCCATGTATCCACGGCATGTATCTATCCCGACCGCGTTGTTATCTATCTTCGGTGAAAACTTCTTAGATCGACGTTTTGAATCTGTCTTTCAATGACTGCTGTACATTTCTATATCTCTGCTCGATGCCGTTGCTCTGTCTGTTCTTGTTTATCTGTTTCTCCTGTTGATGTTGCTGACTCCAGCCTTCTGCTGTCTCAAAGCAAAAATGTTTTGTTGAAAGATTACCTCTCTCGAGTGAACTCGATTTATGAACAGTAAAATGCAGATCTCCTCACTTAAATGAAGACAGCATGTGACCAGAAAACAAATGATGATGATGATGATGATCATGATGATGATATAATCCCTTTAGCTATGACCTGGCAGCTCTTGACAGCTCAATGCCTCCCTAACAAAAGCACGTCCTCCTCAATTGTTGTAGTGATGTGTATAGTGTGTTGAGTATGGGGTAGGGGAGGGGTAGGGGTGTGGTGGTAACAGCAGGTTCCGCAGATCAGTCAGCCTGAGGTACAAAGTCAGGAAGTGCTCGACTGACTCCTCGTGGTCATGGCAGAATCTGCAGTTTAGTTCACGTACTGGGTCTAATCTATTCAGATGTTTGTTGAGAGGGGCATGGCCTGTTCTCAGCTTGAAGATAAAACTCTGGTCTTTTCGTTTAATTTTCTTGGCTGGGTCCTGGGGATCTGTTTTTTAATTGGTTTTTAAATATACTCGGCCTGTCTGGGATGTGGCCCACTGATCTAGTCACTCCTGTCTATAGTTATTTTTCAGGATTTGCTTGCAGGTTTGTAGTGTGATACTAGATAGTAGCTGTGGTAGCATTGTCCCGCTTCTGGCCAGCTCATCAGCCTTCTCAATTCCTAGGATTTTGTTCAAACAAAACCATAACAGACTCACAGCTAAAGTTAAATTGCTGAGCAGACAAGCAAAAAGAGAAGCATGGGTTAAGAAATGTGGAGAGTTGGACTAGCGGAAAGATGGAAAGAAAGCATAGTGCCTCTTATCTAACTTTTCAGGTGTTTAGAGAAAGAAAAATCCCAAACCCATTAGAACAGACAATTAATAACAGGAGATTCTCAGAAATCAGAAGTTCTTAATAGGTATTTTGCTAATGTTGACAAAAGAAAAGAAAAAACAGAAAGAATCGGGACAAGACTATCAAAACACTCATCAAAATGATGGAAAAAACAACCTACAGCTGTGAGACTTCGACAAGAATTCCACACTTCCAGAACTTAAGATGGCTCTACAAAAATGTAAGAAAGGTAAGACCGTTGGACCTGACCGGCTCACTAACGAGATCCTCTAAAATCTATCAAATTATGAGCTCCATACCATCTATGACCTCATTAAAACAGGGAGAGAAGGCAAGCTACCAACAGACATGAGAAAAGCCAACATTTCCCCAGTCCTAAAGAAAGACAAACCATCAAACCTAGTAACAAGTTATCGTCGGATCTCCCTGACTTTAAACCTAGGCAAGGTCGCTGAAAGGATGATAAATGAAAGGTTATATTATTGGCTAGAAAGCTCCAAAATTCTTAATACAAACCATTTAGGCTTCATAAGAAAGAAACAGACAATGGACCAGCTGATAAGATTTACCAAAGATGTAGGTGACGCTTTCCAGGACAAAATCAATGTGCTAGCAACATTCATTGACCTCAAACAAGCATACGATCGAGACTGCAGAACTGACCTCCTCTTCAAGATGCAAACAATGAACATATTAAGGCGAATGTACAGCTAGCTAAAGGGTTTCTTCTATAACAGAACAATCCGAAAAACATTCAGCGGATCAACATCCAAACAAAGGACCCTGGAAGAAGGACTGCCCCAGGGATCTGCGCTAAGTTGTACATTATTCCTTGTGTACATAAACGACCTACCAGATGTCAAAACCTATCAAAGGCACTCTTTGCGGATGATCTGGTCATTTGGACAAAATGGAAAACATCTGAAACCCATCACCAAAAATATGAACATAAATCTGACAACCGTCTTTCCATATTGCCAGTTTTGGAAGCTTGAAATTAATGTAGAAAAAACTGTGTTCAGCGTGTTCAGCTTAAATAAAAGGATTAAAGAAGAAAATATAGATGTCAAAATAAACGGAGTTAAATTAACCTATGACAAAACCTCGAGATACCTCAAAGTCGAACTTGACCGTAGACTCACTATGAAACCCCATATAAACAAGCTGATTGAACAAGCATCCACAAGTCTCAGACTCATCAAGCACTTCTCTACTTGTGGTTTGGGAAGGGGGGATGAGAGATCAAGATTCAGTACTCCAGTTATACATTGGATGTGTCCGCTCAGTCATTGACTGCAAAACAAATATTAAAACGCACTCAAAATCTTACTTTGGTACAGAACAATGCGCTCTCTCATAAACCTCGACTTGTGCAGCAAACAGCCAAAGATTTGAATATTCAAATTCCTCCACACTTAACATGTCTCTGTTTTTGACTTCAACATACTTTTTTTCTTTTCTCGAATCTTTAAAACAAAACATCTCAGACAAAATAATTTAAATAATAAAGGAGGCGTCAAGCTGACATGTGATAACTGGTTGAATCCGGAAAGTAGGGTTTCTATTCCCAAGGTCTTGTCAAGGTCACGTGTAGACGACAGAGGCGTGTCATATCAAGAGGTAGCTATATTAAAAAGGAGTAAACGCTGTGCAGCTCTATGACATACGTTTCATGGTCATAGTAAAAATTACAAACACTAGAATAATTCATTGGACAACCGGGGACAGGGCATATGATATATAGATTTCAAAGCGTGGCTCACAGATTATCATCACTAGGACCTTTGAGATCCTTGCGTCGCACCTTGCCGAACTCTACTTCAGACCCAACTTGTATCCGTTTTATAACGACAGCAGTCATTATACGGATACCTTGATTTATCACGTTGTTTCGAGTGAGTATATTATATGATAAACTGGTACGGTATATATCATCATCATGGTACATAGTTATTATAATAATGTTCGCCTAGGCATCTAGAGCCCGTTGCGTCGATCGACCAATACCATATCTAACTGCTGTGGCTTGAGCCAAACCTCGTTACCCCGGTAAAGGAGAGACATGAAGAAACGGACGGCCCCTCCCACGCCTCCAGTCAGCCGGCAGAAGACTGTCGTTACACATAGCAAACGTTGACATTATCTGGTGAGCCGGTACTTCCTTGTCCAGTCGAACCACGTGACCAAACAGAGACAGGCGGCGGTGGACCAGTGGGTCTGACATGGTGAGAAGACTCGTATTTGCAGACACCTCGACATTACGGATGAGATAAAACCACTGGATACAGAGGATTTGTCACTGGTTGCGCATATGAAAGACAATGAGTCTTGTCTTGATATGTTCCTGTTTTTCTTAACCATATAGGAGGACAGAAATCACACACGTCTGATAAAAACGAATTTAGGATCCGAGAGAGTCTGCCATTATTCCACACCCGGCGAAGGTCATTCATAGCGGAAGCAGCAAACCCGATCCGCACAGGCGCACTACGCCCATCAGATGAAAAAGAACTCCCCAGGTATGTGAATCCATTGGTGCACTCAACCGTGTGTCCATGGACAATAATGCTGTGAGGACCAGTGTCGGAGAAAAGGTTTTGAATTTCTGTTTTGGCCAAGGATAGACCCAGGTTTGATGTTTCCAGATCAATCTTCTCACAAGACTATTGCAGAGCCCATTGTCTTGGCAGAGTAAGATTATGTCATCAGCATAGGCGAGGTCTGTGATGCATGTTTGGTCCATGACAATGCCCAGATGGTGGGAGTCAAGGCGGTGTAGAAACCAGTCCAATGCTCGGCAGAAAATGTCAGGGGCAAGGACGCAACCCTGCCTGACCCCCAAAGATGTTGGGAACCTGTCCAAGAGAATCCCACCTAGGCCGACTCTGGCACCAGTTTCCGTGTGTAGCTCTCTAATCATCAAGTTCACCAGTGGGGCAGGAGTGTCGATGCCTTGCAGGGCTTTCCGGAGAGCGGACATATCAACCGAATCGAATGCAGCCTTTAGATCCACATACGCAGCACAGGAGGTGCGGTTGAATGCAAGGTGCAGCTCAGCCAGGAGCTGGAGAGCAAGAATGGCATCTTCAGTTGATATACCCGGGGTGAAGCCAGACTTATGTGGACGGCATTCTACGATCAGGAGTGGCTTGACCCGGGCCAGCAACACATGTACAAATACCTTGCCTGGGACTGAGATCAGTGTGATTGGTCTATAGTTGTTGCAGTCCTTACGGCTTCCCTTGCCTTTGAATAGAGGAACAACTATTCCAATCTGCGGGAACGTGAGTTGTTCTCCAGACTTGTAAAAATAGGCGATGAAGAGCGGAGCTGAGGGTGTCCATGGCGTACTTCAAAAGCCCTGGTGAAATATGGTCCGGACTTGCAGCGCGCTCATCTTTATGCTTCGTATGGCGGCTTGGACTTCTGCCAATGTTGGAGTGTCGATTCACGTATCCACGTTAAGAGTAGTATCCACACATTCCGAATCTAGCTCCGGGCAAGCCGTTGCTAGAGGATGATTGAGAGGGAGCGCATAGTGTACCTTCCATCGCTCCGCTACCTCTTCATACGTCAAACATGGTGAGCCATATCCTCTATTAACGAATTCTGTATTGTTAGACGCTTTCTGCTTGCTTCCGGGGAGGAGGAGCCTGATTGGTATGCAGGTCAGAGATGATTGGATCTAAGACCTGTTTCAACTGTATCGGCCATTTCGTTGAAGAAACTCTCCCGATCAGCCATAGCAGCCGCACGGAACTGGCTTTTTAGCCTTCGGCGTGGGGCATAATCGTTACCCCTATTGTGACAAACTTGTCTCTGACTGACGATTCTGGCGTATACTTCTGAAAAGTGTGGTCAGTTGTTAGACGCCGGGCATTGCACTTTGGTATTAGCGCTGGTCTTGGTGGAATGCATGGACTGATGCAGGACGAAGACAATATTAAGTGGTGGTCTGTGTCAGCAGGTGGCTCAGCACTGCGATAGACACGTTAAGAAGCCACGCGGTTAAGTTCCCTCGCAAGGATGTGGCCGAACTCCTTCTTTGTGATGTTGTCGTTTGAGATTCACGTGTGCCGATGGATATCCAAACGACGGTAACCAGGAACCAGTGATCACCAGGCTAAACCCGGCACGGATTGACAGGAACCTGTGGGAGTTGTTATTCGCGATTCCACAGCCAAAAGGACCAAGAACAGATTCGTGGCCACGGCGATTGGTCCCCGAGACAGTGTTGTAATCCCCCATTAGAATTAATTCGTCGTGCGAAAGAACAATCGCATAGGCATTTGCCAAATCATTGTAGAAGTCATCATTTATCTGTTGTCCGGCTTCGTTCGTGGGTCCTAAGCGACTTTTATTGATGTGACCATGGCTGTGCTTTAGCCGGGCCAGAAGAAGCATGTTGGAGATTGGGGGCCATGACGTTATGCTATTTTGGAGTGACGGTCTAATGACAAGGGCAACCCCGATTCTGCGTTGCTGACCTCCGAAGTATAACATACACGCATCTTCAGTATCTTTCTGCCAATTAGTCGGGCCTCATTAACTATGGCAATATTTCGTCGGCCTAATGTGCGGACCAAGGCAGCCATGTAGGCAGTCCTATTCATTGTTTGGACATTCCAAGTGGCGACCCTCATTGAGCTTCTTATGTCGGGTGACGCCACTAGAGGGGCAGTGGCGCCAGAGAGGTTTTTGGAGACGTTTTTCGTTCGAGTACTGGAGGATAGCAGTCGTCCACCATTAGCGAGGCTGGTAGTAGTCATATCGCTATGTGGTTGCATAGGTAGTGTGTCGACCTATGTCCCTACAGACTCGTTCAATGGAGCCAAGAACTCCGCTGCCTCGGTGTGAGGGCCGCAGGACTAAGTGTTCTACCAGTGTATTCTACATAGTTAGCGAGACGTTAATTTATGGAAATATAGTATAAAGATAGCTAAACTTATAAAAAGAGAAGTGAAGATAATAAACGAAAATATATTATAAGTGAAGAATTGGAACATTAAGAATATTATGGGAACTACTCCTTATTTTAAATATATGTCAAGAGAGAAAATATTTTGGTTCAATATGACACTTGAGTTTAGTCAGAATACACACATACGCTTATAACACAAGAAGTGTTGGCTACATGTCACGGAGAGGACTATGCAGATGATGGATAGATGAGAGTTACCCTTCAACTGAACTGAACGAATGATCATCAGTTTTACATACTTAGGCACGCAGATCGCCTGTTTGTTAACCAACAAACGAAGACACATAATACACAATCAAGAAAACATGAAAATTAATAGACACAGCGGGAGAGAGAGAGAGAGAGAGAGAGAGAGAGAGAGAGAGAGAGAGAGAGAGAGAGAAGAGAGAATAAACAACCGGAAATGGCAGGCGTGAAATGATTTTCAAGTCGCCCTGCCCTAGACAACCCAAGACAAGATTCAAACGTGATCACGTGCACGATTTCGACGCTAATAAGCTTTTATGTTTTTGCTTTGCTTACGGTCGCCCTAACCCACCTGCTGCTTATTCTCATCCTGCTGTGATATATAATATCTCAAGGGTTACCTTTTCCGTGTTCTAATTCTTATGGCAATAAAAGGCCTTCGTTTCTTGTTCTTTCTGTTGCTTGAAGCATGTTTCCATTACAATTACTTGTTGTCTCCAGTACCATTTCTCGTTTTAATTTGGTTTAAAATGGGTGTTATTTCTTCGTTTGAAGGACATACATGTTTATCAGTAACAGATAAACTTTCTTCTCCTCTGTGACTTTAACATTGTCTTTAATGACGTTTACGATCATGTCTCCTCACACAACCTCCACTACAAGGTCCTGCTTATCGGTTATGTTAATGTTCTATATTATGTTCTGATCCGCGTCTTGCCTAATAATCCTCTATGTTCCTCTCTATAATTGTGTATGTCCATCATTTGTTCTAAACTGCTTGTTCTACCTCTATTTTACTTTTACAATGCATTTATTGAAAGTATTGTCTTATTTTGTTAATGTTCTAGGCTAGGCACGAACTTGTGAGCCATCAAAATGTGAGAGTCGCTCTGAAGTCTAAAGTCCCAAACTCTGAAACGCATTTAACCTTGAAGAGAGCTGCCCTCCAAAGTAACTTCGAATAAAATATACAATAACAAAGTAGCATACCCCCCCCCCCTTCCCCCCCCCCCCCCCCCGTTTGCCCTGGCCGTTATTCTAACTTAGAACATTCTCACACTCATCCACATCATCATGACCATACTCAGTAAATGACATATCACACAGCAGGTGGCATATTTATTATATCATACTCATATCATAGAATGAGTAGAGAAATTACAAACACAATATAATACATATCTTAACTAAGCATTCTACTAAAACGGGAATTGTAAGCATTAGCTATTGATGGAATTCCCAACTATCTAAAACCCAGTTCTATTGCATTGCAATTACATCACACACACATCGCCTTAACTGCGTCTTCAACACACCTTATCAAATACTCTTCCTCACTGAAATCCCCTCAGGCGGGCGATCTCGACATAACTCGTTCACAATGTGTCCTTTCTTACAAACACACTTTCAGATTATCTATTAATGCAAAACTCACACACTTATTTGAGCGATCCTGTTCTATCACTAAACATTCGTCCAACCGTCTATCAATCGCTCATCTACCTAAGTCGGTGAGTTAAACATACTATCCACATTCAGTCTCTCTCTCTCTCCTCCATACAGCCTCTCTCCATCCAGTCCCTATCCAGCCTCTCTCCATCCAGTCTCTCTCTCTCCAGCCTCTCTCTCTCCAGCCTCTCGAGCTAAACTTTGTCTCGAGTTGTATATCCTCAAGCAAGGCCAGAGCTTGACCAATCGATCTCAGGTGATGGCCATCTTCAATCCCAATTGGAACGAAACACTTTGCACACCTGTCACTCATTCTCTCGCAGCAAGCCCCGCTGCCAATTTCGTCTGTCAATCAATCTCCCGCTACCACAATCGGAAGGCCAGTGTCAGTTTCTATCTGTCCACATTCCTTAACCCAACTCTGTTCTCCTTTGCTGAGACGGTGAGTGACCTTGACATGCATTCAGGTAGTTTTAAGCCTTAACATGTTCAGGCATCCTAAACTCCCCTTGCTCCGGCGGGAACTGTTACAACATAACTAACATTATTATGGTCCCAAAATGACAATCTTAAAAAGACTATAAAAGCATCCACATTGTTGTATACTCAAATAAACATTCTAGATGTTAGTCAGGTCAGGTCAGGTCAGGTCATCCCGTAACCGGTGAGGTCGTTGGGGCACACATGAAGACAACTCCACGCCATCCATCTCTGTCAAATACCGCTGCCTGTGACTCTTCTGGTCGGAGACTGGTCCATTCTTTTTGTTGTCCTCCCATTTCTTTTTGGGCCGGCCTCTTCGTCGTCTGCCATGCACCTTCCCGTGGAGGATTGTGTTTACAAGACCACTTGATCTCGATATGTGACCGTACCAAGTGAGTTTCCTTCTTTTGACAGTTGCCAAGAGATCTTCGAAAGGCCCTATTGCTGTTGTAATTCTATTTCCTCGGTTGTAACTCGATCTTTGTACGTGACGTTTAAAAGACGTTTTAGTAACAATAACAATTATTGAGAATGACAATCGGAACAAAGTAAGCAGATCTGCCCGATTCCATTAGTGTCAAGAAACTAAACACCTGTTCCTGGAGGGAATATTCCACGATCAAATCGAATAGTTTTGCAATTAAGCATTGTTTTCTTTTCTGTTGCGATCACGTTTTGGATCACAATTTTATGTTAGTAACAAGTAAATAAAGCTGCGTTTTGTATTGTGACAAAACGTATACATTATTTGTGACTGTAATGCAAACTATACTATCAAGTTGACCACACTATCCTGCATATGTTACCTTACTGAATGATCAATGAACGAAACCTAACCTTCAATACTCCGTATCTTTCCCCTAACATACTCGTAGCTTCAAATGATTTACCTTCAAAGCATGACGTTCTAACAGTTACACATATGCTACACTAATAACGTCATACACACAATATATGATCTGGACACTAACAACGTCATACAAAACATATATGATGTGAACACTAACAATGTCATACATGACATATATGAGCTAGGTACTAACAACGTCATACATAACATTTATGAGGTGGACACTAACAATGTCATACATAACATATATGAGCTAGGTACTAACAATGTCATACATAACATAAATGAGGTGGGTACTAACAATGTCATACATAACATATATGAGGTGGGTACTAACAATGTCATACATAACATATATGAGGTGAACACTAACAATGTCATACATAACATATATGAGCTGAGTACTAACAATGTCATACATAACCTATATGAGCTAGGTACTAACAACGTCATACATAACATATATTAGATGGGTACTAACAACATGCATTATACATACATATATATAAGTGCTAGCAGCGTAGCGAATTACGCATATTATAAAGCCAGATGTTACACATGTAAGGTGAGTTTAAAATAGCGATGGAATCTACATATGTAATTTCTAATAAAACTATTACGTCAGAAGCTACACATGTAAGGTGTAACATTTTAATAACAACAAATCATGTTCATAGAAAGGAGTCTAAAATATCGTTAGACGATACACCGAATTTGAACAACGGCCAGGTATGTCGAGGGGAAGGGGGTTGGGGATGGTGACTAGCTATCAAATCTTGCAAAAAAACTAAAAGCTATAAAACAACAACAAAACGAATCTTCCACTCCGGGATAGAAGAAGGGATACTAAGTAAATACGATTATTTTGTCTAGAGATTAGGTAGTGTAATAATATTCCTACAGTATATAGTAATTACTCTAAACAGTAATTAGTTTCGACAATTATTAGTCTATTCAAATTTTTTAATACATTACTAGGATTATACAATTTTAATTAAGACACACGTCCAGATCTCTTCTAGTGACAAAGTGCCCAACACACATCTTATAGAGCGACTGGAAAAGATTCAAAGGCGTATGCTGGTTCAGTCAACCTGTACTTCATTCTATCGCTCTAGCATTCGTAAAACAGCCTACCATTCGCTCTTCTATAAGGTCGGCAAGCTAAACAGACCCCTAGCTAAATTCTTAAAAAGGGAGCAGTACTAGCAGAACTGTGGTGGTGTTAGTTAAAAAATTCATATAAAATGTAATTTCAAAGACAGAGAACAGAATTCTTCCAACGCGACACAGAAATGATAGAGCTATCTTCTTCTTCTTCTTCTGCGTACGCAGTCAGACAGTAACCATTTTTTTTCTCGAAAAAAGCGGCGGTCATCCTGAGGCTGTCGCCACTGCCATAGAGCTTGTCTTGCAGTTCCACTGGTGATGGCCACATCTGCTCTCTCTGATCCTCGTATGTCGGGCAGTTCTGCAGCAGATGTTCAGCGGTCATTTTACCAGTACCGCACGGGCATTCGTCGGTACACCCTATCTTCAATTTGTTGAATAGGTGGTACCTCAGTCTATTGTGGCCAGCGCGAAGTCTGAAGACGACGACCTGCTCTCTTCTGTTCAACTGGTAATAGGCATCGTATTTGGTGTAACCAGTATGTTCGGTTTCCCATTTGGTCATGTATCTGGCTTTGATAAGCCGTTTTGACTATTCGTACGTCATGCTAGTATCTGTTTGTGGTAGTCTTGCACCTTCTTTTGCCAGTCTGTCTGCCTCCTCGTTGCCTTGGATGTTGCAGTGTGATGGGACCCACTGTACCACTACTCTTTTTGGTGCGGACTGCTGGCACAGTTTGCAGAGTGCTGCTCTTAAGTCATTAAGCTCAGTAACTTTCTGGCTTTTTAGCGCTGTGACTACGGCGAGAGCATCTGTAAGCAGGACTATATGGCTTTCATTTTCACTGTTTGTCACCATTTCTTCCACTGCCGCCCTCAGTGCCTCTGCCTCCGCTCTGAAATTGCTTGTGTACTTACCAGTAGCGAATGACAGTGTTATTTTTCTGCCATTTGGTAGGTTCAGGAATGCTCCTGCCCCTCCGTTCTGTGTAGTTACAGAACCGTCGGTGTATGCATGGGTCCAGTCCATGCTTGGGTAGCTTTTCGTTATGAAGCTTAGGGTAGTATCTCTCCTTTCTTTTTCAGTCTGGCAGTTTTTGTTTGCAATACCTGGTAATATATCCTGCCTCCAGGTAGGTTTTCGTACAGTAGTGATGGGTTTATGTGTTGTTAGTGCGTTTATGGGATCTTCGTGCATCTTTACTTTGGCTATTTCTGCAAAGTTTCTCCGCTTTAGTTTCCCATTTCCCAAATTGTTTAGTCTCTGGTGCATTGGATGGTCGGTCAGTCTTCGGAGTTTCTCTAACTGCAGCTGGGCTCTGCAGTCTCTTCTATCGGTCATGGATTGCAGTTTTGTAATCTTTTCAAGTTCTACAATTGGCCTTGACTTCATGCCACCTGTTATAATTCTCATGGCTTGGTTTTCAAGTTTGCTAACTTTATCGAAGTTCGCCTTTGCTGCTGTTGTCCATGCCGCAATGCCATACTCGAGAACTGGTCTCACTCTTCCAGTGTACAGTTTCTTTAGTATGCCTTCGTCTGCTCCCCAGCTTGTGCCAGCAAGTTTCCTCATGATTGCCATTCTTTCTCTGGCTTTCATTCGGTTTCTCTCAATCTGACTTTTCCATGTCATGCGCCGATCAAATGTGACTCCCAGATAGGTTGGGTTGTCGTTTGGCTGCAGGATTTTGCCATTTAGACTTAATTCGGTACTCTGGGGTTTTAATGAAAGCGAGAATATTGTGCATGTGGTTTTCTCCTCGTTTATTTTGACCAGACATGAGTTCGCCCACTCTTCCAGCGATGTTAGGGCCGTCTGCATCCGATTTCTTGCTATGGTGAGGTTCTTTTCAGAGGTCCACATAGCCAGATCGTCTGCAAACATTGAGCAATGGACTCTTCTTGGTATATTCTCTGTAATATCGTTTATATATACCAGGAATAGTGTGGGTGACAGTACTCCCCCTTGGGGTACTCCCTGCTCGAGTGTCACCTTTTTGCTCATATGCCCTTGTACTTGGACTCTGGCCGTTCTTTGTTTGAGGTAGTGGTTGATCAACTTGTACATTTTCCCACAAACATCACTTCTTCTTAGCTTGACTCTAAGTCCATCTTTCCAGACTTTGTCAAATGCCTTTTCCAGATCCACCCTAACAGCTACTGTGTGTTTCTGTGCCTGGTAGGCATCTTCTATCTCCAGGGCTATGAGGATGACCTGGTCCTCAGTGGATCTGTGCTGTCTAAAGCCGGCTTGCTGTGGAATTAGTATTCGTTTTTCTTCCAGATGCCACATCAGTCTGGTGTTTATCATCCGTTCCATCAGCTTGCCGACACAGCTCAGTAGGCTTATGGGCCTGTATCCATTTGGATCTGTTTTGTCCTTTCCTGTTTTTGGTACTGGTACCAGTATTGCGTCTTTCCATGCCTGGGGTACAATTTCCCTTTTCCAGCTTTGGTTCAGGACCGATAGCAGTTGCCTCTTCGCTGTTTGGCCCAGCCCCATCAGCATTTCGTTTGTTATCCCGTCTTCTCCGGGAGATTTCCTTTTCTTTAGTGTTCTCATTGCCTCTTCCATTTCGCGCATTGTTAATTTGGCCATCATGTGCTCTTCAGGTGCCGTATTCATGTTTTCGTGCCCATTTAGCTCTTCGCTAATGTCTGTATGCTTATCTGCAGGGACATTGATGTGGTTTACTCTGGCATAGTGATCGACAAAGGCGTTTGCGGCTTTCTTACCTGAGATCAAATTCTCGCCCTGCTTGATAGTAATTTGTTTATTTGACGGGGTTTCGTCGTTCATGGCTCTGACTAGCTTCCATAGCTTGTTCCCGTCTTTGTCCAGGTTTAGGCTTTTATTTTTCCAGCTTTCTCTTGCTGTTTGCTTGAGAGTGTGTTTGTACTTCGCCGTGGCGGCTTTGAGGGCGATGTTTGCCTCCATGGATTTTTCTCGCTCTGCCATGTTCCTAGCATTTGTTACTGCATCTTCCACTTTCTGCAACTCATCATTCCAGTAGGGCTTATAGTTTTTCCTAGCTCCTCTTGGGATGGTTTCAGTGGTGGCTGGCATTATTGCCTTGCTTAGGCTTTCCACCATGGGCTTCATTTTGGTGTTTCGTGTGTTGATGGTTTCACACAGCCCATCTGTCAGGATTGCAAATCTGTCCCAGTCGGCTCGTTTGTAATTCCAACGTGGGAGCGGTTTTGTTTCCTGTGGGCCTACTTCCATGTCAATGGTTAGCCTGATCGGCCTGTGGTCGCTACCTGCCTGTTGGTTTAGCACCTGGCTGTCTATTTTATGGTGTATGTCCTGTGTGGAGAAGGCCAAATCTGGAGTCGAGGTGGTATGCCATGTTCTTGAATAGAAGCTAGGGCTATCCTCTGGCCTATTGATTAGGGAGAGATTTGTATCTATCTCCCAATCTTCCACTTCGTCACCTCTGCTGTCTGTGTCAGAGTATCCCCATCTCTCCGAGTGGCTGTTGAAATCTCCAACTACTATGCAGTTCGAGTCTCTGACCTCCATACTCGAGAGCGATAGGTCTCTATTTGGTGATCCGTACAGATTGAAAATGCGGAGCATCATCTCTTGAGCCATTATGTCAACTCCTACAATTTCTGCTTGTCCGGTGTGATTGACGGATACCACGCTACTCGGTATGCAGTTTCTGGTCAGTATCAGGACCCCTCCTTTATGGCCTTCTCTATCTAGACGGAAGGTCTGGTATCCTCTGATTGAGAATTTATGATTATTGTTGAGGTGCGTTTCCTGGATACATGCCACGTCAATATTACCTTCATGCAGGTGATGTGTTAGGGAAAGTTTTTTGTTAATGACTCCCTCCGCATTCCACTGTAGTATTTTGAGGGTCTTGAGGTTTTGGTCAATAGAAGTTGCCCCATAGCCATGTGCCTTGACTCCACGACACATGGGTGGGTGACCACCAGTAGTCAAAGGTGGGCCCCTTCGAAGCGTGAGGCCCGGCACTATCGCTGTCTGGCGGGACTCCGCAGGATGAGCGCCATGCGTTTTTCTAATCGGTAGTACTGTCATCATGCTGCGATTTACGTTGCACTGTTTTGTTAGGCTTGCGGCCCCGTGCATCCGATTTCAACAGGCGTTTCTGTAGGGATGCCCTCCTTAGCCTTTGGCTGTCCCCAGCCTATCTGCAAGGCAGCAGTTGTTTATGATCAGAGTTGTCTCTCTTATGGAAGTTGTCTTACCAGACTATCGAGTCTTCACTACTCGTGTCTATATGGTGCAATGATGATATGTGAAATGATATATGAGATGGACTGGTTTACCCGGAAGAAAAGCAGTCCAGTGTGTCTGTATCCCAGGATCGTCACGTCCTGCCAGAAACGTAGCATTTGCATGTGAGTGGGGTATCTCTTTCTCCCTTTATTTTCTTGGCTTCTATGCAGAGATAGTACGCCTAGCATTCCCCGCCACCTGGGGTGTGACACAGTGGGGCATGTGTCCAATGTCCGCTGGTCTGCATCTCTTCTGCGTCCAGCATGATAGTTATATGGCTGATAACGTACAGAGGTAGATATCGTAGCCGAAGTGCATTTAACCAGAGGACAAGCCTGGTAATGTCACAGAGATGTTGTTCGCCTGGTGTGCGGACAGATCTCATGGTAATTGGTTGAGTCTCGACAGTTCACAGTGAGGTGGCTGCTCTACTGTTTTCGACACCCCGACCAGGTACTAAGTCTTGTATCGCCGTACAAGGTGAGTATCAAGCAATTGTCCGCCCGCTTTGATCGGCGGACGACAAAGACCTCTTTCTGCGGCTCTACCGGATAGGGCTGGGGCGCAAGCCCCAGGTCCCGAACATGTAGGAGCCTCCTTTTAGAGGGGTGCTGAAATTTTGGGCGGGATTGCGGCTTACAAGGGTTCGGCCGTAATCCCCCACATGGTAGCCTCGCGCCATTGGCTTATCAGCCTGGTACGTGAACCAAAGTGTCTGCGGCTCCTCTCGATATGAGCTGGTTTTTCCGTAGCAACGCCCTGTCATTAGTAGGGTAAAACTGACCTGTCTTCAGATGGTCTATTTCCAGCACCCGTTCACTATTTGGCCATCGAATTTATTGAGGGCTTTTGTTTATCAATGACCAGCAGGTATTTGAAATCTGCGGTTTCTGCGGAGTTAAACACGATTTCCGTAGCGTTCATTCATTAGAGTGTTAGAGAGCTGACTTGTCTTCCGTGAGTCTAATACTAGTGTACGTTCATTATTAGAACCAAACGGTAGTGCTCTCGATTTGTCAGTCGTTCTACAGTATTGGCGTGTTCAGTCAAATTAAGCCGCAGGTTCCACTCCTGGTGGTGCCCTTCCGTCAATTCCCTTAGCGAGACAATCAAGTTAATTAGAGGGTAGCCCCAGATTTTCGAGGGTCTAATTCCAGCACATGTTCACTATTAGACCCCACGAAGGTGCTCTTTTTTTGACAGTCATTCTACAGTATTGGCGTTTTAAGTTAATTTAAGCCTCAGGCTCCACTCCTGATAGTGCTCTTCCGTCAATTCCTTTGTCAGAACACTGGATGCAGACCAACCGAGCCACAGGGGGCATACCCCAGATTTCTGAGGGTCTAAATCCAGCACCCGTTCCATATTAGACCCCAGAAAAGTGGTCTCGGCATGTCAATCATTTCAGTGTTTGCCGTGTTAAGTCAAATTACGCCGCAGGCTCCACTCCTGGTGGTGCCCTTCCGTCAATTCCTTTAAGTTTCAGCTTTGCAACCATACTTCCCCCGGAACCCAAACACTTTGGTTTCCCGGAAGCTGCCCGCAGAGTCATCGAAGCAACTCCTGCGGATCGGTAGTCGGCATCGTTTATGGTCACAACTACGACGGTATCTGATCGTCTTCGCGCCTCTGACTTTCGTTCTTGATTAATGAAAACATTCTTGACAAATGCTTTCGCAGTAGCTCGTCTTGCGGTGATCCAAGAATTTCCCCTCTAACGCCGCAATACGAATGCCCCCGTTTGTCCCTGTTAATCATTACCTCCAGTTCCGAAAACCAACAAAATAGAACCGAGGTCCTATTCCATTATTCCATGCACCATTATTCAGGCAGCCGAAGCCTGCTTTGAACACTCTAATTTTTCAAAGTAAACGCGCCGGCCACCCAGGACGCTCAGCGAAGAGCACCCGTGGGAGAGAGCCGGCAGACGGTCGGGCAGGAGACAACGGGCAGTGAACCGGCGCGAGCCGGACCGCCCGACTGCGCCTGAGATCCAACTACTAGCTTTTTAACTGCAACAACTTTAATATACGCTATTGGAGCTGGAATTACCGCGGCTGCTGGCACCAGACTTGCCCTCCAATAGATCCTCGTTAAAGGGTTTAAAGTGTACTCATTCCAATTACGGGGCCTCGAAAGAGTCCCGTATTGTTATTTTTCGTCACTACCTCCCCGTGCCGGGAGTGGGTAAGTTGCGCGCCTGCTGCCTTCCTTGCATGTGTTGGCCGTTTCTCATGCTCCCTCTCCGGAATCGAACCATGATTCCCCGTTACCCGTTACAAACATGGTAGGCATGTCACGTACCATTGACATTTGATAGGGCATACATTTGAAAGATGCCGGCACATGAGGCCATGCGATCAGCACAAAGTTATCCAGAGTCACCAGTGGATCGTGTCATCTAAGGAACCTCGACTGATTTAATGAGCCATTCACGGTTTCACCGTGAGACAGTGTGAACTTAGACATGCATGGCTTAATCTTTGAGACAAGCATATGACTACTGGCAGGATCAACCAGATATCTGTCGGAGACGTACGTACAGCACACACCGGTCGGCGGAGGAAGAGTGTGTGAAAAGCCTCACTGGGACGGCCGCAGGGACTGACTGACGGGACGGACGGACGGTTGTTCCACCCGTCCCTCACTCCGTCGACCTAGTACCGCCTGACAGGGGCCTCCTACACGCACCAGACGACCGACCGACCGGGCTCGTTCGAGGAGGGATGGCAGCGCTCTGTGCAGAACGGATCCTAACGACATCCGCGATGAATTTCACTGGGACTAGAGACAATTTGGCCTGCCGGCCTGCGCTTCTCCGGAGGAGAACGCAGGGCCTTGAGGCAACGATTCCTGCTTTCCATTTGCCGGTCACAAGCTCTTTTCGAGAGTCGGACCACCAGCGAGGCGTACTGTCGAGCTCTGCTATAAGCCTTAGATAAATCACCACGGACGGACCACGTTTCCTGATACGGATCGGACGAGCGCACCTCGGTGGAGGATACGCCACAACAAACCGCACCCAATTCGCTCTACGGGAAAAGGCAGGCGAGCGTTTTCCGCAAGCCCGGGCTATCGCTCCGCCTGGCGGGACTGAGATCGCTTTACGAACACTGGTTGGAATTGAGTCGCGGCGGCGAGACAACTACCCCAGGTGATAGAGCTATCTAAAACAATAGATGTCTCTGGAGTAGATTGCTTTTTTATAGTGAATCTAACTTTTTAAATGGCAAGTTCATTTTAAACATGTACAAAATATGAATATTTTTTTGTACATTTTTAAGTAACGGTGTATTTAATTTCATTAACATTTAAACAACATGTAAATAAACGCTACATGTTCATGAGGAACTATGGAAAATAGTATAAATTTCATAGATTTAATTTATCATCATCGAAAGGCTCATTCAAAGTTGATAATTTTCTACCCCACTTTCAGGTGACGTAAAATTAAATTTATGAAATCGATACTATTGTCCTTAGTTCCTGATGAACATGTGCCATTTATTTATATGTTGTTTAAATGTTAATGAATTTAATTACACCGTGACTTAAAAATTAACAAAACAATATTATCCATATTTGGTACATGTTTATAATGAAGTTGTAATTTAAAAAGTTGGATTCACTACATGTATGTATTCTACTCTACTATTGTGTTAGATAGCTCTATCATTTCTGTGTCTTGTTTGAAGATTTCGGTTTTCTGTCTTTGAAATTAAATTGTATATGATTTTTATTTACTAATACCACCACAGTTCTGCTAGTACTGCCCCCTTCTCTCCCTCTCTCTGTCCATCGCCAGTCTGCTTGAGTTAAAATTTGCCTATTATAATATAGTCTCAAGCAGTATCAGGGCTGTCCAATGGCCCTTTGTGGGATGTCTAACCCAGCCATCACTCTAGGTTGGATCTGCCTCCACTTAGTTACTATTGGAACGAATCACTCTGAATTAATGTCACACATAAATGTCACAGCAAGCCCTGCTGGCCTCTGTCACTAACCCCTCACTACCCAAATTGGAACGCCAGAGCGATCAGCTCCTAACCCTTACCTGTACTAGACACATTCTTTCCTACACCCCTCCCCCCCCCCCCCCCCCCCCCCACGGTTTTCGTTTGTCGACTTTGTCTACATGTCGAGACGGTGTGTGACTTTGACACATATTCAGGTACCTTTGTTCCATCCCCCCTGCCCTAAACGCTGGAACTGTTAACTTACTCACCTTGGGCATTCATCAACAACCTTCAAATAAAATACACGCCTATTGCAATCACGAAGATTTTGGCATTTCATGGTCATTGTGAAACAATTCGGGCAATGGTGAGTGAAGACTTTCCATTTTACATAAGAAACAAGAATAAATTTTTCTCCAAATTTTTAAACAATAAAATAACATTTGGTTTCTGTAAAACTGTAGAATTGTAAAACTGTTAAAACTGTAGAACTGCAGAACTGTAGAACTACAAAACTGTAAAACTGTCTGAGTCGCAAAGCGGTTTCAGAGCCGGAGGTTCTACAACCGACATGATTTTCACACTTCGACAGCTCCAATAAAAATGCAGAGAGCACAGAAGGCCTATCTGTATTGCGTTTGTAGATCTCACAAAGACATTTGACTCAGTCAGCAGATCAGGACTCAGCAGACCAGGACTCAGCAGACAAGGATTCAGCAGGCAGCGGACCAAATTGTTCCCCAAAGTTACTCGTCTAATCATTTTCTTCCATGAGGGCATGAGGGCGAGCGTGCAGTTGGATGGCGTAACAACTGCCAGTTTGACGTCAAAACTGGAGTCCTTGCCCCCATACTATGTGGTATTATATTTGCTGTAAGCCTGGAAAATGCTTTCGAAAATGCTCCTGGAGACGTCTACATTCGTACCAGATCTGATAGTTCGCTCTACAACCTAGCCCGACTAATAGCAAAGACAATAAACCACAGAAGTCCTACTCAGAGACCTTCTGTTCGCTGACGATGCTGCCCTTGTGGCTCACGATGAGGCCACTTTGCAATCTTTAATTGACAGTTTAACCGGGGGATGCGGTTTGTTCTCGCTGTCAATAAACGTCTCAAAGACGGTGGTCCTGGGGTCAGGCACCGTCAATCCAGCAAACATCACTTTCCCTGTCAATAAACGTCTCAAAGACGATGGTTCTGGGGTAGGGTACCGTCAATCCAGCAAACATCACTCTCAATGGCAATCTCCTAGCATCGACCACAAATGTCAGCAACCCCTGGTCGACAATTACAAGCGCCCTCTCTCTAGACGAGGAAATAAATATCAGAATTGGAAGAGCAGCGACTACTTTTGGCGGCCTTTTCAAAAGGGCTTAGAGAAATGTTAAACTGATTTTGTAGACACAAATGCAGAGATATCGGGCCTGTGTTCTCAGCACGCTGCTGTACGCATAAGAGACAGGGATGACATACACTGGGCACAAGAGACGGCTAAACGCTTTCACCTCCGCTCCCTGCGGAAAATTGTAAACATCAGGTGGCAGGACAAGTAAACAAACGCAGAAGTACCGCAACGCGCATATCGTCCTTCTGCTATAGGATTGTTACGTGCTAGAAGACTGGCCAAGCTGGGTCACGTAATTAGAATTGATAATAGGCGCATTCCAAAACAGGTGTCAGAGGGGAGAAGACTCCCAGGCAGACCCCTGTTCAGATATATAGACGTTTGCAAGGCATCAATGACATACTTTTCCATCTACCAAAGTCCTTTGGAAAATTCAGCCGCAGTGTGAACCACAAGGAGGACATCACCCCGAAATGGCCTACCTACATTTGAAGCTACTCGGAGATAGGAATTCAAAAATGATCGTATACATCAAAAGGAAAAAAGACCCGTCTAGTTAAACAAGACATACCTGCTTCATGACCGTCTGCATAGACGAAAAAGGTCATTTACAATTGTAAAAAGATTAGTTAAAGTGCCAAAAAAAAAACAAACTGAAATCAAGTTTCGTGTTGTGAATGAAGCAATTACAACAGAATGTCATGATGACTTTTGTTTAATATCATCAGCCATTTCACGAGTTGGATATTAAAGCGACACGTACGCACTACAGCTGACTCTGTGGTCTATATAGAAATGTGTACATAAATTGCAGCTTACAATTTCATCACATAATTTGAACAAAACACACATAGCGATCTCTTCATTACATGTACACACACATGTACACACACATGGACACACTCATGCATGTACACACATAGGCACACTCACCCATGTACACACACTTGGGCACACTCACTCATGTATACACAAATGTACGAATGTATGTAAGTACGAATGTATGTATGTACGTATGTACGTATGTATGTATGTATGTATGTATGTATGTATGTATGTATGTACGAATGTATGTTTATATGTCTGTATGTATTTATGTATGTATGTATACATGTATGTATGTATGTATGTATGTATTTATGTATGATTGCATGTATGTATGTATGTATGTATATATGTATGTATATGTGTATGTATGTGTGTGTATGTGTATGTATGTATGGATGTATGTATATGTGTATGTATGGATGTATGTATGTATGTATGCATGTATGGATGTATATATGTATGTATGTATGTATGTATATATGTGTGCATGTATGTGTGTATGTATGTATGTATATATATGTATGTATGTATATATGTGTGCATGTATGTGTGTGTATGTGTGTGTGTATGTGTATGTATGTATGCGTGTGTGTATGTGTATGTATTTATGTATGTGTGTATGTATATATGTGTTCATGTATGTGTGTATGTATGTATTTGTGTATGTATGTATGTATTTGTGTATGTATATATGTATGTATGTATGTGTGTATGTATGTATGTATGTATTTATGTGTGCATGTATGTGTGTATGTATGTATTTGTGTATGTATGTATATATTTATATGTATGTATGCGTGCATGTATGTGTGTGTGTGTATGTGTATGTATGTATGTGTGTATGTCGTCTTGTTTTCCCGTAATAGAGAATGTTGTATGAACATCACATCTCATTACATCACGAACTGGCCGTTGCAGTCTAAATCTGACAACTCTAGTGTTTCTGTCTCTTTTAAGATTTGATCGTGCCAATCTGCAAATATCGTCTATCCAGTACATCCTAGAACGACCTCTCTTTCTTATGTCGCGATCTGTGTTATATAGAGTGTCGTTTTAGGCAGCCCATTATATCGGTTCACATGAACGCGCCATGGAAGTTTCTGTGTTTTAACAATTTACAGGATTGATGATAAGGTAGTGTATTCTGTCTGTTGTACTGTGTACGTTGACACGATCCTTGTATGTTTTTCCAAAGACCTGTCCGAGCCATCTCAACTCCATTGCTTGGTTTCTTCATTGCAACTCAGTATTCAATGTCCATGCTTCACAAGGATATATTGACACTAATAATAATAATTATTATTATTATAACATTAATTATAATAATAATAACATCGACCATCATATAATTATTAATGTCTGTCTTCATTTTTATCGCAGTTGTAATAAATATCATCTGATCTTTTTCACAGTGGATTCACTTTCACTAATATAATAGTTGTTGCGTACTCAATCATTGTTCTCACTTCTGCGTTTGTTCCCCTCTTTTACAATTAAAGATACTTCTTCTTCTTCTGCGTACGCAGTCAGACAGTAACCATTATTGTTTCGAGAAAAGCGGCGGTCATCCTGAGGCTCTCGCCACTGCCATAGAGCTTGTCTTGCAGTTCCACTGGTAATGGCCACATCTGCTCTCTCTGATCCTCGTATGTCGGGCAGTTCTGCAGCAGATGTTCAGCGGTCATTTTACCAGTCTCTTCGGTTTAACAATTACAGATACGAGATACTTGACTTGTTGAGCTGTCTCAAGCTGGTATCTATTATAGTCCTCTTCCAACAGTTTAATCTGCTGGGCATGTTTCTGCTACATGGAGGGGTAAGGAAGTCATCATCTCCCTATTCAAAGAAAAACAACTTTCCCTCCTAATGTAGCAGCTGCAGGCGCATCATTTTTTTTAGAAAAGTCTCTGTCAACATATTTCTCTCACATCCAACCTCTTCCGAAAAGGATTCACCGTCCCAACAGTCTGGCTTCATTGTCTGCCGATCCACCATCGTTTGCATCTTTGTTATTCGCCTACAAATAGAGTCACACCAGGAGCTGAACCACCACCACCTCCCCCCTTCCCCCACCCCTCCCCCTCCATGTCGCTTACGCCAACCTCAAGACTGCCATGGACTTGGTGGATACATCTTCCGTGTAGAATGCCTGACAACACATGGAAGTTCACAGGACAGAGAAACGGTTAATCGAGCAGTTACACTGCAACACTAGAGCAAGAATGCGTTGTTGGCAGGGATGTGTCAGACAAGTTATCTACATGGCCCGGTGTTGGCAGGGATGTGTTAGGCAAGTTCTCTACATGACCCGGTGTTGGCAGGGATGTGTTAGGCAAGTTCTCTACATGACCCGGTGTTGGCAGGGATGTGTCAGACAAGTTCTCTTCATGACCAAGTGTGGCAGGAATGTATCAGACAAGTTCTCTACATGACCCGGTGTTGGCAGGGTTGTGTCAGACAAGTTCTCTACATGACCTGATGTTGGCAGGGATGTGTCAGACAAGTTCTCTACATGACCCGATGTCGGCAGGAATGTGTCAGACAAGTTCTCTACAGGGCCCGGTGTTGGCAAGGATGTGTGAGACAAGTTCTCTACATGACCCGTGTTGTCAGGGATGTGTAAATAAGTTCTCTACATCATTCGGCGTCGGTAGGGATGTGTCCTCACATAGTCATTCTTCTGCCTCTCGATGGACTAGGTCCCCGGTCAGCTGAAGATGTACTACCCAGACAGCTAAGTGTGACGAACCCCGACTATTACAATCCCATACAATCCAATCCCATTAAAAACCGTGCATCTAGATTAGGCCTTCACATCTCATGGACAAAAGCCAAGATACAAAACCTCGGGTGCAATCTCCAAAACAGCAGGAATTGTTGGTGGGGGCAACAATGCTACTCCACTGATAATGTGATTGACCTTAGGCAGTAAACAAAATTCCGAAGCAAGATAACATCATTTGACTGCCGTCTCTATGAACGCCCTGCATCATGTCTAGAAACAGCATCGGAGTTTTCTGACCACAAACCGACGAATTTGCCTGTGTCTTCCCCATCCTGTTTTACTGTTTGAAAACATCGGCTGTTCTAGAAAACCATCACTAGTACATTATAGGCTTCAAAAGTGCAGCCAAAGACGAAGTCTTACGATCAACTGGTATGATCGGGGCTCAAATGGAGAAGGAACTCGATTGTCAGGTTTTGACGTCGCCCTTACCATACCGTCGCCGTTTGGCACAACTTGAACATGTGACCCGATTGCCTAGGATGTCGCCTCCCACAGGCCATAAACATTAAGAATTAGAAGCCATCCTTTCCATTATGGTTTCGCACCCCCTGACTAAAAATAAATATAAAAAAGATCATCATCATGCATGCAGTCTGGGATTCTGCCATTCAGCCACATGGACAGTTAGCGCGACAAGTCCTTTTTTACTAAGCGGACTACTTAATTAAATCTCTCTCTCTCTCTCTCTCTCTCTCTCTATATATATATATATATATATATATATATATATATATATATATATCAATTACATCATTAGCTCTTTCCGTCTTGTGAGACGTTAGTAATTGTGCTTTGTAAAGGTATGCAACTACAGTCCATGACGGTAACGAATGTGACTCGGAAGACCAATCCGGGCAGAGAAGCGTCTACCACAGTACGTGCAAGAAAAATCTGAGCCGTTTGCTGCATCGCATGGTAGGGCGTGTCTTCTCAAACTCTAGTCTTTAGCCTATCATCAATCAGTATCTCCTTTGTCTGTATTACATGCCTACTCATGCCTCTTCATGTACCACGATCCATGGCATAGCTTTTAGAGAAACTGGTTGTATACAGACTCTGCAGAGTCTTCTAAACCAGTATAAAGACGCTAAGTTAAGTTTTAAGTTAATATCACAAACCCTTTCTGCTGCTATTTTAAAATACAATAGTCATGATCATAGGCCCGTCATCCCTAATCATCTTCACATATCTAAATCCACTCTCCAAGTTTTGGTAGTGGAGTCCCAGATGCAGAGAAAACCATGTGAAATATTCTAAAATGTATAACGATACTTGCATCACATCAGTATCGCCCTTCAGTGGACACCACGCTACCCTGGCATCTTTAGTAATGAAAGTATTGATAAATAATGGTTAAGTGACACGGCGCACAACCGAAAGGTGCTGGGTTCGATCCCCATTACAGCACCGGCCTTTACCCCGGGGAAGCAAACCCTTAGAAAACGCAGGAAGAAGCAGACCTTTACATAAAATGAATGCTGAAGTCGGAGGCACTGGGCCGACAGGCGCAAAATAAAAACCACAGTGCAAAGCACACCGCTTTGGGGATTGGAGAAATTAGGCAAACGCAAAAAAACAAGAAAATGTTGAAAAAAAATCTCTAGCTAACAAACCACACCCTTACATCCCCCCACCAACTATAAAACTACTATTAACATAATTTACAGAACCTGCAGACAACAATGGATGGGCTACATGGGTAATGACAAAGCCTCTGTATGAAGACATCTTTCAAACCAATCCTAAAGAATTCCTCGGTTACCACGAACTGAATTACTTCATTAAGTTTTTCAGCTGCTCCCCCATTGATTGAAGTCTGAGCGCGTCAGAAAACAATGCGTCATCCAAGATTGTTATTATCTGGCGGTGAACTCCACTTGATTCTATGTCCTAAACTGTGAAGCTCTTCTGCCCTAAATTCAACAGCCGGTCGCTTTTCTGACTTCGAGATCCTCAATGTCGATAATGCATTTTGGGGATTTGCATTTTCTTGTATTACCGTGAATTTCTGTCAACGGGTGATATCGTTGATGTACTTTGGTGCGACGTGAACAAAGATAAATGAATTAATGTCTCTGCGAATGCTGGATTCGGTTGTTTTTTTGTGTGGTTTTTTTGGCATTGTTCTTGTTGCCATAAAAAACTATATTTTTTAAAGTATTTTTAAAACAAATGAGCAATAAAAAAGAAAAAGAAATGTCTCCGTTTATGTTAAAGGAAATACAATTCGTCGGGAGTACTTCACCAAAGCTTTATGTTCCTTAGTCCTACAATAACTCCGTGTCTTGTATCATTTACTCATCACAAATTATAATGAAAACGAAATAAATGTTTTGCCTAACCATTTGGTGTCATTTCTTTCGTCCGATGGCCTGATTCCCCACACAATGTCCTATATTAAAGACTAGATTTTGCTTATCCTTTATACCACCGACAGATACTAATTAATATAGAAACATACAGCAGGTTTTCTACATTAGATTAATTAATTGCCAGTAAGTGATTTTCTGTCTCCCAGAAAAGTATATTCAACTTGAAAACTTAATTATTCAGAATTTAAAAGAATTAATAAATTTAATTGCAACACCTGATAAGGTCACACTTATACAGTACTAGGCTATCATTAAAAAACTTAACTCAGAGTTTGTTTGCATTCACAAGATGTCTCCTCTGTTGTAATCTATTCCTAGACTCAGAATCGCTTAGTCCATTCCAATATATTTCACTTCCTAACAACATCAACTAATTATTCACTATTTCTTGTTCCTCGTCTCAGTGCTAAGTTCCTCGTCTCAGTGCTAAGTTCCTCGTCTCAGTGCTAAGTATCTGTAACTAATGATGTTCCTACGGTTCATTTGTTTAGGTTTCATCGTGAGTAAAAACGGCATTTCGAATTCGTACTTTAGGAATACTATCTCTGATATTTTGCATACATTTTTCTCCTTAGGATAACACAGCTATTCTTTTTTCTTTTGCAAACACTTTCTGGCACAAGACTGAGGATACCCAGCGTTTCACAAACACTTTACTGATTTCTCTCCCCCCTCCCCCCCCCCCCTCCCCCCAATTAGGATATGACCGACGTCAAGACACACTGACATTCGACAGATACTTACTACAGTCAATTTATCGGTGTCAGCGAAAGACTGTTGGGTGCAGGCTTTAGCTACACCAATGTTCTGATCTCTCCGTATGTTCTGACAGGCTCACCAATATGAACACTAATAGAGTTACTAGTTTATAAAACGAACTCTGCAAGCACTCTTGGCACGCCTTCCTGACAAAAATACTACTGAATTTCTGAAACAACACTCTCTTTGTCCATCCTAAGCCTCGCTATCCATTTCTGGTAGCTGATGTGAGCGATTCACTACTTCTTGAACCATTTGTACGACTGCTTTCGTAACCTGCCACTAATACTCCATAGCTCAATTTATTGTTTCTTCTACCAAAACTTCACCAGTAACATTTCTTTGAGCATTTCGTCGTTATTGTATTGATGGATTTGGATCAGGTCCTAAGTTGACATCTCATATTCGCGTGTAATCCTCCAGCCAAAACGTGCTACGACGTGTGACATTCCCATTGCGGATTGAATGCCATTAAATCTGGTTTTGTTATCTTCCCCACCATCCTTCTTGACGACCACATAACGAAACCCCTGTCCACAGTTCCAGCTTCTTCTTCTTCTTCTACTTCTTCTTTCTTCTTCTTCTTCTTCTTCTTGTTCTTCTTCTTCTTCTTAATCGATCATCTGATGCTATGCTTCTAGTTCGGTGAGATTCACGAAGGAGACTGTGCGTTTCAGATCTTCGCCGGTCCCCCACAGCTTTTCGAACATGGTCGCTCCACCAGGTCAGACTGCCTCTCTTTGGTCTGCATAGGTAGGACATTCTTGCATAATATTTTCTGGTCTTTGCTTGGGTGCTCCACAATCTCACGTGACAGTGTCTCTGAGACACATTCTGTGGAGGTGGGACTTGACTCTACAGTGTTCCGTTCTGAGTCTGAAGATCTTTGTCTGTCCATCTCTGCCAAGTTTGTCTATGCTGTCATTCTCTGGCTTGGCTTGTATTCTTTGTTACCCAATTTAAAGGTGAGAAAGTATTTACTGTTACCCAATTTAAAGGTGAGACAGTATTTACTGTTACCCAAAGTAAAGGTGAGACAGTATTTACTGATATCAAAATTGATGGTCAGACTGTATTTACTACTACCCAAATTGACGGTCAGACAGTATTTTCTGCTAACGAATTTTGCTCACAAGAATTGGCGCTTTGACACTCTTTATGTACATGACCCTTTTTTCACATGTCACATGTCATTTGACCCGGCTTTCCAGCAGGAAACCACTTGGTTTTCTGGACGATACAGCTGTGCTCACGGACTACCTGAAATACTGATTGTCTTTTAGAAGACGTAGCATGTGGTTACCTTAAGATAGTTTCAGTTAAACCACCGTATACCGGTGCTTGATTGAATTACTTCACTCTGACACTCAGAACATTTGGTTGATATCACAATTCCTCAAACCGGTTGGCGGCTGTCGCTTTTGTTCTTACTTCGACAATCGGATTACCTTGGTCCGCTCCAGCCGACGCGGATGACCTTAGCAACGGCGCCGCTGCATAGGTCACCGGTATCCACAGAGCTTGATGTCTTTTTCGTCTATTTAACGTCCACGATTTTGCACCATTTACGGCTCAACTAGAGGAAACTCATACAAGATGACCGGCATCTGCTACAAACAGCGAGGGCTCGCTCGTCAAATGTCGAACCTTGGGAAGTTTAAGTCCAGTGTTCATCGATGTATAGTGAGTGCTCTCCTCGCACCTCTCCCAGGCCCAGCGAGCCGCGTGACGTAAATCAATCCTCGACGCTACCTGTCGCCAACTAAAACCAATCTTGATGTCAGGCCGTCATAGGCACATGACGATGTCCACCTACACCGGGTCTTGATGTCAGGCCGCCCTAGACACATGACGATGTCCACCTACACCGGATCTTGATGTCAGGCCGTCCTAGACACATGACGATGTCCACCTACACCGGGTCGATGTCAGGCCGTCCTAGACACATGACGATGTCCTAGACACATGACGCTGTCCTCGTGCACACGTTATGATGATAGACCCTGCTAGACACATGATGACGTCCTAGACACATAACGATGTCCTCCTTCACTGGGTCTTGATGACATACGGTCCTAGACACATGACGATGTCCTCCTATAACCAGTCTTGATGACAGACCGTCCTAGACACATGACGATGTCCTCCTACAACCAGTCTTGATGACATACCGTCCTAGACACATGACGATGTCCTCCTATAATAAGTCTTGATGACTTACCGTCCTAGACACATGACGATGTCCTCCTATAACCAGTCTTGATGACATACCGTCCTAGACACATGACGATGTCCTCCTACAATCAGTCTTGATGTCAGGACATCCTAGACACGTGGCGATGTCCTCCTACAATCAGCCTTGATGTCAGACCGTCCGAGATACATGACGATGTTCTCGTGACATTTCAGCGCACCCACGTAGAACGTGCCATCACTAGTAAAACTTGCGACAAACAAGTTCCACGTTATATCCTGCAACCTGCAAAATGGTTGTGAACTCCACAAACGTCTTCTTCTTCTTCTTCTTCGTACGCTGTCAGACGTCAACCTTTATTTTTTTTAAGAAAGCAGCGGTCATCCTCAGGCTGTTGGCACTGACATAGAGCTTGTCTAGTTTTGGCACTGCCATAGAGCTTGTCTAGTGTTGGCACTGCCTTAGAGCTTGTCTAGTGTTGGCACTGCCATAGAGCTGGTCTAGTGTTGGCACTGCCATAGAGCTTGTCTAGTGTTGGCACTGCCATAGAGCTTGTCTAGTGTTGGCACTGCAAATAGAGCTTGCCTAGTGTTGGCACTGCCATAGAGCTTGTCTAGTGTTGGCACTGCCATAGAGCTTGTCTAGTGTTGGCAGTGCCATAGAGCTTGTCTAGTGTTGGCACTGCCATAGAGCTTGTCTAGTGTTGGCACTGCCATAGAGCTTGTCTAGTGTTGGCACAGCCAAAGAGCTTGTCTAGTGTTGGCACTGACATAGAGCTTGTCTAGTGTTGGCACTGCCAAAGAGCTTTTCTAGTGTTGGCACTGCCATAGAGCTTGTCTATTGTTGGCACTGCCATAGAGCTTGCCTAGTGTTGGCACTGCCATAGAGCGTGTCTAGTGTTGGCACTGCCAAAGAGCTTGTCTAGTGTTGCCACTGGTGTTGGCCACATGTGCTTTCTCTAGTCCTCGTATATCGGGCAGTTTTTCAGCAGATGTCATGCGGAATTTTCCCTGTACCACAAGTGCATTCGTCAGTGCCACCTATCTTCAGTTTTTTGAAAAGGTGGTACCTTTGTCTGCTGTGGCCTGTGCGGAGTCTGAAGACCACGACCTGCTCTCTTCTGATCAACTCGTAATAGGCATAATTTTGTGTGCAGCCAGTATGTTCTGTTTCCCATTTGGCAATGTATCTGGCCCTAATAAGCCTTTTGGACTATTTGTGGATCACACTAGAATCTGGTTGTGGTAGTCTTGCACCTTCTTTTGTCAGTCTGTCTGCCTCCTCGTTGCCTTGGGTGTTACAGTGGGATGGAACCCACTGTACCACTACTTTTTTGGTGCACCACTGTACCACTACTTTTTTGGTGCGGACTGCTGGCATAGTTGAAAGAGTACTGCTCTTAAATCATTAAGTTCAGTATTTTTCTGGCTTTTTAGTGCTGTAACTACGGCCAGGGTATCTGTAAACAGGACTATCTGACTTTCAATGCTTTTGCCTGTGAGCATTCCTTCTACTGCAGCCCTCAGTGCTTCTGCCTCCGCTCTGAAATAGCTTGAGAATTTTCTAGTTTCCACTGACAGTGTTTTTTTTTCTACCATTTGATAGGCTCAGGAATACCCCTGCCCCTCTATTCTGTGTTGTGTTTGTTACAGAGCCGTCGGTGTATGCATGGGTCCAGTCCATGCTTGGGTAGTTTTTCGTTATGTGCCTCAGGGTTATGTCTCTTCTGTTTTTTTCAGTCTGGCTGTTCTTGTTTCCAATACCTGGTATATTTTCTTCCACCTCCGAAATGATATGCAGTAGGGATGGGCTTTGGTATTGTTAGGGTGTTCATAGGGTCTTCGCTCATCTTTGCTTTGGCTATTTCTGCAAAGTTTCTCCTCGTTAGTTTCCCATTTCCAAAGTTATTTAGTCTCTGATACATTGAATGGTCTGTCAGTCTTCTGAGTTTCTCTGCTTGCTGTTGGGCTCTGCAGTCTCTTCTGTCGGTCATGGATTGCAGATTTGTAATCTTTTCAAGTTCTACAATTGGCGTTGACTTCATGCCTCCTGTTATAACTCTCATGGCTTGGTTTTAAAATTTGCTAATTTTATCAAAGTTCGCCTTTGCTGCTGTTGTCCATGCCGCAATGCCATACTCGAGAACTGGTCTCACTCTTCCAGTGTACAGTTTCTTTAGTATTCTTTCGTCTGCTCCCCAGCTTGTGCCAGTAAGTTTCCTCATGATTGCCATTCTTTGTCTGGCTCTCATTCAGTTTCTCACGATCTGACTGTTCCATGTCAAGCGCCGATCAAATGTGACTCCCAAGTAGTTTTGGTTGTCGTTTATCCGCAGATACTTGCCGAACTTCACAAACAAAACCATTTGATGATTTCGCATTGCACATGGTGCAAAAATGGCGACGAAATCCATATCTGCGCAGGAGAAGGCCAATACCAAATTTGATCATTGTAACTGGCATGTCAATAACGTCATATATGCAAAAATAGTCTCCTCCAGCTTCCATCATTGAAAATTCGTGTACAACGACAGAAGAACTACTTCTCATTATCAAATGTTACAAATTCCTGACCAGTGGAAGTCATGAAAGACTGTTCTCATTAACGAAAAGGGAGAAACTGAACATCTTGGGAACTACTGCCTAATTTGTTTGTTGACTGTTGTTATAGTTCTCTAAAAGAAAATTGCTTCCCTTATACTTCCCTTTTACTTTCAAAACTCAAATTGTTTTTCTGAAAATTCCACACATAAGCACATCCACATACACATGCTCACACACTCACACACTTACACATACACACGCATGGAGATACCACGCACACTAACACACACGCACACGTACAAACACACAAACATACACAATATATATAATACAAAATTTGATGTTAATTCGTACTTTCGCTTATCGGATTAGGCATTACAGATGGTTGGTTCTCTCCATGAAGCATGTGTTCGAGGTCTGCGGTGGCGTCTCTATTCCATGCACAACCTTCATTAGGCATTTGTATACGGCTTGCGTTGAAGGCTACAATGTGCTTGTTCTTGTATACTGATATATAAATAAATACAGAATGTGACGTATAATAATGGACTTGTAAAAGGAAGCGACAATGTCTACATGAAGAAATTAAATATATAGGATAATAATAATCCACTTTGTGGACCAAGGCCCATCGCGTAGATTGTCTGTGACCAAAATTAATGGTCAAAGTCCACGAGGCGTAAAATTCTGATGTGATGTGGGCGATGTGTCGCATGCGAGTGTTGCAGAGGACATCTCTAGGACATCTCCATGTGGCACATTCTTTTTTGAAACTTCAATGTGTCATGTGCAGGATCTGGCCTCCCGATTCTTTGGGTAAAGATATGACTGCCCCGTCGTACAACCAATGTATGTCGGCTGCTCATGTAGATGTAGTCATCGGGATGGCCGACAGTCGGCTGCTCATGTAGATGTAGTTCTCGGGATGGTCAACAGTCGGCTGCTCATGTAGATGTAGTCCTCCGTAGGGCCGACAGTCAGCTGCTCATGTAGATGTAGTCCTCGGTAGTGCAGATAGTCAGCTGCTCATGTAGATGTAGTCCTCCGTAGGGCCGACAGTCAGCTGCTCATGTAGATGTAGTCCTCCGTAGGGCCGACAGTCAGCTGCTCATATAGATGTAGTCCTCGGTAGTGCAGACAGTCGGCTGCTCATAGAGATGTAGTCATCGGTAAGGCCGACATAGATTTCTGTCGTAACCGGACATATCACAACCTTGAATTTTAATCTTCGCCTATGAAATATGAAAATCCAGATACGATGCTGATCGTTCCATGGGCTTAGCGGACCTATGGGTGCTTGAAAGTCTTAACCTGACATTATGTCGTTGTCTACATAAGAAATAAAAACGGTATTTTAAAAAGTGACAATGGTACATATCACGCATATTTTATAAATGTTTTTCTTATTTAATTGACACACAATTAAAAAAAAGATAGAAAACAGAAATGGTGGGAGTGAATGGACGGGTAATCCAAAGAACGCAATATGCAGATGTGTAATGTTATTCAAGTCACCTCGCCCTCTACATATGTAAGAGAATCTGAGTGTATCATTGAGTGTATAAAAAGTAATATCTTTGAGATTGTGCTGAAAGTCGCCATAGCCAACATCTTGTTCTCCATTTCCCGATATAGTATACGCAAGCTCAATGAACAACACTTTTTCTGAGAAATAAACTTCTGACTATAAGAGGCTTCAGTGTCTTCTATTATTATCGTGGCTTAAAGCGTGTTTATATTTCAATCACTTGCTGTTGCCAGTAACGTCTGCCGCTTTTCAAGTGGATAGTATATATTTTATTTGTATGATATTTCTGTGTATACGTAACAGATCGTTGGACATCCTCTTCTGTACCTTTGACATCTTCTTGAACGTATCTGCCAATCTGTTATAGGGATCATGTCTCCTTACAACTTCCGATATCTAGTTTTATATTTATGAGATCTCAGTTCTTCTACACCTAATCACTTTTCGTCCACTATCTTCTCTATCACGGTGTTTGTTGTCACAACACGCAAATAGAAACCGTCCAGACCTCTTAAACCTTCACCTACAGATATGATTTTTGATGTAAATCATTTTGGTCTCATTTCTGAGATATACCATGTTCATAATGAAATAAAGCGTTATTCCTTTACTTATTTATATTTTGGTTTGGTTAAACGTTTACTTTTCAGGATTCTACTAGCAAAGGGAATACTTTTCCACCCCAGACGGTAGTCCTTTGGGCGATATCAAAACGTATTGGCTAGTGTGTTGATACGTATGTGTATTTTTTGTGTAATGTGTTCCACTATGGCAGTATTGCAGTACAGTAGTTTTGTCAATCCATTTCTGTACGTGGAGAAGTTGTCCTACAGAGAAAAATCCTCAACATGCCTAGTCAAACTGGACACGAAATGATTCCCAACGGGAATACTGGGATTGCACACCTAGCTTGCACTTGATGAGCACCCCTACACCACGCGCACCACACGCACAACGCGCACCCCTACACCACACATCCCGTATTTCTGTATTTGCCACACGCATGTCTAATATGTATGCTCTTTCTTTGTTTTGCTTTAAACTGTGCTGTAGTGTTAATATATTGATTGCCCTTTCCTCTTCCAATCTAGTGAGTGATACAGACGAATAGTCAGTTTCTTTTGAATAGCGTCTTATCTCTCTTCAGTCTATTATAGCCAGCATTGTTAGGTTCAGCGTTTAGTATGCATGACATCTTCGCACATGAAGTACTTCTCTTGTAGACTAACTGCTCCATATAGGACTTTCTTGTCGCTGTCTATCGTTGTTCACTGTACTATGTGTCCATGCATGTCTGTTGTGCTCATTACAAATAATGTCAATGGCTGCGGAATAAATGCCCTTGTCCCTGCAGCCGTCAGCCCATTTCGGTCTTGGCTTTTATTTTGCATCCGCTAGAAAAAGAAATCTTCGCTATATCGAGGTGAATGTCCTCATGGTCGGAAGTCAATCTCAGCACAGTTCTTCCATCATCTTCTCCATTTTCATCATTGTGTTTTTTGTGTTTTTGTTGCAGAAGTTGATATGTTACCTTACACACTTCTATTGACTCATTTATAATTGACATATCATCTATTGACCCACATCTTTTTTTTTGAAATAACAGAAATAACATTTTCACATTTAAAAAGAGACACTGCTGTTACTTAAATTTAATTAACGTCTTAATAATGGTTTAGAAGACTCTGCAGAGTATATAAACAACCAGCTTCTTTTACATTCATTGGAGGTAAAAAATGTCCATGTGCATCAAATATATTCTTCAATGCATTAGTTGACCCTGCCTCCACTATTTCCTGTATCAACGTGTTTCAAGCATTCATCACACTCTGACTATGAAAATATGTTCTGGTATCTAATCTGAACCTTCTTTATATGATTTATAGTTGTGCCTCTTGTTTTTGTAGGCGGCTGTATTTTGAAGAAAAAAAAGTGTTATAGTTTAAATTCTTATTTCCGTTGATTATCTTATAAACCTGTATTAAATCACTTCGAATTCTTCTCTTAACTAAACACTGTCGGCAGGTTATTTTAGGTATTACCTCATAACTTTAATTATGGAAATCCCACATCAGTTGTGTCGCTCTTCTCTGTGTCCTTTTCAGCATGTTGATATTCCCTCTAGTATAAGGACTCGCCACCTGAACACAGTACACTAAACTAAGTGTAACTAATTTAAAATTGAATTTGCCTTTTTCACTACTACCTGGACGGACTCATTGACCTTTACCTGTATGATCTATTATAACCCCTGCGTTTTTTTTCTTTTTTCATTATTTTAATATTATTCTCTCACATTCTGTAATTATGTTCCATGTTGGACCTACCCATGTGGATGACTGTACATTAAACTCCGTTTGCCAACTTTTATACCATTCCCGAAATATATCTTAATCCTACCTCAATATATACACTTCTGCTTCAGATGAGATGAGACACTACTGGATTGTTTTGTGTCTCGCGAATTTTGTAATCGTGGATATTAATATCAGTGTGTAAATCGTTTATTTATATCAAGAACAAAATTGGTCCCATAACCAAGCTTTATGGCACTCCATTTTTTACTTCACACAACTCAGAATACTCCTTATTTATACCCACTCTCTGCCTTCTTCCCGTTAACCAAGTTTCAATCCATTTGGCAACTTCGCCACCTATTTCATGTGATTTTAACTCCCTAAATAATCTTTGATGAGGTACTTTATTAAAGGCCTTTGCAAAATCTAGATAAATAACATCCACTGGCTCACCTCCATCTATCATGTTAGTAACCTTATGTTAGTTAAACAAGGATGTGTCCTGGCTCCGACTCTATTCGGCATTTTCTTTGCCATCGTGCTTTGACACGTCTTTAGAACTGCGACAGAGGAGGTCTTTCTGCATACTAGGGTAGATGAGAGACTATTCAATCTAACCGGACTGCGTGCAAAAAGTAAGAGAAGGGAGACTGTCATTCTGGATGTGTTCTTCGCAGTAGATGCTGCCCTGGTCGCCCACACGGAAGCCGAAGTACAGATCCTCATTAACAGGTTGGCAAAATCCTGTAATCTGTTTAGACTCACCATCAGTGCACAAAAGACGAAAGTGATGGCACAAGGTGCAGATCCTCTAGACTTTGTCTTAAGCGATAAAAATCTGAAGGTAGTAAATCACTTCAGCTACCTCGGATCTATCATCATCGACAACCTTTCAATGGACGCAGAGCTGCAGAAAGGATAAGTAATGGCTTCATAAGCACTTGCCAGGATCTCACAGAGAAAGTGAAATAACAACATGCTGACTAACTCCACAAAGGTTGCTGCGTTCAGATCATATGGTAGCGAAACATGGACGCTGTGCCTCACATGAAAAACAGCTAAATGCTTTTCATATACGCTGCCTGAGACGCATACTTGGAATTTCATGGAGTGGCAAGGTGACTAACAACGAAGTGTTGAACCGTGCAAAGATTGTCAGCTTAGTTACAATCCTCCACCAGCGCCGCTTTGTCATGTGTGTAGAATGGAGGATGGGCGAATACCAAAATATATTATTTATGACCACGGGCAAGCGTAAACAAAGGTAGACCCTTCCTCCGCTTCAAAGATATTTGCGTTGCACCGTAGTTTTTATTTTGCGCCTGTCGGCCCAGTGCATCCAACTTCAACATGCATTTTATGTAAGGGTTTGCTTCCCCGGGGTAACGGCCGGGGCTGTGATGGGGATCGAACCTAGCACCTTCGGGTCGTGAGCCGTGCCACTTAACCACTAGGCCACGCCGTCCCCCTAGAAGAGTAATAATAACATCAGACTTTATTCATTGAAAGCGAATTCAGAATGAGAAACGTGGTAGGGATGTGCCAGCACATGGAAGAGCTATGTGCCCACTCATCTTTTACAGTGACCGCCACACTGTACCCGAAAACACCCACGCACTCGTATCGTTTACTAGTTCCGGTCTCAGCATTAAAGTTGCATAAATGTTCACACCTTAAATACGAAATTCATTCCGGCGACAAACTTGAAACACTGCATGTTACTTGTGTGTAAGTATGTAAATATTTATCCTAGAAACATTGCAATTAATTTATTTATGTTTAATTTGAGCATTATTACATATTCCGAAGTTGCACATGTGTGTGTGTGAGTGTGTGTGTGTGGATGTGTGTGTGTGTGTGTGAGTGTGTGTGTGTGTATATGTGTGTGTGTGTGTGTGAGTGTGTGTGTATATATGTGTGTGTGTGTGTATATGTACTAGAGAATGTCGACGAGTACATCCATCTTAGAATGTTGTTTGTGATAATCTGGTATGTTAACGAACACCCCATCGTCGATCCAGCTCTGGTCCACTAACACCGTCCTGGATGTTTGCCAAGACTAGAACCTACGCTCCTCTCTCTTCAATCCAACTGTGCTCCCTGCGATGTGCTATTTTGTAGAAGCATGAGAACTCTCAATACCACTGAAAGACACAATCCAGACGACTGGAGAAAGCACAGGATGCAGATTTTTTTCTCAGGGTTTACTCCCGAAGCCTTTCCCATAAACAGGTATCCTGCAAGGAAGCGGAGGTCGGATTAAATCTAACGTTGTGTGTCGTGCCTTTCCCATAACCGCAAGAGGTCGTAAGGACATCACTCAGCGTGTGAGTGAATTGGGCATGTCTCCCAGGCTGTATTCTAGTCCACTTTAGTCGTGTCTATATTTCACACACCAAAACTGAAACTGCTTACAGCTAGTGCGAACTGCACCAATCTTCTGAAGTTCAGCCGTGTGAACTAGAACGTGAAAGTCGACAAAAGTTTAAGCGTAGTGCTATTCATATAGCCAATATCCACACCAAGGTAATCGAACTGAAGTAAATACAAAAAACGAACGAATTAACTAGTGCAAATGGAAAACAACAACACGTTTCCGTGAACCTAAGCATAAGTGGCCAACTAGTGTAAATGCCAGGCAAATCCGTGGTCTGGCAGCATGCAAAATGAACTAACACAGCAGAGCAATGTAGACGCGCAGCCGGTTACGGCGCCATTTTGCTACATTATGTATATATATATATATATATATATTTATATGTATGTACGTATGTTTGTATGTATGTATACTGGGGCAGTGTTGATGTCCGATATGTGAGAAAGGGCACGTGTTGAGCATGGAAGTTATAACTTACGAGTTGCACACTAAAGGGATAAGATAAGCTGAGACAAATTCAGCAGATTTTAACACAGAGGTCACGCATGTCGTTATATTTTTGACAAAGTCGATCTGGGTTTGTCTAGGTGACGAGAATAGGAGAGAGGAGACGTTTTACTTTAGTGAGATTGAGTCGATAGCCCTAGATAATTAACCGAGTAAGACGGTGTCAAAATGGTAGAAGAAAGTAATTCTGATGATAGGAGAACATAAGAGTTAGCATTTCGTTAATATTGGAGTATCTAATTGTCGCTGTAGTCAAGAGGTTAAGGTACTCGCCTCTCACAGTAATGAACAGAAATGGTGGTGGGCGATGGAAGCCCGCAAGTTTCAAGCGACTCCTGGTCTCATGGGAGGAAATACCAGAGTGCCTGCATCCTGAGTTATCTTCAGTCGTCTCGACCAATAGTCTTTCCACTTATCCACGGTTACTCGGGATAAGAGAGAGATTGATGACCAGTGCATATTCTTCCTCACTATAATCCCAATACTGCGCACCTCACTTTATTAAGACAAAACCGCTTGTTGTGGTCATCATAGCTTAATTGTAATAGAAATAAGGGGGCGGTGGGTCTCGAATACACTAATTCTCGTATGGCTAGTTGTTAAGGAAAGATAGGAATTCGGTTACAAGCTGCCACTGGGAATTTCAATGGGGAGACCACATATCCAGATATTTTGTACTAACTCCAGAACTAGACAAGACTGGACAGGTCTTGTAACGACCCCAACTACTGGCTGGTGAACGGGGACGGGACAGAAGTACCTCGTGACCTGCGGTCATGTTGAATAGGAAGAGGCATAGGGACCAATAAAGGCCAAGACACAAAGCAGAACAATCAGAGCTGGTTGGGACGTTATCCACTACGTTCCTTAGTTTTGTCCACTGTGACGTAATGGAATGAGTATTGAAACTTCCTCAGCGACACGTGTGAGGTGGAGTCGAGCATAGTCATGTTGTACAGGCAGTATGGAGTCGAGCATTGTCATGTTGCAAAAGACAAACTGAACTCAGAAGTAAACGTCATTTGGATTTGATTGCGGGTCGAAGATGGTTCCTGAAAAAAACCGGTAAACGTGGCACGAGTGACATTGTTATTTCTGGACATGTAATGCTCTAAAATAGCGTCTCCTTCAATCCAAAAGAGTCAGCATAACCTGGCTTGCAGATTGCTGCATGTGAAACTGTTTCAATGAAGAGAGATGACGCCAATCCTTATTCGCTCTCTTCGTTTCAGGCGCGTGTTAGTGAACCTAGGTTTAATCACGAGTAACAATTCCTGCTTGGAAACCATCACCATCTTCTTCAAAGCCGCGCAAAGGTTTTCTGACATGTATCAACGCGTCCTTGTTTCAGTTCTAGAGTAACGCGCTGTGGCTCCTAGCTTGCAGACACTTTGTGCTACTCTACCACTAATTGGATGATGTGGTGTGATAAACCTTGGCAGCAGATGTGCAGCAATTTCATTCACAAGCAATAGTCGATTTTCATTTGTGAGACGGTCAACGGCCTCAATCGACTCTGGGGTTATTACTTGGTGTGCTTGATCCAGTCGCGAACATCCCGTCACAGAACTCAGGCCGTTTTGGAACTTTCTACTTCACTCATGCTCTTGCTGCGGTGAGAGACAGGCATCACCATACTGGCCATTCATTCACCGATATATTTCTTATGTTTCACCCTATCGCTCATTGAAACAAAACTGATACCAGAACGCTGCTCATCTTTAGTGCATGTTTATAGTTGGGCAGCCAGTTTTTACTGCAACTATGACGTCATGTTGTTCGTCTGCACAGTGATAACATGTGCAGGGCACTCTTGACATCCTTAGCAACCATTTTAACAAGTTACAAAACACGAAAATAGATTTTCTAATTTCAATATCACTTTAAAAGTTTTAATTTGAAACCCTCTCCTAATAAATGAATGATCTGATGTTTTTAAATTCAATAAAGTTCAGGTTTTTTTTATGTTGATATTGTGTGGAAAGAGTAACTGGTTAAAAGAGCGCTAAGAGCGATACTATATAACCGAGTAAATTCAGTGAAAGAAGTTTAATATGATAGATGGGAAGAGTAGGACTCTTACGATATATATATATATATATCGCTTGATTGATCGATTGACATCCTGTCAGTCTCGAGAGACGATGAACTTCACGCTAGAGAGGCGACAGTCAGTTGTTGCCTTGCTTTCGCAGCACGCGTTTGAAGTAAACATCTTGCCTTCCCCTGCCTGCAAACCAACATGGCGAGTACGTTCCATGAACCAAGTTTCATTGTAGGCTTTTTTGCTATGGTTTGAGTTTTGGCGTGAACTCTCTCTAGTGCCTGTCTGTGCATATTGATGCGAGGACCGCTGTTGCCCAGTCAGCAGATCTCCCCATTTCACGCATCCGGTGTATCCAAAGCAACGACAAGTCGATAGTTGTTGATACCGGGGGTGTCGCAGGATTTATCAGACTGGCATTGAGTTCAGTGCCTGCCTGCCTAAGATACTCCGGCTCCTGATATGATCTCTGGGTTAACTCCCTAAGCCATTTTAACAAGTGGATTTAACGTATCGTGTCTAGAGTAGTAACCCCAACTGTAACAATTGTTTACGTGAATCATTAACTTAATCGTTTATCTTGACCGTTGCCCCTGTACACATATTTGTTTCCATGTTCCCCTCCTTCTAAATATTTTCCATAACCTCCTACATCTATTTTTTGTTATGTTTTCCAGACAATGTACTGCCCACACTTCCTCTTTCCTGCTGCCATTTCCCCCTGCGGTGTTTCAACTTTATTACATTAGTTTCTCTGTTAACAAATCGTCGCAAAGTTGTTTAAGACGCAAAGGCAGTTAATATCTTCTTCTCATATATTGGCATATTGTGTTCTCAGGCAATGATCCCAGCATTATCTTTCTGGTGACCTTGTGCCTGTTTCTGGCATGCTGACTCTTATTGCTGATCCATGTAGTGGAACTGGTTCAAAATGTAATTCGTTCTCTTTGTTCATGCAACTGTATTAGTATAATTACTGACTCATAATGTATCAGGTCAAAATTAATTTAGAATCATCCAGGCAGCTCGTGGAATGGAAAGTCCGTCTTTCTTGCTCTGTGTATTCTTTGCGGCGAGCAATAACCTTTGCTATTCTACTTCTGCAGATGCTCGGTGTCGCTACTGTAATGAGGCTATGTCTAATGGCAAAATAAGATAGTTTGTGAGGTTGTATTCTCGTGAGATGACCAAACAATGGCATTTTATGTTTTGTTATTTATTGAGAACATGGAGTAGGTCTTACATTATGACGTCATCATTTCTCAGTCCGTCTCTCGCAATGATAACGAGGGCAGTTTCTCAGTTATTTGATGACACACTCGGGAATACTAGCACCGGTCGCCATGTATAGATAGATACCTGCACTGACTTGTTCTTGAGGGTTGGTATGCACATACCTCGTATTATGTTTACACTGTTGCTCAGTTGCCATGTTTATGTTTCGGTGTGGTCAACGTTTGCTGTTTGTTACGGAAAATGCTTTTATACATAGATATTATTTTTCTTTAAACAGATATCCATCTCTCGTGAAAATGTTTACTAGTTAGTTGAACTCGTGGACATGTTTATGTTTGATGTTTAAGTGGATGTTAAGTGGGCATGGAGTTCTATCCATCCTCGTAGTTTCTCTATTAGACATGCTCATTTTTATATTCTATCTTCTAAGAGTTGTAAGAAGTGTATTCAAACGATATTGCACTCTGTACTTGTAGTTTATGCTTTGGTTTTGTTTAGTTCATAAATTAAGCTGGGTTCTTCGATTCCTGCTTTGGATTCCACTTACAATGTTGCAATGTGGCTTAATTGAAATGTTATTTTGTCCATGTGCATCTTTATACCGCAACATTGTATTCACATCTAAATGTGTAGTGCTTTTGCTATTTCGATGCAATTAGGATTATTTTACTACTACTGTCGGACGACATTATTCACATTAATTGAGTAGCCGATGGCTTTTCATCCTGAAGACTACAGGCCGCTTCGCCACTTCTATCGCCACATTGTGTTCTGGCTGAAAAACAACATATACCTTACCGGAGAATCGATCCGCTGCCCTCATTGTTTGCAGGCATCTAAACCATTTGGCCACGCGCTCCTATCAATTGTCCGTAATTCAGTCTTATTTGAACGTACGCAGAACGCAGTAGTTATTCCTGTATTACGAGGTCTTCGAATATTAGCTACTCTATCAGATGTTGCTTCCACATCTATATGTTTTACTGTTAGTTGCTGATCACATAATATTATTCTGTTATTCTGTTATCTTGGTGTGTGTATGGTGTCAGTACATACTGATCTCTTGGTGTGTGTATGGTGTCAGTACATTCTAGTTCTCTTAGTGTGTGTATGGTGTCAGTACATACTGGTCTCTTAGTATGTGTATGGTGTCAGTGCATACTGGTCTCTTAGTATGTGTATGGTGTCAGTGCATACTGGCGTCTTAGTATGTGTATGTTCTCAGTACATACTGGTCTCTTAGTATGTGTATGGTGTCAGTACATACTGGTCTCTTAGTATGTGTATGGTGTCAGTGCATACTGGTCTCTTAGTATGTGTATGGTGTCAGTGCATACTGGCGTCTTAGTATGTGTATGTTGTCAGTACATACTGGTCTCTTAGTATGTGTATGGTGTCAGTACATACTGGTCTCTTAGTATGTGTATGGTGTCAGTGCATACTGGTTTCTTAGTATGTGTATGGTGTCAGTGCATACTGGTCTCTTAGTATGTGTATGGTGTCAGTACATACTGGTCTCTTAGTATGTGTATGGTGTCAGTACATACTGGTCTCTTAGTATGTGTATGGTGTCAGTACATACTGGTCTCTTAGTATGTGTATGGTGTCAGTACATACTGGTCTCTTAGTATGTGTATGGTGTCAGTACATACTGGTCTCTTAGTATGTGTATGGTGTTAGTACATACTGGTCTCTTAGTATGTGTATGGTATCAGTACAAACTGGCTCTCTTGGCGTGTGTATGGTATCAGTACAAACTGGTTCTCTTGGCGTGTGTATGGTGTCAGTACAAGACTGGTTCTCGTTCAATTTCACGTGTGTCTATCTACATTCTTGAATTACTTCACCTGTAATTCCATTCATACTTTGTGTTATTTATAGTCATGTTTTTCATAAATTTATGGAATACAGTTTTATATTTCTAGCCGATCGGTCTTTCTCTAGATATAAAGAGATAATATATAGTGTGTGCTCGGCTGTGAAGTTCTTTGAAGTATTCTTACCCTCCCTATAAGGCTGTGTTACACATTAAATATTAGTGATCTATTTTATTAAAATAATGACTAGTAGAATTGAAGATTTTGTTTGATAAGTTGACCATTTTTTCCTTATATGTTGATTTGTTAGTTAAGTATCGTTGTCCCTGATGAAGGCCTATTGGTCGTAACGTAGATTTTGTTTGTGTTCTCGTCTCGGTAAGGTATCTGACCATACCCATTTTTTAATTTTGATTAAACTCAACTTCAATAAAGTTTTACATTTTTTTTCATGTTTTTCCCAGGATTTTGTTTGTAAACTTCAACGTTTTTATACTTTTATACACATTTCTGGGTGGTTTCTGCCTTGGGTATATAGTTTTCTCTATATTGTGTCCACATTTTGCAAATTTAAAAGTTCGTTTATGCTTTAATTGAATTATTTAATAATAAACGTCTTGTTGTATTGGCCCATAGCTACGTCTGATAACTTAACTTAACGTCTTAACTTAACGTCTTTATAATGATTTAGAAGACTCTGCAGAGTCTGTATACAACCAGTTTCATTTATATCACCTTCCTCTAAAAGCTATGCGCATCCAATTTATTCTTAAATGCATTAACTGTCCCTGCCTCCACTACCTCCCGTGGCATTGCATGGGAGGCTTGCAGGTACGTCTCGGTTGTCATGTCTGCTGCAAGGCACGGGACTTTCAGATCTATTTTTCGTACATGGTGTTTTCTCTTGTCTTCCTGATACATTTACTCATTCACTGTATATTCTCTTATCTCCTAAAAATCTATGTTCGTACACAGTGGCTCACTGATCTCCTTCAGATCTTTGTTCAGACACAATGCTTCTCTGGTGTCCTTGAAATTTCTGTTCGTGCATAATGCGTCTCTTATCTCCTTGAGATCTTTGTGCAGACACAATGCTTCTCTGGTGTCCTTGAAATTTCTGTTCGTGCATAATGCGTCTCTTATCTCCTTGTAATCGTTGTTCAGACACAATGCTTCTCTGGTATCCTTGTAATTTCAGTTCGTGCATAATGCGTCTCTTATCTCCTTGAGATCTTTGTGCAGACCCAATGCTTCTCTGGTGTCCTTGAAATTTCTGTTCGTGCATAATTCGTCTCTTATCTCCTTGTAATCGTTGTTCAGACACAATGCTTCTCTGGTGTCCTTGAAATTTCAGTTCGTGCATAATGCGTCTCTTATCTCCTTGAGATCTTTGTGCAGACCCAATGCTTCTCTGGTGTCCTTGAAATTTCTGTTCGTGCATAATTCGTCTCTTATCTCCTTGTAATCGTTGTTCGACACAATGCTTCTCTGGTGTCCTTAAAATTTATGTTCGTGCATAATGCGTCTCTTATCTCCTTGAGATCTATGTTCGGATATTTTGCTTTTCTGGTCTAGATCTTTTGGTTCATACAGCTTGTCCGATCACATAGCTTCTGCGATATATTATTTCACTACTTTTCAGATGATGGCTGCAAATCAAGCCTGGTCGATATGGATAGATTTTGTGTAATGTATGACGTCAGTTTGGTAGGTTATATGGCTAAATCATTTCATTCGATACTAGGGTGCAAGTCTCAAGTCAGCGTGTTGCAAAATCAAAAGAGAACGAATGCAGTATTGCAAACATTTAATTAGTAGCTCTAAGCTCTGTCCAAAGTCTCCTCTTACCTATTAAATTAGTTCACAATTGTTATTGTTCTATCAAGTTCGCAAGCTTTGGTATTACGCGCGTCTCACTTTGACATGCAGTTGTACAAACTCGTTCCTTTCGGTTTTTTCTCTTTCCATCTTTCTGGCCAACACCTCTACTCTCGATCAACGTAGATAAACAACAAGTGTTTGGTCATGGTAACTTTGAAAACCTGATAATCCATTCTTTACCCATTGTGTGTAACATTTCAGCAGCGCTGACAATCAGCTTGTTTTTAGTGAACCTTCAGTTTGCCCAATAATAACTTGTTTGCGCAACTTTTCTGATACTCTCGTGCTTACCTCTTGACCCTGAAACCACAAAACAGTGTTAGAGGGATCCCCTCTTTGTGACCCATCACGACTTGGTCACTTTTACCTGAAACTCATGACTCTGTCACACAGCTGGGGGTACACCTGCTTTAGTGTCGTTGTTTTACCGTTGTCAACTATTTGTCGGCGTATTGTCTTTCATTTAATTTTTTTTTTTAGCTCAAAGAAATGTAAACTCTCATTTGTGCATGTCACTATCATCTCTGTCTTTTTTTTAAATGGCTACTATGACGTCATACGTCTCGTCTGCACCTCCATATCATCTTCAGAACACTTCTGGAGTTCTTTGTAACAATACTTTCAACTTAATTGATATATATATATATATATATATATATATATATATATATATATATATATATATATATATATATATACATATATATATATATATATATATATATACATAGCTTTGATATATGCAATAGGCCATTAGGTGGGATTTAGATGGCAAAGACTGTGAATGTGCGTCTGACTGTCAGAGAATACTTAAGGAGGTGCAAGCCTCTGGTTCCTTACGATCAGAAAACTCCAGGGTAAATGACGCCGGTAAGCCATTGCTGGTAAATGATTTAGGAAACGGAAACGCTGATGTAAGAGCAACTTTTCCTTTGTTAGTCTGATGACAACCAGAGACTGGTGAGCTTTACCAAAGACGGTTGTGCGGAGCCGAAGGCCACAACTATTGCAAGCCAAGTGTTAAATACGTCCCAACGTATGTTACATTAAACAAAAATGAATAAACGAAGAAGAAGATGAGAACATAAGGCACCATCTAAAGCTCAGTCTAAAGTGTGTTGCTTGACATTTTAATACTTTTTTTTGGTTTTGAGAGTCTACCTTTTTTTTGACTTGGGCATGCAGCTTTGTACCATAAACAGTCCTTTTGGTTATATTATATATACTTATTTGATATGATCATGTCGTTTTTTTTTAATGGGTCAACACGAAACATTGTTTTGGAGTGCTAGTCAGTCTTGAAGTGAGTTACACTTGCAATTAATTAGAGTACACTTTGGTAAAATGATGTCTTAATGAGAAAAGGCATTATTGATACTTGTAGGTAACTAACTATACAACATATTAATGTAGAGTACGTAGTGAAATTATCTAGAGTAAAGGTGAATTAATATAGAGAATAGCTAGTATATCGATTATATGAAAAATGAATTAATCTATAGGCTTATAAGTTATTCTAAACGGTAATAAGATTATACCATTTTAGTGTAGATATTAAATCAGTCGTAAACGATTAATTCATTTTCACTTTGGTTATTCTGTACATTAAAGAGACTCGCAATTAATTACCGCGGATAGTAATGAGTATAGATGTTGTTTGCGAATGCCCACAGTCAGTAGGTTACTCCTGACAAGAACGTTTAGTGGCGGGTTGCAGTAGCTTTTCTCACATACCGAGAGTGGTGATGAAGGTGGACCTGGGTCCTCCAGGCGGTTGTGCTATGTTTGATTTCTTCTGCGTGTTTTTCACCTCTACGGGGTCACGTCGAACCTCACCTTGTTAGCCAGACGGTTATCCTCGACAACAGTCCGTTTCCAAGACGACCAACGAGGAAGTCAGGTGAGGGTCTTGTCCAGTATATTTCTCCTGACCCTGGCTAACATTTTCTGATCAGTGCATAGATAATAATTTTGAACATAATTATATTTGTTTGGAAAGTCAAAATCTTTCATTTCACAGGAAACGAATTTAAATGTTGATGTTTTTGGCTTTTTTCTAACCAACAGAAATGAGCATCTTTGATGACCGAGATCGGCCATTTCGCAAGGAGTTGAAACTATTTGTGGAGGAGCTGATAAAAAAATTCAAACAGAGCACTCCGAAAGTACTGAAAAATGTCAAGCTGATCCCAAATCTGTTGCCAGTAACGGATTCCGATGTTGATTTAAACAACTGCGAAGATGTTCAGGAAAAGTTCAAATTAGTCAAGAAGTACACCATCGTTGTGTTCACTCATGTAGATCTGTTCATAGATGAAAATGACAAGGGATGGCTAGAACTTGAAATAGCTCGACTGCTGACGAAGATGGAATGTGCCGAACAGTGTTTAAATGGAGTCAATAAAGAGGCGGTGAGCCTCTGTCACGAACGTACGTTCACAAAATTATTAGCTTGTATGACCGTATCATGTCTGTCATTTGGCGTAACGCTTTCCTAAATTCACTTATCATTGCTTTGAAACATTCATATTAAATTACACACAAATATTTATTCAAACTGCTTCAACTGCCTGAGAAGCAATGATCGTCAACAAATATACACGAAGTCATCAAATGGAAATTGGTCCGACTAAAAAACTGTCTGCAGCATCAAGTAACCAGCACTTTGCCCAACCCTCATGGCTGGAAGGTTTCAGGATTCTTTGCTCCAATTTCGATTCCGAAGACCACCATTAATTTCCATATTTTCTCTGCACGATAACTGCTTCTTCTCCTATACTGTTGCTCTCTTATTAATCACTAACTATTTTCCAGTCGGTATCTGCTGTGATAAACTTATGCAGTAAATATGTTTAATGTGGTCTCACGGGTATCTTTGTATCTCCTGTTCCCAGCCTACTAGATATTGTGACTTATTCTCTTCTTGGCAAGCAGTAGTATATTTTTACTATATCAGACTCGGTATGTTCTCTTCTCAAATAGTGTATGATGATTATGTATAAATTTCTGCTATGTCAAACTCCGTATGGTCTCTTCCCCAAAAGTGTATAATGCTGATGTATATATTTCCTGGCATATTCCTTGAAGGGATGTTGAGTAACTGGAAATAGCGGGATCTCATACACGAACAGCTAGCAAGCTGCCAGCACAGCTAAGGGCATAGAGACAGACGACTCTTTACTGCGGGGTAGACTACATATCAACAGGGGGCCGGAGACCTCACAGCCGCACCGTCTCTAGTTATAATAAGCCGCGTCTCCCCTCTGTCTTATATGCCATACTGTCCCCAGGATTAATACATTGCATCTTTTCCAGATCTATTAAGCCGATCCTTCCCCAGTCCCTAAGCCTAACAAGACACACCTTCCCTAGTCCTAAAAAGCGGCCACTTTCCTCAATCCAAAAAGACCCCACGTTGTCCAGTTCCCAGCCTTAATAAGTTGCACCTTTCCCAACCGTAATAGGTTGCACCTTTCCCAGGCCTAATAAGTTGCACCTTCCCCAACCCTAATAAGTTGCAACTTCCCCAACCCTAATAAGCTGCAACTTCCCCAACCCTAATAAGTTGCAACTTCCCCAACCCTAATAAGTTGCACCTTCCTCAACCCTAACAAGTTGTAACTTTCTCAACCCTAATAAGTTGCACCTTCCTCAGGCCTAATAAGTTGCACCTTCCCCAACCCTAATAAGTTGCAACTTCCCCAACCCTAATAAGTTGCAACTTCCCCAACCCTAATAAGTTGCACCTTCCTCAACCCTAACAAGTTGCAACTTCCCCAACCCTAATAAGTTGCACCTTCCTCAACCCTAACAAGTTGCAACTTCCCCAACCCTAATAAGTTGCACCTTCCCCAGGCCTAATAAGCCGCGGCAAGAGAGAAGACTAGCAGGTTCAATAGCGACAAGAATGTCCGAAATACAAGTCCTGGAATGACGGCGCATTCTTATGTTAGACCAGATGGATTTAGACCAAGAGAGCGAGCCGGATCTGAATGTTAAATATACCCTCAGGTCGAATCATGTTTTGTTTTAATGTAAAGATATTGGTAATTCCTTAGCGTTGGTTAACTTGTGGATTTGATTTATGTTATGACATTCAAATAAAATTATTTTGAATAATTTCCTTCAGTCATTACCGATTATGGGGTGATGCGCCCTTGAGGTGATATTTCTTTGTTCTTCATCCCGTTTTCTTATCTCCCCTGCTTGTTGTAAGTCTCTCTTCGCCCAATTTGAGGCAACATGAAACTTTACCATTGGTGGTGGTTTAGTGTTCTGGATTGAAGGAAATGTGTACTATAAACTTTAGAGGTCATGACAAGGACGACATTGATTGATTTTGCTCATATATTCAGGAGGTGTAAAATGCAATGGCACACAACACACACACACACAAACAAAACATATACAACACACATACACAGAAACACACACAGCATGTACATCACACACAAATCATCTGTATCGATGTAAATTTCATTTACTCTCATCTTATTGGAGCATCAACGCCCCAGTGTTACTAAATCATTGCTGGGGCGGTATCTTTTGTTTCCAGTTTAGCTTCATCCAATGTGTTCAAATTTATTAGAAACAATTTTTATTTTTTTTGCTTAAATGTTTGCCTCACTAGTTTCTACTGGCGGAGGCGCGCCATTTTCCACCCCAGACCGTAGTCAATTGGGCGATATCAGGACACATAAACCAGTGCTTGGATGCATGTGTGCATCTGTAGGTACCTATGCTAGGTTTGTGCCCTCAGAAGCTAGCCCAACCAAAGTGCAATGGTAGGGCCTCACCATGAGGGCGCGTGTGAAAGTTGTGCAAGAGTGTGACTGTAGGATAGAGTCAAATGAAACAGAGTGAGGTAAGAGAAGAGAGAGAAGGGGAAGAGTGGCCCCCTATTAGAAACAATGTTTACTTCAAGGAAAGTGCTTTGTCCCCATGTAGTATCTTTCTTTGGTTGAAGTGTTTTGTCCCCATGTCGTATCTTTCTTTGGTTGAAGTTTTTTGTCCCCATGTAGTATCTTTCTTTGGTTGAAGTGTTTTGTACCCATGTAGTATCTTTCTTTGGTTGAAGTGTTTTGTCCCCAAGAACTATATCTTTTGTGGAGATGCATTTGTTAGGCAGATATACTTCTTTTCAAATTGTCTACGTTTTCTGTTCTCATCTGGCTTAAGAAATCAAATGCAGTCAGAAACTTAGAATGATGGAGAGTTCAGACCGTTTCACTGTACTTCAGTCATTCCGAACATAGCTTGACTCTGTTCATTCCCTGTAACTGTACATTTTTAGAAATCAGGTCAAGTAAACATTTGCTATTCAACGAACATAAATTATTGTCTTTCATTTTCAATTCTGATTATGTAGACGATTTTACTCTATAGTTTATAAAGACTTCTGGAGAAAGGTTATTCTAACTGATGTAGCGATGAAGTGGTAAGGGGTTTTGAAAGGAAAGAGAGAATACAGAAAAAAAAGCTCTTGGTTATGAGTGGAAAGATCACGAAAGAAATCGCAGGAATTGTCCATGTGGTTGGAGAATTTTGGATCACCTGGTTAGATCTCATCAGCAACCAATTAATGATGGCCAGCTGAAGAGGCAGATAAAAAGTGGGACTTCAGAGCATTCGGCAGATTCGCAGAGAGGCAGATAAACAGTGGGGCTTCAGGGCATTCGGCAGATTCCCATAGGCAGATAAACAGTGGGACTTCAGGGCATTCGGCAGATTCGCAGAGAGGCAGATAAAAAGTGGGACTTCAGGGCATTCGGCAGATTCGCAGAGAGGCAGATAAAAAGTGGGGCTTCAGGGCATTCGGCAGATTCGTAGAGAGGAACACCCATTGGGACTGTTTGAGTTCGCAGAAAGAACTCTTTAGTTGGCATTTGGGAAGTCTCAACAGATGACGAAATATCAGAACATTGGTGAAGCTGAGAGCTGCCTATAATTGTCTTAGGCTGACAATGATCGTCTGATTCTAATGAGCATATGTTCGGCAGTCAGTGTGTCTCGAGGTCGAGCGTAGAGTTAGAGTGGCTCGGGTCCCAAAAGTTTTAACAAAACAATAACAATCGTTATCCTGTGTTTTGAGAAAGAAAAAGTGGGTCAAATCACTGATATCGCCTCTCTGAGTACGAATTCGATATATTATTTTAATCCACAGGGAAACCTGAACGAACACGGCCGCCAGAACATGAGACGTTAAGACACGCTTCGGGAGACGAGGAACAAAAAATAAGAACATATTTGATTATGCAGTACTCTGTCAACCATACCAGCAGTCCGCACCAAAAAGGGTAGTAGTACAGTGGGTCCCATCCCACTGCAACATCCAAGGCAACGAGGAGGCAGACATACTGGCAAAAGAAGGTGCAAGACTACCACAACCAGATACTAGTATGACGTACGAAGAGTCAAAACGGCTTATTAGAGCGAGATACATGACCACATGGGAAACTGAACATACTGACTACACAAAAAACGATTCCTATTACCAGTTGAATAGAAGAGAGCAGGTCGTGGTCTTCAGACTTCGCACTGGCCACAAAAAACTTTAGGTACCACTTATTCAACAAATTTAAGATAGGTGGCACTGACGAATGCCCGTGTGGTACCGGTAAAAGGACCGCTGAGCATTTGCTGCAAAACTGCCCGACATACGAGGACCAGAGAGAGCAGATGTGGCCATCACCAGTGGCAATACTAGACAAGCTCTATGGCAGTGTCGACAGCCTCAGGATGACCGCTGCTTTTTTCGAAAAAATTAAGGTTGATGTCTGACTGCGTACGATGAAGAAGAAGAAGAAGAAGAAGAAGAAAAAGGAGAAGAAGATTTTGTTGTTAGGGAATAAAAAAAGATTAGAGCTGTTCAGGAGATTGCGAAACTGGACATAGATTAAAACAGAGGAGGCATCTTGTTGTCTGCAAATAATCTACGAGTTGTGCTTTGATAATGATAGTCTAATAGTGTATTGGTATAATCATATCAAGTTACGCAATACAATTCATTAATTATTTCACATTCTGTAGAAATAGGTAATCGTGTTGAATATTACTAGCGAGTAGGAATAATACAGCGGCAACAACTGCAGTCAACAACTATTTAGTTGTTTGTTGATTTTAAGAAGGCGTTTGAAAGGGTATGGCATAAAGCGCTATTGGCAATCATGCGGAAGTATAAAATCAACGGAACAAGTATAAAGGTCCTTGAACACCTTTATGACAAGGCGTGCAGTTCAGTTCTTGTAAATGGGAGGCGAGGGGACTGGTTTCGCACAGCAGTTGGTGTGAGACAGGTTTGTGCACTCTCTCCAACTCTTTTCAATATATTCCTTGAGGGAATTATGAGTGAGGCACTTGGAGGTCACGTTGGTACTGTCAAGATAGGAGACCGAACGATTACCAACCTTCGTTTTGCAGATGACATCAACGAGTTGGCGTGTTCAGGAATGGGTCAGAAGGCTCGATGAAACAGCTCTTGGCTTTGGTATGGAGATAAACGCTGGAAAGATAAAATTAATGACCAACAACGCCGAGGGCTTCAACAGCAGGATACAAGCTAATGGCCAGGTACTCGAAGTGGTTGACCGTTTTAAATATCTTTGTTCGATTGTCAGTGATGAAGGATCAAAATGGGAGGTGTTGGCCAGAAAAGCACAGACAATAGCGGCGCTTGCAAGGCTTAACAAAATCTGGCAAAACAAAGAATTTGTACTATGCACGAAAATCAGATTAAAGCGTACATTGGTCCTGTCAATATGCCTCTATGCTTGTGAGACATGGACAGTTACCGCTGACCTTCAGCGAAGGATACAGGCCTTGGAAATTAGATGTTTCAAAAGACTTTTAAACGTCACGTACAAAGATCGAGTTACAAATGAGGAAATAAGAAATAAATTTACAACAGCAATAGGGCCTTTCGAAGACCTCTTGGCAACTGTCAAAAGAAGGAAACTCACTTGGTACGGTCATATATCGAGATCAAATGGTCTTGCAAATACGATCCTGCACGGAAAGATGCAAGGCAAACGACGAATAGGCCGTCCCAAAAAGAGGTGAGAGGACAACAGAAAAGAATGGACCAATCTCCAACTAGAAGAGGCACAGGCAGTGGCCGCTGACAGAGAAGGGTGGCGTGGGCTTGTGAGGAGGTCTTCATGTGTACCCCAACGACCTCACCGGTTACAGGATGACCTGACCTGACCTAAACTATTTAGTCTAGAAGAGACATGTTACAATAATACTTCTGTAGGTTATATTCTTTAATAGTGAAACATTGTTTCAAAACAAATAAGACAACAAGGGTTTTCCTTCTGCAAATAAAAAAATCAGTACTCATCATTCGTAAGTCCACTTCTCTTGAAATATACGATACTCACTGTCAACTGAGTTTCATTTGACCGTTTCTTGCCGCTTCCTTAACTTGCTTAACTTTGTCAAGTTTATAAGTTTACGCGCCACAGACGACAGATGTGAGGTTGTTTTCATTGTGTTACGCTTCTAGTATAACACAATGAAAATACTCCTATATTCCTAAGCGAACTTCAGAAACTGGACCGGGGTATTCCTAGCTAAAGTGCACGAGAGTCTGTTCAGGAAGCTCCCCACTATAGGGATGACAGTGTCTATCCCCACCTCGGTGGTCAGAATGGTGTGACACAGTCTGTTTCAAATAGCACGATTGAGCACGTGAGGTCGAGTCTTGATCAGTACATTTCACCTGACCCTGATGTTACTATTCACTCCCATCTAGACCAGTATGTTTCACCTGACCCTAATGGTTACTCTTTACTCCCACCTAGATCAGTATGTTTCACCTGGCCCTAATGGTTACTCTTCACTCCCACCTTTATCAGTACGTTTCAGCTGACCCTGATGTTACTCTTCAATCCCACATAGATCAGTATCTTTCACCTGACCCTGATGTTACTCTTCACTCCCACCTTGATCAGTACGTTTCACCTGACCATAATGGTTATTCTTCACTCCCACCTTGATCAGTACGTCTCACCTGACTTTGATGTTACTCTTCACTCCCACCTTGATCAGTATGTTTCACCTGACCCTGATGTTACTCTTCACTCCCACCTTGATCAGTACGTTTCACCTGACCCTGATGTTACTCTTCACTCCCACCTTTATCAGTACGTTTCAGCTGACCCTGATGTTACTCTTCAATCCCACATAGATCAGTATGTTTCACCTGACCCTGATGTTACTCTTCACTCCCACCTTGATCAGTACGTATCACCTGACCCTAATGGTTATTCTTCACTCCCACCTAGATCAGTACGTTTCACCTGACTTTGATGTTACTCTTCACTCCCACCTTGATCAGTATGTTTCACCTGACCCTGATGTTACTCTTCACTCCCACCTTGATCAGTACGTTTCACCTGACCCTGATGTTACTCTTCACTCCCACCTTTATCAGTACGTTTCAGCTGACCCTGATGTTACTCTTCAATCCCACATAGATCAGTATGTTTCACCTGACCCTGATGTTACTCTTCACTCCCACCTTGATCAGTACGTATCACCTGACCCTAATGGTTATTCTTCACTCCCACCTAGATCAGTACGTTTCACCTGACTTTGATGTTACTCTTCACTCCCACCTTGATCAGTATGTTTCACCTGACCCTGATGTTACTCTTCACTCCCACCTTGATCAGTACGTTTCACCTGACCCTGATGTTACTCTTCACTCCCACCTAGATCAGTACGTTTCACCTGACCCTGATGTTACTCTTCACTCCCACCTAGATCAGTACGTTTCACCTGACCCTGATGTTACTCTTCACTCCCACCTAGATCAGTACGTTTCACCTGACCCTGATGTTACTCTTCACTCCCACCTAGATCAGTACGTTTCACCTGACCCTGATGTTACTCTTCAGTCCCACCTAGATCAGTACGTTTCACCTGACCCTGATGTTACTCTTCAGTCCCACCTAGATCAGTACGTTTCACCTGACCATGATGTTACTCTTCAGTCCCACCTAGATCAGTACGTTTCACCTGACCCTGATGTTACTCTTCAGTCCCACCTAGATCAGTACGTTTCACCTGACCCTGATGTTACTCTTCACTCCCACCTAGATCAGTACTTTTCACCTGACCCTGATGTTACTCTTCAGTCCCACCTAGATCAGAACGTTTCACCTGACAATGATGTTACTCTTCACTCCCACCTTGATCAGTACGTTCCACCTGACAATGATGTTACTCTTCACTCCCACCTTGATCAGTACGTTCCACCTGACCCAGATGTTACTCTTCTCTCCCTCCTTGATCAGTATGTTTCACCTGACCCTGATGTTACTCTTTTCTCCCACCTTGATCAGTACGTTCCACCTGACCCAGATGTTACTCTTCTCTCCCTCCTTGATCAGTATGTTTCACCTGACCCTGATGTTACTCTTTTCTCCCACCTTGATCAGTACGTTCCACCTGACCCTGATGTTACTCTTCTCTCTCACCTTGATCAGTACGTTTCACCTGACCCTGATGTTACTCTTCACTCCCACCTTGATCAGTACGTTTCACCTGACCCTGATGTTACTCTTCACTCCCCCCTTGATCAGTACGTTCCACCTGACCCAGATGTTACTCTTCTCTCCCTCCTTGATCAGTACGTTTCACCTTACCCTGATGTTACTCTTTTCTCCCACCTTGATCAGTACGTTTCACCTGACCCTAATTACTCTTTGCTCCTTAGAAGTAAAGTCAACATTTAGTACGCATCTGTTACTTATGAAATAATTCAAATTAACCCATCATTATTCATTTCTTTTTTCATTTTATTCCATCATTTTATAATTAGGCTTGCAAGTAAGACACTTTTTTCAACAGACGGCAGGATAGACAGGGAAATGGAGACTATGTGTCAGGTAGAATCTGCTGTGATTTATCAGATGTCAGCACTGCTTAGGCACCCGAGCATTAGTTTGGCAACAAAGCAGCAACTGATAAACAATATATTTGTGCTGAATCTCTGCTATCAGTGCCAAACATAGCCTCTGTCCAGGGCGCGGGATAGCAGAATTTCGACGGGTGAAATGAAGTGTTTGAGCAAGTCTTCGGTGATAGCAGGAGTTTTGTCCATCACAAGTGATGAAGACCACTCTCTTTGTTCAGCCGTGTGGACAGTCGTATCGCTTGCTGTTTCCGCCGAAATGGGTGACTTGCGCGGAGATTTGGATTAAAGTGAGGCAGAAACTGCGCCTTTTGTCAACCTCACTCACAGAGCCTAAGCTACCTTTTGCCAGTGGCAAGACATTCATCGAGACGACTGGAGATAGCATAGGATGCAGATTTTGCCTCAGGGTTACCACCGAAGCCTTTCCGTAAACATGTAACCCGCAGGGTAGAAAGGTGGGAAGGCATCTAACGCAGTTTGTCGTGCCTTTTCGATAACCACAAGAGGTCGTATGGACAACACTCAGCTTGTGAGTGAGTCTGGCATCTCTCCCCAGCTGTATTCAGTTCATCATAGTAGCATCTAAAATTCCCACACGCCAAATTCGTGAAGGTGAACCGGCAGAACTAACCCTTGAGATACGACACAGGTATAACTAGTTTAAGCGTAGCGCCATTCAGCCGGCGTCCAGGCCAGGATAAACGGATGGAAGAAATCACAAAAAAAGAACGAAATAACAAGTCCAGACGGAAAACAACTCTACGTATCCGTGAACACGAGTGTAAGTCGTCTACTAGTGTGAATTCCAGGCAAATCCGTGGTCTTGCGGCATCCATAATGATCCAAAACAGTAGAGAAATGTAGACTCGCAGCCAGTTACGGCGCCATCTTTGCCAGATTTTTTTCAGGAGAGACAGCATGCTAAATGACGATATTCGAAGTATGGATAGATGACATTAGAGTGATTCTGCAGCAACACGGGCTCATATTGACCGACACAACGCACTTGACTCAGGACAAACGACTTAATGGCACAAGTAAAAAAAAAAACTATCTGCAGGTAAATGTTATTTTTCTCTGCGCTTAGAGAAATGCTTACCAGTATATAATTGGTCGACTGGCCAGATTCAGTCGACATTAGGAAAAACCATCGTTAGCCAGTTGACATGATGACGCGGGGGCATGTTGCGCATGCCTGATGTACAGGATAAAAGGTTAGCAATTGACTATCACCTGGCAACAATTACTGATCTGCCTGATTGAACACCAGAATTCTAGAAATGCAGCATGTCTTCAAATGTTGACATGTCTTCTGTTTCAAAATTGTTTCCTCTATCTTCGACCAATCTAGTGGCATCATTAGCTTACGTGTGCTATAATCAGTGTCTGGACCCTGTTCCTTTAAACTGTTTAAGTGCCTAACACTTTGGTTACTTAGTTTCCCAATTTCATATCACACTTTTCCAGTTTATCTCCAACCAGACATGGTAAAATAGATTGCGAGTGAGTGTGTTTGTGTGTGTGTGTGTATGAGCACTGTGTGAGTGTGTTTGTGTGTGTGTATGAGTGTGAGTGTGTTTGTGTTTGTGTGTGTGTATGAGCACTGTGTGAGTGTGTTTGTGTTTGTGTGTGTGTATGAGCACTGTGTGAGTGTGTATGTGTTTGTGTATGAGCACTGTGTGAGTGTGTATGTGTTTGTGAGTGTATATGAGCACTGTGTGAGTGTGTATGTGTTTGTGAGTGTATATGAGTGTTATTGTGTGTTAGTGTACAAGTGTGTGTATGTATGTGTGTGCGTGTCTAAATACCACGTGGAATAATGAGTTCATTATCATGACATTTCTTCATCTCGACAGACAAGAGAGCCAACCGTAATGGAGTTAGTGATGCGCCTAGATTAAGAACGATTAACCCCAGCTCGGGGTAAGTTTTTCATGTTATTGTTTCTATCACTGGAAGTAAATCAGTAAATCACTCAATCAGTATATAACTAAATCACAATAAATATCCATGCCGGTCCAGTGACCTTTTACTGTGGAGGGAAGTGTTTGCCTACTGCACTTTATTCCCTCTATTATACATATCCTGAACTAACACTAACCAGAATTGTGCATGGCACGCTAAGCCCATGACATAGAAATAAACAGATGTGAGAGGGATGTGAGCTCATATGACTGTATAATCGTATCCCATCTAACACTGCTTCTCTATAGGTTTGGTTTTCACATTGTTAGTGCTCATTTTCTTAGTTTTGCGAATGTTTATGAATAGATTTTGTTCCTCGCTAGGTCGTTTGACCGACAGGGTCATCTTTTTTCAATCCGGCTGAGCTCTTCGCGAGAACAACTGTATCATCTGCATATCTTAGCTCTGATATTTCATTAGCGCCGAATATGATCTTATCGAATATTTCATTCTCTTAACTATTCTTGACATTTATCATTGCGTATTCTGCTTAGATATTGAACAGATAAGGAGAGAGTATGTATCCTTGTATTCCCTTGTGCACATGGAACTAGTCTGATGTCTCTCTAGCTATTTTGCCTGTTTGTTGTCACTTATACAGAGATTTGATCAGTTGTGTCAGGTGCGTCGCTAACCCGTGTCCGTCGTGATTTCCCATAGAGTTTTGTGTAGCACGCAGTCCAAGGTCTTTCTATAATCTATGAGTTTTGTGTAGCACGCAGTCCAAGGTCTTTCTATAATCTATGAGTTTTGTGTAGCACGCAGTCCAAGGTCTTTCTATAATCTATGAGTTTTGTGCAGCACGCAGTCCAAGGTCTTTCTTTAATCTATGAGTTTTGTGTAGCACACAGTCGAAGGTTTATCTATAATCTATGAGTTTTGTGTAGCACACAGTCGAAGGTCTATCTATAATCTATGAGTTTTGAGTAGCACACAGTCGAAGGTCTATCTATAATCTATGAGTTTTGTGTAGCACACAGTCGAAGGTCTATCTATAATCTATGAGTTTTGAGTAGCACACAGTCGAAGGTCTATCTATAATCTATGAGTTTTGTGTAGCACACAGTCGAAGGTCTATCTATAATCTATGAAGCAGGTGTGTAAGTAAACATTGTACTCTCTGCACTTCTCAACAGTTTGTTATTCCTTGTCCCTTTCTGGAAAACCTGCCTGAGCTAAATGTACATCGTTAACAACTTCAGGACGATTTACGCTCAATCTCTGCAAAGCAAAAAATCCTCACTCAAAATGGAGTGTACCGAACCAATGATTATCCCCACCTCATCCGCATTTTCTCGGTTGGGGACACGAAGGTTCTCTGAGGACAAGGTCGTACTTGGTCATTGACTTCATCAGTTCGGATTGTTGAGGGCCTACTGAAACGTGATCCGTTCTTCGCGGATGTGAGGCCATCTTGAAAGCGATCTTATCACTCTTTCTTCTTCTTCTTCTTCTGCGTTCGTTCTCAATCTCTCGCTAACAAGCCCTGTACAGGTCTTCGCATGTAGCAGGATGTAGTCCGGAGAACGGAATGCGTTGTGTCGCTAGTTTACAGCTTGGCTGCGATATTTGCACCTTTCGGTCCGACACATCCGTCTTCGGAGGCATCACTCTTTAATTTGTGTGATGCTCATGGCATAGTCACAGAAATCCTGTTGAATCTACCAAACGGTTTCTACTTGGGTATCGCCTAGCCCTTAGCAACACTAATTCTGTCCGCCATTTCAATGAAAACCAGACGAGTGCACAGTGCAATCAACTGACTGCCAACGACTGACACAATCTGCAGGCGGCAAAATAAGAAAACATGCGCATAACTGTTCCCTATACCTGCCCGTGGAAGGACAACGCCCATGCTTCATTTTTTTTCTCGCTATTATCTCCCCCATTTCTGCCTCTTTATCACTTTTTCCTGACAATAGCGACCACAAAATTCGTGTTCTGTAGTTAGTCTATATTAATTGCTTTTGCTGTGATTTGTTATATGTTTTCATTTGTTTTGTTCTTTGTCCTTGTTGAAGACTTGATGGTGTCCACAAACATGGTATTTCCTTATCCTCCTCTGGTAGACACAACACGTGTATTTCCTTATCCTCTGGTAGATCCAACAAGTGTAGTATTTCCTTATCCTCTTGTAGATCCAACAAGTGTAGTATTTCCTTATCCTCTGGTAGATCTAACACATATCGTATTTCCTCATCCTCTTGTAGATCCAACAAGTGTAGTATTTCCTTATCCTCTGGTAGATCTAACACATATCGTATTTCCTCATCCTCTTGTAGATCCAACAAGTGTAGTATTTCCTTATCCTCTTGTAGATCCAACAAGTGTAGTATTTCCTTATCCTCTTGTAGATCCAACAAGTGTAGTATTTCCTTATCCTCTGGTAGATCCAACAAGTGTAGTATTTCCTTATCCTCTGGTAGATCTAACACATATCATATTTCCTCCTCCTCTGGTAATTCCCACACGTGTGATATTTCCTTATCCTCTGGTAGATCTAACACATATCGTATTTCCTTATCCTCTGGTAGATCTAACACATATCGTATTTCCTTATCCTCTGGTAGATCCAACAAGTGTAGTATTTCCGTATCCTCTGGTAGATCTAACACATATCGTATTTCATTATCATCATATGTGCTACAGACGTGTTATATTCTCTGCGATCTGAGCACCTTCGATGATACTAGCCAGCCAAATGGCACTGACTTGTGGGAGCATCTGCCAGAAGGTGACATCAATATCGTAGCAATTCAGATACACTTTCTTGGAGTCTTTGTAGCGTTACTTCTGCCCTCCTGGTGATCGCATTCCTGTTTTGAGTTAACCGTATAACAGTTGTTTGGGGATGCGCTCATATGGCATATGAATAACATGTCCCGGCCATTATAGCTGAACCAATTATAGAAATTTATGGATGCTCAATAGAAAAAGGGCGACAAAGATGATAGTGGGATTCCAGAATTACAGTTATGAGGAACGACTCAGAAAACCGGCCTACAGTGTCTCAAAGAGAGAAGAATTCGTGGTGACTTAATACAGGTTTATAAGATGATCAGAGGAATGGATAAATTAGACTATAACAAGTTTTTTTTAAATACAGCCACCAACAATAACACGAGGGCATAGCTACAATCTGACTAAAGAGAGGTCCAGGTTAGATATTAGGAAATATTTTTTTAGTCAGAGAGTGGTGTCTGCTTGGAATGCATTGCCAGTGGAGGTAGAGGAGGCGGGGACAGTTAATGCATTTAAGAATAAACTGGATGCGCATAGCTTTTAAAGCAAGGTGATATAAATGTATCTGGTTGTATACAGACTCTGCAGGGTCTTCTAATCCAGTATAAAGACGTTAAGTTAAGTTAAGTCAACATGTCAGTATTGATAGGAATCTCAGAGTTTTAAATGAGCAAATTACTGACGGATGTTAATAGTTGACGATCGCAAGTGGAGATGGCAACATCAGACTTGTCTTTTCATATGTGATCCTTCTTGGCTGTAATGATTTATCCTGGCTCTACAACACGGGAAGCACAAGTGCATGGACCCACATACTCAATGATTAGTTTCATTCAGCGATTTCGGCATCTTATTTGTTATGGTAGTTATGTGGTTATCACAAGTTTGACAATTTTCTAGCGTTTGTACATGTTGACAATGGTGGCATTTTTTAATTCCTGCGGTATATTTCCTTCATCTCACATTGAACAAAATGGGTGTGCTAGCTCGGGGTTTAGCGTAAGGCATCCTGCTTTGTAAACCTCAGCAGAAATATCCTCTGACCTAGGGACTTTACTGCTGGACATTAGAATGGTTGCGCTCTTCTCTTTATCTGCACTGGGTTGAATGTCCTTTAATATGTTTTTTTAAACTGCACTTATCTTCAGAATCTGTTCCTTGTCAATAAGCAGTGTTATGGCGTGGTCACTGATGGTCAGGGGATGAATGAAAACCATAGACTGCCATTTGGCACGTAAAATCGCCCATTTATGTTTGCGATTTCTAGATTCCATTCCCTTTTATGCTGTTTGCTGGGTTAGGCATCTGACATCTTTGTTTGACATGAAATGTTTGACAACTTTAATAATATTGGTTAACGCTGTCTTTTTATGTTGAGGGGGGATCATTTTTGTAGGATTTATACAACCGAAATCTGGCATCCAGTAGAGACTAAATTTATGTAACCCTCTCATCAAACCAGTAGGTATCCTTGTGTACTGTATGTCTCATATTCTCATAAATTGTAAGGTATACCTGAGCTTTCAGAGGCCAGATTTTCTTCACGATGTTCAGGCGGATTCATCCTTGAGCGGGCAGTTCAGGTCCCTTGAGAAACTCTACGTGAATGTCCAATTATTCGGTTTTGTAACTATACGTGCTGTGTCTGAGTTTGTGACATACGCTGTAGTTGGATATAAGTGAGGAATAGTTTCATTGGTATCTATCTCACACTATCGTCCTGATCTATCTCCTCCAAACGCCATAAAGAAATCATGATGACTGGGGATAGACTGGATGCAGTTGATAAACATGATTTCTGTTATCTCGCCACGTTCTTTGCGTTCCAGCCGCGTACGTTGGAGTTGTCTACCGTTTCGTTGAACCAATGGTTATATCACATTGCCTGCTTTCGCCAGTATTTTTGTGCTAAAGTTGACAAACTCTACCTCACAAGGGTACCGCCCATAAGCCCTCACCTACTCATCTAGTTTAACCGTCCAGTAGAAGCAATGTCTGAGGGTTTCACGGTTGCGAATGCGCCAGTTATTTGGAGCACCTCAGATAGCTTGTTATTATGCCAGAGCAAACCACATTGATGTTCCTACAAATAGGCACACAGACATTAATGAAGAACAAAAGGGGCACGACAACATCAATATGGCACCAGAGGAGCACATGATGGCAAAACTAATAATGAATGAAATGGCAGAGGCCATGAGAACTCTAAAGAAAAAGAAATCGCCCGGAAAAGATGGCGTAACAAACGAAATGCTGACGGGGCTGGGCCAAACAGCAAAAAGGAAGTTACTATCAGTCCTGAACCAAAGCTGGAAAAGGGGAATTGTACCGCAGGCAAGGAAAGACGCGGTAATTATACCAGTACCAAAGAAAGAGAAAGATAGAGCAGATCCAAATGGATACAGGCCTATCAGCTTACTGAGCTGTGTCGGCAAACTGATGGAGTGGATGATAAACACCAGATTGATGTGGCATCTGGAAGATAAACAAATACTAACTCCACAGCAAGCAGGCTTTACACAGCAAAGATCCACTGAGGATCAGATCACTCTCATAGCCCAAGAAATAGAGGATGCTTACCAGGAGAAAAAGCATACTGTAGCGGTTTGGGTGGACCGAGAAAAGGCATTTGACAAGGTCTGGAAAGAGGGACTCATAGTCAAGCTACGAAGAAGTGAAGTTTCTGAGAAAATGTACAGATGGATCTGTCACTACCTCAAAAACAGAACAGCCAGAGTTCAGGTACAAGCGCACATGAGCAAAAAGGTGACACTTGAGCAGGGAGTACCCCAAGCGGGAGTACTGTCACCCACACTCTTCCTGGTGTATATAAATAACATTACAGAGAATATACCAAAAAGAGTCCACAGCTCCATGTTTGCAGACGATCTGGCTATGTGGACCTCTGAGAAGAACCTCACCATAGCAAGTAATCTGATGCAGCAGGCCCTTACATCGCTGGAGGAGTGGGCAAACTCATGACTGGTCCAAAAAAACCAGGAAATAACAACATGTACGATATTCTCGCTTTCTAATAAACCCCAAAACACCAAAATAAGTCTTAACGGCAAATACGTGCAGCCAAGCGACAACCCAAACTATCTGGGAGTCACATTTGATCGGCGCATGACATGGAAAAGTCAGATCGAGAGAAACCGAATGAGAGCCAGAGAAAGAATGGCAATCATGAGGAAACTTGCTGGCACAAGCTGGGGAGCAGACGAAAGTATACTAAAGAAGCTGTACACTGGAAGAGTGAGACCAGTTCTCGAGTATGGCATTGCGGCATGGACAACAGCAGCAAAGGCGAACTTTGATAAAATTTGCAAACTTCAAAACCAAGCCATGAGAGTTATAACAGGAGGCATGAAGTCAACGCCAATTGTAGAACTTGAAAGGATTACAAAGCTGCAGTCCATGACCGAGAGAAGAGACTGCAGGACCCAGCAGCAAGCGGAAAAACTCAGAAGACTGACTGACCATCCAATGCATAAGAGACTAAATAACTTTGGAAATGGGAAACTAAAGCGGAGAAACTTTGCAGAAATAGCTAAAGCAAACATGAGCGAAGACCATATGAACGCACTAACACCAAAGCCCATCCCTACCTGGAGGCAGCATATATTTCCAGAGGTGGTAGAAAATATACCAGGTATTGGAAACAAAAACAGCCAGACTGAAAAAGAAAGAAGAGACACAACCCTGAGGTACATAACGAAAAACTACCCAAGCATGGACTGGACCCATGCATACACCGACGGTTCTGTAACAAACACTACACAGAACGGAGAGGCAGGAGCATTCCTGAACCTACCAAATGGTAGAAAAGTAACACTGTCAGTGACAACTGGAAAATACTCAAGCAATTTCAGAGCGGAGGCAGTAGAAGCAATGCTGACAGGCAAAAGAAATGAAAGCCATATAGTCCTGTTTACAGATGCCCTGGCCATAGTCACAGCACTAAAAAGCCAGAAAAATACTGAACTTAATGATTTAAGAGCAGAACTCTGTCAACTATGCCAGCAGTTCGCACCAAAAAGAGTAGTGGTACAGTGGGTTCCATCCCACTGTAACATCCAAGGCAACGAGGAGGCAGACAGACTGGCAAAAGAAGGTGCAAGACTACCACAACCAGATACTAGTGGAACATACGAAGAGTCAAAAATGCTTATTAGAGCTAGATACAAGACCAAATGGGAAACAGAACATACTGGCTACTCAAAAAACGATGCCTATTACCAGTTGAACAGAAGAGAGCAGGTCGTGGTCTTCAGACTTCGCACTGGCTACAATAGACTAAGGTACCACCTATTCAATAAATTGAAGATAGTTGGCACTGACGAATGCATGTGCGATACTGGGAAAATGACCGCTTAACATCTGCTGCAAAACTACCCGACATACGAGGATCAAACAGAAAACAGATATGGCCATCACCAGTGGCAACACTAGACAAGCTCTATGGCAGTGTCGATAGCCTAGGATGACCGCTGGTTTTTTCGAAAAAAATAAAGGTTGACCTCTGACAGCGTACGATGAAGAAGAAGAAGAAGAAGATATCTTGTTAGTGCAAAATTGGGTGAACCACTTTCAGTAGAAGGACGACATGTTCTTCCCACTAGAGTCATTTTCTTTCTCCGCGATCCCTTGCGACTCATTGTGTGAGGGCAGATAAACAGAGCCTTCCTACACATCTAATGTATACATGTACGTATGTGTACAAATTGACTGACGGAACAACCGACCGACCGATAGACAAACAGACAGAAAGCCAGACATTTAGATAGATAGATAGATAGATAGATAGATAGATAGATAGATAGATAGATAGATAGATAGATAGATAGATAGATAGATAGATAGATAGATAGATAAATAGACAAACAGACAGAAAGCCAGACAGACAGATAGATAGATAGATAGATAGATAGACAGATTGATTGATAGATAGATAGATAGATAGATAGATAGATAGATAGATAGATAGATAGATAGATAGATAGATAGATAGATAGATAGATAGATAGATAGATAGATAGATAGATAGATAGATAGATAGATAGATAGATAGATAGATAGATAGATAGATGTGTGTCTTCTGCGTTGTATGTACATGAAGTTTGAATCAGTATCTCTGAGTTTATAATGTCAGTTTGTTTGTGTATTTGAAGATGTTATCGAAAGTGTTCTACCTGATGATTTGTAATTCCATAGTTCAATATGTTCACAGCATCAAAGCGAACCTGGAAAAGATGTCAAAGGCGATTCATCAGCATCCAGAGTAAATGTCTATCTAAAAAAATTGTGTAATGTATGTGTGTATGTGCGTGCTCCTATTTATAAGGTGACACGTGTATGAGTTAGTGCCTCTACATATATATATATATATATATATATATATATATATATATATATATATATATATGTATATAACAGGGTGATTTGAAAAGTGAATATAATCTCCAATGAAGTGACTGTAGAGACATGAATGGGCATGCGTCTGAAGCGTGATGCATGCGCACAAGTCAGTAAAATGGCGACCTACATTTAATGTGGTTGAAGCAACGTCATGTGATTGAATTCCTGATGAATTACTGATCAACATTGATTGAAGAATGACTGCGGTATATGGTGACCTCTATGTGAATATCAGTACTCTCGCGAGGTGCGGACGGACTATAAAAGGCGACAATCCAGTCACGACGAACCTGCATGACAAGGCTGGCTGTAGACGAACGATCACAACTGTTGATGCACAACACCAAGCTGGCAGTAGACGAACTGATTCCTTCCATTCGTCGTGTTAAGCAGAAAGATATATTCGCAATGCTTATGATTTCGATTGAGCAAGACTATCACGTTGTTGATGCCTTGCTTGGGAATAGGAACTTACGTGCGAGATGGGTCCCTCACATGCTGACGCACGCAAGCTCGACAACCAACCACACACACACCAACCAACAAACAGTGGCTGCATTGAAGCATGGCCAACTATCTACACTACAGATTGCCATGATTGGGGTGTCTCAAATTTGACGACATTGTAACGCACCAATCGTACAGCCTCGATTTGGCACCTTGTGACGTCTTTCTCCTCCCTAAGCTGTGGGAACAACGTGACGGTTCTGACGTAGAGGTTCAAGGAGTTGTGTGTACTTGCTTTTCGGAGAGGTTTCATGTTTTTCTCGACGGATGCAACAACTTGTCCGACATTGACGTGTGTGAGTGGACCGGGATGGTGACTACGTTGACAAAATAAAGACACATCACCTGAGCGGCATTCTAAGCTTTAGGAAAATGTACAGTTCACATGTACACCTTACACATTTGTGATATTATCTCTTCAACGGCAAAACTTTTAAAATCGCCCTTGTATTTATAGATATGTATATATATATATATATATATATATATATATATATGTGTGTGTGTGTGTGTGTGTGTCTGAGAGAGAGAGAAAGGGAGAGACAGAGAGAGAGAGCGATACAGAGAGAGAGAGAGAGAGAAAGAGGGATAAAGTGGTCAGTTGTAAAAGTGAAGGTAATATATTTGTGGGTTGTATGAATGACGGTATGCATGTGTGTGAGTGTGTGTGTGTGTGTGTGAGTGTGTCTGTGTGTGTGTGTGTGTGTGTGTGAGTGTGTCTGTGTGTGTGTGTGTTTGAGTGTGTCTGTGTGTGTGTGTGAGTGTGTGTGTCTGTGTGTTTGTGTCTGTGTGTTTGTTTGCCCTGAATGGTGTAATATAAGATTGACAGTATACGTGTATGTGTTTTGCCCTGAAACGTGTGTTCTATAAAGAAGTGGTATGCCCTTTAGGTGTCTTCCAAACATACAAACTAAGTGAGTTGAAAGCAAATCTGGCGTTAAAAATCCTGACTTCAACATTTTGGTTTATTCCTCTGTCGTTTTCAATCCTGCTACCTAAATAGGTTATATTTTGCACTTCTTCAGTTCTCTGATCATTAATTAATCTTTATTGAATTTCTTTATTCGTTATTCTCGTGTCATTTGCTTTTGTCCACACTAAACTTCAACTCCTAACGCTGCTCCTTCATATGCTATAATGCCAATCTTTCCTTGTATCTGTTGCTGCTTATATGGCACCATACGTCTATCGTCTGCATAATCTAAATCTTTCAGTTCCCTACCAGCGTCAACTGTATTCCCGTTTTTCTTCCCTCAGTTGTTTGCCCCTGAGCCAGACGTGATGACATAGTCCTGCTAGCACAGCGCTGCAACAGTCTTTTGAGTATCTGGATAATACAGCTCAAAATACGGGACTATTAATCTCATGGGCAAAGACCAAAATTCAGTTTCTTGGCTCTGATACAAGGTCACAGAACATAGTAGTTCATGGTCACACAGCACAGAGCGTAAATGAATTTTCTTATCGCGGAAGCACAATATCATCTGACGGACGCAGTAGCCCAGATATGTCAAGGTGGATTGGCTTCGCTGGTTGGTGATGAACGATCTCCGCCGTATGTACAACAGTAGTAGATTATCCCTGAGTACAAAGCTGCGGATTTAACAGTCATGTGTGATTTCAGTGCTATTGTATGGAGCCAAAACGTGGACTCTGCTGAAAAAGGGCATTTCAAGACTCGAGTCCTTTCCCACTTTCACAGACGCAATCTGAGGCATATTCTTGGTATTGGTTGGTACGATCGTGTACGTAATGTCGAGATCTCTACTAATACTAATCTCCAAACTGTATCGAAAGTTGTGGGTCGTCGTTGCATTACCCTGTTAGGACATGTTGTCTGACTGGATCAGGAAGTTCCAGCTCACCTGATCTTTCTCAAAGCAGTCCAAAGTGCTAAGGGTATTCAACCAGCTGGCTGGAAGAGTAGCTGAGGCCGTCCCCGAAACACGTGGCTTCTACAGATAGCAACCAGCCACCCCATCCTCACCGCTTCCCGCCCCCCCCCCCCCCCCCGGATGTAGACGAGATCTGGCAGAGCGCCGTTTTGGCTAAACATGGGTGGCGTCCAAACCGACACAACGGGCCTCAGTTGCCTAGACGAACATTTGTTATTATTATCCCTTAAGAGCTGGTTGTGCATCTATATGTGTACTGCTTGAGATGTCGTTTTCTCATATGTTATTAGTTTGAGTACTTACGTCATCTCTGGTACTGTTGGTTGATGGCAATTGATCTTCAAGTATTGATCTCTGAATTTATCATGTGCGTTGTTTTTGTATTTGAATGTGTCACCGATAGTGTTATTTCCTGATGATTCACTGTATGTAATGTTTCGTTCCATTCTGTCCACAGGGTCATGAATAACCGGAAGCGGGGGGCAAAATGTTGCAAGTAAATTTCTACCTGAAGAATAACATTGTACTATGTGTGTGTGTGTGTGCGTGCGTGCGTGCGCGCTTGGGTTATGTGTATGAGTTCATGCGTTTAAGACTGAGAGTATATGTGTGTGTCTTACCATTGCAGGTTTGTTCTTTGTTTAAGCGGTATTTCATCGAGGTGTTCTTCAGCATATGTTGTTGTTGTTGAATGCCTACAATAAGTTGGAATATTATTTTGTGTGCCCTGAAAAGGGCGTTAAGTGGCAGGTTGTATTAGCTTTCCTGACATTTTGAGCGTGCTGATTAAGGTGGTCCGGGGTACTACGGGCGTTTGTGCTATGCTTGGTTTCATCTATGTGTCATTGACTACTGCAGAGATCATGTCGATCTCCCACCTTGATAGGCAGACTGCAAAGAAAACAGCCCGTTTCAAGAGAAAACTTCGAGGAAGTCGAAGTGGATGTTTTTGGCTAGTATATTTTGTCTGACATCGACTAATGTGTTTGATGAGTGTGTTTGCCTGACATAGCCTAACATGTTTGATTAGTGTGTTTGTCCGACATTGACTAACATGTTTGATGAGTGTGTTTGCCTGACATTGACTAACGTGTTTGATGAGTGTGTTTGCCTGTCATTGACTAACATGTTTGTTGAGTATGTTTGCCTTACCAGTGTGTACACTGAATGTATAGGCTATACAGATAACCTTATACAGTCTACAGTTTGGTATTATAGTATGAACCTCGATAATTAAGTACACGTTAATAATACGTTACACAAGTTGATACTACGGAACACATGTTTATAACAGGGTCCACGTGTTAATCAAATAGAACTCAGATTGATAATTTGCACAACGGCTGCGTTAGTAAATGGTATAATAGTTGTCAATTTACACGACGGTAATAGAAGGTAACAGAATGTAGCAGAAGCTTGTGACAACAATAAAGTCAAGAGTGAAGATAAAACGTAGACATCAATAAAACAAAGACTGTGACACGTGTAATAGTGACAACAAACCATGCATGCAAATAAAAAGAAAAGATCAACTAATGGAACAGGTACAGAGCTCATTCTATCTAGGTCATATAATAACGGAAGAAGACAGATGTGAAAAAGAAATCAGAAATAGAATAGGTAAGGCCGAAAATGGTATTCAGCAGCACCCGAGGCATAGTGACATCCAAACAGATAAGTCACAAATTGAAAGTGATAGTTGCCATGTGTTTTGCATATTTGTAACTACTTTATGGCACAGAAACGAGAACACCGAATAACAAGTTGGAATAAAGTATTGAAGCCTTCAAAATGTATATAAAGAAGATTGGTTCAAATTTCTTGGAAAGAGAACAAGACAAATTTTGAGGTATGGAAAAAGTTGGCGGTGAGAAGAAAATTAATGACCGTAATCAGGTTTAGACATCTACGTTATTTTGGCCCTACAACAAGACATACCTCCTTGTACTGGAAGGTAGGGTGGAAGACAGTCGTTCAAGAGGCAGACAATCTTATAAGAGGGCGGAAAACATCAAGTGATGTACTTGGAAAAGCCTATAAGATTGCACCATTACCGCGAAAGTACACTGGAGATCTATCGACCTTCGATGCGGAGATGACACTTGAACTGAACTGAAAATAATAAAGTATACAATAGAATCATTAGCTAAATATGTAATCAAACAGATAGGAAGAGAGGAGAGGGAGAGAGAGAGAGCTTTAGATTTATGTGAAATACACTTTACATGTGCAATACAATTCAGCTGCATACAGGCAGAACAGCTGACAATTCTTGCTGGCACTATCTAGATGTCTGAACTGACAAGCTGACATTATCCCTGATTTTATACTGATGTTTAATGTCATGTTTATATTTCAAAGTGTGACAGTCTAAATGTGAGAAATATTGTAACTCTTTGCCAATAGTGTAACTCCAGCAGCCAATATATCATATCTGTAATTATAATCTTTTTTTTCTAATGTTTATGCCACTTGTCACTTTTGTAACGTACAACATATATTTTGAATGATTTCGAAACGTAGTAAATAAGGATGTAGCACATTACAATAACTTATAATTACTCCCAGGTAGAACGCCTCCTTACCTCCCTCCTGGTACAACGCTCATACCATTCGGACGTTTCACAAGAAGTTTGGATGGAGGTTACAGAAACAGCACTCCAGGTACGGGACAGGTGATTGAATAACTGGTGTCTTCAAAACCGGATTATAACAATGTGTATAGTTACAGTTGAGTATCAATTAAAAATTTGCTGATGACAATGTGCATGGTTATCATTAAACATCAATTCAAAAGTTGTTTATAACAATGTGCACTGTTATTGTTAAACATCAGTTCAAAACATCTTTATAACAAATGTGGTTGTATTATTATCATAACAATTACTGGGAAACTAGCACATTCAACATCGTTCATGTTAGAATTATCATTGTTTTCTTTCGGAAATGTACATAGTGAGGCATGCGATAAGGTGAAAGGTAACTTTCTCAAATTGAATGTGTTGAATAGTTTCAGTCAAGGCCACCTCGAGGACGGTCTATTTAAACCACGTGCTGCAAGGCTTGGCTTCGTTCGTTCTCATTCTCACGCTACCAAACCCTGAAAAGGGTTTAAATAGCAGAATGTGGTCTAGAGAACGGAATATGTTGTGTCGTACCTCCCTCTCGTTACATGTTAGCATGCAATCCAGAGTACCTTTAATGTACCTTCATGTCTTCTCCTCCATATAATCCTATTTTATTGTCTTATATTATTTATAACACTGATAAAGAAATGAAGCGTAAATTCGGTAACTTTAAACTTAAGCCCCATATGTATCAGAAATTATATTAAAGTAGTTAAAGAGAGAATTGAAGACAGGATAGTGGAGATGCTGAAATATAACCAAGTTGGATTTCGCAATGGCAGGGGTACACGGCATGTTGTCAGATCATTGGAGCTTCTCTCAAAAAGAATGATCAAGGACGATTACCATTTGTCTGCTTTATTGACTACAGGAAAGCGTTTGATCCATTCTCCATATGTGCTAATATATCCACCATTTCCCATTGTTGACTTCTAACGGCTGCTCGCATTGGTTTGATATGCTTCGATAGAGCTGCTGTTTGTTTGTGAAGAACTTGGTGCATGTGAAGAATGGCAGAAAGCTGCACTTCATGGGGTGTATCAGTTCAAGGAGAACTGTCCCATGTGTGTTTGCTCGCTGAGGTTGGGCAGAATGTCTTTCATTTTGAGACTTTGAGTTACAAATAAGACCGGAAATGTTTTTACATGGGTCAGCATATTGTACTTACTGAAATGATGCGCCATTCACAATTTGGAATAAATCTTTAATGAGGAAGAAACGAGTTTTTAATTAGGCTGAATTATGAGCTTTGGAACAGCACATGCTGAGCCAACTTGATAATCTTTGAGAGAGCATAACAATACCATCAGCTTTCATCTCTGCACAGTGTATTCTGTTTCTTGTGCTCATATTTTCATAATTCCATCTGCTTGGTAAAATCAAATAAATATAGTTATTGAATGGTCATTGAAATTAAGTATGAAAATGTATATAGAAAAAACACTATGAGAAATAAAAGCACTTAAGAACAATTAGATTGTACTTGGAGACAAGATACTAAAAGAGGTAGATTAACTAATATATCTTGGTAGCAATTTAGACAGTGTCAGAGGTGCTGAGCGACATACTAAATTAAAATTTAAAAAGGCGAGAAGCGTATTTCTTGCTTTACGAAATTTATAGGAGTCGAAAGAACTTAAGTCCACCACAAAAATGCAGCTCTTCGAGTCCACTGTCTCAAGTCCGTTCTATTGTATAGCTCTATGACGCGGGGAACATAGCTACGTGCAATTAAAAAGGAAATACTAAATTTCTTTAAATCCTACAGTTTACGCCAGTTAACTTTTATATTAATATCTCAATATGTCATCCGAGACACCATTATTAATATCAGCCTTCTACAAGTGAGTTTTATCATTTAGATACAGGTAGTTTAGTAGCGCCGGTCAGGGTATGTTTGGTTTATTATGAAGTTCTTTGCCCTTGTGTTGAAGCCCGTCCATCCCTCCTGCCCCCATCCCCTTGCATGACGTTATTTTTGAACGACCCTCCTAGTGACCACTGTGACGTCATTTGTCTGCGCCTTCACACCTGTAAACATCGTGCCATTATTTGTGAATTTTCTCCCACCTAGTAACCAGCGTGCGTCATTCGCGACCGTTCTTACATATGATTACCAGCTTGCATTATTCGTGACCATCCTCACATATGGTTACCATCGTGACACAATTCGTGACCGTCCTCATATATGGTTACCATCGTGACACAATTCGTGACCGTCCTCACATATGGTTACCATAGTGACATCATTCGTGACCGTCCTCACATATGGTTACCATAGTGACATCATTCGTGACCGTCCTCACATATGGTTACCATCGTTACACCATTCGTGACCGTCCTCACATATGGTTACCATCGTGACACAATTCGTGACCGTCCTCATATATGGTTACCATCGTGACACAATTCGTGACCGTCCTCACATATGGTTACCATAGTGACATCATTCGTGACCGTCCTCAAATATGGTTACCATCGTGACACAATTCGTGACCGTCCTCACATATGGTTACCATTGTTACACCATTCGTGACTGTTCTCACATATGGTTACCATCGTTACACCATTCGTGACTGTCCTCACATATGGTTACCATCGTGACATCATTCGTGACTGTCCTCACATATGGTTATCATCGTGACATCATTCGTGAGCATCATCACATCTAGTAGCAGTCGTGACGTCATTTGTTAGCGCCGTTGACATGTGGATATGAAAGAGAGTCTTAAGGTGTTTTGTAAGTCAATATTGTTTTATGAATGGGAAACACGGATAATGATTATACAAACAGAGATATCACTTGCAGTAACAGAAATTAGTTGTAAGCGTCCAGGCTAAGAAATCAGCTCAGAAATATAATGAAGAGATATGTATGATGAGTTACTAGACATGTTTTTGTATTATAGCTTCTAACTAAAATAACAAGAGAGCAATCACAGATACATTAGACACATGCTCCGACCGGGCATGCTGAGACAGTTGGAAATATCAAGGGCAGAATAATAGATAAGAAAGTTCTGGGATGCTGTGTCAAGTTTCTTAGGAAACCACGAGCGGAAGTGCGGAAGTGCGGAAACGCTCATACATATTACGCTCATAAATATTTTGCGATTGCCTCAAATTGTGCATATGATGATGCTAATCTACCTGTAAAAACTACATCAGATCAATGTCTACATGACCTTATCTTGTTATTGCATGCAGATCTATAGCTTATTCTAGCTTGAAATATTTCTTCATGGACTGTTAAATCAACGCTCAGCTTTGATCATTGCTTACAAAGTATATTAAGCTTTTTGACAGTTTACAAATTGGCACTAGTGCTACCAACTTACATACTTTCAGCTAGAAATATATTCAAAAATCGCTAAAATCCACTCAATTTAAAACATTTTCAGATAAATAAAGAAAATGTTACTAAAGAAAATATTAACTTTTAAAATTGCTTTATTATTAGTAAATACAGTAATGTATATGAAGACAAATTCAAATGAAATATAAACAATAAATACGTATAGCAAGCTGTTTAAGCACTGAAACTTATCAAACACACACAAAAAAAAAAATATATATATATATTCTGAAGAAGTTTGAGAAACAGTCAGCTGATGTGGACGACAGATACTTTTCAATGAAATCAAAGATAAAACTTCTCTTTTAAGTTTTCGTGTACGCCATTAATGATACTGACCATTATACAAGCATTGTCGGTCTCATTGGGTGTACTGTCCAATCATTTTTAATTGCTTTCTTGCCAGTTTACTATTTAAAGTTTTTACGATTCTATCTGAAAATGTATTCTTCTAACTCTACAAGATTCAACAATGTTGGTATAGTTTTGATTTATGAAATTACTAAAATATATTAATGTTCTCAACATTTTAAGAAAACACTAATGTCAGTAGATTCGTTTAAAAGTAATCTAAACTCTCCATCTCCAATATGGTGAATCAAGTCTTCTAATAAATGAACATTAAGCACATTTGTAATTATCTATTTGTCTGTGCATTTTTTAAATTTGATGTCATTTTACTGTCAGTGATTGTTGTGTGGCACATACTAACTAAATTATCAGTGTTTATATTCTCAGAATGGAATACTACATTCTAACAAATGTACTCCTCCAACAAAACAGTATAATACAACTTGTATGTGTTGAAATTGGTCAAAGACAGAGTTTTTAATTGAATTTAAGTAGGATTTTTTAACTTTATAGGATTCATTAACTCAATATTGTATATAGTAATTCCCCATTTGCAAAGCTTACAGTGCAGTAATGCTAAAATTGATAGACACTCAATTCATCTAAACCGTGAGACAGAAAATACAAGTGTATGTGTGTCTGTCTTGCTAAAAACCCAGCAACGGTAAGATCTAGTGAGTGAAAGTTCACAGATCATTCTGTCTGGAATTTCTAGATTAATATTTTCAGCTCTCTGCGTCGATCCCCTTCCCATAGTTATTAAACTTTTCAATATTTCAATGGTGAGCTATAACGACGTGAAAATCTCATTCTGTTTCGAATGTCAAGAGAACGCACTAGTTTCTGCTAGCTGCGTTAATTTAATACATTCCAAAGTTTGCAACGACAGAATAGGCAAGACGTTGTACAACATCTCCGCTGCCGACAAGGCCTGTTGGTAATGCTATGTCAACAACAAAAATGGAGAAAAATGCTCTAGAGAGTAACAGTTGTGTTTCCTCATCGTTTATTCTGGGAGAGTCCATTTTGTGTCTTGAATCCCTCAATTATTGTTCACGTCGTTGTAGGACATCTAAGTCCCGTGCGAAGCCGATTAGTAAAGCTAGTTCTTCCCAAAATGTATATTTATAGATTTTATTGGGGAGCATGTGGTCTTGAGGCTGTTAGTTTGCCTTACAATTCAAACCTTCCAGGTTCAAATCAAGTCGCATTCATTTTGATAGACTCGGCATGTCGTGAATATTTCAAAACATGACCGTTTCTCTCAGTTGATCAAGCTGAAAATGGGCACCGAACAAAGTCAGGGGGAAATCTCCAGTATTGAAATGGACTGAATACAGAAGGGGGCGCCCAGATGCCTTGATATTGATTATTTGGGCTGTTTTCTATTTCATTTGTCTGTTTATCTATTTATGCATTGTGATGTCATCGCAAATTTTCACTAAAGATATTTGTTAATTACTCCACCACATAATCACTAAAATTGTAAGGGGAAAGAAAACTGAAAAGCCGAACAACAACAAGGGCAAAAATAGTTAAAACTGACAAGACAAATCAGAAAGAAAAACAGGTCAATCTAAAACTGGAGCTAAACTTCGTGGACACTTGACCACGACCCCACTTTGATGTATCACTTTAATGCCGCCATTGGGCGCATTCGAAACACCGAGGAAGGATTATACCGCAAATACCAATGCGTGTTTCCTAGTTTTTTCTTTTTAATATTTCACTGATGTCAACCTTTAGGTAAAGAAAAGATTAAGTAATTTTCAACATATTTTTTAGTAATTTAAGTTTAAAATCAAAAGTTAGTATTACAAATAAATGAATCCAGGTCAATTTTTTTTTTTTTAAATAGCCTAGATTTTCCGGTTTCCGACAATATATCAGTTTGTCATCCATATTTAGGAAGAACAGTCAGCCAGCTAGTGGTGAATAAAAGGCCAAATTGGCAACACTAATTACAACTGAATTCCTATTTTTGTATGTTTTATTACCATTTTGATTTTATGTTAGATATACCAGTGATCGCTTGCTGCTACTTAGTTTGCTACCAATTATTTTCTATTAAAGGACTTCAATACAAACAACTTCCAACATGTGTGTACTTCATTCATCGTTATCATACTATTTGTTACATGTACTGTGTACATATTTACACATGCTCTAGTACTGTGTACACATCCTCCATTATTTTGAATTTTGAACGAGAATTGAAATATGCCCGTCTACTTTGACATCTGTACACATGATCATCTACAGTGTACATATTTGTTTATGTTCTGCTACCGTGTACAATATAGTGGCGCGTGTGTACATATGTACAAAAGATGAGAGCATAAGTATATGTGTACAAAGTAGAAGGGCATATGAAATCATATACAAAGTAGTGGTGCATTAGTGCATGTGTAGGCAGTAGTGGCACAATATGTACATGTTTACATGTGTCCTGCTCCTCTGTGCACATGTATCCACGTCTTTAACTTTTGGGGGAGATGGTGTCTCCTTGTCGTACTCCACAGTGTGTAGGTATAGAAAGTGGCTTGTGGAAAAGATTAATCTCAGTTAATCAGTCTTCGTTAATCTTCTCTATAAACTGGGAGTATTATTCGACAATACCTTGGTTTAAGGCGTTTACCACTGCAATTATTTCACCGCTATCAAAGGCTATTTCGAAGTCTACAAACACAATGCATAGGGGCATCCGGACTTTCCGCGCTTTTTCCAATAACTTGTTGACTGTGTGGAGATGATCATTGGTTGAGTAGCTCTTCCTGAATGACTACATAAAGTTCCGAGAGGCCGTCGACTCTGCGTCAATGCGAAAATACAGATCGCCATGTGGTCCGCATGACTAACGATAGATGGACGAGGAGGCTATCTTTCTGGTGGCCATACACCTGCAACCGACTCAGTTAGAATCAAGCAGCAATCTTTATTAACATCTCTTTCCACTGCTATTACAAAGTAGAAACATACAATGTAGAATGAGCACTCTAAAGTATGTTTCTAGCTTTTATTGTACACTGACCATCTCGTTGTTGTTTTCAAACCTTAGATGGATCCTGAACAAACTTTTGGAGATTCATAAACATTGTCCTGGGCTTTTAGTTTTTATTGACGTTGTCCGTGATTTCCTTCTTTTAAAGATGTCCTTTAATGTGATTAAAAAGGGCTGTGCTTTGGTTAGCAACCTTACCCTGTAAAAAGAATTGCTATAGAAACCTCCCACTGTAATAATGCACACATTGCTTTGTCACAGACTTCTACTGCAAGCAGTGGTAAATGTATGCTATGCAGGGAGTGAAATGGAGAAAAGAACGTTGCGTTATTTATATATGTTTTTATATGTGGAAATGCCCGAGTGGTCTGCCGGGATCTTTGTGCATGACATGGACAATAATAGCACCACTGCCTCACAGATAGCATGTCGTAAGTGGCGAATAACTGTGTGATATGGCATGACACTGGCCATGGTTATGTGGTTTGTTAGAAGCAGCATAGATGGCGCCTAACAGGCTGCAGATCTACTTTGCTCTAGTTTGAATCTATTAAGATGGACTCGCGCATCGGTTAACCCCCATTCGTAACCGCTTGTCTCAACCCAGCTGGGTAATAAGCTGCTTGAGCTTAGCCAGCTAAGCAGGAAACCGTCTACATCCAGCTCATACCAGAGCTGGTACCTCCACATGAGCATCTGCCCCTGTAGAAGTACAGGTCGACTAAAAACTGAGAAGTATCGGTGCACTTATTCAATATATTCATAAATTGGATATTCTATTATTCTTGTATCCAAAAAGGGGACAGTACTGACGTAACAAACCTCATTAATCTTACATTTGCTAGGAAAATGAGCTTTAAAAAAAGGTGAGTAATGCCAGTGCTCAAAGGTTCACAAACTTCTAAGTTCAATGGTAATATCATATTTGGGGTAAACACGATAAAAATATTCAGCGAGATATAAGGTTCTCAAGGAATTTAAATAAAGTCTTTAAGTTCAACAATTCTGAGGAGATACAATGTTATACAGACTTTCATTAAATAATCAGTACACGGCAATATCGTCCTCCTAATCATATTTGCTTCATAGATTAGCATGGCAATGTAAAGATAACAATGAAAGTTATGTCAGTTCTCTGCTATTTCAGCTGTGGAAAGAAATAAAACATATTGAATAATGCGGGCAATGCCAGCAGAAATGTTTCAGGTTTATCAAATATTACACACACGTGTGTATGTATGTATGTATGTATGTATGTATGTATTTATTTATGTATGTATGTATGTATGTCTGTGTGTGTGGGTGTGTGTGTGTATGTATAGATGGATGGATCGATGTATGTATGTATATGTCTATATTTACGTATGTATTTATATTCGTGCGTATGCACGTATGTATGTATGTATGTATGTATGTGTGTGTGTGTATGTATGTATGTATATGTATGTATGTAATAAATAATAATAAATGATTTTTTCGTCTATGCAGACGGTCATGTAGCAGACATGTCTTTTTCACTAGTCGGGTCTTTTCTCCTTTCGATGAATACGATTATTTTCGAGTTTCTCTCTCCGAGTAGCTTCAAGTCTCTCTCTCCGAGTAGCTTCAAGTCTCTCTCTCCGAATAGCTTCAAGTCTCTCTCTCCGAGTAGCTTCAAGCCTCTCTCTCCAAGTAGCTTCAAGTCTCTCTCTCCGAGTAGCTTCAAGTCTCTCTCCGAGTAGCTTCAAGTCTCTCTCTCCGAGTAGCTTCAAGTCTCTCTCTCCGAGTAGCTTCAAGTCTCTCTCCCCGAGTAGCTTCAATTCTCTCTCTCCGAGTAGCTTCAAGTCTCTCTCTCCGAGTAGCTTCAAATGCCGTTAGGCGATTTCGGAGTGATTTCTTCCGTGTGGTTCACACTGCGACTGAGTTTTCCCAAGCACTTTGGTCGATGGAAAAGTCTGTCACTGATGGCTTGAAGATATCTTTATATTTGAGGAGGGAACTGCCTGGGAGTCTCCTCCCATCTGACAGCTCACCATACAACACCTGTTTTGGAATGCGACCATTGTTCATTCTACTCACGTGACCCAGCTAGGCCATTCTTCTAGCACGTAACAATCATATAGCAGAAGAAAGGTTTGAAAGTTGGAGTACTTCTGTGATTGTTTTCATGTCCTGCCACCTGGAGTCAAACAGGGCTGTGTCCTTGCCCCCATACTAATTGGTATTCTATTTGCTTTCCGCCTGGAAAATGCTTTCGAAAACTCTCCTGGAGACGTCAACATTCGCACCAGATCTGATACAACCTAGCCCGACTAAGGCAAAGATAAAAACCACGGAAGTCCTACTCAGAGACCTTCTGTTCGCTGACGATGCTGCCCTTGTGGCTCACGATGAGGCCACTTTGCAATCTTTAATTTACAGTTTAGCCGGGGCATGCGGTTTGTTCTCGCTGTCAATAAACGTCTCAAAGACGGTGGTTCTGGGGTCAGGTACCGCCAATCCAGCAAACATCACTCTCCCTGTCAATAAATGTCTCAAAGACTGTGGTTTTGCGATCAGGTACCGTCAATCCAGCAAACATCACTCTCCCTGTCAATAAATGTCTCAAAGACTGTGGTTTTGCGATCAGGTACCGCCAATCCAGCAAACATCACTCTCCCTGTCAATAAATGTCTCAAAGACTGTGGTTTTGCGATCAGGTACCGTCAATCCAGCAAACATCACTCTCCCTGTCAATAAATGTCTCAAAGACTGTGGTTTTGCGATCAGGTACCGTCAATCCAGCAAACGTCACTCTCAATGGCAATCTCCTAGCATCAACCACAAATGTCAGCTACCTCGGGTCAGCAATTACAAGCGCCCTCTCTCTAGACGAGGAAATCAATACAAGAATTGGAAGAGCAGCGACTACTTTTGGTGTCCTTGTTAAGAGGGCGTGGAGAAATATTCAACTGACTTTGCAGACAAAAATGTAGATATATCGTTAGCAATTACTTACCTTCGAACGTTTTAATCACGCAGGTGAAGCTGATCAGAGAGTATTAATGTAACTATTAGCTGTTAGCAATCTCACACTTCAAAGGCTCGGCTATATGAGAGCGGTAACCATCTCCTCTCCCTCGCCGCTTTTACTTCCCGGACGGAACCGGTACCCAATTAAGGCTGGGTCGACCCGGAATCCATTGCGGTCTGAAAAAAACATTGCCGCCTCAACTGGGTGATGAACCCAGGACCACTCAGTTGCGAAGCCAGTCCGCTAACCACTGCGCTACGCGGCTCCCTAACATGTATGTGTATGTATGTATATATCTATGTATGCTCATACATACTTAGTAATTCGTTCACTTCTCCCCGGATGTTCCAAATGCGTAGCGTCTGGAAAATGGCCTTAACATTGTCTATCCGCCTTTATCTTGAACGCCATCTTGCTTGGAAGCTGGACCTTCGAACGTTTTAATCACACAGGAGAAGCTGATCAGAGAGTAATGATGTAAGATGATCGAACGATTGCAACTTTTGTCTGGACACGTATTTGACACGGTAGATGGAACCGACCATTTGCGAATGGCCTCGTTTACGATCTGTCTCTTCTAGAGATGCATGCCGGCATTTGGATACATCTCATTTGGCCAGTGCAGATTTCGCTCTTTCAGACATTGGTCACTCCCCTTGTTTGGCTCTGGTAGCTCATAGATTAGCGTGACAATGTCAAGATAGAAATTGAAATAACATATGTAAGTTTGAGCGTGTGATTATGTATACGTACATATATTTGTTGATTTATATATGAAAAAAATTACGTATGCGCATACACCTCCCCGAAGTAGAACACCTTCTGTGTATAGGACCAAGGGCTCGTTCAGGTATTTTGAAATCCAAAATTAGGTATGTATGCTCGATCCCACGCTAAGAAGTGCGTACCATCCCAGATGTTCCCTGCGAGGTGAGGAAAGTCGCACCTCTGACCAAATGTTTGGGAAAGGGCAATAATTGAAGGACACGAAGGAATCACGAAGAAAGAGTTGAAGTGATAGATAGAAAGAGTTGACGTGGTAAGACAGAAAGAGTAGAAGTGATAGACAGAAAGAGTAGAGGTGGTATACAGAAAGATGAGAAGTGATAGACAGAAAGAGTAGAAGTGATAGACAGAAAGAGTAGAAGTGGTAGACAGAAAGAGTAGAAGTGGTAGACAGAAAAAGTGGAAGTAATAGACAGAAAGAGCCTTATGTTCATCCGACATACGGCTGAACCGAGAATATATCATGACTTAATGTGGAAGTAACATGTGTGTGTATCCACGTAACTCCTGTTAATAGAAAATAGTAGCTAGGGTGATGTCAGAGATAGCTATTAACATTGATGAGAGAGAACGTCTGGATTCATGAAACATTATTTGGGTGAATTGCAGTTCATGTAAAAATAAATTCAACTGTTATATTCCATTCCGCCTGATCCTCAGTGTATTCATTAGATACTGTGTGGTGTATTTGTTGTAGTAGGACTCTTGTCATAAAATGATTTTGCGTCAAGAAATCCAGACCAAAGCAATAGTGGGTTAGTTCGGTATAGTAGCTTTAGATCTGACACACATGCTTCGTTTGTTCCCTCGGGTAAAATTATGGTTCGATACATTTTGATCAGACCTCACATAGGTACATATAGCCTTGATCTACAGCCAGAAATCGTTAACATGCCTGTTTGTATACCAGTTATTGCAAATTATATATATATATATATATATATATTAATATATATATATATATATATATATATATATATATACACACACTAACGCACACACACACACACACACACTCCCACCCACACTCACACCCACCCACACTCAAAGTACAGACGAGATTGGAGTTATGACAATGCCCAGATAAAATGACACATCGTACACTGCTCACAACTTGACCGATGAGTAAGTTGTAATGTTCTATTCAATTCTAACTTGCTTTTGTGTGTGGGTGTGTATGTGTGTGTGTGTTTCTGTGTCTGTATGTGTATGTGTCTGTGTGTGTGCGTGCGTGTGCGCGTGCGTGTGTGTGTGGGGGAGGGGGTTTTGGTGGATGAGTTGTTGGGAGTGGTGGTGTGTGTGTATGGTGTGTGTGTTTGTGTGAGTTGGTGTGTGTGTGTATATATGTCCGTGGGGTCGTGGGTTGGTAGGTGGGAGGGTGGCAATGTGTGTGAATGTGCCCGTGTGTGTGTGTCTGTGTGTGTGTGTCTGTGTGTGTGGGTTGTGGGGATGGGTTGTTATGTGTGTGTATCTGTGTATGTCTGTGTGTGTGTGCGTGCGTAGGTGTGGGTGTGTGTGTGTGTGTGGGTTTGTTGATGTGTGTGTGGGTTGGTGTATGTATGTGGAAGTAGGTGGCTGTGTGTGTTAGGGGGGGGGGGAGGGGTGGGTTTAGGTTAGTGGGGGGGGGGTGTCTGTGGCTATGTGTCTGTATGTGGGTGTGTGGGTGTGTGTGTCTGGGTCTGTGTCAGTGTGTGTGTCTGTGGCTATGTGTCTGTGTGTGGGTGTGTGGGTGTGTGTGTCTGGGTCTGTGTCAGTGTGTGTGTCTATGTGTGTCTGTATGTCTGTGTGTGTGTTAAGGGAAATTGGGTGGGATGGGTGGCTGGCTGGCTGGGTTAGTGGGTGCGTGTGTGTGTGTGCGTTCGCGTGTGTGTGTACCTGTGTGTGTGCGTGTGTGTGTATATATGTGTGTGTACGTGTGTGTATGTGTATGCGTGCGTGTGTGCTTGTGTGTGTGCTTGTGTGTGTGTGTGCATGTGTGTATGTGTTTGCCTGTGCGTGTATGTGTACATGTGTGTGTGTGCGTGCGTGTGCGAGTGTGCGCGTGTGTGTGCGTGTGTGTGTACGCGTGCGTGTGCGTGCCTGTGTGTGTGTGTTAATAATAGCGGAAATATAAGCTAGGATTAAAGGCAATTTTACACGAGAATAGTCGCAGACACTTCTACCTAAATAAGCATTTAACAGGACAAATGAAAACTACGTTAATGAAAACAACCAACAAAGATAATCGAAAATTAACATTAGTAACGACGGAAGTTTACAAGAAATGTCAACGAATTGATGGTCTGAAAAATTATACGACTTAGTAGACGTTAAATGAATGACAAAACATGAAACAAGTTGCAGTCAAATTGTTTTAAACTCAATTGTACAAAGGACTGCAGTAAAACGCTTGACCAAAACTGATAGATTTATCAGCAATATTAAAATACAGTTAGGCATGAGAGAATATTAGCCTTGGTGCACAGACCTTTTGACCAAAACAAACATTTGACAAGTTTGTTTACTGTATTCATATGTTATTGTGTGTTTCTTTCATAGCAGCCTCTTTAGTCAAGACTGGTTATGTGATAATACGACCTAAAAGTGGTATCTATGAAATGATCTTTTAATTTTCTTTACATTACGTTGACGTCTCTTTACTTCTACGAGATACAAAAGCTTCTTTTCTTCATGCCTGAAGTTGCTCTTCAGGGTTCATCTCCACGTGGATCGGTCTGCAGCTTCGACGTCCCAGGATGTCAGACCCGTGTCCATTTCCTGCTTTCACGCATCTTTGAACCACAAATGGTGTTTTGGTTTTTTTGTAATCCGCCAGCTGGAATAAAGAAAGGGCTCTTTAGGTGACGAATGTTTATACCCGTTTTCCACAGTTCTCATGGGAATCTGCTCTGTTGTTTTAACCTTGTCTCTTCCGCCCTTTTGCCATTTATAGAATCAGTAATAGTTTTCTCAGACATCACGCATAGGGAAATGGGACGTTCTATTGCATTTACATTTGTCGGTGAGCTAATTAGTAAAACGTCTCTAAAAAAGTTGCTCCTGCTGAAGTTATACATGATTGAAAAGATAGGTGTTATTTTTATGGGAGAAATTGAAAACACCTGTTGTGGAATTCTGAGCATGTATTTAAGTTCAGAAAAGTGCGTGGAACCCGTTTCATTTCTAAATTAATAGTTGGCAGCTTCAAAGAAATATAATTAAAAGCAAAGTTCTTATTTATTGTCTTTTTCAGTATTTTTTTCAGTTTGAGAGCATTTTCAATTCTTATAGTGTGATCTCTATTTATAATTCCATCTGAAGAGGCAATTGCCATAGGGACATTATTTATTAATAAGAGTCCTTTATAAAAACAAGTCAAATTAACATTTAAATATATCTCTATAAAATATGGGTACAATCAAAAACAGAAGAAGTTTAGGTACAATACAAAACAGCAACAAGAGATATCAGCAAAATTATAAATAAGGAAAAAGAGAGTTCGTGGAAGAAATATGGCGAAACGCTAACAAACGTTTGCAAAGAACCTACAGAGAGTTCTATAAGACTGTAGAAAATATAGGACCGAGAGACGAATGTTTTATCCTTTCGACCGTAATAAATGACAAACGTAATATTCCATTACTAAATGAAAACAAGAAACAGCTGAGATGAAAGGAATATTTCATTCTCAATCCGACAGAAATAAGCAATAATGAAAGATTCACACCAAATCACAAGGATAAAGAAACACTACCAATCATAGCTGCAGAAATCGACCAAGCTATAAAAAAGAGTCCACGAAATAAGACACCAGGAATAGACGGTATTATAGCAGAGATAGTACAAGCCTGCGGAGACACTGAAATAAAATGGTCGTCCGAATAATTAATGTGGCATAAACAACAATGGAAATTCCGGAGGACAGCCACAATTCGGTAGTTATACCCATTTCAGATAAAAACGGAAACAAAAGAGACTATGAAACATACAGGTGAAAATCTTTCTTGAACCACATAAGTGAAATGTACGCGAAGATCCTGGAAAACAGAGCAAGACCAATAGCTGGAAGACAATTAAGTGACACACAGTTTGGCTTCAGAAAAGTAAGATGTTTCACAGACGCACGATGTACTCTTAGACATATTTGTGAACAAACTTTTGAATAGAATCAGGAACAGAACATCATCTTTGTAGACCAGGAGAAAGCTTTTGATCGAGTGGATATAGACAAGCTATGGGAGATCCTGGAAAACTATAGTTTAATGACAATTATTAAAAAATATAATAGCAATTTATAAAACAGCCAAAGTACTCTAATAACACGAAGCAACTCACTAATTTGTTTGCAGTTAAGACCAGGTAAGACAGAGATGTGTAGGAATAGTAGCCCCCTTTTCAGTCATGTCTGGCTATACGTTGATGCGGCCTTGGAGGAGCAACTCTCTACTCAGTTTTTTTTTTCTTTTCTTTTTGGAGTTGTCTTTTCACTTCCCTATGTTGCGTGATCTTATTTTTTCCCAGCATAAGGTGGCCCTTCAGGTTACATCTCCATTTGAATCGGTCTGCAGCTATGTCTTCTCAAGATGTCAGATGAATATCCAGAGCCTTCATGTCCAGCTTACATGCGTCTTTGAACCCACAGCTGTTCTTTTACCACATCCTAGTTTCCCATAGAGAATATATTTCGGGCTGCGACTGTATTCAATGCGATGAACATGACCAAGATATCGCAGTCTTCGTTGGCACTTGTACTTGGAAGACCGGTGTGAGATTGCACCTCTGCATGTGTCACTCTGTCTCTCTACTAGACGCCAAGGATTGATCTCAGATGCCCTATGTGAAAGGTGTGGAGCATATTCTCTTGTTTAGCATAGTATGTCCACGTTTCGCTGCCATATAGAAGAGTACTGACGACACATGCATTGTAGACCATAGCCTTGGTGTTTGCTGTAAAACGAGATGTTCATGATTCTGCTTTCCGTGTCCAAGCACCACGTTATATATCTTGCTTCCTGTATTCAGCGTCATGTTCGTTGTATACATGGATAAAATAACAACTGAAACAAAACCAGAAACCACGACAATGAACGAGCTCCCTTCTGCAGATGATCAGAGTCTCTTTCAATCAGATGAACAAAAGCTCCAAGAACATCTTATTACTCTGACAATGCCCGGGATATGTATACTATTAGGATTAGTACATCAAAGACGGAGACTATGAAAATCAGAAAATAGAGAAAACACTAAATATACAGGTAAATATATACAGGTATATAAATATACATAAATATGTCGGTGAATTCATATATTTGAGCAGAGTGTTCACACAAGATGGAGACTAAATAGAGAGTTGGAATTACGAACACAGAAAGCTAATGCAGTTTCCTATCAGCTCTCACCATTATTAAGACACAAACACAGTCCAATGAAGACAAAGAGACAGCTGATAAATATTATGTTTATGTCATCTCTCTGCTATCAGTTTCAGACATCAACTCTCACTAAGACACATAAAACGAAAATCATAGTATGCGAAATGAGGTGTTTGAGAAAGTTATCGGGGTCACACGGCTGGACAGAATACGAAACGAAATAATCAGACAGATGGTGGGTGCAGCACCGTGCATGGAATGCATATGAGAAAGGCAGGAAATAAAACGGCTCGAACACCTGACAAGAATGCAATCATATTACCAGCTCGTATCTACAATACTAGACATAAGGGTTTTGGAGCAATAGGCAGACCACGAAAAGGGTGGATAGGTGGTGTCAGTGGGACACTGAAAAAACACGAAATGACAATAACATCGGCGCCAGAAATGGCAGACGACAGAAAACTACACCTCCCCACGCCGCCTAACGACACAAGTAAATAGAAAATGACGACGATGATGATGAATATACCTGTACCTCCTAGATCGTTCCATGTCTATAACTTTGTTCAGTCTTTTTGAGAAGAAATAATAGGTTACGTATAAATAATATATTCTCTTCGCAAAATTGTATAAATCTGTTTCAAATTTGTCTTTCATTTGTTCTAATTCATATTGACATATCTTGTTTTGTATTTTTTTTTCCTTGTCACTCTTTTAACATCGAATATCTCCAATTTTTAAAAGAATGTCTATAATTGTTATCAGAATATTTCCAATTGTTACCAGAATATCTCCAATTGTTATCAGAATATCTTCAATTGTTATCAGAATATCTCCAGTTGTTATCAGAATATCTTCAATTGTTATAAGAATATCTTCAAGTGTTATCAGAATATCTCCCGTTGTTATAAGAATTTCTCCAATTGTTATCAGAATATCTCCAAGTGTTATCAGAATATCTCCAATTGTTAAGTAACCTCATTTTCTGACAACAATTACCAAATAAAGCATCTACAGCTTAAGTTTATATTATTCGTTTTATGTTAAGCGTAAGAGAAAGCAGATGGCGAAACCTGTTGAGTTATGTCAAATATGTTTTCATTAAACAAATTATTAGAGGATATAGATGTTACTAGAATGCAAGTATAGATCTTGGGAGCGTTTCAGTCTAGATTTAGAAAGTGTACAAAGTAAACACAAAAGACGTTGAAGTGTTCTAGACTTCATTTTACGACATCTCATATATTTGTCAATTGGAGGTGACCAGTTGGTGTTAGTTGGCCTAGCAATATTTCAAGTACCCATATACAGCTAAATAGGCTGAAGTATGTCGATACAAGGGATTGAATTCGGTCTCTTTGTCTCGAAGCCCATAATGTCCATAATCTGTCATCCAGATGTTCACCATTGACAGGAGTGGGAGAGTTTTAAAACAGTTCTAGAAACGCTAAAAGAGGAATGTGTTCCATGTAGGGAGGTAAACCTAAAGCGTAAAAAGTGGATAACTAGATTTGAAGTGAAATGTAGAAAAAGAAAAAGAAAGCATGGAAACATATTTAAAATATTTGGACAAGCAGAACATATCTCAGAAAGGGAATGACACAGCAAAAATAAACTTCGAAACAAACTTCCTCAAAAGATCAAGACTGATAGTACAGGGAAAATAATAAGTGAGAATAGGGAGGCAGCTACTCTACTCAATAAGTACTTTGGCACAGTCTACACAAAAGAGGACTGCTCTAAGATCCCAGAGCCTTTAGATATTTTTCAAAGAGACATGGATACAGCGGGATTAAGATCAATCTGTATTACAGAGGAAATGGTTTTTAAAAAATTGGAGGGGTTGAAAGTGGATAAATGTCCAGATCAAGATGGTATTCATCGAAAATTGATGTATGAAATTAGAGACCAACTAGCAAAACCATTGGCTATATTATGTTCTCAATCACTTACAAAAGGGATTGTTCCAAAGGATTGGAAAGATGCGGGAGTGATCCCCTTATTCAAAAAAGGCAAAAAATCAGATCCAGCGAATTATAGACCGATGAGTTTAACGAGCATAGTCTGTAAATTGTTAGAGTCAATAATCAAAGAAAACATTGTAATGCATTTAGAAAAATTTAATCTAATTAGAAATAGTCAGCATGGGTTTACTAGAGGGAGATCATGCTTAACAAATCTATTCGAATTCATGGAGGAGGTTACTAAAATGATAGATAAGGGGAGCCAGTGGACGTTATTTATCTAGATTTTGCAAAGGCCTTTGATAGAGTACCTTATCAAAGATTATTTCGAAAGTTAAAATCACATGGAATAGGTGGGAAAGTTGCCAAATGGATTAAAAATTGGTTAACGAGAAGAAGGCAGAGTGTGGGCATAAATAAGGAGTACTCTGAGTGGTGTGAAGGGAAAAGTGGTGTGCCACAGGGCTCGGTTTTGGGACCAATTTTGTTCTTGATATATATAAATGATTTGGACATTGATATGGGATCCATGATTGCAAAATTTGCTGATGACACAAAACTATGCAGTAGTGTCTCATCTAAATCGGAGGTGGATATATTGAGGTCGGATTTAGATACAATTCGAGAATGGTCTATAAGCTGGCAAATGGAGTTTGTGTAGATAAATGTACAGGCATCCACATGGGTAGATCCAATATGGAACATAATTACAGAATGGGAGAGAATAATATTATAAAGATATATAAGGAAAGGGACCTAGGGGTTATAATAGATCATACAGGAAAGGTGAGTGAGCAAGTTAAGGTAGCAGTGAAAAAGGCAAATGCAATGTTAGGTATGATAACAAGAAATATTAAGCATAGGAGCAAGGAAGTGATAGTCAAACTGTATAAGATAGGGGGCCGAACGATTACCAATCTTCGTTTTGCAGATGATATCGACGGGTTGGCGAGTTCAGAAGCAGAACTCCAGGAATGGGTCAGAAGCCTCGATGAAACAGCTCTTGACTATGGTATGGAGATACACGCTGGAAAGACAAAATTAATGACCAACAACGCTACGGGCGTCAACAGCAACATAAAAGCTAACGGTCAGGAACTCGAAGTGGTTGACCGTTTTAAATATCTTGGGTCGATTGTCAGTGATGAAGGATCAAAATGTGAAGTGTTGGCCAGAATAGCACAGACAATAGCGGCCTTGCACGGCTAAACAAAATCTGGCAAGATAAACGGTGAGCACTAAGCACGAAAATCAGATTAATGCCTAAACTGGTCCTGTCAATATTCCTCTATGCGTGTGAGACATGGACAGTTGCAGCTGACCTTCAACGAAGGATACAGGCCTTGGAGATGAGATGTTTCCGAAAACTTTTAAACGTCACGTACAAAGATCGAGTTACAAACGAGGAAATACGAGATAGAATTACAACAGCAATAGGGCCTTTCGAAGATCTCTTGGAAACTGTCAAAAGAAGGAAACTCACTTGGTACGGTCACATATCGAGATCAAATGGTCTTGCAAACACAATCCTCCACGGGAAGGTGCATGGCAGACGACGAAGAGGCCGGCCCAAAAAGAGATGGGAGGACAACATAAAAGATCGACCAGTCTCCGACCAGAAGAGTCACAGGCAGCGGCACCTGACAGAGAGGGATGGCGTGGAGTTGTGAGGATGTCTTCATGTGTGCCCCAACGACCTCACAGGTTACTGGATGACCTGACCTGACCTGACCTGATAAAGCTTTAGTTAGACCTAGATTGGAGTACTGTGTACATGTGTGGAGTCCTTATCATAGGGGGGGGGGGGGGATATAAACATGCTGGAAAGAATACAAAAAAGAGCGACAAAGATGATAGTGGGATTCCGGAATTACAGTTATGAGGAACGACTCAGAAAAACCGTCCTACAGTGTCTAGAAGAGAGAAGAATTCGTGATGACTTAATACAGCTTTATAAGATGATCAGAGGAATGGATAAGTTAGACTATAACATGTTGTTTTTTTTAAATTACAGCCACCCACAATAACAAGAGGACATAGCTACAAGCTGACTAAAGAGAGGTCCAGATTAGATATTAGGTAATACTTTTTTAGTCAGAGAGTGGTCTCTGCTTAGAATGCATTACCAGGGAATGTAGTGGAGGCAGGAATAGTTAATGCATTTAGGAATAAACTGGATGCGCATAGCATTTAGAGCAAAGTTATGTAAATGTAACTGGCTGTATACAGACTCTACATGGTCTTCTAAACCAGTATAAAGACGTTATGTTAAGGTAAGTTAAGTTAAGTTAAGTTAAGTTAAGTTAAGTTAAGTTACATAAATCATATACGAGGTTAGTACTGTTTACAGTTTTGGTTGTTTTGTTTAATGTTGATAACGTCTTTTTTTTAGAAACAGTTACCCTCGCTAAGCGAACGACTACCATATATTCTTCTTCACCGTTCGCTCTCAAATAATGGCATCTATTTCACTCATAAACCTAGCGGTACCAGTCGGTCTTCTCTCCTCACCATGCACTTTATCCCACTGGCATTGGGCAAGATGAAATGTCTATTTGAGTATGGCGAGGGGCGTCTGGTGTAGGTGTGTAACTCGAGTGCAATCCTAAGATATCGGGTTTGAATCACGCCGTGCTCATTTCAGCTGGCCATATCGAGGGTTTGTCTCTGTCTGGCCGTTTCTTCATGCACAGGATTGATTAACGAAACTGCTGCTGTACTGTGAACTACCATACTGGAATTTACTCACCAACATATTACAAACATACATACACACATCCACACTGGCGGATACGTTCTGTGTCACGTAAATGAATCCAGTCTGACCTTAAAAGGAGCGTGCCTTTGACATAAGAAACGCAAATCTTTAACGTAAAAAAAATCGTATTTTGGTTTGGTGTAATGAGTACCCAGCATTTTGGTGTATAGGGTGTCAGGGTGGGGTAGTACCTCTAGTGGCGGACATGTTGTTCCCTTTCTTTGGTAGTTTGTCCATAATTGGTCCTCACCTGGCATTCAACTATCACTTGTGGCTCCACGTAGCTACCTAATGCGGCAGCGGCCACACCACGGGCTGCATTCGGATTACTGCTCCAGTCGTCCTGACCATATATAGATTTCTGCTCCAGTCGTTCTGACCATATATAGATTACTGCTCCAGTCGTTCTGACCATATATAGATTACTGCTCCAGTCGTTCTGACCATATATAGATTACTGCTCCAGTCGTCCTGACCATATATAGATTTCTGCTCCAGTCGTTCTGACCATATATAGATTACTGCTCCAGTCGTTCTGACCATATATAGATTACTGCTCCAGTCGTTCTGACCATATATAGATTACTGCTCCAGTCGTCCTGACCATATATAGCCACTGGATCAAACGTAGTCAGGACGATAGAGTGAGGTTGACGGTGCGAAACTCACCCTCACTTAAATCAAATTATCGCGCAAGTCATATTCTCATCTCAACACATAAGAAGAAGAAGAAGAAGAAGAAGAAGAAGAAGTAGAAAAAGAAGAAGACACCCAGAAAGGTTTAAGACCATGTCTGTGTTGTTGATTAGATGACTGGCAACTTTAGCACGAACAATGAGATGCTTTCAGCTTAAGACTGTATGTAGTCGGAGGTATGCTTTATAACTAAGAATCCAAGCCACATTCAGTATGTTAACATATTGTGAGTACACATGATAAGTAGGATTTTTATGTAGTGTAAAAACATGTATGCATGTCACGTGGTAGACTGTGACGTTTCACGCCAGGCTGACCCTCATCTGATGTTGATATCCCAGACACGACCAGTTCAATGCCGTTATATCAATCCAAATAATGCATGTAGGTCAGGTGTTGTTTTGAGCTGTATTTGTGGGGAATTATTTATTGTCACGAGTTGGGGAGTCCTCTTTATTAAAGTGGTATTCTTACTACAGTTAGTCAGTCTGGTATTTGGAATGTTTCTTCACACGTTTGAGCCCTGCTCATTTGCGCCTTGATTTCCATCTGACATTTAATAGGCATGATTATTTGACCAATAAGGCTGGTGTGCGCTGATGGCTGTGATAGCATGTACCACACGACAATGGGTTCTGTGCACAGAACCTCTGTAATACCGAATCTCTGAGCAACCACTTACTTTAGACCCTTTATAACACCCACCGAATCTCTGAGTAACCACTTGCTCTAGAACCTTTATAACACCCACCGAATCTCTGAGCAACCACTTGCTCTAGACCCTTCATAACACCCACCGAATCTCTGAGAAAACACTTGCTCAATACTTCCCTCTATCAGATTAGTTCAGAGCTGACAATCGTCCTTATCAATGGTGTACGACTAGGACGAGCGACAAAATTCTTGCCATTAATCCAGCTGTTGCTTGTCACCTTACGGCTGAGTCACCCGCAGTGAAATCGCTCCTAGTCTGTTCTAATCGTACTCCCACGTCTAGAAGTAGAAATCACCGCGCATCACCCTTAGCATCACCCTTAGCATCACCCTTAGCATCACCGCGCATCACCCTTAGCATCACCCTTAGCATCACCCTTAGCATCACCCTTAGCATCACCCTTAGCATCACCCTTAGCATCACCCTTAGCATCACCCTTAGCATCAAGTTTACAACGACAAGACTCAAAATAACTGTAGTTATTATACAATATGCTGCAAAGAAAATCCAACATATATCAGAGACCAGGTATACAGTTGACCCATTTTTTTTTTAATTCGAGAAGGATATTGCCTGGAGCCCATCTAAGATATTCATCTTGTTCAAGCATCTTGCAGGTACCCACTGGGAAGACGAAAAGATAAAAATCAGATAGCTAAAAACGCTTTATTGAATAGAAAATATGTATCAATCTTGCATTGAAAACCCCGGCATCTATGAGGGCTTACCATTGTTAAGATATAATATATATATAACATATGGCGTCCGTGAAAACGATCGTAAGATGACATTACTTGATAAAAGAAGACGAAAGGCTACTTAACAGTTGAAATACACACAGCCGTCACTCAAAACCATCCCAGCGGATAGCTGATCGAAAAATGGGCACACATGAACAGGCTGAAATTAAAAAACAAAAATGGTTAAAGTTCAACACGTTAAATACCATTTTTTAAATGAAAGAAAGAACTATAAATGGCATGACTGCCTTCAAATATCAACATTCAGATACTCCTAGATAAACGTCATGCTAACAAACATCTCAGTGAATATCAGCACTGTTCAAAATGTTTCAGAACATTTTTTGTATAACTTTTTGAGGTTTATCTGGAACCAAGTATGTTCTGCTTCCTTCGTAATACTCCCGTCTTCTACTAAGACGTGGCTCCTAATGTCATTTCCACTTCTGTAAACGCTGCTGAGTGTCATGCTTACATCCGTTAACGAACTGCGCTAAATGTTTTCAATGATCTGAAATAATCTTCCTTTAAAGCTAAATTTCAGATTGGCAAATAGAACAAAATTGCTGGAGCCAGATCATATGAGTAATGTGGACTGGGGGAGTTCACTTGTTGTTATTTGTATACCAAACCCAAACTGCTAGTACTGTGGGGACTAGTACATTGTCCTACTGGAGGTCATTTTCTCAAGGATTTTCTCTGTTAAAATGTCATGGCATTATCATAAGGAGATGTTGCATTCTTCTGCTATTTCTTGAGCTGGCAGACGACAATTGTAACACAATATCTCACAAACATTGGCACCACATGAGTCACAAGATGATGTTGTGAGTAGTATCTAACGTTAGTCACAATCTGTTGACTGTCAACCATACTTAAATTGCTTAAACCATTTGAAATAACATAATTTTTCAAGAAGTAGAGAGAGTTATAAAGAATAGTCCCAAGAATAAGTCCCCAGGCATGGACGGCAAAACAGCGGAGGCAATTCATACATGTGGGGAAACACAGAGTTACTCTGGCTACGTAGGCTCTTTACAACGGCGTGGAAAGACAGACGCGTACCAGACGACTGGTAGCAAGCTATGTTAGGCCAATGTGTAAGAAACAGGGCGGCAAAAAAACTGTGACACGTACAGAGTCATGTCGCTACATAGCCACATTGATAAAATGTATGCGAAGATCCTGAAACCTAGAATAAGACTTATTGTTGAACCTCAACTATCCATAGCTCAATTTTTATTTCGCCGAGTTATGTGCTGCACGGACGCCTTATTCATCTAAAGGCAACTAAGCGAAAGATCAATAGAATTCAACGAAAATCGGTGTGTTGCTTTCATTGATCAAGAAAAAGCGTTTGATAGGGTACACAGTACTAAACTTTGGAAGATACTGGAAGGTTAAAGTGCACAAGGCCAACTTCTTGATAATGTCAGAGCACTGTATCGTTCGAGTATAAACGTCGTCAGAACGACTGATGGTGTCAAAGATGCTTTTGAAATTTACTACCGCGTGAGGCAAAAGTGTCTGCTTTTTCCTCTGCTGTTTGACATATACATGGACACAATTGCATCAGAGACCAGTCAAATTGGGACATCTGAAGCAGAACAGAACTCAATACGTGAATGCAGATGAATGAAATACTCTTTGCAGGTGATCATTGTCTACTATACTATGAAAAAAATAAATTTGGCAGCAAAGCAACAGGTGATAAACTATGTGCATGCGGACTCTGTGCTGCCAGTGCCAAACATGGCCTCTGTCCAGGCCGCCTGAGAGCAGAATTGTGACTTGTGAAAGGAAGTGTTTGAGGAAGGTCATCGGTGTTACCAGGAAAGTATGGTCGGCGCTACGGCTTGTGCCGAATACATTTCCAGGCACAAAAAAGTTTATTCGGTCATCTTATGAGAATGTACCCTCATCAACTATCACTGATGCCTTACATTAATAGTAGATCTGGATACAGGGCAAGGGGGCGACCGTGAGGCATGTGGATAGATGTCATTCGCGTGATTGTGCAGCAACACGGGCTCACATTGACCACCGCAACGCACTTGCACAGGACAGACGGATTAAGCTCTCTGCGCCGCTCAACGACACAAGTGGAAAGAAAACTAACTAATTAACTATATACGAGTAGGATTCATGCATTGATTATCACAAACGATCTTGTCTCGAGCTTCTGAGAGCGTCTTCCAGAGCTTAAAGCAAAACTTGTTGTTTGACTACTTATAAAATCTAGACATTCAATGAAACGGAATACACAATCTAAGTGTATGCATACAATCAGCTACAGAACGATAAGCAATCTCAATATATACATACTAGGAAACGGCAGAGTACTGAAAGAACGTTATCACTCAATAAAACTTGCTACGACATCGTGTTACTGCTCTATTTCAACAATTCTAGAACTTTTTGAACATATCTTTTCATCGCCAAAGATTACCTATATTTTAAAAGTCTGCGCATTTGAAATCACCCAGTGCTACCGCAGAGGTTGGGTCAATGCCAACACATATGGATAATCTATTAATAGTGTCATATATGCCGAATATGGATTCGCTGTATTCTTTTTTCATACAAAATAACGAACCGATTATCTGCACCTTGGGGATCCTTCTGCTACAAATTCGGTGCAGACATCCAAGCAGGATGTAGTCTCTTATCTTCTATCATTACAAAAAGTTAAACCAATAAAATACACTCAACAACTCAAATCATATTTGCCGCGAAACCTGGATCCCAGTATGTGAGAAAACGTTAACGAATATTCTTAAATCTGTCAAGATGCTTGCATCCGTTGGTATCATTACCACTCTACACTGATGATACCAGGTCACTCAGACGTTGGAAACAATGATAGCGATGACAGACCGTCAAAAATAAGAGCAAATGGAAATGGACAGTGGCTCATAGAACCCGCTTCGTTGTACCTTGGCGCCCACATATGTGTTCCGTCCATTGCGGAAAGTGCCGACGACTGGGCACCAAATCCGTAGATCCCGTGACGACACCTTAATTTGTTGCTCACTTCGTCAGGTACCCATCTACATATGTGTTGACAGGAATAAGCGGTCATGTCATGAGAAAACTGATGACATGCCTAGTCACGACGTGATTTGAGCCTGCTAACTTGGTATTGTAAACATTGTTCATGCTACCCCTAAAGCGTGAACATACCTGAATCAAACATCCTTATCAATTGAAAGCCTACAAAAACCAGACCTTCAACATTTGCAGACAACATTGGCTGAATTGATGGACTACGCGTATGACTGAAAGATTTTCCTTCGCAGGCATGTCCAAGTCAGACAACAAACATAGCGTCAACAAATTGAGTCGTAGAGAATATATTTCAGCTTGGTTGCGAACAAGGAATGTACAACTGGATAAACACACAGAGAGGCTGAAAACCATACATCATACAATAGAGACTAACAGACAAAAGAATCAAATAGCCATCATCGCCATCTGGTTGATCAGTTCGGAGACTGTTTGTAAGGTTGTCTGAGTATCTCTCTCCATTTGACTCTACCCTCTACATTTATCTTCATTGCAGCATAAGTTCGTACTTTAATGTCCCTACATGCCTGGCATGTTAATGTGAGTCATGGTCTCACTGGTCCTCTCTTCTCTTGCATGTTGTTTTCTAGTATCTTCTGCATAAGATTGTCGTGACTCATATTGTGACCCAGCCAACTCAACCGACGTTGTTGTATCATATACAATATTTGTCTTTGTGAGCCCACATAATTGAGCACATTGTCATTGGGTCTTTTTCCTGTCCAACTCACTCTTCCCATGCTACAGTAGAACCACATTCAAACGCTTCCAAATCATTTTCATCCTTCTTTGCTAAAGTCAATGTTTTAGTCTCATACAGTGCAATTGGCCATTTAGGAGTGGCGGATATTCTTTTCCTTAGTTATACCTAGAAATTCTTTCAGGTTAACAATTTATGTTTTTCTCTTAAGAGCTTTTTTGTCATTGTAATCCTTTTCTTAGTTTCTGTCTCATTGCGGGTATCTTCTGTTATGGTTTGCCCCAAATATGTAAGCTTCTGTACTTGTTCGACTATTTCTCCATTGGTGGGAGAAATAGTAAAATACCACATTCTGGAGTGTCCACATTGTCAGAACTGGGAAATGAACTACCGACAATAGCGTTAATACTCTGTAGGGTCGGATTAAGACTTAGTGGGGGCCTAAGCTGATTAAGCTATTTGAAGCTTTGAGAACCCCTGATAAAAGATTACACCAGAAGGTCTCACAACACTTCAAAACATAAACTGGCTTTTACTGTTTATTTTTTAATCGCAAGACAAATTGAAGTGAAAAATTCATTTATTTTTCAGATTAACACATTTACTGATTACATATTAAGCATTTGGTTACTTTGATCTCTATCGTAGATTACAATATATCGTACTAATTAGAAACAACACTTAAATTAAATTTAAGAAGTAATTTTAACTTGCAAAATTTTGACAAAAGAAAATCATGGTTACTTTAATTAATACAAGTAATTGTTAACAAGAATATGCCCAAAACTGGTTCCACATCAGGAAAAACTAAATGAATCTTATCTTTAAAGATAGTTTGCTGCAGATCTCTGTAGCAAATGTGTTCTTTTCCTGGGTAATTCTGTTTGACAATATATCAGTAATAAGGTAAGTACTTTCTACCTTTCTGAGCAACCTATTAGTCCGGTCAGGATCAATATATTCTGAGCATACCATTTTGTTGAGGGCAACTGTGACGCTAGTCCGGTCAGAATCAATATATTATGAGCATAACTATTTGTTGAGGGCAATTGTGACGCTAGTCCGGTCAAGATCAATATATTATGAGCATAATTATTTGTTGAGGGCAATTGTGACGCTAGTCCGGTCAGGATCAATATATTTATGAGCATAACTATTTGTTGAGGGCAATTGTGACGCTAGTCCGGTCAGAATCCATATAGTATGAGCATACCTTTTTGTTGGGGGAAAATCGGACGCTAGTCCGGTCAGGATCCATATATTATGAGCATACCTTTTTGTTGGGGGCAACTCGGACGCTAGTCCAGTCAGGATCCATATATTATGAGCATACCTTGTTTGTTGGGGGCAACTCGGACACTAGTCCGTTCAGGATCCATATATTCACCAAGACTAATATTTCTCTTCCATAAATTGGTCCCAGTTTATTTTCAAGGCAGTCGGGCTAACGAGATGTGGATCGACGTTCTCCACGTAGTAGTGAGCATCACGCAGATGAAGTCGAGCATAGCACAACCGCCTGGAGAACCGCGGCCCATCTTTGTCAGTGGGAAGGAAGACTAACGTCTGGTCAGACAAAACATACTGATCAGACATGTTAGTCAGGGTGTTCACTTGTATCCAGACGGCTGGACGGTGTTGCTGGGTAGAATCCACTGGTATTCCGAAGGCTGGACAGTGTTGCTAGGTAGAATCCATTGGCATCTGCATGGCTGAACGGGGTTGTTAGGTAGAGTTCACTGGTATTTGGAAGACTGGACAAGGTTTCCAGACAGATTAATGGCGATGAATTTGAAACGGGAATGTCAATTCATTTTTAAAAAAACCAAAACAAATTCTGAAAACGTTTGATGCCCCTGCGGGTTGTGAGAATCTAAGCTGCAGCTTAAGCCTAAATCTGGCACTGGTACAAAGACATGCAGAAAACATATACATGACATTATGTGGCACAGGAAAAACAGTCAAAACGCGTTACGGTACACCGAGAGTTGGAAAAGTCCAAATTAAACCGTCAGCGAAGTCAATCACGCGTATCGAAAATTGAAGGATAAAAGTTAAAAATAATAATTTCCAGTCTGAGGCCCGTTCCGTTAGTCGGCCACATCCATGACTCACTGCTGCGGCATTGTTCCAGGCCTCGTCCACTGTGGAGATGGAGGTTGTTATCTGCTGGAGTTATACTGTGCGGGAACGACTCCTATGCACCTCCATCCGGTAGAGGGAAGACTTTTGTTTGCTGAGAAATGACCTGTTAAGTATCTTGTGTCCTGGGGTTTGCTGGTCCAGCGGTACGAAATGACCAAACAAAGAAACTCGACAACGGTCAAGTCTTCCTGAGATTTGGTGGAGTTAAAATAAAAGTTAATGAAACGGATAAAATTGTTAGTGAAATTAAAATAAAACTCGGCTGGTACGAATAGATTTGATTTGTCAGTTCTGGATATCTTAAATCGTTGCTACTGATTTTGTTTAATTTTGTTAGGCAATGTGCCCAAGCTAGGAGTGTTTCATCGAGTGGTTTAGCTAATAATTATACAACATTCTTAATTGATTCTTCCAGTTTGTAATTTCAACGTCTAATTCATATCTTGAAATATATCTAGCTATATCTCCCTTTTTATTTCTCTCTCCCTATCGCTCAATCTCTAACTCTATCTCTCTAAATATATATCTCTCTCTTCTTCTCTAGTTATTTACTATTTATTATGAGTGTGAAGTCTGCTTTTCGCATCAATGCATTATTTTCGTATCTGAACTCGCAAAAACCGACAGTTTGATGTCTTTGGCACGTGGTTGCAAATATTGATCTCACGAACTGTCGGTTGAAATGAGCATGAGATCCACGTGACTCAATGTGTGGCCCACAATCTGCAACATGTGGTCCTCAATGTCGGTTGGTTTATTAGTTATGTATTTATCTGTCCACTTGTGCCGTTAGGCGACGTGGGGGATCTGAATTTATCGGGACAAATGTGGTGTGTCTGTTGTGGTAAAGCTGACGTGTTGTTTTCAATGTTGTCGTCTATCCATCTGCCACACGGTCTTCATGTACACTGTAGCCCGATCTTCATGTACACTGTAGTCCGATCTTCATGTACACTGTAGCCCGATCTGCATGTACACTGTAGCCCTATCTTCATGTACACTGTAGTCTGATCTTCAAGAAAACGAAGAAGCAGAAGAAGACGAAGAAGAAGAAGAAGAAGAAGAAGAAGAAGAAGAAGAAGAAGAAGAAGAAGAAGCGGAAGAAGAAGAAGAAGAAGAAGAAGAAGAAGAAGAAGAAGAAGAAGAAAAAGAAGCAGAAGAAGAAGAAGAAGAAGAAGAGGGAGAAGAAAAAGAAGAAGCAGAAGACGAAGAAGAAGAAGAAGAAGAAGAAGAAGAAGAAGAAGAAGAAGAAGAAGAAGAAGAAGAAGAAGAAGAAGAAGAAGAGGAAGAAGAAAAAGAAGGAGCAGAAGAAGAAGAAGAAGAAGAAGAAGAAGAAGAATAAGAAGAAGAAGAAGATTATATGGGAATTCGTGCAAAAGAAACGGTAAGGTAACTAGTAACATTTTCAGACACCTGGAAACCTTCAAATGAGGTGACGGTTAACTTGATCTGTTATATTAAGAATCCACGTCACTGCATTCCAGGAGGACTCACTGGTGCGGACTCAGTCATACTTTCCAAAGGGCAAGGAGTGTAGATACCAATGGTTCTAATAGGCTGTAAATCTCCCTTGATCCGTTCTCTCATGTGCCGTTCTCAATCAAAGCTGCGAGTAGACACGTTCTCTTCTCAAGAATCCTAGCATGTTGCTAGCGTGTCTTAAAAATCTTGTTATTATCTACTTCAGATATAAATTTCTATCACTTTTCTCCATTTTACTCTCTGACTAAGGCTTTCAATTAATTGGTAACTATTATGTAATTTCTCATTTTTCATCTCTACTTGAGAATCCTTCTATACCAACCCTTTTTGGTTTTTCAACCATCTTTTGCCGCCAACTACTTTTCATTCACACTATTTCTACTGTTTCATTCCACTTTAGTGACTTGGTGATAAGGATTATTTCTTGGGTAAGTAGTTATCTGAGTAGCTCGGAGCTTTTCATCATCTGAATTCCACACCTGCTTCACTTCACAGTCGGGAACCGTTGCTGGAACGGCCACGGAATTGAAGTTGTGAGCTTCTGATGTGATGTCTCTCATCTGTTGGCGTGTCGTCTTTATGAGATTGAAGTTATAGAAAGCAAGTGTTTCAGTCTAGATCAGGGGTTCTCAACCATTTAAAATTGCGAGCACCGTACACGATTAATATTTAGGGCGCGATCATCATGGAATTTAATGGGTTTCATTCTTTAAAGACATTACATTTTTAATACACTCGCCGGGTTAATGACATCCTTAAGTTGGAAACCCATTCAGAAGTTCTGTGACGCCCAATGAGAAGTCGCTTGTCGCTAGCTACACGTAAGAAATTCAGTGACGCTCAAGGAGAAGTCGCATGTAGCTAGCTACACGTCAGAAGTTCAGTGACCCCCAATGAGAAGTCGCTTGTAGCTACACGTCAGAATTGAGTGTCGCCCAATGAGAAGTCGCTTGTAGTTACACGTCAGAAGTTCAGTGACGCTCAAGGAGAAGTCGCTTAGCTACACGTAAACAGTCCTGTAAATGTGAATCAGTTAATAGTGATCGCGCTTTGTTCTTGAGATATTTCATGTGAGAAAGCTTTTCCGCACAGGTAGGTCGTCCCAAACATAGCCAGGCATTTGGGAGAGATACTCTGTAGTATTTGGAACCTTTGTGTATCTTATGCTTCCCAAATGTTTCTCCATTTCAAATAAATATTTCAACGCTCTGAAGGACTGGCGTTCTATCAATGTAAGTTCCGCACCAGCAACCATATCATTCTCTTCAATAATCTGAATGTTTCTCATGAAGTCCACACTGAATTGAATGGGGTTATACACCACGTTAAATAACTGTTCATTTTCTTCCAAAATACGAAATCACCAATCAAATTCGTATAAAAGATCTTGAATTGCTAGCTAGACAATTGTAGGACAATCAGAATGAGCTTGACCAAGTCTCGAGAGTGTGTGTGCAAGTTCTGGGAAATGTTGAAGTTCATTCTTAGTCGCTGTTGAAAATTATTTTCTAACTTCAACAGAAATGAAAATATAATTTCTTTCATTTCACAAATTGTGTTTTGTTCACCTTAAAGATGTCTATTTAGCGTGTTTAGGTACTGAAAGAGGTCTATCATGAAGGCAATATTAATCTTGAAATCATCTTCATATAATTGATGAAAGTTAGTTGTAAAACCATTTGAAGAAATGTATGCATTGATTTCTTCAAACACTTTCCAGGCCCTTATTTTCGCCATGACTTAATCAGCGTCTGCCCACATGAAGAATTAGTTCTGAGTATGGCGCCGATAAATCATGCAAGAAGACTTTCAGCAGACTTTTGTTAAGGGGTTTTGCAACAAGAAAGTGGATCAACTTAACAATCATTTTGGAGTGTTCTCAAACTTTAGTAACGGATTTCAAATGACTAGCTAGGTTTTCAATATGAATATATGCAATGACAGTGAATGAAAGGCGCAAGCGTTTAATCATTTCTCAGAAGACTGACAAATCCTCTGTGTGTACTCACCATTGATAGTGCAAGATCTGTATCCACGTACACGAGCTTTGATATATCGATATCATTGGATACCAGGAAATTGGTAACACCATTGTAAATGTTTTGACTTGTAGTTGTACCTGAGAGCGGCCACACTGTCAGAAATAAAGTATATACAAATACGATATGGTTAACGCAGCACACAAAATACATTAAATGTGCGCCACACGCAATATCTTCCTATTCAACAACAGCTTGAAAAAGAAAGTACATACAGATAGTTTTTAAAAAAGGTTTTCTACCCAATTGTAGCCAAGATTAGGTCAACCCGCCTAGCAACCGTTTCATATCTAAGAGGCAAATATTTGCAGCATTAGTCAGCACATTTCCATACTTTCAGAGTGGTCACTGCCGAAACGATGCAGTCCTTCACAACTTCCCTGCTTGAAAATGACATGCCATGAGTTATAAGTTTATGAGACACTGAAATAGACACTTCGGTTGAAAGTTTGTTAACGGTGTTGCTGAACGAAAAATATTTCTTTTGACGTCTGAGTTGCGATTTCAGCTCGTCAATTTTTCTTACTCTTACGTCTGACCAGGTGATGTACCCCTCGCTAAACGCACTTTGGTGTGTTTTGTAATGTCTTTGACAAATTGCTCTTCTGAAACCCGATAAAAAGCATTGCACAAAAGCGTATCCACTCCTGTATTGTCGTCATTATTTACTAAAAGAAATTCCCTTTCCCAGTTGATAAGAGAATTGTTTCTTTCTTCTTCGTTCACTACATACCGGTATGCTGGATTCGTCGTTCGATGAAGAATCTACTCAACTTTTAAATCTTCTCAGCTGTGTTTGCACACTAAATATTTTCTATGCTGTATATTTGAAGTTTGTAACTTAACCTGACAACAAACTCGGACCACACTATTCACAGCGCATAACTTATGTTTTTAAAGATAATCTAACAACAAACACGACAGACCTATTGGATTTGTCATGAGCAAAGAAAGCAGAATTTACCCATGATGCAACACAACGCTGACTTTGACCAGCATCGGGGAAATCCTGAATCAAGTCCGCAGTGCGAAATATTTCAGAACATAGAGCGGTAAATACGTGTTCTGGCATCAAACGCGCAACGTAACAACTTTTAAGTCGTCTAAAGTATAATGGATGGATAGCATCATTATTTGTTTGGGTTTACAAAATAAAGTGTTTACTTGAAAATCGCGAGCATCAAATGTCATTAAGAGAGCACCAGGGTGCTCGCGAGCACCAGGTTGAGGACGCCTGGCCTAGAGATTTCGCGATCAATATTGTGGGTGGCATTTTTGTCTTGAGCCATCCTTGCTGTAAGCAATAGGGTTTCTCGGGCTTTGTGTTTTATTTGTATTACTCTTTAGTCCAGCAGTTCTGCTGATCACATTTGACCTACTAGTCAAGATACCCATTGAATGTGTTCATTTTGCAAAGATTCCTAAATTAAAAGGGCCTTGTGAACTGAGGAAAAGACAAGACAATTACACACCGTGCGAATTAAGAAAGCAATAATACAAAGTACTCGACATGTGTAGTCGACTTATAGTCGAAGGAGTACTGGACACGATCGTACTGTGTGAACTAAGTAAATTATCCGTCTATGAGAAGCAATGATCGCAGTGATTAATCGAAACGGTTAAAGCCAGGCGCAGTCGATTAAGGTGCCATAACACTACAGGGGAAGAGAGATCTTCACGGAGCACTTAAAACTTAACTTAACTTAACGTCTTTGTACTGGTTTAGAAGACTCTGCAGAGTCTGTATACAACCAGTTCCAATTACATCATCTTGCTCTATAAGCTGTACGCATCCAATCTATTCTTAAATGCATTGACCGTCCCAGCCTCCCCCACCTCACTTGGCAATGCATCCCAAACATTCACAACTCTCTGGCTAAAGAAATACTTCCTAATATCTAATTTGGACCTCTCCTTAGTCAACTTGTAGCTGTGCCCTCTTGTCCTTGTTGGTGGTTGTACTATAAAAAACTTGTTATAGTCTACTTTATCCATTCCTCTGATCATCGTATACACCTGTATTAAGTCACTACGAATTCTTCTCTCTTCTAGACACTGTAGGCCAGTTCTTTTTAATCCTTCCTCATAACTGTAATTCTTGTGGTGGGGACCGGAGGAATAATACTACAGCAACAGATAGATATCGAAGCAGAACGCAAATAGTATTACACTGACCTCTTCTCATCAGAGGCTGACATTCCAGAAAGGCTGACAACAACAGAGACAGAACATGTTGCAATATTTGAACATGATGAGATCCTCCATGCTATGAAGCAATTAATACCAGACAACCAACCCCAGTATAGATCGGGTAACTATAGACATCTTTACAGTTGTAGGTGACATTTTCGTAGCTCAGCTAGCAAATCTATTTAATCACTGCTTCGAATCAGAACGACTTCCTTTGTCTTGTATTTATGGATTATGAAAAAAACTCTTTGACAGTATCGATATAAAAACAGGCACATGCTTTCAGACATCAGCGTATTTCTGAAAAACCAAACAAAATGATTGAGGAAATCTTCGAAGTCTGCAATACGACAATTACGCTATACCATCGTCCACAAATGAAAGTACTCTTATAGCTAGAAGAATTCTACGGTAGAATTCTCATCTTTAAAATAGAGATATCCTTAGTACACGCTATCCATCTACTTCGTACTCAGCAAACAAAACTTGAAGACGTGCTGTGGTAGTTGATCAGGCTTCATTCTTATTAGATATCCTAACCAAATTATGTTCGATTTTGCAATGTATTTCAGCACAGCAGAAGTTGTCAAAATATTTCGTATGTTCTTATTTATACTTTCAGCTCTCCTGGTGGTATACCCAGCTTTGTTCTCAGCCCCTTAAATCCACACTTTGTAATTTGAATCACCAATGTCTTGGAAACGAGGTAGATCAAACACGGAGAACAAAGATGTGGAGCTATTTATAAGCTGCCGTGTAGGTACCTGGCTGAAGTTCTTGTTTTGTAGTGGTGATAGTTTATTGTATATCATTTTTAAATTCAACCGAGTCGCACTAGATAAGGAAACGAACGTTATAACATTCCAAACGTGAATAAAAGGCAGCTAAAGAATCTTGCAACTTCATTATGAACGAATTTCTATAGAAATTATCCATTGCACGAACTCTCAATGGGGCTTTGCTATAAACGTCTTGTTAAGCGACATCTGGGGCACTGTAGTTCACATTTAGTGTGAAAGATAATAGAGAAACAGCGAAGATGGTTCGAAATGAACCATAGTTGGCAAGCCTTATGTCATGTCAGTAACATAATAAGACTCTTATACTAATTATTATACCATACACATATTATACTTTGTTCGGAAATAAATGCCTTCAAAATGTATGTAATATCTTCAGATTTCAAGGCTCACCCTGGGGGCAACTCTTCCCGCTCTCTCTCTTCTCACCTCACAACTTTCACACGCGCCCTCAGGGTGAGACCCTTCCATTGCACTTTGGTTGGGCTAGCTTCTGAGGGCGCACAAACCTAGCATAGGTACATACAGATGCACACATGGTTTATGCGTCCTGATATCGCCCAATGGACTACGGTCTGGGGTGGAAAATGGCGCGCCTCCGCCAGTAGAAACTAGTGAGGCAAACATCTAAGCAAAAAAAAAAAAAAAAAGATTTCAATCACGTACAAACACGATATTTCTGTATGCGGTTTTACATTTGATACGACTTTTATATATGGTTCATTAAGATTATGAAGACACTACCGTTTTATCAAAACAGATGCTTTCTCTTACTTTTCTTCGGCGATGAAAATATTTGATACCTCCAAAATTAACTTTACTATTTTTTTAGAAACAGAATCATTTTTGGGAGCCGTAGGCGTATGTATCTTCAATTACCTTGTGGTGAATTTTTTGACAGGTAATTCTAAACACGTTGCACTGATATTTTTCTTGTATTTAATGTATATTTGTAGCAGAAGATTAAGAAAGTTAGATGCTCAGTCTGTATGTGCGGGTGAATGTGTTCCTTTCCTAGCCACACAAAAATTGAATGTTCCTTACTTAATGACACACAATTGAACGTGTTTCTTTCTTAGAGACACGAACTTGAATGTGTTTCTTTCCTAACGACATACAATTGAATGCGTTTCTTTAGTTAATGACACAAAATTGAAAATGTTCATTTCTTAACGGCACAAAATTGAATAACCCATTCGGGGTCAAGACGCTGAGCAACGCAGGAGCTGCAGTGGTCAGCTACCCATAGCTGATTGCTAGCGTCAGGGCCAGCGAACCATAGCTGCCAAGACCCTTCTACACCTCCACGCGGTGATCCTGGATAACAGGCTGCAGCAGGGCAGACTGGCAAAGGAGAAGGGATCGGAGAGGGAATGCTAACCCGGTACTCAAAAAATGCTTGCTGAAGTCGGATGTGTTGGACAGAAAGGTGCAAATACCGCAGCCAAGCTGTAAACTACAACACAATTCATTCCGTTCTCTGGACTACATTCTGCTACTTACCCTTCCATGGTTTGGTAGTGGGAGATTGAGAACGAACGAAGAAGAAGAAGAAGAAGAAGAAGAATAGCCCATTCTTAGCCACACAAATAGAATGCCCCTTTCTTAGCCACACAAAATTGAATTGTCCTTTCTTTACGACACAAAATGTAATGTCCCTTCCTTAGTCACACAAAATTGGATGTTCCTTTCTTAGCCACACATAATTGAATGTGTTTCTTTCTTAACGGCACAAGATTGAATGTTCCTTTATTAGCGACAAGAAATTGAATGTTCCTTTCTTAGAGACACAAAATTGAATGTTCCTTTCTTAACGACACAAAATTGAATAGCCCTTTCTTAACGACACAAAATTAAATAGCCCTTTCTTAGCAACATAAAAATTGAATAGCGCTTCCTTTGTGACACAAAATTAAATATATGTTCATTTATTAGCGACACAAAATCCATTGCGTTTTTTTATGCGACACAAAATTGAATGTGTTTCTTTCTTAGCCACACAAAATTGAATGTGTTTCTTTCTTAGCCACACAATATTCAATACGTTTTTTTCTTAGCGACACAAAATTGAATGTGTTTCTTACTTAGCCACACAAAATTGAATGTGTTTCTTTCTTAGCCAAACAAAATTGAATGTGTTTCTTTCTTAGCCACACAAAATTTAATGTGTTTCTTCTTTCATAGCGACACAAAATTGAATGTATTTCTTTCTTAACGAAACAAAATTGAATGTTCCTTTCTTAAAGACCCAAAATTCGACATTCATTTATTAGCGACACAATATTCAATACGTTTTTTTCTTAGCGACACAAAATTGAATGTGTTTCTTACTTAGCCACACAATATTGAATGTGTTTCTTTCTTAGCCACACAAAATTGAATGTTCCTTTCATAACGGCACAAAATTGAATGATCCTTTTTTAAACGACACAAAATTGAATGATCCTTTTTTAACGACACCAAATTGAATGTCCCCTTCTTAACCACACACATTTGAATGGGCAGCTTTCTTAGGCACACAAAATTGAATTGTTTCCCTGCTTAGCCTCATAACTGAATGTGTTCCTTTTTTAGTCGCACATTTATTTATTTCTGACCACAGTGTCACTCATGTTTGGGGCATTGCAAACGTAAAATGTTGAAGTTGATTAACGATCATCTCTTATATGAAGACACTGCAATCAATAAAACAAGAATGGGCAGATTTTGAAATCATACGCAGGTTCAAAGAGAGCAGCGTCTGAGAGGACGAGGAAGAAGTGTGTTTAACTAGCCTTTTTTTCTAGAACCATCCGTATCTTCACTTTCGCCATTTTCTGTGCGCAACATGTGGGTCTACACGAAGTGCAATGATGTCGATTATTAAAATAACATCTCCAGAAAGACATACGTGATAATCGAAAAAAAGTTCATTGTGAAAATTACATCCCTTTTGCAGCATTGATTTTTCTTGAATTGTTTGTTTCTGCTGGATTAGATCCATGCATTAAATTGTTTGTTTCTGCTAGATTAGATCCATGCATTAAATTGTTTGTTTCTGCTGGAATAGATCCATGCATTAAATTGTTTGTTTCTGCTGGAATAGATCCATGCATTAAATTGTTTGTTTCTGTTGGAATAGAACCATGCATTAAATTGTTTGTTTCTGCTGGAATAGATCCATGCATTAAATTGTTTGTTTCTGCTGGAATAGATCCATGCATTAAATTGTTTGTTTCTGCTGGAATAGATCCATGCATTAAATTGTTTGTCTCTGCTGGAATAGATCCATGCATTAAATTGTTTGTCTCTGCTGGAATAGATCCATGCATTAAATTGTTTGTTTCTGCTTGAATAGATACATGCATTACATTTTTGTTTCTGCTGGATTAGATCCGTGCATTAAATGTCATGTCTTCACTGATGTTAAAACATAATTAAAGACAGGGCGGAATTATTAGAAGTTGCATTATCAACGTGTCAATGACATACACCAAAACTGACAGTAACTAAAGAATGCACGTCAAATCAAAATCCATCCAGTGAAAAACTAAAGATCACATACAATTGTTGTTGGTTCTCGTGGGATTCATTGTAAACATGCAACAAGAAGTCAGAAACCAGAACATTATATTTTATTGAAGTACAACCCAAAATCTTTGAATGAGCCGTGTTTCTTCTTCTCATCTTTATCTCACAAGGGAGTATAGAACGACCACTCCAGGTTGCCTCCTACAGGACAACTGCATTAAAGGACTTTGATTGCCGCTGCAGTAGTGGTTGTTGTAGCAATTTGTTTTATACCATGAGGTCATTAACACATACACAATTCTCTGTAGTGGCTTTTAACAACATACGAGAAGGTGCTTGGGTCCATTCTTCCCTCTCCAGTAAGGGGTTCCGGATCCACTTGAGAGCCATGTGTACTGTGAAATATTGATCAAATGTTCTGTTGGCAGAACAACTCTCACGGGTTTCCTCTTTTCCAATCAAATGCACAAAGATATCTCGCCAAACGTCAAACAAGTGAACCAACACATTTTCAGACACCAAATGTCTGTTGGCAGTGAATGTTGGGAAGTAAGTAATTCGCGCATGTAACTAGGCTGCGTCGTGATGACAGTTCTTGATGACAGTTCGTGATAACAGTTCTTGAACACGGTTAATGGCAGGGTGTCCAGACATCATGAATGGTGGATGAAGTGGAGACAATGTGTTTCAGTCAGGTGTTCAGCGGGAGGCCACATGGACTACTGCTTGAAGTGTGTGGTATTTCCCTGCTCTGATTTCCAGGGATGGCAGTAGAATCGGTCGAGTCTGGACGTTCTAAGAGAGGCACGAACGAAGAAAGAGAAGCGGCACCGATTCAGTGTTGAGGAAATGCAATTGAGTTGTTGTACGTCGGATGGCCTTGATGTTCGTGACTATGCCTTACCAGCGAGCTCTAAGGATACGACGTTGGTTGCGCATGTGAAAGACTTTGAGCTGCTTTTGATCTCTCTGTAAGGCCGTCTCTGAGCGGTGCAGCAGAATTGGAATTGGACTGAATTTCGTGGTGTTTAAATTAATCATTCGTAGAGTGAAATAATTTGAAGATATTTGTCCCATTACTGTACGTTCACTCACTATTCATAACCGTTTTCGTTAGTTTTCTTTTAACTTATGCCATTAAGCGGCGTGTGGAGCTAAAGTCGTCTGTCCTGCGCCAAGTATGTAGCGTCGGACAATGTTAGCCCGTGTCGCAAACACAATTACTCTAATGTCATCTATCACCCACTACGCTACCGCCTATCTCCCCCACATCCCAACGCATTCGAAGTAGACAGAATAACAAAAAGCCACATTCGATACATCTTTAATACAAACGCTATGTAATGGAGTATGTGTTACCGTCCCGGTCTTAAAACCATAAATTATCAACGAGTTACTGTGTCACACGTTAGCCGACGTGCTGTTATACTGTGTGTTTTTGTACCGTCAATAAACTACAGTGACATAGGACTTGGAGCTGTGAATGACACATGTTTACCATTAAGTCATGACGACTTACATGTCGAGAGCATGTTTCAAGCAGCTCATTTCCGACGCTATTGGGTTTCAGTTCATTTCAAAATGGAGCCTGCTTCCAGACGAATTATAGACTTTCCGAAAAAAAACCTTCTTTTTTTTTTGGGGGGGGGGGGGGGAAGAGAGAAAAGGGGGGAGAAGGGGGGAGAGGTGGCGGGGCGGGGGGGGCGGAGTTTTGTTAAAGGTTTTCTTTTCTGGATTCTACTGGCGATAGCACGCGCCATTCAACCTCAGACCATTGTATTTTTAGGTTATATCAGGACGTATTCGTCAGTGCTTCGATGCGTATGTGTATCTGATTGTAATGTGCTGCACTATTTCAGTACAGTAGTTTTTTGCAATTCTTTCTGTTCGTGCAGAAGTACCGAGAAAAATCCTAGAAATACCTTATCAAACAGATATCGAAGTGATTTTGAACTAGGTATTTTGAGATTGATTATTCTTGACTGAGTCGAACAAATTTAACCGATAAAAATGTATGTATCTTTTAAAATAGACTCGTTATAGCGAGGTGAGATCAGTTCACGTCTGTAAATTCATGAATTCGAGGAAAAGGGGAGTGGAACAGGATATGGGTGGTTGGAGCTACGAGGCGTGTTCAAATGAAACCGAACCGAACTGCACCAAGTAAACTTCCGACGATGCGCACGATGACGTTGCTTCGGGTGTAAACAGCACTTACCAAACCGTCAAGTTTGCAAAATTTCATTATCCTCCGACTCCTAGTTTCCTCAGCAGACCGTTGAAAATATGGCCGGGGTGATACGGAATCTGTCCAGAATTGATTAGCGAGCGGTGATTCTGTTTCTAACAGCTGAAGGATATCGACCAGTTGACAGTCAACGCAGAATGCAAGCAGTGTATGGTGACAAAAATGTGTCGAAGACAACAGTGAAGAACTGGACAACGATGTTTAAAGAAAGACATGAGTTAACGAAAGATGTTTGAGACCAGGTCAGGCACATATATTTGCGTCAGAAAATGCCATCAAATTTAATTCGGGTGGACCGTCGCCGATGTTTACGTTCGCTAGCAGAAGAATTCTTTGAGACGCTAGGGACAGTTTAAATGGTGGTTAGCAAGAAACAGAAGTATCAGAAGGTGTGTTTACAATGGGTGCCTCGGTTGCTTACCAACCACCATAAGGAAGAACGCATGGGATGGAGTTTGGAGCACTTGCTGCGATACGAAGCGGAGAATGATTCATTTCTTTATCGCATAGTGGCAGGTGATGAACTGTGATGTCCCTACTTTGAGCTAAGCAGCAAAACTGTTACGGATGATCTTTCGTTAAGTCACGTCCTTCTTTAAACATCGTTGTCAAGTTCTTCAATGTTATCTTCGACACACTTGTGTCACCATACACTGCCTTCATTCTGCGATGAATATCAACTGGTCAACAGCTTTCATCTGTTAGAAACCGAATATTTGCTTGCTGATCAACTTTGGACGGATTCCGTATCATCCACACCTTGTTTTCAGCGGTCTGCTGAGGAAACTATGAGTTGGAGGATAATGAAATTTTGCAAACTTGACGGTTGGTATGTGCAGTTTACTCCAGAAATAACGTCATCATGCGCATCGTACGTTTCATTTGAACACGCCTCGAATTCTTCTTTTTTTTTCTGTTCATTTTTTCGCCCTCAATTCTAGCCAAAAAAGCTACAGGTGAAATGTGATTTCCTTGCCAAATGCGTTTGCATGTGTGTTTGTGTGTGCGTGTGTGTGTGTGTGTGTGCGTGTGTGTAACTGAGAGAGAGAGAGAGAGAGAGAGAGAGAGAGAGAGAGAGATTGTTTGTTTGTCTGTGTGTGTGAGTTTGAGGAGGGGTGATGGGATGTGACGTCAAACCGTGACCAACCATGTAAAAATGAAGATCATGTAAAACAGATGGAGTACAAGCCAACCTGCTAGGCTTATATGTAGTTCACAATTGGTTTTTGAGTTTCTCAGTTGTCATGTCCCCCTTACCCGTATGCCATACATCCTCAAATATGAAACCACAAGACCTACAAATGGTCATAAACGTTATTATTACCTTTCAAATATTTATCAATGTATATTAATACAAATAGTTTTGTAGCACTATTTGTGTTGTGGTACTTGCGTCTTGTGGGTTAGCGAGGTCTGGGTGGACGTCCCGCTCGTTAAAGGAAAGTGAAGCGTCTGATATAGCCGGTCCTTTCCAGGTGTAGAGAAAGCAGCTGGGTTCACTGTTCGGCTTGCCGTTAAGGAGTTTCAATGCCAATGGCTTCTCCTACATGATTGTGTCCTCAGCAGCACCTCCATGATGGGCCCCCTGTTTCTTACATAACCTGCTGTGGGGCGCGACCGAGTACCGGGCTGTATAACTGGGCGGGCAGATTACGCTCATTAGCCTTGATTAGCAGCCAATCTAAGAGAAGGTAAACTCTGACTCTAAGCCCGGGAAGACGAAGCTAGTTAGCATGTTCAGGCAATTCGCCTAGGATAGGAGGAACTCTAATTATGAACTCACAAGTCCCAGGGAGTGCTGGCTAGTCTTGGGAAGATTAGAGTAACTAGCATGTGCAGGCAACGACTCCGCTGCCTTGTGGAAACCTCGGGAGATGGTAGGGCAACGGGAGTAAACCAAGACAGAAAATCCGGAATGGTAGCACATAAGGCGGATGGTTTCAAAATTGAGAACTCATTCCGGCAGCTCCTGCAGTTTAGCTGGTGCCAAATTGTCATGCTTTGCATTCCTTTGGATTACACAACCAGGCCGAGAGGGGCATCTTGCAGTTTGGGCAGCCCAGGGTCTCCATATTCAGCGTCCAGGCTTCCACCCCGATTGGCTACTCACAGGGTGCCGCGCACATGGTATTTAAAGACTGAGACACCTTCGAATGAATGATTTGCGTCTTAATTCGCCCCAAACAAAAGAAATATATATATTTAGCACGGGATTTGAGGTAGTGATGTCACAGAATAGTACACTTTTTAACTGGGGGTGTCAAATATTCTGCGTGAATAGACCGGAATATCATCTACCCTTATTCCTGCCGTTTTTACAAGGAGTTTCTGGGATCTGTCAACCTTGGTCCATGATAATGAGAGTAGCATCGAGTTTCTGGGATCTGTCAACCTTGGTCCATGATGAGGAGAGTAGCATCCAGTTTCTGGAATCTGTCAACGCTGGTCTATGATAAGGAGAGTAGCATCGAGTTTCTGGGATCTGTCAATATTGGTCCATGATAAGGAGAGTAGCATTGAGTTTCTGGGATCTGTCAACCTTGATCCATGATAAGGAGAGTAGCATCTAGTTTCTACAGCAGCATGGCATTAACCGTTCTGTGAGACGATGCGATAACAACCATGGTATAGTGTTGTCCTTGACTGAACCACAAGATAGATGGAGACGTCAGCAGGCACATTGTCGGCAGGACATAACTGTGAGGCAAGGTACTTGGCTACACGTTCGCGCATATCCTACAGGTAATCATTATGTTTGTACACTGCTGGTCTCAAGAGCTGACAAGCATCCATTTTTGCAAGTTTAGCCTAATCCTAAAAACTGGTCGCAACACTTATATATTTATCTAGGTCTTTACTTATTTATTTAAAACAAAATGAAATCGACCTGTCCTCCCTTAGTCCACGAAGAGTTATCTTCATTCCGGACGGCAATTGTTGCCATGTGACCCACCTTTACTATTACCTCCCCTTAGCTCGAAATGAAATGAACCGTGCCGGTCAGATACGAACGACGGATACCCAGGTAACTCTGTTTGGGGTGAATAAAGACGCAAGTCCCTGGTCCCTGTGTTTTTATTGTCTATTTAGTGCAGCCAGCTCTATATTTTTTCTTTGAATGGTTCTGGCTGTTGGTATATCAATGCTCTGCCCACTACGCCTCCTCAACCACATTCTAAAATGCATTGTTAAACATTGTGACTAGTCCATTTGAATTAACGATTGCTTCCCCCCCCCCCAATCTCTCACTTCTCCCGCACCCCCTGTCCCCATCCCCCATCCCCCACCCGACTCCTCTCACTACTCTCACCCCCTCTCTCCTTTCTCCTCCCTTACTCCCACTACATTCACTTCCCCACCCCGCTCTCTGCCTCTAACCCCTCTCTCACTCCAAATCCATTACCTTCTCCTCTCACCTCCCCCAGCCCCTCTCTCCCTCCCCATCCCCTACCGCTACTACTCTCACTTCTAACCTCTCCATCCCCCACCCCCAACTCTTCTCGCCAACTTCGGGAAAAGGTAGAATAACACAATCAACTAACTTCGTGAAAAGGTAGAATAACACAATCAACTAACTTCGTGAAAAGGTAGAATAACACAACCAACTTCGTGAAAAGGTAGAATAACACAACCAACTTCGTGGAAAGGTAGAATAACACAATCAGCTAACTTTGTGAAAAGGTAGAATAACACAATCAACTAACTTCGTGAAAAGGTAGAATAACACAATCAGCTAATTTCGTGAAAAGGTAGAATAACACAATCAACTAACTTCTTGAAAAGGTAGAATAACACAATCAGCTAACTTCGTGAAAAGGTAGAATAACACAATCAGCTAAGTTCGTGAAAAGGTAGAATAACACAATCATCAAACTTTGTGAAAAGGTAGAATAACACAATCAGCTAACTTCGTGAAAAGGTAGAATAACACAATCATCAAACTTTGTGAAAAGGTAGAATAACACAATCAACAAACTTCGTGAAAAGGTAGAATAACACAATCAACAAACTTCGTGAAAAGGTAGAATAACACAACGCACCAATTAATTCTTGGAGTGCATTGCCGCAGGATGTGGGGGGGGGGGGGGGGGGGGAGGAGGAGGGAAGAGTCAGTTAGCGCATTCAAAAGTAGATTGGATGCTCTCAGCATTTTCAGTATCAGTGGAGTGGAATAAACTGGCTGTATACAAACTCGGTAGAGCCTTCTAAACCACAATATTGAAATTATGTTAATTTAAGTTAAGTTAAATAGCAATATATAACGAAGCATCAGTCACATACACATTCAGATAGCAGAAGGTTGTTTACATCGTGTTAGAACACTTGCTAAATAGATATCTCCTTGACCCTCAGTAAACATAAAAAAAATTATGCGTTTGAGGAAGATGGAAAGACCGTTTGAAGAACACACCAGAGATCTCCGATCGTTCGTTCGTATGTTAATTCCATCTCGTTATGTTGTTGTATCCTTTGTTTGGAGAAGACACTATTCTTTCAACCACGTGTGAGTCATGCAAACATATTTTGCGTTAAGCTCTAACTCTTTATCATCGCTCTATGCAGAGCTGTAGTCCAAGTCAACAAACAAAGATTATAAACCAAGAAACTACTCTTTCCTTGCATTATTAAAAATGTGATTGTTTGGAGGAGATAACTGCGAAAATGAAATGAATCTTTTAATCATTATGGTTATGACTCTTTGTGAATATATCCTGAACTAACAGTCTGAGTATACATCGCCTTAATATTGGTTGCCTAGACATTTACATGATGAATGCATTGGCCATGTAAACTTAGAGCAGGGATCTCAAAATCTGGTATGGCGACACAGTGTTTTACCGCCCGCGACTGAGTTTTTCACCGCTAGCGACGTCATTGAAGTTATATCGTGTGATAAGGAATAATGAAGCTTAATTAACGCTGGATATCCTATTCTATATTAGTGGTACTGTACAATTTTTCTAAGACATAAATTTTGTCTAGCTAGAGAGAAGACACCTTAAACGTAAATTACGTTAAAAAACATTAAATGTACAATTAAGATTTAAGAAAGTAAAAGAAATGTTATTTAAAAAACTAAATTCACTTCAGAAAGTGTCCATGGCTAAGAATAAATGTCAAAGATTATTTAAATATTAATGTCGAACATTTTAATCTATCATCTTCTGCAAATCCAAGCCCACGTAATTCACGAAACAGTGATGAAGATTCCACCGATTTCTGAACCCAGTCTGGCCCCTCTCCAAGTACCTTTCCGATTTGGAAGACCCTGTCAGAATTTATACTCTTACCGGCATACCTTCCGGGATCGTTGGTTCTCACAAGCTCTCCAACTTCGGCACTGCAAGGTCAAAGGCTCTCCATGTGGAGAGACCCCATGTAGCGTAGAAGACTTCTAACAGGCTAACTCCCTTAAACTCAATAGTTACCCCTGAATTACTTCCCTCAAAGTTTGTTTCCTAGAATTAACAATCTAAATATGCAACACAGACAACTACTTCAGAATATAAAGTAATGCATGATTTTACAACATAAAATTGTGAAATGCCTGCACAAATACAATACGGCTATCATTACCAATCGCTGTACGAACATTACTCAGAGACAGTATCATTTTAGGAATGGTTTGATTAACTTAGTTTGTTTATACTGGTTCAGAAGACTTTGTAGAGTCTGTGGACAACCAGTGTCTTGCATTTATTGCTTATCTCTCCATGAGGTCGTAGGGGCATTATTCAGTGTGAGTTCATTCCTATTCTGTTTCTGGTTTCTTTTTCACTGCTGCTTTCTTCCGTTATTCTTTTATTGTTATCTGCGTACATGGTTTCTTGTCACCTTTCAAAAGTATCATAGTCCTTGTTTTCTTTATGTTTATGTCTAATCCAAATTCTTGACTATTTTATATATTGTTGTCACAAGCTCCGGTAATTCTTACTCATTTTTTGCACTAAAAACCATATTATCCGCATGTCTAAGATTATTCATTGTCCCTACTCCAATGACAAGCCCTGGCATCGCTCCACTACTACAATGACAAGCCCTGGCATCGCTCCACTACTACAATGACAAGCCATGGCATCCCTCAACTACTACAATGACAAGCCCTGGCATCGCTCCACTACTACAATGACAAGCCCTGGCATCCCTCAACTACTACAATGACAAGCCATGACATCCCTCAACTACTACAATGACAAGCCCTGGCATCGCTCCACTACTACAATGACAAGCCCTGGCATCGCTCCACTACTTCAGTGACAATCCCTGGCATCCCCTCTACCTGTTGGAATATTTGTTATGTGCAGATATTAACAAGACAAGGGAATAATCCACATCCCTGCCTCGCTCATCTTTTTGCATTTATACTTGGAGAGGATAACTTTCCTGATTTTACTGTAGAAATGTGTTCCCGCTACAGATTACTGAGCAGTCATGACTTTACCATTTGGACCTATTTCTTTGAGACATTTAGTTAATTTCCCATGTTGGATTCTGCCAAAATTTTTGGTAGTCTATAAAACAAATATAAATGTCATTATGTATTTATATATATTTCTCTATCACAGTTCTCAAACAGAAATTTGCTTCCCTTGTTCCATAGAACTTTCGATACCAAATTTGTACTTCCAAAACTTCCCTCTTTATTTTTCGACTTATTCTTTCTTGTATGATCTTCAGTAGTATTTCAATTGTATGGCTAATCACCCTGATTGTTCTAAAGTTTGATCATTCTGTTGCAAGAGGATATTTTAGGTATTGCTATAAATGTAGATGAACAAACTAACTATCTAAATGGAAAAACACAATACATCTCTGTGGACACAAGTGGAAGTCGTTGACTTGTATGAATTCCAGCAAAATACATGGTCTGAGGGCATCCATAATGGACTAAGGCACGAGAGCAAGATCAGACCCGCGGCCTTTTAGGAGCCATCGTTGCTGTTCCGAGTGTATCGTTTGTCCCCCAATAAGACTAGGCACCCTATGTCCCTTACTTTGAAATCCATTATAAAACATATGGGCTACAAGCTGTGAACCTCAATATAGACAATTCACGTTGATTACAATGTTTACTAACGTATCCAGAACTAGCACGCGCCAGACACACACACACACACACAGACACATACACACACACAGACACACACACACACACAATCGATTTTTACTAAGATCTCAGTTACTGTCAGTATGCCAATAATGTGTGAATGACTATCATGTGTAAGATTAGCGTAGTGGCAGAGTACTTTAACAGCTTCATTCCCCAGTAGTAGTGTAACTACTATGGGACAAACCTTTACTGAAGTACCTAACAACTGCATTAATCGACAGTAGTGTAACTTCTATGAGACAAACCTTCAATGAAATCTCTAATAAAATCATTCTCGATAAAAGTGTAACTTCTATGGGACAAACCTTTAATGAAGTCTCTAATAACTTCATTAACCGACAGTAGTGTAACTACTATGAGACAAACCTTCAATGAAATCTCTAATAACTTCATTAACCGACAGTAGTGTAACTACTATGAGACAAACCTTCAATGAAGTCTCTAATAACTTCATTAACCGACAGTAGTGTAACTACTATGAGACAAACCTTTAATTAAGTCTCTGATAACTGAATTAACTGACAGTAGTGTAACTTCTATGAGACAAACCTTCAATGAAGTCTCTAATAACTTCATTAACCGACAGTAGTGTAACTACTATGAGGCAAACCTTTACAATTACCTTTTTTATCTAGTTTACGTGTCCCTACAGTAAACTCAATCGTCAACTTTCATAACTTCTAATTTATGAGCAGCATGTCCGCTACACAAATCCCATGATAATACCGACCTGAATCAGAGACAATACTACTTTAAGCACAATGTCCTCCAAAATTCCATTATTGGTCGGAGGGCAGTTCACACTGCTGTTGGTGTCAGATCACTTGGGAGTTACAATCAGATCACTTGGGAGTTACAATCAGATCACTTGGGAGTTACAATCAGATCACTTGGGAGTCACAATCAGATCACTTGGGAGTTACAATCAGATCACTTGGGAGTTACAATCAGATCACTTGGGAGTTACAACCAGATCACTTGGGAGTTACAATCAGATCACTTGGGAGTTACAATCAGATCACTTGGGAGTTACAATCAGATCACTTGGGAATTATAACCAGATCACTTGGGAGTTACAATCAGATCACTTGGGAGTTACAATCAGATCACTTGGGAGTTACAATCAGATCACTTGGGAGTTACAATCAGATCACTTGGGAGTTACAATCAGATCACTTGGGAGTTACAATCAGATCACTTGGGAGTTACAATCAGATCACTTGGGAGTTACAATCAGATCACTTGGGAGTTACAATCAGATCACTTGGGAGTTACAATCTTCTACCAGTTAAACCTATCGATCTCTTTCAATCCGTCAAAGAATTTTCTATACCGTTATTGTTGTTTCTTTTGCTGCAATTGCAAAATGGCTAAAAATACGTAAACGAGTTACTTGGTCTTGATATCTTTAAACTTCATAAAAGACCTTGAGTGGCGAACAGTTAGATGGCTTATTTCTTGACGTGAACGGTCTGGTTTGCTTCCCTGTCTTGAGTAGCTTTAGTCTTCATCACCATCACCATATGCGTCTCAGTCTCTGCAGACCATGCACGTGGGACCCTATGAGTTTTATCCATCCCTATCTATGTGTTCTCGACTTACAGTTAGAGTAGGCACGACAGCGAGGAAGGGAAATGTTACCCCAACGTCATTAACAAATCTGAGCCATAGAACAATCACGTATATTACTCTTTATCACTGACAGCAGTATCTACTAGACATGTAGCTAGTCCACTAGAAAGCAAAAGCATAGAATAATCAAGTGCCTAACACTTTATTCCGACGTCAGTGTTTGTAGTGGGCTATCGTTTTTAAACAAGTCGCTGAAACAAGATGGCAGCTATTAGTGTTGCTATCTTTCCAAGAAAATCATCCAAGTCTTCTGAGTGCCAACATTTCAAAGACCTCAATACGCTTCTCCATTTTCCTTTTCAGGGTCCAGGTTTCTACTCTACACAATAAAACTGAAAGAGACTCTTTACAACGGCGTGGAGAGAAAGCCGTGCACCAGACGACTGGCAGCAAGCTACAATCTTGCCGATGTGGAAGAAAAAGGACGAGAAAAGAAACTGTGACACGTACAGGGGCATATCGCTACTTAGTCATACGAAGATCCTAAAACAGAGAATAAGTCCTTTTGTTGAACTTCAGTTGTATCGAGATCAATTTGGATTGCATCTGGAGATGGGCCGCACTGAGGCCTTATTCACCTTAAGGCAATTAAGCGAAAGATCAATATAATATAACGGACATCTTTACATTGCTTTGATTGATCCAGTAAAAGCGTTTGATAAGGTAGACATGATTAAGCTGTTGACGATATTGGAAGATGATGAAGGCCAACTACTTAATCATGTCAAAACACTGTATCATGCGAGTATAAACGTCGTCAGAGCGATTGTTAGTGCCACTGATGCCTTTGAATGCCTTAACGGTGTGTGACATGGGCGTGTGCTTTCCCCTCTAGTGTTTAACATCCACATTGACAAAATCAGAGACCATTCGAATTGAAAAGTTAGAAGTAGAACCGAACTCAATTCATGAATTACTCTTTGCTGATAATCAGTGTCTAATGTACGACGATGACAATAAACTTAAAAATCACAGGAACGCGCTTGCGACGACCTGTACTAAATACAATATGCGATTTAAAGAAAAGAAGAAACCAGAAACTTTGAGGATCAGTATAACACCTCAGCCACCCAACATAAGTGTAAATGATATTGCTTTTCAACAAGGTCCATGAGTTCAGGTATTATGGGCTGTATGTTGTTGGCAGACGGTATACTCGAAATGTAAATCGAGACTAGGTGTCAGAAAGAATCTGTGGTGAATTTTCAGCTGTCACCACTACATAGGCACACGAGTATTAGGTTGGCAACAAAGCAATGGCTGATAAACATTATATGTATGCCGACTCTGTGCTACCAGTGTCAAAGATGGCCTCTGCCTGTGGCGTCTGAGAGAAAAATGTTGACGCGTGAAATGAAGTGCTATAGAAAACTCCTAAATGTTACATATAAGGATCGTGTCACGAACGTAGACATCCGTCAGAGAGTTGAAGACGCTATTGGTTTTTTTGAAGATCTGTTCACAACTATCAAAAGACGAAATATGGCCTGGTGCGGGCACGTCGCGAGGTCCAACGGAATTCCCAACTCGATACTCTTTGGATCCGTACCGGGACAGAAAAGGCGAGGACGTCCAAGGAAGAGATGGGTGGACAACATCGCTGAGTGGTCAGGCCTTCGTCACGATGAGATACGTCAGGCGGCGACAGACAGAGAGAGCTGGCGTGGGATTTTTATGTCTTCATGTGTGCCCCAACGACCTGATGGGTTACGGAACGGGATGAACTGAAATGAAGTGTTTGAGGAAGGTCGTCAGTGTCACCAGAACAGACAGAATGCGAAACGACGACATTCAAAGTATGGCCGACACTGTATCTTATACAGATTTCATTTCCGTCCACAAAATATGCTGGAACATCATATCATGAGAATACACCCTCATCAAGTTCCACTGATGACTTCCAACGCTTGTAGATTCGGTTATAGGGTAAGCACGCGAAGCAGGTAGATACATCAGAGCGATTGTGGAAAGGCAGTGGCTCATATTGACCGACACAATACACTTGGCGCAGGACAGATGACTTGAGCTCCCCACGTCACTCAACCGCATAAGTTGAAAGAAAAAGAACTACACAGAACGGAGGGGCAGGAGCATTCCTGAACCTACCAAATGGCAGACAAATAACACTGTCATTCGCTACTGGTAAGTACACAAGCAATTTCAGAGCGGAGGCAGAGGCACTGAGGGCGGCAGTGGAAGAAATGGTGACTCACAGTGAAAATGAAAGCCATATAGTCCTGCTTACAGATGCTCTCGCCGTAGTCACAGCGCTTAAAAGCCAGAAAAATACTGAGCTTAATGACTTAAGAGCAGCACTCTGCAAACTGTGCCAGCAGTCCGCACCAAAAAGGGTAGTGGTACAGTGGGTCCCATCACACTGCAACATCCAAGGCAACGAGGAGGCAGACAGACTGGCAAAAGAAGGTGCAAGACTACCACAAACAGATACTAGTATGACGTACGAAGAGTCAAAACGGCTTATCAAAGCCAGATACAGGACCAAATGGGAAACCGAACATACTGGTTACACCAAAAACGATGCCTATTACCAGTTGAACCGAAGAGAGCAGGTCGTCGTCTTCAGACTTCGCACTGGCCACAATAGACTGAGGTACCACCTATTCAACAAATTGAAGATAGGTGGTACCGACGAATGCCCGTACGGTACTGGTAAAATGACCGCTGAACATATGCTGCAGAACTGCCCGACATACGAGGATCAGAGAGAGCAGATGTGGCCATCACCAGTGGAACTGCAAGACAAGCTCTATGGCAGTGGCGACAGCCTCAGGATGACCGCCGCTTTTTTCGAAAAAATAATGGTTACTGTCTGACTGCGTACGCAGAAGAAGAAAGAAGAAGAAAGAAAAAGAAAACTAAATGAAACGTTGAGGAGCGGCTGGTCAAGCGGATTGTACCTCAATTTCTGTCTGTTTGTCTGTCTCTCTCTCTCTCTCTCTCTTTCATTCTCTCTATCTCTCTCTCTCTCTAAATCTTTCTCTTTCTCTCTCTTTCGTCAATACCTGTGTTAGCCTATTGCGTTAGGTATTTTCGATGTATTGATCTGCGATCCTATCAAATGTGAAGGTTGGTTTCTCACATTAGAGTGTAAAGCTGTCAATAAATCAATAAGTTATATTGTAGCATGTCGGACGCTAAAGAGATGAGCAGGAGACGTCAGCTTGAAATGTGCATCATTATCAACTGTCATGACTTTAATGATCAATTAATTCCATAACTATCTGTCTTTTTAGTACCTGAGAGGATTACTAACGTCCCATTACTTTCATCACTTGAGATGTACTTTGTTTTCCAATCCAGTATGCAATGCCATCCTATACAAGTACTCATCCGGTTTGTCAACCATCCTATAGAAGCTGACTGTTAAAACAAAAACACTTGTTTACCAGACCTGTGTCATCAGCACGCTTCTTTATGGCAGTGAGACTGGTCTACCTACATGCACCAGGACAGGCGGCTGAATAGCTATCACATGAGGTGCATGTACAGAATCCTGGGCGTTGGGTGGCAAGACAAGATCACCAACGCAGCGGAGAGGTGTTAGAGAGAACAGGCACTGTCACAATCTTTTCCATGCATAGTCGAAGGCTTCGATGGTTGGGACACACTCGTTAGATGGATGATGGCAGAATACCAAAATATATTCTCTATGGGGAATTACAGTTGGGGGAAAGGTATCGGGGCCGGCCACTACTTCAGTACAAGGATGTATGCAAGCGGGAAATAAATGATGCAGGCATCGATTTGGAATCATGGGAACAATACATCACTGATTGTATTACATGAAGGGGCAGGATTAAGCATGGAATACAAACAAAAGAAATAATGATTGCTGATAGGCAAAAGACTCAGAGTTTGAGACGTTACGCCACACCATGCGATGCCGCAAACGGTCCTGACTGCCCTTGTCCACACTGTGGAACACGCTTTTCTTCCTGGATTGGTCTTACGAGTCATATTCGTTACCAGTCATGGACTGTAGTTGCATACATTTTTTTTTCAAAAGACAATTACTATCTTCTGACAAGACGGAAAGAGCTAATGTTGATGATGATTATGTTAGGTCAAGTAAAACAGACAAGATATCGCAATGGTTAGTGCACTGGTTTCGGAGCGGTCGAGTTTCGGTCCCCAGTTAGTGCGGGGCTCTCCAATTTGAAAACATGCTCACAGGTTCACCCCACCTCAAAAACTGGGTACCAGAATAATCTAGGATAGTGAAAGAATCCCGCGTGATTTTGACCACATCACCCCTAGTGTGCCGTTGGTCAAGAAAAATATGGACTTAACAACATATGCCTAATATGCCACTGGAGATCGGTACTTTATGGGTCAAGTACAGCTGGAGAATAAAAGATGGACAACTGTACAAGCAAACAAATGTAAGACCACAGTTAATGCACGCAGTTCAAAACGCATCCATATTGGTCTGCATGTCTAGTTCGCATTACGTGTTTATGGCGCAGTCATATGCAAACAGGAAATCTCAGATCCTTGCTTCTTTACCCTTTGTGAGACACCATAGTCGCCCTAGTTTCAGCATCTGCCGATCCTTCCTGTGTCTGATATGCACGCCAGTGTCACAGCCAATGTAGCACCAGAAAGCGTTGCAGGAAAAACCATGCTTAGAGATTTGGAATCTAGGAAGACTGCAGTACACGAGTCAACACACCATCATGAAACTGGTGAACATCTGTGATGAATTGTCTGGGACAACAGAATTGTGCCATGATATTCCAAGTCCGTCCATGTTGACGGTGTCAAGGCCCTTAGTCGGGTCAACAAACGTCGTGTACAAATCATTATGCTGTTCCTGACATTTCTCTTGGTTTTGACGAGATGCAAATATCATGTCGACCACCCCACCACGAGCTATGAATCCCCATTGACTCTCTAGGAGTAACTTCTACTCGAGATGAGATGGTGATAGGTCGAGAGAGACTAATTATCATTATAATTTTGCCAGCGTTAGACAAGAGGAAGTTTCCCCTGTGGTTATCACAAGATTGACAACTCTTCTTGTGTGTGCGTATACGTTTGGGCAGTTGTGTTATCTTTCAGTTTCTGCGACACTCGACCTGCATAGCAAAAAGATCGACAGAGGTTTATTCGCTTGTGTCGCAGTACAGGGCCTCCAGATTTGTTAACCTCTTCAGGAAGATGGACATTTTGTGACAGCGTAAGACGTATAGAGTTGCGTAGTGCTTATCCTATAAAAGATATCCTAGTGACTCGGACCAAAATAAGATATGTGGCAGAGTCTAGATTTAGCTGAGCAGTTTACCTATCTAAAGAGTTACAACATGTATCCAAAACACGACACGATGTCACACAAGCAAACGCAGTAAACCTTATTCTGAATGGAAATATAACATTATCATTTATTAAACTAAATAATCATCAACTATATATTTTGAACTACAATCGAAGGTTTTAAGCACTAACTTTGATCATTCCTCCAAGGACATAATACCCAGGCTCTTGCTGCTCCATTTCCCATATATGCACACTCAACACACAATCATAAACTCGTCCTCACGATCGGATTACGTACTCAGTCGTTATGTGCATTCACATATAATTAGATACAATTGGTTCACGTATGCTCCGGCGATCTGGGCATTCATATGTAATTAGATCACGTCACTTATAGTAGTATTAGGTACTCACTTGTGGTCACATACAGTCGATCTAAGCATACACATATAATCATAACACGCGTCGTTGACAAAGTTGCTTGCACACACATTCAGATCTCGTCCTTATGCTATATGTACATTCCCATACAATCAGACCACTTATAAACAGGCGATCTGTGCATTCCCTATTTACTTAGATCACTACCCGTACAATCGTATGTAATTAGATCACGCATCGCTCACTAGGTGTCCTGCACGTACGACACACATTCAGATATATTACTGTTTAGACGTTATCCAACATAAACACCTGGCGAAAACTCGAGGTGTATGCTGGTCCAGTCACCCTGCAAACTCACTCGCTCTGACTCCTGACAGCCTCTCAGCTTTCTTCCCAGCCAGCCTGTTTGATTTCATCTTTGCAGAGTATTTTATAGTCTCAAGCAACAGCATGGCTGTCCAATGGTCTTCTGTTGGTTGTTTGACTTAGCCATCACTCTAATTTGGAACTACCCTTAACTAATTGTTATTGGATGACTTTCCCCGAATCCCTGTCACTCTAAATGTCGTAACTGGTCGATGCGGCATCTTACTCACAAACCCCCCCCCCCCCCCCTCAACTACGCTAATTCAGAACGCCAGTGTGGTCAGCTAGTAACCCCCCACCACAGCTTCTAATACCCGCCCCCCCCCTTTTTGTACCAGACAAAGTCTTCCACCTAAGCCCCTCGTTTCCTTTGTCGACCTAGTGTCGAGACAGTGATTGACTTTAGCACTCATTCAGGCAACCTTTGTTCCCAGAGTCGCCAGACCAATCTTCTCTTCTCTAAATGTTCATGCTCCAGTTGGAATGGTCACAATTTGACAGATTGCTTTCTCGGCTTCATCTGTACTTGGCGGGATATCAAGCCAGTCGTTAATAGCAACTTGAGGCATTCGCGATTTGGCTAGTTCGTTAATAGTTGATGGACAGTTTCGGATGGCACTGAAGTGCCCAAACCAGAGTTCAAGAGTAAGGACGTCGTCGGCCAGTAGTGCCGTGCCATCATCAGTAAGGAAGGACAGGTGATGAGTGTTAGGACTTACCTACGACCATTGATGCTTTCAGAGCATCATAAAACCGCTTCGAGGTATTTGTATCAACATATCGCTGTATTTCGTCGGCTTTGATGTTGAACCGTGCATCCTGTGCAGCCTTTAGAATTAATCTTAGCTTACCTGGGGAGTGGAAAATCAACTTACAATTAGTAAACAATTCATTCCAGTTAAGTTTCCCTCGTTTGTAGTTTTTCACTTGTTTCGCCCATTCCACTCTTCACTGTACACTGCATATGCATATTCCATTCCAATGCCCTCTATTGTTCGTCATGTTCTACCAGTTTCAGAGAAGCGCATGGTCGAGTGGTTTCGAGGCCTGCCTGCAGACAAGGAGGGTAGCGGTTTAAAACCCCGGTATGGCATATGTTGTTTTTCTTTTGGGAGTGAAATAAACAATCATAGCCAGCACACGACGTGGCGACAGCAATGGCGAAGCGGCCTATAGTCCTCAGCTTTTAAAACCCATCGACTACTCCAGCAATGGGGAAAAGTCGTATTACAGTTTCATCTTTTAACTGCAGCACCATTTTTAGATGATATATATATTTAAAGAACATGTTTTCAATTCATTGTGGAGGACATGTGCCCTTTTTGGATACCATATATGGGAATCACTGTGTCGATTCCAATTTCGTTGGTTGGATTGATATAACACGGAATGTTTCTAACAGAACGACGAGGGCATGATGTGGGGTCTTCATGAGTATATCCAGGAGCACGGGGATGACATAAAGTCAGGTATTGGTGAGTATATCCAGGAGCACGGCGATGACATAAAGTCAGGTATTAATTAGTATATCCAGGAGCACGGCGATGACATAAAGTCAGGTATTGGTGAGTATATCCAGGAGCACGGCGATGACATAAACTCAGGTATTAATGAGTATATCCAGGAGCACGGGGATGACATAAAGTCAGGTATTGGTGAGTATATCCAGGAGCACGGCGCTGACATAAAGTCAGGTATTGGTGAGTAAATCCAGGAGCACGGGGATGACATAGAGTGAATTATTGATGAGTATATTCACATGTCACATATTTTATTGTTACAAATCGCTCCAGCAAGACAAAATTGATGGGAGACAACTGTAAAGGTATGCCGATGAGAACCCTGTTCGAGCAGTCCTTCAAATACATTATGTGCCAAGCCTTCCCCTACCTCATCCTCCCCCCACTCCTTCCGTTCCAACTACAGCCAGGGCCTACAGTCCAGTCACGTGGGTGGTGTACTGTGAGCCCGGCTGTCGTCCTGATGACGGGCGGTCTCGGTCGTGTTTTGGCTTCAGTATCGATTACAAATCACGCTTGGGATTCTCATCACCTGGTGAGTCGAGTAGACCGTGACCTGGATATTCACATTGTACGTTCATAAGTGATTTGTCACTATAGGGTCCAGCACAGATGGAGTTGGCACATCGAGTTCTACTCGTACAAAGTGGTGTTCTTTTGTTCTTAATCTGCGTCTTCCTAGGACATCGCGTAGCAGGTTACATTATTATTGGTTTGTTTTAAGTTGGTGATCGTTTCATATGTGATAGGAAGCTGCTTCAAATCGTGTGTAGAAGACAATAGAAGTAGTTAGTCCAAGAGTAGTTAACAAATGCAAACTATTAGGACTTTTCCTCATTCAAAATTGAGGGACATGAATTTCTCAAATCTCCAACTGTCTTCTTCAGGATTACGAGCTCAGTGCAATAAAGAAAAGATAACAAGAAAACAGCGATGGAAATTTCATTAAAAACTGGATGATCTTGATATTTTATTTGATACAAGTGTCCAACAAACAAGAAACAGGGAAATTGCAGATGGTAACACCATAACCATTCCAGGACAAGCCCCGTGGAGGAATCAATCATCTCTAGGCAATCATACTTTAGACAGGATCAAGTTGGCGTCTGAAAGCGTCCCAAAAAGTTGTTTGTTCTATATGTTCTGTCGGCTTAAACATCAAATTATGCAACATTACTCGGTACATAGATATAATTACTTCAGAATAAGCAACAGCAGGGCAAAATATCAACATTAAAAACACATAGATAATAGTAATAAATGAAACAATTATATTACATGATGACCACATAATGAAGTCCATAGTTTTATCAACACAAATATTATATAATGATCAAATAAAGAATTCTATCGTTTTTGTCAACACCAGTATTTTACATCCTCCTCATCATCTGGTTGATCAGTTCTTAGACTTGTTTTAAGTTTGTCTTTCTTCATTTCAGCATAGATTTGTACTTTAATGTCTCGGAATGTCTGAGATGTAAGAGTGAGTCTTGGTCGCCCCCTTTCCATTTTTCCTTGAATGTTGGCCTCTAGTATTTTCTGTAGAAGACTTTCATGTCTTCTATTGTGGCCCAGACGACTCTATCATCGTTTTTGTATCATTTTAAATATGTCTTTCTGCGCCTTGCTCAGTGATGACATTTAGTTCCTCTTTCTGTCCAACTCACTCTTTCTATTCAACGACAGCAACACATTGTAAACGCTTCCAATTTATGTTCATATTTGTTTTGCTAGAGTCCATGCTTCAGCCTCATATAGTGGATTTGACCATGTATGAGCAGTAACTATTCTTTTCCTCAGCTTGATCCTGATTTTCTTTGAGGAAAGCATCTTCTGTTATGGTTTGTTCTAAATATGTAAACTCGTGTACTTGTTCGATTGTTTTTCTATTGATTAATATATTTATTTGCTTTTGTTTCTTGACTATTACCAAAGTCTTTGTAGTCAATGTTTTTATTTCCATGGCAAACTCTTTAGCTGTGCTATTAATTTTGTCAAGCAGCATTTGCATCATTGCTACTGGTGATCTTTCCACTATTGCTTGATGTTCGGCATATTTCATGGCATTAACTTTCATACGATTGACTGTAACACCCCTGTTACAACTTTGAACAACTATCTCTATCATCTAGAATATGCGTTATAGAGACTCGCTGAAAGCAAGCAAATATGTCGTACCCCACGTCTTATTGCAAATGAATCTGTTAGTTCTTCTTTTGTTGAAGTAAAACACCTCTTAAATTCATACAGGTTCTGGATTAATCTAACGATAACTATTTGTTGCAACATCTAAAACGTTACCTTCAGAGACTCGATCACAGGCATTCTCGTAGCCAATAAAGTAAATATGTAATGGCCGTCCTTAAACAATCTCTTTTTCCTGCAAGAAGCCACAATGATCCGATTGCTTCCCGTGTACCTCTGACCTTGCGAGATCTAAGCAAAATCAGCACCTCCTCTGTCTAGCCATTAATTATCTTCTTAATTATCTTGAAAGAAATGTAGATGCATGTGTTATTAAAAATAATGTATCCTGACCACATAATTAAGAAGTACATAGTTGTATCCACATACATATTAGTTTATCACTACATAATGAAGAAATCCATAATTTTATCAACACAAACATTAATTAAAACTACATATTGAAGAAATCCATAGCTTTATCAATTTTGGAACGTAACTATTCAACAAACAAACAAAAACGTTTAAGCAGTAAAACAGGTTGACCAAACTAAGATTAACAATCAAGTGTGTGGAGCTTGAAAGCTTCTCCCAGGAAGTAAAGATAACCTGTTTAACACAACGTAAAATGAGTGCTACTCTATGGCTCAGAAACATGACAGTTACCTACCGTATCACATATAAACTGCAAACCTTCACTAACTTATGGCAAAATTTGTATCAAACAGTGTGATATCATAACTAAGAAAGTGATAGTAGATAATAACTACAAAAAGTACAACCTAGTGATATAGCAAGACAATCAATAGATTGGAACCGACAAGGAAAGAAAGAATGAGAGACTGAATAAGACGTAGTAAATAACAATAGTAGTGGAAGTAAGGCCAATCTGATTCCAATATGTCAGGAGTGTCCGGAAGCACAACAACTTTCAAGGGAAACAAATAAATAAGCGAAAAATAGAGTTCAGTCACTCCTATGCTAAATATCGATTAAGCATTAAAGCTCGGCTTCTCGACGAGCGCGAACAGCTAACGCTGTTAAGCTTACACTTCCTTTCTAGTTCTAATGTTTACTAGAAAAGCACTCCAGAGTCTCTTAATCTTTTTAAAAACTGTCAAGGTAAATTAACCGAAGATTACGTGAGATTTACTCGTTTGGTCATTGATCATTTTATCCCGATTATTCTATCTATATATCTTCAGTCCACGTGTGTCGTTAGACACCGTAGAGAGATGTGACCTCCTATGTTTCATATTTTTTTGACAGGCGAAAATCCGCTATTTACTTGCCAGGTCAATCCCAGTATCTGTTACCATCCGTTAGGTTGGTAGCCTATGAAATATACGATCGCCTTTTTGGGGGTACTGCTGGTAGTGGAAGCGTAAATTAGAGCAAGGTAGACCTGCAGCCACAAAACCTAAGCCTGATGTTATAGCCACACAGTCCCCTTTTTGCGACCTTTTTTTCTGTGAGGCGAGAATCCCTAGAATAATTTTAGTAGAATTTTAACTTGAATTTTGCGGAACAGAGACTGTTTAGCCTACTCTTTTCTATTTCCAACTGTCAATGAATTGTTAACGTGCGAGCCACTGCACATGGGTGTCTGATCTCACTACTCAGTGATCAGGGGACATTTTTACCGTATGATTCACGTGAAAAAGATCCCAGTCTCAACCGTGATTTGCACCCGCGACCTCCAGCACCCGAGGCAAAATCGTTACCCCTAGAACACTGGGTCTCCGATTATTAACGATCAATATTATTTTTTATGTTTTTAATTTTATTGTGCTGTTTGAGTGTTGTAAACAATAAAACTATATATAATTAATAAGATGAACTATTATATTCAAAATGGTGGGCAACAGCAAAAAACGTGATAACAATGAAGCTTCAGTGAGACAATGTACTGGTTCATACTTTAGTGAGACAATGTACTGGTTCATACTTCATTGAGACAATTTACTGGTTTATACTTCAATGAGACAATGTACTGTTTAATACTTCAATGAGACAATGTACTGTTTAATACTTCAATGAGACAATGTACTGGTTCATACTTCAATGAGACAATGTACTGTTTCCTACTTCAATGGGACAATGTACTGGTTCATACTTCAATGAGACAATGTACTGTTTTATACTTCAATGAGACAATGTACTGTTTCATACTTCAATGAGACAATGTACTGTTTCATACTTCAATGAGACAATGTACTGGTTTATACTTCAATGAGACAATGTACTGTTTCATACTTCAATGAGACAATGTACTGGTTCATACTTCAGTGAGACAATGTACTGGTTCATACTTCTTTGTGGAAATTCGTATGGAAAAGGTATTTGTTTAATATGACTGCAAGCAGGTTCGCGAGTCGTCGGTGTCAGCTACTTACAGACGAACTGAACCTACTATAACATTAATTGGAACCGCTAGAATAAGTTTTGTTCAGAACGTATCGGAGGATTCTGGGAATTAGGACTAGAAACTATGGGCAATTACAGGTAACCATCAGCGGGGGATATAGGTCTTGGAGATGAGATGTTTACGAAAACGTGTAAATGTCACATAGAAAGATCGAGTTTCAATCAAATGAGGAAATACGAGAAATATTAAAACAGCCTTTTGAAAACCTCTTGGCAACTGTCAAAAGACGGAAACTCGCTTGGTACGACCACATATCGAGATCAAACGGTCTTGCAAATACGATCCTCCACGAAAAGGTGCAAGGAGGACAACGAAGAGGTTGTCCCAAAAAGAGATGGTAGGACAACATAAAAGAATGGACCAATCTCCGACCAGAGGAGACACATGCGGCGGCCGCTGACAGAGTGGGATGGCGTGAGAGGTTGGAGTGTCTTCCTGTGTGCCCCAACAACCTCACCGGTTACGGGATGACTTGACTTGACTTGAAATATGTTATTGCTAAAAAACAATTTCCAAAAGATTCGAAACCATTTTCTCACGGAGAATCTGTGAAGGACTGCCTTGAAGCAGTAGCTAAAGATGTGTGTCCAAATACAACTATAGCTTACAAAAGATAAGCTTGTCTTTAATTCTTTTTTTTTTTTAGGAGAGTAGAAGAGCTAGCATTGAATGTTGAGAAGGCATTGATAGTAAAGTTGCTGGCATGCAAATCGTAATCATTTGTTTGAGACTAAGGTATGGATTTAACTGACAAAGCTCAGATGTCTATTTTTATTCGTGGAATCCGCGGCAAATTTAAAGTCTTAGAAAAACTGTTGGCTTTATGTCTATTGAAAGTAAGGAACATACATCACTCCCGATTAGTCTGCAGGGGTCTTTGTGTATTACAAGGACAAGAATAGCACCACTGCCTCACAGAGAGCATGTCGTAAGAGGCGACTAACTGTGACATGGCATAACACCGGCCATGGTTAGGTGGTTGGTTTAGAACAGCATTGATGGCGCCAAACAGACTGCTGGTGTTTAAGTCTATTAAGAGGAGCTCGCACATTGGTTTACCACCCTCCAAAAGCGCTTCCCCCAGCAGAGCGGAGTATTAAGCTGCTCGAGCCTATCCCGCTTAGCAGGAAACCCTTGTCCCAGCTACATCCAGCTCATACCAGAGCTGGGACCTGCACAGGGACATCTACCCCTGTTGAAGTGCACGTCGACCAAGAACTAAGAACACTGCGTACGCTACAAAAACGTCTCTTATTGGATATCATGTCGGTTTGAAAAACTCCCCAGGGTTGCCGTCGTATCGAAACCCGGATGTGTTTGAAACACAAGTGGGATTGGTAGCACTCTAAAAAAAACAAATATTCACTAGCACTTTTATCAGCTAACATTGGAAGATTTACCAAGAAAATGTGTGAGCCAAATCTCTCGGTTTTGAACGTGCCATGAATGCTATCATACCCACTGTGATTTTTTGTGCAAGGAAGAGGTTTGAATTATCGAGAGTTTCAACATTGTCTGAAGACAGAATTCCGATTGTGGTTATGTTGTATACTTATCTGATATGCGCCAGGTTATAACGTTCAACAAAATTCACGAGGAATTTTTAGTTGACAATTGTCATCTAAGAGTTCATGACAAATATAGGCAGCTAATACCAGAGTTTTAAGATTTGAAATGATTGATAGACATAGGCAAGCCAATACCAGAGTTTGACGATTTGAAATGGTTGGCCAACAAACCTTCGTTACGGATAGTTCTTCCCGTGTTAATGACTTAAATTGAAAGGTTTAGTTAAAAGATCAACTAGTGCATGCTCTGGTTATTCACAACAAATCTTTCAGATGAAGCTTCAAGTATTTAAGTGCGAACTACAGGACTAAAATTACCTTTTTGGCAAATAATTTTGAACTTACAGTGTGAAGAAACTGCTGACCAATATGTGGTTACAATATCGTATCTTCAGACCAAGTTTCTTCTTCTTCTTTGTTCGTTCTCAATCCCCCGCTACAAAGCCCTGAAAAAAAGCTTTCCAAGAAGCGTAATGTATTCCAGAGAACAGAATGCGTCGTATCGTGGTTTACAGCTTGACTGCGGTATTTGCACCTTTTGGTCTAACACATCCGGCTTCAGCAGGAATTGTTGAGTGCCGGGTTGCCCTCCCTCTTCGATCCCTTCTCCTTAGCCAGTCTGGTCTGTTGCAGCATGTTATCCAGGATCATCGCATGGAGGTGTAGAATGGTCTTGGTAGCTCTGGTTCGCTGGCCTGACGCTAGCAGTCAACTATGGGTCGCTGACCGCTGCAGTTCATGCGCTGCTCAGCGTCTTGATCCCTAGATTCCATTATTTCCACCCTCACTTAAAAGATACTGAGCTATCCAGTTGTCGGTAAATATACAACATACACATAAATGTAAATCTTCATATATAATAATACGCATATTCTGTTGTATTGCTTTGAAATGTGCTACACAACAAAACCAACACCCAAAAAGGTACAGACTTTCATAAATCGTTTTCTATTTACAATACAGATATTGAAATGGTATAATTCGGTCACTAGAATGCAACTATTGAAACAATCCAGGCATACATTCCTGGAACATGGTGTAAGGCAAAGCCAGAAGTTGGATAGGCACACATTAAGGAAACCAGCTGTTAGCATTACAATGCAGTCTCTGTCCTGGAATACCCTAAAGGAAAAGAAGTAGAAGCAGACCAAAACAAACATGGAAAATAGAGATCGAGACACACATAAAGGAAACAGGTAAGATGTGTACTGAGCTGAAACGGTTGACTCAGGATATGAGAACTTGGTGTGTATTTGTTGAAGACCTATGATCCACGTGGAGCTGAAAGCTTCTGGTTGATTGAGTAGCTTCGCGCAATAACTACCGTAATGGAAATGTGAAATAGTGCGCTTTCATTATAAGTGAAAATATAAATTGGAGCTCCGTTAGTATAATGAAAATGGGAATTGATGCCACGTTATTATAACGAAAATGTGAATCGCTGCTAAGTTATTGTTAGAGAAATGGGAATTGGTTCTTAGTTGTAATGAAAATGTGAATTGAAGATTCCTTTAATTGAATGAAAATGGTTTTACCAACCAAGAACGATTCCTGAGACGCAAACAATACTGGTACCCGCCTGTTGAATAAGCCGCCGCGGTGGCCAAATTTGAAAATGTGATGTAGTAACTGTACATGTCAGCGAAGGTGCACTGACACGCGGATTACAATAATGGAGATAGGAAGACAAAGGTAAGTGATACACATGCTCTAATGAAACACGCTCTAATGTTGTGTGCTAGTGAGAGATCAAACACGATCTAATATTGTGTGCTTTTGAGAGATGAAACACGCTCTAATGTTGTGTGCTTGTGAGAGATCAAACACGCTCTAATGGTGTGGTAAGAGATCAAACACGCTCTAATGGTGTGTGCTTGTGAGAGATCAAACACGCTCTAATGGTGTGTGCTTGTGAGAGATCAAACACGCTCTAATGGTGTGTGCTGGTAAGACATCAAACACGCTCTAATGGTGTGTGCTTGTGAGAGATCAAACACGCTCTAATGGTGTGTGCTGGTAAGACATCAAACACGCTCTAATGGTGTGTGCTTGTGAGAGATCAAACACGCTCTAATGTTGTGTGCTGGTAAGACATCAAACACGATCTAATTTTGTGTGCTGGTGAGAGATCAAACACGATCTAGTTTCCTGATGCACTTCGTATGTTTTCTTCTTCTTCGACGATCTTCATGGAAAGGAGCTGCTGACGCTGTGTTATAATTTGCAACGAGGCTGCGATATCTGCACTTTTGGCCCAACACATTCGATTTCAGCTGGCTCTTGTAGGTACCGGGTTTGTCTTCCCACTGCGATCCCTATTCTTTTAAACAGACTCCACTACTGCTGCTTGTTTTCAGGGACACTGTTTGGAAGCGGAATAGTGTCTTGGTCATCTCTGTTTCGTTAACCATAATGCAATAAGCCGACTATGAGTCGGTGGCTGTCCGCACATTTACTGTACTGCATCTTCGGCTCCACCTGTTGTGTCATTTTGAGATATACAAATGTTGATATTGTTAAATTGTTGATGATTTATCAACTAATAGTGATCGTTTGACAGACAAATGTCAGACTTCATGATTTATCAACAATTAATGACTGTTAGAGACTCAAATGTTTATATCGTTAAATGTTTGTTGACTTACCAATTTTTAGTGAAGGCGAGAAGTACAAAAGTTGATCTTGGTAATTGTTTAACCATGTATCAACTATTAGTGATGGTGAGATATACAAATGTTTATATCATTAAATGTTTCCTGAATTATCAACTTTTAGTAAAGGCGAGAGTTACACATGTTGATGTTGTTACACGCATCGTAATGCATCAACTTTTAGTGACAGTTACTGTAGCAAAAATTGATGTTGTTATAATTCCGCTGTAACATCATCATTGTTTATCTTATTCGTTCCATTAGTAATGTAAGGGAAGCAAAAGATGCTGTCCATCTGCTCCTATTTTGTTCCGCCTCTCTATTTCCGCTCCAACTGAATTGGATGCATCTTCCACCGTTTTTCGTCAAGTGTTTCTTGGCCTCCTAACTCGTCGCTTTCCTTGTGGACTCCTATCCAGAGCATGTCTGGTTATACTGTCTTGTTTCCTTCTGATTGTGTGGGACTTATCTATTCCCACTTTCTCTCCCAAATTTCCTGCTGCACTGGTTGATGTCGTGTTCAGATCTGTGTTGGGCATTACCTATGACCATCTATCTCGATGTATGCGGCGAAGTTTGCATCACTGCGGAGATAGTAAGCATCCATATGGAGAAGTATGCATGCCTGGGGAGACAGAAGATATCCCTGGGGAGAAAGCAGACTACTCTGTGGAGATAGCAGACATCCCCGGGGAGATATCATACATCCATAGGGAGATAGCAGACATCTCTGGGGAGATAGCAGATATCCAGATATCCCTGGGAAGATAGCAGACATCTCTGTGGAGATAGCAGACATCCTTGTGGAGATAGCAGACATCCCTGTGGAATTAGTAAACATCCGTGTGTGGAGATAGCAGATATCTCTGTGGATATAGCAGACATCCCTGTGGAAATAGTAAACATCCGTGTGGAGATAGCAGACATCCATGTGGAAATAGCAGACATCCGTGTGGCGATAGCAGACATCCCTGTGGAAATAGCAGACATCTGTGTGGAGATAGCAGACATCTCTGTAGAGATAGCAGACATCTCTGTGGAAATAGCAAACATCCGTGTGGAGTTAGCAGATATCTCTGTGGAGCTAGCAGACATCTCTGTGGAGATAGCAGACATCTCTGTGGAGATAGCAGACATCCTTGTGGAGATAGCGGACATCCCTGTGAAAATAGCAGACATCCTTATGGGGATAGCAGACATCCGTGTGGAGATATCAGACATCCTTATGGAGATAGCAAACATCCTTATAGGGATACCAAACATCCTTGTGGAGATAGCAAACATCCCTATCTGACCAAAGTTTGAACTTTAAATAGGTCTGAGATTTTGCCTTAGTAGACCGTTTTTCATGTCTTCTCTTCATAGACATCTTTCATAATTATAAATAATTTCTCTGGCTTACCGTATTGTTTCAGTATTTTCCAAATTAATGCACAGTATGTACTTTCCAATGCACTTTCAAAATCTATAAAATTCATATGTGGCTATTCTTCTTCTTTTTTTCGTCCTTTGTACGCTTTCAGGCGACAACTTGAATATATCTAAAGAAAGAAGTGGTTAGCCTGAGACTTTTTGTATCTCTATAGACTTGTCTAGGAATTGCATGGGAGATGGTCACATGTGCTTTCTCTGTTCCTTGTGTTTTGATACTTTTGTAGTAAATGCTCCGCAGTTATTTTGTCTGTGTCGCAGACACATTCGTATGTACGTCCTATACTTAGTTTGTTGAACAGATGGTATCTTAGTCAGTTGTGGCCTGTGCGGAGTCTTTTTCTTCTTCTTCGTTTGTTCTCAATCTCCCGCTACCAAACCCTGAAAGGGAAAGTAGCAGAATGTAGTCCAGAGAACGGAATTCGTTGTGTTGTAGTTCACAGCTTGGCTGCGATATTTGCACCTTTCTGTCCAACACATCCGACTCCAGCAAGCATTTTTTGAGTACCGGGTTAGCATTCCCTCTTCGATCCCTTCTACTTAGCCAATCTGCCCTACTGCAGTCTGTTATCCAGGATCACCGCGTGGAGGTGTAGAAGGGTCTTTGGCAGCTACGGTTCGCTGGCCCTGACGCTAGCAGTCAGCTATGGGTCATTGACCATTGCATCTCATGCGCTGCTCAGCATCTTGATCCCTGTGCGGAGTCTAAAGCTAACTACCTGCTTACCTCTGCTGAGCTGGTAATATGCGTCCTTTGGCTCATGACCTGCGTGTTCTGCTTCCCACTTGTTCCAAATCTGATAAACCTCTTAGCCTCATCATGTTAAACCTACATCAGATTGAGGTAGATTTCCACCTATCCTTGACAGTCTGTCAGCCTCTTCGTTTCCACAAATATTGCAGTGAGATTGATTATACCGTACCACAATTCTTTTGAACTGGTCATATAGTTTATAGATTATGACTTAGTTCCTTTTGGTGTGTGTGTTTCTGGCTCCCCGTTGTCGCAACCACTGACAGTACGTCTTTGAAGAGTATAGCTTGTCTCTCTTTGTTTTCGTCTGTCATTAGAATTTCTGCTGCAGTTTTCAAGGCATCTGCCTCTGCTTTGAAATTACTAGAACATTTTCCAGTCGCCATGTGTACCTTTGTAGGCTTAGAAAGATCCGCCCCCCTCCAATCTCTGTTGCATTTGATGTTGATAATTCTGTATATACATAGATCCAAAATGATGCTTGGTTATTGATTCTCTGTGTATTTTGCTCTGCCTTTTGTTTCTGTCTGCCTGCTTTATTTTCCAAATGCCCGGAATATGTTTTTACCAACTCTGAGAATCTTCAAGTGGGAAGCATGTGTGTAGTCTATATGGGTTTAATTGGAGAGAGACATTTATAGATTTTGTTCTCCACTTTACTTTCTCTGTCGCCACAAAGTTTCCCCGCTTGAGTCTTCTCTTTCCAAGCCCATGTTTTCTCTGGTATATTTGGTGGTCTATCAGTCTTCATATTGTTGCTTCTGCTGTCTCTTGTGCCTTCCATTGGTTGCAGGTTCGTAACTTGACCAGTTCTTCAATGAGCGTGGTCCACATACTCCCTGTTATGATTGGCATTGCTTGGTTCTGAACTCTATTTATTGGTGACAGTTTGCTGCTCCGTTGACTTTTGAATGATCATTCTGAGCGTTGCTGTTCGATATGTGCGAAACTTTCCTGCTGGTAATCATACATGTTGTTTTCTCAGTTTTTCCTCTCAACACCACCTTGTATACGATGGAGAATTATCCTGGTCGGCTCTTTGGCAATGACTGCCAAGAGCGTTATTCCTCGAGAGATTCGTAAAGTCAGATTTCCTTTCTTTGGTGATTTCATAAAGTTTTCCACTTTCCATTTTATGGAAGTAGAATCTGTTTCTTGAAAAACTAGTGTACGTTTTCTGTGGTGGTTGTGATATCTACTTGCATGTCTTCTTGGGTGGCTGTATTTGGTAATGCAGCTCTCGCTTGTTTTAATAGTTCGAATGCTTGCACGATCTCTTGTTTTGTTACTAGATTAATAATTATAGTTAGATGTTCCTTTACTTGTTATATGTCATTTTGGGTTATTGATGGATTTCTGTTTAGACTTGTTACTCTAGAATCAATAGTCAAAGGAAAACCACCATAGAAATATCGTATTCCCTTTTATGTGTTTGTTATTTCATTAGCCTATGTTATTCTTCGCTGAACTCCAGAAATCTGACAGGCGTTCAATCCTCGGAAGTGTGAATCAATCAATAGCTCATCGTTCGTATGGACAAACAATTTATTGGCTTTTCATCCTGGACGCAATTCGTATCCTTAGTCGCAATTTAAGTAAACTTCAGTTATACCTTAAGTCTAAATCACAGTAATGTAAAAGCGGCACTAAAGAAGACACTGTGGACGAGGATGAAGTGTTGAAGGCTTCATTGAACTAGCTCTCAGTGTGTTTGTTTATTTGTTTGTTTGTTTAGGTGGGTTTGATGTGGTCGTGCGTTCTAGGGATTATGAGCTTGGTTTACAATTAAAACGATCCAGGTTCAAATCAGTCTAGATCAGGTTAACAGTCCAGAAAGTCGGGGTTTTTTTTATGATTCTACTGCTTCTTCCAGTCGAACCATTTGTAAATTGTTACCTGACGAAGTCAGTGGAAAATTGAGAAGCAGCCACAGGAGCTACACTGTTTTTGCCCTGTCGTCGACACTTCTAGCGATGAAAGGTACTCAGCACATAATTGTATGCCCAGTTACAATGGAAGATACTCACTACATATTGGTATGTCCAGGTACAATGGAATGGGTTCTTTGAGGCATTTCAATCTTTACCATATGAGTTGGCCAGTTTTCCTACTCGTTGACTTCCTTCTCTAATAGTATGCCAGAAACACGTTTTCAACTGTGTAGGGGCATGAACACGATCTTCTGCTGTGAGAAGCCAAGGTTCTGATCCATCTGCCACTCTAGTGTCTTAAGTTACAGTCATCATTATCAAGTAACATGTCCCTTGAAGAACGTCTCTGTCATCATCATATCCGCACGTGATACCCGATATATTTAGCCAATTCTCCTGCCTTCATTACCGTTCTCTTTAAAACATGTTTGATTGACTTTGTCTATCTTCTCCTCGGTCTGTCTCTGCCTCGTTTCCCAGGTACCATATCTTCCAGCATCGGTTTTTTCAGACAATCGTAGCGTTTGATGTGGTCAAAGTATTTTAGCTTCCTTTACGTAATGCTGCTTACCAGCCAAGTTTGGTCTATGTCTAGTTCTTTTAGAGCGTCTGTTTTTCGTATTTGCTGTCCGTGGTATTCTAGTAACTTTTCTGTGGTCTTTTGGCTCAAATGATTACATTTTCTTCTTTAATGTCCATGTTTCACATCCGTACGATGCCATAGGGAAGAAGTATGTCCTCAAAATATGTTTTACTTGGGGTTATTTTCGTGTTCTGTCATACGTTTTTCATTTTATTTTAACATGTACATTATTATTGGCATTCATCTCCTGATTTTTAAATTCTCCATTTTTGCTGAAAATAGAGACGAGATATTCAAAACGTGTAGCGTTTTCGATTCCCCCCTACTTTAGGGTAACTTTATGTGGGTTTTTTGTTTTGTCGGTGGTTTTTATTTTGATTTTACTGATGCTCAGATAGAGATTTTGTTCTTTATCTTTAGAAAATGTAGCATATCTACCGGAAAATAAAGAAAAAAAAGTTAAATAAAAATTAGAACGTGTGTCAAAGCTTCGGTAAGGATTCTGCTAATAGTGTCAGCTATACTCAGAGTAACTTTGGCGTCAGCCGTTATTGAGGATTCTGATAATAGTGTTAGCTATACTCAGAGTAGCTTTGGCGTCAGCCGTTATTGAGGATTCTGCTAATAGTGTCAGCTATACTCAGAGTAACTTTGGCGTCAGCCGTTATTGAGGATTCTGCTAATAGTGTCAGCTATACTCAGAGTAACTTTGGCGTCAGCCGTTATTGAGGATTCTGCTAATAGTGTCAGTTATACTGAGAGTAACTTTGGCGTCAGCCGTTATTAAGGATTCTGCTAATAGTGTCAGCTATACTCAGAGTGACTTTGGCGTCAGCCGTTATTGAGGATTCTGCTATTAGTGTCAGCTATACTCAGAGTAACTTTGGCGTCAGCCGTTATTGAGGATTCTGCTATTAGTGTCAGCTATACTGAGAGTAACTTTGGCGTCAGCCGTTATGGTGTTATCTCCCCATACAGCCCTTTCTCACATTAAAAACTGGAACAATGTACATAATTATCCAGATAGCTCTTCTTTGCAAAAAGAAATGCTAATATCTTTATCTCTTCTAGTAGGTCCTTCAACCATTTTATCTTTTCCATATCTTCTACGTATGTGGCTTACATTTCTTGTGTCTATGTGTTATCCGTTCCCCATTTCCTTGACGAGCTACCACTGCTATTATGAAATACTGTCATTCCAGTGAGCGCCTTAAAGGCTTAAACTATTTATATTCTCTTTTATCTGTAGCCAGGCATCATGCCATACACGAGACTTAAACAGACCTAGTACTTACAAAGAACATGTATGGATGGTCTTGTCTCTTGAAATATAATCGTTTTCAATTCTTTGTTGCTCATTCTGATCTCTGTGAATGCAACCTGAATGTGTAGTTCTTGGTTGGTATTTTATTTCTCATAAATATTCATTCCTGCCAATTGATGTTTTGAAATATCGACAAAGGCAACAAATTTTGACTGCAATGAGATCAGAAAATGTTGCCTAAATTTGTGCTGACACATTGTAGAACAAGGGCAATTATAACAGGAAGAACAATAGGCAGCAATGGACTTGGCCATCAAGGGTAACGACGATAGAAAAGATACTAAATAATCTAACAACGTGATATAGAAGATCAGCTGATAACAAGCATAAGTGATTGAAAGGTGTTGAGACACATGATCATTTACCTATTTGAACACTGCATTTGAATAAGGCAATATGTAATGTATCCGTGTCTGTACGTATAAACCCACCTGCTGTTATAAGAAGTATAAATGTAGTGAAGCATACATGAGTGTGTCTTGCCATTAAAAACGTAAAAGTTCAATACTGTGATAGTTCACTTGGACGCACAATAATAAGATGGGGCTCAAACGTGGTGCTCAAAAAGGAATGACCGACACAAGTATATACAACATTTGGCTACCTGATTGACCTTCAGGATTACAGAACACAATTTAAGATACGCTTGTAGTGTGTACACACACAGACACACACACCCACACACACACACACACACACATAAATATATACATATATATATATATACACGCACACGTGTACACACACTGCCCACCCCCACACATACACACACAGGCAGACAAACTCCACACAAAACTGATTGCAGATTATCTTGATCTTGATGATCTTGATGACCATCAGCGTAGCTGCGGATCCCAACTTCGTCTCCAGTGTACCCTGTCTTGGGCCGCGGAAGTCCAGTGCGTGGTAAGTGCTCCTCTAGAGGCATCTTGGATGTTGCAACGTGCAGCAAGGGAGTGAGACCAACGCAATTGAGGTCTTCCCAGCGGTCTCTTTTTACTCCGGGGGTACCATACTGTTTCGTCGTGCTCCATCGACCATCGTTTCGCCTTATCATGTGACCTGCCCATCTATGTTTTGCCTTGGATTATGACATCCTTCACCTGGGACAATCGTCTTATGTAAGAAATGTGGAGACCTTGTATACGTTGGTTCCGGAGAGTGATTCCGACCAAGCGTCTCTTAAGGGAGGCATGGGTCACTCTCAATCTGTCCTTTAGTGATTTTGTTATTGGCCACGTCTCAGCACCGTAGCACATCGCGGGGAGTACAGTGGAATTGAAAAGGGAGGCTCGTAGGTCCTGGTCAGGGCAACCGTCCAGGACCGTGTTAAAAGACGAGAAGGCTGCCCAACCCGCGCGACGACGTCTTGTCAGTTCAAGGTCTTACTCTTAGCCTAACAACTATAATAACAGGACCACTGTCGTCTGATGTAGACACGAAGACCCTTGTTGTCTGTCGTCAACATGCGAACCACTGTCATCAAGGACGTTAGACTTGAGTTGGAGAACTAGCACGGTGCAAGAACTGCTGTAGTCGTCGCATAGTTCCTGACTAGACGACGAAGAAGAGACCCCAGAAAATCTTATTGCTGAAATAATTTTCCGGACGTGAAGACGACACAAGAGACCATTAAGACACAGACATTGCAGTAGCTGAGAGCACTAACATAAAACCTCCAGACTAGAGAGGACCGAAAGATTGCCAGTGAACAATTCGAAGATAGAATTAAATCAACTTAGAGTGAGGAAGGACGGGGAGTGCAACATTAGCTAGAACTGATCAAATGATAGGACCTTGGGTTCATTAAGTTCAAGAGAAATACCTGTGCTATTTGCACGAAACTCTTGAGAGACATTATAGTTAGATAGATGTTGATGACATCCAAGGCAACGAGGAGGCAGACAGACTGGCAAAAGAAGGTGCAAGACTACCACAAACAGATACCAGTATGACGTACGAAGAGTCAAAACGGCTTATCAAAGCCAGATACATGAACAAATGGGAAACCGAACATACTGGTTACACCAAAAACGATGCCTATTACCAGTTGAACCGAAGAGAGCAGGTCGTTGTCTTAAGACTTCGCACTGGCCACAACAGACTGGGGTACCACCTATTCAACAAATTGAAGATAGGTGGTACCGACGAATGCCCGTGCGGTACTGGTAAAATGACCGCTGAACATCTGCTGCAGAACTGCCCGACATACGAGGATCAGAGAGAGCAGATGTGGCCATTACCAGTGGAACTGCAAGACAAGCTCTATGGCAGTGGCGAGAGCCTCAGGATGACCGCCGCTTTTTTCGAAAAAATAATGGTTACTGTCTGACTGCGTACGAAGAAGAAGATAGATGTTGATGGACAGTAGAAAACGATTCACGTGCCTAGTTTATGGTTATAATTTGTATGCTGTTTATGAAATAAACATTCATTCGTTTTTAATTGTTAGTGTTTTAATTAGGGTTCTCAGATAAGGAGTGATAGTTGTAAGGAAAAAAGTGAAGTGGTGATAGGGTGATTCTGTAACATCGCTTCCAATGCTGAAGGAACCAACCACCGAGACATCAGTTACCTATCTAAAACTGGACAAGATATGGTCAATTTCAAGTCCACTGAGTCTAATATATGTGTACCTCCTGCGGATGGGCTTCTGGAAAAAGCTGTTACAGTCGATTTGATTCACAGAAAGTGGCCGGTCTGTCACTTACGTCAATTGCAGATTATAGACATTCCAATTACGATACAACGAAAAGTTCTTAATCAGGTTGGGGGGGGGGGGGGGTGTGTGTGTGTGTGTGGAGACAATTTATGTCTATTTATAGCTACATGAACGAGATCAACAGTCGCCTTTAGTTAAAGAACTCCTTAATATATTATTTACTAAAGACATGTTAGTCTACCTTACTGCTTACTTGTTATGTTGACGTGGGCATCGATCCCTAGTATAGTCAGAAAGACTCCAATGGCTGATCGGTATTTCATCTTTACAAGGAATTGAAAGTAGTTTTCATGTATTTATTTATCGGAGCCAGATAACGTAAATTAGTTGTCCGTCATTGCATGGTTCATATTCACAATAGCTGGACACACCCCTTTCTGACAAGTGTTTGCTATCTTAGCGAGCGGTACACACCCAGCTCTTACGTCTGAAAATAATGGCCAGGTCACAGTTACAGGTTTATTTAACTTGATAACACACACGGCCCAAGAATATCATTACGGCAGATAACGTGATGATAGGTTTTGTGAAAAAGGTCATCACTAGACCTGCGTATTACGGAGCTAGTTGTAACGTAATCAAATTCTCCTGTCACTTGCGCATTGATGAATACACAAGCAGGAAACCAGATATCGTCTTTGTTTTGTAATGAAAAAAGTCGCAATTTAAACCTTTTGATGGTCAACACAGCAGCGAATAATGTAAGTAATAAGATTGATATAAAGATGCAGATGTCTTTTTTTATTCCAAGGACATAGTAAGGATATACTAAGGACATACTAAGGATATAATAAGGATGTACTAAGGACATATTAAGGATATACTTAGGATATACTAACAATAATTAGTGTCAGTTTCTGTTGGTGATGATTATGTATTTCTTGTAACAATATTCTAACAGAACAGATCAATATAGTCTCAATTGGCATCTGTTCAATAAAATACAAATCACAGATGTGCCAATTTAACGGATAAACGGTAGAACGGTTTCACAAAGAATATCGTCTAGATGAGACGATCACACCGACAGCGTGGCTTACTCCAACCCGGTTAGGTTGAATGGTGGCACGAGAAGTCTGAGACCGCTGCGCATATGTTTATGAGGGAAATTAACGTAATATTTTGTGAACGAGTAAAGAAGGAAAAGAAGAAGACGAATAGACAGGAGGAAAAAAAATGTGCATAAAATAAATACGAAAAGTATGGCGTAACTGAGTTGTATTATTCTTGATGTGATTTATTGGGTCTTGTTATTTTATTTCAAGCGTAAGAAATTGTGACAATGGAAATGATGCTTCGATTTTACATTTACATTATTTTTAATGTAAATTTTATTATATTTAAAAACAGCGTCACTACCGCAACGTTCTCTTTCAGGGCTAAGAACAACAAAAATGTCATGTGGCTAAGGCATGTTGTGAATTTTCGATAAATAAACGTCTTGACGTTTACTGATCGAAATTTGTGTCTTTGTCTTACCCCTCGTCCCGGAAGCCGGAACCATTCAATGTGTCCCCAATATCGTTAACTTCCCTTTCCCCGCCTATCTCTGTCTCTCTCTCTTTCTTTCTCTCGCTATCTCTCTCTCTCTCTCTCTCTCGCTCTGTCTTTCTTTTTATTTATGGCTCTTTCTTTTTCTCTTTATCTCTCTCCCTCTGTCTTGCTTTTATTTCTATATCTGTCTCTATCTCTGTCTCTCTCTCTGTCTCTCTCTCTCTCTCTCTCTCTCTCTCTCTCTCTCTCTCTCTCTCTTTTCCGTCTCTAAAAATTTTTTTTTTTTTTGATGATTAAAAAAAAAAGAAAAATTTGGCTCTGTTGTGACAATAATCGACGTCCCGGCGCTACAGTAGAAGCCCAGTGGGTGTTCGGTTTTCTTCGGGAAACATCCTCAAAACTGAAAGGAAACGGATGGTAGATTTGCTATTTGAAACTGCCATAATCAACACGTCAGTAGCCGTGCTGGCTACATGTTACACTCAAGTCAGTAGCCGTGATAGTTACATGTTACACTCAAGTCAGTAACCATGGTAGCTACATGTTACACTCAAGTCAATAACCGTGCTTGCTACATGTTAGAACCCTAGTCAGCTTCTTCTTCTACGATGAAATGACGCCGTGTTTCTAGCCAGGGGAGGTAAGAAGACTGTGTTGCAGGTCTTTGCCAGTCAACCGCAGTGTTTCGAGCAAAGTCACTCCTCCGGGGCAGACTGCTTCTCTTTAGTCTGCATAAGTGCGGCAGTCTTGCAAGATACATAAGTGCCGCAGTCTTACAGGATACATAAGTGTGGCAGTCTTACAGGATACATAAGTGCGTCAGTCTTACAGGATACATAAGTGCGGCAGTCTTATAGGATACATAAGTGCGGCAGTCTTACAGGATACATAAGTGCGGCAGTCTTACAGGATACATAAGTGCGGCAGTCTTACAGGATACATAAGTGCGGCAGTCTTGCAGGATACATAAGTGCGGCAGTCTTACAGGATATATAAGTGCGGCAGTCTTATAGGATACATAAGTGCGGCAGTCTTGCAGGATACATAAGTGCGGCAGTCTTGCAGGATACATAAGTGCGGCAGTCTTACAGGATATTAGTGCGGCAGTCTTGCAGCATACATAAGTGCGGCAGTCTTACAGGATACATAAGTGCGGCAGTCTTACAGGATACATAAGTGCGGCAGTCTTACAGGATACATAAGTGCGGCAGTCTTGCAGGATACATAAGTGCGGCAGTCTTACAGGATATTAGTGCGGCAGTCTTGCAGCATACATAAGTGCGGCAGTCTTACAGGATACATAAGTGCGGCAGTCTTATAGGATACATAAGTGCGGCAGTCTTATAGGATATGTTCTGATGTCTGCCTGGGTGATCCACAATCGTTATGTGGGAGTGTTTCTGGACCATTTTTGTAGAAGTGCGCCTTGTGTCTGCAATGTCCTGTTTGAGTCTGAATATTTGTGTCTGCCCATCTCTGCCGAGACAGTTGACTGTTCTTTACATCCGCTGTACTTGGTGATATCATATAGTGAATCAAAAGGCATCTCTTTAAGATATTTGAGACGTAGAACGCTTTTGCTCATCCGAATGTTAATGTTAAATGTAGTTTCTGTAACGGGAATGAGATCAAGTTTATTTATGCGTGTAATATATACGGTGTATGCAGCTTCGACACATTTGAAATGATGTGAGCTAACCGTACACCTGAAATTGGCCACGAAATTCCCCCACTTCCCTGAAACTTCAGTTCTTTCCTTCTAAGATAACCGTTTTCTTATACAGCACCGATCAATGTAGCCGAAACCTGTGACGTGCAACACATGTATTCATTCCCCCATCCCTTTCTCTCTGGTACACAATTAAACTCATTCAATATAGTATTGTTGTAATATAAATGGCCAAAGTACGCAAACAAAAGGTTTGCACGGATTAAGATAAAGACAGCCCGCCAATCCTATAGACTATTATTCTGAATCGAAAGTTTACGAATCGTTTTGTTTGTTTTTTGTTGTATTATTATTATTTTTTTTTTTTATTTTTTTTTTTTGGGGGGGGGGGGGGGAAATTGTACATAGAAATGCTTAAGAAGTGAGAAGTACAGTTGAAATATCATTTTACTACGAACATTTTCATCCGAAGCTACCGATACCCGACATGGTGCAATGAATAGTAGTACTGCAACCTGTCAGACATGTCGTATGAGGTGACTAAGGACAGTCGGGCATGGCCCTGGCTGCCTCATCCTATACACATTTTAAGCCATCACAAAATATGTCATCAACAGATGTAGACAGTTTAACGTTTGATAACTTGGCATGTACCGTATTTCTTCGACTGTAAGACATCATCCATTGTAAGACATCATCCATTGTAGAGACATCATCCATTGTCAGAGATCGATTGTAAGACATCATCCCTTGTAAAAACACCATCCATTGTAAGACACCATACATTGTAAGACACCATACATTGTAAGACACCATCCATTGTAAGACACCATCCATTGTAAGACACGATCCGCTGTATGACGTCATCCATTGCAAGACACCACAGATTGAAAGATGCACGCTTTTATTTCAGTACAGGATCAAGATGCTGAGCAGCACATGAACTGCGGTGGTCAGCGACCCATAGTTGACTGCTAGCGTCAGGGCCATTGAACCTTAGCTGCCAAGACCCGTCTACACCTCCACGGGGTGATCCTGGATAACAGGGTGCAGAAGGGCAGACTGGCTAAGGAGAAGGGATCGAAGAGGGAATGCTAACACGGTACTCAAAAAATGCTTGCTGAAGTCGGATGTGTTGGACCAAAAGGTGCAAATATCGCAGCCAAGCTGTAAACTACAACACAACGCATTCCGTTCTCTGGACTACATTCTGCTACTTACCCTTTCAGGGTTTGGTAGTGAGAGATTGACAACGAACGAAGAAGAAGAAGAGGAAGATTTCAGTACCATGAACACACAAAATTTAAAGTTGTGATTCTTAATTACTGCACCAACAACAATTGATAATGGAAATCAATATAAAAAGAATAATTTATTAACTATCAATCAAATAATCAACAATCTTTTTATCCCCAACGAAGTATAGGCCTTCAACCAACTTCCATTGTCAATCTGTCAAATGCCGCCTGCTCCATGTCCAACCACGATTGTCGTGCTCCTCTTACATTCCTTTCTAGTCTTCCAAATGTCTGGGTCCACCGCTATGGCTCTTGCCCTTATGTGTATAAAACAGGAATTGGCTTGCAATGCTATGTTAATATCCTTAGTGTATTCTTTATTCACCTCCATCGTCTCCTGGTTATATTCTGGTGGACATAAATGTCCATAGTCATCTCTAGAAGAGCGACATGTGGAATCTTGTCGTACTATTTCAACAAACGAAATTATGTGCAGGAATTGATTGGATAAAAGTATGTACCATTTGGTAGCCGTTTATGTTGTCCGCTAAATTGCAGAGAAACAAGAGCGTACCATATGGAAAAATTTAAATCTATGCGCAACCGCTTTACGGAGCCTAGCCCCGAGCTCCTAAACGAAACACCACTAGAGGATGTCGACAAATACATCTTCCTCGGCTGTCTCCTCAACCTGGAAAATAACCCGAAGCCCAAGGTTGCCAGGCGCCGACGAACGGGCTGGGCCGCCTTCAACTCGATAAAGACGGCAACAGACGCCATAAAAGACACCAGATGGGAGCAGACCTATTCGGTTCAGTGGTCGTATCAGACATGTGCTGTGGAAGTCAAGCCTGGGTTTCTGCCAAAAAGAATGCAGAGTTAGTTAAGGATAACACATGCCTCGCATGAACGCCATTGTGGGTCTATCGCTTAGCCAACAGCGCCAGATGGGCTTACACAACAGTGACATCTGAACATTGTCACACGTCAAGGATGTTTTACAACGCACCAAGAACTCTAAGTACCGAAGGAAATCGAGCGCTGGAGCACAAAAACCACTCTGTGGCAAACGCGCAAAAAAATCCCTCCTGGAAGACTCCTCACGAGATGGGAATATTCTCTCGAGCAGCACAATACTCACGATCCTAAAACAAACAAGTTAGCCTTCCACTAGACAACCCGTGCCCAAGACAGTTCCGACTGGAACAAGTTAGCCTTCCACTAGACAACCCGTGCCCAAGACAGATCCGACTGGAAACTTAAATGTGACCAGTACAAAATTAAAAAACCCAGTACTGCTCGAGCCTAGCCCGCTAATCAGAGACATGCACCTATCAGCTACCACCAACTTGCACCTATCAGCTACCACCAACTTGCACATGAAATGGGACCCGCTGCTCTTGTAGATGTACAGGCCGGCTAAGACTAAGACAAACGCGCAGGCTTAATACCGTAAATGAAGATATCCATTTTCATTCGGGACTGAATCTCCTTTGATGGCGACAAGTTCTCTAACGTCATGGAAACATGTCTCTCCTATGTGTATCCTTATTTGCATATCACAATCAGCCCATCAAAATTTATTGATACTGTTTGATTCCAGCACATAAGAAAAATTGAACATCATGTACAGTTTCTCCATCTAATGCAATCGAATCTCTTTCTGAAGCAATAACAGTCTGATTTCATTCTTTTTCTTCGTCGTTCGTTATCAAACTTCCGCTACCAAGCCCTGAAAAGGGCTTTGCAAGTAGCAGGATGTTCTCCAGAAAACGGAATGAGTTGTGTCGTAGTTTACAGCTTTAATGCGTTATTTGCATCTTTCAGTCTGACACATCCTGCTTCAGTAGACATTTTTGGGTACCGGGTTATCCTTCACTTTTCGATCCCTTCTCCTTAGCCAGTCTGCTCTATTGCAGCATATTATCCAGGATCCCCGCGTGGTTGTGTAGAAGGGTCTTGGCACCTCCGATTCGCTGGTCCTGACGCTAGCAGTCAGCTATGGGTCGCTGACCGCTGCAGCTCATGCACTGCTCAGCACCTTAATTCCACTCAGAATTTGAGACTTCCATCTATAGATATATAGTCTCAAATCCCGAGATTTCTCGTCAAATGTCATTTTGTTTTGAATTTAGATGTATTTTGGGATTATGTGCTGCCCATCGCAATCAAAGATGGCGACATCATCTGACATGTATGACGCATGTGACAGCACAATCCAATACAATCGTAGCAGATTCTACTGCTCGTGAGACACGTAATCAGCATCATTAATCGGGTCGTCTTGCCTCTATTCTGCCTTGTTTGTTCTTTCTTAAAGCTCGCTTTTTCTGTAGTGCAGCAATTAGTCTCTTCCCATGAATATGGGCACAATGTGATGGCTTTGCGCCAGGCTGAGCGGCTCGGTTCAAGTAGCTCCTAAGACACGGCATCATTGAGAAAACTGTTGATAGATACTTTCAGAAAGTCGTTTTTGCCATTTCTTGTGTACACTGTCCGAGAGTTTGCCTGCCCTGAGCTCACCACACCCCAGCGTCTTAGAGAGAGGCTTATCTGGCATACGGAAAACGTGACAAGTCATTTTGATCGCAGCACACTGCGCCAGCGAAAGGATGCTCGCTCGCTGAGCTCTGCTAAGTACTTCAGAGTTGGACACTCTGTACTGCCAGTCGATAATGAGTACCCCGTGAAGATAGTTCTTGTGGAAATAGTTACATTTTTCTGACATGTCTGCGCTATAGACTGTCCATATTTCCCATGCGTATAGAAGCGTGGTTACCACCACGTCTCGATTTATCTTGATCTTGGTGGCAACACTGAATTAGTTCTGGATCCAAACATGCGCTTGTAGTCTTCCAAAAGCAACATTTGCCGTAACAATCCTGTTGTGGACCTCAGAGTCGATAGGCGGTTCTCTGGTGGCTGCACCACCAGGGTAGGTAAAACTATCAACTGCTTTTCAATGCTAACTCGGTACAGAGACCAGTGGTTCGTGGTTGGACGTTCCTGGAGCAGGAAGAAACATTACTTCAGTTTTCTTTGTGTCGACCGTAAGACCACAGTTGGAACACACATTTGAAAAATCATCAATGTCCTGTGTTAGCACGTGTTAATGGTGCAGTCATCATCAAAGATAAATACTTATTTCACCTTTGTGTGGGAACCTAGGAAACTCAGATTGAACACCTGCCCATCAGTCCGGTCTCGGACACGTGCGACAGTAGCACAGCCACAAGCATAACAGCAAATACCTTCATAAAGAGCGTTGGGGCCAGAACGCTGTCCTGTTTGGCTCCGATTATAACATGGAATGCTGCAGACAGCTCACCACTATTCAGTACACGAGTCGACATACCATCTTGAAACAGGCGGACATCTTTGATGAATTTTCTGCCGGGGTAGCCAAATGTGGCCATAATTTTTAAAATTATTATCCAGGTTATGGGATAAAATTGCGTGGTCATTGCCAAATTCCTGATAAATTATGGTATTTCTTCAAACTCCACCTTATTCCATTTACAACCGACGACGTTGTGGACAAAAATCCAGTCTACCCCTAACACTAAGAGAAAGGATGAAATGAGGCAGACCTGACGGACCACTGCTGTTATCTCAAAGGCTCAGAAAGTCGACCCTCAAGCAAAACCCTGCATGGCATATTCTCGTACGTTTTCCGAATTATGTTGGTAATCTTGCCTGGTACTCCATTGCGATAAAGAAATTCACAGAATGCAAACTTATCTACGTTGTCAAACGCTTGGCAACCCAAGCTGAAAATGGGGAAGAAGAAGAAGAATATGAAGAAGAAGTGATAACATGAAGGCCACACACTCGCTATGACGCGCGTGATCAGCTCTGTTTAATAAAGATAATATTAACTCTCCTGTGTGTATTCTGACCATTTCTGCTCCGGTCCATCAAGTCTCAAGCTGATTAACATGTTCGTACTCCTACCTCCATTGCAATACTCGACTAATTAATCACGCAGAGTCGTCTAATTCCCACTTCTATATTTCAGGTCGTTCAAATGCAGCTTCCTGAAAAACAATATTGCAGTGGAGATATTCGTAGTTTTGTTCACGCTGGTATCAGGACTTGCCATTACGGGAGAGAACTTGATAGTGTTTAAGCTGATTACCGGTAAGAAAGCTGCAAGCTGGTTAGAAAGAGCGTTCACTGCATACATCGATTGTTGCTATTTTAGGCATGAACAGAGTGGCAAAACATTCATATGTGATGTTGATATACATTGTCTGTCTGCTTGTTGTTGTTGTTGTTTGGGCTGCAAGCTGCTTGTGCTGAGATAACTCTTGACGACATTTCTAAAGAAGGGGTTCATGTGGCTTTTTATTATATCTCGAGAGAGTACTTTAGAAGATGGACCGAGGTCATTTTGGCTGTAGTGCAATGTGAGGTTCTTTAGTAAGCTTACCATTATGGGTAATATAGTGTTGAAACCTGCCTCGATGGCCAGAATGCTGGGATACAGCCTGTCTCCAGGACCATGAACAAGAACGGAAGGTGGAGTTTTGATCAGTATGTTTCACTTGACACTGATTACAATTCGCTCCGATTCAGATGTGCAAAAGAACCTACAACCTTACAATATATCGTATATTGTAACTAAAGAGGTAGGTGTATAAGTCTAGCCACTTCATAATATAAAACTCATGAATGCATTCCATGCATTCTAAGCATACAAACGTTCCGTCACAGCACTGCTGCAGGGTTGGACTTTACGCTTCGTAAGGATCGACAATGAGATTAGTTGCTCTGAAAGAGATTTTAAGACGAACAGGAAATCGTTTGGTAAAATTTATTATCCTATCAATCAATCAATTGATCAAAGCCGTTGTGGAGCATAAGTTCTGAACAAATAATTGCCAAGTCTTCCTGCCATGCGCCATCTTTCCAAACTCTTATTACGTCTCTACCCCAGTTTTTATGTTGTCTCGACTTCCGTTCTCAATGAGTGTTTACGTCTGCACCTACTTATCTTGCCCTGGGGATTCCAGAATAGTGACTGTCTTGTAATGCCATTAATAGTTTTTTTCGAAATATGTGTCCTATTCAACGTCAGTGCCATCTATTTAATTCAAGTTATGCTGGCATCAGTCCGGTACTTTCCCATTGTTCTGTATTAATGACGTATGATACTAGTCTAACCCTTCTATTAGACGTAAGAATCTATTGATGAAAGTTGTTCCCCACGACACACAGTCTTACAATAGGACGAACTTCACATTGGAGTTGAAAATCTGCATTTTTATTTTTGTGGTAGGTTTTATTTTCTTTCGATTTCAACAAATTCTCAAAGGCAATTTCTTTTGTATTCTTAATTATATATATATTCTTATGGTGATGTAAAATCAGCAAAACACAATTCGTTGAAATTGAGAATATAAAAGAACAAAAAATTGATGACAATATTCACAAATGATTATATGCACAAGCTTCATACTGTGACCCGAGATGGGAGCAAAATATCGTTACGCTGTAACCTTGCAAATAAGTTTTCTGAATTGACTAAGGAGGGCAGGGCATGTAGCCGGCTACACCAGCCTGTAAAATATATAAACTTCTGAACCTCTGGTTTAACGAGGTCATCAAATTTAAGTGCAAGCCTATTGCGCTACAATAGTTAACCCATTTTTTTTTAAATTTTGTCCCATAAAAAATATATTACATTATTTAGTCTTTATTCAAATGCAAAACATTACAGTTAGACCTGAATTATTTGAGGAAACTTTTACATGGTAATTTTTATATTTTATTCACAGTGCCGCACTACGTGAAAGCCGCTTCAAACAACATCACAAATAGTTCAATTTTTGATGGAAGCGGCAATACTGTTCCAATTGAGAATAAATACGTCATGGATATTCTTGATCAAGTTTTCCGCTTTACTAGTCTAGGTATAGCTGGACTCTTCTTTATAGAGGTACGTTTGAGTGATGACGGCGTGTATAAACATGTTTAACTGTAGAAATAGAGTATATGTGCAAGGGTGACTTGGTGTACATAAATGAAAATAAAGAGTTTTTATTTCTGGAGCACGCAAATAAAACAAATATTAGAGCATATTCCGACACCAACAAAGTTGCTTTGAGAAAGAGAGAAACAGACAGATAAACAGACATTTGAACAGACAGACAGATAGACGTTCGTCGATAACATGGGATGAAGACCACCCTTTTTGTTCAGCCGTGGGGGCATTATTTTCTCTTGGTGTGTCCACTGAATTGGGTGACGTGTGCAGTAATTTGGTTTAAGCTACGAAGAAATTGCGCCTTTTGTCAACCTCACTTTCTGGTCCTGAGCTAACTTTAGCATATGGCAAGATGTTATCGAGACGACTGGGAATAGCAAAGGGTGCAGATTTTTCTTCAGGGTTTTACTCCCGAAGCCTTTCCCCTAACCAGGTATCCCGCAAGGCAGCGGAAAAGGGGGGGGGGGGGCGGGCGTTTGCATCTATCGTTTTGTGTCGTGCCTTTCCCATAACCGCAAGTGGTCATAGGGACATCACTCGGCGCGTGAGTGGTGTGTGGGACATCTCTCCCTGATCGTGTTCTAGTACATTATAGTCGTGTCTAAATTTCAGTCTCACCAAAACCGACACTGTCTGCAGCTAGAGCGAAGGGTGCAAACCTCACAAAGTTCATCCGTGTGTACTAGGCCGTGAAAACTCGACACATTTTTAAGCGTAGTACTAATTCATATAGCCGATGTCCAGGTCAGGATAAACGGAGGGGAAAAAACACAAAAATTGAACGAATTAACCAGTCCAAATGGAAAACAACGACACGTTTCGTGAACACAAAAGTAAAGGTCGTCTACTAGTATGGATTCCATTCAAATCCTTGACCTGACAGCATCCATAATGAACTAAAACACCAGAGCAATGTAGACCCGCAGTCGGCACGGCGCCTTCTTTGCTGTTCTATAGACAGACAGGCAGACAGACGAACATACGGGTGGACGACTGGGCAGACGAAAAGATGGACAAACGGACAGATATGCAGACAAATAGACAGACAGATAGACAACAGATAGATACAATACTCTGGACAATTTAATGACATGGTAATGTAACAACTGATTGGATAACGGCTTGGGATCAAGACGCAGAGCAGCGCATGAGCTGCAGTGGTCAGCGACCCATAGCTACCAAGACCCTTCTACACCTTCACGCGGTGTTCCTGGATAACAGGACGCAGCATGGCAGACTGGCTAAGGAGAAGGGATCGAAGAGGGAATACTAACCCGGTACTCAAAAAACTCTTGCTGAAGTCGGATGTATTGGACCAAAAGGTGCAAATATCGCAGCCAAACTGTAAACTACAACACAACGCATTCCGTTATCTGGACTACATTCTGCTACTTCCCCTTTCAGAGTTTGGTAGTGGGAGATTGAGAACGAACGAAGAAGAAGGATAACGGCTGTAAAAACAACAGGTATGACAGAGACAATATAATAATTGCTAGTCAAAATGGCACTTGATAATGATGAAAGACAGTCCCTGCTTTTCTCTCCCAATACCTCCCCCTCCCCTCTCCCTCTTTCACATGACGTCACGAATTGTTTGTCCATTCCCTGTCCCACTTCGCCAGAAAACAGCAAACTCGAACGTGACGTCACAACTCTCTTTGATTTTCAAAACTCTTGTCTCTGTGATATGTCAATTCAATGTTTGCAGCCTCCGTGTCCAAGAGATGGCCATTGATTTATCTCATAATGTCAGCCAATATATGTCTATACTCACCAAACTGGACCTTCTTTGAGACGAGGACCAGCTCATTCACTACCATAAACCCCAGCATGACAAGGACAGTAGATCCACGTATGTCCCTGAAAACGATGCTCTCATGTGTCTGCTATCTACACAAGCCGTAGCAAGACCTTATGAACATTCCAAAAAGCAAGAATTGAAAGTCATATACGATTATTGCCCTTGTTAAAGAGACTTCAGATAGTCAAATCAGAGCTGAAATCATCGCTATTATATCCATTCTCATACTGAAAGATGGTGTAATTGGTACACCACTTTGTTCGTCCGCAACCTTACCTCTGACTCTATTTGACAAGTGATATTTTGATTTCTCGCCACACTGGACTGATTATACAACAACATAATCATTCAAAGGTATTATCACTTATCAACTGCTCCACATTGAGTCCAGCTTTTCTTTCAGGGCCGGATTATCTATTGGGCAAGGTGAGAATCGTGCTCGATACCCTGAGTATGCTTTTCCACACACAACTAGTGTTGATTTTAGATAGAGATGGAAAGCTTTGAACAAATCACTCCGTGTCTACACGGCTAAATATAAATATATAGAAGCTGTTGCATTAAGGTTTTCACAGTCAACAACAAAAACATCCTAACGAAAAGGCATGCTATCCAGGTGACTTCTATAAACAATAATATCCTAACAAAAAGACATGCTATCCAGGTGACTTCTATCAACAAAAAACAACCTAACGACATGACACACTTTCGGAGTGGCTGTTATACATATACTGTAAAAGTGTACTCGTTCGTTTCTACATTGTTTCGGGCATTTGAATAGCATTTTGCAAACAAACCGTTTTGATGATTGGAAATATATGTCAATAATACAGGAACACGAATCAGGCGAGGAACCCAAAAAGTATACATCTCTGATAAACTATACATATATTTCTCGAGAGAAGAGCGGTATTGTGGACCTATTCTATGTCCAGTGGTTGCTGTGTTACGCATCTTGTCACAACATGGCTTAGTGTGCGAGTAACGGATAACAACTTTAGTATACACAATAATGGGAACTTTGTTTGACTTGAACTAATTACCTAGTCTGACACATTTTTTGCCAACCATGCATCAACACATAAAAACACTGAGTGTGGATACTGTCTATAACTTAGCGTCTTTATACTGGTTTAGAAAACTCTGCAGTCTGTATACAACCAGTTTTTTGGAAGCGGTTTTTTACCGATGTGCGAGTCCATCTAAATCACACTAGGGCTAAGTAGACCCGCAGCCAGTTAGGCGCCATCTATAAATGCTCTTAACGAACCACCTAGGAAGAGGTACAAATAACTTGAGATTATTTTTAATTTCAATTATTGTCCGGGTACTGGCCGTTAAGCCTACTCTTTTCAATTTCCAACTGCCAAGGAATTTTTAACTTGCTCGACACTGAACACGGAAGTCCGATCTCACTACCCAGAGTTCAAGGGGCCCGTTCTCACTACCCGGAGATCAGGGATCCGATCTCACTACCCAGAGATCAGAGGTCCGATCTCACTACCCAGAGATCAGAGGCCCGATCTCACTACCCAGAGATCAAGGGGCCGATCTCACTACCCGGAGATCAGGGTTCCGATCTCACTACCAGAGATCAGGGGTCCGATCTCACTACCCAGAGATCAATGGGAATTTTACCAGTTCCACGTGAAAAAAAATCCCGGTCTCCACCGTGATTCGAACACGCGACACTTGGAACCCGTGGCGGGCACCTTACCTCGAGACCACTGCATAAGTATCAGACATTAGGCGATGTGGTGAATCATGAAATAGCAAACAAGGTAAAACAATGTTTCCTGGCTGACATAAAACGGGGCGGTTATTATTCTGGGAATGTAGACTCAACTCATGGATTGTTCACACACTGACCACCTAATTGTAGACTCAACTCATGGATTGTTCACACACTGACCACCTAATTGTAGACTCAACTCATGGATTGTTCACACACTGACCACCTAATTGTAGACTCAACTCATGGATTGTTCACACACTGACCACCTAATTGTAGACTCAACTCATGGATTGTTCACACACTGACCACCTAATTGTGACATTGCGTCACGGTAGTCCCACTTATGGTAAGTCTACGGAACATGTCATTGTTTTTCTACCAACCGAGAGCCATACAAGTTGCCAAGGAAATGAAATCATGCAAGTGAAGTCTCCTGATTCTTACTGAGGTAAAATGGAACGGTACAGCATCCACCACACTAAGTGCAGGAAAAATCAGCAGAAATGCTGGGCACTAAGAGGAAACCACTTGCACATGGAAGGGGTGTGGGGAGGGAGACGTTTTCGGCTTGCCAACAGAAGCAAAGGATGGCTCAAATTGAATTGTTACTAATATCCCCTAGAAGGTATCGAAGTCAAAATCGGTACTCAAAAATGCCCGCTGAAGTCAGATGTGTCGGACCAAAAGATGCAAATATCGCAGTCAAGTTGTAAACTACGACACAACGCATTCCGTTCTCAGGACAACAACCTGCCACTTGCACAGCCCATTTCCTTTTTTTTTTGTTGCGTTCACCTTATTTCTCTAATCCTTATAGCGGTGTGCGTTGCACTGTGGTTTTTATTTTGCTCCTGTAGGCCCAGTGCATCCGACTTAAGCGTTCATTTTATGTAAGGGTCTGCTTCCTCCTGCATTTTCTAAGGGTTTGCTTCCCATTTCAAGAATTGATAACGGGAGATTGAGAAAGAAGAAAAAGAAGATGAAGAAGAAGAAGTTGATATGCTTCAAGGAACTCTTCTATAAAGAAACACTAAACAGAAATCAACCAATATCACAGACTCATTTAGAATCAGCAAAGGAATCCCGGAAAGTAAATTTTATTCCATAAACAAAAGATATCATACAATCACTAAAACTATTTTAAAATATAAAGCTGGCGTACCAGATGGAGTAGCCCCTTCCATGCTCCATAAAAAGAAACAATCTTTTCAACCACAACAGAGATGCCACACCCGGTCTTATATAAGGTGCAGCAAAAAATGGTAATTCTCAAAAATTGGAGAGAGGAACACCTAATAAAATTACAAAAGTAAAGAAATCTGGCTTCATGCAGTTACTGGCGAGGAATATCCTGACAGGGAGTGAAAAATGTATGACCAATGAACGCATAAAATATGCTTTAAATTAAAAACTGACCGAAGAACAGACAGGATTCCGTGAAGCAACATCTTGCCCAAATCAAATAGCGGGGCTCAGCAACATCATATGGCAATCTGGGGAGTGGCAGACACCTCTATATTTAAACTTTGTAGATTAAAAGGCATTTGATAGTGTTAGTGAACAGAACAGTAATATGAAACCACAGAAGAAAAAAACATTATGAGATAGCAGATGAATTTGTAAAATCAAGTATCAAGATAAAATTGTAAGAATTGTACCATATAGTGTGCATATCCATATGTTGAGGTCGTGTTGCGCTTATTTTTTACACTTATGGTCAATAGCTGCTCTGTTGAAAGATCATTCTCAAAACAGAAACTGATTATAAATGGCATGTGTTCAACTATGACCCCCAGACCAGCTGATTTATCTATGTTATGTGGTAATCCCGACTATTGTTCAACATGACCTTTGTGACAGTGAAAACCGTTTTTACACTTAAAGAAGCGAAGAAACATCATGACAAAATGTTAGACAAAACGGTGTATCCTTAGACAGCCTACTGAGATAATAAAAATGGAAGAGACTTAATACAATTAATGTATTTACGTTGCAGTTACACAACTGTTTACGAACTAAGTAGCACACCACATGAGTCGTTACACAACTGTTTACGAATTAAGTAGCACACCACATGAGTCGTTACACAACTGTTTACAAATTAAGTAGCACATCACATGAGTCGTTACACAACTGTTTACGAATTAAGTAGCACACCACATGAGTCGTTACACAAATTCAAATTATGCATATAGGCTACACTTAAAAATATAATTGGCATCGGAATCGCTAACAACGATCTCCGAATATCTTAGGACAATGTATAGATATGATAGGTAATTAGGTGTTCCTATCTTGGCTGTGCTAAATGCCCCAAAGGCGTTAATCTCCAGCCCTGGCTATATTCGGTGTAAATGGTGATCCTGACTCGAATGTAGTCTGCCATTTTATCGCAAGTCTGTATCCACGAGTCACAAACGTATATCGCATCCCCATATTGTGTGAATCGCTTGTGCACTTTTTGCCAGTGGAGTTTATTCGTTCTGGATGCGTTCCAACCGATGACTGTGGCCTTTACAGTATGAGGGTACCTAACCTTTACATGACTGCTGTAGTTGACACAGATCCAAACATAACAAATACATGTAAATATTGTTTTAAAAACAACTTTTTTAGTTACAAGCTGTTATTTATACAGAGATTTATGGGGGGGGGGGGTGTGTATTGAGGGTAGGGGTGGGGTGGCTGGTGTGCGGGGGCGGGAGAGCTGAGTGAGTGTAATATTTTGTTTTCTTCAAATTTATTTTTGTTTTTTGTTGTGAATGTGTGTATTGACGTTTTTCATGTGTATTCTAGGATCCTTCAAAATGGATTAACAGATCGTGCTAGTAGAGTCTGTGTACATAATTTAAACTGTCAAGTTTATGGGAAAGTTGGTTAAAATCATTTTGGACTATAGGTTAATGCGACCTTGGAGTAGCAACTCTCTGATTTTGTTTTCCTTTGCCTTGCTGTGTTGTCTTTTTCACTTTTCTGCGTTGCAAGATCTTATTTTTGCAAAGTATGAGGTGGCTTTTCAGGTTGCTTCTAAATTTAGATCGATCTGCAGTTGTCTTCCTAAGATGTCAGATCCGTATCTAGTGTCTTCCTCCTCCCCCCCCCCCCCCCCCCTTACATGCGTCTTTGAACCTCAGCTGTTCTTTTACCCCATGTCAGCTGCCCATAAAAAATACATTTGGAGCTTCAATCGTCTTCCATGTGGCGAACATGTCCCAGCCAACGCAATCTTCGCTGCCGACGGAGGGTGTACATACTTGGAAGACCGGTCCTAAAATGCACCTCTGTATTTGCCATCCTGTCTCTTCATGGGACGCCTAGGCTGAAGCACAGGCGTTGTAGGTGAAATGTTTTGAGCCTTTGCTCTCTTTCGGCATAGCTAGAATAACATTTTAAAATAAAAAATGTAAAAATATCTGATAGCACATACCTGATAACAAAATGAATAATGTGCCAGACTAACAATAATGTAAAGTCAAAAGGCGATAATAATATTTTTTTAATTACCTGTCCCTTTTTTTCTGATTTTCTTGACCTCACAATGCGTCACCCCCTTCCTTTCCTTCTTCTTATTGCGTGACGTCATACATGAGCGACCTATTCGTGTACTCCCCATTTGCATTAAATGCTCTGTAAGTACACAAACATGTGTACATAATTTTTGAAAATGTGTGATGTACACAAGTTAACAGGTAACATTACTAAAGGATTACCCAATTAAGACTGAAGGATATTTACTTGACAGCAGACGTTATTGAGCACGTGCTGAATGCTAATGATGCTGAGTGCAATCTCTTGCTATAATTATCGGCTTTCTGTCACAGAGGTAACTGTTTCTCAAGTAATGGAAGAATCTTCTCTGCTTACATTTAATGAATCTCAAATTCTGTTGCAGATTTTTCTCAAAGTCTGCACATTACAAAAGACGTTTGTCACTAAACCTTGGCACGTACGTATTAACTTACTTTCTTTTAAACATATGAATTAAGTGTGTTGAAAAAGTTCCAGAATATTCGAACAGACGCTTCAATAAGATGCTATCACCACTTCTGGTCAGTGACTCTGCCTAGTGTAACTTAACGATTCTCGCGTTTTTCTGTAGCGAATGTTTATCGTGTTGTACCGGATTGTTTACGGAAGTGCAGATTGCGTTTTGCGTTTCTCGTGTTGTATTAATTTAATGAAAAATTGTATTGAATCAACATCAAGTTGTGCTTCACGCTTGGGCATACGTTGGAAGAGATTCGTGAAATGTTTAATCAAGTTTATGGGGACACATTTTTGACACAAGAATTGCTTTCCCTCCGTCGTCCATGTTGCGCAAGGTCGTGAGATGTCCCTCCTCTGGCAATTAAGGAAATAGCTGTAGAGGGCAACAACTCCACAGAACCTAGATATCTTTAGAGGTCAACAACTCCACAGATCTAAGATAGCTTTAGAAGTCAATAACTCCACAGATCTAAGATAGCTTTAGAGGGCAACAACTCCACAGATCTAAGATAGCTTTAGAGGTCAACAACTCCACAGAACCTAGATATCTTTAGAGTGTAACAACTCCACAGAACGTAGATAGCTTTAGAGTGCAACAACTCCACAGAACCTAGATATCTTTAGAGTGTAACAACTCCACAGAACGTAGATAGCTTTAGAGTGCAACAACTCCACAGATATAAGATAGCTTTAGAGTGCAACAACTCCACAGATCTAAGATAGCTTTAGAGTGCAACAACTCCACAATTCTAAGATAGCTTTAGAGTGCAACAACTCCACAGATCTAAGATAGCTTTAGAGTGCAACAACTCCACAGATCTAAGATAGCTTTAGAGTGCAACAACTCCACAGATCTAAGATAGCTTTAGAGTGCAACAACTCCACAGATCTAAGATAGTTTTAGAGTGCAACAACTCCACAGATCTAAGATAGCTTTAGAGTGCAACAACTCCACAGATCTAAGATAGCTTTAGAGTGCAACAACTCCACAGATCTAAGATAGCGTTAGAGGTCAACAACTCCACAGATCTAAGATAGCGTTAGAGGTCAACAACTCCACAGATCTAAGATAGCTTTAGAGTGCAGCAACTCCACAGATCTAAGATAGCGTTAGAGGTCAACAACTCCACAGATCTAATATATTTGTAGAGTGCAACAACTCGATAGAATCAAGACAGCTGTAGAGTGCAACAACTCGATAGAATCAAGACAGCTGTAGAGTGCAACAACTCCATAGAATCAAGACAGCTGTAGAGTGCAACAACTCGATAGAATCAAGACAGCTGTAGAGTGCAACAACTCCACAGAATCAAGACAGCTGTAGAGTGCAACAACTCGATAGAATCAAGACAGCTGTAGAGTGCAACAACTTCACAAAATTAAGGTATTCTAACAAAGAAACGTCCGGAGCGAAAAACTTGAGTTTTGCGGACACAACTTCGTGTCTCTCCGCCCTGACAATACGCCAGCAAACACATCATTGATGGTTCGAGAATAGTTTTCTCTGAAATGAAAACAAGTGTGCTGCCCCAGCCATCCTACTTACCTGACCTGACCCCAGCCATCCTACTTACCTGATCTGACCCCAGCCATCCTACTTACCTGATCTGACCCCAGCCATCCTACTTACCTGACCTGACCCCAGCCATCCTACTTACCTGATCTGACCCCAGCCATCCTACTTACCTGACCTGACCCCAGCCATCCTACTTATCTGGTCTGGCCCCAGCCATCCTACTAAACTGACATGGCATCATCTACCTTACTCATCTGCCATGGCCCAGCAACTCAAATTACATGACCTGACCCCAGCCACCTTACTCTCCTGATCTGGCCCCAGTCATCCTTCTCACCTGACCAGGCATCAGCAATCCTACTCACCTGACCTGATCCCGGACATCCTACTTACCTGGCCTGGCCCCAGCCATCCTACTTACCTGGCCTGGCCCCAGCCATCCTACTTACCTGGCCTGACCCCAGCCATCCTACTCACCTAATCTGGCCCCAGTCGTCCTACTCAACTGACCTGGCATCATCTACCTTACTCACCTGACCTGGTCCAGCAACCCTACTTACCTGACCTGATCCCAGCCACCTTACTCTCCTGATCTGGCCCCAGTCATCCTTCTCACCTGACCAGGCATCAGCCACCTTACTCACCTAATCTGGCTCCAGTCGTCCTACTCAACTGACCTGGCATCATCTACCTTACTCACCTGACCTGGCCCAGCAACCCTACTCACCTGACCTGGCATCAGCCACCTTACTCACCTGACCTGATCCCAGCCACCTTACTCACCTGACCTAATCCCAGCCACCTTACTCACCTGACCTGGCCCAGCAACCCTACTTACCTGACCTGATCCCAGCCAACTTACTCACCTAATCTGGCTCCAGTCGTCCTACTCAACTGACCTGGCATCAGCCACCTTACTCACCTGACCTGATCCCAGCCACCTTACTCACCTGACCAGGCATCAGCCACCTTACTCACCTGACCTGGCCCAGCAACCCTACTTACCTGACCTGATCCCAGCCACCTTACTCACCTGACCTGATCCCAGCCACCTTACTCACCTGACCTGGCATCAGCCACCTTACTCACCTGACCTGATCCCAGCCACCTTACTCACCTGACCTGGCATCAGCCACCTTACTCACCTGACCTGATCCCAGCCACCTTACTCACCTGACCTGATCCCAGCAACCCTACTTATCTGACCTGGCATCAGCAACCCTACTTACCTGACCTGATCCCAGCCACCTTACTCACCTGACCAGGCATCAGCCACCTTACTCACCTGACCAGGCATCAGCCACCTTACTCACCTGACCAGGCATCAGCCACCTTACTCACCTGACCAGGCATCAGCCACCTTACTCACCTGACCAGGCATCAGCCACCTTACTCACCTGACCAGGCATCAGCCACCTTACTCACCTGACCAGGCATCAGCCACCTTACTCACCTGACCAGGCATCAGCCACCCTACTCACCTGACCTGGCATCAGCCACCTTACTCACCTGACCTGGCATCAGCCACTTTACTCACCTGACCAGGCATCAGCCACCCTACTCACCTGACCTGGCATCAGCCACCCTACTCACCTGACCTGGCATCAGCCACCCTACTCACCTGACCTGGCATCAGCCACCCTACTCACCTGACCTGGCATCAGCCACCCTACTCACCTGACCTGGCATCAGCCACCCTACTCACCTGACCTGGCATCAGCCACCCTACTCACCTGACCTGGCATCAGCCACCTTACTCACCTGACCTGGCATCAGCCACCCTACTCACCTGACCAGGCATCAGCCACCCTACTCACCTGACCTGGCATCAGCCACCCTACTCACCTGACCTGGCATCAGCCACCCTACTCACCTGACCTGGCATCAGCCACCCTACTCACCTGACCTGGCATCAGCCACCCTACTCACCTGACCTGGCATCAGCCACCCTACTCACCTGACCTGGCCCAGCCACCTTACTCACCTGACCTGATCCCAGCAACCCTACTCACCTGACCTGATCCCAGCCACCCTACTCACCTGACCTGGCATCAGCCACCTTACTCACCTGACCTGATCCCAGCCACCTTACTCACCTGACCAGGCATCAGCCACCCTACTCACCTGACCTGGCATCAGCCACCCTACTCACCTGACCTGGCCCCAGTCGTCCTACTCCCATCCCAATTGTGCATTCTGTCTCTTCTAGTTAAGTTGATTGTTTACCAGAGGCATCCCATTTCACATACCATGATCTGAGTTTTTGTTAAAGTCTTTTAAGAGTTTTTGTTTTGGCATGAATTTACAGTTAATTAGTATTCCTTGTGTGCACATGTTTATGTTAGCGTGTTTCAATAATGGTGACAGGTGGTGTGCAATAACATTAGCTTTTTTGCACCTGATCTCAATCTTTCTATCTAAACCTCCATCCTGAGTGAAAACACTGCCCAAGGACTTAAACTCCTGCCCTTGTTTTATCTTGAACCCTTTTACCATAATGCTCATGTTTTCAGGCGATATGCTTATCTGCATAGGTTCTGTTTTGAATGTGTTAATTCTCATACTATATCTTTCACATACAGAGTTAAGCGCAGTCACATGTTGCTGCAGACCATCTTCACTCTCGTAAGGTAGACATTGATTGTCTGCAAAAAGGAGTTCATTTAACCGATCAGCCTCTGTTCTTTCTTCCTCTGGATTTATTGACAGATGCTACAATTTAGCCTCCAGCGTTATTATGTCCATATATGTGTTGAAGAGTAGGGGCGACAACACACCCTTGTCTCACCCTGGATGTTATCTCCCTTTTTTCGCTCAGATCATCTTTGACTCCCTTGGTACAGTGCTCTAATATGTTCTAATAGCTGTCCCTGTACTTCGTAATCGTCTAGGATGGCCCATAGTTTATTTCTGTCAACTCTATCGAAAGCCTTTTCTTGATCTATGAAAGCCATGTTGAGTTTCCGATCGTATTGGATGTATTGGACGTAGACAGTACTACTCCTAAATATTTGGTTGTAAAGTTGGGTCGTATTCTGTCCTGTGCGACATGCTCAAGGAAAACAACGGAAAATACACGCGATAAATAATATCACACGAAAAACTGTCACAACATGTGGAGAAAGAGGAAGGGAGAGAGGAGAGAGAGCGGGAGAGAGAAAAAGAGAGATAGTGTGTGTTTGTGGGTGTGTGTGTGTATGTATATATATATATATATATGTATATATATATATATATATATATATATATATATATATATATATATATATATATATATATATATATATATATATATATATATATATATATATATACATACATACTTACGCTTCAGTATTCGCTTGTAACATTAGTTGATAATATAAGATTTTGAAGGGTATTTGCAGCACTTATAATGTACACTTTTGTGATTGTCTTTAATTGCTATATAGTATTTAATTGCTATTAGTAGTTTGATTTATGTCAGCGTGGAATTTCACTGGATTCTCCTGTTTCTACAGATCTTTGACACTGTGGTGGTGCTTGCAACACTTGGCGTGGAAATTGCCTTCCAATTTGTTCATTTCAGTGAACGAGCTGTTTATTCAGCGACCTACATCGTCATGCTCCGACTGTGGAGAGTTCCAGTTTTGTTTAGAAGTAAAACCAATAATTGGCATTCCAACATTAACATAATATTAAACAATATTAGAAAGATAGATAAGGAAAGGGACCATATAGGTAAGGTGAGTGAGCAAGTTCAGGTAGCAGTGAAAAGGGCAAATGCAATGTTAGGTATGATAAAAAGAAATATTAAACATAAAAGCAAGGAAGTGATAGTTAAACTGTATAAAGCTTTAGTTAGACCTAGATTGGAGTACTGTGTACAGGTGTGGAGTCCTTATCATAGAGGGGATATACACATGCTAAAAGAATATACAAAAAAAAGAGTGACAAAGCTGATAGTGGGATTCCAGAATTACAGTTATGAGGAAAGACTCAGAAAAATCAGCCTAGTGTCTAGAAAAGAGAAGAATTCGTGGTGACTTAATACGGGTTTATAAGATGATCAGAGGAATGGATAAATTGGACTATAACAATTTTTTTTTTAATACAGTCACCCACAATAACAAGAGGGCATAGCCACAACTTAACTAAAGAGAGGTCCAGATTAGACATTATGAAATATTTTTTTAGTCAGAGGGTGGTGAATTTTCTAAAACATTATAAAGACGTTAAGTTAAGTTATAATATTTAATGCACATTATCAAAAATATGATGTTTTGATTTGCACATTAGCATATCATGTGTATCCATGTAAAAATTAATTCATTTACCAAAGATATGTGGGATTGTCATCATCATCCAACTATGTGGTTCCCCTTGCAACAAAGGGCTGCAACCAATGTTCTCCTTCTGTTTCTATTCTGATCCGTTGTCTTAAGATTCATCCACGAGGTTTCAGCTGGACTGGTCTTTTCTTAACTTAACTTAACTTAACTTAACATCTTTATACTGGTTTAGGAGACGCTGCAGAGTATGTATACAACCATTTTTATTTAAGTTTCCTTGGTCTAAAAGCTATGTGCATCCAAACTATTCTTAAATGCATTAATTCCAATTTTTCAACCATGTGTCCACCAATTTGTCTATCACTTTCTCCATCAATTCCACCATTGTATCTTTCATTTGTTGGCTTTCATCAGCTCCCATCATGGGTTTTGGCTTTTAGGTGTCAGAAGTACTAATACTGTTCTTTGATAATTTGTTGTTCTTTCTAGAATATCATTTTTGTTCCAGGGTTGGTTGTTAGCCTAAGCTCTGTCTGCTATCAGTCATCCCAATGGACGCAGAAGAGATGCAGGCCAGCGGACATTGCACCTCTGCCCTATTGTGACAACCTCCAAGGTGGCGGGGAATGCTAGGCATGCCATCACTGCAGAGAAGCCGAGAAAATAAAGGGAGCAAAGAGATACCCCACTCACATGCATATGCTACGTTTCTGGCAGGACGTGACGAGCCTGGGACACAGACACACTGAACTGCCTCTCTTCCGGGATAGTACAAACTAGTACATAGTCCATCATATCATATCATCACAACACCCTATAGACACGAGTGGTGAAGAATCGATAGTCCTGCAAGACAACTTCCCTAGGAGAGACAACCCCAACCACAAACAACTGCTGCCTTGCAGATAAGCTGGGGACAGCCAAATCCTAAGGAGAGCATCCCTACAGAAACGCCTGTTGAAATCGGATGCACTAGGCCACAGGCTTAACGAAACAGTGCAACGTATATCGCTGTATGATGACGGTACAACCTATCAGAAAAAAGTGTGGCGCTCATCCTGTGGAGTCCCGCCAGGCAGCGAGAGTGCCGGGCCTCACGCCTCGAGAGGGCCCACCCAACGCTACTGGTGGTCACCCACCCATGTGCTGTGGAGTCAAGGCACAGGGTGATGGGGCAAAAACTATTGACCAAAAACACAAAACCCTCAGAATACGACAATGGAATGCGGAGGGAGTCATTAACAAAAAGCTTTCCCTAACACATCACCTGCATGAAGGTAAGATTGACGTGGCATGTATCCAAGAAACGCACCTCAACAACAACCACAAATTCTCAATCAGAGGATACCAGACCTTCCGTCTGGATAGAGAATGTCACAAAGGAGGGGTTCTGATACTGACACGTAACTGCATACCGAGTAGCGCGGTAGCTGTCAATCACACCAGACAAGCAGACATTGTAGGAGTCGATATAATGACACAAGAAACGACGATCCACATCTTCAACCTGAATGGCCCACCAAACAAAGACCTGTCGCTCTCGAGTATGGAAATCAAGGATTCCAGCTGCCTAGTAGTTGGAGACTTCAACAGCCACTCGGAGAGATGGGGATATTCGGACACAGACAACAGAGGTGATGAAGTGGAAGACTGGGAGATAGACACAAATCTCTATCTTATCAATAGGTCGGAGGACAGCCCTAGCTTCTATTCTAGAACATGGCATACCACCTCTACTCCAGACTTGGCCTTTTCCACGGTGGATATTCACCACAAAATAGACCGCCAGGTGCTCAACCAATTGGCAGGTAGCGACGACAGACCAATCAGGCTAGAAGTTGATATGGAAGTAGGCCCACAGGAAATAAAACCGCTCCCACGTTGGAACTATAAACGAGCCGACTGGGACAGATTTGCAATCCTGACAGATGGACTGTGTGAAACCATCAACACACGGAATAATAATATGAAACTCATGGTGGAAAGCCTAAGCAAAGCAATAATGCAAGCAGCCACCGAAACCATCCCAAGAGGGGCAAGGAAAAACTACAAGCCATATTGGAATGAAGAACTGCAGAAAGCGGTAGACGAAGTCTCAAATGCTAGGAACATGGCAGAGACAGAACAATCTATGGAGGCAAATATCGCCCTCAAAGCCACCACGGCGAAATACAAAAGAACACTAAACCAAATAACAAGAGACAGTTGGAAAAACAGAACAGAAAGCCTCAATTTAGAAAAAAAAGGGAACAAACTATGGAAGTTAATCAGAGCCATGAATGACGAAACTCCACCAAACAAATAAATTACAGATGGATCAGCCAATACCTCAAAAACAGAACAGCCAGAGTTCAAGTACAAGGGCAGGTGAGCAAAAAGGTGACACTTGAGCAGAGAGTACCCCAAGGGGGAGTAATGTCACCCAAACTTTTCCTAGTGTATATAAACAACATCACAGAGATTATACTAAGAAGAGTCCACAGCTCCATGTTTGCAGACGATCTGGCTATGTGGACCTCTGAAAAAAATCTCACCATAGCAAGAAATCGGATGCAGCAGGCCCTAACATCGCTGGAGGAGTGGGCGAACTCATGGCTGGTCAAAATAAATGAGGAAAAAACAACATGTACGATATTCTCGCTTTCAAACAAACCCCAAAACACCAAAATAAGTCTTAACGGCAGATATCTGCGGCCGAGCGATAACCCAAACTACCTGGGAGTCACATGTGATCGGGGCATGACATGGAAAAGTCAGATCGAGAGAAACCGAATGAGAGCCAGAGAAAGAATGGCAATCAAGAGGAAACTTGCTGGCACAAGCTGGGGAGCAGACGAAAGTATACTAAAGAAACTGTACACTGGAAGAGTGAGACCAGTTCTCGAGTATGGCATTGCGGCATGGACAACAGCAGCAAAGTCGAACTTTGACAAAATTAGCAAACTTTAAAACTAAGCCATGAGAGTTATAACAGGAGGCATGAAGTCAACGCCAATTGTAAAACTTGAAAAGATTACAAATCTGCAATCCATGACCGACAGAAGAGACTGCAGAGCCCAGCAGCAAGCAGAGAAACTCAGAAGACTGACAGACCATCCAAATCATCAGAGACTAAATAGATTTGGTAATGGGAAACTAAAGCGGAGAAAATTTGCAGAAATAGCCAAAGCAAAGATGAGCGAAGGCCCTATGAACACCGTAACAATACCAAAGCCCATCCCTACTGCACGCAAACCTACCTGGAAGCAGCATATATTTCCGGTGGTGGCAGAAAATATACCAGGTATTGGAAACAAGAACAGCTAGACTGAAAAAGAAAGAAGAGACATAACCCTGAGGTACACAACGAAAAACTACCCAAGCATGGACTGGACTCATGCATACACTGACGGTTCTGTAACAAACACAACACAGAATGGAGGGGCATGGGTATTCCTGAGCCTACCAAATGGTAGACAAATAACACTGTCAGTGGCAACTGGAAAATACTCAAGCAATTTCAGAGCGGAGGCTGAGGCACTGAGGGCTGCAGCAGAAGCAATGCTGACAGGCAAAAGAAATGAAAGCCAGATAGTCCTGTTCACAGATGCCCTGGCCATAGTCACAGCACTAAAAAGCCAAAAAAATACTGAACTTAATGATTTAAGAACAGTACTCTGTTAACTATGCCAGCAGACCGCACCAAAAAGAGTAGTGGTACAGTGGGTTCCATCCCATTTCAACATCCAAGGCAACGAGGAGGCAGACAGGCAAAAGAAGGTGCAAGACTACCACAACCAGATTCTAGTGTGACCTACGAAGAGTCAAAAAGGCTCATTAGAGCCAGATACATGGCCAAATGGGAAACAGAACATACTGGCTACACAAAAATGATGCCTTTTACCAATTGAACAGAAGAGAGCAGGTCGTGGTCTTCAGACTCCGCACAGGCCACAACAGACTGAGGTACCACCTATTCAATAAACTGAAGATATGTGGCACTGACGAATGCAGTTGTGGTACCGGAAAAATGACCGCTGAACATCTGCTGCAAAACTGCCCGAAATACGAGGACCAGAGAAAGCACATGTGGCCATCACCAGTGGCAACACGAGACAAGCTCTATGGCAGTGTCGACAGCCTCAGGATGACTGCTGCTTTTTTCGATAAAATACAGGTTGATGTCTGACAGCGTACGAAGAAGAAGAAGAAGAAGAAGTTCTCTCCCATTCTGTAATTGTGTTCCATATTAGATCTACCCATGTGGATGACTGTACATTTATCTACATTAAACTCCATTTCTTGAATTTTATCTAAATCCGACCTCAATATATCCACTCCCCCTTTAGATGAGACACTACTGCATAGTTTTGTGTCATCAGCAAATTTTGCAATCATGGATCACATATCAATGTCCAAATCATTTATATATATCAAGAACAAAATTGGTCCCAACACCGAGCCCTGTGGCACACCACTTTTCACTTCACACCACTCAGAGTACTCCTTATTTATGCCCACCCTCTGCCTTCTTCCCGTTAACCAATTTTCAATCCATTTGGCAACTTCCCCACCTATCCCATGTGATTTTAACTTTCGAAATAATCTTTGATGAGGTACTCTATCAAATAATAATATATCCATACGTTTCCTATTAACAGTGAAATAGCCCATACGTATCCTATCCACAATGATATAGCTCATACGTATCCTATCCACAATGATATAGCTCATACTTATCCTATCCACAATGATATAGCTCATACATATCCTATCCACAATGATATAGCTCATACTTATCCTATCCACAATGATATAGCTCATACTTATCCTATCCACAATGATATAGCTCATACTTATCCTATCCACAATGATATAGCTCATACTTATCCTATCCACAATGATATAGCCCATACTTATCCTATCCACAATGATATAGCTCATACGTATCCTATCCACAATGATATAGCTCATACTTATCCTATCCACAATGATATAGCTCATACTTATCCTATCCACAATGATATAGCTCATACTTATCCTATCCACAATGATATAGCTCATACATATCCTATCCACATTGTTATATCCCATACTTATCCTATCTACAATGATATAGCTCATACTTATCCTATCTACAATGATATAGCTCATACTTATCCTATCCACAATGATATAGCTCATACTTATCCTATCCACAATGATATAGCTCATACTTATCCTATCTACAATGATATAGCTCATACTTATCCTATCTACAATGATATAGCTCATACTTATCCTATCCACAATGATATAGCTCATACTTATCCTATCTACAATGATATAGCTCATACGTATCCTATCCACAATGATATAGCTCATACATATTCTATCCACAATGATATAGCTCATACTTATCCTATCTACAATGATATAGCTCATACTTATCCTATCTACAATGATATAGCTCATACTTATCTTATCTACAATCTTCTTCTTCTCGTTCGCCATGTATTTTCCTATTATATCTATACGTGAAGCCTAGTTGTATGGATAAAGGCTGACGTTGTGGAGAGTTCTGTAGGGCTTCCAAACAGCTTTGTGTGGATATTCGTCTCCGTAGGCCACTGCTCAGTACGCAATTGGCCAAGCATATAACAGTCTTGCAGGATATGTTCGGATGTCTGTGCTGTCTGCCCACACACACACGTGGACGATGGAGCCAATTTTAGCCGATGCAAATGGCTATTCAATCTGTTATGTCCCATTCTCAAGTGGAACATGATCACTTGTTCTGCTCGATCAAGACAGTGATAGCTGTCTTTCGTTTGGTCAACTTTCATTACTGCTTGGATAAGTGTCTTCTGTTCTTTGAAGGCGATTGTTTGTTCGGTGCGTTCTTGTGTTGCTCCCTCCTTTGTCAACTTGTCTGCTGTCTCATTTCCTGGTATGCTACAGTGTGATGGTTTCCACTGTAGCTCTACCCTTCTTTCGGCTTTTGGTTCGCTTTCTAAAGCTCTGTCAGTTTATCATTTCTGAGGGCATACAGACTTGACATTGCATCTGAAAGGAATACAATCTGCTGTCAGAACTGACATTGCATCTGTAAGGAATACAACCTGCTGTCAGAACTGACATTGCATCTGAAAGGAATACAACCTGCTGTCAGAACTGACATTGCATCTGTAAGGAATACAACCTGCTGTCAGAACTGACGTTGCATCTGTAAGGAATACAATCTGCTGTCAGAACTGACATTGCATCTGTAAGGAATACAATCTGCTGTCAGAACTGACATTGCATCTGTAAGGAATACAATCTGCTGTCAGAACTGACATTGCATCTGTAAGGAATACAATCTGCTGTCAGAACTGACATTGCATCTGTAAGGAATACAACCTGCTGTCAGAACTGACGTTGCATCTGTAAGGAATACAATCTGCTGTCAGAACTGACATTGCATCTGTAAGGAATACAATCTGCTGACATTGGCTTGTTGTGTTGCTAAGCATTTCTGCAGTAATAATTAGTGCCTGTACTTCAGCCGAGTATTTCGAACAGAATTTTCCGATGGATCTGCTAGTGGTCTCATTTTCGTTATCTGGGTAGACAACGTAGATTCCTTCGTCTCCATTTTTCACTGCTCTTATTGCTGATCCATCAGTATATACCTGGATCCATGCTTCTCTGGTGTACAGTTTACCGATCATGTCGCATGCTGCTGCTTTCTTTTTGGAGAGCATTTTCGTCTTCCATGGGGTAGGTGTCAGTTATGAATGTTTTTATGCTGAGGTTTTGGTCTTGTTCCTATGGAGTTGGAAGGGGTATTGGTTGTACCTCCTTAGTGGTGTCTGGTAATTCATCCTTATATGTTCTCATTAATTTTTGGGGACCGATGTACAAAGCTACTTCTCTTCAATCTTCCACTGGCAAGATCTTCGAATCTGGTTTTCATGGGCTATGCTGTCATGTTTTTATATTTTTTTGCTTGTATCATGGTCTTGGTGTCCCGTCTATGTATCATGGTCTTGGTGTCACGTCTATGTATCATGGTCTTGGTGTCCCGTCTATGTATCATGGTCTTGTGTCCCGTCTATGTATCATGGTCTTGGTTTCCCGTCTATGTATCATGGTCTTGCTGTCACATCTATGTATCATGGTCTTGGTGTCCCGTCTATGTATCATGGTCTTGGTGTCCCGTCTATGTATCATGGTCTTGTATCCCGTCTATGTATCATGGTCTTGGTTTCCCGTCTATATATCATGGTCTTGCTGTCACGTCTATGTATCATGGTCTTGGTGTCCCGTATATGTATCATGGTCTTGGTGTCCCGGCTATGTATCATGGTCTTGGTATCCCGTCTATGTATCATGGTCTTGGTGTCCCGTCTATGTATCATGGTCTTGGTGTCCCGTCTATGTATCATGGTCGTGGTGTCCCGTCTAAGTATCATGGGCTTGGTGTCCCGTCAATGTATCATGGTCTTGGTGTCCCGTCTATGTATCATGGTCTTGGTGTCCCATCTATGTATCATGGGCTTGGTGTCCCGTCTATGTATCATGGGCTTGGTGTCCCGTCTATGTATCATGGGCTTGGTGTCCCGTCTATGTATCATGGTCTTGGTGTCCCATCTATGTATCATGGTCTTGGTGTCCCATCTATGTATCATGGGCTTGTTGTCCCGTCTATGTATCATGGGCTTGGTGTCCCGTCTATGTATCATGGGCTTGGTGTCCCATCTATGTATCATCGTCTTGGTGTCCCATCTATGTATCATGGGCTTGGTGTCCCGTCTATGTATCATGGGCTTGGTGTCCCATCTATGTATCATGGTCTTGGTGTCCCATCTATGTATCATGGGCTTGGTGTCCATTCTATAGGATAGAGGTGTGATGCCTGTGATTTTTTCCATTTTATTTATTGAAGTTGTTTCATGGCACCCGTGATCACCCTAAGCGCTTAGTTTTGTACCTTATCTAAGGTTTGTTGTTGTAGTTTGGCTGCTGTAGCCCATGCTGCTAATCCATAGTCTACTATTGGTCGTATTACCCCATTATAGACCTTCATAATCTTTGTGTCATTCGCTCCCCAGTTTGACCCAGCTATTTTCCTCAATATTGCTAGTTTTTTCCTTGCCTTTGCCTGTTTTTTTCAATGTGAGGCCTCCACGTTATTCTCTTATCAAATGTGATACCCAGATATACCGGCTAATTATGTATTTGGACCTGTATATTTCCAAGTCGTATTTGTCCTACCTTTTCTTTACTTAAGAGTGTGAAGAGTGTTGTTGCATATTTTTGGCATTGATCTGTACCATCCATTTCTCAGCCCATGCTGTTATATTATCGGCTGCTCATTGTATTTGCAATGGTTGGGTGTTCTTCTACACACTACACCACCAAGTGATCTGAGTATAGAGCGGCTCTCATCCCTTCTACACACTACACCACCAAGTGATCTGAGTATAGAGCGGCTCTCATCCCTTCTACACACCACACCACCAAGTTGTCTGAGTATAGAGCGGCTCTCATCCCTTCTACACACCACACCACCAAGTTGTCTGAGTATAGAGCGGCTCTCATCCCTTCTACACACCACACCACCAAGTGATCTGAGTATAGAGCGGCTCTCATCCCTTCTACACACCACACCACCAAGTGGTCTGAGTATAGAGCGGCTCTCATCCCTTCTACACACCACACCACCAAGTTGTCTGAGTATAGAGCGGCTCTCATCCCTTCTACACACCACACCACCAAGTGATCTGAGTATAGAGCGGCTCTCATCCCTTCTACACACCACACCACCAAGTGGTCTGAGTATAGAGCGGCTCTCATCCCTTCTACACACTACACCACCAAGTGATCTGAGTATAGAGCGGCTCTCATCCCTTGTGGCAGTTCGGGGATGAGATCATTGATAAACACGAGGAACAATGTGGGAGACAGTACTGAGCCTTGAGGAACTCCATGTTGTAGGAGGATTGTTGCTGTTATAACCATCCATGGTAACTCTAGCTTTCCAGTTGTGTAGGAATGCTTTGATGCCTTTTCTCATGTTATTCTTGATGCCATTCCTTTGTAGTTTTGCCATTAGTCCATTTTTCCATACATTATCGAGGGCTTGCTGGAAATCTATCTATAGTGTAAAGATGTTTTTCTTTTCTTAGAAGGCGTCTTCAACAATTTAGGATATGTGTGTGATATGGTCTTCTGTGCTGCTACACTGTTTAAACCCTGCTAGTTCTGGTATTAGTATTTTCTAAGTTTTTAGGTACCATTCAGTCTTCCGTTGACCATCCTGTCCATTGTCTTACAGACACAGCTGGTTAAGCTTATTGGTCAAATTGGTGACCGTTTTTTATCTTTTCCGTTCTTTATAAGGGGACACATATATGCTGCAACAGAGGGGGGGGTTGCCTGGAGGGACTTCACAGTGCGAGCACCATATCTAATTTTCTTTTTGTGTGTAAACATACAAGAAAAAGTGGTCGGGCTGGTTGCATGGTACCATGGTTGCTAGTGCGCCTCCTGGTCTGGTACCTCTGTCTTCAGCACCTGTTCTGTGGTAGAGTGTGCTCTACCTCCCTCATCTGGCTGGGGGCTCTGACTTTGTCTTAACCTCGTTTGCTGTTCCATCTTACCTCCCACTGTGGTTAACAACCAACCTTTGGCAAGATTACTGGGTATAACAGGATCCACCAAAGCGTATGTGAGGTAGACTTGGGCAGGACATATTGAGACATTTGTGTTATGTATTCCGCGATCACTGTCCCATTTGGATACCATCTTATCCACAATTATATATTCATACTTATTCTATCCACAGTGATATATCCATACTTATCTTATCCATAGTAATATAGTCCATACTTATCAAATCCACAATGCAATAGCTCATATGTATCTATCCACAATTATACAGCCCATACTTATCTAACCCGGAATGATGTAGTCCATACTTATATTATCCACAATGATATAGTCCGTACTAATTTAATCCACAATGATATAGTCCGTACTTATATTATCCACAATGATATAGTCCGTACTAATTTAATCCACAATGATGTAGTCCATACTTATATTATCCACAATGATGTAGTCCGTACTTATATTATCCACAATGATGTAGTCCATACTTATATTATCCACAATGATATAGTCCGTACTTATATTATCCACAATGATGTAGTCCGTACTTATATTATCCACAATGATGTAGTCCGTACTTATATTATCCACAATGATGTAGTCCATACTTATATTATCCACAATGATATAGTCCGTACTAATTTAATCCACAGTGATTTAGTTCATACTTATCTATAATGATATAGCCCATATTTACTTTATCCACAATAATATAGCTCTTATTTACTTTGAATCTCTAAGTTCGTGCTAATGTGCTTCAAGAATCCACCGAACAAGGAGACGCAGAGCTGAACATATATAGAAAGAGCAAGACAGAAAAGAAATGTATTCAACTGGAGCATACACTGTCTCGTCAACAGGTATGCACTAGAACATATTTGTAAACATGCAAGAATTACCCATAATTCTAATCCGAAATTAATTTGACAAAACTTGTGAAAATGATATCCAAATAGAAGAACAGAATATTGTTTTCTGTATTTTTTTCATCATTTTTCTATGCTCCATAGTACACCATTGCTACATTTGAGCTTCAGATTTTCTAATTTTGCTTTTTCAGGAAACCGTTAAAAAAGTTGAAGGTGCACAACAAAACTTGAAAGTATCTGAACTAAGTGGTATGTATGCACTCTTTGTTCCAGTTTAAATTTATTGTTCCAGGGCTTGAAATATTTTCCTCGTCGATTTTATAAGAGAAGAAGTGATCGTGGCGTTATAAGTAAAGTAAATATTCAGTAAAGTTTCCTTTCATGCTCTGTACTATTATTCATTCTTTCTATCTCTCTTTGCATTTTCAACACATGGCATTATGAAACCCATGCAGAGATATGAAGATAAGAGGAGTCTGAAAAATAAAGGATACAAAGATACGTTTTAAGAGAAATAAATCGGTTAGCTCTAAAATATGGTCAAGAACAACTTACTATATCTTACAAAATATCTTATATTGAGTACGAAAGTTGTAGTGCAATAGGTATAATGCTGAAGTGGTGTAACTGTAGCTTTATAACATGTCTGTTTTGTTAACTCACACCCATTGTTCAACTTGTTAACTTAATTTAATCAATCAAAATATTTTAAACAATTTAATGGACAAAAACCAGTTTTAATTCAACATTAATTTCATCTCAGATTCCATAACAACTTAGGGCTGCTATGAAGCAGTAACTCGTTTATTCTATTTTATTTCAGACCTGCCAAGAGCTGATGCTGATTGTAATAAAAATGGAGACATCCACCATATAGGACAGACAAGCAATGATGAACTTGGTGGTAGAAAAGATTCAATGTCTGACACAAATTATGTGCTCTCAACGTCAAACAGGCAAAGAAATCTTCATGAAAACTCAAAACAAAATGTATCTCTACATGGAGTGCCTGACAACTCACTTATGAATTTCAAAGATGAATCTTATACTGAAATAACAAAACAGAGTAACAAAGTCACTGAGGATAAGTTTCAAGGATTTAAAAATAAGTTAATGACAGCAAACTGTGTGAAAACTGATTCAGACTTTGTGGATGGAGTAGATAAATTTGCCATAAAAAACAAACCTCTGCCACTTGCAGTAACCTCATACAATTTGCTTTTATCTGCACATCAAAGAAGTTATATTCCTTGGAGGGCAAGAAAGAGACGCTCTTCTACAAGTGAAATCATAGATTATAGCAGCATATACTCTCCAGCCATAGACTCTGTGTTTGTGTTTAAAGAAGAAGCCAAAAGATATGCATCATGTCCAAGTTTAGACTTGGAGAATGGCAATGAAATAAATACCAAAACTGTTTTAGAAAAAAGTCTTCCAGACAGTGGAAACTTCAAGTCCATCAAGAAACATATAAGCGATGTATCATGTTCTAAAAGTGAAATCAGCCAAGCAAGTTCAAGTGAGAATGCAAGAAACAGCAAGAAGAAAAGAATGCGCAGAATGTCATGCCCTGAGTATGTCTACACTCAACGGATGAGCATTACTAATGATGAATCCATACTCATTGGAGGTGTAGTAAAACTTTTCTTACTCTCTAATCAATAATTGTCAATAAAACGTTTCTGGTTGACAAGTACTTCCTTATCCTAAACTAATATTAAATAGTTTGTCATTCATGTACCATGTTTATATAACAGTTTCATGAAGATTGATCAGATTCAATGCAAAAAAACATCAAGCGTGAATTTACAAAATGACATTAAAATGGCCAGGGAATCTGCAAATTTAAACTTTCAAGGTCAAGAAAAACAAAAAATGCATAAACAGTTCTTTTTTTATGTACAAGAAGAAAGAAATAGAAAAATTAACATGACTTACAAAATGCGACATAACAAAAGTATACTTTGTAGTTGTTCCTGTATTTTTTTTTAAGCAGGAGATTTAAATAGCACAATTTGGTTATATTCCAGATCATCACTCTATTGAATACCCTGCATCCTATGACAACTTAGGGTTTGACTATGACTGCAATTTTAGGTTTCAAGTTCTAGCAGAGTTTGATGGCACAAAAACTTATCGAAATGAGGTAAGCTCTAAATTTGATCATTACATCAATTATGAAGTAGTAGCAAGTAGTGATTTGTTGTATTTAAGAAATGACAATCATCTGAAAGAGCAAGTAGTGATTTGTTGTATTTAAGAAATGACAATCATCTGTAAGAGCAAGCCTTTGTTTTAACAGAATGTCTTATTACAGGGCTTTCTATATTTTTACAAATTTCTTCTTCTCACTTGTTCACCCCAATCAGAGTCTAGGGCTATATTTAGTTCACTGTTAAAAACTGTACATTTTATTCTTGTCCATTATATTCTGTTACAAACTGTTCATAATGCTCATTGGCCTCAGATGCTGGTTAAGTCTGTCTGCATTCTCATTGGGTGGTAATCTCTTTTCAAATATTCTATAAATAATGATATTATTTGCATCTGCATTTTATATAATACATAGGGTGGCAACTGCAGTTCCTTACAGGAATCTAATATCAAACCACTTACATGCGCTATTGTAGTGGTTGCTTCTGTAGAAAATTGCTTAATATGAGGTTGCCAAACATCATAACGTGTATTACATGAGAACCCATAGACTAGACAAATATAAACAGAACTAGAGGGGAAAAAAACTACCTGGAAAAACTACACCTGTAAATGTTGTTGTTTTTTTGTATTTCTGTGAAGGAGATTGAAACACTAAGCATACATGTAAAGATCTTAAAATGTATGCTTATTCTAATTATAAAACTTGCAAACATCAATAACTGTCAACCTTTTTTGATAAAATTGGTGCCAGAGTGGGTCACGTAGTGTTTTCTATTTTTAGACTGTGAAATGACCACCGTCTTTCTCCTGGTCTTCTTTAAATCCAGCCCCTGATCACTTAGGGACTGCCGTATGTTGTCTTCCCAACGCACTTTGGGACATCCTGAGGGTCTGCGTTTTTGACTTTTTGCCTCCCATGACCGCTTCGGTATCCAATCTTCTTCCATTCTACAGACATGGCCAAACCCCTGCAGTTGGGACTGTTCTGCAGGGGTTGGGCTTCAAGATTGCTACTTATTGTCTGTGGTTACAGACCTTGTCCCTTTTTGCCACCTGGACCATCTTTCTTGGGTACTTCATTTCAGAAGTTTGTAGTTGCCTTTCTTATGTTGTGGTCATTGCCCATAACTAACATCTATATGTCAAGACAGGCACATAGGTCGAGCGGAATACATCCATCTTTGTTTTCCTGCTTATTTATCTTTTGTTGAGGAAACCTCTGTTCAGTGCATGGACAAGTCTACCAACTGCTACCCTTCGTGCAATTAACTCTTCTTTGATTCCTCCCCTGTTTGCTGTCTATTACCACTCCTAGATTTTAAAGTGGCTGACCTGTTCTAGTGGCTGTATTCCCAGGGTTATCTGATGTCTCTTCTTATCTCTTGTGATCACCATGGTTTTTGTTTTAGAGTTGCTGATGTGCATTTCCCTCTTCTTCAACTCTTTTTCCCAGACTTGCAAGTTGATCTGGAGATGTGCCTTGGATTTCATGATCAGGGCCACATCATCTGCAAATGCCAGCTCTGATACATAACTTGGTCTCTTCCAGTAATCTGCTTCATACATTTTTGTTCGTTCTTTGCAGGCTTTCCATGAGGAGTTTGAAAAGCTGGGGTGATAGAATGTCACCCTGTCTTACTTTGCTAGTGGTCCTGAACTCTCCTGACTTTGGATTTGATGTCTGCACATAGTTTCTGCATGTTTTATAGAAACTCTGTATGGCAGATATCAGGTGTCCTGGGGTGTTCTTTCTTGTTAGAAACACCCAGAGTTTATTCCAATGGACTTTATCAAGGGCCTCCAAAATGTAGAGATGCATCTCCTTATCATACTCAAGAGCTTTTTTGCTCAGCTGTCTGAGTGTAAAAATAAGGCCTTGAGTACTTCTGTTTGCCTGAAACCCACATTGAGTCTCATCAAAACTTGACTCTGCTAGACCTCGTAATTGCTGTTTTAGAATCCTAGGACACTGAGAAGAGAAATACCTTTGTGATTTCTACATTGTCAATTGTCACCATTTTTAAATATTGGTATTATTATGGTATTTTCTTGTGGTGCCAAGCTGCCTTGAGAATCTTTATTAATAGTATCTTTCCTGCAGTTCCTATGTATTTCACCAATTCTGGTGTTATACCGTCATGTCCTGCTGCTTTACCAACCTTAATTTTATCAAATGCTGCATTTAGTTCTCCCATTGTGATATTATCGTTCTCCTCCATGGCTTCCTCCTTTGAGATTGAAACTGTCACTTCCATAGCAGCTTAATTTTCCTCCACTCCAAGGAGATCTATGAAATATTATTATTTTTCAGTTTCTCTTCAAATTCTTCCCAGGGATTTCAGTTTGGCCTTGAGCATAGTCTTCTTTGCTTCTTAAATTTACATATTCTTTATATTTCTTTGTTTGTGTCTCTGTTTTCCTAGCCTCTAGGTATTGTTTCCATGCCTTTTTCTTTTCTCATATTTTTCTTTTCACTTCTTCTGTCCACCATGGTGTATTCTTTCTCTTCAGTGCTTCTCTGGTTTGACCGCATGCCTCTACTGCAGCCTCCTTGAAGATGTAATTAAATTTTACCAAGAGGGTTTCCATATCTTCTTCAGATTCCTCTATCCTTCCTATTGCTGTTATGAGCCCTTGGTTTCTCTTCTTAACATCTGGTTCTCTTAGTTTGTAAGCCTTAGTTTTATTTTCTCCCTGTGTGTTATTAGGTTTTTTGCTTGTTGTTAATTGCTTGTTGGATAACTTTTTTCGATTACTCTCTTTATTTTAACTAGGTAGCGTTCGCTTCCTATCTCTGGTCCTCTGAACACTCTAGCATCCTTCACATACTTGAATGCACTTTTCCTGACTATTGCATAGTCAATTATGGATTTTTAATTTCGTGCTGGCTTGTATCTTGTGTAGGCATCAATACACTTGTGTGGGAACTTTGTGTTTGTAATAACAAGGTTTTCTTCTCTGCAAAATGTGAGCAGTCATTTTCTATTGTCATTTAGGACATCTCCATACCTACCAATCACTCCATGCCATCTAGAATAGTCATTTTTAACTCTTGCATTGAAGTCTCCAAGAAGAAGTATTTCAATTTGGCAATCGTCAACGGTACTTTGAAGGAGCTCATAAAATTCTTCTTTTATGTCAGTGCTCTCATCTTCGTTTGGTGCATACACAGTGACGATATCCATTTGACTATCCCTATCTTGTAGACTCAGCACCATCAGTAGTTCTGAAATGAATTTCCATCCTTTAATGTTTGCTTTTTGGTTACTGTCCACTATACAGCTCACCCCTGCCCTGGCTCTTTCAGTCATGGTAACTCCGCTGTAGAGTAGCATGTTGCCATCATGGTTCAGAATGACTTGTCCCTTATTCTTTGTTTCTGTAAGTGCCAGGGCTGTCAATTTTGCTCTCTTTTCATCTCGTTAGTTCGTTTTCTTTTCCGTTTATGCTTCTTGTATTCCATGTTTCAAAAACCATGGTCCTTATTTCTCGCCTGTCCGTTGTCGTTAAGATCAGTCCAGTTTTCTCAATGGTTTGACTTGTAATCATTGGTTAAGATAAACAAATGATTAGCCTGTTGTGTCATTGCATGGTGGAGGGTCTGCCTCTTTGCAGCTTTCATACCTGCCGATCTGTTTTTGTCCACGGCTGCTTATTTCATAATTCCAGCAAACCTCCAAATTAGGAGGCTTTTCAGATATCTGTAACCCTGCTGATGCGTCTGTTTGGAGGTAGATTCCTTTCCCAGGCAATTCAAAATAAAACCTTGAAATTACTCGTACAAGTTGACATCTAAGGGTTGCTAGCTCTATAGACGGTCCTCTTCATACAACTTTTATGACATGCTTGGAACGCTGGAGTAGCCCAATTATTTATTCACCTTGTCCCACTCGGACAACACATTCTAACAGCTATTACCCAGCCATGCTTTTTTTTTAAATTTTAGTTTTTTAAATTTGGCTCACTTTTCTCACACATCTTATTTTATTACTTTTCTATGAATTTAAGAATGGATAGCTAAAATTATAAAGTAGTAACTAACTATTTTTTTTAAAGGAATTATATTTGTATACTTGTAATCTAATCGTGTGCGTTTTAATTTAATTAAAATGTATAACTGGATCAGATTAATATTATTTTTTTTAAACATATCTTTTGATAAGATGTTTACATGAAATAGAAAAAGTTGAATAGAGAAACATTAATTTCAAAATTTTCTTGTTCCTTTTTAACTTAAAAATGTTTTTATTCCTCATTTATGTCTTATAGGATGGTATTCCCATGACATCACTGTAACCTGACAATAGTAAGCTTGGACTTTGAATGTAAAAATGAAGGGATTGGCGTGCCTCATGTTGTAACTGTCCATGGAAACAAACGGAATACATGTTTCCGTAACGCATACAGATGCTACAGTGCTTTCATGCTGACTTGTATTTTAGGCTTGAACACAGTTTTATGTGCTGAAGTTAAGTCATTATCATACTTATTCTAATGGTATTTATTATACAACTTTATTCCAACAGATGTGGGCTGAATAAGGCTAGAAGCATCAGTTGAATTGAATTGAATTTTTTTGTTAATGTCATGTAAAAAGACCAACGTGACCTCCAAGTGCCTCACTCATAATTCCTTCAAGGAATATATTGAAAAGAGTTGGAGAGAGTGTGCACCCCTGTCTCACACCAACTGATGTGCGAAACCAGTCCCCTCGCCTCCCATTCACAAGAACTGCGCTAGACACCTTGTCATACAGATGTTCAAGGACCATTATAATATTTCTGTTGATATTATACATCCTCATGGTTGCCCAAAGCGCTTTATGCCATACCCTATCAAACGCCTTCTTAAAATCCACGAACACATGATACAGTGTTTGCTGCTGTTCTAGATATTTCTCGCTTAGCAGCCTTAAATTAAATATCTTTTCTGTAGTGCTTCTTCCCTGTCCGAACCCTGCTTGCTCCTCGGCAATAATGTTCTCTGCTTGGGGTTTCAATCGGTCGAGAATTAATCTAAGCATGACCTTGCTAGGGTGGCTGATGAGGCTTATTGTTCTGTAATTTTGGAACAGCTTTAGGTTTCCAGACTTATGTAACGGTATAACTATAGATTTCATTCATACATCCGGCCAGTTTCCTGTCGCCCATATTTTGTTGCAGATGTGTGTCAGGCCTTCCACCACTACCTCTTCACCTGCTTGTAAGAGCTCTGCTGGTATATTGTCCATGCCGACCGCCTTCCCTCTTCTCAATGTCTTAACCGCTGCAATTACCTCTTCCTTCGTTATCAGTTGGTTTTCCTCTATATTTGTTGGTGTTGGGGGGATTGTTTTCTCAGGTTCGTTTCGTCCTTCATAGTTATATAGCTCGGAACAGTACTCTGTCCATCTTGCCAGTACGTCATTTTCGTCAATAAGGCACTTGCCGCTTTTATCATGGATCATAAGGTTCCTGCCTGGTCTTGGTGTTACCAGTTCTTTGACAACCTTGTATACTCCTTTAGCATCATTTCTGTTTAGTCTCTCTTCGATGTTTGTGCATTGCTCACATATCCACGCTTCTTTCGCCTCTCTCATCTTTTGTTGAATGGCTTTCTTGACCTCTTTATAACTGCCGACCTCCTCCGGTGGGTGATTGTGTTTTTTCAGTGACCTTCTTTTATCACAAAGGTCTAGAATGTCTTTAGTCACCCATGGCTTCTTTTTTGTTTGGTGGCATCCCAGGATCTCTGTTGCAGTATCTATGAGAGCTGCGTTAAGAGACTCTGTAACTGTATCTGATTCCAGTCCCTCTGTGAGAGCCAACAGTGGTCGCAAATCTCTTTCCCACCCTTGCTTGGAACACTTCGGTGATTTTTGGGTCCATTAGTTTGTCCAGGTCAAACTTTAGCCTAGTCACATCCTTCTTTGCGACTCCCCTCAATCGCAGACATCATAACCAGATCGTGGTCGCTTCCTATATCAGCTCCAGGGAAACTTCTCATTTTGTCGGTGTTGATGCTTGATCGGAACCTCCTCAGGACCAGTATATAGTCAATCTGGCTGTGCACTTCCTTGCTTGGGTTATGTCATGTCCAACGTCTCAACGGCTTGTTTAACCCAAACGTATTTGCCACCAACAGCTGGTTGCATCTTGCAAATTCTAGGAGTCTTAGGCCCCGGTCATTGGTTTCTTTATTTCCGTATGGGCCACATGTTCCCCTCGAGTGGTGGACTGCATCTTCTCCAGTTTTTGCATTCCAATCACCCTAGACTACCAATATGTCTTTTTTTGGCGTTTCGTGTATCAGACTGAAGTTGATCATAGAATGCCTCTATTTCACAATCTTCGTAGTCTGCAGTGAGTGCATAGCACTGTATTATGGGAAAATTAAACGGTGCTGCCTTTAGCCGTAAGATGATACTAGAACGGCTAGATATTGGGCGGCAACCCAATATGCATCTGGCTGTGTCTTTATGCACCAGTATCCCCACTCCGTGTAAATGTTTGTCCTCCCTGCCACTGAAGTAGAATTTGTGGCCCTCCTCCGTGGTAAACTCTCCAAAACTTTTCCATCGAGCCTCGCATATACCAAGGATGTTACACCGGTAGTTCTCCATCTCGTGCGTTAGCTCATTGATTTTGCCACATGGGTTCAATGTTCTAACATTCCACGTACCTATTGTGAGCTTGTCTTTCCTCAGTTTGATGGTTCCACCAGTAGCACACTTATCGCCTCCGACCTGGTGTGGGATGGCAGGCGCGGTCATTGTTTACTCTGGCTGCGACCGAGCCGGTATGTTTGATTGTGGTTGTGTCCTCATGTGTGAATCTTGGGCGGTTTTCTCTTGGCAGAGTCCATCTCCTCTCCAAGCCGGTGTGGGCCAACATCTGCATCTGACCTGGAGGAGCCCATCTCCTCAGGCGAGCCATTGCCTCGTTTGCCTACAGCCTCGCTGCCATAGTTTCCCACTGTGCACCACTTGGAGGTGAAGTTGACCTGTGTGTTCGCTTTATCGGCAGGCTACTCATTTTACTTTTAGCCCCTCAGAAGACCCCAACATTGCTGGGTTGCGATGCTGAGCGCAAAACACACCATTGCACACCGTTGGTACTGTCAAGATAGGTGGCCGAACGATTACCAACCTTCGTTTTGCAGATGATATCGACGGGTTGGCGGGTTCAGAAGTGGAACTCCAGGAATGGGTCAGAAGGCTCGATGAAACAGCTCTTGACTATGGTATGGAGATAAACGTTGGAAAGACAAAATTAATGACCAACAATGCAACGGGCTTCAACAGCAGGATAAAAGCTAACGGTCAGGAACTCGAAGTGGTTGACCGTTTTAAATATCTTGGGTCGATTGTCAGTGATGAAGGATCAAAATGTGAGGTGTTGGCCAGAAAAGCACAGACAATAGCAGCGCTTGCATGGCTTAACAAAATCTGGCAAGATAAACGGTTAGCACTATGCACGAAAATCAGATTAATGCGTACACTGGTCCTGTCAATATTCCTCTATGCGTGTGAGACATGGACAGTTACAGCTGACCTTCAATGAAGGATACAGGCCTTGGAGATGAGATGTTTCCGAAGACTTTTAAACGTCACGTACAAAGATCGAGTTACAAATGAGGAAATACGAGGTAGAATTACAGCAGCAATAGGGCCTTTCGAAGACCTCTTGGCAACTGTTAAAAGAAGGAAACTCACTTGGTACGGTCACATATCGAGATCAAATGGTCTTGCAAACACAATCCTCCACGGAAAGGTGCATGGCAGACGACGAAGAGGCCAGCCCAAAAAGAGATGGAAGGACAACATAAAAGAATAGACCAGTCTCCGACCAGAAGAATCACAGGCAGCGGCATCTGACAGAGAGGGGTGGCGTGGAGTTGTGAGTATGTCTTCATGTGTGCCCCAACGACCTCCCCGATTACGGGATGACCTGACCTGACCTAAAAAAGACCATTATTGTGATGCAAGAAGAAAATCTACGGTGCTTGGCATGGATAATATTCAGTAATTGAATGTGAACAAGTCCTTGATTAGAAAAAGAAACACTTGAGATAGACAGATTGGAAAACATAATGAGATGTGGGGACCCTGGGGCTTCCTAGGTTTTGGGAAAGAAGGAGGAGAAGGGAGAGCGGGAAGAAGAATTAGAAGAAGAAAAACCAACAACATAATTCAGCTGTCAAAAATGAATCTGATCTGGTAAAACACATAAATTAGTATGAAATAACTGGTAAAGAATATGACTTTTTAAAAGTCACAATATACTAGACACAGCGTGAGGTTTCGTGTGTGCTACTATGATCCTTCAGGATACAGTTTATGAAGAAAACATGATTTGTGCTTGTTTGTACATTCAGAGATTTCAGATAGTTGAAACTGCAAAATACTTTGGCATTTACCATTTCATATTGAATCTGTGCAATAAAATGAATAAATTTTAATTTCTACAACAATCTTTGCATGAATATTCTTTTTAATTGATGCTTTTGAATTTTAAAAAAAGACATATTCAATTTGTTAGACTATTAACGGATTCACTTCCAAAGTTTGTTATGTGTAAATCCATGTAATCCAGAACAAACTATAGGTCTACTAATACTGATTTAACTTTCTCCTTGACTAACCTAGTTGCCCAACCCTTACAGTTTACACTTTTAGACCTACCAGGCTATGCTTTCATAACTCCAACTAAGCCTTTTATGCATCATTAGCATTTAAATGTAATCTATCTATCTTCAGTCTACTTGTGTTGTTAGATGTCATGGGGAGGTGTGGCCTCTTTTGTTTCATATTTTTTGACAAGCACAAATCTGCTGGTGACTTGCCAGGTTAAAACCAGTATCTGTTTCCAACCGTTATGTTGGTAGTCTATGGAATATAATTGCCTATTTTTAGGACTGGTGGTGGTGGAAGCATAAATTAAAGCAAGGTAGAGCCGCAGCCTGTCAGTCGCCATCTATGCCACTCCACTAATCATATAACCAAGACTTGATGTTATAGTTGCACAGTACCTTTTTACAACATATTCTCTGTAGGACAAGAAACCCTAGAATAATTTGAGTAGATTTTTAACTTGAATTTTTACATTAAGCCTACTTTTTATTCTTTCCAACTGCCAAGGGATGTTTAACATGATCTCACTACTCAGAGATCAGAGGAGATTTATACATGAAAAAAATCCTGATCTCCACTGTGATTTTAACCTGCGACCTCCAGCACCTGAGGTGAATACTTTACCTCAAGACCACTGGGCGCCCCCCACCCACCCCCCCTCCCCCTACATGTAATCAACTATATTTATACTTGCTTAATGAACCTTTTTATTCCTTGACAACGTAACGCAGCAACTGTCATTTGCTGCTGATTCATATATTTTATTTTCATGAGGTTTCATCTTTTATAGTGTTTTTTAACAGCCATCTTCTGCTTTCCTACTTTTTACTTTCAGCAAGAGTATATCTGGATATATTATTTATTTGTTTCCTGGAGGTTTGTCCAATCCATCATTTGCTATCTCTTGAATCATCAGCTGAAATGCTTTCTTTTACATGTTTGTTATTTCATCTGGCCATTCGACACAAAGTTTGAGATAGTGGTGAAGGTTTGCTATTGAAATCTTAGTTAAATACCATGTTTCAGAGAATTAGAACAAAACAGATTGTCTTATTAATTTTTTAATAACATAATTTAAATTGAATTCTTCATTTTTGTTTTAAATGTTACTTCCAGAACTGCTAAAAGTGAATACTTCTATTATCTGACCATGATATTCAAAGTGATTTTCTTCAATTATTTATAATATTTTGCTTTTTGCTTTTTAAACATCAGTCTGGCTAGTTTTTGTCTGTGTTCACGTTTGTCTATCTATCTTATCTTACATATATATATATATATCGTGCATTTGCAACAGACGACATAGATTATCTGCAAAATCAAGATCTATACATTTTTCATCAAACATTGCATTCTGCACATAACTTAACTTAACATCTTTATACTGGTTTAGAAGACTACAGAGTCTGTATACAACCAGTTTCTTGTAGGTTGGTTTAACTGAAGTGCGAGACCATTTTAATAGACTCAAATATTAGAGCAGCCAGTTAGGCACATCTATAACTGCTCTTAACAAACCACCTGGCCAGGTCAGGTCACTCCGTAACCGGTGAGGTCGTTGGGGCACACATGAAGACATCCCCACAATCCTACACCATCCCTCTCTGCCTGTGCCTCCTCTGGTTGGAGATTGGTTCATTCATTTATGTTGTCCTCCCACTTTTTTTGCAACGGCCTCTTCGCCGTCTGCCTTGCACCTTTCCGTGCAAGACTATATCTGCAAGACCGTTTGATCTCGATATCTGTTCATACCAAGCGAGTTTCCTTTTTTGACAGTTGTCAGGAGGTCTTCAAAAGGCCTTATCCTGTGGCACAGGGAAAATGACCGCTGAACATCTGCTGCAAAATTGCCCAACATACGAGGACCAGAGAAAGCACATGTGGCAATCACCAGTGGCAACACTAGACAAGCTCTATGGCAGTGTCGACAGCCTCAAAATGACAGCTGCTTTCTTCAAACAAATTCAAATTGACGTCTGACAGCATACGAAGAAAAAGAAGAAGAAAAGGCCTTATTGCTGTTGTATTTCTTTCTTGTATTTCCTCATTTGTATCTCGATCTTTGTATGTGACTTTTAGAAGTCTTCGGAAATATCTCATCTCCAAGGCCTGTATCCTCCGTAGCAGGTCAGCTGTAATTATCCATGTCTCACAAGCATCGAGGAATATTGACAGGACCAATATACCCATTAATCTGATTTTCGTGCATATTGCTAATCGTGCATATTGCTAATCGTGCATATTGCTAATCGTGCATATTGCTAATCGTGCATATTGCTAATCATTCATTTTGCCAGATTGTGTTAAGCCATGCAAGCACCACTATTGACTGTGCTATTCTGGCACCTCACATTTTGACCCTTCATCAACATCTACTATATAAACATATATACAACACATCAAAATATAAGAGGTTGTCGAGATCAATTTTAATAGAGTGCAACTTGATGACTACTTATTCATAAAATGTAATTACAAAATGTTGTAGGCCAAAACAGAAAACATGCATAATTAAAACTTGCAGCTAATGAATACAACAACACTCATGAGCTGATGGTGAACAACATACAAACTGAACACATGGCTGAATGGTTAAAGTACTGGCCTCTAAGTTTAAAGACAAGAGTTTAAACCCCAGTGGGTAATATTTTTTTTCTCTCTCTTATTTCTCTAATCCCCAAGGCGGTGTGAGTTGCACTGTGGTTTTTATTTTGTGCCTGTCGGCCCAGTGCATCCGACTTCAGCATGCATTTTATGTAAGGGTCTGCTTCCTACTGCATTTTCTAAGGGTTTGCTTCCCCGGGGTAACGGCCTGTACTGTGATGGAGATCGAACCCAGCACCTTCTGGTTGTGAGATGTGTCACTTAACCACTAGCCCATGCCGTCACGAGTGGGTAATATGACTTTAAATGTGTCTATCCTGTGTAAAAATGAAAGATCTACAAACTGCATGGACGGCAACTGCTAGAGAAAATGTAATATTTACACATTAAGTGAAAATCTGAATTGCAGAGTAGTTACAGTGCTTGTCTCTTGTGGCAAAGGGACCAGGTAGACAAGTTTTGAGTCCCATCTTCAACTATTCTCCATTATCCAGTTTTCAATGGTTACCTGACTTCCAGTAAAGGGGTGGGGTGTGAAACTGGTCCCCAAATCTCAAAAACAAGTGAGATATAGTCAAACAAAGTAAAACTGGTCCCCAAATCTCAAAAACAAGTGAGATATAGTCAAACAAAGTGAAACTGGTCCCCAAATCTCAAAAACAAGTGAGATATAGTCAAACAAAGTGAAACTGGTCCCCAAATCTCAAAAACAAGTGAGATATAGTCAAACAAAGTGAAACTGGTCCCCAAATCTCAAAAACAAGTGAGATATAGTCAAACAAAGTGAAACTGGTCCCCAAATCTCAAAAACAAGTCAGATATAGTCAAACAAAGTGAAACTGGTCCCCAAATCTCAAAAACAAGTGAGATATAGTCAAACAAAGTGAAACTGGTCCCCAAATCTCAAAAACAAGTCAGATATAGTCAAACAAAGTGAAACTGGTCCCCAAATCTCAAAAACAAGTGAGATATAGTCAAACAAAGTGAAACTGGTCCCCAAATCTCAAAAACAAGTGAGATATAGTCAAACAAAGTGAAACTGGTTCCCAAATCTCAAAAACAAGTGAGATATAGTCAAACAAAGTGAAACTGGTCCCCAAATCTCAAAAACAAGTGAGATATAGTCAAACAAAGTGAAACTGGTCCCCAAATCTCAAAAACAAGTGAGATATAGTCAAACAAAGTGAAACTGGTCCCCAAATCTCAAAAAACAAGTGAGATATAGTCAAACAAAGTGAAACTGGTCCCCAAATCTCAAAAACAAGTGAGATATAGTCAAACAAAGTGAAACTGGTCCCCAAATCTCAAAAACAAGTGAGATATAGTCAAACAAAGTGAAACTGGTCCCCAAATCTCAAAAAACAAGTGAGATATAGTCAAACAAAGTGAAACTGGTCCCCAAATCTCAAAAACAAGTGAGATATAGTCAAACAAAGTATTTCACTTTTCATTCCTGATGACAATGTCTACAATGGGACTACCTTTTTCTATTATACACTATTAAAACTATTTTAAATCAGAATACATTGTTTCTACTTGTTTAATGACTTGGCATAACCTATTTATATCCCATTTTATGTATTATTGCGCAGAAACTCATTGATACAAAATAATAAAGCAAAACATATATCAAAGGTTGTGTTGTATAAGACACTATATGTTAACGACTAGCGAGAAATTATTTTAAAAATTATATTATGTAAAGGATTCTTGTGTGCCATTCTTGCTTTTTAATGAACATCAGATACCAGTGCCAGCACCAGGCTATGTTGTGCACGAGGTACGGCTAAGTAGTTGTTTACTTGTTTATTTAGCTTTGAATATTGCGCCTTTAAGTTTAAGGCATTGTGTGAAGCTAAAGTTGCCTTTCTTGAAAGCCAAGTGGGTTGTGTCAGGTGTTGTGAGACCATGTTGTATTAGGATTTCTGTTATGTCATCTATCCATCTACAATGCTGTCTTTCTCATGCCTTGTAGCCAAATCTTCTTTCACTGCAAGTATGTAGTGGCAGTTGATCAAGTTGTAACTTCATGAAATGACTGAACTATCTCATTTTCCGTCTTGCAACATATTCAGCAAGAAATTGTAATTCTCACCAAATTTCTGAAGAAAGTTGGTATAAGTGTACTGTTTATGAGTTGTTGTTTTGTTATCAAGATGATGTTTGAGTGGCAGTTGATTAGTCACAGCAGGAAGCAGAGGCATCTGGTTTTCATTTCTCTATTCAAGTCTTCCATCTTCTGAAATAATACTTACTAGATATTTGAACTCTTGGGCCTATTGAAATTGTATATTATTTACATATGTATAGTGGATCTGGTGTTTTATCAATGCTCATAGCTTCTGTCTTTAATGTGCTAATCTTCCAACGAGCAAAGTTTAAATTTTACCAAGCTGTATCAATACATTTGAATGATTTTGCAATTTATATTTGTCCTCATACATTAGGCTCTGGTTGCCTGCAAAGAGCAGTTCATGTAATGAGTTGATTTTTTTGGCTAGCTTCTGTTCTTATTTTATTGGTGTAAATATTGAACAGTAATGGTGAAAGCACATATTCATGTCACACTCAAGTAGTTATTTAAAAAGTATCTGTGGTTCTATCAGGTGTTTGTATAACATCTATATTTTCCTAGTACAATACTCTCACTTTATCTAATACTGTAGTTGTTCATTGTACACTGATACTGTCCTGAGTTTGTTCCTATCTACTATAAATAAAAAGCTTTCTCCTCATCTTTAGATGCTGTGTTCAAACATTGTCATGTTCTGTTGTTCTTAATTGTATTATATAAAAAAGGCATCAGTACATTCAATTCTCTTACAAAATCCAAACTGATCTTTTTCAGCTGATGTTGAACAATTGGTTTTATTCTTTGTTCAAGTATTTTTACATATGTTTTCCTTGTATAACTTAGATATGACTCTGTATGTATCAGTTTGTCTTGCCTTTTTCCTTCCAGATTGACATTATTGCAGTTTGTTGCCAATTATCTAGTACTCTTCTTTCTTTCCTACCTTTCGTAATGATTCTCTGTAGCCACTTCAGTTTTGCCTTTCCATAAACTTTAATTGCTTCAGTTGTTGAGCCTCCCATACACTGTGACTTCTTTCTAGTGATATTCTTTGTAGCTCTTTCCATTTCTTAAATTAGTATATCAGGACAAAGACGATCCATATTTCTTGAATTGATTGTCCCAGAATGCCTGTTGAGTTGAGAAGTTCTTGAGAGTATTCTTTCCATTGTTGTCTCATATGTTCATTAAATATTGGGGTTCTGTTTTGTTGTTATTAATGAATGAAGTATGATTGAAAGTCGTCTTCTTCTACATTCATCCTGAAAAGGACGCTGTGTTGTAGTTTACAGAAAGGCTGCGATATCTGCACTTTTGGGCCTGACACATCAACTTTCAGCTGGTCGTTTTTGGTACAAGATTTGCCTTCCATTGTGACCTCTATTCTCTTAGCCAGACTACACTTGTGCAGCCTCATTCCAAGGTCACCACCTGCAGACGGAAAAGAGTTTTGGTCAGCTCTGGTTCAATGACCATGATGCAAACAGTAGGAGTGAGTGCTGATTGCTGTCAGCTCATTTACTGTGTTGCATCTTTGGATCATGGTTTTGTTACTTTTATTAAAAATCTCCATCGCAATATGGGTGCTAGTTGTTCTCCATATTTGTTCCATTATTCATTTTGGGTGGATTTGGTTTACGCCTTTGGTAATTCATCTTGTTATATTATAAGTAAAGTTCTTGTGTCATGAATGTGGGCCATGTTTTCTATTTTATTTTTAATCTGTATTGATTTTGTAATTTCAACATTCACTAAGCTTTTTTGTTTTCTTGCAATGTTTTTTTTCACGTTTCTTTTTTAGTTTATCTGTCATAGCTGTTTTTAAGGATGGTCAATTCACTGTTTATGTCAGCAAATTCTCTATTTGGTTCTCAAATACCATTGTCATTTCACTGCATACATCTATTTCTAACAGCTTCTTCTTCAAATTTATTTCGATTTGTGACGATTATTAGCTTTCATCTTATCTTAATTTATTTCTGTGATGTTATTATTGTCATTCCTGAATGCCAATGATCAGTATCTATACAGATGTTGGGGATTAAAGCCCTTGATATTTCCTCTTTGTCTTGTTATTATATAGTCAATTTGTGAGGTATCATCCAGGTTGTTCCATCATGTCCCACATTTTGATATCATTTTTTTTTGTGTGTTGAAATATGGTGTTTGTTATTATTTATACCATGATCAGTACATACATATTTAACCATTTTGTTATTACTGTTTCTCCCTAATGTGTCACTGAATATACCTATGCAGTATTCATGTGATGATATTTTTTCCTTATTCTTAATATCTAAAAGATGCTTATCAGTTCATTTAAGCTCCTTTCATGTTTTCGTGGCAATAGAATCCCATTTGTTGACTAGCTAGGTCAATCACAGTTGTCGCATTTCCCCATTTGCTAGTCACTTTTTGGGGTAATCCCTTACTTCACCCTGTTTCCACCTCCATGATATGTGGTTGGACTTTAAAATACTACTACCCTCCTTTTAAATGACCATTGATGACATATGTCACATGACACAAAGTATTGACCTGTAATCAACACAAATAGCCAACTAAGTCAAATAGAAAAACAATTTCCCCATCTAAAAGTATCACTGACTTTTACATATTAAAATATATATATAACAACATATACAATTTCACAAACTTTATAGTAAATTTAATTCCAAAGACAAGAAAAATCAGTTTTCACGACTTTTAAGAAAAGAGAAAGAAGACAGAAAATGTATTTGATAACTATAACACTACTGAACAAAGTTGACAACGTTATGAATAATTATCTGAACTAAAAGAACTAAAAATGAGAGATATGAAAATTACAGAGGATTTATTCTTAAACCAATAATGTATGCGTTGATGGCCTCTAGGCTCTGGATAGGTTTAGCTTTGCCCTAAGAATAGTCTAGTGAATGGTGCATCACAGAGGTCAGAGCGCTTGTGTCTCAAGGTAAATGGGCCAGTTTTACTCATCTGTCTCAACATGCTCAAGTTTTTGTATCGTATCCATCTGTCAGTTAGTAACAACAAGGCAGAGATGAAGGAAGCTGAACACGCCAGAGAAAGCTGAAAACTCGAGCAGTAAGGCACTTCATCATCGATGGCAGAGTTTACTGTCATCATCTTTTAGCTCCAATGTGAAGTATAGGCCACCACTGCATCTGGTCACCTTTAAAGTAAGCCTGTTTCCAACCATTTACATTCATTCACCTTTTTGCTCAAATGTGAAGTATAGGTTTCAACACAGCTGCAAGTACCGGCAAGGCACTTCTGTTGTAATTCACCCCAATTAAAACAACTATTTATTTTTAGCAATAGTCCACACTGTTGGGGGTGTCGAACATTCTGTGAAAATATACATGAATTTATTCTACTGCTCGTTCCTGCCATTTTAGCAATGAATTTCGTGAATCTGTCTATGTTGGTCCATGATAAGGAGAGTAGTTTCCAGTTTCTACAACAGTATGGCATTATTCATGCTGTCAGACAATGTAATAACAACCATGTTATCTAACCCTAACCCATGCTAAACTTGACCCTAACTATAACACTAACATATGCCACAACAAATGCTCTCCGTCTATTCCTATATAGTGCCGTCATCTTGAGTTCCGCCAACGAGACCTGGACGGACTAAACTAGTTTCCTCTTGAATCGCTCTTCACCAGATATTTATTGGCCTTCCCACTCATCTCTTTCCCCGTGGGTTCCAATCTAGCTCCTGTCTGCTTATAATGCCCAACTTCTTTCTGGGAATGTGTCCTATCATCTCCACTTTCTCTTCCCATTATGCTGAAGTCGACCCAGGGCTGCCAGTGCAACACCTGGCTGAGACACATCATCTCTGCTCCATCTACCCTGCATGTTGTCTGGGGCTCTGTCAACAGTTGTGGTCAGGGACAGTTAGCACGACAGGCCCTGGCTGCATAGGTAGATAACTTGACTTGACAGCATTACAAAACAGTCTTTCTTCTCTAAACCCCATGGCAGCATTTCAAGACAGGTCCTCTTAACCCTAACCATTGGAGGCTACGTGGCCTAGGGTTAAAGCGTCCGTTTCACAATCCCAACACCTCCGGTTCGAATCACTCGTTTTCAGTTTGGCAGACATGAGTTTTTCCATTCCTCCACGTATGGAAAGTAATGGTAATCTACCGTACTGAACACTTGACATCTGGGGTAGTTGTCTCGCCGCCGCGATTCAATCTCAACCAGTGTTCGTAAAGCGATCTCAGTCCCGCCAGACGGAGCGATAGCGCGGGCTTGCTGAAAACGCTCGCCCGCCTTTCCCCGTATAGGTATCGGGATGCGGTTTGTTTTGTCGTGCCCTCCGCGGAGGTGAACTACTCTGGTCCGTATCAAGAAACTTTGACAGTCGGTGGTGATTTTTCGAAGGGTTATAGCAGAGCTCGACAGTTCGTCTCGCTGGTGGTCAGACTCTCGCAAAGAGCTTGTGCCCGGCAAATGGAAAGCAGGAATACAGCCTGAAGGCCCTGTCTTAGCCCGACCAACCCTCGGGAGAAGGGCAGGCCGGGAGGCGAAAATTGTCTCCAGTCCCAGTGAAATTCATCGCCGGGGCCGTTGGGATCCGTTCTGCACAGAGCGCTGCCATCCCTCCCCGAGCGAGCCCGGTCGGTCGTCTGGTGTGTGTAGGGGCCCCTGTCAGGCGGTCCTAGGTCGACGACGGACTGAGGGACGGGGGAACAACCGTCAGTCAGTCGGTGTCTGCGGCCGTCCCAGTGAGGTTTTTTTTACACATCAGTCAGTCGTCCTCTGCCGACCGGTGTGTGTGCTTCGTACGTCTCCGGCAGATATCTGGTTGATCCTGCCAGTAGTCATATGCTTGTCTCAAAGATTAAGCCATGCATGTATAAGTTCACACTGTCTCACGGTGAAACCGCAAATGGCTTATTAAATCAGTCGAGGTTCCTTAGATGACACGATCCTACTTGGATAACTGTGGCAATTCTAGAGCTAATACATGCTTACCAAGCTCCGACCCTCGCGGAAAGAGCGCTTTTATTAATTCAAAACCAATCGTCGTTTCCCCTCGCGGGGTTGCGGCGTCCCCACTGGTGACTCTGGATAACTTTGTGCTGATCGCATGGCCTCATGTGCCGGCGACGCATCTTTCAAATGTCTGCCCTATCAAATGTCAATGGTACATGACATGCCTACCATGTTTGTAACGGGTAACGGGGAATCAGGGTTCGATTCCGGAGAGGGAGCATGTGAAACGGCTACCACATCCAAGGAAGGCAGCAGGCGCGCAACTTACCCACTCCTGGCACGGGGAGGTAGTGACGAAAAATAACAATACGGGACTCTTTCGAGGCCCCGTAATTGGAATGAGTACAATTTAAACCCTTTAACGAGGATTTATTGGAGGGCAAGTCTGGTGCCAGCAGCCGCGGTAATTCCCGCTCCAATAGCGTATATTAAAGTTGTTGCAGTTAAAAGCTCGTAGTTGGATCTCAGGCGCAGGCGGGCGGTCCGGCTCGCGCCGGTTTTCTGCCCGTTGTCTCCTGCTCTACCGTCTGCCGGCTCTCTCCCACGGGTGCTCTTCGCTGAGGGTGGCCGGCGCGTTTACTTTGAAAAAATTAGTGTGTTCAAAGCAGGCCTCGGCTGCCTAAATAATGGTGCATGGAATAATGGAATAGGACCTCGGTTCTATTTTGTTGGTTTTTGGAACTGGAGGTAATGATAAACAGGGACAAACGGGGGCATTCGTATTGCGGCGTTAGAGGTGAAATTCTTGGATCGCCGCAAGACGAGCTACTGCGAAAGCATTTGTCAACAATGTTTTCAATAATCAAGAACGAAAGTCAGAGGCGCGAAGACGATCAGATACCGTCGTAGTTCTGACCATAAACGATGCCGACTAGTGATCCGCAGGAGTTGCTTCGATGACTTTGTGGACAGCTTCCGTGAAACCAAAGTGTTTGGGTTCCGGGGGAAGTATGGTTGCAAAGCTGAAACTTTAAGGAATTGATGGAAGAGCACCACCATGAGTGGAGCCTGCGGCTTAATTTGACTCAACACGCCAACACTATAAAATGACTGACTGACTGAGAGCACTTTCGTTGGGTCTAATAGGGAACGTGTGCTGGTATTAGACCCACGGAAGACAGGTCAGTTTTACCCTCTTAATGAAAGAGCGTCTGCTACGGTAATCCTGCTTAATCCTACAGAAACTGCAGGTTTCAGACACTTGGTCATGCCGCTGAGCATTTGCTGCAAAACTGCCCGACATACGAGGATCAGAGAGAGCAGATGTGGCCATCACCAGTGGCAACACTAGACAAGCTCTATGGCAGTGTCGACAGCCTCAGGATGACGGCTGCTTTTTTCGAAAAAATAATGGTTACTGTCTGACTGCGTACGAAGAAGAAGAAGAAGAAGACACTTGGTCATGACTGACATATAAAAAAGCCCTCTATTGATTCGTTGGGTCTAATAGTGAACGGGTGCTGGTATTAGACCTTCGGAAGACAGGTCAGTCTTACCCTACAAATGACAGGGCGTTGCTACGGTAATCCTGCTCAATTCGAGAGGAGTCGCAGACATTTGTCCACGTACTAGGCCCATAAGCCAATGGTGTGAGGCTACCATGTGAGGGATTACGGCCGAACGCCTCTAAGCCGGAATCCCGCCCTAAATCTCCGCACCACGGTGATGGGAGGCTACGACATGGTTGGGACCTGGGGCTCGCGTCTTAGCCCGACCTGGTCGAGCCGCAGAAAGAGATCTCTGCCGTCCGCCGATCAAAGGGGGCGGGAAGCTGCGCGATACTCACCCCATACGGTGATGAGGTATGAAACCACTAGTAAAAGAATTAGTTCTCGATTGGGGTGTCTTAAGCAGTAGATCAGCTACCTAACTGCGAACTGCTGAGACTCAACCCTTGACCATGAGATTTGTCCGCACACCAGGCGAACAACATCTCCGTGCCATGACCAGGCTTGTACCCTGGTCCAATGCACTCTTTCGAGAGGAATCACAGGTCGCTAACATTTGGTCCACGTGCTTGGCTGATAAGCCAAAGGTGCGAAGCTACCATCTGAGGGACTACGGCCGAACGCCTCTAAGCTAGAATCCCGCCCTAAATCTCAGCACCGCTGTGATGGGAGGCTACGACATGGCTGGGGCTTGCGTGTCAGCCCGGCCAGGTCGAGCCGCAGAAATGCAGCTGGTTAAATGCACTCCTGCCTCGCTCTTTGCCTCTGTCTGCTATCAGTCATCCCAATGGACGCAGAAGAGATGCAGTCCAGCGGACATTGCACCTCCTGCCCTATTGTGACAACCTCCCGGGTGGCGGGGAATGCTAGGCGTACCATCACTGCAGATGAGCCGAGAAAATAAAGGGAGCAAAGAGATACCTCACTCATATGCATATGCTACGTTTCTGGCAGGACGTGACGATCCTGAGACACAGTCACAATGGACTGCCTCTCTTCCTGGATAGTACAAACTAGTACATAGTCCATCATATCATTGCCAAACACTATAGACACGAGTAAGGAAGACTCGATAGTCCTGCAAGACAACTTCCTAAGAGAGACAACTCTGACCAAAAACAACTGCTGCCTTGCTGTTAGGCTGGGGACAGCCAAAGGCTAAGGAGGGCAACCCTACAGAAACGCCTGTTGAAATCGGATGCACTAAGCCACAGGCTTAACAAAATAAAACATTGCAACGTAAATATCGCTGTAAACAGCGTACGATGAAGGAGAAGAACACTTGACATGAAACTTATAACAGTCAAATAGATTGGCGGTTGTAAGAAGCGACGTTCTGTAAAGTTTTTAACTTTAGCCATATCGCTAATCCAAACTCTAACCATAATCTTAACCCTAAACCTAACCCTTCGCAAAACTGAATATAGCAATCTGTTCTACACTTGTATTTGTATCTAAGCCTTTACTTATTTATTTAAAATAAAATTAAATTGATCTGTCCTCCCCTTAACCATAAATGGAATGTCCCGTTACGTATGATGGGAACCCAGGTAACTCTGGGATGAATTAAGACGCAAGTGTCGGCAATTATAACAGATTTTTTTACACGATGGTGTTGCTAACCCCAAGTACAGCCTTTTACGACATGCATGGAAGGTCACATGGGTCCTTTTTGTTTCTGCCTTGCTACAGCTTGTGCAAGACTTTATTGCAAGGCTACTTTAAATAAGAGTGCACTGAAATTTGTATACATCAATCAAATTCTGTATCATTTTCCTGCTTTGCCGTTCCATGTTAAACCAAGAGATGGAGGTTTTTCAAGCATCGAACATAAAGCATGCATTGTGTAGCCAACCTTTCTATTCATGCAAATGGAAACCCACACAGCACAAGATATAAATGTAAGATTTATCACATGTTCATAGTTGACATTAGAATCAATACCTACCTGGTTGTGTGTCCCTGCTGAACGTGTTTCCATACATTTGCATGCACTTTCTGTTTTCCCTATTTGATAAGTTTGTGCTTGCTTTTGAACCATGGTTTGTAAGCAATTTGAACAGAGACAAGCATTGAATATTGGGAGACAGGTGAAAACAATGTGATTGAATTAATCTGATGTGTGAAACGGAGAATGAGAGTGCTCAAGTGTGAATAAGAATTCAGAGTGGATAAAAGTGTGATGAAAAATAACAGGTTGGAGAGAACATAAATGAATATGAGTGAATAAGACAGGAAAGAATGACAGAAGGAAACAAAGTGAGAAAAAGAAAAAAACTTAGAGGAGAGGACAGAATAGTAACTGACAGGAATGAAAAGAGAGTGAATACAGGAATGAAAGGGGAATGAATTAGAGGCATGAAATGGAAGTGAATGACAGGATTGAGAAGAGAGTGAATGACATGAATGGAAGAGGAGTGAATGACAGGATTGAGAAGGGAGTGAATGACAGAAATGTAAGAGGAGTCAAAGACAGGAATGAAAAGAGAGTGAATGACATAAATGAGAAGAGAGTGAATGACATGAATGAGAAGAGAGTGAATGAGAAGAGAATGAATGACATGAATGAGAAGAGAGTGAACGACAGAAATGTAAGAGGAGTCAAGGACAGGAATGAAAAGAGAGTGAATAAACAGAATGAAAGAGAAGTGAATGACAGGAATTAGAAAAAAATGAATGAGAAGAGAGTGAATGACATGAATCAGAAGAGAGTGAATGACATGAATGAAAAGAGAGTGAATGACATGAATGAGAAGAGAGTGAATGACATGAATGAGAAGAGACTGAAAGACAGGAATGGAAGACGAGTGAATGACAGGAATGGAAGAGAAGTGAATGACAGGAATAAAAAGAGAGTGTGTGACAGAAATCTAAAGACAGTGAATGACAGGATTGTAAAGAGTGTATGACAGGATTGTAAAGACAGTGAATGACAAGATTGTAAAGACAGTGAATGACAAGATTGTAAAGAGAGTGAATGACAGGATTGTAAAGAGAGTGTATGACAGAAATCTAAAGAGAGTGAATGACACAAACGTAGAAAGAGTGAATGACAGAAATAAAAGAAAAGAATTAGTAATTATAGCACTCTTTTAGAATTGCTATAATTTTCATCTATCTTAAGGGGTCATTTTCCCTAAAAACTTTTTTTTTTTATTAATTAAATCAGACCAAATATTTTATAATGGTAATGTTAGGCTATGAATGTAGATATATTTGCAGGTTTAAAAAAAAAAAAACACTCGGTTGCCATAATAACTGCGGTGACCTTGAAAAAATGCTTGCTTGCAAATACCTTCAATTTTAAAAAACAAACATATGTATTAAAAATAATATGAATGATCCATGAATGTTAAGCATAGTTCTAGGGAAGGGGCATATTTATTTTATGAAAAAGATTTCCAAAATATTATTTTTTCTATTTGAGCTCCACGAAAAGTCGACAAAATACATAAACATTTGGCACAAAAAATGTATTTTAATAAAATATCTTTGACCAAATTAGCTTTTCTTTAAAAGATTACCAACAAGAGTGTATGAGAAATGTACACACCAAATTGCATGTTTCCAACATCTATATTAGCTGAGATTTTAAGGTTTCAGATACATAACAAATGGGGAAAAAAGATTTTGAGATAATTCAATTTTAAACTTTGAAAGCAAATAAAAATAAGTTTAATAACAAAAAAATGTATTCTTACATTGTTTTATTAATTAAACAACATATACATAGTCATTTGCAAATACAATTAATTGTTAAATGCACCAGCAACATATGTTTCACCTTCTGCTAACTCGTGCTGGTGTTCTCGTCCAATTCGCCATTTTTTAAGGTTTTTCCTTTTCCACTTTGATATACCCAATGTTCGTCTTTTTGAATCATAGTATTTTTTGTTCAGCATTCGAGTAGCATGTATGTGATTTACAACACCCCATTCCAGTCCAATTCTGTCCGTTACCATTTTTAGCCCTACAGGACCACAGTTGAAAGATAGAGTGGCAAAGGAAGTTGCCGGCTCTACCACTGACAGTGAAGCAAATGTTGTTTTAGGGCAGCGCTGCCAAATCAATGAGTTGAAACTTTCATTGGCATTCTGCGTACCCATTTTTGCAGGAGGAGATTTGTATCTTTCAGCCTTGTAACAATTAAGTAGATGAGTGCCAACTTCTGCCAAAAATGTAGGCCGATGTTGTTCGCGCAACCATGTCTTCAGAGTTCTCTGGAAGAGGCACCAGGAATTTTCACCCTCTGGACAAAGTCTATGGTTGGGTGTATTGTCATTGCTCATCATGTGAAAAAACCCAGCTAACACTCCTCGCTTCATTTCTGTAACATCAGGGGCATTGTCTTTAACATTGTTGGCATATGTGTTTGTAATTTGTTCGATGGGCGATGTGGTCAGTTAGATTTAGTGACTTATTTGTTTTCTTCAAATTGCTAAGAGCATTAAACATCCTTTTCGCTATGTGGTTGATGCAGTCCTCTTTTTTTTTTTATCTCAATGTCCTAGCATTTAGAATTTTGGACTTCATTGAATGCCTTTGCATCATCGTTGCAAAGCATTGTGCCATAAATCAGATCTTTTTTCAACTGACCTTGAATAAATAATCCTCGTTGCCACAGTCTCCATTGCATTTGAAGAACAATCTACATTCTGCTGGCATTGAGGTTTGTGCATTTGTATCCAATTCATAAACTCAGAAGAACCTGGCTTTGGACCAACTGCACATATTTTGCAATAATTGCTGATGACCTGAGTAACTAACACTAGGCGACTGTCAACGTCAATTGCAACACCAACTCCGTTGTGCAATGAAAGGCCACGTTTTTGCCATGTACCGTATTAAGACACAACGATGATAGGACGCCCTGTGTTACTTTTGACACGGCCTGGGAGGGGACCTGTAGCTGCTGCTCTTTTTGCAACTACACGAGCTGCTTGACACATTGCTTCTTCTGCTGCGATACTAACAGTTTTGGATACCTTGTAAAATGATTTGTGGTGCATCTTGTTCTTTATGTTCATGGTGGACAGCAATGACTGCAACTTTGCATAGCCAATACCATTGTCATTACAACCAATTACTGTCCTACAGTTGATGTCATGCTGTTTATTCTGACCACTCTGACTCACAATCTGGACAGAGAATCTGTATAAGAACAACAAGACCATGTGGTTATTTTGTAATCAACTGTAGATTATTCCTTCTGCAATTTCTACATCCAACTGTGGAAGCAAGCAAATGTAGAAAACTTTGATGGATTAAAGTATACTGATCACTGTTCAGGTTCAGTATCCCTTCAGTAAGATTCTTGTACACTTCTCCTCTGCCACTTTGGGGGTTCTATAGTTTCAGCAGCACCTGTAGGCTCACTGACTTCAGCATCCACAATTGAACTGGAATACAGAAAATGACCCATTTATATCAAATACGATGACAAATAAACTCACATTAACAAAGCACACATATGCATGGCACAAACAGCCCAATTTATTTTCAAAATAAATGACAGTTTGACATTCTCACATGTAACATTCTGTCTTATCTAAGACTAAACTAATAACTATATTTCTATACTTTCACGATGTATTCATAAATTTCAACTATTAATGTCTAGTAATAAATGTGTACTCGTAACTCTAGTAATATAACAGATATTAAATGAATACTTACAGTGAGTAACTTACTGAATAAGTACGTACACAATCTACACAAAATAATATTTCTTGAATAGCTTAGAGCTCTTTTTGAATTATATATTGAAGCAAGGCTGCAAGGTAATGTAGAGCGTGGTCGTGAACAATAAACATAATTCAGTAAACTTACCTTGAATTTAAAGGTTCTCTTAGTTTCGAGCGTAAATTCCTCTAGGTTTTTTGGGAGCACGCTTGTCGCTCTACTTGTATCCTCTCGTTGAAATGACTTTGCAGTTTCTAAATGATACGAACAGTTTCTAAACACAATTAAAAATGACGGACCGACAATGGTTTGGAAAACACCTCTTTTGCGCATGCGCGACTATTTTGTTCCAATGGACGATACCTGTTTCAACCAATCAGAAATAGCAAAATAATAAAACCAATGAAATATCGCATCAGTCGTTATATTTGAAGTATCGTATCGTTTAGACAAAGCTAGCATTTGCTTTCGAATGAAAAATTCTGAAGAGAACTTTGGACCCCGATCATTATGATATATAATTTGACCCATTATACTTTTTTGAAAAAGCTGTTGCTATGTGTCAAACATTGTATTTTATCATCAGTTTTCTGTATCTTTTTAAAGTAGTTCAACTTTAGAACAGGCGGTAGGGTGTTTATTATTAATTTTTAAATGTCAACATGCTTGCAAAATGACATTATTTTATATGTAAACGATTCTAGTAATGTCGAACTTAATAAAAATTAACAATTTGAAAAATCAATATTTTTCACCAAAAAAATAATTTACAAATCGCATGGCCCCTTAACTTCACCAATCATCTCCTGTGACATGTCTTGAATACTGTTAAACACAAATGCAGATTTAGTATTTAATTCATGAACTAATTGTCATGAAATAATCAATGATTTTATTCACTAATGTTCATGTTGGTAATAAGGCGACTCTCTGTGGGACCTGCGAATGATTTATCCATGTGTGTATTATCCGTTGACCAACTGTGGTGTCTTCATCCATGATGATCAGATTAAGTATATTACCTTTCTCCATTGTCGCCACTCAGAGTGCCCTTGAGGCCAGTGTGTCAGCTCTCTGATTTTCCCACAGGACAGTAGATCCACACAAGATCCATCATATTTGTACCTTTCAAAGCAAGGATTGAGAGTTAGACACAATTACTGACTCATTAAAGAGGTCTCAGATAGTATTTCAGACCCATAGTCACTGTCTCAATCTCCAATATCATAATGTAGCTTGTTGCCATACCCCACTGGACACAGTAACGACTCTGCACCTCACTCTAGCAGAGCAGCCCCAACTGGTTTTCTCACTACACAGTACAGATCCATCGGTATATATATCTCATCATGAACACCTCGGATATTAGCATTTATTCATTGTTTGGAAAAACTACGCTCAGAAGGAAGCCTCTTAGCAGAATAATCCCCATGAAGGGTGCAACAGAGAGTGCCGACTGATCGAAATGGAGAATTTTAAATTCTACTTCATTCGTCTATTTTGGCAATATAAGACCATCATCATCATGTAGTATCTTTTGCAGAATCAGGCTCTCATGACAACCGATCTGTGAGACACTTTATCCCTGACCGGCTCTTCTACAGAACATCACTCTCATGACAACCAATCTGAGACACTCAATCCCCAGCTAGCTCTCTCACAGAACAACCGATCTGAGACACTCAATCCCCAGCTAGCTCTCCCACAGAACGTCACTCTCATGACAACCGATCTGAGACACTCAATCCCTGACCAGCTCTTCTACAGAACAACACTCTCATGACAACCAATCTGAGACACTCAATTCCCGGCCAGCTCTTCCACAGAACGTCACTTGCATGATAACCGATCTGTAAGACACTTGATCCCTGACCAGCTCTTCCATAGAACATCGCTCTCATGACAACCAATCTGAGACACTCAATCCCTGACCAGCTCTTCTATAGAACATCACCCTCATGACAACCGATCTGAGACACTCAATCCCTGGCCAGCTCTTCTACAGAACGTCACTCTCATGACAACCGATCTGTAAGACACTCGATCCCTAACCAGCTCTTCCATAGAACGTCACTCTCATGACAACCGATCTGAGACACTCAATCCCTGGCCAGCTCTTCTACAGAACATGACACCCGATCTGAGACACTCAATCTCTAGCTCTCCCACAGAACGTCACTCTCATGACAACCGATCCCTGGCCAGCTCTTTCACAGAACGTCGCTCTCATGACAACCGATTTGTAAGACACTCGATCTCTAACCAGCTCTCCCACAGAACGTCACTCTCATGACAACCAATCCCTGGCCAGCTCTTTCACAGAACGTCACTCTCATAACAACCGATCTGTAAGACACTCTAACCCTGGCCAGCTCTTCCCACCACTGTCACCCCCACAGCCTCTGTAATGTCTCTTGTCCATATTCTCCTCAATCTGTTTCTTTTGCAAGGTACCATACCGTTCAGAATTGTTATTTCTAGATCATTGTGACGGTTGATGTGGCCAAAGTATATTCATTTCCTAAACCTAATGTTGTTTAGATAGTTTTGTTCTACATTCAGCTTCTGAAGCATTTCTGGTTTTTTCTTTTTCACTATCCATGGTATTTTGAGCACCCTCCTGTGGCAGTTTAGCTGGAAGGATTCATTTTGTTAGGTGTGATATTAGGTAGGTAAGCCTTCACTATGGAGTTGTTCAGAGAACATCATATCACACAAGCCTTAACAGGATCGTTCTGTGAGCCGAACTCCTCCCGCCACAATTGTAAGCTTTTTTTGTATGCCCTTAACCATTTCATGCCTTTCTGAGTTAGTCCTGCACATGTTTGTCTTGGCCCTGTATGGGCTGAAGTATGACTACTGTTATGTTGTAAGTGTTGACCAGCACAGGTACAGGCACTAACTATTGCTACAGAAATAATCAACACAACAAGTCAATGCCAGCAGACTGTATTCATTACAGAGACAATGTTAGTTCTATTAGCCCTCAACAATGATAAATAGAGCTTTAAAAAAAGCCTATGTGAATTAAGAGCCAAAAGAAGGGTAGTGCCACAATGTATTACATCACACTGTGGCATATGAGGAAATGAAAGAAAAGACAGTTTAGCAAAAGAGGATGCAACACAAAAACAACAAAAAACACCTTCCAGGAAAAGACCCTTATCTAAGCCATAAGTAAAGTCAACCAAATGAGAGACAAATATCAAGACCATTATCAAGCAGATCCTGTTCCACATGAGACAGTCGAACATATCCTTCAAGATTGTGATTTGCTAAAACCACTGCGTTCTGAGCACTGGCACATGGAGATGAACCTCCACACAAAGCTGTTTGGGAGTCTTGAAGAACTCTCCATCACAGCCACCTTTATCCAGAGAACTGGACTTCACGTGTACACATAATAAAAAAGCATGGTGAACCAGAACAGCTCAGGTGAAATGTCCCTGGTACAGAAAACTTACGATACTCTATGCACTCAAAGGAACCTAAGCACTTTCAATGGATGGTGATGGGTAGCTGTACACAATTCTCATGCATCCTCTCATTTACATCTCTCTGCTTCCAGGCTACTACTGTCCCAGGATGCCTGGCTCATCAATTGTAACATCATCTAATGTGTGTTGTGATGTCATCGGACTTTCAGCAATGAAAGGGACTTGTCCAGGTGCATAGATGCCAGCGCTATAAGCAACTTTTCAACATGTAGTCACTGAGCAATCTTATTCACTACGTCCAACTTATCTAATGATAGTCAGCCGCCAGAAACAACAGCAAGCAATGCTATAATACAATCAAATTTAATATCACCTTTAACAAAAATACACAATCCACTGACATTTGACAGATAAACTTTGATTACAATATTGTTTAAATACTTGCAGGTAACAAAATAAATGGATAAACTGATACTATATTCAACAGGTAATGTTGTGTGTATCTTTGAGTAATACAGCAAGTCAATGGAACATATTTCAATGTTGTATATATGACACTAGGCTAAGATTCACACTGCTAAATTATACAGCTTACAATTTTACATATACATTTATGTAATGAGGTTTTACAGAAAAAATTGTTGTTAAATGTAATAGCATCAACTTTATCTCTCATTCCATAATTCTCTTTCTCTTATATTTGTATTCTTAACTTTCACATGGTTCATAATTTGTCATTCTTTCTCTTCTATATCATCGCTCTTAACACTGACTCTCTCAAGCCACTCTTACGCCATTACATCATCATTGTGCAGTCTAAAATGCACTTTGTCCTGAAAATGACAATACTTCTAGCAAACCCATACACAAGCTTACCATTATATAAATTCTTCTTCTCCCTTGGCAGCCAGTGACCGATAAACCTGATGACAACTTTAAGGGCAGCAAAAACTTCCATCATCGCTTTGTCCCATCTGCGGCCATCTTTAAGCATCATGACCCATCTCAGACTCATTATTTTCATTTTGGCTTCTATGATTCTTCGCCAAGCTGACTTGTACCATATGCGTCTCTTTACGGTTTTCCTATGGGATCAATATCATAGCAGTCCTGATTGTATTAGGGTTACTTCTTAGGACATAGCTGATCCAATTCCAGCTTCAACTAAAAATGATGGTGTACATATCTTCTTACAATTATGTAAAATACTCAGGCATTTTTACCCTATATTAAAAATCTGCAGTTTGTCTTCTGTACCTTCCTGAGTGCTAAACACATTACCCATGATTTTCAAAACATAAGTAAGCGTGACTATTTCCTGAGTTGGTAACCATCATCATTAGATGGTGAAACATGCATTTGTTCATTTCTGAATATGTTACCTGTGTGGTACCTGACCAAGAAAGATTAGTCACTGTAACCTTGCAAGCAGATTGTGAATGGTCACCAAAGACAGATGTGTATAAGATTAGCAACTTCATCATGTAAAATGAATTGCTATTGCAATATCCACGGTCCTAGATGGTTGTCATTGCCTCGTTTGCCTACAGCCTCGCGGCCATAGTTTCCCAATGTGCACCACTTGGAGGTGAGGTTGACTTGTGTGTTCGCTTTATCGGCAGGCTACTCATTTCACTTTTTGCCCCTCAGAAGCACTAACCGACCCCGACATCGCTGGGTTGCGATGCCGAGCGCAAAACACACCATTACACACCTTGCATTGGCTCGCCTGGGGAGATGGGCTCCTCCAGGTCAGATGCAGATGTTGGCCCGCACCGGCTTGGAGAGGAGATGGGCTCTGCCAAGAGAAAACCGCACAAGATGCACACATGAGGATACAACCCGAATCAAACATGCCGGCTCGGTCGCAGCCCGGGTTAACAATGGCCGCGCTTGCCGTCCCACACCAGGTCGGAGGCGATAAGTAGCTACTGGTGAAACCATCAAACTGAGGAAAGACAAGTTCACAATAGGTAAATAGGTACGTGGAATGTTAGAACACTGAACCTATGTGGCAAAATCAATGAGCTAATGCACGAGATGAAGAACTACCGGTGGAACATCCTTGGTATATGCAAGGCTCGATGGAAAAGCTTTGGAGAGTTTACCACGGAGGAGGGCCACAAGTTCTACTTCAGTGGCAGGAAGGACAAACATTTACACGAAGTGGGGTTACTGGTGCATAAAGACACAGCCAGATGCATATTGGGTTGCCGCCCAATATCTAGCCGTTTTATCATCTTACGGCTAAAGGCAGCACCGTTTAATATTACCATAATACAGTGCTACGCACCCACAGCAGACTAAGAAGATTGTGAAATAGTGGCAGTCTATGATCAACTTCAAAGTCTGATACACGAAATGCCATGAAATGACATATTGGTAGCCCAGGGGGATTGGAATGCAAAAATTGGAGAAGATGCAGTCCATAACTGGGGGGGGAACATGTGGCCCATACGGAAATAAAGAAACCAATGACCGGGGCCTAAGACTCCTAGAATTTGCAAGATGCAACCAGCTGTTGGTGGCAAATACGTTTGGGTTAAACAAGCCGTCGAGACGTTGGACATGGCATAACCCAAGCAAAGAAGTGCACAGCCAAATTGACTATATACTGGTCCAGAGGAGTTTCCAATCGAGCATCACACAGATAAAACGAGAAGTTTCCCCAGAGCTGATTTAGGAAGCGACCACGATCTGGTTATGATGACCATGCGTCTGCGATTGAGGGGAGTCGCAAAGAAGGATGCAATCAGGCTAAATTTTGACCTGGACAAACTAATGGACCCAAAAATCACCGAAGTGTTCCAAGCAAGGGTGGGAGGGAGATTTGTGCCACTGTTGGCTCTCAGAGAGGGACTGGATACAGATACAGTTACAGAGTCTCTTAACGCCGCTCTCAAAGATACTGCAACAGAGATCCTGGGATGCCACCAAACAAAAAAGAAGCCATGGGTGACTAAAGACATTCTAACCTTTGTGATAAAAGAAGGTCACTGAGAAAACACAATCACCCACCGGAGGAGGTCGGTAGTTATAAAGAGGTCAAGAAAGCCATTCAACAAAAGATGAGAGAGGCGAAAGAAGCGTGGATATGTGAGCAATGCACAAACATCGAAGAGAGACTAAACAGAAATGATGCTAAAGGAGCATACAAGGTGGTCAAAGAACTGGTAACACCAAGACAAGGCAGGAACCTTATGATCCATGATAAAAATGGCAAGTGCCTTATTTAGGAAAATGACGTACTGGCACGATGGACAGAGTACTGTTCCGAGCTATTTAACTATGAAGGACAAAACGAACCTGAGAAAACAATCCCCCCAACACCAACAAATATAGAGGAAAACCAACTGATAACGAAGGAAGAGATAATTGCAGCGGTAAAAACATTGAGAAGAGGGAAGGCGGCCGGCGTGGACAATATACCAGTAGAGCTCTTACAAGCAGGTGAAGAGGTAGTGGTGGAAGGCCTGACACATATCTGCAACAAAATATGGGCGACAGAAAACTGGCCGGACTCATGGACAAAATCAATAGTTATACCGTTACATAAGTCTGGAAACCTAAAGCTGTGCCAAAATTAAAGAACAAGAAGCCTCATCAGCCACCCTAGCAAGGTCATGCTTAGATTAATTCTCGACCGATTGAAACCCCAAGCAGAGAACATTATTGCCGAAGAGCAAGCAGGGTTCAGACAGGGAAGAAGCACTACAGAACAGATATTTAATTTAAGGCTGATAAGCCGAAATATCTAGAACAGCAGCAAACACTGTATCATGTGTTTGTGGATTTTAAGAAGGCGTTTGATAGGGTATGGCATAAAGCGCTTTAGGCAACCATGAGGATGTATGATATTAATGGAAATATTATAACGGTCCTTGAACACCTGTATGACAAGGCGTCTAGCGCTATTCTTGTGAATGGGAGGCGAGGTGAATGGGAGGCGAGGGGACTGGTTTTGCACATCAGTTGGTGTGAGACAGGGGTGTACACTATCTCCAACCCTTTTCAATATATTCCTTGAAGGAATTATGAGTGAGGCCCTTGGAGGTCTCGTTGCTACTGTCAAGATAGGGGGCCGAACGATTACCAACCTTCGTTTTGCAGATGATATCGATGGGTTGGCGGGTTCAGAAGCAGAACTCCAGGAATGGGTCAGAATGCTCGATGAAACAGCTGTTGACTATGGTATGGAGATAAAAGCTGGAAAGACAAAATTAATGACCAACAACGCCACAGGCTTTAACAGCAGGATAAAAGCTAACGGTCGAGAACTCGAAGTGGTTGACTGTTTCAAATACCTTGGGTCGATTGTCAGTTATGAAGGATCAAAATGTGAGGTGTTGGCCAGAATAGCACAGACAATAGCGGCGCTTGCACGGCTTAACAAAATCTGGCAAAATAAATGGTTAGCACTACGCACGGCATACATTGGTCCTGTCAATATTCCTATATGCTAGTGAGACATGGACAGTTACAGCTGATCTTCAACGAAGGATACAGGCCTTGGAGATGAGATGTTTCCGAAGACTTTTAAACGTCACGTACAAAGATCAAGTTACAAATGAGGAAATACAAGATACAATTACAACAGCAATAGGGCCTTTCGAAGACCTCTTGGCAACTGTCAAAAGAAGGAAACTCACTTGGTACGGTCACATATCGAGATCAAATGGTCTTGCAAATACAATCCTCCACGGAAAGGTGCATGGCAGACGACGAAGAGGCCGGCCCAAAAAGAGATGGGAAGACAACATAAAGGAATGGACCAGTCTCCAACCAGAAGAGTCACAGGCAGCGGCATCTGACAGAGAGGGGTGGCGTGGGGTTGTGAGGATGTCTTCATGTGTTTTCCAACGACCTCACCGGTTACGGGATGACCTTACCTGACCTGACCTGAGACGGTTGTCATGACCAAGACCTACGTCTTCATTTTCACAGTACTCCCTGCGTTGTGCTACGGTGCCGTGATGTGGACACTAACAAAATCACTTGAAGACAAATTGAGAGTGACCCAGGCCTTCCTTGAGAGTCGTTTGGTCGGAATCACTCTCCGGATCCAACGCATGCAAGTCTCCACAATTTTGACATAAGATGATTGTCCCTGGCTTCCTGTTAGAGTGAGCTGCAATGTTAGCACTATACATTGTATAGAGCACAAAGAAGACTTCTACAATGTAACAAATTTCTGTTATCTCCCTTCCATTGGGAAGATGACAATGCTTTGGAATTAAATAAGGTGTACTAGAAATATATTTAAAGCTTAACATAATCACACCACTACACATTTCATACAAGTTCATAAATCAACTATTTGGGTACATATTAAACAATTATCTGTACAATTTAATTACATAGCCAAACATGTCAATAACATTAGAAATGTTTTGAACTGTATAATATCTAGCATATATAAAAAGAAAACATTATAAGAGGTAACTTTGTATGATTATTGTTCAAGTGCCAACAATTTCAATTTCATTTTCATGGTGTCTACAAATGCAGTGGAACATATAGATAGTTTCTTTATTTTCAGACATTTAGTCAATCGCATTGCATAGCACAAGGACTTGCTAAACTATTTGTTTATTAAAGTACGAAAATTAATTTTCTCAAATTATTTCGTTCAGATTGCCAAGAATTTAAATAAATGCTTTCCAACTTCTATGAATGAGTAAACTATCTTTTAAATTTTGTTTTATTTAAATGTTTGCCCCAACAAAGATCTCTAAGACTTATGTTTCAACATATATTTGAGAGGGACTGCAGTATTATTGAATGCAATTTATACCTGAAAAACAAAAATAATTCAAAAAGATGTGTTGATGTTAATACAGCTTTTACTAAATCTGTTAACTGCCCCATGGCCTATAATTTTGTAGTTACTGAGCCATACTGTATTTTGACTAATAGCTGATCTGTGCCTTTCATGTTAAGTGTACATTGTTTTTGTCTACCTGCACACTTATGCTCCCATTGATTTGTTATAATGGCTATATTACATATGTAAACTATATTATTCTTTGCTGAAACCTGGACGTTCTTCTGTAACAAAATCCAGAAAAAACAATATACTGTATACCACAGAGGCAAGTTAAATAATCCTGCCAATGACCGTCCTTCGATAGAATTCATAAAAGAAGACATTTCCAATTCATATAATTTACAAGGTTAAAATCATAAGTGATTCTTATGTGGCATGGTGTAATTGGTCAATGATTTATCATTTCAACTGACAATGTCCCAATCTAAACATATTAGTTTCACCGCTTCTTTTCAAACAGCAGCCTTTAAACTTGATGTAAAGTCTACTCAATATAGTATACCAAATGTCTGAGCTATTATTTTTAGTAATACATCTATATCCTCAAAACTTTAGGCACATGAATTAACTAAAATAGTTCAATGAACATTGGAAGATCAAAAGCAAAGAACAAAATTAATTCAAATGTATAAAGACTCTAAATAACAAAGTTTTGGACAATAATCTTTGTAAGGTATCTGCTGCCTACTCCATTAACAATACTGTTGTGGTTACAAGATGATGGTTTCAGAAATTGTGCTGATTCTTGAGAACTTTCCTCGTCATTGTCATTATTTGATGTAGACAGTTTGCTCGAATGTGATACCAATTCTATTCTTAATCAATTCTATGAAGTTTATTATATAAACATTAGAAAGTAGAGACAGAGTAGATATCTATAGCTGTAGTCCTATAAAGCAAGTCTCTGTTTAGTCTGATAAGTAGAGTCTTGCATAATCTATCAGAGCCTAACCATTATGTGTTATGTCTAGTAGTGTTTATGATCAATTCTCTCCACAAATGGATGTAATCTGAACATCCCAGTACTTAACTTAATGTCTTTATAATAGTTTAGAAGACTGCAGAGTCTGTATACAACAAGTTTTTTTTATATTCACTTGATCTAAAAATACCTATGCACATACAATCTATTCTTGAATGCATTAATTGACCCTGACTCAACTATTTCCTGTGGCAATGCATTCAAGGCTTACACCCCCTTCATGTTATTCTAATCTTGACATATCTTTAATTAATTTGTGGCTGTGCTCTCTTGTTCTTGTAGGTGACTGAATTTTGAAAAAAACTTGCTATAGTCTATTTTATCCTTTCCGTTGATTATCTTATAAGCCTGTATTAAATCACCTTGAATTCTTCTCTTTTATAGAAACTGTAGGCCAGTTTCTACAGTACCTGCCATGCCTTTTCAGACCTTCCTACTTCCAAACTCACAAAATAAATGCAGACAAAGAAACAATATGATTGTTATACACATAAGCTAACAATTATATTCTGGCAAAAAGTGGAATAAGTATAAATGTAGCCACATTAGTACCAAGTCCAGGCTTTAACGGAATAGTTCAACATGAGGTAGTAATTTGCTAAGCATAATTAAGGTTAATTCTTCTTCTTCTTAATCCCTGTCTCATCAATCTGTCTCAAATAACCACATTTATTTCCTTCATAAAACTAGTGTTAATTCTCTCGTCACACAGTTTATCCCTGAAATGGATAGAAGATTGTGCTGTCACTCTGCCCTTCTTCTTCTTCAGTGTTCATCCTGAAATGGACATTGTGTTGTAGTTTACAGAGAGGTTGTGCTTTTCGGCTTGACACATCCAATTTTAAATGACTTATTTTATTTGGGTACCATGTTTGCCTTCCCACTACAATCCCTATTCTCTTAGCTGGACTGCACTAGTGCAATCTGTTTCCAGGATTGCCGCTTGGAGACGAAATAGGGTCTAGGTCAGCTCTGGTTCACTGACCTGATTCAAGAAGCCAGCTATGAATCAGCTCATTCACTGTGTTGCATCTTCAGCCAGACTGCTAATTTTATGAAGATGACATTCTTGGAGCACATGTTCTCATTTTTGTGTGCTCTCCCCGCATTAACAGATTCTTCTGTTTTGTGGTTAGTTGAATGGATGGATTTAAGTCTGCAGTGGCCTGTTGTCAATCTGAATCTTGCCACTTAATCTCTTCTTGATTACGATTATATATGCCGTTGCTAACAAAAACTAAATATATACCTATAAAATAATGGTATATTTGCAACCTCTAGTCTAGGTCATAATAAACAACAAAATAAGGAGCTAAACATATCATAGAAATAAAATTACTCTGGTCAAAAAGTAATAGACTATAAGCTTTCTTTTCTGCTGTTAATTATAATAAATTATAACATGTATCATATAAAAGTAAATTTCAGAGGAAAATGACAAAGGAGAGGTAAAGTATCACCAAGAGTATGTGTCCTCCCCTGCCACCCACATCATACACTTTAGGTGTTTCAGCTTCCTGATACTCAAGGGGAGGAAAGAAGTAAGGGATGGGACCATGTGAGATATGACCCTTTAATATCGTACATTTTTGTGTATTCTTGGGGAAAGATGGGTATGATCCCACAACACTTTTATCAATTACGTACACTGAAGAAGATTAGTATGAAACAGATGTACTTTAGTTTGTTAATGTGATTTAGCTGCACTTATGTGTTGGTTCAGCTAGTAGTATACACCCATGTACGAGGTCAAACAAATTAAACAAGAACCATATTTTTTATTATTATTGTTATTGTCATATTATGGTTACTTTTTGACTCCACTTCAAAATAAATAGAATCTGAACTGTATAAACGTTGAGATGGTTTGGCTATTGAAGATATATGAAATTGACAGAAATACACACATAAATTGTTCAATTGAGAGCAGTCAAATCAAGAGAACAGTTAAGAAGCAAAGAGGTAGACAGCATATGGATATATTTTTAAAATATTTGATGTAAAACATATAAAGATAAGTGAGAAACAGTAGGATGGCCACTACAGCAAAGAAAAATCGAAAGTAAATGAAGGACTTTGTATAACATTTATATGACATTTAAAATTGAATCTTTAGAGAATAGTTTTTTATTATGAGATCCACCCATAGCTATATGAATTTAAAATGGTCAGAAGGTTCATGTGCCAACTTAAGTGGAGTACACACAACATAATTGGTAATATGTAGTGTTATCCAAAATGTACTTCACTGCACTTTAATCGGACACATACCTGCTTACTCTATTAGCAAATGGTGAAATGTTGGATACTGATGGTTTTTGTAAATCACTGGCTATGAGCACTCCGCTCCATTTTCTCAATCACTCTTCCTTGCTTGATTTCAAATACATGAAATCTGCAGATGGGGTAGTTATAACTGAGGTAATGCAATCGTCTCTCAATAAATTGAAGGAAAGAGCAAAATGGCGGGCAGTTTGAATCTCATGCTCTAAATTTCAGGCATCCCCTGATCAAAGTATAGCCCTATTGGAGATGGACAATAAACTCAGAGGTCATGTGTACATGATGTGCTTGTAAAAAAAAGACCTTGGCAGTTGAACAAATAAAATAGCAATTAGTCACTGTCCAGGCACAAATTATAAAGGTAACAAAATTCTTAGCAAATAGTCATAGCCAGCATGAAGGCCAAAAGGATATAGCCTCTCCATCATGCAAAAGACAAAACAGGCCAATCACCCATTTTTCTGCACACTCGATTACAAGTATATACAAAAGAGGACTTTACATCCCCAGGAGTAGAAAGAACAGCAGCGACTATGAGATGAGAGAATATGTGTTCTTTTAATAATAAAATCTGCCCAATCGCCTTGACAATTGTGAGAATGCTCAACAATCATGTGCCAACTTAAGTGGAGCACACACAACACAACTTATAATATGTAGTGTTATACAAAATGTACATTACTGCACTTCAATAAGACTCATAGCTCTTAATCTTAATCATTCAGGATGACAGCTGCTTTCTTCAAAAAAATTCAAGTTGACGTCTGACAGCGTACGAAGAAGAAGAAGAAATCTTAATCGACCCATTCTTCAATAAGGTGGTTGGTCATGTGTGGGTCTTTACTCTGTGTCCAGTCTTTTTGGTCAAGGGTTGACCAGTGGATAAGCAGCTTGTTTGAAATAGGGTCATGAATATTGTTGTTCGTCTCGAACAAGTCCTGCCATTGGGTGGGATGTCATTCGCGAGTTCTTTTGTTTTCGCGTGGGTACCGTAAGACAGCTCTAGAACTCCAGCACTCACCATTTCTTGACATAGTATGCCAGCCCATCAATGTTTTGAATCGCTTATATGCTGTAGAATATCTTTGACTTGTGACATTCTCTGTTGTAAAGACCAATCTGTCTGATTGTTAGTTTTTGTAGCGTCTGCCGCAGCAACTTCTGGCTTTGTTGTTCTCCATATTGAGAAGGCAGTCGAGGTAGACATAATCTCTCACATCTTCTATGCATGCTTCACTTAGAAGCACAGGGTTGAATTCCGCAAAAGTTGTAGACGATTTTGGTTTTCTCTAAGTTGATTGCGAGACCTGCCATCTTGCCTTCTACATCCAGCGTTGCTAGCATCTCCGTTGCATCACAGGATGTCTCTGTGACTAATATGATACCGCAGGCTAATCAGAGGTGGTTGAGTCATCGTCCATCTATCTCAATGCCAAATTATATCCATTCATAGAGTCTCAGCACCGACTCCAGGCAAGCAGAAAAAAAGGTTGGACAAGATAGGGTGGCCCTATCATACCACTTTCTTGGTGGTGATTGTGACAGGTTGTGTGAATGACCAAATGATTGTGGTGTACCTGCAGTAACACTATTTCAGGATTTCTACATAGCCGGAGTAGTCATTAGCTCTTCTAGAGCTTTCCATAGGAATATGGGTTTGACCGAGTTCAACGCCTTTTTATAGTCAATGTATATCATCACCAGGGACACATGGTGCTCTCGTGCTACTTAGATTAAAAGGCAGCATGTGGCTATATGGGTCCAACGTACTGCAGCTGAACCTGGACCCAATCTGCTTGGCAGGTTGTACTTCTTCAAGAGTGCTGCATATCATCACTAGCAGGGCTCATATGAACATTTTGTATAGCACTGGGAGGAGGATGGTAATAGTTAGCCAAATCTTTTGTCTCCTATCTTTTAGAGTAGGATGGTTTTCGACTTGCTGTGTAGAGTGGGTGGCCTTACGCTTTGATCATCTTGACCATGATTCCATCTTTGCCTGGAGACTTCCCAGAAGGCATGCCTTCCATGGTACTTTGAATTTCCTAGGTAAGGAGTGGGGAAGTAGGTAGTCATTAGCTCTTCTAGAGCTTTCCATAGGAATATGGGTTTGACCGAGTTCAACGCCTTTTTATAGTCAATGTATATCATCACCAGGGACACATGGTGCTCTCGTGCTACTTAGATTAAAAGGCAGCATGTGGCTATATGGGTCCAACGTACTGCAGCTGAACCTGGACCCAATCTGCTTGGCAGGTTGTACTTCTTCAAGAGTGCTGCATATCATCACTAGCAGGGCTCATATGAACATTTTGTATAGCACTGGGAGGAGGATGGTAATAGTTAGCCAAATCTTTTGTCTCCTATCTTTTAGAGTAGGATGGTTTTCGACTTGCTGTGTAGAGTGGGTGGCCTTACGCTTTGATCATCTTGACCATGATTCCATCTTTGCCTGGAGACTTCCCAGAAGGCATGCCTTCCATGGTACTTTGAATTTCCTAGGTAAGGAGTGGGGAAGGGGGTTAGTATTCGTCAATTACTCTTTTTATCTTTAGATGTGATATAACTTGTGTTCCATCGGCAGACTTTAGACAAGCTATAACGTGTCTTTACTCAGCAATATATCTCATTTGATGCTTCTGTGTGACTGCAAACAATCGGTCTCTTTTAAAATGTGCATGGTCTTCTGCAATCTTTTGTAGACATAAGTTTGTTGATTGTTTTGTTTCCAGTGTTTATTCCATCTGATGGCGCTGGTTAAGCACGTCTCTGGTGGCGCAGAAATGCATGTGCGTGATTTGGTGGAGGTGTTTGGCTAGCCTTGGCTAAACTGAAGATCGTGTTAGTGAGTTTTTTGTAATCTTTGTCTAGATTTCCTAGTGTGCCTAATTTTTCTTGTACTGCAAGCGTTTCAGCAGACTGGAATGGATACAAGTGATGTTATCTGTGCCAATACTGGTTCTTTCTAGCTTTGTCTATGTTGAGGTGGAGGCATGCTCTCCCTAAATGGTAGTCGCTCCTCATGGTAAAAACTGAGACCACTTCAATGTCGATAAAAATTTGACGGTTGGAGAGTATATGGTCGAGTTCATGACTGTGTTGGCCATTGAGGCAAATATATGTTCATTCTGAGGTGATTTCTCAGAGGTTATTGCCATGTAAAGCGATAGCTGTTTTGTTTTCTCTGACCAAACAGTGAAGGGTTGAATACTGATGGTTCTTGTAAGTGACTGGCTATGCACACTTCACTTCAATCTCTCAGACCCAACCCACTTTTGAGAGTTTGCAGTACAGGTAGTACATCTGTAAAGATGGCTACATGGTGACAGTCATAAATGTTGTTACAAATCATGTTGGCAGCTTGTTCAAGTCCTTGAACCCCAGCTGTATAGTTTGAGCAGAATTTACCAGTGGGAATATTCCTCATCTGACAATGGTTTTCAGGATATGAGACAAAAGATATCAGCTTCTCTATTCGAAGAATTTACCTGACCTGATTGTCATCTCAATGAATGCTCTGCATCGAGTCCTAGCCCAGCAGAGGCTTTCACTGTAAACCAAGTTACGAATGTACAAAATCTATGTCGTTCCAATCCTGTAATACAGCTCCAAACCTGGACTATTCTGCAAAAGAATCAGAATTACATTGAAGTCTTCCCCACATGCTGTCCGAGGTGCATTCTTACAATCCATTGGTATGACTGGGTCACAAACCATGAAGTCACCTGATGGACAGGTACCTTCACCATGATATACCACCACAATCTGTCCCCATTTGGACACATGGTTCACTTTCCAGGGACATCCTCGTCTATCAGCTTATAAAGCAAGCCTTGGACATCAAGGATGGAAAGTGATCCCCTGCATCATGGTCCCATCCTCACAACACCTAGCTGGAACAATTTGCAATCACCACTGCATGCAGCCTGGGTCTCAGGCACTCATCGTTGTCATGGACGGATTGTGTGAATGGCCTTTGTTGCCTAAGCGATCTACTTAATTAACACCATCCTTGACAGTATTTGTTGGTGATTCATCTGTCAGTACCAATATCTAACAAGGTGATCACTAATTACCGCCAATCCACTCATGCCATAGATATCCTGAATCTTTGAGAAGCGAGGACTAAGATTCCAACACTATAACTGACAGAATGAATGAGGTTTCACACATCCACCTCTTAGCAGCTCTCTCAATCTCCATACTCACACTGGAGGTGGTTGTCACTACATTATTAAACCAAATCATTCAATTGAAATGACCATTCTGATTTGTTACTTGTTATCTCACAATGCTCCAAGAACAGGCCATGTTTCTGGTGGCCATTAATACAGTTATCTAGCTTTTTAACCCTACCAGACCGCTGTACCCAATTTACGGTAATTTCCTTAACTGCCGCTATACCGCGCTGGACCTAATTTACGGTACTTTGGGTAGTACGTGAATAAAATGCGTCAGAATCTAAAAATAACCAACCAATCGTGGTCAAACCTCATGATTAGTCATTGCAAATGTCTGCCCCCATGTTTGAATTGAGTTTGTGCGGTTTAACGTGAACAAATTCGGAAAATTTACAATTAAACGAGCGGCTTATGAACCAAGCACTTCAACAGGAAAGCAAAGTAAGTCTAGGCTTATGACAGTCCAACAGGTGATCAATAATTTGATTGATTCAGACTCTGAGGAGTCAGAATTTAATCAAGAATATTTTTCCAGTTCAAGTGAAACAGACAGTGAGAGCTCGATTGATGAGGAGAATCTTGAACCTTGTAGATCTAGAGCTAGATCGATAGTAAGAGAAGGGGGAGGGGGGGGGGCGTGTCCCTCAAACAGCTGATGGGGAGGTCTAGGTGGTGATGAAGGTTGGACAAGGAATTTTGTATCACCAAATACAGATCTGAATTTCAATGAGGATGGAAAAGGCCCAGTGAACATTCCTGGATATATCACAGAGGAGAGTGAACCGATTGACTTTTCATCCTTGTTTTTGGATGATACTTTCTGGCAAAATTTGACAGAAAACCAACCTCCGGGCATACAAATTACATATAGCAAAGCCCAACTCCTACAATGCCAAAAATTTCAAGGATGCCACAGTGGAAGAAATGAAGGCTTTTCTTGGACTGAGGATCTATATGGAATACTTATGTATAAAGCCCAGCTATCGGGATTATTGGACAAATGAGGGCTCTTTGTTGGGTTTACTCCCGGATTTCGAAATGTTATGACTCGAGACAGATTCTTGGCCCTGTTCTGGGTGGATTGGCAGACAAAGGTGGAATATTGACGCTAGATGAAAGGTAAACCTACTTTCTACAATGTCTCCAAGTTACATCTTATTATAACCACTTGTTTGCATGTAACTAACATTTTTCTATATCATGTTGGGTTTTTTTCTCTTTAATGCTCAGGAGCCCAGGTATGGGGGACAGTTAGGTTCAGGCCTCAGGCCTGGTAGGGCTTAATACTTGGTGCTATCTATAGGCAAATTATGTTTAAAGCTCAAAATTCTCATGCTTCTTGTTTATATACCTTTGAGGATGAATCTCCATCAACCAATCAACATATAACTTCAGTATGGAAGCTACTAGAAACAGAGGATGGCATGTGTAAAAACAATATATTAGTACAACAGATACATGGTGCAGATAAAGATTAACAATCTCACTCATTTAATTCATCTTTCTCTTCCTGCTCCAGATTCCATTCTTCAGTATGTCTCTTCTTCATATGTTCATTCAGTTTGCCTAGGGTGTAGAAGCCTTTGTCACAGTAAGCACATTGATGCTCTCTGACTCCTGAATGACGTTTAATATGAATCTGGAAACGGTACCGTGTGGGAAAAGCCGAGTCACACTGGTCACATTTGTAGGGCATCTCCTTGGTGTGTACGACTTGGATGTGCAGCTTTCGATGCCCTCGTTGTTTGAAACTGCGCTCACAGAAATCACACTTGAAGGGTGTCTCTCCACTGTGTGTTCTTCTATGAGTTTTTAAATCGGAATTGGATGAAAATGCTTTCTGGCATACTTCACATGTGTAGCGTTTCAGAAACTTTGACTGGTGATAGAATTGCTTTGTAGCTAAATTATAAGCATCCACATTACTTGGTAATGCCACATCGGCAGGGACAAATTTCACCTCAATATCTGATGCAGCCAAATCTGCAGGGACAAATTTCACCTCAATATCTGATGCAGCCACTTCTTCATTGATAATTGTCTGCTCAGAATCTGATGAAGCCACCTCTCCCTGAGCATTTTCTCCCTCAGAATCTGATACTTCTTTTTTTATTAAGTCTTTAGCTAAGATGCTATCACTACTCCCTTTCTTATTATTGGACTTGCTCTGCTCTACAAGCTTCAATTTGGACTTCACACTGGCTGCTTTATCCTTCAAATTGCGTTTAGCTACACTCTTCATTTTCTTTGTGGCAGCTTCTTCTGGTGTGACCATAACAACATCACTGTCTGAGACTATGTCAGGAAATACATGAAAGGGCTCCTCAGTGTCCGAAGTGTATGAAGAGTCGTTGAGTTTCTTCATCAGTTTTTCGTGCATCTCAAATATATGCTTCTTCAGCTCAACACTAGTACGGTATGTCATTTTACACAAGTCGCACTCAAATGGTTTCGCTCCTGGCTGGTTGTGGCAGTAACAGTGAACACTTAGATGGCTCAGCATTGGAAATCGCTGACCACAAATGCTACATTTATAAATGTTGACTAGTTTGTCGTACCTATGTTTCTTATTCTTGTGCTTTTCCACTTCAGATACGAAGCGGAATTCTTGCCCACAGATATCGCACTTGACAAATTTCTTGAAAGTGTGCATTTTCTTATGAACTTGCATTGCAAATTTACGGCGGAAAGTCTTACCACATTCATCACATGAGTATGAATCTGCAAAAATGTTGTGCAGTTTTACATGTTTTTCCAAATTGTCTTTACCAACAAAACTTTTGCTGCAAAGTTTGCATTTCTCAAATGTGGCATCTTTGTGTTCCTTGCGAGCATGAATTTGAAACTTAACTCCACCACTGAAGAATAGCATTCCACAAATAGGGCACTTGTAATCCTTCAGCTTTTTGCGTATAGCAGTTTTAGATGTTGATCTCTTCTGTGAAGTGCTTCCTTCTTGTGACTGTTCTGATTTTTTCTCTCTGGGACATTTAATTCTTTCTAAAATTTGCAATGCAGTTTCTGGTGCCGTACTTTCTTCCTTGACCTCCCCAGCTGAATCTGGAAAAAACTTTGCTTGAATGTTTTCCTGATTTCGATGACCTCGAAGATGGGCATTGTAACCACTGAGAGTAAGCAGCTGTACACCACAAATTTCACAGCGACATTCATGTTTTGTCTCATGGACTGTTGCATGCTTGCGTAGCACATGTCTGCTGCGGAAACCACGACCACACTGTTCGCATTTGAAAGGTTTTGTCTCATCATGGTAGTTCATGTGGCCCTTAAGATCCTCAGGGGAGTCAAACATCAATGTACAGATGGGACAAGAGTATTGGGACGTGCCATCAGTCTCACCCTCAAGTCCTTGGTATTTCCTGACAATGAAAAAAATAAACACAAATCTTTTAAACAATCCAAGGTAAAGAATAACAATCTTTCATCCACAACACAACAGCTCCATAGCAAACATCATGGTGTAATATCCAATGATTTTAAAAGTCTGTTTAGCATTATTGACTATGTTCAAATTATTTTAACTTTATTGACTATGTTCAAATTATAATAATAATAATAGTTGCCCATCGCAAGTGAATAAAATGACGACAGCTTCAGACTTGTACTGCGAGATGTGATCCCATAAGACTATTGAGTCCTATCTTAGCACAGCAGGCTCTGACACACATGTATGAAGTGGACAGCAGGGTTGCCCCATGTTCTGTTCTTTCTGTCTTGAAGCAAAGGCATAATTTGAGTGCGCGCTATCCCTCGTTTTCTGGTCAGTCTTTCTTAGTTTGGTAAGATCGGCATAATATTGCCCATTAACCGTGTTGCCATGAGGCAGGTAATCTTTCAATATGACACCTTTGACATCCCAAAAAACAGTCAGCATCACTTTTCTTGCAGATTTCTGTGCTCTTGGCTTGACATGTGTTGGTGTGAGCCCGGGGTTTTCCACTGCATGCTGAAAATTGTATATTCTGGGTCATAATGGTAAACACAAGTCTCATCTATTGTCACCATGGTCGGCAACATGTCTTTTGACCGACACATTTTGAGCAACTGGCCACAGCAATCAACCCTCGTTTGTTTCTGTTCACATGTCAGCAGACACGGGACCCAGAGGGCACACACTTTTCTCATGTTCAGTATGTTGTGTAAAATTCTAAAAACTGTACTTTCATTCAGTTTTGCTGACCTAGATATCTCTGCAATTGTCATTTTCCTATCCTGGTCAATGATTTTCTTCACTCTTGCAGAATTTTCATGGCTGTACTCTGAGGATGGTCTTCCCGATCTTGGAAGATTAGCAACACGAGAACGACCACACTTAAACTGCCTACACCAGTTTTTTACAGAAGCATACGAAAGACAGAATTCCTCAAACACTGGTTCCATCTCCCTGTGTATTTCTGTAGGTGTTTTGCCCTGTAACATCAAGAATTTTATCACAGTTCTGGCCTCTAATTTCTCCATTGTTCTGACAAACCGCTAGAGTAGCAGATTCGGTCAATAAGGTGTGTTGCGCAATGCACCATACTGGGTAAACTCGTCGAGGAGGGAAATTCATTCTTCTCAAGTCCAGTACAAATTGAATGAGCTACATATGTGCCAAATTTAAACTTTCTCATCCTACTCCTTCATAGTCAAGGTAAAGACTTATGACAAGCCCCTTGTACAATACAAAATGCTTAATATACACATTTTCTAAATAAATACAAATTCTTTGCAATGCTTTAAAATCTACATCAGACAAAAGATTAAATTATGTGATAATGTGGGTGATTATGACAGCATAGACTATAATATGACAATGTTTATTGTAACAGTATAGATTGCAAGAACAATAGAGTTCAATATGACAGTATAAACTGCAGGTGAGAATAGAGTTACTAGTGTTAGTACAGACTACACATGACACTAGAGGTGATTACAACTATAGAATACATGTGACAGTAAGGGCCACATGTGACAGAAATGACCATATGTAACACTAGAGGTGATTATGATTACATAGAATACATGTGACAGTAAGAGACACGTGTGACATTAAGGACCACATGTGACAATAAGGACCACATGTGACAGTAAGGACCACATGTGACAGTAAGGAACACATGTGACAATAAGGACCACATGTGACAGCAATGACCACATTTTACAGTAAGGACCACATGTGACAGCAAGGGCCACATGTGACAGTAAAGACCACATGTGACAGTAACCACATGTGATAGTAAGGGCTACATGTGACAGTTAGGACCACATGTGACAGTAAGGACCACATGTGACAGTATGTACAACATGTGACAAGAAGGACCCCCAAGTGACAGTTAGGACCACATGTGATACTTAACTTTACTATGACAATATAAACTACATATAACAGTACAGACCAGAGCATAACAGTACAGACCAGAGCACAACAAATTCCCAGAGCCAGGGCACCTAGAAACCTAACATTTCAGGACCAGTGACGCTGTATATCCTTTACATCAAGCACTATGCCTGGCTCCTACATTTTTACCTGTCTGCTAGATCCTAAACAAATGTTTTGCCTCCTTGTATTGACTATATGTGACAAGAGCCTTTGATTTTGACAGAGCAGACTGTTTCTGACATTAGCATTGAGTATTTTTTTTATTTATTTTTTTTGCGTTCGCCTTATTTTCTCTAATCCCCAAGGCGATGTGCGTTGCACTGTGGTTCTTATTTTGCGCCTGTCGGCCCAGTGCATTCGACTTCAGCATGCATTTTATGTAAGGGTCTGCTTCCTCCTGCATTTTCTAAGGGTTTGCTTCCCCGGGGTAACGGCTGGTGCTATGATGGGGATCGAACCCAGCACCTTCGGATTGTGAGCTGTGCCACTTAACCACTAGGCCACGCCGTCCCCTTAGCATTGAGTATGACAATATAGACTATATATGACAGTATAAACTATGACAAGAAATGTGATTGTGACAATATAGACAATGTGGGATAAGAATTTGATTGTGACAGCCCCTATGCAGATCTCAGCTCTGGTATGAGCTGGATGTAGCCGGGATAAGAGTTTGCTGCTTAGCCGGCTAAGTTCGAGCAGCTTAAATACTCAGCTGCGTTGGAACAAGCGCTTACGGAGAGTGGTTAACTGATGTGCGAGTCCATCTTAATAGACTCAAACACTAGAGCAAAGTATATCCGCAACCTTAGGCGCCATCTATATGTATGCCATGGCAGACTATATGTATCATGATGCATGTTCAAATGAAACCGGACCCAGTGGCTTTACTACAAACATATGAAAGTTATATCAATCTGGTGTGACAGAATTAAAAATAGCAATTGTTATGAAGCAAACATGCCACAGAGTTAGTTAGAAAAAGTTGCATTCAGACACGCATCCCACTGCATAAGTAGACGACGGATGGTGTTAAAAAAACATGACTTTGGTCGCTCTTTGAACCACTTGGTCATCGAGGCCATGACATCTGCATCGGAGTCAAATCTTTTTAAGGGTCCGAACGCACATTGTCGTGCAAAAGAATCACATTATGCAAAAGCATGTCGGGTTGTTTATTCTTGATTGCTGTATGCAGCTTGTCTAGTGTGTCATTGTAGCAGATGGCATTGATGTTCACGCCAGGCTCTTTAAAGTCTACCAACAGAAGTCCTTCATGGTAAAAAAACGCTGTCAGCATATCCTTACCAGCGGAAATGTGTGACTTGAATTTTCTTTGTTTCGGTAATCCGAGATGTTTCCATTGCCTGCTAGCAGTTTTGCTGCTCAGCTCAAAGTGGTGGCCCCACAATTCATCACCTGCGCAAAAGAAACGAATCACCCTCCTCTTCATATCGCAGCAAGAGGTTCAAACTCAATCCCATGCGTTCTTCCTTATGGGAAGTCGGTCAGCAACCGAGGTACCCATTGTGAACACACGTTCCGATACTTGCTAACCACCATTTGAACTGTCCCTAACGACACATCCGGAGGCGGTCCACCCGAATTGCTACATCAATGTTGGCCATGGCATCTTCTGACGCAACAATATGCGCCTGACCTGGTCTCAGAAGATCTTTCGTTAACTCACATCCTTCTTTAGACATCGTTATCCAGTTCTTCACTGTTGTCTTCGACAGACTTTGGTCACCACACATTGCCTGTATTCTGCGATGAATGTCAACTGGTCGACATCCTTCAGCTGTTAGAAACCGAATCGCCGCTCGCTGATCAACTCTGGATGGATTTTGTATCACACTTGCCATGTTTTCAACGGTCTTCTGAGGAAACTATGAGTCGGAGGATAATGAAATTTTGCAAACTTGACAGTTGGTATGTGCTGTTTACACCAGAAGTGACGCCATCATGCGCATCATACGTGTGTTCACTTGGTGCAGTTTAGTCCGGTTTCATTTTAAAACGCCTCGTACAAGTGACAGATGAAATTATTGCAGCAGCATAGACTGCCTGTGACTACATCAATCAGGCTGGGCTACTCCAACTAGCAGGTCTCAGATCCCATGTGCACACCCCCCCCCCCCACCCCCCCAGAACTCCGCGTATTTTCAAAATAAAACAAATTTTTATTGCGTAAATGCTGGGGGGAAAAGTTTGCTAGTTTCGGGAGAGAATTTGAGCAGCCCAGGGCACAAATTATCATTGTGCACACTAGATTGACCAGTCATTTGTCAGATAATGTGTAGCCGCTTACCAACAGTAATGTGGGTTTCATTTTGAGTAGTTTTCTTGTTCTTCTTCTTCTTCTGCGTACACAGTCAGACAGTAACCATTATTTTTTCGAAAAAAGCGGCGGTCATCCTGAGACTCTCGCCACTACCATAGAGCTTGTCTTGCAGTTCCACTGGCAATGGCCACATCTGCTCTCTCTGCTCCTCGTATGTCGGGCAGTTCTGCAGCAGATGTTCAGTGGTCATTTTACCAGTACCGCACGGGCATTCGTCGGTACACCCTATCTTCAATTTGTTGAAGAGGTGGTACCTCAGTCTGTTGTGGCCAGTGCGAAGTCTGAAGACAACGACCTGCTCTCTTCGGTTCAACTGGTAATAGGCATCGTTTTTGGTGTAACCAGTATGTTCGGTTTCCCATTTGGACATGTACCTGGCTTTGATAAGCCGTTTTGACTCTTCGTACGTCATACTGGTATCTATTTGTGGTAGCCTTGCACCTTCTTTTGCCAGTCTGTCTGCCTCCTCGTTGCCTTGGATGTTGCAGTGTGACGGAACCCACTGTACCACTACCCTTTTTGGTGCGGACTGTTGGCACAGTTTGCAGAGTGCTGCTCTTAAGTCATTAAGCTCAGTGTTTTTCTGGCTTTTTAGCGCTGTGACTACTTCGAGAGCATCTGTCAGCAGGACTATATGGCTCTCATTTTCACTGTGTGTTGCCATTTCTTCCACTGCCGCCCTCAGTGCCTCTGCCTCTGCTCTGAAATTGCTCGTGTACTTACCAGTAGCGAATGACAGTGTTATTTTTCTGCCATTTGGTAGGTTCAGGAATGCTCCTGCCCCTCCGTTCTGTGTAGTGTTTGTTACAGAACCGTCGGTGTATGCATGGGTCCAGTCCATGCTTGGGTAGCTTTTCGTTATGAAGCTTAGGGTAGTGTCTCTCCTTTCTTTTTCGGTCTGGCAGTTTTTGTTTGCAATACCTGGTATATTTTCTACCACCTCTGGAAATATATCCTGCCTCCAAGTAGGTTTTCGTACAGTATTGATGGGTTTTGGTGTTGTTAGTGCGTTTATGGGATCTTCGTGCATCTTTGCTTTGGCTATTTCTGCAAAGTTTCTCCGCTTTAGTTTCCCAGTTCCCAGATTGCTTAGCCTCTGGTACATTGGATGGTCCGTCAGTCTTCGGAGTTTCTCTGACTGCAGCTGGGCTCTGCAGTCTCTTCTGTCGGTCATGGATTGCAGTTTTGTAATCTTTTCAAGTTCTACAATTGGCGTTGACTTCATGCCACCTGTTATGATTCTCATGGCTTGGTTTTGAAGTTTGTTAACTTTATCGAAGTTCGCCTTCGCTGCTGTTGTCCATGCCGCGATGCCATACTCGAGAACTGGTCTCACTCTTCCAGTGTACAGTTTCTTTAGTATGCCTTCGTCTGCTCCCCAGCTTGTGCCAGCAAGTTTCCTCATGATCGCCATTCTTTCTCTGGCTTTCATTCGGTTTCTCTCAATCTGACTTTTCCATGTCATGCGCCGATCAAATGTGACTCCCAGATAGGTTGGGTTGTCGTTTGGCTGCAGGATTTTGCCATTTAGGCTTAGTTTGGTACTTTGGGGTTTTAATGAGAGCGAGAATATTGTGCACGTGGTTTTCTCCTCGTTTATTTTGACCAGCCATGAGTTCGCCCACTCTTCCAGCGATGTTAGGGCCGTTTGCATCCGATTTCTTGCTATGGTGAGATTCTTTTCAGAGGTCCACATAGCCAGATCGTCTGCAAACATTGAGCTATGGACTCTTCTTGGTATATTCTCTGTAATATCGTTTATATATACCAGGAAGAGTGTGGGTGACAGTACTCCCCCTTGGGGTACTCCCTGCTCGAGTGTCACCTTTTTGCTCATCTGCCCTTGTACTTGGACTCTGGCCGTTCTTTGTTTGAGGTAGTGGTTGATCCACTTGTACATCTTCCCACAAACATCACTTCTTCTTAGCTTGACTCTAAGTCCATCCTTCCAGACTTTGTCAAATGCCTTTTCCAGATCCACCCAAACAGCTACTGTGTGTTTCTGTGCCTGGTAGGCATCTTCTATCTCTTGGGCTATGAGGATGACCTGGTCCTCAGTGGATCTGTGCTGTCTAAAGCCGGCTTGCTGTGGAATTAGTATTCGTTTTTCTTCCAGATGCCACATCAGTCTGGTGTTTATCATCCGTTCCATCAGCTTGCCGACACAGCTCAGTAGGCTTATGGGCCTGTATCCATTCGGATCTGTTTTGTCCTTTCCTGTTTTTGGTACTGGTACCAGTATTGCATCTTTCCATGCCTGGGGTACAATACCCCTTTTCCAGCTTTGGTTCAGGACTGATAGTAGTTTTTTCTTCGCTGTTTGGCCCAGCCCCATCAGCATTTCGTTTGTTATCCCGTCTTTTCCGGGAGATTTCCTTCTCTTTAGTGTTCTCATAGCCTCTTCCATTTCGCGCATTGTTAGTTTGGCCATCATGTGCTCTTCAGGAGCCGTATTTATGTTTTCGTGCCCCTTTAGCTCTTCGCTAATGTCTGTATGCTTATCTGCAGGGACCTCGATGTGGTTTGCTCTGGCATAGTGATCGACAAAGGCGTTTGCGGCTTTCTTACCTGTGATCAAGTTCTCGCCTTGCTTGATAGTAATTTGTTTATTTGACGGGGTTTCGTCGTTCATGGCTCTGACTAGCTTCCATAGCTTGTTCCCTTCTTTGTCCAGGTTTAAACTTTCCATTTTATTTTTCCAACTTTCTCTTGCTGTTTGCTTGAGAGTGTGTTTGTACTTCGCCGCGGCGGCTTTGAGGGCGATGTTTGCCTCCACGGATTTTTCTCGTTCTGCCATGTTCCTAGCAATTGTTACTGCATCTTCCACTTTCTGTAACTCATCATTCCAGTAGGGCTTATAGTTTTTGTTTTCTTGTTCAATTCTGTGTTGTTTTTATCTTAAATTTGAAATGACTGAAAATGAAAATAATTTGCATCAAATGTCTTTTGTCATTATATTTCTAATTTTGATGTAATGCGCTAGTTAAATGCGTATTATTATATTTTCCATCTTCAGCGTACATCCTGAAAAGAATGCTATGATGTTGTGCTATAGTTTACAGTGAGACTGCAATATCTGTATCTTTCCGTCTGGCACATCCGGTTTCTAGATACCAGATATGCCTTCCCACTGCAATCCTTATTCTCTTTGCCAGATTACACTAGCGGAGCCGTTTTCCAGGGCCGCTGTTTAAAAGTGGAATATGGTCTTGGCCAGCTGTGGTTTGTTGACTCTGCTGCAAGCAGTCAGCTTTGAGTTGCTAGCTGCCGTCAGCCATTCACTTTAGCCTGTACTATTTTTCTTGGTTCAGCCTTGCACCTGTGTGACAAACACATTTGTAGCTTCCAGCCTAGTTATAGTTGCGACAGCCTGATCTAGCTGCTTGTGATAACATGATTATATGAATTATTACAGCTGTGTCTGAGGTATGTGACATACTAGATGTCTATGGCATTATAGACCGTCTGATAAAATTGGTTTGCCTGTAACAGATTCTGTATGAACATACCTTTGTTGGCTCAGCTGATCAATAAACTGCATTTCTTCAGCATATGGAAGACTGCTGGGATCAACATCGCAGAATCTCAGATGGGTTGACAGAGAACATTTCAGCTTAAATCTGCGCAAGCAGCGTCTACACTGGAATGGCAGAACATGGGAGTGCTGGAGGTCAATATGGTACCGGAGTAAACAAGGAGCACGGAAGCTTTCTTGACACACGGCACACGTAATGGCCAGCACATCTTTGTGTGTGCGAACATGTTTCAAGTATGATGAATACTTGTACATATTTTTGCCACAGACACTGCAAATATAGTCCTCATCTCCATCTGAAAGAAATCATTGTATCACATTCAAAAAGTTTGAAACAACAAGTAAGATTTTAAAACTAACTATTTATTTTGATGACCAATATGAGTTTATGGAAGGCAAGGATGCAAACTATGCTGATAGAAGACACATGATAATAGGAAATGGAGATCCATGATTGCCAACGCCAACATGAATGGCACTTGATGATTATGATTTATTTTTAGCAATGAAAAAAATATTAGATAAGAAAAACAATAAAGATAGTCCCATAGCAGTCACTGTGTGAAGTGTTAGAGACTTCGTTGTCTGAAGTCTAATCTTGCCTTCATTTAATTGAGAGTCTGATAACCAATTTACAGCTGTGTAAACTGGAGGATGAAGTAACCTATGGACAAACTCTTTGGTATGAGCAAATATGCAAATTAACTGCTGTATCACTCAAACACAAATAAAAAAAACCCATATTTAAAAATAAACTATAAATGATGCACAGACTAAAATGATGCATGAAATGGGCAAAGAAGTACAATGTGAGCGTATTTTATACAGAAAATATTCTAAAAGGTATGTCTGTAAATGGTGAAAGTGTATAAGAAACCAGCTTTTAACATAGAGATAACAAAATTATTTTGCAAACAATAATGTATCTACCAATATACAATACATATTTCACTATACATAGCAACACATTCAACAAAATAATATATTCAACATATACATGTAGACCCAGATTGACAGAAGAGTTACTCTCTACCTCCTCAGGGTCATTAGCTGCAGCAGTGTAAATCAAGGGAAAGAATATGAATGTATTCGAGTGAGATAGATTTATTGACTTCAAAAACGAAACCATAAGAGTTATAATATAAGGGTTTATTTTTATGAAATACTAGAACTTTAGAACCGGCTTCGCTCTGCAAATAATTTAATACACACAATTTGGTGGTGACTTCAACTGGAAATAAGCTACGACTTCATGTGTTTGAAAGGGTTTTTTAAATGTAATTAGCATTTGAATGGTCGGCAGCACTACAATAATCACTCTTACGAAATATTCACTTAACCTGCCGAAGATGGATCTGCCGGATCGAAAAGTGCAAATAACGCAGTCAAGCTGTAAACTAGCAACACAACGTATTCTGTTCTCCGGCCTACATCCTGCTACTTGCAAAGCCCTGTTCAGGGCTTGGTAGCGGAAGATTGAGAACTGACGCAGAAGAAGAAGATTCACTTAACACAGAAAACTCTTGTCAAAACGATACCGCACTATAACTCGCATGTTGTCCAGAGTCGATGGACTAGCATCCCCTTATTTTGATCAGTTACAAACATGGATTGATTCTTGAGTATCTGTTGACTTACCTTAGTGCCATCAAATGTACACAAATTCTATTGATAACATTCAGTTTCTAAAGTGTTGTGAAAGACCTTTGACATATCACTGTCCATGGTCAAAAGATTGAACTCCCCTTATACTGATCAGTTACAAACATGGGCTGGTCCTGGGTATTCGAGAATCTGACGAGAAGATGCCACGCCAAAACAAATAGCACTGTATGGTTTACTCAAAGAACTGCAAACAATTTAACTTTGTTAATGTTAATTAACTTGGAATGGGAACATTACAGCAAGCTGAAAATAAGTTGCATTGACCTAGAAATTCCAGACAGAATAAACTGCAAATTCCACATCACTAGAGTTTTTGCAAGACGGAAAAACAGATGCATTTTCTGTTTTATAGAATTTGGTGATTGTATAATTATGAGTTAAAATAAAAATTATAGATAAAATATAATATTAGAATAATTTATCTATGGGCACGAGATAATAATAATTATTGCCCATCACAAGCAAACATAGCGGCAGGATCAGTGTTTATTCTGCTTCGCCTCCCCCACCCCCCACACCGTTGTAAGGTCATTATGGAATAACTGCTTGGGGGTGCCCTCATCTGGCATGCAAACAACTTGTCCAATCCATCTTAACTGAGCTATTTGCAAAAGGGTACGGATGCTCAACATGTTGATTTTGCTAAGAATTTCAGAGTTAGCCACTTTGTCCTGCCACCTGATTCTGAGCAGTCTACACAGATAGCGCAAGTGAAAACGATTTAGCTGACTGGATTGTCTGCTATACACTGTCCATGTTTCACAGACATGCAGCAGAGTGGATAACACTACAGCACAATACACTTTTACCTTGCTTGTGACACTGATGCCATGTCGGTTCCAGACGTTTGCTTGGTGCCTCCCAAATGCTGTGCTCACCTTAGCATTCCTGTTGTTGATATTCACATCTCTAGTCTGGATACTGCCTAGGTAGGTGAAGCTAGTGATTGTCTGGAGACGACTCTGCACAGTAATGTTTGGTTCGATGTACGGTTCCCCAGGCGCAAGCTGGAAGAGTACCTCCATTTCCCTAGTATTGATCATGTAGGACCGAATGGTGCAAATGTAGCAGTCAAGCTGTAAACTATGATACAGCGAATTTTGTTCTATGGACAAAATCCCATTACTTGCAAAGCCCTTTTCAGAGCTTGGTAGCAGGAGTTTGAGAATGAACGACGAAGAAGAAGAATTCAGTAATCAATGTGTACATAATGAAAAGGTATATAATGAAGTGTCGTAAAGCAGGGCTTACTTGTATTATGGTTTAATGAACATTTACAATTATAACATATAGACTGACCTTTTCTTTTCACTTTGCATTGACTTTGTTCGCCACCAGACTCCTCTGTGTCTGCGCTCGGAGCAATGCCGACCTTAGCTCTGTTGTTCCATATTTCATACATGGACAGCTTGCGGTGTGCAATAAACATGGCCTTGTTGCTCAATACTTCACCACATTCATTGCACTTAATGCTACCAGTTTTGTGATAGTGGCATGTCATGTGAATAGTGTATGGCGTTAACTCCTGGAATGTCTCATCACAAACAAAACATGCATAATGTTTCATATCAATAGAGCAATTCTGGAAAGCAGGACTAGCTGTCATGTATTCTATTCCATGGATGTCTTCTTCCGGCAAAAATGATTCTTGGCTTTCTGTAATATTTGGTACATCTATTGTTGCATCACTGTCATAGTCATTTGCTTGAGGATATGAACTGCTGTTTGCAAGCTGCTTACCTGTGTCACATTTGTTGTTAGCTGTACTATACTGAGTGTTATCTTCATGATGTTTCGGTGTATTATATAGAATGTCAGCTGCAAGTTGGTCAGGTCTATTCTGATAACTGAGACCCGCTTGTTGATTATCTATATTGCAATGACTTTTACCTACAATCTGAACAGGTGTATTAATTGGAATGAGAGCAGCAAACTGTTCAATTTGATTACATTGACTGTTGCCAGGAAGTTGTCCTTCTGACTCACGCTGGATGGTATTTATACCCACTAAGAGTTGACTGCTGTGCTCCAAGTGTGACTGGCTAATTTGGCGGCCATCTTTTCCCTTAGCCTGCTTACGTCCCAAGTGTGCGTTCTCATTTATACTTTCTTTCACGTGCTGAAGTAGCTCTTCAGTGTTGCCTATCAAAGGTAGATCACTGTGATCTGGCAAAAAAGTCTTAAGCAGATTAGCAAATGTACTAATCTCCCCCTGACTGGTCTCTCTTCCCACGGCCATTGTGTTTTATTGGATACCAAACCCTACTCTTGTCTGGGTTTAAAACACACACTTCCTCAAATATTGCAGAATGCTCAACCTGAGATAAAGCAAAGTTTTAAATTAAAATATTACAATTCATTACATCTCCAAATGGTGCAAACTATATCCCAAAAACTGTAGTACATCCACAATGGTATTTCCATTGTGCAACATTATTAATTTCCAATAATGTCAATTGTGTGTCTTCTTAGTCTACACATTTGTCTTTCTTTGTCTGTCAGTTAAAACTTATTCATTATAATTTCAATAAATGAGTGATAATTCTTATAAAGGCAGCTACATTTGGTTGGTTTCAAACATGTCAAAGAAACTTGATAAAACCATGCATCCCTATAATAACTATTCATTTTAGACCAGGATAGCCTTCATCAAATGGTTTCCAACCTATTCTTACCATGGGGATAATGTGCTTGCATTCTTGATTCATTGTGTATGAAAACAACAAAAACTGTGACATGTGCACAACAGCGACATAACTGGCATGTTCTGCTGTATGGAAAGGGGATTCTCATTACACACATTCTGTAACCCCATAAAGTCATCATAACAAAACAAAACTTGGTCAGGTGACCACAGCTGCAGACTGTGACATAAGGGTAAGAATGGATTCATTGTGTTTTATTGGATACCAAACCCTACTCTTGTCTGGGTTTAAAACACACACTTCCTCAAATATTGCAGAATGCTCAACCTGAGATAAAGCAAAGTTTTAAATTAAAATATTACAATTCATTACATCTCCAAATGGTGCAAACTATATCCCAAAAACTGTAGTACATCCACAATGGTATTTCCATTGTGCAACATTATTAATTTCCAATAATGTCAATTGTGTGTCTTCTTAGTCTACACATTTGTCTTTCTTTGTCTGTGTTAAAACTTATTCATTATAATTTCAATAAATGAGTGATAATTCTTATAAAGGCAGCTACATTTGGTTGGTTTCAAACATGTCAAAGAAACTTGATAAAACCATGCATCCCTATAATAACTATTCATTTTAGACCAGGATAGCCTTCATCAAATGGTTTCCAACCTATTCTTACCATGGGGATAATGTGCTTGCATTCTTGATTCATTGTGTATGAAAACAACAAAAACTGTGACATGTGCACAACAGCGACATAACTGGCATGTTCTGCTGTATGGAAAGGGGATTCTCATTACACACATTCTGTAACCCCATAAAGTCATCATAACAAAACAAAACTTGGTCAGGTGACCACAGCTGCAGACTGTGACATAAGGGTAAGAATGGATTCAAACTGGAGATAAAATAATCATCATCATCATCACTCTTGGCAAAGTTGTACAACGGGAAAGTTAAACAACTCATGTGATAAATACTAGAGATAGTTATAACTTAACTTAACGTCTTTACACTGGTTTAGAAGACCCTGCAGAGTCTGTATACAACCAGTTACATTTACATCACCTTGCTCTAAAAGCTATGCGCATCCAGTTTATTCTTAAATGCATTAACTGTCCCTACCTCCACTACCTCCCCTGGCAATGCATTCCAAGCAGACACCACTCTCTGAGTAAAAAATATTTCCTAATATCTAATCTGGACTTCTCTTTAGTCAGCTTGTAGCTATGCCCTCGTGTTATTGTAGGTGGCTGTATTTTAAAAAACTTGTTATAGTCTAATTTATCGATTCCTCTGATCATCTTATAAACCTGAATTAAGTCACCACGAATTCTTCTCTCTTCTAGACACTGTAGGCCGGTTTTTATGAGTCGTTCCTCGTAACTGTAATTCTGGAATCCCACTATCATCTTTGTCGCTCTTTTTTGTATTCTTTCCAGCTTGTTTATATCCCCTCTATGATAAGGACTCCACACCTGTACACAGTACTCCAATCTAGGTCTAACTAAAGCTTTATACAGTTTGACGATCACTTCCTTGCTCCTATGTTTAATATTTCTTTTTATCATACCTAACATTGTATTTGCCTTTTTCACTGCTACCTTAACTTGCGCACTCACCTTTCCTGTATGATCTATTATAACCCCTAGGTCCCTTTCCTTATCTATCTTTCTAATATTGTTTTTACCCATTCTGTAATTATGTTCCATATTGGATCTACCCATGTGGATGACTGTACATTTATCTACATTAAACTCCATTTACCAGCTTACAGACCATTATCAAATTTTATCTAAATCCGACATCAATATATCCACTTCCGCTTTAGATGAGACACTACTGCATAGTTTTGTGTCATCAGCAAATTTTGCAAACATAGATACCATATCAATGTCCAAATCATTTATATATATCAAGAACAAAATTGGTCCCAAAACCGAGCCCTGTAGCACACCACTTTTCACTTCACACAACTCAGAGTACTCCTTATTTATGCCCACCCTCTGCCTTCTTCCCGTTAACCAATTTTCAATCCATTTGGCAACTTCCCCACCTATTCCATGTGATTTTAACTTTCAAAATAATCTTTGATGAGATACTCTATCAAAGGCCTTTGCAAAGTCTAGATAAATAACGTCCATTGGCTCCCCTTTATCTATGATTTTAGTAACCTCCTCCATGAATTCTAATAGATTTGGTAAGCATGATCTCCTTCTAGTAAACCCATGCTGACTATTTCTAATTAGATTAAATTTGTCTTAATGCATTACAATGTTTTCTTTGATTATTGACTCTAACAATTTACAGACTATGCTCGTTAAACTCACCGGTCTATAATTTGCTGGATCTGATTTTTTGCCTTTTTTAAATAAGGGGATCACTCCTGCATCTTTCCAATCCCGTGGAACAATCCCTTTTGTAAGTGATTGAGAACATAATATAGCCAATGGTTTTGCTAGTTGGTCTCTAATTTTATACAGCAATTTTGGATGAATGCCATCTTGACCTGGACATTTATTCACTTTCAACCCCTCCAATTTTTTAAAAACCATTTCCTCTGTAATACAGATTGATCTTAATCCCGCTGTATCCATGTCTCTTTGAAAAATATCTATAGGCTCTGAGATCTTGGAGCAGTCCTCTTTTATGTAGACTGTGCCATAGTACTGATTGAGCAGATTAGCTGCCTCCCTATTCTCACTTATTATTTTCCCTGTACTGTCTATGAGAGGGCCTACTTTGTCTTTCGTTCTTTGTTTATTTCTAACGTAAGAGAAGAAGCTTTTACTGTCAGTCTTGATCCTCTGAGCAAGTTTTTTTTCGAAGTTTATTTTTGCTGTTTTATTCGCTTTCTGAGATATTTTCTGCTTGTCCAAATATTTTACGTATGTTTCTTTTGATTTACCTGCCTCTATATATTTTTTCCATGCTTTATTTTTCACTCTTCTACATTTCACTACAAATCTAGTTATCCACTTTTTACGCTTGGGATTTACCTCGTTACATGGAATACATTCCTCTTTTAGCATTTCTAGAACTGTTTTAAAACTCTCCCACTCCTGTTCAACATCTGTTCCTACGACAATATCTTTCCAGATTATGTGGTTCGCTGCCTCTTTCATCCTCTTAACATCTGCCTTGGAGTAGTCGTATGTTCACGTGTTTATGTTTACTTCTTTCCCTGCAAACAAGATCCCAACGGATGATTTGATGGTCACTTGAGCCAAACAGTTCCCCAACTGTAACGTTTTCAATAATATTTTTCTCTGTAGTAAAAACTAGATCGAGTATGTTTTTGCCTCTGGTGGCTGCTTCTACATGTTGAATTTAAAAAATTGTCAATTATGCACTTAACAAAAGGTTTTGACTCTACAAGTGCTTCTGCCATATCCCATTTTATTTCTGGAAAGTTGAAATCTCCCATTAATAATAATTTCCCTTCACTTGCCTTTGCTATGCTACTAATCAGCTCCCCATCTTCCTCTTTTTTGACTTGATGGACATCTATGGCACGCTCCAATCACTGTTTTTTCACCCCCACTTTCTATTTCTCCCCATACACTTTAATTTTTGTTACCACATGATAAATAATCTTTGATCGTTATATTAACAGAATTTATACAGTATAATAAAATGCCACGTCCCTTAGTCTTGTCTCCAATTATCCTATCTTTCCTTAACATTGTATATCCCTCTATTTCAAGTTCACTATCTGCAATCTCCTCATATGTCCATGATTCTGTTAATCCTATTATATCTGGTTTTTCTTCTTCTACATACAGTTCTTCTCTTTTATTTACTATGCTTCTCACATTTGCATAAAAACATTTTAGTTTGTAATGTTGTTGGTTTTCCTCTTTTTGCTTCTGCTTTATCATTTTAGTGTTTGCTTTTCCACTATTTATTTCACACTTCCCTGACACCAACTCTCCCCTTTGACTACATCCTCTATAGCACCCTATTGTAGGCCTATCTTTAGTCTCATACTTCATAGGCCTTACTAGTTTAAATTTCTAACACAATGATTGAACATATACTTTGCTACAACATGCTGTCCTATCTCAATTAGATGTAAACCTCCCCTATCTAACATTTTACTTTTGTCTACTTTAACATCAATAAATTCCATTCCCATATGTTGACATATATACCATAATATACACATGATTCTGTAAAGTGTATTAAGAAATCAGGTTCAGACTTCTCTTGTAGACTAAGAGGCAATGCCTTTGGTGAGCGTAGCAGAGCATATGACAAAAACCTTCAGTATGAGTAGTATAGAGACTGAGGTAGTGCCCCTGAGTTTTCTATCTCAGACATCTTTAATAAGGGCCATAATTGTGTCTGCCCTTAAATCCTTGTTTCAGGAGGTACAAAACGGTTGGCTTTGATATGAGTTGATAGTGGGCATAGAGACATCAAACTTTCAAATGCTTGTATGGATCTACTGTCTGGGTCATGCTGTGGTTTATGGAAATTAAACACAGCTGACACCTTTACCTTGAAGGAATCCGTAGAAAGGATGTCGGATATGGATAGGGTTGACATTTAAAATTTAATCAATGATCACCTGTTTGATGATAATTTAGAAATCACATGCAGGTTCAGTAAAGACCGATACCTCAGAGGACACAACAGAAGTGTGAACCACCAGTTATTTCTGGGCCAGCATTGGTTCAGTGTTGGAACAGATCGGGACACATACAGAATATTGTTGTTTTCCTCGCAAAAGGCTCATCTGCCTACTGATGCTGAAGATAGTGCGAGTCACCAGTCAATTTGTCAACTATATACACATGTATAAATGCAAATTATTTTCCATTAAAATAAACAGTCAGAATATGATTTTTTGTTAAATGTCATCTAATTAAGGGCAGTAATTTGCACATTCTATTGAAGATGTGAAATATTTATAAAGTCAGTTTTTCCAGAAACAAATGTGAAATTACAATGTACTATTTAGAGAGACTAAAGTGAGTTGGGTATGGGGCTACAAAATCACTTTGGCCCCGACTTCCTAAAGTAAATCAATTGTAGTGGTGACCATATGCTCCAGCTGGAGTGAAAACGAGACAAGAAAATTACAAAGAATCCACACTTGCAAAGAGTCTTTGTAAAATCAAGAGCAATACATCTACACTTACGGTAGGAAGTATCTCTTCTTTCCACACACTCTTGTTTCATTTTACACTGTCCAACAATCATATTCTTGCACAACTTTCACACGCGCCCTCAGGGTGAGGACCTTCCATTGCACTTTGGTTGGGCTGGCTTCTGAAAGCGCACAAACCTAGCATAGGTACATACAGACGTACACATGCATCCGAGCACTGGTTTATGGGTCTTGATATTGCCCAATTGACATACGGTCTGGGGTGGAATAGATGCGCTTCCGCCAGTAGAAACTATTTAAAAAGTATATTTATTAATTTTGGAAAACTTGGTATGGAGAAAGTTTTGTATTTCAGGACTAAAATCATTAAAGCCGATATACCAGCTTTGCTGCATGTAGAGAAAGTACCAGAGCCTATACATCAGCTCGCTAGAATGAATAAATTAAAAATACACTTATCGGTAAACTCAAAAATTAGTTCTACATTTTTATTTACTTTTATTTACTATCAGACTATATAGACTAGACTATTTGTTATAGTCTAGTAGTCTATTTTATTATTGATTAATTGCAACATGAAAGATTAATATCATTTATTTGTTTTTTGCATTTATTATGTTTTTTTGCTTCAGCACCAAAGCTTGCTATTTTGTTTATGTAGACCTACTATAATATTTTAGCTAACTATTCCTGTATTTCTGGTGTATTCTTGTTTATTGTTATTTTTGTACAGAAACTGGGAGTTATTACTTATTCAGCGCACAATTTGTTATAAAACATTTACTGCTGTAATTTTTACAATTTTTTGCATCATTATAATTATTAAATGTCTGCATCCCGCAGTTCTGTATTTATTGTTCACTCTTGTAGATTTCTGTTTACTATGTACAATAAACTGTTTTTAGTGTAGCCTTTCAAGACTTTTTCCTGCCCTCCCCAAGCACTTCTAGGTACTTAGGTAGTAAATAAGGATGTAACGGACAATCGGCCATAACGGACTCGATGTCTCCTTTTTCAGACAGTTACATGGAAGGTTTGCTGTATATTGGGCTAGTCAAGATTTGGCATTTATACACCCATAGCGACAGGTATAAGACGACACACTCTGTGTGGTACAAAATTGCTGAAGGATGCGAACCTCGACCGCCGCCATTTCGGCTTTGTGTTCAACTCGTCTTTCGACCGGTGAACTCTAGCAGTCGAATGCCAATAAACAACCGTTACAACCGCTCTAGGGACGCCACTAAGTCGGTTTTTCGCAGTAAATATGATAAAACGTTGTGAAAATTAACAACCTTCACACTAACCTGAGCAATGTTTAGTGCTGCACATAAATATGTGATAGAGTCTACAAATTGAGGTCGACACTGACCAGACGACAGGAACCGGTCCTCTGCGGCGGAGCGTATTATCTTATGAATGTGGGTCTCCGGGGTTCGGATCCACCATGGGCACGGGAAGTAACTATTAAATATGCTAGAGGGATGAATTATTTTCGGTACGATAGTCCCCCTTTAACTAACTTAACGTGTTTATACTGGTTTAGAAGACCCATTAGAGTCTGAAAACACCAAGTTACATTTGCATTACCCTGCTATAAAAGTATGTGCATCCAATCTATTCTTAAATGCATTAACTGTCTCTGCCTCCACTACTTCCTGAGGCAATGCATTTCAAGCATTCACCACTCTCTGACTAAATGAATAGTTCCTAATATACAATCTGGACCTTTCTTTTGCTAATTTGTATCTCTGCCCTCTTGTTCTTGTTGGTGGTTGTATTTTGAAAAAAACTTGTTATAGTCTAATTTTACCTTTCCTGTGGTTATCTTATAAACCTGTATTAAGTCACCTCGAATTCTTCTTTTTTCTAGACACCGTAGGCCGGTTTTTCTGTCTTTCCTCGTAACTGTAATTCTGGAATCCCACTATCAGTTTTGTCGCTCTTCTTTGTATCCTTCCTAGCATGTTTATATCTCCTCTGTACACAGTACTCCAATCTATGTCTAACTAATGCTTTTTACAGTTTGACTATCACTTCCTTACTCCTATGTTTAATATTTCTTTTTATCATTCCTAACATTTCATTCACTGCTACCTGGACTTGCTCACTCACTTTACATGTATGCTCTTTTAAAACACCTAGTCCCCTTTCTTTATCTATTATTCTAATATTGTTCTTGTCCATTCTGTAAGTATGTTCTATATTGGATCTACCTATGTGGATGACTGTACATTTATCTATATTAAACTCAATTTGCCATCTCACAGACCAGTCTCGAATTTTAACTAAATCCGACCTCAATATATCCACCTCTGCTATAGATGAGACACTCCTACATAGTTTTATGTCGTCCGCAAATTTTTCAATCATGGATCCTATAGTAATGTCCAAATCGTTTATATATATCAAGAACAATATTGGTCTCAAACCCGAGTCCTGTGGTACTCCACTTTTTTCATCACACCACTCAGAGTACTCCTTATTTATGCCCACTCTCTGCCTTCTTCCCGTTAACCAATTTTCAATCTACTCGGCAACCTCCCAACGTATTTCATGTGATATTAATTTTTTTAAATAATCTTTGATGAGGTACTCTATCAAAAGCATTTGCAAAATCTAGATAAATAGCATCCACTGGTTTCCCCTTATCTATCATTTTAGTATCCTCCATGAATTCCAATAGATTTGTTAAGCACGATCTCCCTCTAGTAAACCCATGCTGACTATTTCTGATTAGATTAAACCTGTCTAGATGCATTACAATGTTTTATTTTATTATTGATTCCAACATTTTGCAAACTATGCTCGTTAATAATTTGCTGGATCTGTTTCCTTCCCTCTTTGAATAAGGGAATCACTATTGCATCTTTCTAATCTCTTTGAACAATCCCTTTTGTAAGTGATAATATAGCCATGGTTTTGTTAGTTGGTCACTAATTTCAAATAGCATTTTTGGATGGATTAAATCTTGACCTGGACATTTATCCACTTTTAATCCCTCCAATTTTTTTAAAAAGCATTTCCGCCGTAATACAGATTTATTTTAATCCTAGTATATCCATTTTACATTTGAAAATATTTATAGGCTGTGGGATCGTGGAGCAGTTTTTTTTTGTATGTAGACTGTGCCAAAGTAGTCATTTAGAATATTGGCTGTCTCTCTATTTTCTCTTATTATTTATTATTTTACCTGTGCTATTTATGAGAAGGTCTACCTTGTCTTTCGTTCTTTGTTTATTTCTAACATAAGAAAAGAAGCTTTTACTATCAGTCTTGATCCTGTTAGCAAGTTTTTTTTCAAAGTCTATTCTTTCCTGCTTTATTCACTTTCTGAGCTATGTTTTGCTTGTCCAAATATTTTAAATATGTTTCTTTCGATTTTGTTCATGCTTTATTTTTAGCTCTTCTACATTTAACTACAAATCTAGTTATCAACTTGTTATGCTTGGTATTTACGTCACTACATGGAACACATTCCACTTTTAGTTGTTCTAAAACTATTTTTATACTCTCCCACTCTTGTTCCACATTTGTACCTATGACAATATCTTTTCAGATTATGTGGCTGGCTGTCTCTTTCAACTAATTTACATCTGTCTTAGAGTAGTCGTATGCTCGTGGGTTTATATTTATATCTCTCCTTGCTATAAGATCCCAACGGATGATCTGATGGTCGCTTGCTTGAGCCAAACAGTTCCCCAACGATAATGTTTTCAATCATATTTTTTTTTCTGTGGTAAATATTAGGTCGAGTATGTTTTTATCTCTGGAAGCTTCCTCTACAAGCTGAATAAAAAATTGTCAGTTATGCACTTCACAAAACGATTTGACTCTGCAAATGTTTCTGCCATATCCCATTTTATTTTAGGAAAATTGAAATCCCTCATTAACAATAATTTCCCTGCACTAGCCGTTTTTAATGTTCCTAATTAGATCCTCGTCTTCCTCTTTTGTATTTGAAGGACATCTGTAGCATGCTCCAACCACTGTTTTTTTCACCCCCCACTATCTATTATTCCCCATACACTTTTATTTGTTGATAGATGATAGATCATCTTGTAAAGTTATATTTACTTTATTCACACAGTATAATAAAACGCACCCTCCCTTAATATTGTCCCTAACTACTCTATCCTTCCTTAACATTGTATATCCCTCTATTTCAAGTTCACTATCCGCAATGTCCTGATATGTCCATGATTCTGTTAATCATATTATATCTTTGCAGATCAATCTATGCTCTGTGTAATACCTTGTATTCAACTGACAGTACTTTATCATGGTCAGTCAGTATCATTATTTGTTTGTATGGTTCCCCTTGGAACATAGGGCCGCAACGTATTCTCTCAATCTGTTCTTCTTCGGTGCAGTCTTTTTTAGTTCCGTCCACCAGGCCACGATTGAACTGAATTCCTCTTCTCAACCAGACGTTCTTTGGTCTTCCTTTTCGAAACTCTAAGAAGAAACTCTAGAAGAAACTCTAAAAGTTCAACATGTCGGCAGCACAAACCTCCCACCTATCGCAAATCTGAAGCTTACGCATACCTCCTTTCTGCGACGCCGCAAAGCAAGAGCAGTAGGACAAAAGAAGGAGATGAAGAAGAACAAAAACAGTCCTTTTCAGTCAAGGAGAGGGGGGGGGGGGGACATGCTATAAGAACAGCAGGGTAGCAGCACACTTTAACAAAAGGGAAATACGCGTTGGGGAAAGTAACAAAGAGCGACACATTGGTTGGAAGATACGACACATTGGACGACACATTGGGTGGAGGATAATGCACAGTTTAATATAATGGCACAGAAGATAGAAGAGTAAATAAACTATCATTGTCATCATCAAGTGTCCTGCCGATTGGCGTTGGTGACTATGTACATCCAGTTCGTCTTATCACGCGTGTTGGTTATCAGTTCCGTCGTTGATCGCCTCCCTTGCATGCCTTCAAGCTGTCCAATAGTTTCTATCTTAGCCTCCCTCTGTCTCTCTTGTTCGCGATTCTACCCGCTGTCACCGTGTGTTCCAACTCGCCTTTTCTCGTGCCCTGCCCTAAAAAGGATGACATGACTGCCTTGTCCTGATTTTCATCATAAAATGTCCATGAAAATAATAAACTATACTTAGTACAAAGGTCAGTTGTGCAACTACGTGATGGTCTACGTCAGTCGGCATTGCCCACCTTGATGATGAGGAGAACGTTAATGAAGATTATGTTAGCAAATAGTAATGCCAAATATGTCTTCAGTGAAGACGGAAGGTTGATGCTGTTAGTTAAGGTTTCCAACTACTTTTGACGAAGTTACGTTTCCTTCAACCCCATACAGAGTTGTTCGGTTATATTAGAGCTCGTGACTCATCGTTACTCATTGTAGACAACCGGGCCTGAACTCTTTAATGGTGGTAAAATACAGAACGTCCGAAGATGCTGCATTCCTGCAACCAACACTGGATATGATGCTGCTAATAATTCTAAAATACGGAAGGACCCAGTAGCACATATGAGAGGAACAGAAAGGAAGGACTGAAGAAATCAACGTATTCCTTTTATTTGGATCAAGTTCGGTTAGTGACGGGTTCAAGTCTCTGCTGCAGCTCTCTCCAGTCCACCAAGCCTTTACTTATGTAGGGAGGGCATGGCAGTGAGGGGAAAGGGGGGGGGGTGTGTGAAGAAAAAACGAGTCACTCTACCTCACAAAAAACTGAGCCCCTGTACAACGCTACTGTTAGTATGCTATTTTTGTCTCATTTTGGTGAGATACGCCCACTTTTCAATCATGCCCGAGTCCAAATGAAGTCCCTGACGCTCCATCCCAAAAAGACAGTCCCTGATAGGACGCCGCGCTACCACTTCTATTTCTTAACGTGACAAAACCAAAAGTTTTCCTCATTACTCAAGAATATAAGTGTTATCGCAAGGGTATCTACGCGTCTAAACAAACTCCATAAGCCCGACCAATAGTTAACGCCATCTTACTTGACTTGCTTGGAGCAAATCAAGCAATGTCCCCTGAGGACATAATGTGTCAATCGATGAAACCTACATCTCTAGTAGAAATCTCTCTCTCTCTCTTTTTCTCGCTCCCTCCCTCTCTCTCTCTCTCTCTCTCTCTCTCTCTTTCTCTCTTTATATGCATAATAATAATTGGTCTCCCATCGTCGATGAGGACCACCATCAGAACATGTCATAATGCAAACCTTCAGTTTGTGTGTGCGATCGTGACTGATCAAACCAATTCGAGCCTGGAAAAATCTATGGCACGACTGGCAAACGTAATCAGCAGTTGTCTCTGAAATTTTCTGTGCTTTTGTCTTTCTGATTGCACGTCTATCCTGAGCTGCCTGGACAAGGAGACCCTCGCTGAGCTCAATGCCGTCCGGACCATGATCTTCCATGTTGAACGATTGTGAGCCAAATATATATGTTTGTGTGTGTGTGTGTGTGTGTGCGTGCGTGTGTGCGTGCGTGCGTGTGTGTGTGCGTGCGTGTGTGCGTGCGTGCGTGTGTGTGTGTGCGTGAGTGCGTGCGTGTGTGTGTGTCTCTGTGTTTTGCTTGTTTTTTTAAGCGATCTAAATCGCTAAAAGACAAAAAAGAAGACGCAAACAATAGTGCTAGCATGTCCCAGCTTCTTCTTGACTGAAGACATGCCCCTACGTAATACCAATTGTAAGAACACACACATATCTCTGGAAAGAACACATAACCAATATATCTGGAGATTTGGAGATAGCGTGAAATGCATAAGACACAGACGCAGAAACAAGTCTGGCAATACTTGCCAGAAATGTGCTGGATTAGAGCCCACAGGGAAAGATACCAGTGAGTAGGACAAGGAACGCCCGGCGAAGAACAGTGGGAGAGAAAACCAGTGTAGCTGGAGTCTCGTGGATAAAATAGAAAGAAAAAAAACAGCTCAGAATAAGAAGAGACGAAGAGAGAAACTAATTACATGTCTAGGAAACATTTCCAAGGATCTAAAGTGCACAAGAACTTAGACTGAATTGGCAGCAAACTGGCACTGTAAGATCTGGCAGGATTTGCTCACCAAATTTAGGTGCTCAAAGACTAGCTCGACAATAATGCGCACTATCCCCTTGTCTGTTTAATACTTACACAGAACACATTTTTTGACAGACGAAATCCTAGGACAAATTATCGGTGGGAGTATCAATAAATGTCTTAGAAATGCGACTGGCACAGCTGTTCTGACTGAAGACGAATAATAACTGCAGGAATTGATATTCAAGCTAAGTTCAGTTGTCATCCATACATTTGAGCTGGGGATCGCTGTTGGGAGCTTGTCTAGTCGTTTCTGGGCCAAATTTTTGAATCGTGTCGTTGCAACACCGTGTCGCTGAAAGATTACTCTTATGTCATCTATCCACCCTTCTCGAGGTCTTCCTAACGCATTATAGCAGGAACCGTTTGTGTTATACGTATGCAGGGGTAGTTGATCATGTCGCATTTTATCATGAGATTTTCTGTCTCTAAAATTATTGAACACAAGGGACAGCTCCCACAATATTGCTTATGCGTTCATTTATTATTCTATCTCCCCTAGTGATACTTCTTAGACATTTAATTTTACAAGTAGTTACTTTCTCCCTTGGACCGGGGATAAGTGTTTCAACTCTGACACTTGTAGCACCATGTTGCTACACATACATTGTTTATCGGTTGCTTAGTTGCGAAGCTGGTGTTCGGATGTTTAAGAAGTTGCAACAAGTGGAAAGCCACAGGGAAGACTTTCTAACATTGTGTTCATATTTCTCTATCGTCTTCCATATTATGAGAAAATACTAACCAGATATTTGAACTCCTAGGCCAACCGAAGTCTGATATTTCTTACACTTATAATTAGTGGACCTGGTGGTCTGCCGAAGGTCAGATATATTGTCGTTGATGCGCTAATGTGTATATAGTATATTAAACAGGTTGTTAAAAACATTAAAAATGATTTTGCAGTTCATTTTCATTTTAGCATTAAATATTTTGGTGATTGGCAAAAAGTAGTTCACTTGTTGAATATGAATCCATTTCTAGTGTTGCAGCCTGGCTGGTTTATGTTAAAGATCAAAAGTCACACGTACGGATTGGACAATAACAATCTGAGAGATGGTAAACGTTGATAATCGGGGAAGTAGACTGTGAAACTGAGACGCTAGTCGGCTCAGGCATAACATACTAACCAGGACGTCGCGTCAGTACCAGGCACAACATACTAACCAGGACGTCGCGTCAGTGCCAGGCACAACATACTAACCAGGACGTCGCGTCAGTGCCAGATACAACATACTAACCAGGACGCCGCGTCAGTTTTAGAAACAATATAGTGACCAAGACCACAGTATTTCTTCTATTTAGCGACGCTGGAAAAAGCTTGTTGTCAAGGCAGCCTGGCAACAGGGTTGTAGATCAACGTGATCCCCGAAGTAGTGAGCGTCACGGAGATGAAACCCCGCATAGTACAACAGCCTGGAGGACCACGGTCCACATTTACCAGCACACTCGTGATATGATGCGTTAATACAACATGCCAAAATAACGCCCTGTTCTGGGCGCACAAAAGTGTAAACATAAAGTGGCCATTAAACAACAACAATGACAACAGCAAAGCAGACCAGAAATATGCTTTAAAGATAAAAAATAGACGGACAGATACTAGAGCATGTCAAGAAAGAGCTTCTTATATTTATATTTATATTTTTATTTTTTTTATTTTATTTTTTTGCATTCCGTTTAATTCTCTTTTTCCCAAGGCGGTGTGCGTTGCACTATGTTTTTATTTTGCGTCTGTCGGTCCAGTGCATCCGACTTAGGCATGCATTTTATGTAAGGGCCTACTTCCTGCATTTTCTAAGGGATTGCTTCCCCGGGGTAACGGCCGGTACTGTGATGGGGAGCGAACACAGCACTTTCGGGTTGTGAGCCGTGTCACTTAACCAATAGCCCACGCCGTCCCCTTATATATATATATATATATATATATATATATATATATATATATATATATATATATATATATATATATATATATATATATATATAATGGCTTGGCTTGGCTTCGTTCGTTCTCAATCTCCCGCTATCAAACTCTAAAAGGGCTTAAGTAGCAGAATGTAGTCCAGAGAACGGAATGCATTGTGTCGTAGTTTACAGCTTGACTGCGATATGTGCACCTTTTGGTCCAACACATCCGACTTCAGCAAGCATTTTTTGAGTACCTGGTTAGCATTCCCTCTTCGATCCCTTCTTCTTAGCCAGTCTGCCCTGCTGCAGTCTGTTATCCAGGATCACCGCGTGGAGGTGTAGAAGGGTCTTGGCAGCTCTGTTTCGCTGACCACTGCAGCTCATGCGCTGCTCAGTATCTTGATCCCATATATATATATAAAGCTGAAAGTCTGTCTTTTTGTTCCTTTAACAAATGTAAACAGTGTTTCTAAACAAAATTGTGCATAAGTATATTTCATGACCATTAGGACATTACTGGCAACATTGTATTTGAATACCCTGCTCTTATTCCTATATTTTTTTTAAAAAAGGAAAACTATACGATTTAAAAAAATGTTTTTATAAATGCAGCATAGATAAATATGAACAGTGACCCAGTTTGCTTGGCTGGAGATGTACAACTGCGCAGTCCATCTGGGAGCGAGGTTCCTCGTGGGCGTCCCTCAATCGCGGCAATTGATTTCTTGACACAGACAACCTGCTTCTGTCTTTGATTTGATGATTGAGATAGATGAAGATGAACGAGGGGAGGGGTAGGGTGGATCTGCGCGTTGAGGATTTAACAGATTTGACAGTGAGCAAATGGGTTTAGGAAAGAGGTGGATGGGGAGATGGGGAAGAATCCGTATTTTGAAAAGGAAGAGTCTGATAGAGAAGAGTTTGACCGTGAGAAAATGTGAGCAGGGAATGGGTTTTTAACATGGGGGGGGGGGGGGGGTGCAGATGAGCATAACTTGAAATATCGTCTCAAATGTCCCACCTTTGGGCAGGGGGGGGGGGGGGAGAGAAGATAATGCAGAAGGGATGTGAGGGTGAGGAGGGGTGCAGGAAAATGGCTATACAAGTCTAATACTTACATGACATTCCCGGACATTGCCTGGTACTATAACTAGTCTCTGAGATTTGATAACGGAAAATGCAAAATATAATTATGGTCAAACACTTTTCCACCAATACGATTCATATATTGACATTCAAGTAAGTCACCGGCAAATTAATAATGAGATTGATGAGTAGCTATATATACTCGTTTTTAATGTTTGGTGCAGGAACATGAACAAACGATCGGAGAAGAATTGAAGGTTTTGAAATGTGGATATGTAGAAGGATGGAGCGTATCTCTGGGAAAGGAAAGGAAAGAAACAAGGCAGTATTGAAGAAATTGAAAATGAGATTTGTCAGGTTTTGTATAAAATTGTCACTACTTTATGGCCCGGAAACATGGACACTGAATTACAACTTGGAAAAGACTATTGAAGCCTCTGAAATGTGGGTGTATACATAAGATTATGTCGCATTTCTTAAGAAGATAAGAAAACAAATGTGGAGGTATTGAAGAAGTTGGTGGTGAAAAGAGAATAAATGACAGAAATCAGGGTTAGACCATGACCTACTCTAGATAGGCCAGCGGACTGATTGGAAAACCCTCTTGAAAGACTGACGACTAAATGACGAAACTTTCATGTCTCAATTAATGTCCGTTTTACAATGGATACCGTCAATTGCCTTATATCTGAATAACCATTACACCGATATGAGCGATTATTTGCACGTCAACTAATATTTTCAATGTCCCAATGACTTCCTAATTTACATTGTGTCAGGTAGTGCCATTTTCTTAAAGTGGCTAGTTCTTTTGATATTTGTTAGCAAAGGAATTGTTGTCACCCTTAAGAAAATAAATTACTGTAAATTTTTTATTAAATGTATATTTTTTAAGGTATAGGTGTCTTTCCAATTTGAATGAGATTTTCTACATTAGGTACCACATAATGCCCTTTTGTAATGTAGTTCGTGTGTTTTAGGAGCTGTAAAAAATGTAGAAAATGTAAAAGCACACGAAATATAGAACATATAAAGTACATACTTCAGATGGATTTGCTTAGTTTCATGAATAGATACTGGATAAAATAATAAATTGTTATAATTCAGTTTTGAGTACCATCTTCTAGCTGATTGGGGTGGCCCTGAATAGGACCGTTTTGCTAAGGTGATGGAAACTTCTATTTCCCAGAAAGCAAACATGTAGGTCATTTTTTCCCTTATTCCTAGTTGGATGATTCCAACACGTTGACGATTGCTCTCGGATGAAAGAACGAAAGTCCGCCTTTTTTTCGAAAGCCCTCTTCCTCTTTCAACACATGATCCTCACATTTAACCCAATAATATTTGTCTATATTTAAGAAGGCTGCATACTTTAGGTCTTTCATATCGTATAGTTTGAGAAGGCTGCATACTTTAGTTCTTTCATATCGTATAGTTTGAGAAGGCTGCATACTTTATTTCTTTCATATCGTATAGTTTGAGAAGGCTGCAGACTTAAGTTCTTTCATATCGTATAGTTTGAGAAGGCTGCATACTTTAGTTCTTTCATATCGTATAGTTTGAGAAGGCTGCATACTTTATTTATTTCATATCGTATAGTTTGAGAAGGCTGCAGACTTTAGTTCTTTCATATCGTATAGTTTGAAAGTTTTATTTTCAGCTACTACTTGTCCTTTAGGGAGTACTACCTAGTGACAGGTATTATTTTTATAATTGTTGTAACTTTATTAAAAAGGGTATATATCCATATAAAAGTTGGGCAATGGCCTAAAGATGATGACCCTACATTATGATATCATGTATTTTAATGTAGCATTCCAAATGTAAATTTAAAACGTAATTGTTTTTTTAAAATACTGAAAATTTATATTCGTAGAAAATGGCAAAACTCTGCAAGTAATTTCTCCTACGTGATTGATGGTAAACACTTCATTTTTTCATATAATGATTATCAAGATTATCCCCTCATTATAGACTACAGCCAAAGCTACATCTTCTACGATTATGTTGTTATGAAGATTCAAATATTCACTCAATTTTGTCAAACAAATTGAAACTACAAAATATAACTATTACACATCGTCAGATAGCCAGATTTCCATAGTTCACAATAAAGCCATGGTTTCTAAGACTAATTGTGCAAAGTTGCAGGACAATTGCTTTAAAAACAAAAAATGTCACACAAACCATCTGTACATTGTGGTTTTCGAAAGTTTTGGAAACTATTTTTTACGATCATCTGATGATTAAATACTTTGATTCTTATCAATGACCTCCAACCTAATAAATAAACTCTTCAGTAACTGTCTGCCAATCATTCATTTCAAATCGCCCCCTCTTTGTTGCCCTCATTGCATCATAGGATGCCTTAATAGATTTTCTCTTAGTTCCTTTTTTGCGACAAGATGTTCTTTTGTTCATAGGACTTTTTCAGATACCTGCAAGAATGTAATTGCATTTCCTCCATTACCAACAGAGATGTTGTCCCATCGTTATAAACAGAAACTACAAATGCAACAACAGCTTTCACAATAGTTAGACCACGATTCGTATTCTAGGGACATAATTTCAAGATAGAACGGTTCAGTCAATCATTGACATTTTATGTATTACCATCAAGACACTTTTCAGTTGTTCATTCCTGTCCCAGTCCTAAAGTACAGGTTTTATATTAGCCATAACAACATCAGATAGGTTACAAGTGTGTTTGTGTGAACAGTTTCATCTGCTATAGCTTTTTTTAAATGGACTCCATTTGTTGTGGCTGTTTTCATAATTTGGTAGTGACAAGTTCATTAACACCACAGAACATCTGTAGGTCTGCAAGTCCTTTTCCAACACATTTCAATGCTAACACAGTCCACCTGTTAATTGAATTCACACACAAATTACACAGATATATATTTGACTACATTAAGAAAATGATGTACATTATAACTGTTTCTGCTACAATGAAACTCAAACCCACTGCCTAGACCCTTCCTCTTTGTCTCTATTGTTTTTGAAATTTAGTATTGAAATGCCAATTATTCTGTCTTTCATCCAGCTCTTCGTGAACATTGTCATCTTCACTTTAAAATTAAATCTGATTCACAAGGTCATTAAAATGTCCATCTCTTTATTTCTGACCGAGTAGGCGTGGTCAGTAAACTTTTAAAAGATTCAATGTTGATGTTGTTAAGTTTACCAGAACGTAATCACAGGCCTAACATACAGTCAATTAAATTATCACATAGTTCGACATCTGCTCTTTTGGTAGACTTATCACCACAGAACTTAGGCTTCCTATTAACTTTCTTTCTTATCTTCGCGTCACATGTTTTTATTTCTCAAAATTCTCACAAAACTGTTTTTCTTTTAAAATTACAATTTGTATAAGCTAAAATTGTGACTAACATATCCTGCTATATGTATTAAGTGGGGAGTACTGATTATATTATATTTTTTAAAGGGAACTTGGAAACACCTCATTGTTTGTTGTGATAACTAAATTCTAGGAGAGTAATAATTTGAAAATAGTAACTGGCAGCCATTTAACATTCTTTTTCTTCAATTTTTTGGACTGACCCCAGTTGCATTTGAAAGATTATACTTTCCCAACAGCTCAACAAATTTCAATTTACCGAACAAAACGGATTTTGATCAGATTCTAGGTGACACTCCATCCTTAACTTTTGCCCAAACGAGTTCAAATGGTAAGGTGGCAGTCTCAAACACAAATGACCATGCTCTTAGATCAACTTGTCTATATGCAATATATTTTCCTTTAATATATATATATAAGGAAGAGTAAGATATCATGGTCAACGACCCAGAGGGCATTTTAAACCCGATTATAGTCAACGATGAACCTCTGGAAAGTGTTGTGCGGTTCAAATATCTGGGAGCAGATATAAATGTGGAAGGGTCTAGAGCGGACATTCAATCAAGAACAACCATGACCATGAAAGACCCTGACAAGACTGCGAATAATCTTGAAAGACAAGAACATTAGCCTTAAATCGAAGCTGACTTTAATGTATACAATAGTCATCTTGGTATACCTCTACGCGTGTGAGGCTTGGACTATGACGGCTGCCCTAAGACGTAAAATGTGCGCAATAGAAATGAGATGACTGCAAAGAATTCTTGGCATTTCATATTTGGATCGCGTTACAAACGAGAGTGTTCTTGAAACTGTTAGGAAGGAGTTAGGTCAATTTAAAAACCTTTTGACTTTAGTAAAAACGCGACAATTGACATGGTATGAACATATGTCACGATCGGCCGGGCTGACCAAGACCATCCTACAAGGCACTGTGGCTGGGAAGCGTGGGAGATGAAGACCAAAACAAGAGTGGACGGGAAGATATGTAGCTGAAACTAAAACCCTGGCGAAAAATTGAGACGTATGGCGAGTTCGACAAACTGCAATAACGGTGCCTCGTCAATCTTCTAGGTTACAGGATTGATGATGATGATGAAGATGATGATGATGATATATATATATATATATATATATATATATCTGAAGATGGCGTTGTGTTGATCCTAGCTTTATCCACCATTGCCATAACCTCCCCAATACTTTTTTGGCCCCAGAGAATATGTCCCCGGCCCAAAACTCTTTTGCGTGATCTGTTGCACCTATGTACTTGCTCACACAATTGTTAACTACATATGGAACGCACCGAATACAGGCATAACTGTTCAAAACCCGTGCTTTGGGTTGAAACTGAACATTATTTCCAAAAACACTCACTGAAATGAAAGGGGTAATCATTTAAAAAGACTGGTTGCATTAGGAGCGCTGATTGTTGTTTACCGTAAATAAATAAAAGAAGATGGGTATTCAATTTGTTTCAGTTCCGAATTCTGTGAAAGAATAACTTTCAACAGTGATTTGTTGTATTCTGTGCGTTATTTGTTGTATTTCTCTGTGTTGATGATGTATGGATTGATTATAAAGTTTGGCACAATATGAGTGCTGATGAGTTGTGTAATTTACTTGGCCTCTGGTTGGACAGTTACTTTATTTTGATTATATAACAAGACATACCTACAAGACGAACTATAGCCTCCATCTATGCTGCTCTTAACAAACCATCTAACCATGACCGGTGTTATGCAACGTCACACAGCTAGTTGCCTCTTACGACATGCTCTCTCTGGGGCAGTGGTGTTATTCTTATCTTTGTCTTACTCGAAGACCCCGGTGGTCCAAAGGTAAGCAGCGCTATAGCTGAGAGGTTAACTTGAGAAGATGAACGGGAAAGGCCCTGCAGATTGTACCATCAAGGCAAAAGAGAGAGGAGAGAGAGAGAGAGAGAGAGAGAGAGAGAGAGAGAGAGAGAGAGTGACGACGTCGAATATGCATCTCTTCGATGTGGAGACTGCATCTGAACTAACAGGGCGCACGGAAGAGTAAACATGCTCATCCTGAGAATTCAACAACAGCATCTGAACCGGTGCGACTCATATTTGCCAGTTACAGAAGGATGTGCAGAAATGGTGACACATATCATCGACTCTATTACGCCCTAGCTTTCCTGTCGCCCATCCTTGATGAAGCTGTTCACGTGTACTGTTTTTAATTGTCTGGACTTGTTTCATCTGTGCTCCAATTAGCTTGCTTCTGGACTTGTTTCACCTGTGCTCCACTTAGCTTGCTTCTGGACTTGTTTCAACTGTGCTCCAATTAGCTTGCTTCTGGACTTGTTTCAACTGTGCCCCACTTAGCTTGCTTCTGGACTTGTTTCAACTGTGCCCCACTTAGCTTGCTTCTGGACTTGTTTCAACTGTGCCCCACTTAGCTTGCTTCTGGACTTGTTTCAACTGTGCTCCACTTAGCTTGCTTCTGGACTTGTTTCAACTGTGCCCCACTTAGCTTGCTTCTGGACCTTTGTGAAATATGTTTCCTCGGGAAGATAATCACTGCAGTATTTTTGCTATTTAGTCTGAACTTTGTCGTTTTACTTCCTGTCCTTACCATATCCCACATGTTAGGTATCTTTTGTAATCGACGTAATTAAGACCTAGTTATCTTATTACAGCTTCTGATTTGCGGACTGGTAGAACACTAGCTTTCCACGGCAATGGTGCGGCGTTCGTTGCCCTGAAAAAGGACGTTTTGTTACGATGTGGTGTAGCTTACAGCAATATATGTACCTTTCGGCCCCGACATATACAGTTTCATTTTTAGGATGCGTTCGTCTTCCCTCTTCAATCTATGGTCTATCAACCAGGCTGCGCGGGTGCATACTGTTTCAAGGGCCCCTACTTGGAGGCGGAATAGGGTCTTTGATAACTGTGCTTAGATGATCCTGACGCAAACAGTTAACAATGAGTCAACATCTAGTTCACTGCGTCTTCTGTAGGGGGTTCTACTACTGACACGCTCTAGTCGACCCATCTGTTAATGTATGAATGGATTACTTTTAAGTAAGGAAACGAGGAAGGGAACTGGCCATCCCACTTCATTGCTGTCTAGTATAATGAAGTATCTAACACTTCATCCGCGATAGTGGATTTCTGATTGATTCACCTTTCGCTTCAAGTGGAACAGAGAGTCACCACTACATCTTACCTTTCCTGGCTTGATCAGCAATGGTTTTGTATCACGAGATTTCTGACCACCATGTACAATCCAATCTTCTTTAATCCCCTCTTACATCTCGCGAGTAAGGTTACAGTGGTTCTACCCGTGCGATTAGTATGTCTACCGACATATATTCCTAACATATCCAGTATGAATTTCCATTTGGCTTCAATGTGCATAGCCCTGGCGTATAGATCAGTTGATGGTGCATAGCCCTGGCGTATAGATCAGTTGATGGTGCATAGCCCTGGCGTATAGATCAGTTGATGGTGCATAGCCCTGGCGTGTAGATCAGTTGATGGTGCACAACAGACATCGTTGCCGGTACATAACTTCCTGTTTGATCTGCTAGAACAGTGATTCTCGAACTTGTGTGCCTTACTTGCATCTTCTTCATTATGTGCAGTAATGTCATTCCCATTTTGTCTGACTCACAAAGTGCATTTTAAATAATATTAAAAAATCGTTAATTTTGTCTATGTAAGTACATACACCTCTATACTGGGATTATTTTTTTATAATAGCTGTCCATCGTTGTCGATGAGGACCGCCGACATCATCCTTGTCACAGATTTCCCTGTTGGGTGTGGGTGCGCATGTGGCTGAACAGGCCAATGCGGGCACGAAAACATCTGCTACATAGCGGGCACACGAGGTTTGGAGAAGGTGATGGTGTTCCCGCTGTTCGGGATTTCCGGGTCTCGCGTCTGCTCTGGGCTTTCACAACACGGTCGTCATCGGCGGTAGCTACTCCAGTCAGATCTGTTTTGCGCAAGACATTCCCAGGTGTCGATGTCTATCTGGCAACTTTTCAGTGAGTCCTTCAGACCGTCTTTAAATCGTTTCTTTAGGCGCCCTCTCTCAGCTCGCCGTAGAGAAGCTTCTTTGGGAGCCGCTCGTCTGACATACGGACGAGGTGTCCGGCCCATCATAGTCGTGCTTTTTCTAGCAGTGCATGGATGCTGGGCATGTTAGCCCTCGAGAGAACTTCGATGTCAGTGACACGATCTTGCCATCGGATGTGGAATATTCGCCTCAGGCAACCTGTGTGGAAGTGGTTTAACCTCCTTGCATGTCCAGAGTATACAGTCCAGCTTTCGCAAGCGTATAGTAGGGTTGGAATGATGGTTGCACGGTAGACTTTGAGTGTTTTACTAATTTGTTACCAATAGAAAATGACGGATCATTATGAAACTAAATAAGTCGTTTTCTTAGCGATGAAATTTTAAAATCCTTCAATTAACAAAATGTTCTTCCTCTTCTTCGTTCGTTCTCAATCTCCCACAACCAAACTCTGAAAGGGTAAGTAGCAGAATGTAGCCCAGAGAACGGAATGCGTTGTGTCGTAGTTTCCAGCTTGGCTGCGATATTTGCACCTTTCGGTCCAACACATCTGACTTATGCAAGCATTTTTTGCATTCCCTCTTCAATCCCTTCTCCTTAGCCAGTCTGCCCTGCTGCAACCTGTTATCCAGGACCACCACGTGGAGGTGTAGAAGGGTCTTGGCAGCTATGGTTCGCTGGCCCTGACGCTAGCAGTCAGCTATGGGTCGTTGACCACTGCAGCATCTTGATCCTTAACAAAATGTTCAATAGAATGTCAATGTATTGTCATTCAGTTTATGCATTTGAAGATTTCAGTTAACGAGAAACCCGTGATTGTTTTCATTTCTCCAATTCTTGAATATGGCTTAACTTGGCTTCGTTCATTCTCAATCTCCCACTATCAAACAATGAAAGGGCTTAAGTAGCAGAATGTAGTCCAGAGAACAGAATGCGTTGTGTTGTAGTTTACAGCTTGACTGCGATATTTGCACATTTCGGTCCAAAACATCCGACTTCAGCAAGCATTTTTTTGAGTACTGGGTTAGCATTCCCTTCTTCTTAGCCAGTCTGCCCTACTGCAGCCTGTTATTCAGGATCGCCGCGTGGAGGTGTAGAAGGGTCTTGGCAGCTTTGGTTCGCTGGCCCTGACGCTAGCAGTCAGCTATGGGTCGCTGATCACTGCAGCTCATGCGCTGCTCAGAATCTTGATTTCCAATTCTTGAATATGAGGAGAAAAGACTCAATCGGCAGAACGTCGATTATTTTCAACTTCTTTTTCCCGTGCAACAAAGTTGAGGTTCCTGATTCACCAAGATGTGTTGAGACAAATATATAGCTTCTTCTGCCATTCTTGAGTACGAATTTTATGATTGATTTCTTATCAAACATACTCTTGCTTTGGAATCAGTCTTTAGTTACATAAAATCATCTTGACAAATATCTGGACCTTTTTCAACTGACAATTTGAATGGATTTCACACTAAATCCAACTCCTCATGTCTGAGTCAGGAATATATCGGTTTAATTCATTTTCCAGTGCAGTCAAATGTTGCCAAATTTAATTTTTTACAAATGTTAGAAGCACTTGATCATCCATCGACAGCAACATGATCTGAAGACAGCTTTGTAAACATTTTTTATCTGAACTTTTCTTTCAATTTTCCAGATGGCTTTCATGGAATAAATTCATTTTATAATTTGTGTACTCATTCCATGTATCAGAAGATTAAGTTATTTAGTTTCTCAAGAATGTCAACCAAATAGGCAAGGCATATGATCAATTTCTCATCATTCAACCAAGCAACAACAAAAATAATAAAGGGGTCATTCGTCAACTTGAAAAAATTGTCACCTCTATCCATCGCTAATGTTTTCACTGCGAGTGCCCCTGAGGTCAGGTTGTCAGCTCTTTCATTCCTGACCACCTAAACATGGCCAGGACAAGTTTCTGATGGTTTGAGGCTTCTAGGTTTGCTATGAGCGGCTGATTAGTGCAGTGGAAGAGCACTTTCTCTTCATGGCAAGGGTAGGGAGTTCAACTCCCACTACTGTCATATCCAGTGAACCCAGCTGTAAATGGGTACCTGGCTTATGGTTAGGGAAGGAAAAAGCAACAAGGAAGGAAACTGGCCACCCCACCTCACCAGCAGAGGCTTAGTACACTGAAGTCTCTAACACTTCATTCCTGACCAGCGGTTAACTCTGCTGAAGGGCTTCCTTTACCTTCTATGTCTGCTATCCACTCATGGCATAGCCAGCCCTTCTGAAGTAAGAATTGAGAGACAGATAATTACAGCTCTCATTATAGAAGTCCCAGATAGCCACCACAGAGCCAAAGTCACTATCTCAATCTCCATTCTAATACTGGAGGTTGTTGTCCAGTATGAACTGATTGCCCCGCAACGACCCTACCTCTTATTTCACCAGAGAAACCGTAACTGCCTTTCTTACATTGCAGCACAGATACATGAGTATGAATAACAGCATCAAGTGGTAGCTTGTCACATTACATCCAGTGTGAATTCATTCTTTCCCTCTGTTTATGGTCTCTACTGTGGTCACCTGACCAATCAATCTCTCTGCTTATGGCATCCATGAACTTTCTTTTACCTTTGATTTCTACAGCGTGTACTTCTTGTCTGTGGCTATGGACATGTAGACTTTGGTCTGGGTTAGTAGGTGCCTCTTGTCTGTGGCTATGGGCATGTAGACTTTGGCCTGGGCCAGTAGGTGCCTCTTGTCTGTGGCTATGGACATGTAGACTTTGGTCTGGGTTAGTAGGTGCCTCTTGTCTGTGGCTATGGGCATGTAGACTTTGGTCTGGGCCAGTAGGTGCCTCTTGTCTGTGGCTATGGGCATGTAGACTTTGGTCTGGGCCAGTAGGTGCCTCTTGTCTGTGGCTATGGGCATGTAGACTTTGGTCTGGGTTAGTAGGTGCCTCTTGTCTGTGGCTATGGACATGTAGACTTTGGTCTGGGCCAGTAGGTGCCTCTTGTCTGTGGCTATGGGCATGTAGACTTTGGTCTGGGTTAGTAGGTGCCTCTTGTCTGTGGCTATGGACATGTAGACTTTGGTCTGGGTTAGTAGGTGCCTCTTGTCTGTGGCTATGGGCATGTAGACTTTGGTCTGGGTTAGTAGGTGCCTCTTGTCTGTGGCTATGGACATGTAGACTTTGGTCTGGGTTAGTAGGTGCCTCTTGTCTGTGGCTATGGGCATGTAGACTTGCCTGGGTCAATAGGTGCCTTTTGTCTGTGGTTATGGGCATGTAAACTGGCCTGGGTCAATAGGTGCCTCTTGTCTGTGGCTATGGGCATGTAAACTTTGGTCTGGGCCAGTAGGTGCCTCTTGTCTGTGGCTATGAGCATGTCGACTTTGGTCTTGGTCAGTGCGTATCTAGATTTCACAGAAAGAAGTCCAAGCACGAATCTCATCTTCGTGATTGTGATATTCCTGATGCATTCAAGAACCAATTGCATTCCTTCATTCTGTGTGTGTTCCAACCTTTCACGCTGAGACTGTGACAATACAAGGATGTCTAGTATATAATCAATGACTGACAGAAACAACTAACTGTATAGGATGAAAATCTGCCACTGCTCCAGGTTGGCAGTTATCACTGTCTTCATTCTGCTTAGCGGCTAGGCTCGAGCAGCTTATTACTCCACTGTGCTGGGACAAGTGATGTGGAGGGTGGTTAACTGATGTGCAAGTCCATCTTAATAGACTCAAACACTAAAGCAAAGTAGACCCGCAGCCTATTAGGTGCCATTTATGCTGCTTTTAACAAACCATAGCTGGTGTTATGACATGTCACACAGTCGACTCTTACGTGGGGCAATAGTGCTATGCATGTCCTTGTCGTACAAAAAGACCCAGACGGACCACTCAGCTACATCCAGCTAACGTCATGTCAGTGCTGGGACATGCATATGCGGATCTGCCCCTGTAGAAGTAAAGGTCAGCTTAGAATAAGACAGCCTTCATTGTAGCCAGACCATGCAAGCTTCTCTGTATGGTTTGCTCTACCTGGTACTTAAAAGACGGTCTGCGATCAATGGTCACTCCCAGATATCCCAAGCTATTGTGCCTCTCATTGACTCATCCACCAAAGATTATGTTAGGGAGGTCCACCTTTACTATTCAGTTGTCCAAGAAGCACCACACCAGCCTTGATTGTGTGGCTTGACTCTCACACCAGCCTTAATTGTGTAGCTTGACTACCACACCACACCACGCCTACCTTAATTGTGTAGCTTGACTACCACACCACACCCCACCACACCACACCAGCCTTAAATGTGTAGCTTGACTACCACACCACACCAGCCTTAATTGTGTAGCTTGACTACCACACCACACCACACCAGCCTTAATTGTGTAGCTCGACTACCACACCACACCACACCAGCCTTAATTGTGTAGCTTGACTACCACACCACACCAGCCTTAATTGTGTAGCTCGACTACCACACCACACCACACCAGCCTTAATTGTGTAGCTTGACTACCACACCACACCACACCAGCCTTAATTGTGTAGCTCGACTACCACACCACACCACACCAGCCTTAATTGTGTAGCTTGACTACCACACCACACCAGCCTTAATTGTGTAGCTTGACTACCACACCACACCAGCCTTAATTGTGTAGCTTGACTACCACACCACACCACACCAGCCTTAATTGTGTAGCTTGACTACCACACCACACCACACCACACCAGCCTTAATTGTGTAGCTTGACTACCACACCACTCCCACCTTAATTGTGTAGCTCGACTACCACACCACACCACACCAGCCTTAATTGTGTAGCTTGACTACCACACCAGCCTTAATTGTGTAGCTCGACTACCATACCACACCACACCACACCAGCCTTAATTGTGTAGCTTGACTACCACACCACACCACGCCTACCTTAATTGTGTAGCTTGACTACCACACCACACCACACCACACCAGCCTTAATTGTGTTTCTTGACTACCACACCACACCAGCCTTAATTGTGTAGCTTGACTACCACACCACACCCCACCAGCCTTAATTGTGTAGCTCGACTACCACACCACACCACACCAGCCTTAATTGTGTAGCTTGACTACCACACCACACCACACCAGCCTTAATTGTGTAGCTCGACTACCACACCACACCACACCAGCCTTAATTGTGTAGCTTGACTACCACACCACACCACACCAGCCTTAATTGTGTAAACTGTAATTCTGTATGTCATATATTTGGTTTTATTCTGCTTTTTGTAATAATATCAGTATTTTGACACGTGCCTTGCAAGCTAAATGTACAATCCTCATATTGAAAGATCATAGGTAAAGCTATAAACATTGATTTCAGCAAATGTGTCCAATGATTCTTGTTTTGAAGAATTTTATATTTATCATGAATTTAATGAGCTGCGAAACACAGCAAAAAATGGAGTGTGTCACGATACCAACTAAAACAATGGAGAATGCCATGATATTAACAGAATATGTGCCACCATAGTAACAAACACAATGTTAGTGCCATGATACTAACAAAATTGTGACAGAAAATCACATGCAGGAGATATTTGTCAATTAAATTTTCTAATAAATAAATGAGACAGTGTAAACAAATCTTGAATGCATACAAAATCATGTATCCTCATCCTGGTTATTTTAAGAACACTTAATTTTCAGATGCTTCCATTGAAACTGTAATTTACTATGTAAAACAAACTAATTCTTATCATTTGTCTCGCTCATCAGCTGGGAGGCATGGTTTGTGGTAAGCCTTGCACTCACTCCACCACATGAGACGGAGATGACTGTTCAAACACTGGAAGCACGCCACATGGTTTTCTAGAAGACAGCTCCAGATGTCAATGATTCCTAAATTGGGTTTCTCCCTCATGATGAGGCAGTGCTGAGATGTTACCAGGGTGTCAGAATAAATACAAATACTGAAAAGGGAGTTCCAGACTTAATGAGGTTTAAAGACTGCTGTCGGTCTATCATTAACTTTACAAAAAGCAGTTTTATTTTAGCTTAAAAACCCTTTTCTCAAGATCTTTCTTGGTTTCCAATAACTGTGTCTATAAAATCAAGGTCATGAACCTCTATCCCTGTCGTCTACTATTCTCATTGACGGATGGGGTCAACACTGCATGTTGGTCCCTCAACAGGAAGTCTACACCTCAGCACTTGATGAAATCTTGCAGTAGTAATTTTTAGTAACCTTCAAGGCCACATGGCAATGTTATTTGCTTTCTGGGATCTACACAAGTTGAATAGGGTAGCTTGGCCATGGATCTCAATTACCTTCTCACAAATTGTAGCCTAAATCATGTCCAGTTGCATACCTCTTTGCTTGATCTCATGCACCTGCAGATTTTAGTTAAGAGATGGTTCTGTTATTTTCATGTACTTTTTAATATGTGTGAATGAATTAGTACACTGTAGTCAGATAACAAATTAGTTCCCTGCATTCGCTCACCATCAGCACTGTAAGAGCTTGAAAACAAAAAGTGGACAACAAATAATTAAGGAATGTAGTTATATTATTCATCAATGAATACTAAGAAGGCAAACACTAATGTGTCTCATATTTTCTTATCTTTCATGATATGGACTATTTGGCCAAAATATCTCCGCATGTAAGGTCATACCAGCACTATGTGCATTTAGGATTAAAATAAGGCGAGGCTGCAGCGGTTCTGTGGATGTGTATAATGTGCATTTAGCCATAGTCAAGCAATCCGTTAACATGTGCAGCAGTCAAACAATAAGTTAACTTTCCCCACATACAAACAAATAGTAATTTGTACCACATTCAAGCTAATAAGTTAAAAATAAAATGAAAACGTATGCACTGAAACTCTTGCAAGGAGGAAAAAAAAAGTGTGGGAAATATATCTATTGAATTAAGCAGAAATAAGATCATTCTCTGGGTCCTGTCAGTCAATTATGCTGTTAGAATTGATGTAAATCTAATCTGAGATGGACTGTATACAAGGAGGGACCACAAAAAAACACAACTGTTATGAGAAAATGATTCATAATTTTTAAAAAATTAATGAATGAACATTTAGACACCAATGTATGTATGAAGAACTGGATACCTTACCACACATACAAAAATCATACAGAATAGCACCGCAAGACCTCAAGGTGTTTAAGACAGGTTGTGATGAACATGGGGCTCATAACACAAGACCCAAAGGTGATCAAACCAGGTTGTGATGACATGGGGCTCACAAGACCCCGAGGTGATAAGACAGGTTGTGATGAGCATGACGCATACAATACAAGATCCCAAGGTGATAAGACCAGGTTGTGATGAACATGAGGTTCACAACCCAAGACCCCAATATTCACAGTTTCAAGGTGATTAAACCAGGTCGTGGTATGCATGGGACATCTCATGACAAATAAAATGCTACATAAACCAAGTATGCATATGTAATTAAGGCTTTGGAACAGACTTTTTTTTGTTTACAAGAAAGCCAAACTGCTTTTCTTATATAAAAAAAATAAGAATCATTATTTTTTAGAATGAAATTGTTGTATACCATCACCTTAAATAATTCAAAAGAATTGTTCTCTACCAAAAAACAAACAAATGGTTGATGATAAAATTCCATGTTAATATTTAACAGTTTTATAACATTTACAGTGGCAATTGAAAATTGTACCTTTTCAGTCAATTTAGTCATTTCCGACACCTGTTGAACATGTAGAGTATACCTTGTGCAACTGGGATAGATGAGGATTCATAAACTACTGAATATCTCCAAACCTTCTAGCAGCACGGATATATGGCACAAGACAGCAGGGCTTCAGAGCAAGAGAAATCCAAGAAATAGATGAAGGTTGATGGACAGACACTAAAGAAACATTGATTGATATGGTCACAGAGATAGCAAACAAAAGAAGAAGGTGTCTCCTAAAAACATTCAACTACATAAGTGTGCAGTAGATGAGATTAAGGATAACTTGCTTGAATCAACCGGAAGCTGACACATCAACATTATCACAGGATATCCCAGAGCTATTCTATCAAAATAGATGTAACATAGTTTTGACTTCAAGTACCACAGAAATCTGGCAATCACTAACTTAACTTAACTTAACATCTTTATACTGGTTTAGAAGACCCTGCAGAGTCTGTATACAACCAGTTACATTTACATCACCTTGCTCTAAAATCTATGCGCATCCAGTTTATTCTTAAATGCATTAGCTGTCCCTGCCTCCACTACCTCCCCTGGCAATGCATTCCAAGCAGACACCACTCTCTGACTAAAAAAATATTTCCTAATATCTAACCTGGACCTCTCTTTAATCAGCTTGTAGCTATGCCCTCGTGTTATTGTAGGTGGCTGTATTTTAAAAAACTTGTTATAGTCTAATTTATCGATTCCTCTGATCATCTTATAAACCTGTATTAAGTCACCACGAATTCTTTCCTCTTCGAGACACTGTAGGCCGGTTTTTCTGAGTCGTTCCTCATAACTGTAATTCTGGAATCCCACTATCATCTTTGTCGCTCTTTTTTGTATTCTTTCTAGCATGTTTATGTCCCCTCTATGATAAGGACTCCACACCTGTACACAGTACTCCAATCTAGGTCTAACTAAAGCTTTATACAGTTTGACGATCACTTCCTTGCTCCTATGTTTAATATTTCTTTTTATCATACCTAACATTGCATTTGCCTTTTTCACTGCTACCTTAACTTGCTCACTCACCTTTCCTGTATGATCTATTATAACCCCTAGGTCCCTTTCCTTATCTATCTTTCTAATATTGTTTTCTCCCATTCTATAATTATGTTCCATATTGGATCTACCCATGTGGATGACTGTACATTTATCTACATTAAACTCCATTTGCCAGCTTACAGACCATTCTCGAATTTTATCTAAATCCGACATCAATATATCCACTTCTGCTTTAGATGAGACACTACTGCATAGTTTTGTGTCATCAGCAAATTTTGCAATCATGGATCTCATATCAATGTCCAAATCATTTATATATATCAAGAACAAAATTGGTCCCAAAACCGAGCCCTGTGGCACACCACTTTTCACTTCACTCCACTCAGAGTACTCCTTATTTATGCCCACTCTCTGCCTTCTTCCCGTTAACCAATTTTCAATCCATTTGGCAACTTCGCCACCTATTCCATGTGATTTTAACTTTCGAAATAATCTTTGATGAGGTACTCTATCAAAGGCCTTTGCAAAGTCTAGATAAATAACATCCACTGGCTCCCCTTTATCTATGATTTTAGTAACCTCCTCCATGAATTCTAATAGATTTGTTAAGCATGATCTCCCTCTAGTAAACCCATGCTGACTATTTCTAATTAGATTAAATTTTTCTAAATGCATTACAATGTTTTCTTTGATTATTGACTCTAACAATTTACAGACTATGCTCGTTAAACTCACCGGTCTATAATTTGCCGGATCTGATTTTTTGTACTAGGAGATAGTATGAAGAGAAAAACGCAATATGGTTGAAGTTAAGGCACCATGTTACTTGAAATAATAAACATTTTTAACATAAATCGCTTTAATACTGGAAATGCACACAAGTACTTACAATTTGTGAACAATAATACAGTTTTCTACATAAAATACTTATTTAAGGATTTCATATTTATTTATAAATCACAAACCATTGATAATATATAATATTAAACGTTTACTCTTTCCATCAGTGTCCACAACAGTACATGAATTTATACTTTCAATAGCACTGGGCTGTCTTTGTTCCTAGATCAAATAAAGATCAACGCTCTCGTTCTAGAAAGTCTCAGTAACCAAAGTTTTTAACACAGAGATAACACTACAATTTTGAAATATAAAATAAAAGTAAATTTACAAAAACCAAATAAATAAAATTTAAAAAGAAACATATTCATGAAAATATAACAAAATTATTATTTTTTTTTAAAATGAACACAATACAAACTTTTCTTAAACAAGCAAAATTGCATTAAAGAATTAATAAAAGAACTAATTTCTCAAAAATCAGCCCATGAGGAACATTAATGTATTTTTCAGCTTGAATTGATGTCAATCATTTGTCTCATTCTGCTTGGATGTTTTGCAACTTATATCATATCTTGGCTTAGGTGCTCTCATCTATTCTATCCTATTCTCCATTTTATGTTTTCTTCCCATCTACATCTTTAGATGCTTACTTTTGTTATGGTTAAATCTACACATATCACCATCTAGTCATTGCCCATTTGGGCTCTTATCCGGTCTATCATGTTGAGATTCATTTACCAATACAGATGACCATCAAGCCAAGGCTGTTCTGCCAGTTTAGAGATAGGAAGTTATCTTCTTTCAAATTATATATGTATTCCAACCAATACTGGGATATACATTCATGTCAACAGGTGAGAGAACCTGTGGAATGAAGTACCAAAAGCTGGTTTTATTGTCTTCCACATCAGCATGATAACTCTATGCTGTGCTCTAACTTGAAAATCCTCATTATAAAATGTTCAGCAGACTGACCTTCGTCAGCATGTCTTCTTCTTCGTACACTTCAGATGTTAACTTGAATTTGTTAGAAGAAAGCAGCAGTAATCCTGAGGCTGTCGACACTGCCATAGAGCTTGTCTAGTGTTAACTACATGTACTTTCCCTGGTCCTCGTATGTCAAGCAATTTTGCAGCAGATGTTCAGGGGTCATTTTCCCTGTACCACAGGTACATTCGTCAGTAGCACCTATCTTCAGTTTATTGAATAGATAGTACCTCAGTCTGTTGTGCATATGTGGAGTCTGAAGATCACCACTTGTTCTCTTCTGTTCAACTGGTAATAAGCATAATTTTTTGTGTAGCCAGTATGTTCTGTTTCCCATTTGTCCATGTATCTGGCCCTAATAAACCTTCTGGAATCTTCATAGGTCATACTAGAATCTGGTTGTGGTAACCTTCCCCCTTCTTTCGCCAGTCTGTCTGCCTCCTCGTTGTCTTGAATCTTGAATGTTACAGTGGGATGAAACCAACTGTTCCAAGAGTCTTTTGGGTGTGGACAGCTGGCATAGTTGACAGGTGTGCATGTCTTATATTTGTATCCAGTCTTTGTGTTGCTTTCAACCAGTTTAGTTATATACATATACATCATCTAACGCCATATTGATAGGTTGTCCAATGTCTTTTTCTTCTTGTATTTCTTTTTTCTATTTTCTATAAAATAGTCTTGTCTGCTCCACTAATACTAACTTAATGTTAACTTCTCAAGAGATGATGAATGAGAGTACTCCTTACTGATCTTTAAAATTCTTTTTCTTAGTCTGCTGATCTTTCAGGACATCATTAATAGACCTCCTGTCTGCAGAAGACGGATGTGTCAGACCAATAGGTGCAAATATCACTGTCGATGTGTAAACCAGCGACATAACGCATTCCGTTCTCCAGACTACATCCTGCTACTTGCAAAGCCCTGTTCAGGGCTTAGTAGCGGGAGATTGAGAACGAACGACAAAAAAGACCTCCTAAATGTCAATGGGAAAGTGAACTGTTTCTCCAAAACCATTCATGTGGCATATAGCCAACTTGTTGCTTATTTATTCACTGTCTCTTAATCACACAAAAGAATGTGAAGGTCATTATACCCACATAACTTACCAAAACACACCAAAAATAAATAGATAAGACAAGATAAACTACAAGAGGTGTACACAAGGACTGGAGTATACTTCTGAATACAGAAATTTGTCAATTTGATTTTTAGGATAAAATAATTCCATGAGGTCTAAGGAAAGAATGTTTTATGACAGTAGCTGAAGCAAACTTTGAGGTTCGGGCTTCTCTGCCATTCCAAATGGAGTGAATCCGTAGTCACGTAAAGACTGGTAGGTTAAAGGTCCCAAAGCTATAATCTGGGGGAAAAAAAAAATAAAGTCAAGTTTAGATGTCAGACTATTTCATCGTCAGGTGAAAATTTGTAAGTACCTAGTTAGTAGTTGTCCATCGCAAGAGAAGATGGTGACACCATCAGATGGTTTTGTCTTGATGATGTAACTTGTGTTGTATTTGGATTATAGTGAGGAAGAGGCTGTGCTGGTCATCAAGCTCACTCTCTGGTCCTGAACTACCTTGGACCAGTGGCAAGACATAAGTCAAGACGACTAGAGGTAATTCAGCAGTCTGGTCCATCCTTCATTGAGACCAGTGGTCGTTTGAAACCTGTGGGGAGTGAACCCATGCCGTTTCCGTTCATCTCTTTGAGACCACAGCGACCCTTTCTAGACCTTACCTGGTGTATGTACACTAACTATATATCATACAAACAATTATGCCAGCTATGTATAACTATGCTGGAGGGACTGTCATCACTGTCAAATGTGCAGAAAGGGTGATGAGGTCAGTAAAATGTAGAGATTAAAATAAGGGGCTTTAGCTCTTCCATCTGGTGACATCCTGATTCACATAGATCATTCATGTTTGCTTGCTACTCCTTGTGCTTAGTAGCATTTTCTTCTTCATAAGTTGCAACACTATTAGTTGACACTATTAGTTTCTTATTCTTAACTGGTTCACTTTCTGTTCATCCTTTTTTTCATTAGTGTGATGAAATGCCATTCCTGCTTACTTCAGGATATATTTCTCATGCAGAATAATTAGTAGCAAATGGCATTCACCTTGAACATTTTAATACTTGTGCACATCCTGACATAATCTTTGTAATGGTTAGAACATCAAGTATAGAAAAACAATTGACAAGACAGATAGGGACAAAATGTAATCAAAATAAATCTTCAATACTTTTAAAAAAAAAACTGCAAACAACAAAAAGAGGTGATTACAGCTGTGGTACGGTTTAGTCAGGTCAAGTCATCCATTAACCAGTGAAGTCGTTGGGGCACACATGAAGACATCCTTACAATGCACACCATTCCTCTCTATCAGCGGTCGCTGCCTGTGCCTCCTCTGGTTGGAGATTGGTGCATTCTTTTATGTTGTCCTCCCACTTATTTTTATGAGACGACCTCTCCGCAGACTGCCTTGCAACTTTGCGTGCAGGATCGTATTTGCAAGACCATTTGATCTCGATATGTGCCCGCACCAAGCGAGTTTCATTCTTTTGACAGCTGCCAAGAGGTCTTCAAAAGGTCTTATTGCTGTTGTAATTCTTTCTAGTATTTTCTCATTTGTAACTCAGTCTTTGTTCGTGACGTTTAGAAATCTTCGAAAACATCCCAACTCCAAGGCCTGTATCCTCCCGCTGCAGGTCAGCTGTAATTGCCCATGCCTCACAAAAATAGACGAATATTGACAGAACCAATGTACGCACGTATCTGATCTTCGTGCATATGGCTAACCATTTATCTTGCTATATTTTGTTAAGCCGTGCAAGCGTCAATATTGTCTGTGCTATTCTGGCCAACACTTAACATTTTGATCCTTCATGATTGACAATCGAACCAAGATATTTCTTCTTCTTCTGCGTACGCAGTCAGACAGTAACCATTATTTTTTCGAAAAAAGCGGCGGTCATCCTGAGGCTGTCGCCACTGCCATAGAGCTTGTCTTGCAGTTCCACTGGTAATGGCCACATCTGCTCTCTCTGATCCTCGTATGTCGGGCAGTTCTGCAGCAGATGTTCAGCGGTCATTTTACCGGTACCGCACGGGCATTCGTCGGTACACCCTATCTTCAATTTGTTGAATAGGTGGTACCTCAGTCTGTTGTGGCCAGTGCGAAGTCTGAAGACAACGACCTGCTCTCTTCGGTTCAACTGGTAATAGGCATCGTTTTTGGTGTAACCAGTATGTTCGGTTTCCCATTTGGTCATGTATCTGGCTTTGATAAGCCGTTTTGACTCTTCGTACGTCATACTGGTATCTGTTTGTGGTAGTCTTGCACCTTCTTTTGCCAGTCTGTCTGCCTCCTCGTTGCCTTAGATGTTGCAGTGTGACGGAACCCACTGTACCACTACCCTTTTTGGTGCGGACTGCTGGCACAGTTTGCAGAGTGCTGCTCTTAAGTCATTAAGCTCAGTGTTTTTCTGGCTTTTTAGCGCTGTGACTACGGCGAGAGCATCTGTCAGCAGGACTATATGGCTATCATTTTCACTGTGTGTCAACATTTCTTCCACTGCCGCCCTCAGTGCCTCTGCCTCCGCTCTGAAATTGCTTGTGTACTTACCAGTAGCGAATGACAGTGTTATTGTTCTGCCATTTGGTAGGTTCAGGAATGCTCCTGCCCCTCCGTTCTGTGTTGTATTTGTTACAGAACCGTCGGTGTATGCATGGGTCCAGTCCATGCTTGGGTAGCTTTTTGTTATGAAGCTTAGGGTAGTATCTCTCCTTTCTTTTTCAGTCTGGCAGTTTTTGTTTGCAATACCTGGTATATTTTCTACCACCTCTGGAAATATATCCTGCCTCCAGGTAGGTTTTCGTACAGTAGTGATGGGTTTTGGTGTTGTTAGTGCTTTTATGGGATCTTCGTGCATCTTTGCTTTGGCTATTTCTGCAAAGTTTCTCCGCTTTAGTTTCCCATTTCCCAAATTGTTTAGTCTCTGGTGCATTGGATGGTCGGTCAGTCTTCGGAGTTTCTCTGACTGCAGCTGGGCTTTGCAGTCTCTTCTATCGGTCATGAACCAAGATATTTAAAACGGTCGACTACTTCAAGTTCCAGGTCATTAGCTTTTACCCCACCGTTGAAGTCCTCTGTGTTGTTGGTCATTAATTTTGTCTTTTCAGCATTTATCTCCATACCATAGTCAAGAGCTGTTTCATTGAGCCTTCTGACCAATTTCCGGAGTTCCGCTTCTGTGCCCGCCAACATCATCTGCAAAACCAAAGTTGGTAATCATTCGGTCTCCTATCTTGACAGTACCAACATGATCTCCAAGCGCCTCACTCATAATTCCCTTGAGGAATATTTTGAAAAGTGTTGGGGACAGTGTACATGGGTTTAGTCATGAGTACTCAATTTGTATGAATATTAAAAGCATTATCTAGCAAATTGTGCAGCTTGTCAATTATACCAGGCAAAGGTAAATGATTGATGGTCAATCAAAGTCCATAGTACCTTACAGTATACTGACCTCACATAATGAATGTGTGCCACAATTTATGTAACTACTTTATCTCATCTCTTCAGTTGTCGTCTCTTAAAACACACCTGTTTGTGACCTCCCTTAATCAGTCCAAACCAGACACCAGAAGAGTTAGTAACAGATTACACTTGAGTCTTCCTATCACTAGACATTTCATCCACTAAATTTTTATCTAAATGTCTATGTAAAGAATAATAGCTTCATTTAGTTTTTACAAAAAATAATTAAACTAAACCAACAGAGCTAATTTGATCATTATAATTAAAAACACAAAATTAAATTATCTGTACATGAGGTATTCATAATATAATAAAGATTAGTATAATGCATTAAAAAGTTATTAAAGTGGAGAGAAAAATTACCACTTAAAAATCTAAATCAGATACTTTGTAATCATTCTGATCAAATACAAAGTCACCACTTGAAACTATCCTTATCAAATACAAAGTCACCTCTTGAAACTATCCTTATCAAATACTAAGTCACCTCTTGAAACTATCCTTATCAAATACTAAGTCCCTTCTTGAAACTATCCTTATCGAATACTAAGTCACCTCTTTAAACCATTCCGATCTAATACTGTCATCTTTCAAAACCACACTGACAAACAAAAATATCATCTCTTTAAACCATCCTGATCAAATACAAAGTTATCTCTTGAAGCCATTGTGATCAAACATAAAGCCATCTTCCAGAATCATGTCTGGAAACAAAATAGATCTTACTAAGTAAGAGAACTGCTATGAAACAACAATCTATAATGAGGTTAGGTACCATCCAATAAAGACACACACACAGGGTAGGGGACCCACAACATTTAAGTTGAAAGTGAACACTCAATTCACCCACTTCATGATAATTCTCTCCGGGTCATAAGCTTGGGCAGCCATCTATGAAGAACAAGCTGTTGCTCGTGCAGCAGATCTACCCTCTCCACATAACTAATTGATCCAGGGGACCAGCATTAGCCGGTACAGCCTGGAATCAGCGACGTCGCCGGAGTTGCCAGAATAGCGATGGAACCACCACTGTGTTAGGGACACCAGCTCCGGATTTTTCCACAGGGTTTACTCCTGAAGCCTTTCCCATGAGCAGGTATCCCACAAGGCAGTGGGTGATAACTCTCACTCATATACAAAGCTATAAAGTGCAACAAATCCTTATGTCTTTGAAACAGTCTACAAACTAAACCTAAACAAACATTGGATTATGTCCCTCTTCCAATATTTCTAGACTAAAAAAATTCAGCCAATAGCCAGCATGAATAGAAATGTGATAAGAGACATTCCTGTCACACACCAATTCTTATCTCAAAGTATTCAGCAGCCTGACCCTCATGTAGAACTCCTACATATTATATCTTTTAAAAAATTATACTAGTGATCTTCAGGGGCTCCCTAATGCCTGAGTATCTCCCAGAGTTAATTCTTTAAGCTGTCAAATGCCTTTTCACAGTACACAAATCTAATATGAAGTGGCGAGTTCTATTCCAGTTTGTGTTCATCAATTGCTCTCTTGCTTTGTGATTTTGTCAAAAGACTGTCTGTTTTTTTCTTCACTGTTTGTCTATGGCTTTTTTCAGTCGCTCTAGTATGATTCTATCAAAATTTTTTCCCAGGCACTGATGATAACATTGTTCTTCTATAATTTGTGCACAGTCTCAGGTCTCTCTTCTTTGACAACTTGACTATATTAGCTTTCCTTTCAGTCTGCTAATATTTCTTCTTTTTCCTAAACTTTACCAAGCAATTTGTGTAATATCTCTCTTCAAGTGTATATGTCTGCTTTGATTGCCTCTGCTGAGATATAATCTGGGTCAATAGCATTATGATTTGTTACTATTTCTTCTTTCCTCACAAATAACTTGCAGCTTTGTTTCTGCTGACTCAATGTCTGGGGATCTTGTGGAGCTGTTTTAATTTTAAACTCTTCTAAATGTTACTACAGTTTCTTTAAACAATTTTTATGTGTGTGTAAAGTGTCTAACTGGGAAACCAAATCAGAGATTGATTATGTGCTGAGTAACGACGTCACATTTGTCACTAACATTGAGGTACTTCATCGGCTGAGCACGGACAGTGACCAGAGACCAGTGTGGGCAACCTTGCACATGAATACTCCCTCTCCCAAAAGGAGACTCCTTAACCCCATCCATCCTGGATGTTGATAAAGTAACTGAACAAATTCAACAACAGACCTGGCTATGTACAGGATCACCGACCTGTCACCTGGAGCATTTGTTAGGACTTCTGAACATCTGCATCACTGCAACAAAAATACCTAAGGCCAAGAAATGTAGGAGAATCAGTGATACCACCATAAAACATCTAGCAAATAGAAGAAGGCTCAAAACAATCATAAACCGGCTAATTAGGCGTAAACTAAAACAGGATTACGAATAGCAGTTTGAACAAATTAATCACTGCAGCCAAAAACGGCCGTAGTACAATCAAATGTAAACGTGATCTTCACCAGCCCTTGAAGCTCTTAAATGCTTTAAAAAAGTCGGATGGTACTATTTTGGAGGACAGAGCGGAGATAGAGGAAGAATGCAGGAGATACTACAATGATCTATTCATATCGAAGATTACATTTTCAGAACAGCCACTCACAGACATAAAGGAGCCTGTACCACATATATTAACAGATGAGGCGCTTCATGCGATCAAACGCCTCAAGATAGAAAAAGCCCCAGAGCTGAATGGAGTCACTGCAGAGATAATTCAAGCTGGAGGAGATATACTTGCAGTCGAGCTAACTAAACTATTTAACAACTGCCTAACTGAAAGACAAATACCTGAACAATGGAAAACTACCAGAACAATTTTGATCCATAAAAAAGGTGATACTAAGGTCCTTGCCAACTACCGTCAATTTGTCTGCATGCCCTTACGTCTAGTTTTTGTAGATTTTGAAAAAGCGTTTGATAACATCGAAATGACTGCAGTTACAAATGCCCTTAAAAATCAAGGTCTTCATGACCAATATGTTCAACTGATAGAGAAGATTAATTAGAATTGCTCAACCCACATTATGCTCTTCTACCGTCCGATAAAAGAGCAGATTCATCATGGCGTTCGGCAAGGTGACACAATCTCTTCCAAACTTTTCATGGCGGCCCTTGCGAAAGTCTTCAAACAACACCACTGGAGTGAAATGCTTAATCATCTACGGTTTGCTGATGACATAATCATTCTCAGCCACAGCATCAAATGAGCTAAACAAAGATAGCATAGCTGTATGTCTAAGACTAAACAGACAAAAAAAAACAGTACATGCTGAACATATTTTTGTCCTCATGAGGAACTAATGCTAGGAAATCTTCCCATCAAAAACGTAAATTCTTACATCAACCTGGGCCAGAAATTACCAACTCTCATCAACCGAATCGTGAGATTTCACTGAGAATAGCAGCAGGTTGGCTCAGTTTTCACGAAATCAAACCCATCCTTCAGCAGTTGAAAAATGACAAGAATCTCACATATTTAACAGCGTGGTCATTCCTGCTGTGATATTTGGTTGTGAGGTCTGGAACCATCAAAAAACAAATGCTGACAGACTTTGAGTGACCCAACAAGCGATGGAGCGAAGACCACTGTCAGTCTCACTACGAGAAAATACAGATGGGCCAGTCATGTTATACGTTTGTCTGACAACCGATGGACACATAGAATTATGTACTGGTGGCCCTACAACTTTCGGCGGCCTCCATGATGTCTACCAATGAGATGGCCTACGAGAGGTTCTTGATACCTACGAGAGGTTCTTGATACGACGTGGTTCTCCAAGGCAAAGGACAGCTAGGTATTTAGATGTCATTTGGCTACCTTGCATCAGACATCCAATGTCTTATTGAATACCAGGATTACAAGTTACAAAGTGTTTGCCTCGTTATATTCTACTGGCAGAGGCACGCCTTTTTCCACCCCAGACTGCAGCCTTTTAGGTCATATCAGGACGTATTAACCAGTGCTTGGATGCATCTGTATGTACCTATGCTAGTTAGGGCACTCTCAAAGGTCAACCCAACCAATGTGCAATGAAAGTATCTCACCCTGAGGGAGCATGTGAAAGTTGTGATTGTTGGACAGAGTAAATTTAAATAGAGTGTGAGGTAAGAAGTGCCCTTTAAACTATACAAAGATGCAAACTCATTTCATAAAGATCACATGGATAATAATTTTGCAGCAAGTTACGTTAACTATAGCAAAGATCAGACAGTATTGAATGCACATTTTTCATCAGTCAGAACGATAAGGCATATTCCAAACAAGTTCAACTGTTCATAATGCACCAAGAATATCAGATACAATTGTCTGTTACCAACTAACTGTTCCAAGCCAGCAATAGTGCTGTGACCACATCCAAAAGTCACAATACTGCCAACAAATTGTCAAGTGTAATACTCTCACATGCTGTGGATAGAGACGCATGATCTACAATGAAGTATTTTGTAAAGAATTAATTCCATCGCCAATGATAATTTACAGACCATATTCAGGCATCATGTTTAAACGGCAGTAGCACATTTGAATAACTTTTATTGTGAATTGCACCAGATGGTCTAGATCCACATCATGAATTTAACGTCGCGCCATTTGAATTTTTATCTGAATTCAGTGCTAAATGAATGGCAAACATTTACAATGTGATAGCTAAGAGTCATCCTTACCAAATTAGCTACAGGACACTTCACTTCAAAAGTTTCAGACGTCACAGAAACAGTAAGGCAACCAGTTTTAATAAGAGATTTATTAAATTATTATTAAATTCATTATTAAATTTCTTAATTTGTTTTTAAAGTTTTGTCACAAAATTGTTTTGGCAACATTGTCAAAACTTTCATTTCTGGTTGACTGTTAGCTTTTACATAGTTGTAGCAGTTTGTTTTTTTTACTTACTGCATTATTATTAAGTTTAAACTGTTTCAGTTTTATGCAGCACTGAATTGAAACTTGTATGTTGCTATGTAATATGCAATGCTTAGTTACTTGTGTTTCACATAATCAAATTGAGTTATCTGTATACAGATGACATATTGTGTAGAACTAAACAAAGTTTTAACACAGGTAGGTGATTATAACATTGAGGCTTAAGTATTTAATCAAGACCATGTGCAGTAGATGTCCACAAAGGTGGAGGTGTCAATCAAAAGTGGATAAAATTGAACATGAGAGAGGGAATGGTAAATAAATAATTAAAACACCAGAACTTTATGGACGTCTTTTATGAATGGTTCGTTTATGGGTGTTTTTGCACAATTAGGATTTTAAGCACTGCTATTCAGACCTCAGACAAGCAGCAGCCAATTAAAACTGAACCGGGTTGAAATACTATAATCTAAATGTGAATACTAGAATGCCAAGCCACCTTTTTCTATCAGAATTTGTATTTATGCTTCCCCGGCAGAATATGCTGTGAAGTTATGTTACATTTGGTACACTCACTTTGATTTTGTCCCACTGCAATAAATCTTTCACATCTGTCTGGGTGTACTGGAATCCTGATGGACTAAAGAAGACTGCATAATCTGGCAATCCCTGTACAAATGAAAAATGATCACATATAGTTAAAACTCTGGGACAGTCCGCAGTTATAGTTCAAGACTTTTACATATTTGTAAGCAGTATTCTAAACACAGATATCAACCAAAACAGTTTGAGATTAAGGAGAAATGTTAGAGGTTGATAGTAATACCAGCAGAAAGCAAACCAACCCCATTACCAGAAATGTGTTGAATTGTTACATATAGGGAAGAGAAGAGCAGGGAAGGTCAAAGAACAGTGAAGGTGGCAACCAAAATTTCATGAGATGAATTCAAGAAGATTGCCCAAAAGAAATGCAGCCTTACATTGCAATGGAATTTAATGTAAAAAATTGTAGTAAATAATAGAAGTCAATCAAAAAAGGAAAATAAGAAAATGATTTATAAGAATATATAATGGACAAACCCTATGCAAACAGAAAAAAAATATCAAGTACTATCATCAAGATAGACAATGTATTTTAAAACATTGTGTTATTAAAAACATTAGTCTTTACAATCATGCTCAAAATAGTGGACATTACTTACAACAGACCAATCAGCCTGATGATCCACATCAGAAATAACTCTTCGCGCTCAAACATGTAACCAAATTGTTGACAAACAGATTTTCGTTAGTGCAACAGAACAACAAAATATTTAATATTTTGCATAAAGATGAAATGCAACAGAATGAGATGGGTAATACTTTGCATAAAGATGAAGTACAACAGAATGAGATGGGTAATACTTTGCATAAAGATGAAGTACAACAGAATGAGATGGGTAATACTTTGCATAAAGATGAAGTACAACAGAATGAGATGGGTAATACTTTGTATAAAGATGAAGTACAACAGAATGAGATGGGTAATACTTTGCATAAAGATCATCATCACATGAAACAATCTTTCTAGAATGCAGTCTCCAATACGGCAGCTCTGTAGACAGCTTGGTTTAGGACGAGGGCCGACGTCATACAAAAACATCTCCAGACTATCCGTAATGTCCTGATGCCATCTTAGTTACGGACGACCTCTTTTCCTCCTCCAAGGAACCATATCCTCCATTATCACTCTCTCCAGACTACTATGTCTCTTCACATGACTGCAATATCTAAGCTTTTTGTCCTGCGATGTCGTCTAGGGGTCAATTGTATCTAACATCCAGCAATTGTTAAATTTGTCTTTTTATTTTGTCCATGATATTTTCAGCATAATGATATTAACATTAAATTAAATATAAAAACATTAATTATATATGTTTTCATATGCACCCAAAGTCCACCATAAAAAAGCAAATGAACACATCCAAGAAATAGGTATAAATAGGGAAAGCCAACAATATATTTGTAACAAGTAGCAACAATATGATCTGGTAAGAATAATTGTGCAGTAGGATAAGGATATGTCTTGTCACTTTGCTTTGTTAACATCTACAGAGAAAAAGTCTTAAAATAAAAGAAAAGAGTGCAAGTACTAAATAGCAATGGAAGAACTGTAACAATCTTAGATGATTCTATCATCACTTTCCCTTGATATTAACTGAGTACATAGAGCACTCAATGACTCCTAATATATTTCTCTTTGAGCAGTATTATCAGGTGTTAGAGTTCTAGCTGTCTTGGCTTTTTTATAAACTTTTCCTCATCAGGTGTTTTTTGGTCTCCAGGTTGAACTCTTCTCTTGTGAATGGTTATATTGTCCGTTTTTCCTCAGTGTATGTACTATCCATCTCATCTTTCTTTACTTAATCTCCAGCTGTACTCATTGCTCATTTCCATAAATTATTATTTGTCATCACTCTCACTTAGATTTTGAATGCTCTACATAACTTTCTTTTCATTAAAAAAAAATTCTGACAGGAGTCTGAAAATTAGACTCCTAGGTTAAATAACTTAACTGCTTTTGTATTACATACATGTACATGTAATGCTCTTTGTATGGCCTCTGTCATGTTTTCATTAGGGCAGGTTTCATAGGAAATAACCTCTGCAACCTGCAGACCTGTCAAATAGAGAATCAAGAAAAAACAAATAGCACAGATTAATCACTTTTATAACGACAAACTAAAAGCATTACTTTTTTATAAAACATATATGCACTAAGTGAAATGTGATTAACCCTTTGAACCCGTGATACCGATGAGCCAGTGTATGTGTAAATACCCCACTGCCTGAGCCACACATAACATGGGTTGATGGATGGACCATTATTCTAAGGCCTATTTCGGGCTGTACTGCTTGGAATTGGGTCACAATATTGTGACATCTACATAGTGAACACATTTCCAGAGATAATTTTGGCAGCATTCATGAAATAAGAAATTTTGTCTTTGAATTTGGTGATTTCCATGATGGAAAGTCGTTTTGAAAATTTGGGAAATGACCGTTCATAAAGGCTAACAACAGAAAGCCGTTAGAAGTATTCTCAAGGATTTGGAAGTTGATAAATTGGATTTCGATGATGTTTATTCTGAAAAGGACAAGTGATTATTTGAATGAGACACATGGGATCAAGCTAGAACTGTTCCTGTCCCTCGGAAGATCAGACTACGGTTCGGTTGGTATCCTGAATAATGTATAAAGTCAATTTGATACATGATGGGATTCAATAAATATATTTTACGATTTACTGATATTACAAGTAGGAACATTGAAGCGCATCATTCTTCTATGTATCCACATTTAAATTCTCAAGTGTAACCTTTTTGTTTATTTTCCACGTTTTCATATAGTAAAAATGAATGCACATAACATATTATCACTCTCATTTTTATTTAATGAGTTATTTGATTGGATGACATAAGTGACATGTTGGTAAAAACAGCTTTTCTCTTCCTTATTTATATTCCGTTTCATCCATCCTCCATTATATTTTCAAGAGAAATTCTTGATCTGTTCTATAATTTGATCATATTTCTTTTCTACTTAGCTAATTATTACATTTTTTGTTATTTCAGTGTTGACTTTTGTTGATTTAAATCAACAATTAAAAAATTCTTGTTCACTTTCAACCAGCAATAAAAAAAAGTATATATAAAAACAGTATATTATGCAAATCATCTATATATAGTGAGAAAATCCTGCCATATCTTACAATGGCAGTTTGCTACTAGCATGTCACTGAGTATTATTGTATCTTTTTTCTGTAACATATTTTCAGGAAATGTAATTACTGGCTAACTTTATTTTTTCAACCAATCCAAATCACCCAACAGTGTTCAAAGTCTATTTCTGACACCATAGTGTCATTCCCAAATATTAATATAAGTGTACATTTCATGTTAAAATTTCAAATGCTGTAAAGTCAAATTACAGAAACATAAAAATTGAGTGTGGTCAAAACGAATGTGAAATCATTTAGCTGTAACACATAGGCCGACATAACTTAACTTATCATCTTTATACTGGTTCAGAAGATTCTGCAGTCTGCAAACAACCAGTTTCTTTTACATTTATTTGGTCTAAAAAACCTATTCACGTCCAATCTATTCTGGAATGCATTAATTGACCCTGTCTCCACTACTTCCTGTAACAATGCATTCCAAGCATTCACCACTTTCTGACTAAGACAATATCTTCTAATATCTAATCTGGGTCTTTCTTTAATTAATTTCAGTTGTGTCCTTCTTCTTCTTCTTCTGCTTTCGTTCTCATTCTCCCGCTACCAAGCCCTGAACAGGTCTTTGCAAGTAGCAGGATGCAGTCCAGAGAACGCAATGCGTTGCATCGCTAGTTTACAGCTTGACTGCAATATTTGCAACTTTCGGTCCGACACATCCATCTTCTGCAGCAGTTGTGTCCTATTGTTCTTGTAGGCTTCTGCATTTCGAAAAACTTGAAAGTCTAAATTGTCCTTTCCGTTGATTATCTTATAAATCTGTATTGTCACCTCGGATTCTACTCTTTTCTATTCACTGTAGGCCAGTTTTTCTTTATTTCTGTATTTCTGGAATTCCACTGTCAGTTTTGTGACTCTTCTTTGTATCCTTTCAAGTATGTTGATATCCCCTCTTCAATAAGGACTCCACACCTGTACACATTACTCCAATCTAAGTTTAACTAATGCTTTATACAGTTTGACTATCACTTCCTTGCTCCTATGTTTAATATTTCTTTTTATCATAACTAATATTGCATTTGCCTTACTCACTGCTACCTGGACTTGCTCATTCACTTTACCTGTATGCTCTATTATAACACCAAGGTCCCTTTCCTTATCTATCATTCTAATATTTTTCTCGTACATTCTGTAATTATGTTCCATATTGTATCTACCCATGTGGATGACTGTTTATTTATTTACATTAAACTCCATTTGCCACCTCACAGACCTTCCCGATTTGATCTAAATTCAACTTCTGCTTTAGATGAAACACTTCTGAATAGTTTTATGTCATCCATGAATTTTGCAATCATGGATGCGATATCAATGTCCAAATCATTTATATATATTAAGAACAAAACTGATCCCAAAACCAATCCCTGTCGCATTCCACTTTTGACCTCAGACCACAATAATAATATTTATGCCCACTCTCTGCTTTCTTCCCTCTAACCAATTTTCTATCCATTTGGCAACTCCGCCACCTATTACATGTGATTTTAACTTCCTAAAAAATCTTTGATGAGGTACTCTATCAAAGGCTTTCGTAAAATCTAGATAAATAACATCCACTGGCTCACCTCCATTTATCATTTTAGTAACTTCCTCCATGAATTCTAATCGATTTTTTAAGCACGATCTACCCATGCTTACTATTTCTAATTATATTAAACTTGTCTAAATGCATTACAATGTTTCCTTTGATTATTGACTCTAACACTTTACAGACTATGCTCGTTAAACTCATCGGTCTATTTGCTGGATCTGATTGTTTGCCCATTTTGAATAAGGGGATCACTCCTGCATCTTTCCAATCCATCCCCTGGCACAATCCTTTTCACAAGCGATAGAGAACATAATATAGCCAATTATTTTGCTAACAGGCCTCTAATTTCACATGGCTATATGAAATGTGTTGTTATAAAACTATCTAGAGTAACCCACATTAACACAGCACAGCTCATGTTTTTTTTAGGGTTCATCATCATCATGTAGAATGTCCTTTATAGAACGTCGCTACCATCACAGTCTGTCTGAAAGAAACTTTTCCCTTGTCAAAACTCCAGCCTTCACCACTGTCTTACCAGACATTCCTGGATATTTTGGTGCCAAAGTTTTCTTTGCCTCTTTTGCCTGGCACCATACCTTTTTAGGGTTACATTTGTTAAAATTTGTTTAATGTATTTCTAAAGTAATAACTTTCAATGTAATATTAACTGTTTGCACAAGTCTATGTTGCATGAATAAATAAAAGATTATTCACACAAAGAAACTTCTTCTTCTTCGTTCGTTCTCAATCTCCCACTACCAAACCCTGAAAGGGTAAGTAGCAGAATGTAGCCCAGAGAACGGAATGCGTTGTGTCATAGTTTACAGCTTGGCTGCAATATTTGCACCTTTCGGTCCAACACTCCGACTTCAGCAAGCATTTTTTTAGTACCGGGTTAGCATTTCCTCTTTGATCCCTTCTCCTTAGCCAGTCTGTCCTGCTGCAGCCTGTTATCCAGGATTACCGCATGGAGGTGTAGAAAAGTCTTGGCAGCTATGGTTTCGCTGGCCCTGACGCTAGCAGTCAGCTATGGGTCGCTGACCACTGCAGCTCATGTGCTGCTCAGCATCTTGATCCCACACAAAGAAACAAGTTTTAATACTGACACTTGTGCAATGGTGCTAATAGAACAAAGCTAAAATTATACATCTGTTTTAAAAAAATAAAACAGTAAGAAGGCATTTTTTCCTTAAAAACAAGCAATAGATAAAAGCAATGCAATGTTATAAAGCTATCTAAAATAACAGGAACTGTGAAATATATAAATAATGATCCACAATTTTGTAAGAAAATATTACAAAATCCTACAAATATAACATTGCACATTTAACACAATAAACTAACCATGACTGGTAAGAAGGTCTCTCAGTGTGTCATGACGTAAGTTAGAGCATGGATATAGTAATGACTTGCACTTGTCTAGGTCAACTGTGGACAAAAGTATTAATAGATTTGGTGTACTGATTTAACCCTTTAAACTCAAGCCACTCAGTCCGTAAAACTCAATTCCTCTGAGCTTCTGAGCAAAACATGCACAAAATGGATACAAGCAAAGCTATGTGAGTATGCAAAGTTTTAATGATATATCAGATTGACTGACTTGATCATCTTCAGTGTTGTGTAGGCTGTAGACTACATTTTTTGTAAATGGCCAAATAGTAAATATTTTAGACTTTGTGGCCAAGAAGTAAACTCAAGAATATTTATGCCTACTTAAATAAAAAACAACAAAATCAATTTTCACAAATTTATTTGACAAAATGCAACGTAATAATAATAATTAGCAGACTACAATTGTTTGAAATTCAGCTCTACTAATGAGAAGAATGACATTAATTTTGTTAAGATAACATTTTACCAAGCTTGTGTTCAAAGTTAGTAGTCCCTTTGTGTTCAAAGTTAGTAGTCCCTTTGTGTTCAAAATTAGTAGTCCCTATCATCAAAATTGATTGCAAATGTTCATCTGTTAACTCTGCGGGCAGCTTCCGGGAAACCAAAGTGTTTGGGTTCCGTGGGAAGAACATTTGCAAAGCTGAAACTTAAAGGAATTGACGGAAGGGCACCACCAGGAGTGGAGCCTGCAGCTTAATTTGACTCAACATGCCAACACTGTAATGATTGACAGGCTGAGAGCACTTTCGTTGGGTCTAATAGGGAACGTGTGCTGGAATTAGACCCCTGGATGACAGGTCAGTTTTACCCTACTAATGACAGGGCGTTGCTACGATAATCCTGCTCAATCCGAGAGGAATCGCAGGTTTCAGACACTTGGTCATTGACTGACTAATAGCTATCTCTTGATTCGTTGGGCCTAATAGGGAACGGGTGCTGGTATTAGACCCTCGGAAGACAGGTCAGTTTTACCCTACTAATGACAGGGCGTTACTACGGTAATCCTGCTCAATCCGAGAGGAATCGCAGGTTTCAGACACTAGGTCATTGACTGACTACTAGCTCTCTCTTGATTCGTTGGGTCTAATAGGGAACGGGTGCTGGTATTAGACCCTCGGAAGACAGGTCAGTTTTACCCTACTAATGACAAGGCTTTGCTATGGTAATCCTGCTCAATCCGAGAGGAATCGCAGGTCTCAGACACTTGGTCCACGTGCTTGGCTGATAAGCCAATGGTGCAAGGCTACCATCTGAGGGATTACAGTCGAAAGCCTCTAAGCCGGAATCCCGCCCTGAATCTCAGCACCACTGCGATGGGAGGCAACGATATGGTTGGGACCTGGGGCTCGCGCCTCAGCCCGACCCGGTAGAGCCGCAGAAAGGGGTCTCTGTCGTCCCGCCGATCAAAGCGGGCGAGGAGCTGCTCGATATTCACCCCGCACGGCGTTGACGTGTGAAACCACTAGTAGAAGACTTAGTTCTCGGTCGGGGTGTCGTAAGCAGTAGAGCAGCCACCTCACTGCGAACTGTTGAGACTCTGCCCTTGATCATGAGATATGTTCGCACACCAGGCGAACAACATCTCCGTGCCATGACCAGGCTTGTCCCCTGGTTAAATGCGCTCCTGCCTCGTTATTTACCTCTGTCTGCTATCAGTCATCCCAATGGACGCAGAAGAGATGCAGGCCAGCGGACATTGCACCTCTGCCCCATTGTGACAACCTCCCAGGTGGCAGGGAATGCTAGGCGTTCCATCACTTCAGAGGAGCCAAGAAAATAAAGGCAGCAAGGAGATACCTCACTCACATGCATATGCTACGTTTCTGGCACGACGTGACGATCCTGGGACACAGACACACTGGACTGCCTCTTTTCCGAGATACTTGAAAAACATACATACAGTCCATCATATCATATCATCACCACACTCTATAGACACGAGTGGTAAAGACTCGATAGTCCTGCAAGACAACTTTCCTAAGAGAGACAACTCTGACCTCAAACAACTGCTGCCTTGCAGATAGGCTGGGGACAGCCAAAGGCTAAGGAGGACATCCCTACCGAAACACCTGTTGAAATCAGATGCACTGGGCCACAGGCTTAACGAAACAGTGCAACGTATATCGCTGTATGATGACGTCACAACCTAACAGAAAAAAGTATGGTGCTCATCCTGTAGAGTCCCGCCAGGCAGCGAGAGTGCCGGGCCCCATGCCTTGAAGGGGCCCACCCAATGCTACTGGTGGTCACCCACCCATGTGCTGTGGAGTCAAGGCACAAGGTGATGGGGCAAAAACTATTGAGCAAAAACCCAAGACCCTCTGAATACTACAGTGGAATGCGGAGGGAGTCATTAACAAAAAGATTTCCCTAACACATCACCTGCATGAAGGCAAGATTGACGTGGCATGTATCCAAGAAACGTACCTCAACAACAACCACAGATTCTCAATCAGAGGATAACAGACCTTCCGTCTTGATAGAGAAGGTCACAAAGGAGGGGTTCTGATAATGACACGTAACTGCATACCGAGTAGCCCGGTAGCTGTCAATCACACCGGACAAGCAGAAATTGTAGGAGTCGACATAATGACACAAGAAACAAAGATCTGCATCTTCAACCTGAATGGCCCACCCAACAAAGACATGTCGCTCTCGAGTATGGAAATCAAGGACTCCAGCTGCCTAGTGGTTGGAGACTTCAACAGCCACTCGGAGAGATGGGGATATTCGGACACAGATAACAGAGGTGATGAAGTGGAAGACTGGGAGATAGACACAAATCTCTATCTTATCAATAGGCCAGAGGACAGCCCTAGCTTCTATTCTAGAACATGACATACCACCTCCACTCCAGACTTGGCCTTCTCCACGGGGGATATTCACCACAAAATAGACCGCCAGGTGCTCAACCAATTGGGAGGTAGCGACCACAGGCCAATTAGGCTAGAAATTGATATGGAAGTAGGCCCACAGGAAAAAAAACTGCTCCCCCGTTGGAAATATAAACGAGCCGACTGGGACAGATTTGCAATGCTGACAGATGGATTGTGTGAAACCATCAACACACGAAATAATAATATGAAACTATGGTTGAAAGCCTAAGCAAAGCAATAATGCAAGCAGCCACCGAAACCATCCCAAGAGGAGCAAGGAAAAACTACAAGCCATATTGGAATGATGAACTGCAGAAAGCAGAGGATGAAGTCTCAAATGATAGGAACGTGGCAGAGAGAGAGCAATCTATGGAGGAAAATATTGCCCTTAGGGCCATCACTGCGAAATACAAAAGAACACTAAATCAAATAACAAGAGACAGCTGGAAAAACAAAACAGAAAGCCTCAATTTAGACAAAGAAGGGAAAAAACTATGGAATTTAGTCAGAGCCATGAATGACGAAACACCATCAAACAAACAAATTTCCATCAAGCAGGGCGACAACATGCTTACTGGAAAAAAAGCAGCAAACGCCTTTATAGAATATTATGCCAGAGCAAACCACATTGATGTCCCTACAGACAGGCATACAGACATTAGTGAAGAACAAAAGAGCCACGACAACATCAAGATGGCACCAGAGGAGCACATGATGGCAAAACTAACAATGAATGAAATGTATAAGGCCATGAGAACTTTAAAGAAAAAGAAATTGCATGGAAAAGATGGGGTAACAAACGAAATGCTGATGGGGTTGGGCCAAACAGCAAAGAGGAAGTTACTATCAGTTCTGAAACAAAGCTGGAAAAGGGGAATTGTACCGCAGGCATGGAAAGAGGCTGTACTTCTACCAGTACCAAAGAAAGAAAAAGATAGAACAGATCCTTCTTCTTGTTCTTCGTTAGTTCTCAATCTCCCACTATCAAACCCTGGAAGGGTAAGTAGCAGAATTTAGTCCAGAGAACGGAATGCATTGTGTTGTAGTTTACAGCTTGGCTGCGATATTTGCACCTTTTGGTCCAACACATCCGACTTCAGCAAGCATTTTTTGAGTACTGGGTTAGCATTCCCTCTCCGATCCCTTCTCCTTAGCCAGTCTGCCCTGCTGCAGCCTGTTATCCAGGAACACCGCGTGGAGGTGTAGAAGGGTCTTGGCAGCTATGGTTCGCTGGCCCTGACGCGAGCAGTCAGCTATGGGTAGCTGACCACTGCAGCTCATGCGCTGCTCAGCATCTTGATCCCAGAACAGATCCAAATGGATACAGGCCCATCAGTCTACTGACCTGTGTAGGAAAACTGATGGAGCGTATGATAAACACCAGACTGATGTGGCACCTGGAAGAAAAACACATACTAATTCCACAGCAAGCAGGATTCAGACAACACAGATCCACTAAGGACCAGATCACTCTCATAGCACAGGAAATAGAGGATGCTTACCAAGAGAAAAAGCATACAGTAGCGATTTGGGTGGATCTAGAGAAGGCATTTGACAAGCTGTGGAAAGAGGGACTTAAAGTCAAGCTGCGAAGAAGTGAAGTATGTGGGAAAATGTACAGATGGATCAGCCACTACCTCGAAAACAGAACAGCCAGAGTTCAATTACAAGGACAGATGAGCAAAAAGGTGACACTGGAGCAAGGAGTACCTCAAAGGGGGAGGGGGTACTGTCACCCACACTTTTCCTGGTGTATATAAACAACATCACAGAGAATATACCAAGAAGAGTACACAGCTCCATGTTTGCAGACGATCTGGCTATGTGGATCTCTGAAAAAAATCTCACCGTAGCAAGCAATCGGATGCAGCAGACCCTAACATCATTGGGGGAGTGGGCGAACTCATGGCTGTTCAAAATAAATGAGGAATAAACAACATGTACGATATTCTCGCTTTCAAATAAACCACAGAACACCAAAATAAGTCTTAACGGCAAATACCTGCGGCCAAACGACAACCCAAACTACTTGGGAGTCACATTTGATCGGCGCATGACATGGAAAAGTCAGATCGAGAGAAACCGAATGAGAGCCAGAGAAAGAATGGCAATCATGAGGAAACTTGCTGGCACAAGCTGGGGAGCAGACGAAAGTATACTAAAGAAACTGTACACTGGAAGAGTGAAACCGGTTCTCGAGTATGGCATTTCGGCATGGACAACAGCAGCAAAGGCGAACTTCGATAAAGTTAACAAACTTCAAAACCAAGCCATGAGAGTTATAACAGGAGGCATGAAGTCAACGCCAATTGTAGAACTTGAAAAGATTACAAAGCTGCAACCCATGACTGATAGAAGAGACTGCAGAGCCCAGCTGCAGTCAGAGAAACTCCGAAGACTGACTGACCACCCAATGTACCAGAGACTAAACAATTTGGAAAATGGGAAACTAAAGCGGAGAAACTTTGCAGAAATAGCCAAAGCAAAGATGCACGAAGATCCCATAAACGCACTAACAACACCAAATCCCATCACTACTGTACGAAAACCTACCTGGAGGCAGGATATATTTCCAGAGGTGGTAGAAAATATACCAGGTATTGCAAACAAAAACTGCCAGACTGAAAAAGAAAGGAGAGATACTACCCTAAGCTTTATATCGAAAAACTACCCAAGCATGGACTGGACCCATGCATACACCGACGGTTCTGTAACAGACACTACACAGAACGGAGGGGCAGGAGCATTCCTGAACCTACCAAATGGCAGAAAAATAACACTGTCATTCGCTACTGGTAAGTACACAAGCAATTTCAGAGCGGAGGCAGAGGCACTGAGGGCGGCAGTGGAAGAAATGGTAACACACAGTGAAAATGAAAGCCATATAGTCCTGCTTACAGATGCTCTGGCCGTAGTCACAGCGCTAAAAAGCCAGAAAAACACTGAGCTTAATGACTTAAGAGCAGCACTCTGTCAACTATGCCAGCAGTTCGCACCAAAAAGGGTAGTGGTACAGTGGGTCCCATCACACTGCAACATCCAAGGCAACGAGGAGGCAGACAGACTGGCAAAAGAAGGTGCAAGACTACCACAAACAGATACTAGTATGACGTACGAAGAGTCAAAACGGCTTATAAAAGCCAGATACATGACCAAATGGGAAACCGATCATACCGGCTACACCAAAAATGATGCCTATTACCAGTTGAACAGAAGAGAGCAGGTCGTTGTCTTCAGACTTCGCACTGGCCACAATAGACTGAGGTACCACCTATTCAACAAATTGAAGATAGGTGGTACAGACGAATGCCCGTGTGGTACCAAGAAAATGACCGCTGAGCATCTGCTGCAGAACTGCCCGACATATGAGGATCAGAGAGAGCAGATGTGGCCATCACCAGTGGAACCACAAGACAAGCTCTATGGCAGTGTCAACAGCCTCAGGATGACCGCCGCTTTTTTCGAAAAAATAATGGTTACTGTCTGACTGCGTACGAAGAAGAAGAATAAGATGATCATTTGAGTGATAACATGTGCTCATTAGACTCTGATGAAGCTACATCTTACCCTGTTCCTGATTTTTCTGGCAATCAGGCTGTTTTACAGGGGCGTTTCCCACGTAGTGTTTCTAGTAAATTTGATGCAGGTTGGTCTCCAATAAATATATTCAGACATGTGTCTGCAGTAGACACAACATTTATGGAGCAGATAGGCTCAAATAACATTCCAGAATATATTCATCCAGAGAGTAAAGCCAGTGAATTTGTGAAACTTTTCCTGGACAACGATTTCTGGCACAATTTGTGTGAGCAGACAACTTGACGTGCTGAGTAGGTGAGGAGCAAGAAACCAACCAGCTACTATGCCAACAATTATTAAAGTGTAATTTTGATGGGAGACTTCAATGCTAAAGTGGGAGCAGACAACCTAGGTTACGAACAGATTATGGGAAGACAAGGAATGGGATAGATGAACGAAAATGGAGAAATGTTTGCAGAGCTGTGTGCGCTAAACAAAATGATAATTGGAGGAAGCATGTTTCTACATAAATAGATACATACGGTCACAAGGAGATCTTCATACCATGTAACGGAAAATCAGATTGATCACATCTGTGTCAGTCAAGTGTTCAGTACACTACAAGATGTAAGAGTAAAGCGAGGTGCAGATGTAGCATCAGACCATCACATGTTGCTGGAGATTTTGCAGCTCAAACTAAAAAAGTACCCAGTACAAGGGGCAAGGAAAACAAGATATAACGTACACTTGTTACAACACCAGAAGAAGACAGAATAGCTTAAAACCTAACAACAGATAACAAGTGCTCAAGAGCTATATGAGGATGAAGAAAAGAACATTCATAGTATGTGGGACCAGGCTAAAGAGATGTGGGACCAGGCTAAAGAGATGTGGGACCAGGCTAAAGAGATGTGGGACCAGGCTAAAGAGATGTGGGACCAGGCTAAAGAGATGTGGAATAAGACATGTGAAGAAACTGTGGGATTTCGAGAAACCAACACAAAGAATGGATCACAACAGAGACATTACATAAAATAGAAGAAAGGAAAAACAATAAAGCTATACTCAACAATTGCCAATCCTGAATCAACAAAGCAGAAGCACAGAGTAATTATACTGTTACAAACAAAGAGGTCAAGACATGTATAAAGAAAAATTAAAAGGGAATATATTGACAAGCTGGCACAGGGGCAGAAGAGGCAGCAGAGAGAGGAAATATGAGAGATCTCTACCAATTAACAGAAAAAATGGCAAATAGATATATACAGACAGACAAACCAATCAAAGATAGAGAAGGCATGATATTGATATCATAGGAAGAGCAACAGAAACGATGGGTTGAGTATTTCAAAGAAAGTCTAAACAGACCTCCACCACAAGAAGCAACAAACATCCTACCAGCAGAGGAGACCCTAAACTTGGACGGCAACCCACCGTATAAGAAAGAAATCCAAAGGGTCATATCCAAACTCAAGAAAGGGAAAGCGGCAGGACCAGATGGAAAAAGCAGCAGAAGCCATAATGGCAGATATAGATAACGCCACTGATACATTGCAAGGATTATTCAAGAATATATGGGAAGAGGAGAGTGGGCCAACAGAATGAAAAGAAGGACATCTGATTAAACTGTCTAAGAATGGGGACCTGGCAGATTGCAGCAATTATAGAGGGATTACATTGCTGCCTGTGCCAGGCAAGATATTCAATAGAATCATCTTGGACAGATTAAAAACTGAAGTAGACAAAAAGTTCAGAGAGGAACAGGCCAGATTTCGCCAGGGAAGATCATGCACAGATCATATAACTACGCTACGCATCACAGTAGAACAAAGCACTGAATGGAAATTATCCGTATACACAAATTTTATAGACTTTGAAAAGGCGTTTGACAGTGTGGATCAAAGTACTCTATGGCAACTGTTGAGACACTATGGGATACCAGAGAAGTACACAACCCTCATCCAGAATATGTACAAAGACACAGTTAGTAGAGTGGTACATGAAGGAGTACTGACTGACAGCTTCAGGGTGCAAACAAGGCTGAGACAGGGATGCCTGCTCTCATCTTTCCTGTTCTTGTTGGCTATAGATTGGATAATGAAGACATCAATTGAACACAGAAGAACTGGTATTCAGTAGACACTATTGTCACAATTGGAGGACCTGGACTACACAGATGATCTGATACTTTTGTGACACTGGGACTGAATATCAACATAAAGAAAGCCAAGCTCCTTAAACTCAACACTAACAGCAAAGAACCAATCATGCTGAAGGGAGAGCAGTTGGAGGAAGTGGATACCTTGACCTATTTAGGCAGCACAATAGACACATCAGGAGGTACAGGTACAGATGTAAGGATCAGAATTGGAAAAGTAAGAGGGGTATTCCTGACACTAAACAATATATGGAGATCCAGAGATATCAAAATTCATACAAAAATTAGAGTATTCAACGTCAGTGTCAAGTCGGTGTTGCTGTATGGAGAAGAGACATGTAAAACGACCAAGGTCATACAACAAAGACTCCAGTTCTTCGTTAACAGATGCCTAAGAAGGATAATGGGCATAAAGTGGCAGGACATGGTGAAAATGTAGACTTGTGGGAAAGGAGCTAACAATAGACATTGGAACAACAAATTAAGCGAAGAAAATGGGGCTAGATAGGACATGCGCTACAGAAGGCACAGTCTAACATAACCAGACAGGCTCTTACAAGGAATCCTCAGGGAAAAAGAATGAGGTAAACCCAAAAATATGTGGAAAAGAGAATGTGATAAAGAGCTAAAATTAAATAATTACACCTGGAGAGCAGCCCAGGACCGTGCATGCTGGCAAGATGTTGTTGATGGCCTCTGCACCGAGAGGAGCGACGGACTTTGATTGATTGATTGATTGATTGACAGATGACAAGTGTCCATATGGGGAGCATACCATGACCATAGAATACATACTACAAAGTTGCACTCTCATATAGGAAGAGAAAGAACAATGCTGGCCTTGCGAAATAGATCTGAGGCAAAAGCTGTACAGAGATAAAACAGCTTTACAAACAGTAAAAGAAACTGGAAACTTGACCTGAGGATGTCAGAAAAAAAAACAGAAGATATCCATTTCATACACCAATTTAGGACAACAAATCTAAGTACAAGAAATGAATTAAATATGGGATCAAGATGCTGAGCAGCGCATGAGCTGCAGTGGTCAGCTACCCATAGCTGACTGCTCGTGTCAGGGCCCGCGAACCATAGCTGCCAAGACCTTTCTACACCTCCACGCGGTGATCCTGGATAACAGGCTGCAGTAGGGCAGACTGGCTAAGGAGAAGGGATTGAAGAGGGAATGCTAACCCGGTACTCAAAAAATGCTTGCTGAAGTCGGATGTGTTGGACCGAAAGGTGCAAATATCGCAGCCAAGCTGTAAACTACAACACAGCGCATTCCGTTCTCTGGACTACATTCTGCTACTTAAGCCCTTTCAGGGTTTGGTAGTAGGAGATTGAGAACGAACGAAGAAGAAGAATTAAATATGTACAAAATCTAGATGTTTTATATCGGACAAAATGATGTTGAATTCAAACACTTGTTATTTTTGTGAAGTCTCACCTTCATGTAAGATGAACTCAGCTAATGCTTTAGCACTGCCACAATTTTCACCTTTTGGGCTGAAACCTGACTTTTTTGCTAGTAAAAAGAGAAAGGTAGACATCATGTAGTTAATTGACCATTGATAATTACAATAAGAGTATAATGACAGCTCATTTGATTTGTTTCCTAGATGAGAACCTTTCTGTCTTAACTTAACGTCTTTATACTGGTTTAGAAGACTCTGCAGAGTCTGTATACAACCAGTTTCATTTACATTACCTTGCTCTAACTTTATTCTTAAATGCATTATTTGTCTCTGCCTCCACTACTTAGTGTGGCAATGCATTCCAAGAATTCACCACTCTGACTGAAAAAATATTTCCTAATATCTAATCTGGACCTCTCTTTAGTTAATTTGCAGCTATGCCCTCTTGTTCTTATGGGTGGTTGTATTTTGAAAAACTTGTTAGTCTAATTTATCCGTTCCTCTAATCATTTTATAAACCTGTATTAAGTCACCTCGAATATTTCTCTTTTCTAGACACTGTAGGCCGGTTTTTCTGAGTCTTTCCTCATAACTGTAATTCTGGAATCCCACTATCAGCTTTGTCGTTCTTTTTTGTATTCTTTCCAGCATGTCTATATCCCCTGATGATAAGGACTCCACACCTGTACACAGTACTCCAATCTAGGTCTAACTAATGCTTTATACAGTTTTACTATCACTTCCTTGATCCTATGTTTAATATTTCTTTTTAGTATACCTAACATTGCATTTGTCTTTTTCACTGCTACCTAAACTTGCTAACTCACCTTACCTGCATGATCTATTATAACCCCTAGATCCCTTTCCTTATCTATCTTTCTAATATTTTTCTCGCCCATTCTATAATTATGTTCCATATTGGATCTACGCATGTGATGACTGTACATTTATCTACATTAAACTCCATTTGCCAGCTTACAGACCTTTCTTGAATTTTATCTAAATCTGACCTATATATATCCACTTCTGCTTTAGATGAGACACTACTGCATAGTTTTTGTGTCATCAGCAAATTTTGCATTATGGATCCCATATCAATGTCCAAATCCTTTATATATATACATCAAGAACAAAATTGGTCCCAAAATTGAGCCCTGTGGCACTCCACTTTTCACTTCATACCACTCAGAGAACTCCTTATTTATGCCCACCCTCTGCCTTCTTTCCCATTAACCAATTTTCAATCCATTTGGCAAACGTCCCCACCTATTCCATGTGATTTTAACTTTTGAAATAATCTTTGATGAGGTAGTCTATCAAAGCCTTTGCAAAATATATATAAATATCCACTGGCGCCACTTTATCTATCATTTTAGTTACCTCCTCCACGAATTCTAATAGATTTGTTAAACACGATCTCCCTCTAGTAAACCAACGGTGACCATTTCTGATTAGACTAAACTTATCTAAATGCATTACAATGTTTTCTTTGATTATTGACTCTAACAATTTACAGACTATGCTCGTTAAATTCACCGGTCTATAATTTGCTGGTCTATCTTCTTCTGTGGTACTTTTATTGATCTACAATACACGTGTGACTTTAAGCACAGGCATATGGGAAAAACTCGCACACAAACAAACAAAATGTGTGCCATTTAAATTCCAGAAATTTAAAATAAACCAGAAAAATACATTTATAACCTATTGCATTTTCTTTTCTTTCTTATATAAAAGAAAATAAATATATTTTATGAATGAATACATAAATAGTAACATTTCTTTCACTAAAAAGCAAGTATAAAATAGGTGATAAGTAATATGATTCTAATTTTATGTCCTTTGAGACATGAGGGTTCTACAAGGACTTTCCATGCCTTTCTGTCTTGAGTAACCTTTGGTGGAGTGCCCCATGTCAGAGATGTGTAGCACAGCTATTCCTCCATTGTGCATCTCCAAGTAGTTCTTGGTCTACCTTTCTTTGTCTTACCCTCCAGTGTCCATGCATGTGATGATTTAGTGGGCATGTCTGGGCTCTTTCTCATGACAAGTCCCTGTCATCACCATATTCTCTCTTTAATAAATGCTACCTAAGCAATATGATTCGACCTACATTAAACCCTTTGAACCCTGGCTACCCAGTCCGTAAAATCCTATTACCCTGTGCTCCTGAGAAAATATGCACAATATAGACATTTGAGTAAAGCTATTTACTATGACAAAACTAGGTACTCTAATTTAGTTATTCTATCTAAAATTGACTCAACTGCTAATCTCCAATGTTCCTACTTTAGTAGAGTGTATATATTAATAAAATTTACTTTATATATTATATGGGATAACACCCCCCCCCCAACTTTGGTCTGATTCTTCAAGGAATAGATCTATCTTGATCCTAATCAATGGACAAATGGTAATCCGAATCACACACATGTTCAAATAACAATTGATCCTTTTCAGAATAATCACCTCTAAATTCAATTATCAGCCTCAAAATCCTTGAAATTACTTTAAACTTCTTGTTCTGTTGTTAGGCTTTTAGAATGGGCATTCCTTAAATTTTCAACAACAACAAAATAACGAAAATGATAAAAAAATTCATTGCGAAGACATGCTGTGATATTTATGACACCATACTTTTTTACTTCCGGAAATGTGTGTATTGTGTAAACGTCACTAAATTACGGCCAAAATCCAAACAGTAAAGCCCAAAATACACCTGAATATAATGGTCCACCCGTAACAATGGCAAACGAACGACTCGGGGAATGGGTTATTTACACCCCGATATATGGGTGTCGCTGGTTCAATGGCTAGAGAATTATATGTAACTCAAACACAGGTGTAGAGTGACAATTTTGCCTGCTATACACACATATTTTTCAAACTATGACTCCACTTCCCCACACAACAAAGTATATCAACCGGCACCTACCAATATCAGCTGTGGTATTCCCAACAACAAAACTCTGAATCTGGAAAATCTTCTCATTCTCAAGCTCTGTGGAGAAACTAAATATAATTTAATCGCTGGCTAGACAATTAGTCACAAAATATGTTATTTAATCGTTGGCTAGACAATTAGTCACAAAATATGATATTTAATCGCTAGCTAGACAATTAGTCAGAAAATATGTTATTTAATTGTTGGCTAGACAATTAGTCACAAAATTAGTTATTTAATCGCTGGCTAGACAATTAGTCACAAAATTTGTTATTTAATCGCTGGCTAGACAATTAGTCACAAAATATGTCATTTAATCGCTGGCTAGACAATTAGTCACAAAATATGTTATTTAATCGCTGGCTAAACAATTAGTAATAAAATATGTTTTTATTATTTTTGCAAAGACCTAAAATTATTTGTTACTGCTTTTAAATAAATGCAATTGACATGTACTTTGGAGAAACGAATAGGATCAATGCATCTCTACGCATTTTGTAAAATGTGACTAAAGATAATTTTGTTGGCACATGGGGCTGGTAGCCTGATTGTATAAAACAAACTGCTACAGACATCTCTACTTCAGAAACCATGCAGTGCATTAGCATAAACTTCTTAAAGGAGGCTAAATGTAGCGGTGGGTCTATACTCCAACTCGGGTGAACAAGGAACAAGAAAAGACAATATTCTATATCTTGATCTTGTTGACCCATTCCTCAGCGTAACTGCGGGTCCCAACTTTATCTCCAGCGGACCCTGTCTTGGGCCACGGAAGTCCAGTGCATGGTAAGTTCTCCTCTAGAGGCATCTTAGATGTTGCAGCGTACAGCAAGGGAGGTCTTGCCCGTGGCCTCTTCTTTCTTACCACGGGGTTACCAGACTGCTGTCGGTGTACTCCATCGACCATCGTTTCGTCGTAACATTTGACCTGCCCATTTATGTTTTGCCTTGTCTGCATGGATTACCGCATCCTCCACCAGGGACAATCGCCGTATGTCAGAATTGTAGAGACCTTGCATACGTTGGTTCTGAAGAGTGATTCCAACCAAGCGTGTCTCAAGGGAAGCCCCAGTCACTCTCATTTTGGCCTCTAGTGATTTTGTTAGTGTCCACGTCTCAGCACCGTAGCACATCGCAGGAAGTAGAATGGAATTGAAGAGGAAGGCTCGTAAGGTCATGACAACCATCCAGGACTGTATTAATAGATGAGAAGGTTGCCCAACCAGCTCAGCGACGTCTTGTCAGTTCATGTTATTCTTCTTATTGAGAAGACGTCCAAGATAGATGTACTCGTTGACATCGTCTAATCGTACCTCGCCAAGCAAGACTGAATCACAAGTGGCGAAGCAATTGTGCAACACTTTGGTCTTTCAGACATTCATCTCCAGACCCGTTATCTTGCCCTCTCCATCGTGTAGCTGCATCATTTGGTTGACCTGCTGTGGGCTCTCTGGTGAGCGCTATGTCATCGGCAAATCGAAGGTGATTGAGGCATCTGCCGTCAATAAGGATAAGTGGCCTTATGATATATAAAAAAAAGAAGAATCATTACATTCTTTCCCCTACTTTGGTTCAATGTAGGAATGCAACCACTGCAAAGTAAGCTAGGTTTACCCCAATTAATAAAACACCTTTCAGGGGTTTTAACTTACAAAACCTGAAAAACGAATGAAGATTCCACATTAGTACATCTTGATTTTGACCGAAAATCAAAAAGTATTTAAAATGATACTTGGTGTAAGCAAAATATTTGCTGTCGGCCATGCTGTACATATATTTACATAATTTAAGACAAAAGTAAAATTAACCTAAATTTAAGCCATTAGTAATACCTTTTGCAATATTCACAACAGCTTCCACTGCTCGGACACTGGTAAAGACAATGGCTGAAAACAAGTGAATGGCAGACAGTTGGCTTCGTAAAGCTGACTGGTTTATAAACCGAAATGAAATGACTGGTATCGTGACACACGACATGCCAACTTCTTCTAAGCTCTGTTGACAAAATTTGATATCACTGGTTAGTTTTCACATAAAAAGTAAAACACTTCTACATAATTGGTTCTGTATATGTCATATTTAGCGTAGTGGTAGAGCAGTTGCTTATTACAGAAAAGGTATGGGGTTGAACTCCCGTTATCGGCACTTATTCTCTTTATGCCATGTAGCACATAAGGCTTCTACAAAAACTTTCATGCCTTTCTATCTCGGGAAACTTTTTGTGCAGTGCCGCAGCAATGTAGCCAGAGATGTGCAGCACTTCTCATCCTCCACCGTGCATCTCCAAGTAGTTCTTGGTCTACCTTTCTTCCTTTCCCCCTCTGGTGTCCATTTAAGTGCTGTTTTTACAGAAATGTCCAGACTCCTTCTCATGACATGTCCCAGCCATCTCCTCTCCCTTATTATGCTATCCATATCTTCGTGGTTGGTGTTCTGTAAAGGTTTGTCATTTGATATTTTGTCTGGCCAAAACACTCTAAAAAGTATGTGAAGGCATGTATGGTGGAAGGTTTTTAATCTCTGGTTATCCCTTTTTGTCATCCTCCTGCAATCTGAACCATATATTGTATTATATTTCCTAAATTTTGTTTTTCTACTATATATACTGAATTTCTAAATTGGTTTCATCACAAAGGCAGTCCTGGCCTTATTTAAGCGAGATTTCATGTCTTCTTCCATCCCTCGTTGGAGTGATACTACACTTTCAAGATAAATTGTTCTACATTCTCCAACATTTGGATTACTAGAGATACTTATTGATGGTTTGCACGCTCCCGCTGTAAATGGGTACCTGGTTTACTGATAGAAAAGGAAAGGTAGCGAGGAAGGGAACTGGCTACCCACTTTATAAACAAGCTGTGGCCTAGAACAACGAAGTATCTAACACTGCATCCCTGACAGCATTGTCTGCTATATGACTACCTTTACTTTTATCTGACATTCAAATGTATATGCAGCTTTATCAAATTATGAACATTATTTACTATATATCAGCTTGTTGAAAAGTGGTTGGGATACATGTCTCCTAGTCCGGAGACGTAAGTGTGGTCAATGGGTTGTCCTTGGTTTACGAACCTATTGCACCATATTCAACTCATGACGCACTTAGTTTGACAGACCAGGCATGTCATTGATTTTTTTCATGGTATGTTTATTTCTCCAAGTCAACACAGCTGTAAATGGGACCTGAGAAAGTCAGGGAAAATTTCTGAGTCATCTTTGGAGCTATAAAGTTCATGCCCTGTCATCAGAATTTCCATCAATGAAAGAGACTGAGCAAATATGGGACATGGATGTCAAATAGAGTCAGTTCTATGAGCGATTTTCAAGTACCAATCCTGACAAGGCATCATCATCATTATAATGTAGCATGTCCTTTAGAGAACGTCGCTCCCGTCAGTCTGTCTGAAAGAAACTGTTTCCCTTGCCAAAACTCAAGCCTCCGTCAGTCATGCTAAGGCATTCCTGGGTAGACATTCGCCAAGACATAGGTTTTTTTTTATCTTACCACAGTGAAAAATATGCTTTGTTTTTAAATTTCCAATACTGTGAACTTATAAGCTAACAAAGCTTACCTCTGTAAACTTATCTGCACCATTCTCTTTAGGACTCTTAAACAGAAAAACTGTTTTCTTTTTCAATGAACCTTCCATTCCTAAAACTCCTTTGCTCTGCTTTGGCCTCCAAATAAAATATGTTTACCCTCTTCAACAGTCTGTTCCAAAGAATAAAATCAAAAATACTTTGGAGAATATAAATAAATGCATAAAACACTTTCTAAAAACATAAATAAATCACACAAAAAAGGTCTTCTAAATGAAAAAAACAGACAAACCATAAAACACATTTACAATTATAACTGAAACAATAAATAGGAGAGGAAAATGGTGGCATGTCCGGAATGTCGAGATAGAGATATAGAAGATATCAGAGGAAGGATATAACAAGCTGTAGCAGCACTTCAACTGGAGTACACATAAAGAGGGACTGAAGAGAATTAGCAATACTACCTCAGAGGGCAAGAAATTGATAAATAATCATAATACACACAGAACATTTACAACAGAAAGGAAAGAAATGTAATAGGAACTCCTGAAATCTGAGCCCAGTCCACCAAGCTGAAGGCAAACTTACTGTAAGGAAAGAAATCTTTCATTGGGAAATCTGTCAAAATGACGACCAGGTAAGTTGAGAATACTACACAATGTAAAGAATGAGCTACTGATTAAATAAGTGGCAATGAAGCTTTAAGGGCATAAACATAATTATGTTGTTTCTTTCAAGAAATCATTAAAAGAATCATATTTATTATTAGCTAAGTAATCTGATTGATTGCTACTACTATCACCAGCTTTACTTTTAGTTTGAAGTGCCATGAACTGATGAAGTCATGTGATTGAATGAAATATATAATTATCCAAAACCTGTATTAAAATCAAGAGGCAATTTTTTCAATCACAGAAGGTCTCACAGATCCCGTTTCCATAAGGCAGGGGGTACGGTACGACGGGGCTGCTTGCTTTCACTGAGTCATTATAACGCATATTCTCAGAGAATGATGGACAAGGTTATGCAGAGTTGAAATAGAAGTGTCAAAGTTAATGCCATCAAATTTGCCGATGACCAAGTGATAGTGCGAGAATCAGTGGCAATATTGCAAATGCTGCTATAAAAAACTAATAGCACAGCCAAAGAGTTTGGCTTGAAAATAAACACATCAAAGACAAAGACTTTGGTAATATCCAAGCAATGCAGGCAAATAAATGTGATAATCAATGGAGTAATAATCAAACAAGTACAAATGTTTACATATTTGGGCCAAACCTTAACAGAAGATAGGAAAGAAATCAAGACAAGGATTGCAATGGCAAAAAAAGGCTTAAGAGAAAAACAGAAATTGTTAACCTCAAAGAATATCAGCCACTCATATATGGCCAATGACACTGTATGGGGCTGAAACATGGACTCTAGCAATGAAGGATGAAAGAAGATTGGAAGCGTTTGATATGTGGTGCTACCGTAGAATGGAAAGAGTGAGTTGGACAGAAAAAAGATCATGTACTCATTGAAGTGGGCGCACAAAGACAAATATTGTATATGATACAAAAAACGTAGGTTGAGTTGGCTGGGTCACAATTTGAGACATGAAAGTTTTCTACAGAAGATACTAGAGTGAAAGATTCAAGGGAAGAGAGGACCAGGGCATTTAAGATTAAATTTTACATCACAGGCTTGCAAGGCCATAAAATATGAAAATGCTGAAATGAAGAAAGCTGCAAAGGATAGGGTCAAATGGAGAGGCATACTGATACTCAACTTTATCTATTATATAGTATATATTTACTCAACTCACTGTCTCACTAATGCTATTTTAAGACACTGTTTGTAGCAGACTATTCAGTATTCTCGATCATAATAACTGTTCCTACATATAACATAGCTCCATCAGATGGAAGTGTTAAGTAAATAAGTATTGCCACTCACTAACACTGTCGACAGTAAATGGCAGCCGACGAGCATCAGTTGTAGACTACTAGAGTACTAGTACTACTACTACTACTTCGTACTTAGGTCAACTTAGTAACTTTGTCATTAACTCATTTGTAGTGACTCAAGTGAGTCGACGTCGTCGTCATGACTCAGTCATCTCATGGTCATTGACTGAACCGAGTCAGTAGTGTCACGACTGCACTATAATTATAATATCATTCCTATATATATTAACTTCATTTTTAAAATTAAGAACATTTATCTGGTACCCAATAATGGAACGCTTGACTTTAGTTAGCAACAGTTACATTCTTCTGCCTTTTCTGTCCTCCTATTGGACTTAAAACGCCGGAGATTCATCCATATTTTAATTTGGGAACAAACATTTCAAAAACAATGATTATGTTTTGGAAGGAACCACGGATCTATTATTATCGAAGATAAAATAATAATTCTTCTTTTAGCTTTCATTTTTTTATTTTTTATTTTTATTTTATGTGTTTGCCTCACTAGTTTCTACTGGCGGAGGCGCGCCTATTCCACCCCAGACCGTAGTCAATTTGGGCGATATTAAGACGCATAAACCAGTGCTTGGATGCGTGTGTGTATCTGTTTGTACCTAGCCTGGTATTTCCGTGATGTTCCTCCCGTTGTTCCTCGCTTCTAATTATCCTTTCGTTATGTGTTTGCCTCACTAGTTTCTACTGGCGGAGGCGCGCCTATTCCGACCCAGACCGCAGTCAATTTGGGCGATATTAAGACGCATAAACCAGTGCTTGGATGCGTGTGTGTATCTGTTTGTACCTAGCCTGGTATTTCCGTGATGTTCCTCCCGTTGTTCCTCGCTTTTGATGTTCCTAGTTGTCCGCCGTAGGTATTTGCATAAATATGCACAATAGTTTTCCTGGGACCATTTTTATTTTCTGTCATACTTGATTCGGATCTCTTTTTTTTTGTTTCCTGATTTCTTTGTCTTTTTTTTTTTTCCCCCTCTTCCCTTCTTTTTTTTTTTTTTTTTTTTTTTCCTTCTATTTTATAAAAAAAAATATAAAGCCCCCTCATACATTTTATACACAATTGTGAAGATAGCAGTGTAGTGAGGTGTACAACGAGAATGAATGAGATGGAATGATTGGGAAATATAACAAACAATATACTTGATACATAAGGATTAAGAGTACAATATAAATTAATTGAAAAGTGTCTTCCTTCTGTTGTGAGGCCCATCTGTGTTGACTTCCTTCTGTCTGGTCTTGGTGTATCAGGTTTTGCCTGCTCTCATATTTTTCCATCGCATTCATGTACTCCAACTTGTAAGCGATTCACTGATTTGTGTGTCCCCTTGTAGATCCCTCATCTCACCTGTGCCCTCTAGCTCTCGCAGTCAATTATGTGTTGAATGTGTGGTAGGCTCAGGAACAGAAGAACAATAGAAAGGTAGATCATTGATTAAATAATTATAGATAAAAAAGGTTGATGTAGTAGTAGTATAATTATATTAAGTGTGGATATATAGTGGTGAGGATGCCCGCAGAAGGGATATACATATATAAACCTATAAATACATACATCCAAGTGTAAATTAAAATGTCCACATATATATACTCATACGTACATATCTACACACCTACATATCTACACACCTACATATGTGCACATCTACATGTGGACGTTTTTTATACTGGTTTAGAAGACTCATCAGAGTCCTACTGTTCTTGCAATGAGGCGTCGCAAAAAAGCGGGATGCGTAGATTTATTGTTATCGCCAGATGAGAGGCTTGTGCGGTCGTTAGGTGAAACTTCATGATTGTGTCAGAGACACACTCAATCCACCAACAGTTCGAGGTCTGTACCTTGCTCGTGGACCGGAAACCTGCACATGCTATGCTCTTGCTGCAGGCTGGTCATAATGCATTCTGACTAAATGATCAAACCACTTGATTTGTTGTGCTTCAATGTAGACACTAACAGGGTTTGTCACGACTATCTGCCTTAGCGTGGTGTTGCAGATTCGTTCACAAATCGTCTTTCTGTCTGCACTTCTCACACCTCTGGATCTTACTCTTATGTGTTTCTAGAAAGGACGAAGATGAACATTGGTCACTCCCTTACTTTCTTGATACTTTTGTCCATGCTGTGGAAACTTCCCTGTACGTTTTCACACGAAATCATCATAGTCTAGGTCTAGTCTGTGTTGACGTCACGTCATATTCGTCATTAGAGAAATTGAGATAGGATAGGTCACAGTGTACGTCTTCTTTATTTTGTTAAAAGATGACCTATCATCAGCAAACAACCGTTCAACTAAGGACCCCTGATGGGGGTTATCCAACTGTGTGATTTTATCCATATAAATTATGAACAAAAGTAGAAATCTGGAAATGCACTGGAAAACAATGTGTCATACCGGCATTTGTTCTCACTGCGTCTTTGCTGTTTACGTACAAGGCACTAAGGACATACAGTAATTGACCCTCCACATCATATTCCTCCATTACCTTCCATGGCTTACATATTTTTACCAGGAAAAATGTCTTTTCATGACCAATGAAGGCCGCGTGAAGTTTCTTATTGCAGGAAAAGCAGGGGATGTACAGATGCTCAGGCAGTTGAGTGAAATCCATCCATCCTGTAGCATGTCCTTTGTAGAACGTCACTCACATCACAATCTGTCTGAAAGAAACTCGTTCCCTTGCCAAAACACCAGCTTCTGCCACTGTCATACTCAGGCATTCTGGATATCTTGGTGCCATCGTCTTCTTGGTCTACCCCTTCCTGTTTTGCCTGGCACCATACCTTCCATCACCGTTCTGTCAAGACCGTTGTGTCTCTTGGTGTGACAAAATTATTTGCATTTTCTAGCCAAAATGGAATTGATAAACCAGTTCTCCTCTATGCTAAACTCTTGCCGAATGTCTACATTTGTTCTTTTCTCTGTCCAGGGTATTCTGAGGATCTTTCTGTAACATTTTGACTCGAAGGATTCGATTCTTTGTCCAGAAGTTTTGATAATCGTCCATGCTTCACAGCCATAATCTGCCACAGGAAAAACACAGGCTCTCAAGACTTTTACTTTTATCGTTTTGTTGGTGCCCTGCCATAATTTCTTCAGGCTGTTCAGTCTCTGCATTGCCATAGCTAGTCTTCTTCTGATTTCTTTCGAGCAGTCACCATTTTTGTCAATTCTGGAGCCCAGATATTCAAAATGTGTGACCTGATCTATTTCCTCACCACCAACTGTAAATTTATGCTGACATTGTGTTTTATCGGTGGTCATAATCTTTGTTTTGTTTATGTTTATGAACAGATTTTGATCTTTACTATGTCCATTAACGGCTGAAAGTAGCTGCTCTAGCCCTTCCAAACTTCTTGATAGTATCACTTTGTCATCTGCGTATCGTAACTCTGGAATCTCGTACCCCCCAATCGTAAATGGGTCGAAACATTCAATGTTCTCATCTTCTCGAACATTTCTCATTAAACATTCCGCATATATGTTGTATAGATAAGGTGGGAGGATACATCCCTGTCGGACTCCCTTTTGTACTGCAAACCAATCTGATGTTTGGCCAGATACTCGGACAGCGGCTTGTTGATCTTGGTATAATGTTTCAATGAGATGGACTATATGCAAAGGAAACCCCATTTCCTTTATGATTCTCCACAGATTTTGATGTTTTACCGTGTCGAAGGCCTTAGTGTAATCAATGAAACATGTGTACATGTCTACATTAAATTCTCTACATTTTTCATAGATATTCCTTAAATTGAATATGTGGTCCCAGGTCCCTCTTTCTTTCCTAAAACCTGCCTGGATTACGTGAATTTCAGATTCAAACCTTTTCTTTATCCTTCTTAATAGGATTCGCAAGAGTATCTTGCTAGCTTGGCTGATCAGCGCGATAGTTCGGTAGTTCGTGCACAGCCTCAGGTTGCCTTTTTTGGGGAGGGGAATATAAATTGATTTCTTCCATGCTTCTGGCCGCTCTACACTGTGCCCTATCTGTTTACACAGCTTGTGATAGACTCGAGCACATGCCTCTCCTCCTGCTTGTATTAGCTCTGCTGGGATATCATCGCATCCTGGGGACTTTCCCTTTTTCAGGCTTTTAATTGCAGAGCGTACTTCTTCCAATGTTGGTTCAGGTTCTTTCTCATCCCTTGGTAGGATTGTAACTGAGTGAGCGCTTTGTGCTATCTCCATATATGGTTCTGCAGTACTCTCTCCACCTATTCAGTATGTCTTTGGTTTCCGTTAATGTGTTATCCTCTTTGTCATTGATGACATGTGGAACCGGACGGAATTCCCTTGTCAGTGTTCTTATTGCTTTGAATGCATCTCTTTCTCTGCCTTGTTGTTGTAGGTTTTCTATATCCTTACACGTTTCTACTTTGTATCTTCTTTTATCTTTTCTTATTTCTCTTCTAACTTTTCTTACGCAGTTTTTATATGCTGTGTTGGTCCCCTTACTTCTCATTTGTTTTAATTGTTGCCTTTCTGCAATGAGTTTCTGTGTTTCGTCTGTTATATAGCTCTGTGTCTTGTGAGTGAAATAAAAGACAGAATTCAAAATATTTAATAATAGCCTACAGGAAATCCTTATCGTTTGCAGCCTGGAAAAATTAAAGATATATATTTTTGAAAATAGTGCACTGATCCCCCATCGTGAGTTCATTTATGCTGTCATTTTGATTTGAACTTCCTTGTGGTTCACGTCTGTTTAGCCATATCTTACTTGTTTACTGTTCTTGTGACTTGTTTGTTTGTTTGTAGAGCTGTTGCAGTTCTTGTGAGTTGTTTGTCTGTTTGTAGAGTTGTTGCTGTTTTTGTGAGTTGTTTCTGCTGTCTGCCTCAGGATTGAAACTTGTAGAAATGTCTGGTTGATATATTTGGTGGTGCTATGTTTTCTTTGCCCGTCTGTCTGTAACATGTTGTCTACGATGTTGGAAATGTTGTATTCAAGCTTTGGAAAGAGTTTCTTTTCAATAGTTGGCGATATAGCGTACTGGTATTGGTTTTAATGGATGTGTTTACGAGCGTAGCATGATTTCTTATTTTCTTTTCTGCTTGTACTGCAAAGGTACTTCCCAGTAAAGAAAGTCATTGGTGCATTGGGTGGGCTGAGTATTTAGAATTTTTCAACCTGCTGTAGGATTCTGATGTCGTGTCTACATTCCATTGACTGCAGCCCTGTAATGGTTTTCAGGTCTTTTATTTGTAATGACTTTAAGGCTTCTGTTATAATTCAGGCTGTTTGGTTTTGGCTGTCCTCTATTTTATCAGCGTTGAACTTTGCTGATGTGAACCAAGCTCCAATTTTGGCGATCCAGTTCCTTTGTACAACCTGTATGTCTTCTTTTTTTTGGTAGTGTTTCATTTACCTTTTTTTAAAGCTTCTAGTAGATTTAATCTATTTCACACTCATTATAATTTTAAGTGAGTGCCTGTGTCACTGTATATGATATGTTTGAAAATGAGAAGAAGTCGTGTGTTGTTTTCTGCCAAGCTATTTTGGGCAGCCAGTTCTTAGACCGCTTTTTGATGGTTGATAAGGAGCCCCGCATTCATGCACGCTGTAGTGATATGTTTTTCAGCGGCCCATGTAGCCAGGTAATTAACAATTAGGGAGTTGTGAGTACTTTCGTGAAAGTTGTCAGTGAGGCGTTTATGTAAATATGGAAGAATGTGGGGGAGAGAACTCCACATTAAAAGACATTTTGTTCCGTGGTTATTTCTGAGTGGTTGACCCTTGCACTTGCTCTCCTGCTGTTCTTTCACCTAGATATTTACTGATTCAGCTTAACATTCTTCCGCCGGTTCCGCATTGCAGTATTTTTGTTATTGCCGTTTTTTTTTCATGTTTTTTCCCCATTATACACATCCACAGAGCCGCTGCAGCCTCGCCTTATTTTAAAAGTATTTTTGTTAGGAGCCCGTCTTTCCATTCTTGACCCAAAGCTTTTTCCAGATCCACCCATTCTGCCAGGGTATGTTTTCCGTCCTGGAGAACCTGTTTGTTGGTGCATGATAATTCGTTTCTCTTCGGGATGTCAGCTGAGTCTGGTGTTTTTTTTAAATTATTCTTTCCATAAAATTGCTTGTGTAGCTCAAGAGATTCACTGGTCTGTAGTTGTTAGGGTCGAGTTTACCATTGTTTTTCTTTAGAATGAAAACAATCCGCGCTTCTTTCCACACGCGTGGTACAATACTACGCTTCCAGCTGCAGATCTTGAGAAATATGTTTTGGCAGTAACTCCCGATTTTATAAGCATGTCATTTGTTATTCCATCCTTTCAAGAATGTTTTCTTGGTTTAAGGGAATGGACGGCAGCATCACATTTGTTCATGGTCAAATTGATTGTTATTTGTTTTTCTGGGCATGTTACCACGTTTTTGTGGAACTATCTCTGTAGCCATTGCTTGTTTTCTTTCAGGAGGGATATGTTTCTGACTAACTTGCGAGAATAATTGTCTGAAAGTATGTTCTTCATGTTTTTAATTCAATGATTTCCCGATCTGCTGAACTGCGATTTGATTGTACATGCAGTCCCAGTTAATTAGGGTTTTGGCTAACCACCTTCACTGTCTGCCTTCATTATCTAGGTTTAGGGTTTTGTTTCCATGTTGCTTTTCTTCTAGTTGTTTCTTGCTTAGCTTTTTATTGTCGTTGTGTACTTTGGAAACGAATCTTTTTGCAATTAACCAGTTTACTGTTACATGAAATTAGAGAGATATACCTCTCTGTCTGCATGAAATTAGAGAGATATACTTCTGTCTTCGTGAAATTAAAGAGACAAACCTCTCTGTTTTAATGAAATAGGTGAGATATTCCTTTCTGTCTTCATGAAATTTGCTACTGAGTTAATACGGTTAAATAAGAATTTACTTTCTTAAACTTTAAATATAAATAAAATTTGTTCCGCTAAATTGTTCCGCTAAAGTTTGAACTTGAACTTTCTTGTAGTCTTGTACGTTTTAAAGTCCAGAAGTATTGTGAATATATTTTTTCATAGAACCTAGTAATCTGTTTTAAAAAAAGGTAGTTCTTTAACGGACAACGAGATTCAGTGTTAGAACTTTCATTTTTGTTAGGTGTTATCCTTATGAGGTTGTACTAACTGGTTTTATTCTTTGCTGGCATGTTTTTCCTAATTTAGTACTTACTCGGATAATAGATACCACTAAGGTAAATTGGAGTCGACCACTGCAAGATACACGCTTTCTATCCACTCTCCCAATCATATATCCATGCACCTGACATAAAACAATTACAGACAGCAAAAACGTAGTGTCGTTCCCCGAGGCTGGCAAGACATTTATTCACAAGCTACAAACAGCTATTTAAATCTTCTAATGTATCACGTTTCGTGAGATGAATATTAGATTAGTTCTGAGCACCAGAGTTTAATTACATCTTTTCATTTCTTGAAAGAATGTCTGACTTCGCAAAAAAAACACAAAAAAAAAACAACAACAATCCAGCAACAAAAGTTTCTTTAATTAAATAGAGAATCAGAAAAATTAATCGCCTACAAGAGCAAATAAGAGCAGACACATAACATATATCAGTTCAGTTCAGGTACCATCTCAGCCTTAAAGGTCGGTTGCAATGGATTTCCAGCGTACTCTATCTCTTGCCGTAATTGTGAAGTCTGATAGGCTTTTTCTGGTCCATCTTCTGATGTTATCCACCCACTTAAAACGTTGACTGCCTCGTGAACGACTGCCTTCCACCCTACCCTTCAGTATGGTCTTCAACAAGGAAGTATGTCTTGTTATATGACCAAAAAAACGTAACTGTCTAACCCTGATTTCGGTCATTAATTCTCTTTTCACCCCCATCTTTTCCAATACCTCCAAATTTGTTTTCTTCTCTTTCCAAGAAATGTGACCTAATCTTCTATATACCCACAATTCGAGGGCTTCAATACTCTTTTCCAACTTGTTATTCAGTGTCATGTTTCTGCGCCATAAAGTAGTGACGAGTATACATAACACCTGACAATTCTCATTTTCAAATTCTGATTTATCTGTTTAGATGTCAGAATGTGTAGCATGTTGTTGAATACCATCTTGGCCATACCTATTCTCTTTCTGATTTCTTTTTCCCAGCTGCATTGTTCCCTTGTTATATGACCTAGATAGGAGAAACTATGACCTGTTCAAGTAGCTAATCTTTTATTTGTATCTGCATACATGGTTTCTTGTCACTTTTCCCAATTATTTTAGTCTTTCTTTGTGTTTATGTTTAATCCAAACTTTGACTTATTGTGAATATTGTTGTCACAAGCTCCTGTAATTCTTGCTCCCTTTTTGCCGTATAAACTGTATCATCTGCATATCTAAGATTGTTCATTGCCACTGCTCCAAAGACAAGCCCTGGCATCCCCTCTATCTATTTCAATATTTGTTCTGTGTATATATTAAAAAGGCAATAGGATAATACACATCTCTGTCTCACTCCTCTTTTGACATCTATTCTTGGAGAGCATAACTTTCCTGATTTTACTATAGCAGTTTGTTCCCAGTAAATATTACGGAACAGTCTTATGTCTTTACCATCTAGACCTATTTCTTGGAGACATTTAAATCATTTTTCAAGTTGGACTCGGTTAAAAGCCTTCTGATAGTCTATAAAGAGAATGTAAATGTCATTATGTATTTCTATATATTTTTCTGTGAAAGTTCGCAAACAGAAAATTGCTTCCATTGTTCCATTTAACGTTCGAAAACCAAATTGTTTTTCTGAAACTTCACTCTCTACTTTACCTCTTAATCTCTCTTGAGTAGTATTTTAATTGTGTGACTCATTAGACTTATTGTTCTAAAGTCTGAACATTCTGTTGCATGAGGTTTTTTCAGGAGTGTTATAAACGTAGTCGCTTTCAGGTCCGTTGGTATGCAATCCAGTATTGTCTTGTGAATACACAGATCAGTAAGTATATCTATATCAAATTCCTCTAGGGCCTCTATCAATGCTATGTTTATGGAGTCCGGCCCCGTTGCTTTCCCTTTTCTCATAGTTTTTATCACATTTATCAGCTTTGATCTGAGGATGCTGGGGTTTTTATTATCGTATGTTGATGGTTTGGCTACGCGACCGTCTTCAAAAAGTTTCCTTGTATATTCCGCCTATCTGTTTGATATGTCATTCTCATCCATCACAATGGCACAATTATTATCTCGGATGCATCCTCCACTATGGGTTACCTGTGTCTTGTTTTCTTTATTGTTATATGCATTTCTCTGGTATTGTGTTTTAGTTCCATGTCTTCTATTGCCTTTCATTTTTCTTCTAACCACTGTTCTTTGGCCAACATGCACATTGTACGTATCTCTGTGTAGTGATGAATATGCAGGAGCGTTTTTATCCTTCTTTCTATCTGCCATTTTTGTTAAGATGTCATCTATCATCCATTCTTGGTTTTTCCTAAGTTCTTTATCTGGTAAAGATTTATTTGCTACTTGGATACTGGTTTTTATACGTTCCCATTTAGTGTTTATTCTCCGCTCTGCTTCCTTCCTTGTCCTCTAATTGTATGTTTTCATACACCTTCTTTACTGTTTGCTACCTGGTACTTTTGCCGTATTACTGGTTGCTTTAGCGCTGACCTGTCTTTATTAAGTGTCTTTGTCCCTCTACTTTCTATGATCTTGAGTTGTATATGCACTTTTATACAAACTGGATTGTGGTCTGAATTGATGTCAGCTCCTGGGTATGTCTTGGTGTTTTTGACAATATTTCTAAATCTGTGTCCGATCATAATAAACTCAATTTGATTTCTTGTCCTATCACCTGAGCTTTTCCATGTATATAATTTTCTAATATGGTGTTCAAAAAAGTGTTTTCCTCGCAGAATTGTATAAGTCTTTCTCCTCTTTCATTCTTTGTTCCAATTCCATATTTTCCCACGATGTTTTTATATTCCCCTTTTCCTACCTTAGCATTCATGTCGCCCATAACACTTAGTATATCTGTTGAAGCCACTGTGTTAAATAACTGCTTCACGTCTTCATAATGCTCATCTAATTGTTCCTCGCTGTAATCTGAGGTTGGTGCATTAGCAGCATACGTTTGTAAAATGATCATTTTAAATGGTCTGACTCTGATTTTCAGTAGCATCATTCGATCATTGTGTATCCAATATCAAAATATGTATTTTTCTAATTCTTTCTTTAATAATTCACCAATACCTCTTACATGCTGTACGCCTCCTGAATGTATAAAAATGTTGTTTGTCTTTCTGTGTGTACCCGGTGTCTTTCCATCTTGTTTCTGCCACACCCAATTTATCCATATTCATAGCCCCTGCCTCTGTATCAGGCTGTCGTTTCCGGCTTTGTGACGTGTACGGATATTCGATGTTTCTATTTTTAGTCCTCTCTTACGGGTTCAGATTTTCTGAGACCTGTGCTTCCTTTGCTATATATGGGTTATGCGTGATGAGGTCCCTATGTCTTCCACGGTGATCGGCCGCCTTCAACTTAAGTATCCTGGATACGCCCCATGTGTTCCACACACTGTGCTGTATTACCCCTTGAGTCGTTGACCTTAATAAGTTCTTTCGCCTCTCAAGCTGTTACAGACTTTGTACTGAGGGACGGACATTCCCTCTAGTAGAATAAGGTAATCATATGTATAACTTCATCACATCACGTTCCATTCTACAGAAAGGGTAGATCAAGTAGATCTAGAACAGATATACGTTAATTATTCATTCTGTGTCAGAAAACTACATCTGTTAAACAATAAATGATCAACCCAAAAAGTGATATGCTGTTGAAAGCAGGCAAGGCTGAATTACACTGAACCCATTACATTCAGGAAAGAGAGAAAGAGAGAGAGATGTCGATTGAAAGTCACACTCACACACAAACACACACATATTTTCGTGTGTATTTATGAATGTGTGTGATTGTGTTGTGTATTCGTGTGTGCGTGCATGTGTTTGTGTGTGTGTGTGTGAGTGTTTGTGTGTGTGTGTGTGTGTTCGCGTGCGTGGTTGTATATATTCCACGTACTACACACCGTATTATTCTCCACATTGTTATGCTTTACATTCTCATAGTCAACATATGTTTGCACAATGATACAAATGTATTTGGCATTTCATTGTGTCTCCGTAATTTACAAATCAATGTGAGCTCTACATTATCGTATTAGTTGGGAAAGGTCAAAACAGCAAGGAAGGGATCTGTTCGGACGTCTGCTTGTTCGTCTCTTAGTTATCTACCTGAGAAACCTTTTCTATTGTCCAGATATAACATTATCAGACCTGTCTCAACCATTGCCGGAGATGTTATACCTTGCTATTGACTGCACGGTCATATTGCTGATCGTTTATAATTTAATTAGGTGTTCATCTTTCCATTTTTGTTGGGGAAGATCTAATTGTCCCATACGTTTTGAAGAACGTATCTACAATTGGTTGAATATCTGCTTTTTGGGGATTATATGAGAATTTCATTTGGTTCTGCATTTTTCCAATTCTTCAGTAGTTTAGAAGTTTGGTTTTATCTCCTGTGTTTTTTAAATTTGTTGTTAAGTGGATTTAATTTGCATTTAGAATGTTGATTTTCTAGTTGTAATGTGAATTTGGGTTATTTGTGGATTTTTGTTTAGGTTTCTTTAAAATAATCTTTATTCTCAATGCGGATTATCTGCCTTTGATTAACTTTCTCTTCCAGGCATCTCTTATATACATCTCTTCTAGGCAGCTTCTAAGCATCGTTTCTTGGCATCTCTACTAGATATCTCTCATAGGCATCTCTTCTATGCATCTTTTCCAGGCATCTATTTTAGGCAGCTTCTAAGCATAATTTCATCTCTCCTAGACGTCTCTCGAAGTCATCTCTTCTAGGCATCTCTTCCAGGCATCTTTTCTAGGCAGCTTCTAAGCATAATTTCTTGACATCTCTCCTAGACATCTCTCCTAGGATTATGTTCTATGAATCTTCTCTCGGCATCTCTTCTATTCATATTTTCTAGTTATCTCTTCCATGCATCTATTATATGCATTCCTTCTAGGCACAGTTTTTTGGCATCTCTCCAAGATATCTGTCCTATTCATCTTTTCTATGCATATTTTCTAGTCATCTCTTGTAGACATGTCTTCTAGCCACGGTTGAACATGGGGGTAAGGGTCTCATCGTGTCAAATATGTGGCTATATAAATCACCACTGAGTGAACGCACAAAGAACTTCGCTACAGAGTTCCCGTAAGGGGCCATGTGCAGTAGAAGCGAAGGAGGAACAAGGCGAAGATTCTGAGATTGGGGCTCCGGATTCTTTAATAAAGTCTGCTCTCGTTTTCAGGGTCTCAATACCGCCGTACCGTTTGTCTTCTCGGGAAGTGGGCATGGACCACATTCTCCTCATAACTGTGTGCTGGGAGCAGTTCTGAGGTACACCTGCTGCTGTCAAGTCTGCCAAGCCGCTGTAACACAGACTGGGGGTACATATCTTTAATTTATTTGACTGGTGGTGTGATTCTGCTATGCCAATTCGTTGGAAAAGAACGATGACCAAGTCTTTTCTGGACAATTGATAGTATCCGTGGAGTTCTTCCTGCCACTAAGTTGTATTGCCTTTTTATTTAGCTTATGCTTTGCTGTAGTTGACCACGTGTTCTTCCTGCCACTAAGTTGTATTGCCTTTTTAGTTAGCTTATGCTTTGCTGTAGTTGACCACGTGCTCTTCCTCTATCAGTTTGACTCACTCTTTGTCTAGGCTGTCCGCCTCCTCGTTTCTCTTGATGTTATTGTGTGATGGTATCTACTGAATCACTGCTTTCCGAATCTTTAAGAAAATGTCACCAAATCTGCCTTTCAATTTATAAAGTTCAGTGTTCTTGTGTATTCCTCAGCGTTCAATTCCTCTCGACTACCCCAGCAATATATATATATATCGATTTCACAACATTCATTCTTCCAACAGAAAATGATTTATTTGCATTGATTATATCAACAGCATCGATAATTTGGTATTGTCAACAACAAAAACAACATTGATAATGTAGATATACCAACTTAAACATCATACGTCCCAATTAATAAACAAACATTCACGCAGATAAGTAGCATCATCATTTATTTCTTTATTTTTAGTAAAAGTGTAACATTTCCAGAACGAAACTTATTTCCATTGGCAGATAATTTTTTTGCAGGGGGAGAAAACTTGGTTTGATGACGAATGTACTTGCTTGAAATGTGCTGTATTCTTTGCTTAGTTTGATAATTATATTGAAGCTTTTTTGGTTAGTGGGTATATATTTATATACACAATGCTTGTTTTCCCAAAAGCACGTTGCAGTCTCCAAATAAAACTAATAGCTCTCCTGTTTTATGCAACTATCAGACAATTGTTTTGTCTATGAGCTTATCAACACATTATCGCTGCCCAAAGGCGAAAATAGACAACATAAAGAATACCTCACAACTCACTGGCCGGCCATAAACGTGAATTTTCTGTCAAAATAATCAATCTGTTAATTAACATAATAATTATAGTCAAGAGCTTCATGTGGTTCCTATTTGCTTTATTTCCGACGCTTGTTCGAAAGTCATCACTCTGGGCATGTCTTTCAATTAAACAAAAAGCCTGCATTATTCTTTGAACGAAAAAGTTAAATTAAATTATAGAACCATCTATGAAGACTACTGAAATTACCTGACTCCAACTGCTATAATGACCTAGCTCGAACTGCTGAAATGACCAACTCCAACTGCTGGAATGACCTGACTCCAACAGCTATAATGACCTGGCTTTAGCTGCTATTATGACCTGACTTTAACTGATAAAATGACCCTACTCCAACTGCCATAATGACATCATTCTAACTGCTAGAATGACCTGACTCCAACTCCTAGAACGACAAGACTCAATCTGCTAGATTAACCTGACTCCAACTTCTAGAATGTCCTAACTAAAACTGCTAGAATGAACTAACTCCAACTGCTGGAATCAGCTGACTCCAACTGCTAGAATGTCCTTACTCGAGCTGCTAGAATGACCTAACTCCAATAGCTAGAAAAACATGACTCCAACAGCTAGAATAACATGTTAGAATGTCCTGACTCCAACTTCTAGAATGCCGTTACCACAACTTCTAGAATGAGCTGACTCGATCTGCTAGAATGACCTGGCTCAAGCAGCTAGAACTCCAACTGCTAGAATACCCTGACTAGAGTTGTCAGAATATCCTGACTCCACCTACTAGAATGTCGTGACTCCAACTGCTAGAATATCGTGACTCCAACTGCTAGAATGTCGTGACTCGAGTTGTTAGAATGACTTCTCCAACTGCTAGAATAACCTGACTCTAACTATTCGAATGTCCTGACTCCAACTGCTAGAATGTACTGGCACCAACTGCTTGCTAGAATGCCATGACTCGGGTAGTTAGAATATCTTGAATTCAACTGCTAGAATGTTTTGACTCCAACTGCTATAATGCCCAGACTCTGGAATAACCTGACTATCTGTTAGAATGTCCAGACTCCAATTGCTAGAATGAACTAACGCCAACTGCTAGCTAGAATGCCATGACTCGAGTTGTTAGAATGTTCTGAATCCAACTGCTAGAATGCCAAGACTCCAACTGCTAGAATGACTTGAATCCAACTGCTATAATGCCCAGACTCCAACTGCTACAATGACCTGACTCCAACTGCTAGAATGACCTGACAAGCTGCTAGAATGACCTGACAAGCTGCTAGTTCACGGACATCCAACATTATCGCGGGCTGATATGCGTAAAGCCATTTCAAGTGTGACGTTACAAATCTGTACCTTGGAGATTGCTCGATCTAATCATCCCGTCATTTCAGATTGGAAGGGTAAATGAAGCGAACGGGCATCAAAGAACTGGTCCTGTGTAGGAGTGTGATAGTAAACGACAGGGATTGGAGAAAAAGCTTTACAGTTCAGCAAATGGCCGTATATATGTGGACGGTTCAATAGATTAAAACTTCACTATCCTCTGTAATGTTTCATATTTTGAAATCGTTCGTGTCCTTTAAAACAAAATGTTCAAATATTAATATCTTTAACTCCCCATCTTCATTCAGTGATATCAATCGTTTTTTATGGGTCTGATTCATGCGGAAACTTGTTAAATGTCACTTTTGAAACATGGCCTTTAACACAAATGTGACGCTTCGGATAGGAACGGAGCTATTAACATACACGAACATGTTGTCGCTGGTATAGTTACATACACATACGAATACAACTAATGATTTTCCACCAGCCCAGATGGATAAGTTACATTACGTATACAAGTAATGATTCTTCATGAATCTCAGCTGGGCTTAGTTGCAATACGTACATCGCTTATGATTCACAGTGAGTCTTAGCTAGGCTTAGTTGCAATACGTACATAGCTTATGATTCACAGTGAGTCTTAGCTACATTACGAATAACGGTTCAGCTAATCGGTTACATCTTTTAGAGTGTTTAAAACATAAATATATTTATTGACTTTTAAATGGTTATCAAAATAGCACAGCCCATCGCCTTTCCCATTTTCTTTAGGCAAATATGGCAGGAATACTTGCTCACCAGTGGACCACTTCTGACGATCAGATTGCCTGCTTTTGCGTTGCTCTAAATCGAGTTTGCTGTTCCTTATTGTCATCATTGAATGAAGCAGCTCATAACGATCTATTTTTGCTGCAGTTCCAAACAAAGCGGGTGCAATCAGTGAACGTTAAAAACATGAAAACACAATGGATTCCTGCAAATCATAAAGAAGTGAGTAGACAGGCAGACTTACCAAAAAAGAAAGAAACACAATCTAAACTGCAGATATATGAAGAAATAAATGCTAAAAAATGCATTCAAAGATAAAGATATAGGAGAACCCTAACGTGGCGAGATTTAAAAAAAATCATATTATTGTTTGCCAGGGATAGAACAACTGACAATATTCAGATTGCGAACCAGCCACTACAGATAAACATAATCTGTCTAACTTATTAAATATTAGACACACTGGGACACTCGCACGTGTGAGATAGACAAATAAATGTTACAAAAAACCCACCAAGTGTCGTTTCCAAGAGCAAAACAAAGAGATAGCATGGCCTTCCCCAATGAGGGCCAGACTACATGACGACTTGGCAACCATCGGACAGACATGACGGTTTTGTGAGACACATTCGTGCGGATAGTTGAGAGTGAATGACTCGGAAGTTTAGAGCATATAGTTTTAAATAAATTTATATTATTTCAAGGAGACGAACATTTGTCTACTAGTTGTGCGGCCCGTTATTTTCTTAAATGTATGCACATTATTTATTTGTTCATGACTTTGTTGTTGTTGTTTACAATTTTTTTTTCTTCTTAGACTACAACAAAATATAATACCCTCTGTGAAGTAGCACTTTATTTGAAAGGCAATGTTGGTAATTGGTTAAGGTAATGCTCTTCTGTGGTATAAGCAAATACGATTATAAACTACAGCAGTCGTTCGTTTAGAGATATCTCAACTCAGTTATCTTTCATCTAACGATTTACCTCCCCACGAACGCATTATTTCGTTATATGATATAGTTTTTATCTCCCTGGATGTGTTAAATATTGACAAAATCGCTCTATTATCTCACTGATGTGTTCTATGTTGACTCTTAACGGCACCCAAAAGTTGACTTATTGAATCAATTATTAGGTTGACGTCTGACAGCGTACGAAGAAGAATCAATTATTAATTCTCACACCTGAATATAATTTCATGTTGTTTTAAAAGAGGATAAAACAATGTGTGCACGTTACTAAACGTTAGGCTTGGTATATTCAACATGTGATGTTTTAAAGAATGAGGATGATTCTAAAAAAAAAAAAAATGGTATACATACGGTTTCAATATTTTCCAGTGTGCCTGGTTAAAAATGTTATTTGAAAGGTTATAAATGTTGATTTTGAAAGTTCGTGAAACAATTTAAGCTTTTAACTCGTAAATTTTAGCTGAGCAATTATTATATATTCTTTCCTATAGCAACTACCATTGCTCAGGGAAGACTACTGTACAATTGCTATATGTCTGTTGCGTTCTGATTAGAGTAGTTGCAGAGCACTGGTGTTTCAAGGCAAAGATCAGGGTTTAACTCTAGTTATCGGTACGCTTCAGTTCACACAGCTATAAATTGATACCTGGTTTAATTAAAGAGGCGACCATTGCAGCGAGTAAGAGAACTGCCCACCCCACCTCATAAACATGCAGTGACTTCGCTAATGAAGTCTCTAACGCATCATATGCTATTGGGCTGACTTTCTTATTTATTTGGGTTTTATTCAGTATTGCATGCTAGCTAATAGCGGTAACTTCTAGAGTTATGTGCAGGTTAAGTGGATAGTACAACGAATTCAGGATCCAAATAGAAAACCAATAATGAAAGTACCATTTTGACGGTACGGGTCGACCGGTAGCACGTTGGTAAATTAAAATCAAAAACAGGCTGGGGAAACATTCTTAAAAAATTCCTAAAAAATAGTTCCTGCATGAAGACCAAAAGGAGGCAGACCTTTCATCATGCACAAATACAATAGGGCAATCACCTGTTTGTCTGCACAATCAATTGCAACTATATAAACAATAAAAAGAGGACTTCTACATTTCTCGTACACTCCTACCTCCACTACACTTCTCTCTAACACCCCCCCCCCTCCCACCCCTCCCACCCCAACCAAGAGATAAAAGAGAAGCTACTAAGAAGACGTATATTACTTATTTTGTGCTAAAGCAGCATAGATTTCGATCTGCAATTCAGAAGCATTTATTACTTTCTTTTTCTTATGTGGCAGTGGTAACTGTAAAACTAGACGTCTTCAATTTGGAAATCAGACAAATTTAACGATTTATCAGTAAAAATTATAGGTCACTGGTGAGTTTAGGAGAAGACAAGCTATTTTCTTCTGCCAGTTCCAAATCTCATCATAGTTATCCGCCCGTCGGTGAATGAATTGCCCTTGAGAGCCATCAGTCTCCTAATCAAATCACTAAGGCTGCCTCTCTTTATGTGATCTGAAATTGTAAACATAAAATGGTTAAACCAAATCTTGTTTAGTTAAAGATGCTGAAAGTATAAGTCAAGGGAATACGTTAAAAGTTAGATAGCTGCTTTTTGACAAGAAACTAGCCGGAACCAGATTGCGTGTCAAGACCTTGAATATCTACTTGTAGCATACACTACCAACAAGTTTCATATTTGCCTTCTTCTTCTTCTTCGTCTTCGTCTTCTAAAAATATTATTTGTCGCCTTCTTCTTCTTTTTCTTCTTCCTTTTCTTCTTCTTCATCGTCTTTGTCTTCATCTTCTTTCTCTTCTTCTACTTGATCATTATCTTCTTCTACTTCTTTTTTAAAATGTTTCCTTCTTTTTCTTCATCTTCCTCCTCTGATTCCGGGTAAACGGGAAACTATTACTATATCAAACGCGCCGATTACTTTCTTTCAAATAGACAGGCAACTCCACAGGCACAGATCCGACCATGGATGTGGATCAGGCTTCTGTTCAAGGTGAATGGCGTGTAGCAGACAATGGTGTAGTCTATGAAATAGAGTCCTTTAAACATTCCCAGAAATGGGTCTTAACATTTATTATAAAGAGACTCGCGCACTGAGTTAGAAGTGATCATTTCAAAAAAGACAAAGTAGATCAGATGTAGCTATATACAGATGCGTTCTTTCAATAAAACGTGAGTGCTGTAAGGCTATTTGAACGGTTGATGTAATTAGGGAGTAACCTCTAGCAGGAATGTACGGTTTGTGATGTCCAAGATGAAGTCAATAGAAGAAATAGTTGTCATCTCACAATTAATGCACTCTGATTATAATTTAGAATGACTCACTCATGTCATTGACTTAACAAATATTGCTGTTGAAGTCTGATATATGTTCAGTTGTGACAGGTGCAAGCCAGTGGGGGGTCTGCCATGATCATTGGTGAGGCAGATCTTGAAATTCAATCAAATAAGTTGTTAATTAACTATTAAAAATCAAATAAATGTAGCTAAATAACCTAGTAAAGGCCTTCAAACGTATGGGCAGACAGTAGTCATGTGGCTAAACAGAATATTTACAACAGCGTGCAGGGAACGAACCATCACAGACACCTAACAGTGGACTACAAAAGTACCTATATGAACAGAAAAGGGCTCGAAGCCCTACTCTAACGCCTATAGGGAAATTTCGCTAGTATGTCCTACATGGAAGATGTACAGCTTCTGGAAAAGGGAAGGCTGCGAACTGCTCAACCTTGGCTTAGCAAAGCCTAGTTCAATTGATGAAAGAGGACGGGGTGCGACAATGCTCTTATCTACCCTAATGCAGATGTGCGAGAAAACTATCGAATTCTGTGAGCACCTCAACTAAGCATTTATCGACCAAGAGACGGATTTGGATAGGGTTGACAGGAATAAACTGTGCTGTGATGGAGTAGGAGATTATAAGCCAGTTACTTGACAACGTCTTCTCTGTACCCAGGGAACGAGAGTGTGACGAATACGGAGAACGGTCACAAGCTTTTCTAATCGTCAAGAGTTGGTCAGGGATGTACGTCCAACCCCCAACCCCCTCCTCTCCCTTCCCCATCTACACATGCTTATTAACAACCACATGGCCACCGTTGTCAGAAAACCTACCAGGCTGCGACAAACGATCCAGATCATAATTTCATAAATGAACTGTTTGTAGCAGATGTCCAATGTTCGCATATACATACGAACAGAAACTACAAAATCACTTGGTCGCAATTGGACACAACATGCTATATGGGTATCAGCACGGCTAAGACGACAACTGTGAGGGTGGGCAGAACATATGGATCGCTTAACTTAATCATTCAGAACGTGGCTCTCCTACAGGCTCAGGAGATCAGGTATATGGGCAACATTTTCTCGGAAGACGGCAGGTGTGACAGAGAAATGGAGACCATATACCATAAAGTAGCAGGGTGACATAGCATATCAACTGGTGATATATCAACTGGTGACATATCATTTCCTCATTAATCTGACAACGAAGCAGCAACTATGTCATTCCTACTTCCTACCAACCCTGCGCTACCAGAGCTAAACATGGGATACGTCCCAAACAAGTAAACAAACTCTTCTCTTGCCAAATGAGATGTCTGCGAATGGTCGCAGGTGTCTCTAGGATAAATGGATTGAGGAACGACGACATTTGCAAAACGGTCGGTCCCATTCAATGTGCCGAATACACGTTCAGAGAGAAGATGTGATGGTTTGGTTATCTTATGAGAATGCTCCATTATCAGGTCCCCTGTGTGCTTACAATGCCAGACAGTCCGGCTTCCGAACTAGAAGACGACCAAAGGGGAAGTAGATAGACGACGTAAAGACGATATTCCAGTAGCACATATTGATGACGTCAGACACGACGTATCTGCCCCAAGAGAGACGACTTTGACTCCAAACGGCGCATATTAGGTTAAAAGTGGATTGATAACTAACTAATTAACTAAATAACTATGTGGTAGTAGCCCCATTTCAGTCATGTCTGACTATAGGTAGATGTGAACTTGGAAAGGCACTTTCGGCGTTGTCTCACTGCCCTGTGCTGCATGAGCTTATTTTCGCCCAGCTTCAGGTGGCTCTTCAGGTTGCATATCCATTTGGATCGGTCTGCAGCTATGTATTCCCAAGATATCAGATCCATATCCAGAGCTTCTATGTTCCGCTTACACGCATCTTTGAACGTCAGCTGTTGTCGGCCAGTTGTTTTTTACCACACGCCAACTGCCCATAGAGACTATCTTTGAGGATGCGGTCGTCCTACATGTGACGAACATTACCAAGGCATTGCAGTCTTCGCTGGCGTACACACTTGGGAGAACGGTACGAGAACGCACCTCCGTATTTGTCATCATGTCTCTCGATGAAACGCCAAGGATGGATCTCAGGCATCATAGATGAAATGTGTTGAGCGTATGCTCTTGTTTGGTATAGGTAGACCATGGTCTTGGTCTTGGCTGTAAGTTTGAGGTTTTCCAACATTTGAGACATATTGCGGGACGAGAAAATATGGTAGCAGCTTTGCCAATGCGATTGCCTATTTCGGAGTCTAGTGAGAGTTTATCATTGATACATTGATGACAAACCCCAGGTAAGTGAACTGGTCCACAGTTGGCAGTTCGTAGTTATCGATAGTGATGGTTGAGATGATATCTACGTCTTGTCTCATAACATTTGTTTCATTCAGGCTTATTGTGAGACCCAAATCCATTGAACGCCTGATAGAAGCGATCTATCAATGTCTGGAGTTCATGCTGACTGTAAGTGACAATTGCAACGTCATCAGCAAATAACAGGTCCCTGCTAGTCACTTCCCTGATCTTGGTTCTAACTTTAAGTCTCGCAAGATTAAATAGACGACCATCTGATATAGTGTGAAGGCAAATTCCTTTTATTGCATTATCAAATGCGTTCTTCAGTAGCAGGGCAAAGAAAACTGCAGATAGTGTTGGGACCATTACGCCGCCTTGTTTAACACCACATTGAATACTGAATGGCTGTGATGTATTACCATCGGCCTTTAGAGTTCTGTGTCTACCATAGACTATGTGTGACCAACTCCTCTTTTTAGACGAAGCCACAACAAAAGGTCTCGTGGATACACCCACGATCTAAGCACTGGCATCAACTTGATTTGGTTCTTGTGAGAAGGTTTCGTATCAAATCTGTTCTCCTCATACGCTCCTACCATAGCGCAGACTACGGCACAGACCACACGCTGGTTCGATGTAAAATCAAATTGCAGCCAATAAAGTTTAATCACACCAGACACAAAGGTAAACCATGCATCAAAACGAGTAACATGTCTGATCCTGCACTGATAATTCTCGTTAACGACGCCTTCGGGGAAACTCCCAGGATTACACAAATTAACACCATGGTTACAGAAGCATGGCAACAACTTCGATCCAACATCCACAGTACTGCGTTTGCTATCTTTGGAAGAAGCACTGCAAAATCGTATGAAGCCAAAATAAATGATACGACATCTACCATATAAGCAAAGCGCACTGCTCTGCGTAACTACAAGTGCCTTCAAAATGCAGTTACTCTGCAATCCCTTAAATTTGCACGGAGCCAAGTTCAGCAAACATCACGCCGTTGTGCAAATGAGTACTGGTTTCACCTCAGTGAAAATATACAGACTGCGGCACAAACAGGCAATGTCAGAGAAATGTATGATTGCATAAACAAGCTACTGGTCCCGTGCACAGGAAGACAGCGTCGCTCAAATACATTAGTGACGAGAAGATAATTGACAAAGTAAGGCAGATGGTGGGATGGGTAGAGCACTGCTCTGAACTATACTCATGCGACAGTACGGTCAATACCACTACCCCTTATGCTATTCATGACTATCCTAGAATGGAGGACTTAGTCGTTTGACCAACTTAATAAGATCTCAAGATAACCATTGACAACTTGGCCCTAGAGAAAGCAGCAGGCAGCGACTGAATGCCACCTGATCTGATCAAGCATTGTGCAAACCCACTCTTGAAACCGCTACACTTGCTGATATGACAAAGTTGGAAAGTGACCATCATACCTCAAAATACGAGGGATTCAACAATTATCACATTATACAAAAATAAAGGTAATAGAAGGGACTGTAATAACAGCGGCATTTCACTGATCAGTGTTGTTGGCACAGTCATTGCCAGAGTGATCTCCACTGCGGCTGCGCAAACTGACTGAAACACGTGTAATTAACTAACTAATCAAGAAGTGCGTATTCTCGTCATTACTGTATGACGTGGCAACATAGACAATGAACCAACAGTTTGAAGATAAAATGGAGAGGGGGAATTATATATTTGCACATATAGAATACTGGGACACATTTCGTGGGGAGAAAATAAGAAATAAAGAGATTTAGGAAAGGATATTGATGAATAGATAATTATTTAACGCAATCAGAGTCAAAGTTATAATATTTTGCCATTTAAAGAGAAATACAACTTCGCTGAACTACATACTGGAAGGGAAAGTAGAATTTCATTGTGCAGGTATACTGGGAGAATAACATCAAGAAATGTACATGAAAAAGCATGTAGGATATTGTAACATCCAGACAAGAGATAGGAGAGTTTTTACAACCGTCTTTCCTTGGGAGAATTCGACAATCTGATAATGTGATGCTGTTTTGTTGAAACAGATGTCCTGAATATGGGAAAGTGAAACAAATGAATAGAGAAGTGTCTTTATAAACAAGTTCATAATTTAGATGGTGGCCCTGTACATGTTGTTTAAAGTGACTGTGATATCATCAGAATCTTACTTGTAGAAGGAGCCACTTGTTTAGTGAGTTGATTACTTGCGTCTGGAATATGCGCTAACCTATCGTATAATCACACTTATCGGTACGTTTGATAATAAAGTCTACGCGACGACATAGTTAGAGATGGCTCGTATCTAAAGGATGCACATGTGGAAGTGTGGTAGAATTCGAGAGTTGAGGTCATCAATGTAGGTCTGAGATACCGGGAAGTACATCAAGAAGTAACGTGATTTATAGGGCGAGAATCGCCAGACAATATGAGTTTGGAGATTATTTAGAGCCTGGTATTAATGGTACTATAGTTAAAGTTACATACTACGGTGAAAATTAAAGTTAACGTTAAAGTTTATTTAAATTATAGCATCTTGAAGGAAAGCTTATCCAGATAACCTTGGTGATTATGGAGATGTCTATGTCAGGAGGAACATACAAAACTCAGAAAACGTTATTCATGTGTTGATTCTTAGAAATTAAAAAATAACCCAACTTACTTTGTTTGTTGGTGTGATATCTTCCTCTTTTGATAAAATGTGGGTTGAAAGCCTCATCGCTATTGCTCATGTCAGACAGAGTGACATCCACATCATCATCTCTCTCTCGATCCCCACGATCATAGAGAAGCTCGCTGTCCTCAGGAGAAGGTACAACGTTGTACGGGCCTAGTTCTGGAAGCTGGGTGAGATCTCTGCCTCGAGTACCTGCAAGAGTTAGAACATGTAAACATTGACAGACATGTGTGTGTACGTGTGTGGGTGTGTGTATGTGTGTGGGTGTGTGTATGTGTATGTATGGGTGTGTGTGTGTGTGTGGGTGTGTATGTGTGTGGATGTGTGTACGGGTCTAGTTCTGGAAGCTGGGTCAGATCTCTGCCTCCAGTACCTGCAAGAGTTAGAGAATGTAAACAATCACAGAGATGTACGTGTGTGGGTGTGTGTATGTGTGGATGTGTGTGTGTGTGGATGTGTGTACGGGTCTAGTTCTGGAAGCTGGGTCAGATCTTGCCTCGAGTACCTGCAAGAGTTAGAGAATGTAAACAATCACAGAGATGTGTGTGTGTGTGTACGTGTGTGTGTAGGTGTGTATGTGTGTGGGTGTGTGTGTGTGTGGATGTGTGTACGGGTCTAGTTCTGGAAGCTGGGTCAGATCTCTGCCTCGAGTACCTGCAAGAGTTAGAGAATGTAAACAATCACAGAGATGTGTGTGTGTGTGTGTACGTGTGTGTGTAGGTGTGTATGTGTGTGGGTGTGTGTGTGTGTGTGGATGTGTGTACGGGTCTAGTTCTGGAAGCTGGGTCAGATCTCTGCCTCGAGTACCTGTAAGAGTTAGAGAATGTAAACAATCACAAAGATGTGTGTATGTACGTGTGTGGGTATGTGTGTGGGTGTGTGTATGTGTGTGTGTATGTGTGTGTGTGGGTGTGTGGGTGTGTGTGGATGTGTGTGTATGGGTGTGTGTATGTGTGTGTGTATGGGTGTGTGTGTGGGTTTGTGTGTGTATGTGTGTGTGTGTGGATGTGTGTACGGGCCTAGTTCTGGAAGCTGGGTCAGATCTCTGCCTAGAGTACCTGCAAGAGTTAGAGAATGTAAACAATCACAGCGATGTGTGTGTGTACGTGTGTGGGTGTGTGTATGTGTGTGTGTGGGTGTGTGTGTGTGTATGGGTGTGTGTGTGTGGATGTGTGTACGGGTCTAGTTCTGGAAGCTGGGTCAGATCTCAGCTTCGAGTACCTACAAGAGTTAGAAAATGTAAACAATGTCAGAGATGTATGTGTGTGTGTGGGTGTGTGTATGGGTGTGGATGTGTGTGTGTGTGTGTGTTACGTGTTCACAAGAACGAAAGCAACATGCAAATACCATCAATAATACTTCGTTAGTGACTAAGGCACAAGGCAACTGAGAATATGTATATATTCTAAGTCAGTAAAATAGTAACAGATAGAGAATGCAGTGTATCTGAGTGCTAGTAACTCCTAATACTTACTTTCTGTGTCCAAACACTACGGCATATAGCATTCATCCAGTGTGCAGTTACTTGAATTGTCCTGTCGTTTGCATTCAGCATGTCGTTCTCGTCACATGTAAGGTTAGGTTAGCGGAAGGTTAGGACAAAACATCAGATGCAATGGGTCGTGTACCGCATCGCAGTTACATGTATCGCCGTCCGAGAGACCCCATTTCTTCATGTTCCTTCTACATCGTGATACGCCAGTTCGGAGTCTATTTACTGTCTTTCAAAGTGAGTCGGGTAAGTGATGTCCAGGGGCAGATTCCTCCTGAAGCTCCATCCCTAGGTTCTGTATCCTTTCGTGCCATAATTCAAAGCGACGAATTTCAGTGCTTGCCTGTATGGGCTATGTTGATTTAAGGAAAATATGTCTGGATTTGTGTCTTATGACCCGGTGTCCAAACATTGGATGTCTAGGGTCGTTTTCCTGTTTCTGTCGTTCAATTTCCGCAGCCACTTTTCTTCTAACGGCAGGTGGAGCTATGCCAATAGGGTATATTTTACCATGAGGGTGGGCTTTAGGCATTCTGACACTATCCTGCCAAACTAGTTTATTGCTAAATCAACGAATTTTACGTGGGCAGAGTTTCTCCTTAGATGCGGAGGATTCCGGCGCTGAGGGGTGCAGGGTGAGTGCTGATGTTGGAGGACATACGGTTGTGCTTCCCATGTTTTACTAGTCAATTTTCTAATATGAAACCACAACAATATTTGTTACTTAATATAAACACTATAGATCAGACGCTTAGTGACATGCATCATCATGTAGCATGTCCTTTGTAGAACGTCGCTCCCATCACAGTCTGTCTGAAAGAAACTCGTTCCCTTGCCAAAACACAAGCTTCCGCCACTGTCATACTCAGGCACTCCTGGATATCTTGGTGCCATCGTCTTCTTGGTCTACCCATTCCTCTTTTGCCTGGCACCATACCTTCCATTACCGTCCTCTCAAGACCGTTGTGTCTCTTGATGTGACCAAAGTATTTGCATTTTCTAGCCAAAATGGAATTGATAAACCAGTTCTACTCTATGCTCAACTCTTGCCGAATGTCTACATTTGTTCTTTTCTCTGTCCAGGGTATTCTGAGGATCTTTCTGTAACATTTTGACTCGAAGGATTCGATTCTTTGTCTAGAAGTTTTGGTAATCGTCCATGCTTCACAGCCATAAGCTGCCATAGGAAAAACACAGGCTCTCAAGACTTTTACTTTTATCGTTTTGTTGGTGCCCTGCCATAATTTCTTCAGGCTGTTCAGTCACTGCATTGCCATAGCTAGTCTTCTTCTGATTTCTTTCGAGCAGTCACCATTTTTGTCGATTCTGGAGCCTAGATATTCAAAATGTGTAACCTGATCTATTTCCTCACCACCCACTGTAAATTTATGCTGACATTGTGTTTTATCGGTGGTCATTATCTTTGTTTTGTTTATGAACAGATTTTGATCTTTACTATGTCCATTAACGGCTGAAAGTAGCTGATCTAGCCCTTCCGAACTTCTTGATAGTATCACTGTGTCATCTGCGTATCGTAACTCTGGAATCTCGTACTCCCCAATCGTAAATGGGTCGAAACTTTCAATGTTCTCATCTTCTCATACATTTCTCATTATACATTCCGCATATATGTTGTACAGATAAGGTGAGAGGATACATCCCTGTCGGACTCCCTTTTATACTGCAAACCAATCTGATGTTTGCCCAGATACTCGGACAGCGGATTGTTGATCTTGGTATAATGTTTCAATGAGATGGACTATATGCAAAGGAAACCCAATATCCATCATGATTCTCCACAGATTTTGATGTTTTACCGTGTCGAAGGTCTTAGTGTAATCAATGAAACATGTGTACATGTCTACATTAAACTCTCTACATTTTTCATAGATTTTCCTTAAATTGAATATGTGGTCCCGGGTCCCTCTGTCTTTCCTAAAATCTGCCTGAACTACGTGAATTTCAGATTCAAACCTTTTCTCTATCCTTCTTAATAGGATTCACAAGAGTATCTTGCTAGCGTGGCTGATCAGTGCGATAGTTCGGTAGTTCGTGCACAGCTTCAGGTTGCCTTTTTTGGGGAAAGGAATATAAATTTATTTCTTCCATGCTTCTGGCCACTCTGCACTGTGCCATATCTGTTTACACAGCTTGTGATAGACTCGAGCACATGCCTCTCCTCCTGCTTGTATTAGCTCTGCTGGGATATCATCGCATCCTGGGGACTTTCCCTTTTTCAGGCTTTTAATTGCAGAGCGTACTTCTTCCAATGTTGGTTCAGGTTCTTTCTCATCCTTTGGTAGGATTGTAACTGAGCGCTTTGTGCTGTCTCCATACATGGTTCTGCAGTTCTCTCTCCATCTATTCAGTATGTCTTTGGTTTCTGTTAATGTGTTATCCTCTTCGTCATTTATGACATGTGGAACCGGACGGAATTCCCCTGTCAGTGTTCTTATTGCTTTGAATGCATCTCTTTCTTTGCCTTGTTGTTGTAGGTTTTCTATATCATTACATGTTTCTACTATGTATCTTCTTTTATCTTTTCTTATTTCTCTTCTAACTTTTCTTACGCAGTTTTTATATGCTGTGTTGGTCCCCTTACTTACTATTTGTTTTAATTGTTGCCTTTCTGCAATGTGTTTCTGTGTTTCCTCTGTTAAATAGCTCTGTGTCTTGTGCAATATCTTTGGAATAATTTCTTTTGCTGTCGAGATCAAAATCTCCCTTGCGTGCGATGTCAACTCCTCTTATGTCATCTCTTCCTGTATAGCAAGCAACGCCTCAAATTTATTTTCTACTCTGATGTTGTATTCAGTAGGTATTGCTGATACATCAAAGCGTATTGGCTGGCAACCTTTGTTGATCCTGCGTAGTCTTGTTTGGAAAACTGCAAACAGTAATTCGTGGTCGGTATCGCAGTCTGCTCCTGGCAGCGTTTTTGTCGCCAGCACATTTGATCTCCATCTTTGTTGCACTAGGATGTAGTCTATTTGGTTTCTGCTGTTGCCATCAGGGGAGGTCCACGTGTACAGTCTTCGTGGATGTTGTTTGAAGAAGGTATTGGCAATGGAGAGGTTGTTTTCCGTGCAAAATTCAACCAGTCTTTCTCCTCGCTCATTTCTGTGTACCAAACCAAAAGGTCCTCGAACACTTCTCTCCTCTTCGGCTTTACCTTAAGTTCATATTCTCAATTGCTTGTCTTCGTCGCTCACTCAGAGAACACCAAAGAGGAGTTCCGGTAGCGAAGTTCACTAAAACTACTACAGATGGTCAAGATGGAGAATGTAAATACATTTTTAAAACTGGGAGATTACAAGCAAAAACACTTCTGCGGAGCTTGTATAGATTAAGCATCAGCTATGCTGGGGTCAAGGTCAGGCTTTTAAATCATATAAATACAGTGAGGACGTAAAGAACTAAATATCCGCTATCCGGGATTAAGTTGGTGAGCAGCGTATGAGGTGCAGAGGTCAGCGACCCATTGCTGGCTGCTAGCGTCAGGACCAGCGAACCAGTGCTGCCAAGACCCTTCTACACCTCCACACGGCGATCCTGGATAACATGCTGCATCAGGGCAGACTTGCTAATGAAAAGGGATCGAAGAGGGAATGCTAACCCGGTACTCAAAAAATTAATGATTAAGTCGAATGTGTTGAACCGAAAGAGGCAAAAATCGCAGTTAAGCTGTAAACTACAACACAACGCCTTCCATTCTCTAGACTATATTATGTTACTTAAGTCCTTTTCATGGTTTGGTAGCGGGAGATTGAGAACGAACGAATCCAAACCAAGCCAAATCACCGCTTTCCGACATGCATGTGAATTTAAAACGGCAAAATAAACATCTTTAAAGGTTAACAGCCAATTAATTTCACTTGGTCGCTCCTCATCTAGAGAAATCGGGAGAAAGATTAGGCAAGATAGGAAACAGCGCATAATCGACACGTATAACAAAATAAAGGAACTCCAGGTGCAGGGTAATGAACTCGAAGCATTCAAGGAGATTAGATCTCTGACTGGAGAATTCCGGTCATCTCTAGAGGCAATAAATGACAGAAACAGGGCAACTATAACAGAAAGCAAAGACATTCTAGAAAGATTGGTGGAATACTGCAAAGAGGTGTACGTTGACAACACAAAAAACAAAGACATGCTAACAAACAATGAAGAGAAATAACCAGAACACACATTGAGCAAAGTTCGAGCAGCGATTAAGGCGCTGAAAAAAGGGAAAACCCCAGGCTGCGATGATATACCCGTTGAACTGATACAAGCTGGAGGTGAGGCACAGTTTATAATAAGATCTGGCGCAACACAGAATGGCTCAAAGCATGGAAACGATCTGTGTACATCCCATAGCTAAGAAAGGGAATCTAAAGTAATGTACAAACTATCGCTTTGATAAGCCACGCCAGCAAAATCTTATTGCGTATCATTATTTTTTTTTAAATAGAAAGAAAGCTGAACTATGAAATGAACGAAACGCAAGCAGGGTTCAGGCCAGGAAGAGGACAAGAAACCAAATCTTCAACATGATAAACATCATTGAGAAAAGCAGAAAATGCAAAACGGACATGTACCCTGTTTTATAGACCACCAAATCCTTTGACTGCTTAACACATCAGCAAATGTGGAACATTATGAAAGATATGGGTTTCTCAACACATCTGGTTCAACTAACAGAAGCCTTCTTAAAGGGTCATCAAGCAGCCGTCAGAATACATGGTGAAACCTAAGATTGGTTCGATACACAAGGGAGTCAGACAGGGCTGCATTCTTTCACCATACCTTTGAACACATATGTGGAAAACATAATCAGCAATGTAAAGGCAGATCCAATTTCTACAGACTTCGATCCTTTCACAATAGGAGGAAAAAAGATACCGGAAATACGATATGCCGACACAGTTTTGCTGTCGAACATCGCCAAGAGCCTAAAACAAATAATTAGATCACTCCAGAAAAATAGTGAAGCCCAGAATTTCTACCTGAATATAAAGACAACTAAGATAATGACAACTGATAAGACAAAACTCCAACCTAAAATCGAGATAGCTGGCGAAGAGATTGAAAATGTTGCACATTTTGGAATATCTTGGATCAATACTAAACAGCATTGGAGACTACAATCGAAATAAGAAGACGACTGACTATGGCAATGCAGAAGATACGGAGTATGCAGAACCTTTGGCATAATACGGACAAGGAACTAACTTCAGAACATTGATTGTTTCCTGTGGGAACCAATGGATGGGAAACATGGACGATTACAAAAGCAATACGAGCGAAGATCGGTGCTTTTCCAATACAGTACTACAACACAACGAACCGAAGAGAGTGGTTATATAGAGCATGGTCACTGGAATGAGAGACGTGGGCGTACCGAGAAGACCATGGACTCAGGACATCAAGGAGACCCTGCATTTGACATTGGAGCAGGCCGGAAGACTGGCGGAAAACAGAGTTTCCTACAGACAGGCTGTCATGAGAGCGACGTTCTGCAAAGGACATGCAACATGATAATGATGCTCTTCATCTACCCAGAGGTTGTAGATGTCTATGTATAGACTTTCAGTCGCGTGTGCATACAAACAGGTGGTTGTCTCTTTCGTCTTTGCATGATGGAGGGGTCCCCTACCTTTTTTCCTACATGCAAGCCGCTATTGGGGAGGAATTTCATGGCCTTCTATCCTTTATGTACGGCAGCGGCAATCAGCTTGCTCTTTCGATTTGAATCTGCCAAATGGTCGTTCAAATACACAGAGAGTACATGGAACATCCGAATTTCACCTTCCTCGAGACGAGGGGACGCTTGAAACTTTCGGGATTCAAGAACTACCACAATCTCGCTTTTCGTTCTTCACTTGAGAGACGAGCGCCTCAGCTTTTTACAGCGAGGTGAATGACTTTTCTTCATGCTTGTTGGCTATCCATGACTTATATTATGTCCCAAGTTGCGACGTGACCTAATATCCTCAACACTCCTGGTATATCATTTTATAAATGGGCACGTACTTTGCTTCCGCGTTGATAAAAATAAGTTTTGATTTGTTTCTCAGTTTACGTACAGTGACGTGGGCAGAGGCTGATACTTAAATGTCCGAACGTGATTATTGTGTGTTTCTCAATGGGCATGGCATAGGATTTAATTGGATCAATACATCGACTGATGTTTCAATACAGAACAATAGCATAATGTTCGTCGCTTGAGTGCTGCCAAGGGGATTTCCCGTTGCAGTAATGTATGGATTAGCGTACAGATCATTTTCTGGTTCCCTTTTCATAGCCATGTTTGCTGTATTTTTGTGGGACGCATTCACAAGTCTTTTTAATTTTCATTATTGCTTGAACTTTAGGCATACAAACATACAAACGTACAAAGGTACAAACATACAAATATACAAACGTACAAAGGTACAAACATACAAACATACAAACGTACAAACATACAAACATACAAACATACAAACGTACAAAGGTACAAACATACAAACATACAAACGTACAAACGTACAAACGTACAAACATACAAACATACAAACGTGCACGTTGTTCGGGCAGACTCCCACGAGCATGTACCTAACTGCCGACCTGTTTGCAAATACGAACTAGAGTGAGAACGATGCACATATTTGTCATAATAAATTCGACGGGGGTAGCTATAGTTGAGAAATAAGGAGCTCGCCTCTCTAGAAATGAACCGACAAAATCCCCTAGCGGTAGATGTTCGAATCTCTTTAGTTTCAATCATCATGTTGTCTCAATGAAGTTGAGATCGAGCGACTAGTTCTTATCGGATACGGTGATAAAATCGGAGGAACTGTAAACACGATGTGCCAGTAAAGAACCATTAGCAGTTAAAAGTCGAAATGTACAAGCTGCTAACTACTGTCCGGACACAAATTGGGAAGATAACGAAATTCCTACACAATAGTGGCATGCGTGAAGGTCGAAGGGCCTGCCTACTACGTCTAATGATGCACAGTCACAACAGTTATATGACTTGTGTTGTCTGCAAGTATATACAGACTAACATCTACGTCCCAGTGATAAAATGGAAAATACTAAGAAAACCAAATAACACAAAGACTATTTTCAACTGGGGACTTGTGAGTAACAGCGCGCTTAGATCTTTTGATTACCATAGCAAAAGGACTGGTTTCGCTCTCCAGTTCATGGAGCACCTCAAATCTACACAGCTGCAAATTGTGACATAATTAAATGCTAAGGAAAGCAGTCTGATCACGAAACTAGTGAACCAATCACACTAAAGTAGAAACATCGATCAATGAAGACTTTCACATTTCATTTTCAACAACATCGTGTTCTTATGGAGCTCCCTCAGAAACCATTTTAGAGAATGTGGCTATATTGCAACACCATTTTCTAAATCTATCTATCTATCTATCTATCTATCTATCTATCTATCTATCTATCTATCTATCTATCTATCTATCTATCTATCTATCTATCTATCTATCTATCTATCTATCTATCTATCTATTTATCTATCTATCTATCTATCTATCTATCAATCTATCTATCTATCTATCTATCTATCTATCTGTCTATCTATCTATCTATCTATCTATCTATCTATCTATCTATCTATCTATCTATCTATCTATCTATCTATCTATCTATCTATCTATCTATCAATCTATCTATCTATCTATATATCTATCTATCTATCTATCTATCTATCTATCTATCTATCTATATTTTTGTCTTTCTGTCTGTTTGTCTGTATGTCTGCTTGACTACCTAATTTTCCGAATGCCTGTCTGGCTGTCCTTCTGTCTAAGTGTCTTTCGATCAGTCTGTCTGAAAATAACCAAATGAATTGTTAACTTTTCCTCATTCTTGTCTCAGTTTGCCTCTTTGTCTGTCTCTTTTCGTCACTCACGCATTATCACTCCCACTCAGTCTCAACCCATGTATAATGTTTCACTGTTAATTCCAGGGTTTTCCACCACAAGGGACCAGTATTCATTTCCAATAGCAGCTGTTGTGGCGTTGTCACGATTTTCACACAACGATTTGTGTCACATTTCGCAAGAGTTGTGAAGCCGCGTCCGAGGTCAAGATTTAGAGTCTACAATAGTGAAATTAGTGAAACGTCTTCTTCTTCTTCATCGTACGCAGTCAGACGTCAACCTTAATTTTTTCGAAAAAGCAGCGGTCATCCTGAGGCTGTCGACACTGTCATAGATCTTGTCTAGTGTTGCCACTGGTGATGGCCACATCTGCTCTCTCTGATCCTCGTATGTCGGGCAGTTTTGCAGCAAATGCTCAGCGGTCATTTTCCCGGTACCACACGGGCATTCGTCAGTGCCACCTATCTTCAATTTCTTGTATAGGTGGTACCTCAGTCTATTGTGGCCAGTGCGAAGTCTGAAGACCACGACCTGCTCTCTTCTGTTCAACTGGTAATAGGCATCGTTTTTTGTGTAGCCAGTATGTTCGGTTTCCCATTTGGTCTTGTATCTGGCTTTGATAAGCCGTTTTGACTCTTCGTATGTCATACTAGTATCTGGTTGTGGTAGTCTTGTACCTTCTTTTACCAGTCTGTCTGCCTCCTCGTTGCCTTGGATGTTGCAGTGGGATGGAACCCGCTGTACCACTACCTTTTTTGGTGCGGACTGCTGGCATAGTTGACAGAATACTGCTCTTAAATCATTAAGTTCAGTATTTTTCTGGATTTTTAGTGCTGTGACTACGGCCAAGGCATCTGTAAGCAGGACTATATGGCTTTCATTCCTTTTACCTGTCACCATTTCTTCCACTGCCGCCCTCAGTGCCTCTGCCTCCGCTCTGAAATTGCTTGTGTATTTTCCAGTAGCGAATGACAGTGTAATTTTTCTGCCATTTGGTAGGTTCAGGAATGCTCATGCCCCTCCGTTCTGTGTTGTGTTTGTTACAGAACCGTCGGTGTATGCATGGGTCCAGTCCATGCTTGGGTAGTTTTCCGTTATGTAGCTCAGCGTAGCATCTCTTCTTTCTTTTTTCAGTCTGGCAGTTTTTGTTTCCAATACCTGGTATATTTTCTACCACCTCTGGAAATATATGCTGCCTCCAGGTGGGTTTTCTTACAGTAGGGATGGGCTTTGGTGTTGTTAATGCGTTCATGGGGTCTTCGTGCATCTTTGCTTTGGCTATTTCTGCAAAGTTTCCAATTTCCGAGATTGTTTAGTCTCTGGTGCATTGGATGGTCAGTCAGTCTTCTGAGTTTCTCTGTTTGCTGCTGGGCTCTGCAGTCTCTCCTGTCGGTCATGGATTGCAGTTTTGTAATCTTTTCAAGTTCTACAATTGACTTCATGCCTCCTGTTATAACTCTCATGGCTTGGTTTTGGAGTTTGCTAATTTTATCGAAGTTCGCCTTTGCCGCAATGCCATACTCGAGAACTGGTCTCACTCTTCCAGTGTACAGTTTCTTTAGTATACTTTCGTCTGCTCCCCAGCTTGTGCCAGCAAGTTTCCTCATGATTGCCATTCTTTCTCTGGCTCTCATTCGGTTTCTCTCGATCTGACTTTTCCATGTCATGCGCCGATCAAATGTGACTCCCAGGTAGTTTGGGTTGTTTGGCTGCAGGTATTTGCCGTTGAGACTTAATTTGGTGTTTTGGGGTTTGTTTGATAGCGATAATATTGTACATGTCGTTTGTTCCTTGTTTATTTTAACCAGCTATGAGTTTGCCCACTCTTCCAGCGATGTTAGGGCCTGCTGCATCCGATTTCTTGCTATGGTGAGATTCTTTTCAGAGGTCCACATAGCCAGATCGTCTGCAAACATGGAGCTATGGACTCTTCTTGGTATATTCTCTGTTATGTTATTTATATACACCAGGAAGCGTGTGGGTGACAGTACTCCCCCTTGGGGTACTCCCTGCTCAAGTGTCACCTTTTTGCTCATCTGCCCTTGTACTTGAGCTCTGGCCGTTCTGTTTTTGAGGTAGTAACTGATCCATTTGTATATTTTCCCACAAACTTCACTTCTTCTTAGCTTGACTCTGTCCCTCTTTCCAGACTTTGTCAAATGCCTTTTCTAGGTCCACCCAAACCGCTACTGTGTGTTTTTGCTCCTGGTAGGCATCTTCTATTTCCTGGAGTGAAACGTCTAAAACACGAAAGTCGCAGACACCTACACATAAGAACCTTATAATATAGCTAGAAGGGAGAGCATGAGCTGCAGAGGTCACGACTCACAGCTGACTGCTAGCGTCTGGGTCAGCGAACCAGATCTGCCAAGATCCTTCTACACTTCCATACGGTGATCCTGGATAATAGGCTGCAACAGAGTGACGGACTATGATGAATTAATTGAAGAGGGAATGCTATCCCGGTTACTCAAAAAATACTTGCTGAAGTCGGATGTGTTGGACCGAAACGCAAACCGTTCTCTGGACTACATTCTGCGACTTACGCCCTTTCCAGGTTTGGTTGCAGGCGATTGAGAACAAACGAAGCCAACCAAGCCAAATAACTAGAATAGCAGATGCATACGTTAAACTAGATACATATTTGAAAAAGTAAACAAGAGAAACATCTGTAGTAGGAAACGAGAGAAACATCTGAAATAGGAAATAGATAAAGATATAAAGTAGAAGAAAATATTGATTGTAAAAAACTGAGAGACTGGAGAAATTTATAGAACATGAAACTAAAGACCATTGAAATATGGAAACTATAGAAACGTCTTTTAAAAACAATCTAGGAAAACATAAAAATATGGAAATTGAAGTAATATCTAAAGTATGGAAACTAGGTATAATTTTTTTTTAAATTAACAAAACGTAGAGAAACATTTAACATGTGCAACCTAAATAAATTTCTATAACAATTAAACTAGATGAAAATTTAAAATATTGAAACTAAAGAAACTTCTTAAAATAGTTAAAGGATACAATAATAAAACTACAAAAATGCCTACGATAGTAAAATTAGAGAACGTTTGAAAGTTGATAGTTAAAAAAATTTTCAACAGTGAAGACAAAAATAACGTTCATCGTTAAACATGACACCAGGTAGGAAAAACTGAATAACTATAAAAGTAAAACTCGAACTTTTTTATGGGTATTAATTGTCCAGATTGCTTGTGTGCATAGCGATGGGATGAATAGTCTTCTTGAGTATTACTGTAAAAATTATTGTGATCTAAAATAGATGCAATTGAATACCGTTTCTAGAAATTCACCAGTATCCCTCCGTCTCTTAATGTCGCTGTATTGCATGTAAACGTATTCTTCTGTTCTCTGTATGCTTGGCTATCTCTGAGATTGTACTAACTTATCTTTAATGTGTGTGTGTTAGGGAAGGAAGACTAACGTCTGGTCAGGCAAAACATACTGATCATATATGTTAGTCAGGGTTCGGCGAAATATACTGGTCAATACCCTGACATTGGCTTCCATATTGCGCTTACTAGAAACGAGCTGTTTTCATGGCAGACTGGCTAACAAGATGAGGGATCGACGTGATCCCCGTATTAGGGAGTGACACACAGATGAAGCCAGGCACAGCACAGCGTCTGGAGTACTCTGATCCACCTTCATCAACACTCTCGATATGAGGAAAGCTATAACTACCCGCCACTTAACGTCCTTTTTATAGCGCACAATAGAGTGGTCCTACCCATTGTGGCCATCTAACCACAATTTGAGTGTGCCATGATGCCCCTCAATCACAGTGTATCAATCTTGTTACATCTACACGTAACAGAACTGGGACAAGAGCATTGATAAACATAATTACTGACGTATGGTTCCGGAACAAGACCTGTACAATGGAGGACAACATCTATGCACAGTGGACATAAAACTGAATACTATTTACAAAGAGGATGAAATCGATAAAGACTGTTTTTCTGAACTGTTCAGTTGTTCTATATAATCTGCTAAATATGTGTCACTTTCCAACATTCACTAATATAACCCAAAACACTGCTGCATGGTCGTATCACGTTTGTCTAACCCGAATGAATTCTTTTGGGACAGAAAAACAAAACTGCGCACGTCATTTATGTGTGATGTGGGCGTTATCTTGAATGATAACAAACGTCATTTCGAAATTAAACTCATCGATTAATTCACTGATTAAAAACAACTTTGGTCCACGATCAAAATGGTAACCTCATTTATATAAGTTAACAAAATATCCACCAGTAGGAGGTCGAGATGTGTGTATACTTGTGTTCTAGTGGGCATGACGCGGGTTTTAACCACTGAAGGACAGTTTTGACCATTCGTATGCATGCACTCTTTAGAATGATTGTTACTCAGCAACATCATCGATCGATTAAATGACTGTAAATATGCATTCGAAATACAAATTATGACTTTATTGTAAAGTGTTACCAGTCACAAGTCATCAGTCAAGAATCTGGGTTTCAGTGCAGCTTATTTCGGGTAAATAAAACAACCAAAACTACAGAAACAGTAATTCGAATAAATAATCTTTTTACAGCTCTACATTCTTCTTCTGCTTCTTCTTCTTCGTTCGTTCTCAAACTCCCGCTATCAAGCCCTGAAAATGATTTTGCAAGTATCAGGATGTAGTACGGAGAACGAAATGGATTGTGCCGTAGTTTACAGATTGACTGCGATATTTGCGCATTTCGGCTTCATCACGGCATTATTTAGTTTCCGGTTAGCTTTCTCTCTTCAATCAATTCTCCTTAGAAAGTTTGCCATGTTGCTTTCTGTTATCCAGGATCACCACGTGGAGGTGGGGACGGTTCTTGGCAGCTCTGGGTCGCTGACCCTGACGCTAGCAGTCAGCTTTGGGTCGCTGATCGTTACAGCTATATGCCCTCATCTCTACAGCAACTTATTGGTAATTACGCTGTTTGAAAATCTGAAATTAACTTAATTATCGCGTTCCTACTGGAAATAGAAGAAACACATTCTCCACTACACGAAATGTTTCACAACGCACAAGAAATGCCTGTGTTTTCAAAATTACAATACGTTTGCTTATTGTTATAAGGCACATATTAACCTGAAACTGTCGTGTATATTACAAGGGGATAAAGTCCAAATGCATAATGTCTACAAACATCTCAATGAAGCTGTATAAATATTAACCTGAAACTGTCGTGTATATTACAAGGGGATAAAGTCCAAATGCTTAATGTCTACAAACATCTCAATGAAGCTGTATAAATATTAACCTGAAACTGTCGTGTATATTACAAGGGGATAAAGTCCAAATGCATAATGTCTACAAACATCTCAATGAAGCTGTATAAATATTCACATAGGAAGCCTAAACGTGGTAATCATTATCATTGTATATCCCACTTTGGGTCCAAGGCTACAAAAATCTGTCCTCAAGGACACTAGAAAGCAAGGAAGAGAGGAAAGGTTTGATTAGTTTGACAAAGATATTAAACGATAAATGTATAGAATGTTTAATTCTAAGAAATCAGTTACCCTCAATAAATTGAACGTTTCGCAGCGAAAGAACATCGACATTGCTTTCTCAAAATCTAGAATACAGAAACGGCTTCACCTTTCGCTAGTTATACATCCGGAATAAATATTATTTGTGAAAAGTTATACGTTTTAGTTTACAGAAGCAAGAATTTACGTGAAGTATGAGAAATGCTTAGGGAATGGTATGCTAATGGTGACCGTAAGCTCCCGCGACGGTCCACACGAATTACTGCATCAATTTTGGTGATGGCATCTTCTGACGCAACAATATGCGCCTGACCTGGTTTCGGGAGATCTTTCGTTATCTCACGTTCTTCTTTAAACATCGTTGTCCAGTTCATCGCTGTTGTCTTCATAACACACTTTTGGTACCATAAACTGACTGCATTCTGCGATGAATGTCAACCGGTCGACATCCTTTACCTGTTAGAAACCGAATCACCACTCGCTGATTAACTTTGGGAGGATTCCGTATCACACGCGACATGTTTTCAACGGTCTGCTGAGGAAACTATGAGTGGAAGAATAATGCAATTTTGTAAACTTGATGGTTGGTATGTGCTGTTTACATCAGAAGTGATGTCATCCTGCACATCGTATGTATGTTCCCTTGGTGCAGCTCGGTCCGGTTTTATTTGAACACGCCTCATAGATGAATAGTCATTTATTTATAGATGGGATTGTAACATCTATTCTTCTGTCTTTAGATAGACCCCATTGCCTGATAATGGATTTATAGATGGGATTGTAACATCTATTCTTCCGTCCTTAGATAGACCCATAGCCAGATAAATGGACAATACATCAAACCACAATGTACATGGACAAGTTCAATAATTAAATAATCATCATCATTTTTCAATGTGCATATGTCTTGTGAAACTGACGTCATAATATTACATGCACGCACGTACGCACACACAAACAAACACACATACACGTGCAGTACAGGCAATGATGAGGCTCACCCTGTGGGCAACTCTTCCCCTTCTCTCTCTTCTCACCTGACTCTGTTTCATTTGACTCTGTCCTACAGTCACACTCTTGCACAACTTTCACACGCGCCCTCATGGTGAGGCCCTTCCATTGCACTTTGGTTGGGCTAGCTTCTGAGGGCGCACAAACCTAGCATAGGTACATACAGACGCACACATGCATCAAAGCACTGGTTTATGCGTCCTGATATCGCCCAATGGACTACGGTTTGGAAGGGCAAATGGCGCGCCTCCGCCAGTAGAAACTAGTGAGGCAAACATCTAAGCAACAACAACGTGCAGTAGACATATAAATCCCTTCATTATCTTCGGTTAACATAAATTACATACAAGATAATTAGCAATGCCTCTTATTTAAAGCTACCTGTACAAATGTCCCGAGATGGTCATTAAAGACACGCCTGTTCATAAACACCTTGCAGTTTGTACAAATACAATAAAGTATGTTTTGGCTGAACCAAATATATTCGTCAACGTAAAAGATCACAGAAACCATTCGCTTTCAAAAAACCTTCACAATTGTAATGAGCAATATATAAATAGTATGGCAAATACAAGATTACATGTAAAAACAATCCTGTTGAATTCTGGAGGAATTAGTCACATTCTTGTGGCACATGTTTCCTATCGAACTATAGGTTTTTTTTTTATCGTGGATGAAATACAAATCTTTGATGTACTCTGTGTGGCGGCTACGGGTGAAATAGACTATTCGTCCTCCCTATAAAGATACACGGAAATGAGGAGGCAGATACACTGGCAAATGAGGGGGACTACAGGCTCCTAACTGACGACAGAGCTACATATGAAGAAATGAAGACCATGATACAATGTAGCGTCAAACACAAGTGGAACAGAGAACATCCAGGATCTGATATAACACAAGGATACTACTCTTTGCCAAGAAGATATCACGTGACAATATTCAAACTGCGAGCGGGGCACTGCAGACTGAAAAATCATATGTTTAACAAATTAAAAATTGGACACACAGACACGTGCCCATATATAAGAACAAACAAACAGTGGGCCATGTTCTGCGGGTCTGTCGGCTCCACAAGAGGAGCAGAATAACTACATAACCCTTTCCAGCTCAAATGCGAGGTGAACAGTATGGCAACGAGACAAGCCCGAGAAAGACCGCCAGGTTTATAAGGGAAATAACTGCAGTTATTTTAGAGCGAACGAAGAAGAAGAGAACGAAGAAGAAGAGAACGAAGAAGAAGATGATGAATCCCCCAGGTAAACACCAGCAAATAGAGAAAAGCGGTAGTTTTATATATATATATATATATATATATATATATATATATATATATATATATATATATATATATATATATATATATATACCTTGATGTTGTAGCGATTACTAGTGTCATTTTAATTATGTGCATTGAATTTGCAGATTTCCAGAGAATTCTTAAAGAAAGTGCACTTAAACATAAAATCATAATCAAGTAATGGCAGCGTTTAATTTCACAAACACAAGATAAAAACTCATTTGAACCAGTAGTAAGGGTTTGCTCAGTATTGTATGCCTACTTGTGTGTTATGGCTAATACAATCGAACCATTCCTGATTGACTCATGTCCCCTGGTAGAATGGTGAATGTAGCGCCACAATAAGTCTTAGCGGGTAAACGAAATATATTATTAACTCAAAAGCAGGAAACAAGCTTTGTATATCGTCAATAACGGTTCTGGTTTCTTGACTGCCAGTGCATTGGCCTAGTGACCTACTGACCTTTCCTTATGTCCAGGAAGGTTGAAGTAAACACACAAAACCCATAATTATAAGAGTAAGGCCATCAAACGGTTCAAACAATGATTCGTGGAATGAAAAGTCGATGTGGAATGCTGTCAATTGACAGAGAGATCATTATGAAAGTTACAGGACCATAAAAATAAGTATGCGAGATACACAACTAGAAATATCAGTGTGATATATCCACAGACAGAAATATCAGTCCGAAAATGAACAAAGACATACAGTTCAGTATGACAGATACACAGACATAAAGACTAGTCTGACAGGTACACACACACTGAACGATTAGTACGACATATACACACAAGGAAATATCAGTATTTGTGTACCACGATCAGAAATGACGGTTGGAACGCTACACAAACAGAACGATCAGCTTTAAAGAAACACAGATGGAAAGATCAACCTGAAAGTGGCACATACAGAAACCTTAGTTTAAACGTTACACAAACAGAAAGATAGGTATAAAAGAGACACAAGCAGAAAGATCCACATGAAAGAGACACATACAGAGAGATCAGTCTGAAAAAGGCACGCAAACATAAGGAACAGTTTGAAAGAGGAACACGCACAAAATCAATCTGAAAGTGACACACAACAGAAAGATCAGTGTGAAAGAGACACCCAACAGAAAGATCAGCCTGAAAAAGACACACCCAGCAAAAAGATCAGCCTGAAAGAGACACACACAACAGAAAGATTAGCCTGAAAGAGACACACCCAACAGAAAGATCGATCTGAAAGAGACACCCAACAGAAAGATCGATCTGAAAGAGACACCCAACAGAAAGATCAGTCTGAAAGAGACACCCAACAGAAAGATCAGTCTGAAAGAGACACACCCAACAGAAAGATCAGTCTGAAAGAGACACACCCAACAGAAAGATCAGTCTGAAAGAGACACACCCAACAGAAAGATCAGTCTGAAAGAGACACACCCAACAGAAAGATCAGTCTGAAAGAGACACACCCAACAGAAAGATCAGTTTCAAAGAGACACACCCAACAGAAAGATTAGTCTGAAAGAGACACACCGAACAGAAAGATCAGTCTGAAAGAGACACCCAACAGAAAGATCAGTCTGAAAGAGACACACCCAACAGAAAGATCAGTCTGAAAGAGACACACCCAACAGAAAGATCAGTCTGAAAGAGACACACCCAACAGAAAGATCAGTCTGAAAGAGACACACCCAACAGAAAGATCAGTCTGAAAGAGACACACCCAACAGAAAGATCAGTCTGAAAGAGACACACCCAACAGAAAGATCAGTCTGAAAGAGACACACACAACATAAAGAAAATTCTGAAAGAGACACACAGTAGAAAGTTCAGTCTGAAAGAGACACACACAACAGAAAGATCAGTCTGAAAGAGACACACACAACAGAAAGATCAGTCTGAAAGAGACACACCCAACAGAAAGATCAGTCTGAAAGAGACACACCCAACAGAAAGATCAGTCTGAAAGAGACACACCCAACAGAAAGATCAGTCTGAAAGAGACACACCCAACAGAAAGATCAGTCTGAAAGAGACACACCCAACAGAAAGATCAGTCTGAAAGAGACACACACAACATAAAGAAAATTCTGAAAGAGACACACAGTAGAAAGATCAGTCTGAAAGAGACACACCCAACAGAAAGATCAGTCTGAAAGAGACACACACAACAGAAAGATCAGTCTGAAAGAGACACACCCAACAGAAAGATCAGTCTGAAAGAGACACACCCAACAGAAAGATCAGTCTGAAAGAGACACACACAACAGAAAGATCAGTCTGAAAGAGACACACCCAACAGAAAGATCAGTTTCAAAGAGACACACCCAACAGAAAGATCAGTCTGAAAGAGACACACACAACAGAAAGATCAGTCTGAAAGAGACACACACAACAGAAAGATCAGTGTGACCGATACACAAATATCAATGTGACAGATCCACAGATAGATCAATGTGACAGATCCACAGATAGATCAATGTGACAGATCAACTGATAGATGAATGTGACAGATCCACAGATAGATCAATTTGACCGACATCATCATCATGTGGCCTGTCGGTTTGTGATCATGGACCTCTATCCATTTCTATCACGTGTGTCGTTTACCAACTTGTTGATTGTCGCCAATGCCATTATCTCAGACTGTCCAGTATCTTCTCTCTCTGCCTTCCTCTGTCTCTCTTACCTGCTATCTTTCCCGTTGTCACGACGTGCTCCAAGCCGCCTCTACTCATAACATGCCCAAAAAAGGATGACCGTCTTGTTCTGATCCTTGAAATAAGTTGTCTTTGTATATGTGCCTCCTCGAGTACTGTATCGTAAGTCTTCTCTGCAATCCATGGTATCAACAGGATTATTCTGTAAAACCACATCTCGTTGCTTCCAAAGATATATGCGCTTGTTTGCTAATTGTCCATGATTTACTTCCATATGTCAGTATTGCTTTCACGTAACATCTAATGACTCTCTTTCTCAGTTCCAGAGACACGATTTTGTTGTACAATATTCCTTTCATGGGCTGGAAGACCAATTTTGCTTGGGCTATTCTGCATTTTGTTTATTTCGTAATTACATCTTCCATCTGATGTTATGTATGCGCCTAGCTATTTAAACGTGTTAACTTGACAGCAACAAATCACAAATACCAGTGTGAAAGATACACAAACATAATTATTAGTATTACATATGCGCAGACACAATTAGCAGTATGATAAAATAAATGGACAGAAATATCAGCATGAAAGAGCAAACAATAAATTCCAGTTGACTAACAAACCAGCAGTCAAGATAATGAGAAACCAAAATTAGAATATGAAAATATTAATTAATAATAAATAGTAAAATAATTCAGTGAAGAATTATAATGGATAGTTATTCAGATATTTATAAAATAGTATGCCCACTGGAACGTTCCAGACATGTCGACAATGGCACCATAGACGGGGTGGCACTGTGCCAGTTACGTGACCATGTAATATGAATTGCTACAGACACTACTACTGCACGTGCACACGGAAGTGCTTGAAACAGGTATCCTGTAATGGAGAATCAGCTGCACTAGTAAACTAATAATACAAATAAAGTGAACAAATATGACAAGAAGAAGAATAGTCATGCTGCATATATGCAATTTATATATATATATATATATATATATATATATATATATATATATATATATATATATATATATATATATATAAATTATAAAATATATATAATCATCATCATCAAAGGCGTCTCAGTCTCGGTAGACCATGCGCGCGCGGCACCATGTGAGTTTTGACCAGCTGTCTCCTGTTATTTCGACACGCCACCGATATGGCTTGGCTTGGTTCGTTCTCAATTTTCCACTACCAAACTCTGAAAGGGTTTAAGTAGCAGAATGTAGTCCAGAGAACAGAATACGTTGTGTCGTAGTTTACATCTTGACTGTGATATTTGCATCTTTCGGTCCAACACATTCGACTTCAGCAAGCATTTTTGAGTACCGGGTTAGCATTCCCTCTTCGATTCCTTCTCCTTAGCCAAGCTGCCGTGCGGCAGCCTGTTATCCAGGATCACCGCTGGGAGGTTTAGAGGGCCTTGGATGCTCTGGTTTGCTGGCCCTGACGCTAGTAGTCAGCTATGGGTCGCTGATCACTGTAGCTCATTCGCTGCTCAGCATCTTGATTTCCCCCCCCCCCCCCCCCCACTGATATGACAGTCCTTGCCGAGCCATACTGAAGAGGCTGGTTTTCCGGGTGTTCCTTGATATGTTCAGTCTTTCTCTTGTTTCTGCAGCCAGAAGTTCTCTACGAGTGTCGGCTGCTACTGTGGAGCTTGATCTTGAGTAATTGTTTCCCAGCCCTCGGATGGGATGTCTTATAACTGCATGTGCCTCTTGAATACGGCAGTGTGAAGCGGCCGATTCTTCTAACTCCAATGACCAGCTGTGCATAGAGTACATCTTTTGTCAGCCTTTCATCTTCCATGCAGTTAGCATGCCCCAACCACCAAAGACGTCATTGGCTCAACCTCAAATACATAGTGTTTTCTGGGACAAACTTCTCATCATTCGTATTGATTGTTTTAGCCAGTGATGCCACCATCAGCAGTGAACAGTACTTACGCATTAAGAGTGATCTGCATAACCATCTGCGAAAAAAACCGACCTGTTTTTGCAAGATAACGTTCGACCTCACACGGCTCCCCACACTATGTGCCATCTGCAGAACTCAGCTGGGAGGTATTGCACTCTCCATCTTATAGCCCAAACTTTTTTCATAGCGATTTACTTCTGTTTGGACCCCTAAAAGAATGATAGTCTTCGACACACTTTCGTCACCAAACACTGCCTGCATTCTGCGATGAATGTCAACTGGTCGACATCCTTCAGCTGCTAGAAACCGAATCACCGCTTGCTGATCAACTGGTCGACATCCTTCAGATGCTAGAAACCGAATCACCGCTTGCTGATCAACTGGTCGACATCCTTCAGCTGTTAGAAACCGAATCACCGCTCTCTGGTCAACTGGTCGACATCCTTCAGCTGTTAGAAACCGAATCACCGCTTGCTGGTCAACTGGTCGACATCCTTCAGCTGCTAGAAACCGAATCACCGCTCGCTGATCAACTGGTCGACATCCTTCAGCTGCTAGAAACCGAATCACCGCTCGCTGGTCAACTGGTCGACATCCTTCAGCTGCTAGAAACCGAATCACCGCTCGCTGATCAACTGGTCGACATCCTTCAGCTGTTAGAAACCGAATCACCGCTTTTTGATCAACTGGTCGACATCCTTCAGCTGCTAGAAACCGAATCACCGTTCGCTGGTCAACTGGTCGACATCCTTCAGCTGCTAGAAACCGAATCACCGCTCGCTGGTCAACTATGGGTGGATTCCGTATCACACCTGCCATGTTTTCAACAGTCTGCTGATGATAATGTTGGAGGATAATGCAATTTCGCAAACTTGCCAGTTGATATGTGCTGTTTACACCTGAATTGGCGTCATCATACACATCGTACGTATTTTCACTTGTTGCAGTTAGGTCCGGTTCCATTTGAACACGTCTCGTATATATATATATATATATATATATATATATATATATATATATATATATATATATATATATATACACACACACACACACACACACACACACACACACACACACACACACATATATGTATTTATCTTTCAGGCACTAGAGCCTCAAAGTACATAATGGACGCTCCGAACTTATTTGAGTAAATGTCTCAGCTTTGCGCATGTGGGTTGGCGCTATGAACTTGCTTATTCTCAAAACACATATATTCTCCAGCTGTAATCGGATAACAAGTTAATGGCTTATTAACAGAAAATGTCATTTTAAAAATAGCAATTGCCCTTAAGGAACGTTCCTCGTTAGGAGAAAAAATATGAAATAATATTATGTCTGGCACATAGACCAGACCTGAGAGTTGGCCTGGTTCTATACATTAAAGTGTTGATATTACTGTTGGGCTAACTAGGTGTGGGAAGAAACCGGAAGTGAATAGTTAGTGACGTCGGCAGGTTTTTCCTTCAGGGGGCGTCAAAAATAACTTATCGTGAAGCAGAGTTGCTGATTTATTTAATTTATGACAAGCGCTCAAAAGTGAGGTAGGCTTACATGGTATTATTGAAAATGAACATAAGTGGCTGCTTTCTGGCTTATATTTCCAGTTTCTAAAATCTTTTATAAACAAAAAAAATTTATTTTCAATGAAAAAACCAGGAGCAACAGACAAAGGTCAATGTGTCTGTTTATACACTTTGAAATGAGAAAGTTTGAAATTTTTTTTCCGGTCGCTTTATTTCTTTATTACACAAGGCGGTGTGCGTTGTACTATGGTTTTTATTTTGCGCCTGTCGGTCCAGTGCATCCGACTTCGGCAGACATTGTATGTAAGGGTCTGCTTCCTCCTGCATTTTCTATGGGTTTGCTTCCCTGGGGTAAGGGCCGGTGCAGTGATGGGGACCGAACCCAGCACCTTTGGATTGTGAGCCATGTCACTTAACCACTAGCCCACTCCGTCCCCTCTAACAGATACTTGATAGTCGAACTGGAACGTGATAGACGAACTGGAACGCGATAGAGAAACTGTAACTTGATGGACTGTAATGTAATAGACGAACCGTTATCTGGACTGCCACATGATGGAAGATTCGTGTCTGTTCTGCAACCCAGGTGATTTCGTCCGTGGTCCTATTCTCCTCGTCAACGGTGGCTTGTAGTGACCGTTAAAGTGCTGGATCGCTGTGCTAGTCAAATATTTCTCTAGTTAGACGCTGTACTTTTGAGATACTTCTGTTAAGACGCTGGATTCTCATCAGCGATGCAAATAAATAGTATCTAAGATGGGTACTTGTGCGTGTTCCTCCAGACGCACTACTATATCTGGTTCTACCACTTGCTATTGCAAAACATCAATTTCATTACTATTTACCTCTCACTGATACGCTGCTGAACATCTGTACTCACGTGTTGAAAGATTGTCTGATTATTCAGTTTTCGCATTTTGTGCAGATTCTAGACGTCACGATTACACATTTTGTGCATATTCCAGACGTCACGATTACACATTTTGTGCAGATTCTAGACGTCACAATTACACATTTTGTGCATATTCTAGACGTCACGATTACACATTTTGTGCAGATTCTAGACGTCACGATTACAATTTAAATCAAAATCCGAATTCCAGAATTAATCACTATCATCATGCGTCACTCTGGACTTTACAAACTATTTCATATGTCTTCAAATGACCTTTGAGCAGTTAATGACTACAGATCAATTTCCTGCTCCTACACCAAGTCAATAAATGTTGATCTGCTCAAATCAATTGAAATTATTCTGTTGTAAAGTTTCTACGGGATGGAGAAATCAGTCCCATGCCTAAACCCTCTGACGACGTGCCTGACAGGTTACAGTGTTACTATTATCTGATCCTTTTTTGGGCCCCAGTGATACTCGATCGATGACTACATTTTCTCATTAATAATAAAGCTGTTGTGTCATGTCAACCCAGACTCTTATATTTGTATTTATCTCCTTTTTTTGCCATTCGTTATGTCTTCAGCTATTATACGACTTGCCTGCCCTTTTCTAAAAATGTGACGGATGAATTTGTGCGTGTCTTTTGATCAGTTTGGCTGTCAGAGACGTTTTTTTGTCTTTGTTGACAAAACTATTTTCTTGTCATATTTCCTCAGTTTTATTTTTGAACTTTTCACAGTTCGATTAGCATACTGATAATAATGGTATATAATTTCTTCTTCTTCTTCTTCTACTTCTTCTTCGTACGCTGGTACATAATTTCTTCTTCTTCTTCGTACACTGGTATATAATTTGATTTCAGTAATTTTCTGACAGTTTATTTATTGTACAAGATACTAATTCACAAATCGTGTAATTCTGCATAAAAATTGTAAATCTGCCTTTCTCACTACACTGGGCAATTTTTTAAATATAAACAATATATCGTATATATTTAATATGCCTATGCCGACTTACATTCTTTGCAATACACATCTTCTTTAAGAGTTTCTGTATGTTTCCTTTTTTCTCCATAAAAAAATATACCTCCCCATTTCTATATTAATATTATATTTAATGGACGTCTTACATAGTTACCTGCCCTTTACTTATATTGTGAACGTGTTGTAAACTTTCCCTTATTTCACATGCCAAAATGTGTAGTGTCTGCCACAATGGTTCACAAAGAGTGAATTACATCAGTTGGGGAGGGGGGAGGGGGAGGTGATAAGAGACTAGGGGGCGACAGAGGGCGCTAGTTGGGGTCTTTTCCGAGAGTGGTGTTTAGCTTATTTACAGCTGGCCAGCGAAATACCTCGTTTCCAGTTTTTGTTTCCCTTACCGAGCCACATTTCACATATCGGCTTCATTCCCGATGCCTGCTTCATGCGGACACATATCCTCTCTTCTCGACGCGATGTAGCAAGTACACAATATTATGATTTCATGAGGCCACGTCATTTGAACTAGTTTAACCAAGGTTGCCATATTGACAAAATAGTTGCTATTCATAGTAATAGCAAAATAGTTGCATAATAGTTGTAAAATTCCGCAAATTTTCAAACACCTTAGCATCTTGATTTTCTGATTTGACAATTGGTATCTTCTCTGAAACTTTTTTAGAAAACCAACATTTTCTTTTTTAATGCATTTTACTAGAGCTGTTTTCTGTAAAAATGTCAAACGATATAATATATTAATTACTTCCGCCTGCAAGGTTGTATCTAAATATGAGCTGTGCCAATAATCCAGCAGTAAAGTAGTTTTCTTAGAACTGAACTTTCAATTTCCAATCTGCAGTCTTAGCCGACACATCGTCTTTCACATTTCTAACTAGAAGGATTAAAATATGTAGGTACATAAAAATTAGGTCTGTTTTTATAAGCAAATGTCAGTTCTAACTTTAAACATTGCACGTAACTAAATGTCTTAAAAGAAGATTAAATAACAAAAATATAAAAGACAAAACAGCTACCAGTGACATCTCCTCAGTATATTTACATGTTGTGGATTTTAATTATAAGCATACGCACTTATTTTTACATTATTGCAATACTGTTTACTGACTAAATTGGTTGTTTTATCATAAAAATGGTAGAAGCAGACAAATCCCCCAAAAATATAGACAATATAGTTTGAAAAATCTCAGATATGGATTTTCCGTACACAAACAAACCAGCAGCTGCCAACATGCCTATTGTGCGAATATGTATTCTTTAATGAGGCAATGACGTTTTCTGGACTGACTGAACATTTAAATAAAGCAGTTTGTGGCAAGGTAGAAAAGATATTAATTATGTTTCAATCACTTCGTGACAAATTTGAAAAGCGACTGTTAAATATGATTCGTAATTCTTCACAGCAATGATCTGATGGTTTGCGAGCATCATATAATTCATTATTGATTGCTAAGTCTGGAAAGCCACATACAATTGGTGAATCGCTCTCATACCGGCAGTTAGTGAGGATCTGAGTACTTGTTATGCTTAAGTCACAACATGCTGTCAGTAAGACAATTTCTCTCACCACCGATTCAGTGCAAAAACACATAGATTAAATGTCAGAACATTTGGACAATACACCGTGCAGCACACTAACTACATCATATGCCGATAATTTGGTGCAGGAGCTGCCATTGGAATGTAACTAAAAGCCGATTCTAAAGTTGAGTAAGTATGTCGTGAAACTGAGGAGTTGCTCTGTGCTGAGAATGATGAAGACTTTGAACGTTTCGTGCTTGATACTGAAGTGTGCTGGCTTTCAAAAGAAAACTGAGACGCATTTACAACCAATTTTGACCCGATTGTGGAACTTTGCGAAGGCGCGAATGCTTTGCTCGGTTTTGAACTCAAAGAAATCAACCATAACATTGCTTATTTGTTTGAACAATTTATGAAGTTCAATTAAACAAAATTGCAGCTATAACGAAATGTCACAATTGTTATTAATACTACATCTGTCGTGTATGTGTTTATTGCTCAACTAAATCGCAATACTGACTTTCGCGAGCTATGCCAGTTTGCGAGCTTCTCTGATAGTCTAGATACAAGATGATGATTTGTTATGTTTTGGTGACCATTTAAACATGCTGCTTGAAGGTGTGACTGAGTGATTCGAGGATCTTCTTATAATGGAAATTCCAGACTGGGTCAGAAATCTATTTTAAGATATTGAGGAAGATGGATTTGTGAAGGAAGAATTAATTGCGCTTCAAAATGAAATTGAGCTGACGCTAAAGTTCGAGAAATCGTTCTAGGAGGTTTGGTTACAGAAGTAAATTTCCAGTCACTATCCTGCATTGTTGAGAGTGGTTAAGAAGTTCTGGTTGCATTTCCATCATCATATTTTGTGGAACGTGGTTCTCCAAGCAAAGAAATTCATTCCAGATTTGTTAATGTATAAACAAACGACTCAGTCCGAATTGCGAACTTAGGTAACCATTCCGCAATGTTGTATTTGTATCGTTATATTGCGTCTTATTATTATCTTTATATATAGACACACACATAACGGCCTAAACATATATACATATATATATATATATACCAGTAGCAAAGGGTGATGATAATTTTAGGGAAAGCTGAGTCATGAATATAAAGGGGCACACTTAACTGTGTCGAAAAAATGTTGAAAAATATTACATGATTGTGCTGAATGAGGTAGTTGAAACCTATGCTGTCGACGTACTTATACACAGTTGTCTACGTTTTCTTGTAAATCAGTTCTAAGCGTGTATGTTTTATTTTTGAGAAAAAAAAATATTACACTCTCTTTTAACACGTGATCTTTAACGCATTGAAAGAAAGTTCCTTTTTTTCTCATTGAAATGGTAGCCAGTTAGGTTGTCTATTATATTCAAAGCAAGATTTGGGTATGTCTTCTGTGCTGTAAATATATACCAATTCATTCTGTAGATCTATAAAGTTAAACAAATAAAGTTAGGGTATGTGCTTTTAAGTTCTTGAATTTGACTGCCAGGAAAAGATCTTTTCAGCTGATTAAATTTTGGATGTTATTTTCAGATGCACTTTTTGTTCAAAAGACACATCAATATAATTTTGTAACAAAAAGTTATCTGAATCGAGAGAATCATTGTTGATGAAAGTTATCTGAATCGAGAGAATCATTGTTGATGAAAGTTATCTGAATCGAGAGAATCATTGTTGATGAATGTTATCTGAATCGAGAGAATCATTGTTGATGAAAGTTATCTGAATCGAGAGAATCATTGTTGATGCCTACAGAGTCTCCCATTTAGCGACGGGTATAACTTTTATAATTGTTGTAACTTTCTTGAAAATTTATAATCCGTATAAAACTTGACAAGTACTGTAAAATAGACCACCCTACAAGATTACATCATTTATTCTAATGTAGAATTACAAATGATAAATTAAAACGTGATTAAACAAATAATACTGCAAAATTGTATTCGAAAAAAAATGGCAAATCTCTGCATGTGATTTCCCTTGTGTCTTTGATCATACACACTTATTTTTTTAATAATAATGCTGTTAAAGATTATCTCTTCATAATATATAGATTACAGTCAAATCTTCATTAATTTACAGTTGTGTTTTTTATAAAAATTCAAATATCGACTAAATTTTGTTCAAAATGATGATATTCCAGATTATAATAACATTGAAACATATATTGATTTCCATAGCCCACAAATAAACCATGATTATTTTGAATATATGTGCAAAGTTGAAGAACAATTGCTCTAAAAACAAAAAAGGTGTCAAACAAAAACCGTCTGTACCTTGCCGTTTTCGATCTAACTTTAAGGACACTATTTTATACCATTTTATGATTTTTAAATACCTTGATTCTTATTAATTAACTCCAGCCTGATATAGAAACCGTTCAGTATTTTCCTGCCAATCAACCAGTAGGAATATTGTGGTTTCCATAGCTCGCTAGCTATAAATACTCATTCTACGGACGTTACAGTCAAACTGAGACTTTTTTTGTAAGGAAATTGTTTTTTTTTAAGTAGTAAAAATGTCATTTATTTTACGAAATAATTTCCTGCAACCTTAATGCACTTATCCCAGTGTTTAAATAATGCTTGAAAAGCTTTAGCGTAGAACGATTTGTCAGCATGTCTAAACCAATCCAGGACAATCTGACCTCCCAGAAATTCTTTTACGGGTCCAAACGGTTGAAGTCGCTTGGAGCGAGTTCTGGGCTGTAAGGTGGATGTGGTAATACCTCCCAGCCGAGTTGCTGCAAATTGCACATTCATTGTTCGGTAAGCCGTATGCGGTCGAGAGTTATTTTGCAGGTCAGAACACTTTTTGTGATCAAACCGAACGTGTACAAACCTTCCTAAATTGCAAATGTTCATGAATAATAGTGTTTACCGTACCCAGAGAAAGACTTGCTTCTTGTGCACTTTTGCGATAGGTTATGCGTCGATTTTTCAGGATAAGGAGTTCCACGAACTGGATATTCACATGAAGAACTGAGCTTGCTATATCCCATTCAGGTAGAACTAGAACAAAAAGTCCTGGTTTGATTTGAAAGCGCCTCGTAATCCTGACGAAGCTTGCGAATAGCAATTAGTTAAGTATTCAATATTTCAGCAAGCAGGTGTTCTACTGCACGAGGTCAGTGTCTGTCAATGATAGACAAGAAGAGTGAAGGTCAATCAAGCCCAGAACCGGAAAATTCTCGGGCTGTGCTGTTTGTGTTCAAGAGGTCACCTTACGAACATTAAGAAGCTTCAGCGCTTTACAAACAACAAAACAATATAATGTATTAGATTTTTATCAAGAGAATGACAAGAGCAAGTCTCAGATTGCACCAAATAAAGAATGTGCAGTGGCTTTAAATTGAGAAACATGGAGAAACATTGAACAATTGTTGAGTAGATCAACGCTTCGTGAGTAACATACACGTAAAACACAATGATTGTCCAAGCGGTAATGTATGCAGGCAAATTGACCTTGATCTTAATAGAGTGAGCACCATTTTACAATTGATCATCTGTTCTTAACCTACCTTTACACCTGCTGTTTGGCTCTGTGTATCATTTGAGTATTGTGTAAACTCTGCAAACAAAACTCTTTAAGAACACGTAAAGTTCTGTTGAGGTTTTATGTCAATATGTATACTCATCTGATACATCTTTACAGCTACTTCCACAGACATGGGAAATGAATTCTTTACATTTGCCCGTCGGAAAGATTTCAAATACCGTAGTTCTAGATACATTTCCTAGCACTGATTGGTCATCACTAGAACAACATTTCACTCCACTTCAAACTTAAAATAAACCACTGTACGTTTGTACGGAGCTATATACGCAATACAGAAATTCATGTTTGTACCAAGCTATTTACACAAAACAGAGATTCACGTTTGTACGGAGCTATTTACACAATGCACCACTGATATTCGCGCTTGTTCGGAGCTATATACACAAAACAGAGATTAACGTTTATACGGAACTATTTACACAATACAGAGATTCCCTTTTGTACCAAGCTATTTACACAATACAGAGGTTCACGTTTGAACGAAGCTACATAAACGGCACTTATAAACGAACTTTATCTATAGCTGAGTATCACTATTGTTTTATTCCCATTACTGAGGTCCATGAAGAGGTTTTGAGGTTTTATGTGCTTGAGGAATAAAGATCGCTGGCATCTACAGTCGCTGCACACTGTACAGACTAAGTTTTTAAACGATAGAAAAAAAAATATCTTACCGACGATTTGAACCCATATCTTTTTGGTCATATCAAGGAAAGACATCAACATGGAATGAACATTATTTTATTAATGTACTCTCCCATTTGGTAATGGGCATAGTCAATTTCTGTAATTTAATAATGATTTTTCTAACGGCCGAAATAGTTTGCCGCAACATCACAGAAAGAAACATCATAACATCCCATAATTGACCATAAAGATTGATGTACGGGTTGATAAAGAATAGTCCGTGTCGATTAAAATGTGAACATGACGAATAATCTCCACAGAGCACGCACTGTTTCACTAGCAAGTCTCGGACCTGCTCAATCAGGACAACAGCATAACAACTCGATATAACCAGGTAAATCTGCTAGGGGAAAAGCATTGAGAGATTAATCAAACAAGCGAAGAACTAAAAGACAAGATGAGACGCGAGATGCTCTAGTGATTTAGACAGGCGCTGAATGTTTGGCAGGGTCTTGAATACGCCCAGTACCACACCGAGTGCAATGTTTTAAGAGGTGACTTACAGTTCTGTCAAGCCTTCTGGGATAAAAGATTCGCACTCTTAGTTATGTAGGTTGGCGGGCTTCCGAGTGAAGAGCAGCCGTATAACTTCAAATTAAAGTTGTAGAAATAATAACCTACCCAATTATAGAGGAGAAACAGAATGAATAACTTGTTTATGTGAAGATTAGAAAAACATAAATGAAAAAGACGAACACGAGAACATGACAGAAAACAGTCATTTTCGAACAGACGTTAACAGAAACTGTTTTACAGAACTTTCACAGAAAGTTTCCTTCCTGGTTACTTGTAGTAGTAGTAGTGGTAGTATTGATAGTAGTAGTAGTAGTAGTAGTGGTAGTAGCAATAGTTGCAGTAGTAGTAGTAGTAGTAGTAGTGGTAGTGGTAGTGGTAGTAGTAGTAGTAGTAGTAGTAGTAGTAGTAGTAGTAGTAGTAGTAGTGGTAGTAGTAGTAGTATTAGTAGTAGTAGTATTAGTTGTTGTAGTAGTAGTAGTAATTTTATAGTAATATTATTATTGTTATTATTGTTATTAGTTAGTATTATTATTATCATTAGTAGTATTAGTAGTCGTAGTAGTAGTAGTAGTAGTAGTAGTAGTAGTAGTAGTAGTAGTAGTAGTAGTAGTAGTAGTAGTAGTAGTAGTAGTAGTAGTAGTAGTAGTAGGAGTAATAATAATAATAATAATAATAGTAATAATAATAAAAATAAGAGTGGCTGAGTTTTATTATGTTCTAGTTATGTTTGGAAGGACAACAAATCCATCTCATTGTGCGTCACAGAAAAAAGGAGACCTTAAATAATGTTTCCTTATAATTGATGAAAGCATTTTGTGGATATCATTACTCTGAGTTTATCTAACTCTTAAACAGATTAGAGGTTTTACTGCAAGCATAATTCCAAATGTATATTTTCAGTGAAACACAAAAACAGCTTAAGTGAAACCATCGTAATAATGACATTGATCCCCTGCAAACAATCTTCATCAATGACAAATGAGAAAAAGAGTGTCTCCAACATTCCATTATGCTGATTTTGTCAGTTGTAACTGAGTTCCAGTGAATAAATAAAATCACTAGAGACCACGACAAACATACGCAATTTAAAAAAACAAAACAACAATTCCATGGATGGATGTAAATACCAATGAAGCTGTCCTATGGGAAATACAAGCACAAAGAAAACTTATTTCGCTCATCAGAAACACAGGCTATGCAGAGTTTGGTTCATGTCATGAGACGGAGAGAGTTAGCACACAATGGGGTAGGCACAACTGCTTGAGAGAGAGAGAGAGAGAGAGAGAGACAGAGAAAGAGAGAGAAAGAGAAAGAGAGAGAGAGACACACACACACACACACATAGAGCGAGAAATAAATAAGAGAAAGAGGAAACAACATGATTAAATGGAGCTTAAAATCATGGAATTGAAAAGATCCCAATCTGAACTGATAAACTGTAATAGAGGCTGGAATTTGTTGATAGAAAAATCGTCAATCAGTTGGTCTGATTCTACCTGATGATGTCAATGACCGCAGACATCATTCAAACAGTCTTCTAGATTCCTGAAACATGTCTGATGACTGTCATGCAAGGTAGCAATATGAAACTGCTAATGGTTGTTGTTTGCGAATGCCCACAATAAGTAGGCTACTCTTTTGTGCGCCCTGAAAAGGACGTTAAATGGCGGGTTGCATTCGCTTTCCTCACATCACGAGCGTGCTGATGAAGGTGGACAGGGGTAATACAGGTGGGTGTGCTATACTTGGCTTCATCTGCGTGTTACTCACTACTACGGGGATCACGTCGATTCCTCCCCTCGTTAGCCAAGCTGCCATGACAACAATCAGTTTCCATAGAGGGCTGCTAGAAAGCCGAGATGAGGGTCCTGGTCAATATGTTTTGCCTAACCCTGACTAACATGTCTGATCAGTATGTTTTACCTGACTAGACGTTAGTGTTCCTCCCCTGCTAATGGGTATAGTAAAACGTTAAAAAGCTTGACATGGGGGACGGTTTACAATGTATGTTACCTTGATGGCTATTTATTTGGCTTTAAGGAAAACGAAAACAAGACCAGTTGATGTGCTTCAAAAGAAAAATTGCACTGGCTACTTTAACCATTATTATTCTCTTCCTGATTTCTATTTATTTTCTTCGATCTTTCTTATTTTATTTTATTTTATTTCTAAGACATTAGAAGTTTTGTTTAAGTTCTAGTATCTTATTTGCTATTGATTTTAAATCCCATAAAATAATTAACATCCTTGATAACGAAATAACTCATTCAGGTACCACCTATTCAACAAATTGAAGATAGGTGGTACCGACGAATGCCCGTGTGGTACCGGGAAAATGACCGCTGAGTATCTGCTGCAGAACTGCCCGACATACGAGGATCAGAGAGAGCAGATGTGGCCATCACCAGTGGAACCACAAGACAAGCTCTATGGCAGTGTCGACAGCCTCAGGATGACCGCCGATTTTTTCAGAAAAATAATGGTTACGATGAAGAAGAAGAAGAAGAAGACGAAATAACTCATTCATTAGAGCTGCTAATTAAAAGTAACAATTAAAATATTGATTACATGAGGTCTGACTAACGGATGTTTCGTATTATTTTAAATGAACAAAATGACGCATTCTTGGATTGCTTTGATAAGACCTATTCACCAACACCAAGAAGATCTCTTGAACGCTGGATCGACTCCACCTCTCTTTCTTTGGTCATGTGGCCCACATCTCTCAAAACGACAGGTCCTCTAGATTCTACACATCTCCCAACAAATCAGGAAGAGCTCGCGCTCTTCATGGAGTCGTCCTGTGGCTACCCGCGCAACTTCTGACTGAGACATATCGTTTCCACGCCATCTGCACATCACGCTTTGTATATGGTTATCTAGGTGGTTTACTTGACTTGTAAAGAAAGCAATGTAACGTGCACAAACTGCAGACATATACACTTAATTGATGAAAGCTTTGTTGAAAAAATGTTAAAGAATTGAAGACTAGAAGGCGATCATCTCTTATATTAATATCAGTACGACCGGAAATAACGTGGCAAGTTTGATAATTTTATATACCACATTTCGGTAATTTCTACCATTGTGAGCCAAAACCAGACCAACCTCTCCTTTTTATTTCCTTTGCCACAATTGCACTCATATTTTGGCACATGCATTTTCCGGCATACTAAAGAATGTAGCCACGGAGAGTACCATGTTGGTCGTTGGAGGATATTACGCAATATTTACAATGTAAAAAATTGCGGTTTGGGGATATGTTGCTAATTGAAAAAATAGAGTTTCCAAGTTTAGTGCACGAATAGAGGAATATCATTACTTAGCCATACTGGAAAGATATTATGTAAAATACTGGGGAAAAAAGACAACGCCCAAGAAAGTTATGGAGTAAAAAAAATATTTGACCAATCCATGTAAAAGTCTTTATGTGAATAGCCAATGTACATTAAAGAACAAACGCAGAATATTCCGAAAAATGTTATATTAGGACGAGTGTACGGCAAGGTTATGTACTATTCCTTTCACTGTTTATCAGATATATGCATATACGCATACTGCAGTTTATCAAAGCCGACAATAATTGATCAATGAACCAAACTCAGTGATCAATTAAATGAACTCCTCTTTATTGACGGTCAAGCAGTAATAGCAACGTCACAGAACAACTGCAGAAACTTATTACCAATCTTGATGACCCCTGTACTAATTAGAGTATTAAAATCAACATTAAGAAAACCGAAGTTATGACGAATGCAAGAAAAGAAACAAAAACAAATATATTTTTTAAAAGCCAACAAGTAAAAACAGGCAACAAATGTCACGTATTTGGGTAATATAATCTCAGTGCTTGACAAAGGAGTCACTTAAATCCAACACAGATAAAGCAAGTCAAAGCATTGGGCAAATGTCCCCGATATTACAATGTAAACACGTGACAATAGATACAAACAGAACACAATACAACACGATATTTCTATCCACATTGGACATTGACAAGCAAAAATAAAAGAGACAATGTAACAACAGAGATGAAATGTCTTCGCAGAATGCTTGGAGTAACAATAATAGATAGAACCAGAAACAAAGATAATAGGAAACAAGTAGGTACAATACCAGTGCTTTACTTCAAGAGACAGCAAACCACATGGTTCCGTCACGTGACACGTCAAACACCAGATAGTATCCCTCAGAAAGAAATGTTTAAGATATACAATGGATACAAAGTCAAGGGACGACCACGCAAACGATGGAAAGCAGAAATAACAGAAGCAGTGAAGCACATAGTACGGACCAGTCAAGAAACCTCTTCATAACCTGACGCTGAAAGACGTAATCATAAAACAAGCTAAAAGAAGAAAGAAGTTCAGAGCAGATGATGGTCTTCAAGATCCGCATAGGCCATAGCCAACTGAGGTACCATCTATTCAATAAATTGAAGATAGGTGCTATTGACGAATGCGTCTGTGGTACTGGGAAAACATCTGTTGCAAAATTGCCCGACATACGAAAACCAGAGAAAACATATGTGGTTACCACCAGTGTCAACAATAGACCAGTTCTATTTCAGTTTCGACAGCTTAAGAATCTTCTTCTTCTTCGTACGCAGTCAGACAGTAACCATTATTTTTTTCGAAAAAAGCGGCGGTCATCCTGAGGCTGTCGCCACTGCCATAGAGCTTGTCTTGCAGTTCCACTGGTGATGGCCACATCTGCTCTCTCTGATCCTCGTATGTCGGGCAGTTCTGCAGCAGATGCTCAGCGGTCATTTTACCGGTACCGCACGGGCATTCGTCGGTACCACCTATCTTCAATTTGTTGAATAGGTGGTACCTCAGTCTATTGTGGCCAGTGCGAAGTCTGAAGACAACCACCTGCTCTCTTCGGTTCAACTGGTAATAGGCATCGTTTTTGGTGTAACCAGTATGTTCGGTTTCCCATTTGGTCATGTATCTGGCTTTGATAAGCCGTTTTGACTCTTCGTACGTCATACTGGTATCTGTTTGTGGTAGTCTTGCACCTTCTTTTGCCAGTCTGTCTGCCTCCTTGTTGCCTTGGATGTTGCAGTGTGATGGGACCCACTGTACCACTACCCTTTTTGGTGCGGACTGCTGGCACAGTTTGCAGAGTGCTGCTCTTAAGTCATTAAGCTCAGTGTTTTTCTGGCTTTTTAGCGCTGTGACTACGGCGAGAGCATCTGTCAGCAGGACTATATGGCTATCATTTTCACTGTGTGTCACCATTTCTTCCACTGCCGCCCTCAGTGCCTCTGCCTCCGCTCTGAAATTGCTTGTGTACTTACCAGTAGCGAATGACAGTGTTATTGACAGCTTAAGAATGACCTCTGCTTTCTTTGAACAAATTTAAGCCAACATCTGAGAGTGTTAGAAGAAGAAGTAGAACATGATGAACTACATATTTTATTTTAAAAGAAGACTTGCGCCTATGAATATGACCGAAAAGATCAAATAGATTTCATCAAGAATCAAATGTGTAAAAGCGATTAACATTTTTCAGGCGTTTAATTGGGTTTAACAATAACTCATCAGGAAAATCTGGCCACATTTAATGTCATCTCAAAAGCAGACATAAGTTGGAAGTTCAATTAACATTAAATCTAGATAAGCGATTTAAGAATGTAACCTACAGATGATACATCACCAGTAACCATTCTAATACTAACAACAAATAAAGATACTGTTGAATGCGCAAAAATAATTTGATAAGTCTAAAAGTGCACGCTAACATCAACTGTAACCAATGACTATGTTTTCTTGCAGAACAGAGAAACTTTAGACCTTTACTGACCTTAACTGTTTTTGCTCTGTTCAATCATTGTCTATACCAAGCGTAGTCCCATTAAAAACACATCAAACAGAGTTGAATGTTAATATTACAGGACCTATGTAATCCTTAGTCTGATATCATGATGGAAGAACTTAGAAGCTACCAGGAAATGCAACATAAGATTAATGGGCAATAAAGAAAGAACTATAATATGTACCATCAAATTTGCAGATAATCAAGCCTTCATAAAAAAACAGAATCACTTACAAAAGCTATTTACCAAGATAAAGACGCAATGAAGCATATGATAAAGTGAGCTAAATAAGTCTAAAAACTGTAATACCAGTTCTTTTACTGATATGATGAATTATCATTATTTTGTGTGCCATTGTCTGGCATTTTAATTTAATGTAAATGATATTTATGCACACACACACACCACACATCTACACACACACACCCATCATCACACCCATACACACACACAAACACACCATATGCACACACTGCACACCACACACCACATGCATAAACACCATACACACACAAATATACACATATATCTTTTTCAAAATAAATACAATCATCATCATCATGTAGCATGTCTTTTGTAGAACATCGCTCCCATCATAGTCTGTCTGAAAGAAACTCGTTCCCTTGCCAAAACACCAGCTTCCGCCACAGTCATACTCAGGCATTCCTGGATATCTTGGTGCCATCGTCTTCTTGGTCTACCCCTTCCTCTTTTGCCAGGCACCATACCTTCCATCACCGTTCTCTCAAGACCATTATGTCTCTTGATGTGACCAAAGTATTTGCATTTTCTAGCCAAAATGGAATTGATAAACCAGTTCTCCTCTTTGCTCAACTCTTGCCGAATGTCTACATTTGTTCTTTTATCTGTCCAGGGTATTCTGGGGATCTTTCTGTAACATTTTGACTCGAAGGATTCTATTCTTTGGTTAATTGGCACGGCTCACAAACAGAAGGTGCTGGGTTCGATCCCCATCACAGCACCGGCCGTTACCCCGGGGAAGCAAACCCTTAGAAAATGCAGGAGGAAGCAGATCCTTACATAAAATGCAGGCTGAAGTCGGATGCACAGGGCCGACAGGCGCAAAATAAAAACCACAGTGTAACGCACACACGCCTTGGGGAATAGATAAATAAGGCAAACGCAAACAAACAAACAAACAAACAAAATGTCTAGAAGTTTTGGTAATCGTCCATGCTTCACAGTCATAAGCTGCCACAGGAAAAACACAGGCTCTCAAGACTTACTTTTATTGTTTTGTTGGTGCCCTGCCATAATTTCTTCAGGCTGTTCAGTCTCTGCATTGCCATAGATAGTCTTCTTCTGATTTCTTTCGAGCAGTCACCATTTTTGTCAATTCTGGAGCCCAGATATTCAAAATGTGTAACCTGATCTATTTCCTCACCACCCACTGTAAATTTATGCTGACATTGTGTTTTATCGGTGGTCATTATCTTTGTTTTGTTTATGTTTATGAACAGATTTTGATCTTTACAATGTCCATTAACGGCTGAAAGTAGCTGCTCTAGCCCTTCCGCATTTCTTTATAGAATCACTGTGTCATCTGCGTATCGTAACTCTGGAAACTCGTACCCCCCAATCGTAAATGGGTCGAAACTTTCAATGTTCTCATCTTCTCGAACATTTCTCATTAAACATTCCGCATATATGTTGTACAGATAAGGTGAGAGGATACATCCCTGTCGGACTCCCTTTTCTACTGCAAACCAATCTGATGTTTGCCCAGATACTCGGACAGCGGCTTGTTGATCTTGGTATACTGTTTCAATGAGATGGACTATATGCAAATGAAACCCCATTTCCTTCATGTTTATCCATAGATTTTGATGTTTTACCGTGTCGAAGGCCTTAACGTAATCAATAAAACATGTGTACAGGTCTACATTAAACTCTCTACATTTTTCATAGATATTCCTTAAATTGAATATGTGGTCCCGGGTCCCTCTGTCTTTCCTAAAACCTGCCTGGACTACGTGAATTTCAGATTCAAACCTTTTCTCTATCCTTCTTAATAGGATTCGCAAGAGTATCTTGCTAGCATGGCTGATCAGTGCGATAGTTCGGTAGTTCGTGCACAGCTTCAGGTTGCCTTTTTTGGGGAGGGGAATATAAATTGATTTCTTCCATGCTTCTGGCCACTCTGCACTGTGCCCTATCTGTTTACACAGCTTGTGATAGACTCGAGCACATGCCTCTCCTCTTGCTTGTATTAGCTCTGCTGGGATATCATCGCATCCTGGGGACTTTCCCTTTTTCAGGCTTTTAATTGCAGAACGTACTTCTTCCAATGTTGGTTCAGGTTCTTTCTCATCCTTTGGTAGGATTGTAACTGAGCGCTTTGTGCTATCTCCATACATGGTTCTGCAGTACTCTCTCCATCTATTCAGCATGTCTTTGGTTTCCGTTAATGTGTTATCCTCTTTGTCATTGATGACATGTGGAACTGGACGGAATTCCCCTGTCAGTGTTCTTATTGCTTTAAATGCATCTCTTTCTCTGCCTTTTTGTTGTAGGTTTTCTATATCCGTTTCTACTATGTATCTTCTTTTATCTTTTCTTATTTCTCTTCTAACTTTCCTGGCGCAGTTTTTATATGCTGTGTTGGTCCCCTTACTTCCATTTGTTTTAATTGTTGCCTTTTTGCTATGAGTTTCTGTGTTTTCTCTGTTATATAGCTATGTGTCTTGTGCAATATCTTTGAAATCATTTCTTTTGCTGTCGAGATCAAAATATCCCTTGCGTACGATGTCAACTCCTCAGATGTCGTCTCTTCCTGTATAGCAAGCAACGCCTCAAATTTGTTTTCCACTTTAATGTTGTATTCAGTAGGTATTGCTGATACATCGAAGCGTATTGGCTGGCAACCTTTATTGATCCTACGTAGTTTTGTTTGGAAAACTGCAAACAGTAAATACAATATTAAACGAAAATATTAAAATTCAGAGTGGCACAGAAAATACATGCGCCTTGAAATTATTATTATTTTCTTACATGTTTTTAAATTGCAAAACTTTATGACTTCATGCACTCTGAATAGAAAAAAAATGTAAGCATCAACAATATACCAGGTAAACAAAAAAAAGGCAAAGGTCGCCGTCTATTGTAGACGATGATAGCATAATTTATTTTGCTAGCGTTATTTTTAGTAAGGATTAACTGAGCTACTTTTTATTCTCACTCTGTCGTCTTGAGCCGCCCGACCCTAGTGGCAAGTCAAGGACAAGACGACTGCGAGATGCAGGAGACTCCGCATCAAGCACCTGTGAAAAATACGGCCGAGTCTGTAGTATAACCCACACCACCTGATCACAGGCTGACGGCGTAACCACTTCGCCACCGAATCCCATGTGAACACCACGTAAGTAAATTATTAATTACATGTTCTTTAAGAATATGTGCCATCACATTTGGAGATCCATCATTGAACTTCAAATTATATATTTTCCAAAGACACATGGAAACAAGAGGGATTACGAACAATCTATATTACAGATAAAATGTTTTTTTTTAAAAAATGGATGGGTTGAAAGTGCATAAATGTCCAGGGCACGATGGTATTCATCCAAAATTGCTGTTTGAATTTAGAGACCAACTAGTAAAACCATTGGCTATATTATGTTCTCAATCACTTGCAAAAGGGATTGGAAAGATGCAGCAGTTGATACCCTTATTTACAAATGGCAGACAATCAGACCCATCACATTAAAGACCGTTGAATATATTCTGTAAATTGTTAGAGTCAATAATCAAAGAAAACATTGAAATGCGTTTAGACAAGTTTAATCTAAGCATAAAAAGTCAGCATGTGTTTACTAGAGGGAGATCGAGCTTAATAAGTCTAATAGAATGCATGGAGGAGGTTACTAAAAGGATAGATAAGATGGAGCCAGTGGATGTTATTTATCTTGATTTTGCTATAACCTTTGATAGAGTACCTCATCAAAGATTATCTGGAAAGGTAAAATCACATGGACTAGATGGGTTGCCAAATGGATTGTAAATTGGTTTACCGGAAGAGGCAGAGAGACACACCACGCACACACACACACACCCATACATGCATACAACCACACACGCACAACCACATTCACTACACACACAGACAGTCAACACACACACAATAACAACACACATACATTCACAACACAGACATACCATACACACATTCATCACACAGACACCACACACACTCCACACACACACACACACACACACACACACACCACATACACATCCACACACACACACACGCACACACACACCCATATATATCACGATCAAATGAAACATGACGACGAAGGTATACACTTGAAAATACTGAAACGCATAATTCAGGAGAGGAGACTGAAAAGTCCAACAATTAAAGTCTGACAATGCTTTCCATGAATGAAAATTTCTCATCTCTAATGCTTAAGAAAGTTCAAATTGAATTAAAATTAAATTTATGTATGCTATTTACATATATAGCCTACAAATCGTACGTCAACATTTATAATTCCAATATCAATTTAAACATAGGATATATCACGTCTTGTGTTTGAGATTTTGATTTTTGTGGCCCAAGATATAGTCTACTGGAAACGAACTTGGTAGCCGCAACTACATTGAGAAACAGGTCTTCAAGATTTTTGACAATATAGTCACCAGAAACATAATATGCCATCTAGAAAATCAACACGTTCTACCTGACATCCTTGGTAGTTATGGACAAACTAAGGAGACCAAGGAAAATTCTGGAACATTTGCATATGATATGTATGACGAGTTCATGTGTAGACAGGAAATAGTCACAGTTGCTTTAGACATGGACTACGCATATAACCAGGTCGACTTTGCTGCATTGATCCTATTTGAAGCAGTGTAGAATCAATACACAGCCGGTGAGCTGTATATCGGCTACTTTGATGCAGAGAACAATTATACTCTGCTTGGAATCTTGGACATTTCCATTTTAGTTAAATATTTTCGAAATGATTCGAACATAAATATTTTATGCCAATATTTCTCAGTTACTCCATTAACCATTGCTATGTACACAAACATTTGCAACATACCAATGTAGCATTGTTAGAGTTTTGAAAGTAGCGTTTTCCTTTTTTAAATTTTGTTTTTTGAATTTCAAAATTAGATTTCGTGTCCAACATGTCGACACACCTTGCACACACTTAGCTAGAACACTGTGTATTAATGTGAAATTCAAAACGTTTTAGACTCCAGGATGTGTTTCCTATAGCGATAAATAGTTTGTGCATAGTGACCCAAATTAGAAAATGTATAGCTCGGAAGCTAACAAGAACATATTCCGGGCAAGTTCTTAATCTATGTGCAGAATATAACTTAATTTTCAGTAACGCTATCTATAAACACTATAGAAGTCAAATACGCATGTTGAATGCGTGGAACAACACAAACTAGGCGTCCCAAATAAACTTCAAACTAACAAGAAAGGAAAAGAGATTCAGAAGATGGCAGAATGGAAAAATCAAAAGTTCCATTCAAGAAAGAAAAAACTTTACAAATGACAAAAATCAAAAACAAAAGAAGATTACAAAGCATACAGACAAGCTGCAACAAACACCAAACAAACAAAAAAACCAAAAAAAAGACATTGGAAATTCCAAAACATGAATCATGGACAAAATATGGAGAGCAAGTAGCAAACTTATATTCTGCGTCCCCTATAAATTGTTATCAAAGCAATGAGATAATTATCAACAGTAAGTTTAAGGAACTTTTCACCAACAGTCAAGACATAAGAAACGGATGGAAAGAATCCTTTAGCAAGCTGCAAAATCTAGGACAGTATGAATTAGCGCAGCACCAGATTGAGAATGAGACACAGAGCAGCTTAAATATATTGAAATCAGAAGATAAAGCAGCCCTATGGGATAGGACATTCCTGAAAGATTCCGACATATTGGCACCAAACGATCATCGTTCCTATCTGGAAAAATAAAGCCAACAAGTATTTGTGCAAAACATATAGGAGAATCTCTCTACTTAGCAACATATGCAAGAAGTATGCAAAGATATTAGAAAGAAGAGAAAGGACCGATACTTGGACCAAAACCAGAAAATAACCAGCTCGGGCTTTGAAAAGTAAAGAGCTGGATCTACGCGAAATTGACATTGAGACACATATGTCAACGGTCTGTAGAATAAATGGTAACAACAGTCTTATATTCATAGATAAAAAAAAGGCGTTTGATAGTCAACAGGATATTTACAGGAGATCCTAACTAATTATGGACTGCAAGGTCCTCTCCTAAGTAACATCAGAACCCTTTATCAGGACAGCCAGAGTGCAGTAAGAACAACAGAAGATATGTCGGAGTGATTTCCCATTTCATCGGGCGTCAGACAGGGCTGTATTCTCGCACTACTCCTCTTTGTCACTTAAATTAATAAAATCTTCCTGGAGGCAAAAACAGAACAGGAGAGTACTAACGAAATGATCTTCGCAAATGACTAATGTTTGATCTATCCCAATGAACATAACCTACAACGTCATTTTGACTCACTGGGGAGACAAATACATACCTCGCCACTGGGCCCAGTAGAAAGTGAGACAACAAAAGAATACGAATCTCAAAGTGTATTTTCCTAACCCCAAATACCCAATTTTGGTCACAATTATCTAAATAAATCTCTTAAATTTTAAAAAGTAATTACATAAGTTATAAATAAGCATTCTTTGTAATTAAAGATTATATGAATTATATATATATTAAATATATTTTTAAAAGTTCTTTTTTTCAACTTAAGGTAAGACATTTGACATTTGTTTCGCTTTGCAGAATAATGTACTAATCAGGCTCACAGTTGATGTGAGGACCAATATTGCCCAGTAAACTGATTCCCCTTCTCCATGTAGCCAGTGTATCGAAGGGACTGATAGATCGATACTACTTGGCACCGGAGGTGTCGCATGAGTTAACAGTTAAGACGCTAGCGCAGGCTAGTACACCCACTTTGCTCCAATTTAAACTAATGTGCCTTCTAATACGATACAGTGATGGTACAGAAACACAGAGAAAAGACACTTCCAGCTAATCCAAATTTCTATCATTGATAACATGCTGATTGTTTTCTACACACGCGAGTCCTTCAATGTCGATTTGATAAAATATACAGCAGCTGGAAATACCACGCTCCCAGCAATGATGCATACAAATAGTAGGAATCTATGTTTCAAAATTGATTTAAATCCAGTTTAAAATCACAAACCAGAAAGATATTTTTGCAACTGTCTTTTGCGGAGAACGCAAAAAGGCACCTCTATTGTGATCGTTATATGACTTGCATCAATATGCCCAGGAAGTCAATAAAGAGATCACATCATAAATCAAACCATAGCAGAGAAGCCAACAGTTAAGATTGGCTGCTGGAAAGTACACTTAATGATCACATGTATAACATAACTCCTCCAGGCAATAAACGATGTTTGCAAGACCTCAATCATAAACGAGCCTTATCCGCATAATATGACTGTCCGCTCAGCCATTTTGGTGACATTAAATTCACTGTTTCAGAGAAGTTCGCGAAATATGCAATAGCGTGATATATGCAACATAACTATAGGATTGAATTCAATGGTCCAAATGTTATAGTCCAGACATATTTATTGCTTTCACTTGAAACAGGACCACGACAGATATTTAAAATGTGATGATGGGTAATCATGCACCTACAAATTATTATGGCATAATTACCAGGGTGTTCCAAATGAAGTTGTCTTAGTTATTGAGTGATGTTTTGAATAGCAATCCCATTGGTATCGCCATCAAATTTACATCTACGTCAATGATTTTCAGACTTTACATTCACTTTTAAAGATCCACAGAAAAGGTTACATTAATTAGTGCTGAGAAACCAGATGCAAATATTAATTCAAATTATATGACATTGTGACCAAATGTATCATTCATGGACCTTCTGAAACGCTTAATAGCAAATAGCCTACACAGTGGAAACTATGTGTGTCAAAAACTGGCACAAGTAATTTGTAGACCCAACTACATTAATTGGTAATGGTTTTCTCATTTAGAGAATAAAAAGAATTGAAAGTGCTGTTTGTATTGAAATATAAAATTATTATCTTTGTCATTGTGCTCTTTCTTTAATTCTTCACCTTATTTTCATTAGATTCCTTCCATGTAATAGATGCAAAGGACTATTTTCTAAATTATTTGCCTACAATATATTTTGTTCCAAATGAAAGTATAAACACAATATTGCAATCGAAAACGTTGTTGGAGAAATTCTAAGTTGTCTAGTAAATGTAATATATAATGGCAGTGTTGTCTGTGGCGAAGATTTTCTCATATTTTCATTTTTGGTGACTTTACTCCAAAAAGATTCAATGATAATTCTTTCATATGTCTGTCATTATTTTTCATAATATAAAATGAGACAATATCCTTTGTGTTTTTTTTATTTTTTATTTTTTTATTTCATAATTTCCTTTCTCTTCTTCCATTCACAGTTTTGCAATAAGACAATATCTACGTTATTGACAATAACAAATGTTTAATTGCTAAAATTATGTCATTTTTGTCATTGTGTACATCATCAGTGATGGACAAAACCAAAGATGCAGTAGTGAAAAATAAATAGGACAGCAGCCAGTGACTCATAGCTTGTATCAGGGTCAGTGATCCATAACTGACCAATACCCTATTCCACCTCTAAGTAGTGGTCCTGATAACAGACTGTAACTATGCTGTCTGGCTAAGAGATTAAGGATTAGAAAAGGAAGGTAAAGCCAATCCCTAAAATCGGCTGAAATCGAATGCGTTGAACCAAAAAGCGCAGGTACTAAAGCCTTCCTATAATCTACAACATATTGCCACATACATCATATTCAGGACTAACGCAAAAGAAGAAGAATGGTGGACAAATGAACATCCTGACAGGAAAATATATGCAAGAAAATGTATTTATTAAAGATGTTAGAAGATTTGCTTAGCAACACAAAGAGCATGTCAAGATATAGGCATACCATTTTCATGAAGTATTAAATTGACCAGTTCCAGAATATCATTCAGACATTCAATTGGTTAATTGTATGAATCCAATTAGAAATGAAATCTGGGAAGCTATTTAACTTCTGAAAGATACTAAACCCACTGGACCAGATGGTGTCTCGGTAGAAAAATCAAATCAGACATTAAAACTTCAAAAAAGTTATACAGTTTTAAACAGAGAAAACATAGCAGAGTGGAAGAAATACTAAGTAGGGATCTGCAACGGAGCCCAAATTATAGGGGCAGCAGATTGAACTGGATTATTTAAATTAAGGACTGAACGAGGTCATAGATAAACAATTAAGGAACTTCTTCTTCTTCTTCTGCGTACACAGTCAGACAGTAACCATTATTTTCTCGAAAAAAGCGGCGGTCATCCTGAGACTCTCGCCACTACCATAGAGCTTGTCTTGCAGTTCCACTGGCAATGGCCACATCTGCTCTCTCTGATCCTCGTATGTCGGGCAGTTCTGCAGCAGATGTTCAGTGGTCATTTTACCAGTACCGCACGGGCATTCGTCGGTACACCCTATCTTCAATTTGTTGAATAGGTGGTACCTCAGTCTATTGTGGCCAGTGCGAAGTCTGAAGACAACGACCTGCTCTCTTCGGTTCAACTGGTAATAGGCATCGTTTTTGGTGTAACCAGTATGTTCGGTTTCCCATTTAGTCATGTACCTGGCTTTGATAAGCCGTTTTGACTCTTCGTACGTTATACTGGTATCTGTTTGTGGTAGCCTTGCACCTTCTTTTGCCAGTCTGTCTGCCTCCTCGTTGCCTTGGATGTTGCAGTGTGACGGAACCCACTGTACCACTACCCTTTTTGGCACAGTTTGCAGAGTGCTGCTTTTAAGTCATTAAGCTCAGTGTTTTTCTGGCTTTTTAGCGCTGTGACTACGGCGAGAGCATCTGTCAGCAAGACTATGTGGCTTCGTTTTCACTGTGTGTTGCCATTTCTTCCACTGCCGCCCTCAGTGCCTCTGCCTCCGCTCTGAAATTGCTTGTGTACTTACCAGTAGCGAGTGACAGTGTTATTTTTCTGCCATTTGGTAGGTTCAGGAATGCTCCTGCCCCTCCGTTCTGTGTAGCGTTTGTTACAGAACCGTCGGTGTATGCATGGGTCCAGTCCATGCTTGGGTAGCTTTTCGTTATGAAGCTTAGGGTAGTGTCTCTCCTTTCTTTTTCGGTCTGGCAGTTTTTGTTTGCAATACCTGGTATATTTTCTACCACCTCTGGAAATATATCCTGCCTCCAAGTAGGTTTTCGTACAGTAGTGATGGGTTTTGGTGTTGTTAGTGCGTTTATGGGATCTTCGTGCATCTTTGCTTTGGCTATTTCTGCAAAGTTTCTCCGCTTTAGTTTCCCAGTTCCCAAATTGTTTAGTCTCTTGTACATTGGATGGTCCGTCAGTCTTCGGAGTTTCTCTGACTGCAGCTGGGCTCTGCAGTCTCTTCTGTCGGTCATGGATTGCAGTTTTGTAATCTTTTCAAGTTCTACAATTGGCGTTGACTTCATGCCACCTGTTATAATTCTCATGGCTTGGTTTTGACGTTTGTTAACTTTATCGAAGTTCGCCTTCGCTGCTGTTGTCCATGCCGCGATGCCATACTCGAGAACTGGTCTCACTCTTCCAGTGTACAGTTTCTTTAGTATGCCTTCGTCTGCTCCCCAGCTTGTGCCAGCAAGTTTCCTCATGATCGCCATTCTTTCTCTGGCTTTCATTCGGTTTCTCTCAATCTGACTTTTCCATGTCATGCGCCGATCAAATGTGACTCCCAGATAGGTTGGGTTGTCGTTTGGCTGCAGGATTTTGCCATTTAGGCTTAATTTGGTACTTTGGGGTTTTAGTGAGAGCGAGAATATTGTGCACGTGGTTTTCTCCTCGTTTATTTTGACCAGCCATGAGTTCGCCCACTCTTCCAGCGATGTTAGGGCCGTTTGCATCCGATTTCTTGCTATAGTGAGATTCTTTTCAGAGGTCCACATAGCCAGATCGTCTGCAAACATTGAGCTATGGACTCTTCTTGGTATATTCTCTGTAATATCGTTTATATATACCAGGAAGAGTGTGGGTGACAGTACTCCCCCTTGGGGTACTCCCTGCTCGAGTGTCACCTTTTTGCTCATCTGCCCTTGTACTTGGACTCTGGCCGTTCTTTGTTTGAGGTAGTGGTTGATCCACTTGTACATCTTCCCACAAACATCACTTCTTCTTAGCTTGACTCTAAGTCCATCCTTCCAGACTTTGTCAAATGCCTTTTCCAGATCCACCCAAACAGCTACTGTGTGTTTCTGTGCCTGGTAGGCATCTTCTATCTCCTGGGCTATGAGGATGACCTGGTCCTCAGTGGATCTGTGCTGTCTAAAGCCGGCTTGCTGTGGAATTAGTATTCGTTTTTCTTCCAGATGCCACATCAGTCTGGTGTTTATCATCCGTTCCATCAGCTTGCCGACACAGCTCAGTAGGCTAATGGGCCTGTATCCATTTGGATCTGTTTTGTCCTTCCCTGTTTTTGGTACTGGTACCAGTATTGCATCTTTCCATGCCTGGGGTACAATACCCCTTTTCCAGCTTCAATTAAGGAACGATCAGGCAGATTTTGACAATGGATGTTGACGAGAAAATTGTACTGCGCTGAATTGTTCAACATGGTGTATTTTGAAATGCATAATTTTATATTCGGATTCATAAATTACGAGAAGACATTTGATAGTTTATACAGGGAATCTCTTTGGAAATTGCTCAAGGTACTACTGAGAGTTCCTGATGTTCACAAACATAATTAAGAAAACTGGAGAGTTCTACCAGATGAAGAGCTTTTCAAGATCTTTGAGATAAGAACTGGGGTGAGACAGAGCTGCCTCTTATCACCATTCCTCTTTTCACTAGCTTTTGACTGGATAATGAGAACATGGCTTTTGCTTACGAAAAAGTTATGATCTGGGCGTGGCTAACGAATTGACTTTTCTTTTTCATAGCCCCAACCAAATGCACAATAAAACAAATCTGCTTACTAAATGGTTCCTCAAATTAAGTCGAGTGTACAAAAAGAACAGATATAGTATTTTAGTATTTGTGAATAAAAGCACCAAAAGACACTGATAATTGGGGGGGGGGGGGGGGATTCGATACTGCTAGAGGTTGATTCATCCATATATCTTGGTAGCAATATAGACAAGTTCGGAGGTACTGATAGATTTCCTATTAAGACTACAAAAGGCAAATAAGCTTTTATTGCTTCGTGTAAATTTCTTGAAATCGAAACAAATAAGTCTACCACAAAAATACAGATTTTTAAATACGATGTCATATTCCTGCTACTGTATGCTCTGTGACGTCGGGAAAAGAGAGAAGTACAACTAAAAAGATACAGGCTTTCATCAATGGACGATTGAACCAAACTGATGGAATACAATGGTATGATAAAGTCACTAATATAAAACTGTGGGTAAGAACAGGGCAAATGCCAGTTGGACTAGACGTAAAAATTAGACATTGGAGATGAAAATGATAACATTATGTAAAACCCCCTGATAGCATAAAAAAAACAGTCTCTGCCCTGGAATCGCCAGGACAAGAGAAGTAGGGGCATACCTAAACACTCGAAGTCGGGGCATGAATGATGTTATATTTATAATGGGTAGATGTTCTGCACGGGTCATCTAGTAGCGATTAATGTATATCACAAAATGTTTTCTCTCACTCCGTTTGGAACATGACGCCCCAACTATTCTTCTTCTTCAATCAACTGATGCTATACTTCTAGCGCGGTGAAGTTCACGATCAACTGATGCTATACTTCTAGCGCGATGAAGTTCACGATCAACTGATGCTATACTTCTAGCGCGGTGAGGTTCACGATCAACTGATGCTATACTTCTAGCGCGGTGAAGTTCTTCGTCAGCCCCCCCCCCCCCTCCCCCGACAGCTTTTCTAGTATGGTAACTCCTCCGGGCCAGAGTGCCTCTCGTTGGTCTCCTTAAGTGTTGTCAGTCCTGCAGGATACGCTGTGGTATTTGCTTGGGTTCCCCATAACCGCATGTTGCTGTGTCTCTGAGGAAGTTACTATCAGTCCTGAACCAAAGCTGGAAAAGGGGCATTGTACCTCAAGCATGGAAAGATGCAGTACTTGTACCAGTACCAAAGAAAGGAAAAGACAAAACAGATCCTTCTTCTTCTTCTTATTCGTTCGTTCTCAATCTCCCGCTACCAAACCCTGAAAGAGCTTAAGTAGCAGAATGTAGTCCAGAGAACGGAATGTGTTGTCGTAGTTTACAGCTTGGCTGCGATATTTGCACCTTTCAGTCCAACACATCCGACTTCAGCAAGCATTTTTTGAGTACCGGGTTAGCATTTCCTCTTCGATCCATTCTCCTTAGCCAGTCTGCCCTGCTGCAGCCTGTTATCCAGGATCACCGCGTGGGGGTGTAGAAGGGTCTTGGCAGCAATGGTTCGCTGGCCCTGACGCTAGCAGTCAGCTATGGGTCGCTGACCGCTGTAGCTGTGTAGGCAAACTGATGGAACGTATGATAAACACCAGACTGATGTGGCATCTGGAAGAAAAACACATACTAATTCCACAGCAAGCAGGCTTTAGGCAGCACAGATCCACTGAGGATCAGATCACCCTCATAGCCCAGGAAATAGAGGATGCTTACCAGGAGCAAAAACACACAGTAGCGGTTTGGGTGGACCTAGAAAAGGCATTTGACAAGGTCTGGAAAGAGGGACTTAAAGTCAAGCTACGAAGAAGTGAAATTTGTGGGAAAATGTACAAATGGATCAGTCACTACCTCAAAAACAGAACAGCCAGAGTTCAAACAAGGGCAGATGAGCAAAAAGGTGACACTTGAGCAGGGAGTACCCCAAGGGGGAGTACTGTCACCCACACTCTTCCTGGTGTATATAAATAACATAACGGAGAATATACCAAGAAGAGTCCACAGCTCAATGTTAGCAGACGATCTAGCTATGTAGACCTCTGAAAAGAATCTCAATATATCAAGTAATCGGATGCAGCAGGCCCTAACATCGCTGGAAGAGTGGGCGAACTCATGGCTGGTCAAAATAAATGAGGAAAAAACAACATGTACGATATTCTCGCTTTCAAACAAACCCCAAAAAACCAAAATAAGTCTTAACGGCAAATACCTGCGGCCAAACGACAACCCAAACTATATGGGAGTCACATTTGATCGGCGCATGACATGGAAAAGTCAGATCGAGAGAAACCGAATGAGAGCCAGAGAAAGAATGGCAATCATGAGGAAACATGCTGGCACAAGCTGGGGAGCAGACGAAAGTATACTAAAGACACTGTACACTGGAAGATTTAGACCAGTTCTCGAGCATGGACAACAGCAGCAAAGGCGAACTTCGATAAAATTAGCAAACTTCAAAACCAAGCTACAAGAGTTATAACAGGAGGCATGAAGTCAACGCCAATTGTAGAACTTGAAAAGATTTTAAAACTGCAATCCATGACCGATAGAAGAGACTGCAGAGCCAAGCAGCAAGCAGAGAAACTCAGAAGACTGACTGACCATCCAATGCATCAGAGACTAAAAAAATTTGGAAATGGAAAACTTAAGCGGAGAATCTTTGCAGAAATAGCCAAAGCAAAGATGAACGAAGACACTATGAACGCACTAACAACACCAAAGCCCACCCCTACTGTACGAAAACCTACCTGGAGACAGCATATATTTTCAGAGGTGGTAGAAAATATACCAGGTATTGGAAACAAAATCAGCCAGACTGAAAAAGAAAGGATAGATACAACCCTGAGGTACATAACGAAACACTACCCAAGCATGGACTGGACCCATGCATACACCGACGGTTCTGTAACAAATACAACACAGAACGGAGGGGCAGGGGTATTCCTGAACCTACAAAATGGCAGAAAAATAACACTATCAGTGGCAACTGGAAAATACACATCCAATTTCAGAGCGGAGGCAGAGGCACTGAGGGCTGCAATAGAAGAAATGGTGACAGGTAAAAGGAATGAAAGCCATATAGTCCTGCTTACAGATGCCCTGGCCGTAGTCACAGCACTAAAAAGCCTTAAAATACTGTCAACTATGCCAGCAGTCCGCACCAAAAAGAGTAGTGATACAGTGGGTTCCATCCCACTGTAACATCCAAGGCAACGAGGAGGCAGACAGACTGGCAAAAGAAGGTGCAACCAGATACTAGTGTGACATACAAAGAGTCAAAAAGGCTTTTAAGAGCTAGATACATGACCAAATGGAAACCGAACATACTGGCTACACAAAAAACGATTCCTTTTACCAGTTGAACAGAAGAGAGCAGGTCGTGGTCTTCATGCTTCGCACTGGCCACAATAGACTGAGGTACAACCTATTCAACAAATTGAAGATAGGTGGCACTGACGAATGCACGTGTGGTACCGGGAAAATGACCGCTGAACATTTGCTGCAAAACTGCCCTACATACGAGGATCAGAGAGAGCAAATGTGGCCATCACCAGTGCCAACACAAGACAAGCTCTATGGCAGTGTCGACAGCCTTATGATGACCGCTGCTTTTTTCGAAAAAATACAGGTTGACGTCTGATAGAGTACGACGACGAAGAAGAAGAAGAAGAAGAAGAAGAAGAAGAAGAAGAAGCTGTGTCTCTAACACCCATTCTATGGAGGTAGGCCTTGAGTCTGCAATGTCCCATTCTATGGAGGTGGGCCTTGAGACTGGTATGTCCCGTCCTGAGTCTCAAGATTTTTGTCTGCTCATCTCTGCCAAGTTTGTCTATGCTGTCATTTTCTGGCTTGCATTCTTTGTGCTGATATCTCCATTCTGTCCTCATGGATCGTTTGAAGAGTATCTTTGCTTCTTTATAGCTATGTGAATGTCGAGTCAGCTTTTGATAACTCATATGTTTTTTCGTTTCCAAGGATCCCACATTGGTCCGGAATCCACTGTAGGACTAGATCTGTTTTCTGGAACATTAACCCAATGTTATATTTTAGTTCGTGTTAGAGTCTATCTTGTTTGGGTAGCACCACCACTGTGTTGGCCCTGTTGTGGGAATCCGGACCCATGCCATTTATATATATATATGTGTGTATAAGCAAGTTCTGTGACACATTGATTCACATGATGATGTTATCACTAACATGCAGTATTTGCCTTTCACCGCTTGCAGAGTATGGTGTAGGCTTTTCCTATAAGTGAGAAGTAAGACGTTAGGATATCTAGAAACTATCGAGCGAAGACACGAAACGGTGAGGTGTTCGAATGCCGAAAGTTGCAATCTTCCTCAGGTCTTAAGGGGAGGCTATATCTAGTGTCTAGTCATATCGAGAAGATGGACGATACAACTCGGAGGTCCCGTGCACACGCTGTCAACATAAAAGAACCCTTTAAAGTTGAAAATCGGTTAGTCGCTGCCCGGATTAAATTCGATAACTCATGAAATTCCTACGCAATACGCCCCTTACCCAGACCTAGTAAGACTGAAAGTGAATTTTAAAAATGCAGCATCCTGTGCTACCTCTAGCCGTCTCAACTAACACGTCTTGTTGCTGCACCGAGGTTGTTCGGGACAATTTTGTGGCAGCGCAAATCTTCCTCTCTTAAAATATTATAATGATAATATAAATACTCATAATAGGTGCCCATAGCAAGTGAAGATGGCGACAACATGAGACTTTTGGTGCGAAATATGTATTTTCTTATGGCTGTAAAGACACATCCTGGAACGGCACAACCTGCCACATTCAGGACACACATACGAGGAGCCGGTAGTGGAATTCGTTGTGAGTATTGTCATTTCACCGAGCCTCCGCGATGACTGAACTCTCTGCAATCTGAGCACGTGTGGTGATTCTTGAACTAGCCAAGTGGGCTGTCTTGTGCAAGCATCTACCTGGAAGTGACATCAATATTGAAGCGTTTCACTTTCCATGAGTCTCTGTAGCGTTTCTTCTGCTTTGCTGGTGATCGTCTGCCTGTTTTTAGTTCACCATATAACAGCTGCTTGTGGATAAGTTTATCTGGCATTCGAACAGCATGGTCTGTCCATCGTAGCTGAGACAATTTCAAAAGTGCATGGATGCTTAACATGTACCTTAAACTATCTTGATTATGTTGACATCTTCATTTGCGATGGGTAACCGGTAATGCAATAAACTTATTCTTTCATCCCCAGTAATGGATTCTATATCCCACACGGGCAGCGACATTAATTACAAGTGATCAATATAAATGTGTATGAATTATCAATATCATTTTCATGTTCATTTACGTTGTGTATGACCTTCAGATGTTCATTTTTTTAAAATTTAGAAGATTTCAGCACTTTTTTTTAATATTTTGATTTCAGCAACTAAATAGAAAGCATGTTGGGTGATTTCATGTGTTAAAATTGTTTGTAAAAAGATGACAATCGTGAGCGAGATGGAAGATTGTGAAAGTTCTTATTTTATTTTTACAAGTGAAATAGATTACGAAACACATTATTTTGCCAAGCTCACGAGTCGCTCCTTCGCAATGTTTGCTTTTAATGTTTTCTATTTAGAGAAATATTTAAATTTCCTTTATGTATTGTTGATTAACATTTTGAAACTTTCAGTGGGTTGGTGGCGGAAAGTCAAGACGATTCCTTGACAGATCTACCTACCAAGCGGCACGATATCATTGCTTCGGTATTCTAAAACAAAATGATAAAATAGTAGAATCCTAGGTTTATGTCATTAAACAAGAATTGATAGTTGTGATGGAGGAGGTGGTGCAAGCTGTATTGTAGATATAAGCAAGCCAGGATGAAGTTTACAGAAAATGCGGACTTTAAATAGACAGAATGGGTATAACAAGACAATTGGAGTACACGTTATTTTGTAATATCCTTCGCTTCTTTTGATCTTTAACGAGTACTCTTACGCTTGCCTTCTTGTGTGTTTTGGTGTCCTTTTTTTCTTCCTTTTACCGCTGGAACGAGAGAGCTAATCGATGTTTAAGAGAAAAAGCAGGATATACTACCAGCCAGCACTTTTTTGAAAAAGAAGATAAGTGTGGTTTAATAGACGGCACTGTCGCCAGTTATGAAGTGTTAGAGACTTCATAATGGGGTAGGGGGGGGAGGGGTGGGGGAGGGGGTTAACTTGACTTGAGTTGAGGTCATCAATTCTCTTCGTGGCTGCCATATCGTCACTAGCTTCTAGAAGTCAGAATTAGAGACTTCATGATTGGGTTGAGGTTCATGATTTCAACTTGATATAAGTTGAAGTCATTGATCATCTTTGTAGCTGCCTTGTTGTCATTAGCTTTTAGAAGCCAGGTACTCATTAACAGCTGGGCAGATTGTAGCGTGCAGAGACAGTGAATTAAAATTGATGTTTTTGTCGAAAGAGCTCAACAACGTATCGTTTCAAAAAAGAAGAAGACAAAGAATTTAAAATATAAATGGAAGACAAAGAATTTAAAATATAAATGGAAGACAAAGAATTTAAAAGATAAATGGAAGACAAAGAATTTAAAAGATAAATGGAAGACAAAGAATTTAAAAGATAAATGGAAGACAAAGAATTTAAAAGATAAATGGAAGACAAAGAATTTAAAAGATAAATGGAAGACAACGAATTTAAAAGATAAATGGAAGACAAAGAATTTAAAAGATAAATGGAAGACAAAGAATTTAAAAGATAAATGGAAGACAAAGAATTTAAAAGATAAATGGAAGACAAAGAATTTAAAAGATAAATGGAAGACAAAGAATTTAAAAAATAAATGGAAGACAAAGAATTTAAAAGATAAATGGAAGACAACGAATTTAAAAGAGAAATGGAAGACAAAGAATTTAAAAGAGAAATGGAAGACAAAGAATTTAAAAGATAAATGGAAGACGAAGAATTTAAAAGATAAATGGAAGACAAAGAATTTAAAAGATAAATGGAAGACAAAGATCAAGGAGAAGACTACGCAGGAGAAGAAAAAGAGGAACAAGAAGGATTTGCGAAGAAGGACGAGGAGGAAGAGACAAGAACATGAACAAACAAGAACGATGAAGAAGCAATCAACATTCATTGAAGAATCAGTTTTAATTGTTGATTTCTCCAAAAATGTTAGCACTGTCTTTTACCTGATATTCTGGCATCTACAATTCGCAGGATTAATAGTTTTATATTTTTCTCTTCACTCTCTGGAAAACGTAATGGCTGTCTCGTATCTTGTACAAAAATAGCCCAGGATCTTTCCCCTTTCGTCTTTGCTATTTGGACTATACAACATATGTGACACTGATCCCATTTCGGTGATTTGTGGCGAAGTATTTCTCTGTTACTAGCAGAACTTTAAATTAACCACAAATACTTGCCACATAGCAGTTCATTGTCGCTAGAAAATGGCAAGAAATCGGTCCTTGTCTAGCACACGCTCGTGCTGATACCAAGACAAACAGATGTAAACAGCTTAGTCCGTTCTTGATAATATCATGATAACGGTGCTCTTAGTGTTATCACTAGGACGCCCATGGTAACGACAACCAGCTTGCTGAATCAAGTACAACTAAATGGTTTGACTATAACTAGAGACACCGAAATAACAATGAAAGTATTTAACATTTAACAGAAAAAGTAAACAGGAAGTTACACAAATGTGTTAGCTTCAAACACGGCCCTAAAACGGTAAAGTGTTAAAACAGTTATGGAACTGAAGTGTTACCCCATTACAATATTCAACTTGAACTTGGATGACAAATTATGAACTGAAAATCAATAATAACTAATGAATACACATAGTTTTACAGAAGAACAGAAACAATTGACGACTGATATCAAATCATTTCTGACTACTTCTTTTGATTTACGTGAGTGTCCTAAGATGTTTTCCAGCTATGATTCATTGACTTAGTTGACGTGTTCATGCTGTGCTGTTCCAGTTTTGTCCAGTCCTTGATACATGCATTAGAGGGTCGACAGATCAGTTCGTCACTTTTTGCTGGAACCTCAATTTTAACGTTTGTATTTTTCATAAAACAATTGCTTTTTTCCCGTTCGCTTTGTTTTCTAAGACAGATTATGTTGTACTGTATTTTGTAGCAAACGATCAAGCTCATCCTACTTTAGCAAACGTTGTTGGGATAATGAACTCACTTCCTAGGACAGGAACTTGTTGTTTCAGGAATTCGAACACAATTAAGTTTATTCACTTCGCCACGTGCCCAACCCCTCCCCCTCCCATCGAAACCATTCATACTGAACCAAGAAATGAAGTCGTCCTAGCGTGTCCTATCAATCAAATTGACTTTTGTAGACGGCAGCGGTGTGCTCATGGCTGATTTAAAATCCCTTCGTTCATTAGGCCTGACAAAAAAAACAGAAACAGTCATCCAGGCAAGTGGTTAGGCGGGAATGTCAACCATATGCAGAAAAACAAAACTAACCAGGAGCTGCAAAAATAGCAATAAATAGCACTAGCTTTTTCATGGAATATAATTGAAATTCAGGTCCAATGGCGTTGCCTAATGAAAGTCACGCGACGAAGTCGGTTTGCCTATAAATCTAAAAAAACAGAGTCAACAATCGGGGTAGCAAGGTAGAAGATAAAGCTATAACTACTTCCCCTTGTGAAGCAACCCGAAGACAGTCGGCCTGGGGTAAACTCAAGACTGTCGAATATGAGGTCAATTCAAAACTGGCCAACGTGACATAAACTCAAGGTGGTTGGATGAGAGGTCAATTTAAAACTGGCCGACGCGACGTAAACTTAAGGTGGTTTGACGAAAGGTAAATTTAAAACTGGCCGACGTGGCGTAAATTCAAGGTGGTTGGACGAAAGGTCAATTCAAGACTGGCCGACGTGACGTAAACTCAAGACGCTCAAAAACAAACATTGACAGCTACTGAGTGTTACATCCCTAGCCTTGCAAAAGAACCAAAACGCGACAATTTAAGTCAACCAGATTTAGCAATGAACTTTGGAAGCGAATATAACGCCTGCTAAGGAAGTCACTGAAAAAAATCCTGAAACACACTATGAACTGAACCACCTCTCTAAACTCTTCCTCTATCAATAGAAAAATGAGAGAGCAACATAAACTTCTTCAGCGTTTGGTTTTGTATGCTCGTTTTATGCCCCCAGATGAGCCACCTTAATGGCGTAACACGTCATCCTTATGTACTCAATAGTTCCCCATAGTTTGTGTGACATGCCTCTCTCTTTAGGACAAGTCTTCTCATGGAAGCTTTGATGAAGTGGGCATATCTGCAAGACGTCTTCTGGTGTCCGAATCCCCAACTGACATGTGCATTGTACAGTATGTACGAATTTCATTGTACGCATGTCTGATTTAGCCTGTAATGACCTGTTCTAAGGCGGGAAATTGAGGTGTACTGTTTCATGTTCCGTCTGTTGATGGGGTCTTGTGGGTATTTGCTGTTTATTTGATTTTCAAACAGTTGTTTATATTTGTTCTGGATGTGTGTCCTAACTTCTAGCAGTGTCATTGGGTGAGTGAAATGTTTTCTTTGTCTGCCCTTCCTGGTTGGTCTGTCTGTTCTCTCATTTCCCAATGTGCCGATACAATATATGAAGATGGCCATTTTAAAGGTAGTAATAAAAATGCAAACCTGATAAAAGCATACAGAGTTGCAGCTGAAGATTTCAGCTCTACAGGGATTGAATGAAGCCTCAAGAATAGGAGGCTTTTCAGCACTTGAGTCTGCACCTCTAATCAGACGAGGCAGTTGTACTGGGTTTTAAAGAAAGCTCTATGAATTTTTAACCAAATTTGAATTGTAACAGGAGTGAATCGCTTCCCGAGTGGGTTATTGAAGAAATAGAAAAAAAATAAAGAAGAAGAAAAAGACAAATAAATAGAAGAACGATAACGGGAAGCAGGAGAAGAAGAAAAAGAAGAATAAGAAGGAATAGGAGATGAGAAAAAGGAGAGAAGAAAAAGAAGAAGAAAAAAAGAAAAGAAATGGAAAAGAAGAGCAACAACAAGAAAACGAACAAGAAGAAGAACACTAAGAAGAATCAGAAGAACAAGAAAGAGAAGCTGATAAGCCAATAATGTGTGGAAGAAAGAAGAGGACATAAACCAGGCCAAATGCCATTGAGATATTCATAACGTCTCATCATTTTGAAGCAGCACATTCGGATGAAGATTGAAGAGGGAATCAATATAAGAGAAAATCTGAGAATTATTTAGCTTGCAGCAAACAATCATTCTCGCTAGCTTCATCGGGGGGGGGGGGGGGGAAGAACCCAAACCCCTGGGGTAAATGCTCAACACTGGTGTAAAAACCTTTCTTCTGTTATTCACACTTCCTCATTCGAGAGATTACTTTTTTACAGGGAACATTCAGTATTTCTAGGTCATCATCATCTTCTTCTTCTTCTTCTTCTTCTTCTTCTTCTTCTTCGTCTTCTCTTCTTTTTCGTATTCTTCTTCTTCATACGTTATCATGTATCAACTTTTATACAGCTAAAGAAATCAATGGTCACCCTAAGGTCTATGTATCTCCAAAGAACTTATCGAGAATGAAACAAGGCAATGTAACATTTGTATGTACCTTTGGAACGGATATCACAGGAAGGAAACATTTATGCTTTGTTCGGTCGTTAATTGTACTTACTTTTTTTTTTTTTTTTTTTTTTTTTCGTTCGCCTTATTTCTCTAATCCCCAAGGCGGTGTGCGTTGCACTGTGGTTTTTATTTTGCGCCTGTCGGCCCAATGCATCCGACTTCAGCATGCATTTTATGTAAGGGTCTGCTTCCTCCTGCATTTTCTAAGGGTTTGCTTCCCCGGGGTAACGGCCGGTGCTGTGATGGGGATCGAACCCAGCACCTTCGGATTGTGAGCCGTGCCACTTATCCACTAGGCCACGCCGTCCCCTCGTACTTATTTAAATAGGACGTTTTCAGAAGGAAAACTTCTTCTCTTTTCTTTTTTTTAAAAAAAACGTAATCATTAAGTTTCCATCAGCCAAAAATCTATTCATCTGATTTTAGATGGAAAGTTGGGGAACAAGACGCTATCTGCATACGGTGGCTCTTTCCTTGCGGATCAAGCGTTTTGTTTGCGCTATCTGCATACGGAAGCTCTTTCCTTGCGGATCAAGCGTTTGGTTTGCGCTATCTGCATACGGAGGCTCTTTCCTTGCGGATCAAGCGTTTGGTTTGCGCTATCTGCATACGGAGGCTCTTTCCTTGCGGATCAAGCGTTTGGTTTGCGCTATCTGCATACGGTGTTCCATAAGCTCACCGTACAGAAGTCTCTCCGGCAGTCTTGTGTCTGGCATGCGCACAAAGTGCCCAGCCCATCTCAGCTGTGGCGCCTGCAGCGATGCATGGATGCTTGGCATGTCTGCTCTCTTAAGGTATTCAGTGTCAGGGACATGGTCAACTGGTTTTCATTATTCTGCTTGCCACCTCGTCGTCCTGGTTCACGACAGCGTGCACCCCAAGTACGGGAACTTGCACACATCTTTCAGGATCTGTTCATTCACTATGATTTGTAGCTGTGAGTATCCTGTACCGGGAGTTCGTTGTTGCACAACTTCCGTATTTTCAACATTTATACCAGTCCTAAATTGTCGCAAACAGCAGAGAACCGATCCATGTCCTCCTGCATTTTCCGCTCTGAGATGCTATTCACAGCAGAGTCGTCAGCAAATACAAGTTCATTGATCATGTCGCCTACTACTCTGGTTTTTGTCTGCATTTTGCGAGCATTGAGGAGCCTGCCGTCCGTACGGTCGGTATCTGATGAGAATTTCGGATTTGGCTGTTCTAAAAGGATTTGACATCGTGGCTGAGAACATCAGGATAAAAAGGGTTATGGCGAGCACACAGCCTTGCTTTACACCGATTGTCACGTCAAACGTTCTGGAACTCTCTCCAGCACACGAGCATGCATGTCTTCGATGGTTGTTTCACCATGGTGATACACTTGGTGGGACAGCCGAACTTTGACATGACCATTCACAATCCACCTCTGCTTACCGTGTCGAATGCCTTGGCGTAACTATTGATATCGCATAGATAGATGCATGCATACATAATACATACAGACACATTCACACATGTATACATACATACACATACAGACACACATAGATACACACATAAGTAATTGCCCATCGCGAAGCGATGATGACACAACATCATACGGTTTTGTCTTAATAATGTGATGTGCACTGTATTTGGATTATAGTGAGTAAGAATATATGCTGGTCATCAATCTCACTCTTATCCCGAGTTACCTTGGATCACTGGCAAGACTATTGGTCAAGACGAATGATGGTAACTCGATATGCAGGCACTCTGGTCCCGTGAGATCAAGGCTCGCTTGAAACTTGCCGGGTTCGATCGCCCATCGTTTCCGTTCATCACTGTGAGAGTCGAGTGCCTTAACCTCTTGACTACAGCAACCCCCCCCCCCCCATACATATATAAATAGATACATACATACACACACACACACACACACACACACGTATGTCCACCAAACCAATCGATTCCAGTGTACTCTAGTTCTATCTGGATGAGTTCTACAAATGATAAATACGTTTGAAAATCTGAAGGTGTTCGATATTTGCTATGTTGGTAGAATCAAGTGAATGCTGGTAAAATGGAAACGAATTGCACGTAGCTGCAGATGGCGAGAACATTTATTGGTTTGTTGAAACAGGCTATAGTGAACCTCCACGTCATCGTTAGATCATAATTTATGTTATGTGATCAAATAGAGCATTGATATCACTGCACATTTGGCAGTTCCAAAAGTTTCCACCTAATCGCGCTTTACAAATAACGAAGACTATTGACGCTAACTAATACCTCCTTCTGGGAAGAGGAGACTAACGTCTGGTCAGGCAGAACATACCGATCGGACATGCTAGTCACGGTCAAGTAAAACATACTGATTCGACATACTATTGGTGATGGTCAGGTATAATATACGGACCAAGACCCCCACCTTAGTTTCACACAGTTCTCCTTGGAAACGACCTGTTTTCATGGCAGTCTAACGAAGTAAGAAATCGATGTGGTTCTCGTATTAGTGAGCGACACGAAGGTGAAACCAAGCATAGCATAAAAATACTAGTTCCTACATGGGACGCTAAATATTAGTTTCTACATGGGACGCTAAATACTAGTTCCTACTTGGGACGCTAAATACTAGTTCCTACATGGGACGCTGAATACTAGTTTCTACACGAGGCACCGAATACTAGTTCCTACATGGAACGCTAAATACTAGTTCCTACATGAGACGCTAAATACTAGTTCCTACATGTGGCGGTGAATATCAATTCCTACATGGAGTGCTAAATACTAGTTCCTACAAGAAGCGCTGATTATTAGTTATTACAAAGGGCGCTGAATACTAGTTCTTACAAGGGGCGCTGAATACTAGTTCCTGCAATTGGCGCTGGATTCTAGTTCCTACATGGGGGGGGGGTGGGGGTGAATACTAGTTCCTACAAGGGGCGCTGAATACTAGTTCCAAACTGGAGCAATGAATAATAATTTCTACATGGAGCGCTGAATACTAATTTCTCAATGGGCCCTGAATACTCGTTGCTACTAGGGGCGCTGAATACTAGTTCCTAAATGAGGCGCTGAATAATAATTCATACATAAGGTATTGCTTCCTAACCAAGCGGAGACAAGTAACGCCATCTCAAGGAACAAAACTTTGATGCAGTAATATTAATTGGAGAAAGTGCCCATCAAACTATATAGCTCGGTAATTGAACAAATCAAGTCTAGCGTCAGACGAGTCTGAAAACAGCAAGAATGCCACTATCTGTGTGACTCCAATCAATGACTCTATCCATCAGACTTTAGGAGAAGCTATATAAGACATGCCGCAGGTTGTGCCGCCTTCACAGTTTAGCAAGAGTCGAGCACGTCGTGATGTGGACTCAGCTTATGCTGTTTTGTCTTACGTGACCTTGAAATACTTGGGATCCTGGTAAAAAAACAGGTGTGTGCCTGCGGCCAGGTAGCCAAATGCTATCAGCTGTATGTTCTGTTTTGGGTGACATTTTTACTTTCTGCGACTTACTAAGGCTGGGGAAGGTAGGTTGAGTATTGAGTAGGAATTTCATTACTTTTCGAATTGTGTCCGGACAGAGCCTAACGTCCTACTCTAATTGGTATTCAACTGTCAAGGGTTCTTTTACGTGCACAAAGTGTACACGGGATCTCCTAGTTTCTTTTTTATAAATCTCAAAAAATGACTAGCCGCTGGTTCAACCTCCCTCGAGAACAGGACACGCTTGATACTTGTGTAATTTGAAACCCTACCGTTTCGCGTTTTCATTTCTCGAGAAGCAACGTCTCTCTCATCTCTACAAAGTAAATTTTAAGCCTATTTAAATGGAAGACCTTCAGATGTAGAAACAATGGAAGCTGATAGTATATAACAACAAAGCTTGCAAAGCGTCATAAAGTTGTTAATGAGCATGACCGTGTTACAAATGGTGTGACGTATGTGGAAGGTCCTATGGAGCCGACGATGAGGTAAGGGTACTTATACAGGTGGAAACTTACACAAATGCAGCTCAGCTAACATATGAGGCTACAATGCTACAATCTTACAAGAGGACCTTTCCATCACCCTATTTGTAATAACAAAATCTGTTGAGATAATTTAGTAAAACTTACAAGAAGTCTATACTAATGGCATCAATCATGTGGTTCATGCATTCGTGACCACGGGGTACCTACGTGCCAAAATAATGCAAGTCTGCTGGGAGAGCACTTTCAAAGTGGACAGGCTAAATTTCGTGCTAGGCGGTACCTGGCTGATGGACTCTAAGATACATCCATTGTTTGTTACTGGCTCGGTGATCTTAACATGGCGACATTAAGTTTTGAATATAAAATTAATAGCAACTCATTGAGGCCATTAATAGAATCTAAATTATTGTCGGAGCTTCGTAGATTGTGATCTGCCGTCAATACCTCCAGCATTAAGTAGAAAGAAATATGGACACAGAAAAAGAAAATACGTAGAATGAGCAGCAAAGATGGCGCCTAACAGGCCAGACTCTAAACTTGCTCTCATGTTTTAGTCCATTTTGAGTGCGACCAGGCCACCGATTTGACTGGAATTCATAAGTGTGAGTCGAAGACATACACTGTGTTCACGAAAACGTGTTTTGTTCCATTTGGATTAGTTTTTTCGTTCATTTTGTGGTTTTTTTTTTCTCATCGATTATCCTGAAATGGTCATCAGGAGAGATTGGACCCTTTCCGTTAGCAACATGTCCGTGACACATCGTTCACACGCTGAATGATGCTCCCTACGGCTTCTTAAGAACGTGGTAAAGACAGAACAAGATAAGGAGTAGAAGAAACTGGTTGTATACAGACTCTCTTCTAAACCAGTATAATAACGTTAAATATATTAGGTTACGTTAAGTTAATCTAGTTAAGTTAAGTTACAGGAAAGGAGAAAGAGTAAGGAAAGGGCTAGGAAGTGTAAAGGGCAGAAATAAAGCAGGGAGGACAGCCCTAAATGGAAAGGGCCAGGAAGTGTAAAGGGCAGAAATAAAGCAGGGAGGTCAGCCCTAAATGGAAAGGGCCAGGAAGTGTAAAGGGCAGAAATAAAGCAGGGAGGTCAGCCCTAAATGGAAAGGGCCAGGAAGTGTAAAGGGCAGAAATAAAGCAGGGAGGTCAGCCCTAAATGGAAAGGGCCAGGAAGTGTAAAGGGCAGAAATAAAGCAGGGAGGTCAGCCCTAAATGGAAAGGGCCAGGAAGTGTAAAGGGCAGAAATAAAGCAGGGAGGACAGCCCTAAATGATGTACGTGTTTGCTGCTAGGGTTGTCGAAGAGCCAGCAAACGTATAGTAATCCTTTACAATTTGGTCTACAATATTGACATCTTATCACGACACTACCAAGGTGACTGGTTCCATCCACCATTTAAATAATTGGACAATGTGAACAATCTGTGAAACAAAATCTGAATGATCCTGGAAGCCACGGGGGACTAGCTCCGATGTCGATATCTTCAAGAAATGGCCATATAAAACGGGTCGTTACTTCCACAGAATAAACTCTGGGAAAGGTCATAATACGATGCAACAGAATATCAATATCGTATAAGGATGAATAATTTATATAATAATAATTTGAAAAGAAGAGTGATAATTCGTTATCCCATGAATCGGAGAAGTCAGATTAGAATAATACTATTAAAGAGAAGGAATATAAGGTGAACAGTGCAATATTTCTGGAAGACGAGATGGAGAAATAAATATAATTTTTTTTTTACCTGAACAGGGCTTTGCGAGTAGCAGGATGTAGTCCAGAGAACGGAATGCGTTATGTCGCTAGGTTACAGTTTAACTGCGTTATTTGCACCTTTCGGTCCGACACATCCGTCGTCGGCATTTTGTCTATAGTCCCTGAATGTATTTTTGGTCGTAATTCAGGTTATTTGTTACATTCGTTTCAATGTAAAACGGGCTGAGTTATTTCTGGCATTGCTAGATGAGAAAGTTTTTTAATCAAGACATGGGAGACAACCATCAGCAAGGTAGATAAACATAGAAAGACGAACATACTAGCGCGACGATGATCAGCCTAGGTACAAATTAAACCATCCAGTTCTTGGTATAGCTCTCCACCGAGCGATTATATACTTGTGTCCTGGTCTTGAAGATAGAGCTTCGAGCTCTGATAAAGCCTACGATATTGTCCTATCGAGGTTGAAATGGGAAGCTGAACATACCGGCTACACCAAAAACGATGCCTATTACCAGTTGAACAGAAGAGAGCAGGTCGTTGTCTTCAGACTTCGCACTGGCCACAATAGACTGAGGTACCACCTGTTCAACAAATTGAAGATAGGTGGTACAGACGAATGCCCGTGTGGTACCGGAAAAATGACCGCTGAGCATCTGCTGCAGAACTGCCCGAATTACGAGGATCAGAGAGAGCAGATGTGGCCATCACCAGTGGAACCACAAGATAAGCTCTATGGCAGTGTCGACAGCCTCAGGATGACCGCCGCTTTTTTCGAAAAAATAATGGTTACTGTCTGACTGCGTACGATGAAGAAGAAAAGAAGAAGTTCTATCGAGGCTGAAACACAGTGTCTTCTTCTTCTTCTTCTTCCTCGATCGTCTTCAGACATCAACTTCAATTACTCTAACAAAAGAAGCAGTCGACTCAAGGCTCTGTGCGCTTCAGTACAGCTTCTCGTGGGAGGACACTGGCTGTTGCCAAATGTCACTTCTTTTGTCGGTATACAGTGGACAGGACTGCAAAATATGTTCTGCCTTCATGGGGGCTGTGCCGCAGGCACAAAGGTCTGTAGTGCCAATCGTGAACTTGTACAGATGGCATCTTAGTCTGTTGTGACCTGTGCGTAGCCGGAAAATTATCCCCTGGTCTCGCCTGGAGAGTTGATGGTAGGCTTTGTTTTCTATGTGGCCAGGGTGGTCTTTTTTCCATTTTGCACTGTACGTTGTCCTGATGAATGCTTTTGTCTCATTGTATGTGATACCTGTATCACTCTGCTACAGCATTCCTCCCTCTCTGGCGAGTCTGTCTGCCTCCTCGTTGCCTGGAATGCTACAGTGGGTTGGCATCCACAGGACTGAAACACGGTGTCTGCACATGGCGAGCTTTATCCTTCAATCGTGTGCATCTCCTAGCAGATGTCAGGAATGGTAAAACGCCGAATTAATATTTATAATTAAATTGTTCTTGGCTCGACATTGATAACAAACTAAACAAATAGGCTTTTTTTGTGATAAGTGTCCCATCATCAGCTCTGTTCTGTTAGTAGTCGAGTTCTGTTAGAAGCCATATTCTGTTCGTAGTCGTGGTTTTAGAAGCCATGTTCTGTTAGTAGCCGAGTTCTGTTAGAAAACATGTTCTTTTAGAAGCCGAGTTCTGTTAGAAGCATTGGCTGAAATTCATATTGTGTAATGTTTCTCCATTTGATTCGATAATAAATTCAACAAGTGTGCTCTTATTGCCGACTTTAATACGGATGAGATCAAATTGTGTGGTATGAAAGCCCAAAACGCTAAATGAAATTCTGGTAATGGTCATATGGGCTTATCGGAATTTCACGTGAATGATCATAAGCGGATCGATTGACTCGGATAGTTCACGCTTCCTCTAGTACGGACAAATTAAAACTAAGGTTTATTAAAACATTCCAGTGATTTCGTTCTACGTGCGTCTCTAACATCACTTCATTTGTGGTATGTCTGTCTGGCTATCTATCTATCTATCTATCTATCTATCTATCTATATATCTATCTATCTATCTATCTATCTATCTTTCTATCTATCTATCTATCTATCTATCTATCTATCTATCTATCTATCTAACTATTTATATATCTATCTATCTATCCATCCATCCATCCATCCATCCATCCATCCATCCATCTATCCATCCATCCATCCATCCATCCATCCATCCATCTATCTATCTATCTATATATCTATTTATATGTCTGTCTGTCTATATGTCTATCTGTCTGTCTAACTGTCTGTCTAACAGTCTGTATGTCTGTCGGTCGGTCGGTCATCGGTCGGTCGATCTGTATGTCTGTTTGTCTATATAATCAAAGAAATGCACCAGGCTACTACCAACTCGCACAAGAGTTGGAACCTGCACAAAGGCTAACACCCTTGTAGATGCACAGGTCTACTAAGACTAAGACTAAGAAGACTGTATTGTTGTAAACTTTATATTGCCATCTGCCAGCTAAACGCCTTGTATCTTGTAATCAGATCTTCTTGTGTCGCAAGCAGGAGTGGTTGTCGATCAGGCTGTATTTTCATCAGATGTTGGAACGAATTTATTTTCAGTCTTGATATGTATTCATCACAGGGGATAGTCCTCGCCAAATTTATAATGTTATTTCTCATATAATCTCTCATGTGACTCCAATGAATTTTCTTAGATATTCACTTTATACGTTTTCACTTTACTCTCATGTGCCTTGCATAAGAAGCAAATTGGTCTTTGGTAGTACAAAACCAAGTTGGTATAACTATATTGTTTACAATTTGTTGTTTCTTGCTGTTGTTGACCAAGCTGATGTTTGGGTGTTTAAATAGTCCTTACAAATTGTCCAGAGTTTATTCCTTTATATTTGATCAAAGGCGTTCTCTAAATCAATAAATGTTATGTTTAAGTACTTGGTATGTTCTATTGTTCTTTCTCTTCCTTGTTCTCATGTGTATACGAAATATGTACATTTCAATCCCTTAAGAAATACAAACAGGGTTTTGCCTAGCGGAGTGATACCAATTGGTTATATTCTTTGTTCAAGTATTTTTACTTACATTGTTCCTCTATGGATTAGTGGTCATACGCCACATTATATGTCACATTTACTTTTACTGTCTTTTTTTACAGTTTAGTATAATTGTAGATTGTTGCCAGTCATCTGGTTCTCTGCTTTTCTTTCTTTGCTCTCGGGAAGATTCTCCGTAGATATTTCAGCTCTGTCTTCCTGCAATCATGACGTGCTTCAGTTGTTGCGCCGTCCATACCTGGTGACTTATTTCTAGGCCTTTATTTTACAGTTCTTTGTATTTTTAAAGCGCTGTATTTAGTTCCCGACTATCATTGTGTAACAGTGTGTAAAAGTTCCCCGTGGAGCATTGGCGTTTAAAGCAGAGGAAAATGGGCAAGCTACTGTAAGCTCTGAGAGTCAAAAATTGCTGGAGAAAGAGTTAGCAGGGCGAGGTCAGTCCAGGGTCAAAACAACGGCAGGAAAGTGAGAGGTTAATGTTTAATACAAGTGGGCACTCGTCTGGATTGAGAGTAGGTGGTAGATCTAACTATTCCTAGTATCGAACTGGTACAAGATATGCTGGTAGAGTCAGACTGATTGACAAGGAGTCGCATGGCAGGCTGTCACATTTGAAGTGACAGTGATATGTGCAAATTGGAGGCAACAAGATTTTGAAAAGGGAGGGGCGAAATGAGATTGATGGCTTGCCAGCCAGTTGGGGGACGACCATTCGACAGCCATTTTCGATTTCCAGGCTAAGAAAATTGGTCTATAAAAGAAAATGTAGGTGAGGAATTTGAGATCCGAGAGAGACAGATCGTTTATAGGTTGGTTATCCCACCATATACTGAGAACCTTGCACTTAGCTCACAGGTGCGAATGATGGACACCTTGTAAACAATATAAGAAATACATCTGAATATTTGTTTTGGTTCGATTTGAGAATTGATCTAGAATGGTGTTTGACTGTTCTCCATGGCCTTTGCATTGGTGCCTGTGGAGAACACAATCAAAGTGTCGTGTCTCGTGAAACTGATGGTTCCAAAAAGGGGTCTTTCACAACCCTGAGATAGAATCCCGTTAATTTGTAACCCATGTTTATACGTTCGACAGCTTAAGACAGTCAACCCTGAAGTACAACGAGAGATCCTTCTTCTTCTTCGTACGCAGTCAGACAGTAACCATTATTTTTTCGAAAAAAAGCGGCGGTCATCCTGAGGCTGTCGCCACTGCCATAGAGCTTGTCTTGCACAACGAGAGATCCAACCCCACCTAGACAACTGGAGGAAAGGCAGGCGACAACGTGTTAGCTAGTTAACCACTAATTTGTAACAAGATTGGACTAGATTAAGCTTAGGTTTTGTGTTAGTTCAGATGTTAGACTTTGAACCTGGATACTTAGTTACGGAGGCTACACCCCAACTCATGCTTGAATCATCTGTGTTAGTTTAGTATATGGTATTATTTAGTTTAGTAGTTATTTCGTTTGTTTCAAATTGATATACAAATATACTTGTAAATAAATGAATTAACATGTTTTATGGTTAACGCCAGTTTTAGTATTTTATGTGTTGAAGTGTCACGTGATACAGACTATGTGGTAACTCCTAAGGCACCTCTGATACATACATATATATTGGTCTACGTGACCCGAATTGATGTAGATCTGTTACACTTGCTTCTTGGGATCAATTGCTATTATTACTGAGAGCATATTGGGGTTTTAAGTTCTTAGAATAACACGTTTGTTTAATATTGAGGATCCATTTTTGTCATTTATTATTGAAGAAAGTTTGAAGCTGTTATTTCTTCTTTCTTGCGTTGATACTTTTGTTTTTAAAAAAACTGCTGGGCATTTTTTGCATGTAAATATTAGTTATTCACCATATTTTTTCTGAGATTCGTATTCAGTCATTTTGATTCTGGTTTTTTTTTTTCGTGTTGTTATTCCATAAGTAATATAATCGTTCATGCGGCTGTGTCGCTAGTCCCGTCTTACAAAGCCTTTTGGAAAGTTTGTTTTGATTTTTTAATTTCAGCATTCAACCAAATTATTTGCTCTCTTTATTTGTCGTGTCCGAAGTTTTATTGTTCTTCCAAATTTCATTTTAAGTGTATCCATCGTGACTGTTTTAAAGATGGCCCATTGACTGTTTCCGACTTTAACTACTTTCTTTATTTTCGCTATAAATCTTCATTTTGCATTTTAAATTTATTGATGAAGTAGTAGACTTTAAATTCTTTAAAGATTATCCTAACCCATCGGACACATACCCACTGGACACATACCCATCGGACACATACCCATCGGACACATACTCACTGGACACATACCCACTGGACACAGACTCACTGGACACATACCCATCGGACACATACCCATCGGACATATTCTCACTGGACACATACCCACTGGACACAGACTCACTGGATACATACTCACTGGACACAGACCAATCGGGCACATACCCACTGGACACATACCGATCGGACACATACCCACTGGACACAGACCATCGGACACAGACCCACTGGACATAGACCCATCGGACACAGACACACTGGACACTGACACTGACACATACACACTGGACACATACCTATTGGACACATACCCACTGGACACAGACACAGTGGACATATACGCGCTTGACACAGACCCATCAGACACAGACCCATCGGAGACAGACCCGTCAGCCACAGACCCATCAGACACAGATGCACTGGACACAGACATATCGGAAACATACACATTAGACACAGACACACATTGGACCCAGACACACTAGACACAGACCCATCGGACACAGACACACTGGACACAGACACACTAAACACAGACACACTGGACATAGACAAACTAGACACACTAGACACAGACACATTAGACACTGACCCATCGGACACAGACACACTGATCACAGACACACTAAACACAGACGCACTGGACATAGACAAACTAGACACAGGCACACTAGACACACTAGACACAAACAGACTTGACACAAACACAGTGGACACATTATTAAGATGGGCGCTTGGTAAACCTTGACACAACTGGTAATATCGACGGCATAAGGAACATAGGAAGAAGGAAAGGAAAGGTAACGTGATTTGCGATGGTGTGGCAGTATGGGAAAGCAGAGATCATGGGATTGAGGAAATGTACAAAGGAAAGGTGGGGATTACTTCTGAGAATTAGACTGCTTCCACTTGCATTGTCCTATATCCTGTATCGCTTCTTACTTCTGAGAATTAGACTGCCTTCATTTGGCATTGTCCTATATCCTGTATCGCTTCTTACTTCTGAGAGACTGCCTTCATTTGGCATTGTCCTATATCCTGTATCGTTTCTTACTTCTGAGAGACTGCCTTCATTTGGCATTGTCCTATATCCTGTATCGTTTCTTACTTCTGAGAGACTGCCTTCATTTGGCATTGTCCTATATCCTGTATCGTTTCTTACTTCTGAGAATTAGACTGCCTTCATTTGGCATTGTCCTGTATCCTGTATCGTTTCTTACTTCTGAGAATTAGATTGCCTCCATTTGACATTGTCCTGTATCCTGTATCGTTTCTTTCTTCTGAGAATTAGACTGCCTTCATTTGGCATTGTCCTGTATCCTGTATCGTTTCTTACTTCTGAGAAGTAGACTGCCTTCATTTGGCATTGTCCTATATCATGTATTTTTTTTACTTATTCCTCACTTTAATGACGTAATTATGTTCCGTCAGCAGTAACTTAACCCAGTTATATATAGTTTTCTGTTATGGAATACTGATCCGTCAATTTGACATTTAATTTGGCCTCAACCGGACGGTAACGTCAATAATTTGGGTCAGCTGTTCAGCGTACGTCAGACAGTATGTGTGTAAGTGTAAGTGGCCCTAGGATTTAACGAACTAGCAACAGCACATAATATTGTCCGAGCTGTACCCAGGAAGAAAAAATAAGGCAATTATATAACCTTTCTTCATTCCTGCTACTTCTACTTCTACTTCTTGTTGTTGTTCTTCTTATCATTCTTCTTCTTCGTCTTTTTCTTCCTCTTCTTTTTCTTTTTCTTCTAGTCTCTCCTAATGTCTTTTTTCATTACGTCTTGATAGCGAAATCCAGTACTCTGGATAAATGCTGCCTTGATGGAGCGTTCTGGAGTTCTAGTGTGGCAGGGAGGAACAATACAAGCTGCATTTGTATGAAAGTCTCTCCAGTTCCAGTCTACCTCGCCTACACATTTTATACTCAATAATCTTGCTAAAGGCTGGGTTTTAACCCCAGTGGAAGGTAAGATGGGTCAGCAAACGAGGTTAAGACGAAGCCAAATCCTCCAGAGCGAGAGGGTAGGTAGAACACTCTCCAGCATAGAACACGCTATGACACAGAGTTACCAGGTCAAGAGATGCACCAGTAACGAGATGGGAAATATGTGACCCGCCTAACTTCTTTTTTGTGGTGCTGTTTGTTGTTGCTGTTGATATGTCGACACTACAAAAGTAACCTTCCAAGAATGGGCTAGCAATCTCATCATGGTAAAGGGACTGCTACAGAAACCACACATTTGATACATGATCAATGTAAGAAGCCCAGCAACAATGGTGACTTTACTTTTCATATCGAGCAAAGAAGTGATGACGACATAAGATATAGCTCTGTATGCAACTAAGAGATCCACATCCAGGCTGCATCCATCTCCAACAGGTGTCTCCCACGCATAGATCATGTTAGATGAACAAATGAAATAACTTACAGAGCTATAACAAAGAACATAACAGGAGCCAGTAGGGCAAAATAATCGAGGAGAGAAAATGTAAATGGATCGGACAACGAATTAGGCTGAAAAGTAATCCTGCCTTCAAACAAAAAATTGTTTTAAAAAATATTTATTTATTTACATGTTGACCGACAAATGCTAGATATGGTATCAATTACTGTAGATTACTCTCACAACTAACTGTGACAAATTGTCAACATTAGATATGAATTACGTCATTTTAATTTAGTAACGTGTGCTCTCGATGCGACTTTTGACAAGTCACTTGCAGTCAACTCAGCTGCTTCTATTGAACCTTTAATAATTAGGGAATCCAGCGTTCACGGAACCTCAAAACGGGAACAGTTTTGACAGTTATCCATGGAACATTTAAATTAAGATGTAAGTTTTTGCTTAATTTCTAATGTAAGTATTTTATTGTATCTTCAAGACAAAATTACACTAAAAATAACAATTATTACCAAATCGAGCACCAGAAAAGACGTCAGTACAAGGCGTGTATTTGGTGCGTCTGCTTTCCGTTATACATCTGAAGATAAAGGATCATGTTTTCCGTTTGTGAAATTAAACTGATAATTTTGGGCTATTTAAAAAAAACCACAGAGCATATAGAGAAGCAGGGATTGTACAGACAATGGTAATGTTGTTGTTGGTGTACCTAAGTGAGTAAAGGTGCAGAGAAGGCAATGGACATACAAAGAAACTTACAAGAAATAACGTCAAGACAAATAAAAGCTCCCATTGAAAGCTAGCACCTTCTGGAGAAGGAAAGTGATTATCAAGCGATAGGTCGGCTGAAGAAGGGCATTTCGGGTGGGTTGAAAGAGGGTTGAAAGCGATAGTCAGGTTAGAAGGAGGGAAATATAATGCAGGCGAGAGGTGTGAGATCTGAGAGATAATGTCATTTGTTTACTGGTGTTGTTTCTTTCATATTGTACAGCAGGGTTAACGGCAAATCTTCTGCACGGTTATCGTTAGTAGTAAATGAAACCATATAAAACGGCTTCTTGGCCGTATACAAATGGTGGAAATGCATTAAGACTACTAATCCTTGGGTCAGTTAAAATATAAAATAATTCAGTCGTCGCCAAGGCCCGTGGCTTCTCTCGTCGGCCATTGACAACATCCGCCAGCACACTCAGTCCTGGGCTGCTCTTTCTGCCTTCCTCCAAATGCAGTCATTTAATTGTAGCTCCTTCTCGAGGGATCAAGACGCTTAGCAGCGCATGAGCTGCAGTGGTCAGCGACCCATAGCTGACTGCTAGCATCACGGCCAGCGAACCAGAGCTGCCAAAACCATTCTATACCTCTACGCGGTGATCCTGAATAACAGGCTGCATCAGGGCAGACTGGCTAAAGAGAAGGGATCGAAGAGGGAATGCTAACCCGGTACTCAAAAAATGCTTGCTGAAGTCGGAGATTGAGAACGAACGAAGAAGAAGAAGAAGCTCCTCACATTCTCTTCTCCGTGTATTTGTGGGTCTACCTCGCTTTCTCTTCACTTGATGATTCTGTGTAAGAGTCTGTCTAGTTATCGTTAGGTGGGGTATAACGTAGCGTATCCAGCCCCCATTTACTTTACTTAATGTGTTGTTCCAGTGGTTGTTGTTGGCTCCTTTCCCATTGGTCTTCATTTCTCACCATGTCCTGCAACTTTATTACCGTGATCCTTCTTAGGCATCTGTTAACGAAAGACTGGAGTTGTTGTTGTATGACCTGGGTCAATCTCCATTTAGTGAATCTTGATTTCTCTAGATTCCCATATGTTGTTTAGTGTCAGAAATGTCCATCTTGCCTTTCCAATTCTGTACCTTACATCTGCATTTCAACCTCTTGATGTGTTAATTTTTTATCCAAATAAGTAAATGTATTCACTTTTTCAAACCGGTCTCCATTCAGCATGATTGGTTCTTTGATATTAGTGTTGATTTTAAGGAGCTTGGTTTCCTTCATGTTGATATTAATTACCAATTTGCCTGATTTTTTTCACTTTATAAAGTTTCTTTTGCATTTGACTGTGTGACAAAAGTATCAGTTTATCTGCGTAATCCAGGGCCTCCAATTGTGACAATAGTGTACACTGAATACCAGTTCTTCTTCCCTCGATTGACGTTTTATTTATCCAATCTATAGCCAAAAAGAAAAGGAAATCCGAGAGGAGGTGTCCTTGCCTTACCCCTGTTAGCACCCTGAAGCTGTCAGTCTGTGTTCCGTCATGTGCCACTCGACTAACTAAATAAATAATAAATCAATAAAAAAAATTGCAGGCTACATTTCTGGTTTAGATTTTTATAAAGTTCTTATCAGCTGATGGTAGTCCATTGGGTCACAACTATCTTAATTAAACTGATATTTTGTTAACCAGACATGATGCCCGGGGGTTGCTTCGCTCTCGTCACCGATCGATCCGATATTGTGCTAGTAGTCCTTCTGGGAATGCCCAAATAACAGTAATATCTTATATTTTAGTCTATGATTACAGTCTCCATTTTGTGTCTAATAAATCTTGGATTGTGTTTTTTTAAAGTGATACATTAATTAAAACAGCGCTAATTGCTAAAGCAGTGCTTATTGAAACACGAATTCAAACATCGTTAAATGATATATTCATTCAAGCAGCGCTAATTAATACACGAATTTAAACAATGCTAATAGATATATTAATTAAAACAGTGCTAATTTATATATTAAATCAAACAATGGTAATTATTAATTCCAACTTGGTCATTGATGAATTAATTAAAATATTTGTAATTGAAACATTAATTGAACCGTCACTTTTGTGCGTTTTACTGCAGTCTGTTATTGTGTACACATTATATATCTCATTTACACTTTAACCCAACCAGCTCTGCTATACAATTATAACATTAGGATATACAGCAGGTTGCTCTCTATTCTTTCTTACAACTGTCACTCTTCTAATCAGATCTCTAATTAGAACACTCTAACGATTATTGGAACTGTAGCAATAACAATCAATTATTTATTTTACATCCACAAATCGTATCATAACAATAATATCAGCACGTGAAAAAAACTGACTATACCTAATGTTCATCAAGAGGTTCTACAAGTAGCACAGAAGTATCTCGAACCCCTGCCACCCTTCTCGGCAGTCATGCATCGAAACCAATCGGCCGCGCGCTCCTCTAAAGTGCTCCTCTAAATATCCTCTTATCTCACTAAAGGTGACAAAAACTAACTAGTTCTTGTCCACTGCGAATCTTCTGGTCCTTGTTCTTCTGATGGTCTTCCATACAGCTCTTCTGCCCCTGTAACATCTGGGTCTACTGATTCTGTCTCGTCTTCAAATAACGAACTCTGCGACAAATATATGGGTTTAATCTTCTGATTCTCCTGTCTCGTCTTCAATCCAGGAAATCTGCGACAAATTCTAAGGTTCTTGCACCGTGGTTCCCCAATCAAGAGCAACCACTTTGATGTCACTGGTTCTTAAACTTTAGCTGTCAGGCCAAGAGCAACATCTTTGTTACTATAGGTCTTTGAGACGACAGCTTCGTGTTTAAGGAAAACACGTCTCCTTTTGACTTATTTACAGTCGTTAGCCACTCCAGGACTTTAGACTCAACACCACTTGTGACAAGGTTTCAGCGAAAATGCACCAGGACAAAACACACAATCAGATGCTTAAAAGTGCTGGTTTGGGCTGGCAGTCATTACCATCTTCTTCTCGCTATGGTCTGTGTCTTCTATCTTTGTCCAGTTTTCGAGCGTTCACTCTCTCTGATCTGCGGTGCCACTAAAGAAAAAGTACTTTGTTTTGAACTTTCTATGTGACCTAAAAGTTCGTAGGATTTCCGAAGTGACCGTGAGAATTTAAACGAGGCTAGGTACACTCTCAAGACGATCATTGTCGAAGGATCCAAACAATGGCCAATTATATTAACTATAGCTCCCAGACAGGGTTATAAAGTTATGTGGGGGTGCCTCGAACAGTTTTTTCAGGTATTCCCTGTCACTGGCTCTTACACCGACGGATCAGTCGTGCGCAGTGGGACATCAGGCTGGGGTTTCTCGGCTAGAGTGAGAGGAGAGGTCGTTGATGAGCGCAGTAGGGCATACATGTCAACAACTTCCAGTATGAGGATGGAGAAAGAAGCAGTGACCTCAGCACTGAAATGGCTATCTGAGACTTCTGTAACAAAGGCAGTCATCGTGACAGACGCGCAAGCCGTACTTCAGAAAGTACAGAAGGGATGGCTTAGGTACGAGCGGATAGCTGCTGTTGAGGCCTCAAACCTCCAGGCGCTGACCTGGATCTACTGTCCTGCTCATGCTCTGGTTCAGGCCGGCGAAAGAGCTGACAACTTGGCTTCACGGGCTCCCACCATGTGCACATTGGTGATGGACAGAAGTGACATTTTGAAATCAACCAATGACCGCCTGCTGGATGAGAACACCGCAATAGATGAAGCAGCAATCCACAGACAACAAAGTTTCGATATTAAACGAGGTTCGAGCGGAGTATGGCGCATGAGAGGACGGCACAGGAGAGTGTACAACCAGCAAGCTACAGGGACCATCAGCATCCATGTCTTACGCCACTTGGTGAGAGAGACTGAGCACCTATGGGTATGCCCAGAGTGCAGTGACGTCGATTCTTAGAAACAGAAACAGGCTCTTAGGACCTTTGTAATTATGTTACACACTACCTCATTCTCGTACATCTAAGGTGGGTACTTGTAGCTCACAATTTTGGGCTCAATACAGCGACAATTTTAAAGCCGTTATCCCGTCATGTAATACATGTTCCGCGTGATATCTATCACCTATTGTACGTTTACCAAACCCTTCAATGGGCTAGATGCTTTCATTGTTAAAGCTTTCATTGACTGATGTGCAGTACATTTTGAGAAGCGAGTAGCAAAGTAAACAGAATATCAATCTTTTTGTTTGAAAACACGGACTCGAACCTGGTTAAAAACGTTTTTTTTTTTGGTTTTGGTTTTTATATTTTAGGAATGTAGAATCCTAGACTGAGACTGCAAAACAACGGCCTAAGCTAGCTTGCTTTATTTCCAAGCCATATTAATCTTCTCGCCAATATCTAGGAGTCTGGAAATCAGGCGGGTTAGAGCAAACAGTATTCATTTTGTCGTCTAGGTAAAAAAATTAAATAATTTGTACAGTTAAAATTCTCACGCTTATACATTTTATATATACAGTTTATACATAAACCAGCGCAGTTTATTCCTCACTATAATCCAAATACAATGCAAATTACATAATCAAGACACACTCGTCTGATGATGTCGCCAGCTTTGCGATAGACAACTAACTAACGTAAATAAAAGTAAAGGGAAAGGTAATCCATGCTATCTAGGATAACGTGTCAGAGACCGTTGCACGGGGTCTCCTTTGTCTGAGGTAGTTTTGCCAGTTCTCGTCCTCGTCGCCTTGTCCCGTCTACCAGTAAAAACTATTAATTTACAACTCGGGGCCAAGATCGAACTTGTTCACTTAGCCGTGAGAGACAAGTGCTTTAACAACTCCACCACTCAGTACCGTTGCTATTTTATATCAATGTTGAAGCTGGTGTTTTGCTGATGCAAACAGACAATAATGGTAAACACAAGGGCACAGTAAATCGTGTGCGTCAGGTTGGTACAGAAGAGTAAAAGATATACATGATAATAACTATGTTACAAATATACATTTCTTGCAAATTATATATTTGTGCTTTTGTCTCGTGTTTTGTATACATTAAACCACTGGAACATTTGTTGTAAAGTAATAACTACAACATTAAAAAACAAATGTACAGGGTGGATTATCATTGCTGAGGTCTACCTGGAGGCTTTATAAGGTTAGTTGACGAATAAAGGCTGCTTGCTTGTGGGTCTGCCACGAACTATGCAGGAGAAGTTTTTATTTTACCTCCGATAGAAAAGAGATAGACAACATTATTGAGGGAAACAGCCTCAGTGATCACTTAAATGAAACTTCTCTTTACTGATGATCAAGCATTAATAGCAACCTCAGAAGAACAACTGCGGGAACATATCTAGTATCTTAATCAGGTATGTACGAATTACAGTATGAAAATCAGGTATGTACGAATTACAGTGTGAAAATCAGGTATGTACGAATTACAGTATGAAAATCAGGTATGTACGAATTACAGTATGAAAATCAGGTATGTACGAATTACAGTATGAAAATCAGGTATGTACGAATTACAGTATGAAAATCAGGTATGTACGAATTACAGTATGAAAATCAGGTATGTACGAATTACAGTATGAAAATCAACAAAGAGAAAGCTGATGTTGTGACAGCTGCAAGACAAGAAACAGAAGCATCGATATCCATACAAAAACAATACGTAAAACAGGTGAACAATTTCACGTATCTGGGTAACATAATCTCAGTAGACGGCAAAAACGACACCGAGATCCAAAACAGAAGTAATAAAGCAAGTCAAATCATTGGGGCAAATTTCCCCGATATTACAATGTAAGCACGTGACAATGGATACAAAAAGAACACTATACAACACGATATTCCTGCCCACATTGTGCTATCAGTGCCAGAATTGGACATTAACAAACAGAGATAAAATTAACATCATAACAACAGAGATGAAATGCCTGCGCAGAATGCTTGGAGTAACAAGAATTGATAGAATCAGAAACGAAGATACCAGGTGACAAGTAGGTGACAACACCAATGTTAGGCATCATCAAGAGACAGCAAACCAAATGGTTCGGCCACGTGACACGTCAAACGACAAGATAGTATCCCTCAGAAAGTTTTACTATTCAGTCACAATGGAGGCCAAGAGCCGACCATGCAAAAGATGGACAACAGAAATAACAGAAGCAGTCAAACTCCCCATGTATGAGGCACAAACTAGGGCCCGGTAAAGAAACCTCTTTATAGCATGGAGCTGAAAGGTACAAAGAGGAAAAAAATAGAAAGAGAAAGAAGAAAAAATAACATGCATTATCGAAGTTTTAAATCCCTGTACTCGGGGCCAGAAGAATGCTAACCAGCCCACACGGACAATCGTACCACAGGTGAATATAATCGTCGTGATGACAGTGTTCACGGTCTATTTAACAACGGTACATTATATTCCATGTTGAAACCGCCCTTATCCCGTTATGTCGACGACGGAGACAATTTGAGAATATTTTCAATTGATATAATCATAAATGTTTGTATGACTTTTATTTTCGAACTCGTTTTAATTATTCTTGCAATTGAAAAGTAACCCCGGCAATAAAGTAGGACTGTTTTGTTTTGTTACTGTAATCACGATGTGTATACTGGCATTGAAGGTTGCAGCTAGTATGATGATATTGATTATAGTGACGGATGATAATTATGGCATTGATTTATGAGAGTGATGGAAAGACTTATATTTTTTTTTGTAACGTTGGTGGTGAAGATTATATAGGCATACCTCGTTTTATTGTGATTCGATTTATTGTTCTTCCCCGATATTGCGCTTTTTCAAATTATTCATGTTTATTTATTCTAGCGTGCCTGCTTGTTCCGATAGATTTTAAACGAGATCATCATATCTGTGGAGTTGATCGGTGCCATTTTGATGACAACATTTGCACGCTTCGTGTTTCCCGTGCCACATTCTGGAAATTCTCACAATATTTCAATCGAATTCATTCTAAAACTTCTATAAGTAAATTAGGTATATTACTAACCATGCGATGACCTATGAGTGTTCAAGTGGAGAGAAGAGTCGCACGTTTCTCATGTAACATCAAAAGATAAATTTCCTACAGCTTAGTGGGAACTCCTGTGCTGATGGGGATTATTGTGAAGATTATTCTGCCAGTGGTGATAATCGGGAAGTTACTACTGGGTTTACGATTATTGTGAATATGATACTGATAGTAGCATTTAAAAAAATATTATAGTTGGGGGTGATTATTGTAAAGGTTAAACTGGGTTGTGGTTGCTGTCAAGATGATATTACTGGTGATGATTATTGTGAAGTTTATACTGGGTAGTAATTATAGTGAAGATTATACTGATGGTTGTGATTATTGTGAAGTTTATACTGAGTGGTGATTATAGTGAAGATTATATTGATGGTGGTGATTATTGTGAAGGTTATACTGGGTGGTGATTATAGTGAAGATTATACTGCTGGTGGTGATTATTGTAAAGGTTATACTGGGTGGTGATTATAGTGAAGATTATACTGATGGTGATGATTATTGTGAAGGTTAAACTGGGTGGTGATTGTAGTAAATATTATACTGCTGGTGATAACTATTATGAAGTTATACTGCTAGCGGTGTGTTGTGAAGATTATACCATGTAGTGACTGTTGTGAAGATTATACTACTAGCGGTGATTATTATGAAGATTATACGTTGTGCTGATTAATGTGAATATTAGACTGCAAGTGTTGATTATTGGAAAGATTTAGCAATGTAGTGATTATTTTACGGATTATAGTGCTACTGGTGATTATTGTGACGATTAAATTGATGTTTGTGCTAATTTAACTACTCAGTGTCTGATCACGATGATGATAAAGACGTTGATGTTATCATAATGATAATGTCCACACCTCTAGTGACGATAATGATGACAGCCATATTGATGAAGCTGTAGAAGTGCACTACATATATGGTACTTTCAATGATGTCATCGTGAGTATGATTTTGATGCATATAATGACGATAATCATGTCAGCGAGGATTATATTAACTTTCAACAGCAACAATAATATCAACCCATGAACACAACAAAGGTACATTACCTGATAAATTCGAATCAAGCATCAACATGGCTATTAGCTGTGGTACTTTAGGCACGCTGAAGAAATGGTCGCTAGTACTTTGACAACAGGTCAGAGACACCATCAGCGACAACAGGACCCCAAATGTTACTGAATGTAGATGTAAGGTACTCATGGTTTCGTCTGAAGAAAGTCTGCGGGCTGGTAATGTCTATGTTTATGTTAGATTATCTGTTAGCTATATTTATTTGAAATTTTCTACTCATCACAAGCACAACATCACAGTATTATCGTGGTCTAATCTTTGAAAAACGTGGTGTTCTTAACGATTTCGATATTTAAGTCTTTGGCTTATCTTACATACGACTAAGGCAATTCGGTAGCACGTCGTTCAGGCTTGAATCAGACTAAATATTAAAAAGGAAAAGCTTTATTGTTTGGATGTTTCAGAACTTTCCTCCACGTTGAGATGATAGACTGTTGCCGTAATAACTTTGATGGCTACACTAAAGTGAATCAGCTGCTGAACTTGAAAAAAAATCAAGATTTAGATCTATCGGGGTTTTATAACAGAGTAGGGTGACATTTTGCGTGTGCGGATCAATGGCCTGGCGAAAAGCGCGTGGGAGTTTTGAGATTATGCGTCGGAGTGAGGGCGCCACTAGTCTTGTGTCTCAACGTCGCAATAACTGGTGTTTAATAAACTTCAGCCCACTCGTTTTTTTGTTGTTCTTCATAAAATAACATATAGCTATAACCTCATCAAATCCTGCTTAATCACAATACACGCACAGGCACAAATAAGTTAAGTAAACACGCATGTGTACATCGACATTAACACTTTTGACAGCCCAAATTCACCAGCGTGATTAGTTATAGATTTTAATTAATGGAACTGGTTCGTAGGGCATGTGTTCACGTAAATGTTACATTAGATACGATTATACTGCCAATTTTGTTATTTATTGGGTGACTCTGATTGCATGCGGAAGGCATCTTCTTGTCACCACTATTATTTCTGAATTGTCACTGACACTTAATTCGTGGACAGGTTCTTGATAAAACCAATAAAGTGTCAGACAACATAATGCAGAAAACCGTTATAAAAACGTTGCCTAGGAATACGGAGAGACTATCATCTGGTCAGGCATAACATACTGATCGGAGAATATTAGTCAAGGTCAGGCAAAATATACTGACCAAGACCGCCATCTCAATTGCTCGCAGTTCTCCCTGAAAAAAGGCTGTTTCATGGCAGTCTGCTAACGAGGTGGGTGATCGATATAATCACCGTAGTAGTGAGCGACACGCAGATAAAGCAACGCATAGTATAACCTCCTGAAGGACCCAGGTCCACCTTAATCAGAACGCTCGGTATGAGGAAAGCTACTGCCACTCGCCACTCTACATCCTTTTCCCGTAAACTTTCAACATCAACAATAATATCAACCCATGAACACAACAAAATAGCCATACTATTTATTGATACGTAGAAAACAAGGGCAATCTGAGGCTAGTAAACTAGGGACAATCTGAGGCTAGTAAACTAGGGACAATCTGAGGCTAGTAAGCTAGGGACAATCTGAGGCTAGTAAACTAGGGACAATCTGAGGCTAGTAAACTAGGGACAATCTGAGGCTAGTAAACTGGGGACAATCTGAGGCTAGTAAACTAGGTACAATCTGAGGCTAGTAAACTAGGGACAATCTGAGGCTAGTAAACTATGGACAATCTGAGGCTAGTAAACTAGGGACAATCTGAGGCTAGTAAACTGCAAGTTAAGTCTACAACTAACTGCAACAATCGAGACATTTCATTGAATACTCGGATAAAACACGCACTCAACACAAACACATGTTGTCCTTTTGAAACTGGCGGACTACATCAGACATTACATGTGTAATAGACCGTAACAACACCTCTGCCAATCTCTTCTTGTCGATCTTAAGTCAAGTAACTATCTAATAATGTCATTAGAATAGAGTACATCCCCATCTTCCAAGCTGTTCTTGCTGGTCCTAAAGTCAGGCCGAGACTATTGTATGAAATAGTGTAATAGAGACCACACTCCACTTAAACTGTCAACCTGCACAACACCTGATATCTATATCTACTGTAAGCACACTGAGTCCTACACAACCCTGTGGCATAGATTAACTATACTTAACATAAAACACAGCTTCGTTTTGTACAAAAATTGTTAAACAAACGTTTATAGAATCCTTCACGATCTCCTTATCATTGATCAAGCATTCATGTGTGTATAGCTCTAACGTTATACTTATGATTAATGTCCCCTGCCTACTCTAGCTATAAAGGCGTGTGGTGCAAATGCACGTATGTTGGTCTCCTTACCCAGTGTTCAGTATCGCGATACCTCTAGATAGGTATACTACTTCTAACTTTTATTCTACTTATTCTAAACTAATCAGCGTTCTAGGTTGATCATTGGCAGCTGAAGGATGGTTTAGGCTGCACTGAAGTGTGCCGTCCAACTATCAAGAATCTGGTCCTTGTCCGTTAGCAGTATCATGTCCCCAATAGCATGGACAGAAGATGAGTAATTGGATTGGGACCATAGACTGCTTTCAGTGCATCGCAGAATCGATTTGACTCATTCATGTCTATACAGTTCTGGATCTTATCTGCTTTGTTGATGAGTCAGAAATTGTGCACCTAATCTGGTTCTAGGCTATTCTTCGCATATTGATGAAGGTATGTTTTTTTATGTTGAAGAGGACTAACCTTGGTGGGAACTGTACCGGCAGTATCTTTCAGCCATAGGAGTCTTGATACCATCGTCGTTTGAAAGTAGTATGGCTTAGAATCTTTGGAGCAGCAGAGTTGTTTATTTGCCCTTCACCATAGACTAACCTAAATGTTTAGTAACATTTTAGCAGAATGTATAGAGCTCTTGAAAAAACTGTCTGCAACTGTTCTTATGTGCAGTTTTTATACCTTAACCCTTTTCTCAGGTCTCCGACCCCGATGGCGTATCCTGGACTCTTTGTGGAGGTCACAATTAGCCACACTATGTCTGCTGTCAATCAAGCATTCAGTGACCTCACATAGTCTTTGAGACCCGCATATTGCGTCTTTTTCTCATTTTGGGGATAACGTATTCGATAAGGTACCACTGTTTAAAGCGAGAATGATCCACAATATCTTGCAGCGAGCAGACATCCGAAAGATGGTGTTAGGAATAGAAAGAATGTGGGGGGCACAGGGGTACAACAGCAGCATCATGCAACGACTCCCCTTGCCCCTGTCGTACTCCCAAGAAGGACTGATGGCGGTCTCTAAAAAGACCCCGTCACGCGTGCGGCTCCAATGAAATATTGTGTTTAGCCCATTTCGTTTTGAAACCAACCGCACATAGTGGATGATGTGGTCAGCATCACGCCAGACGCCTTTACTTCCCAGATTTTTTGTACCAAATGTATGTGGCCAGGTCGACCACAGGGGCCGGTTTGTGATCAGAACAAAAATCTCGCGCCAGCTGGGGATTGATCTCTGGTGGCTTGACTGGGAAGCCAGCGCACTAACCACTGGGATACCGCCGTCCTTACTCTCGCATGACAATTGTTAATGAGCTTTTTTATCTTTGGGGCCGACGAGATGAATCCTCAGGTTTTGTCATGGTGCTGATCTTGTAGTACTACTTCCTTAATCCAGTGACGAGCGCTGATCATTGTATCACTACTTCCTTAATCCAGTGGCGGCATGAGCGCTGATCATTGTATCACTACTTCCTTAATGCTGCCAAAGTTGGAGAATTATTAACCGATCAGATGATACCCAGAGCGGACATGACAAGTTCGCGGACTAGATGATGTCTGATGGCGGTGTAACAGAGTTACAAGAGTCACACAAGCCAGGGCCAGGGAAGCCACGAGAACACCGTTCGTGGTATACACTCATAACTTTAGAGCCCTGTCCGAGAGATGGAATTCATAAAACTGTCTTTGTTCGAAATTCTTCAACAATGCTCCTTTAAGACTATCCAACCAAATATGATTTCCCCCACTGTTTCTACTGGAATACCCCACGACTTATTAGGTCAGAAATAAAATATCCATTCATTCCAGTAGCAGAAAAGTTCTAGAACAGTTTACGCGCCAAGACTAGAGAAAGATTGACTTTTGGTCTCAAAGAGGGGAAATAATGTATATAAACTTGGAGAGCAGAGTATTAGAGATAGACCACAGAAGAGAAGACTACCGGGCAGTTAGTAGGATAGCTAGAATAGAGCGAGTAACATCGGCTGAAGTGAGTAGTTAGACAAGAGAGATAAAATAGCTCTAGTACAAACAGAGAAGTCACAGAAGCAGATTCTAGTCACTGAGAGGGAACTAGAGACCACGCACATGTAGGCATTTGACTTGATGTGTTGTTCTGTTTTAATTCGACGCTGACACCTTGTCACGCGTGACGCTGACACCTTGTGACGCTGACACCTTGTCACACGTGACGCTGACTTCCAAGTTCCTGAGTGGCATCCGTCTGCGTACTTGCCAGAAGGAGACGCGTTTCTTCAAACACGAAGTTGTCGTCCCGACAACACGTCGTAACAAAGGTGTTACTTTTGGCCTGACAACTACAGTAACAGAACCACTGTCGTCTGTCGTAAACACAATCATCCCTGTCATCAAGGGTGTTAGACGGAGAAGAAGAACCAGAACAACCGCTGAAATCATCTTCCTGACTTGACGACGAATCATCTTCCTGACTTGACGACGAATCATCTTCCTGACTTGACGACGAATCATCTTCCTGACTTGACGACAAATCATCTTCCTGACTTGACGACGAATCATCTTCCTGACTTGACGACGAATCATCCTCCTGACCTGACGACGAATCATCTTCCTGACTTGACGACGAATCATCTTCCTGACTTGACGACGAATCATCTTCCTGACTTGACGACGAATCATCTTCCTGACCTGACGACGAATCATCCTCCTGACCTGACGACGAATCATCTTCCTGACTTGACGACGAATCATCTTCCTGACTTGACGACGAATCATCTTCCTGACCTGACGACGAATCATCCTCCTGACCTGACGACGAATCCTCTTCCTGACTTGACGACGAATCATCTTCCTGACTTGACGACGAATCATCTTCCTGACTTTACGACGAGACAAGAGGCTATTAAGACACAGACGTTGCAGAAGCTGAGAAGAGGGACATACTGCCACCAGACGATCGTGGACTGAAAGATTGACAAAACAGGTTAGCTAGAATTGATCAAGTGATGGGATCTGGGGTTAGTTAAATACAAGAGAAATACCTGTCCTATTTGTACAAAACTCTTGAGACATCCAAGTTAGTCAGGTGGAATGAACATTGGAATACGATTCACGAGTCTGGTTTATTGATATAAGGTGTATGCAGTTTATGTAATAAACATTCGTTTGTTTTTACTGCTGTTAAAAGTAATTGTTAGTGTTTTAATTAGGGTTGTGAATTTAAGGAGTGATATTTGTCAGAAAGAAATTTAGTGGTGATAGAGTAACCTGTAACATGTAATACATAAAAGAAGAACACGTAAATATTTTCTGTAATCTAGCCATCTATAGGTAATCTTGTCTCATTGTGAGCAACCAGAACCACCTTGGTTCGCGCTATTTTTCTGACCACTAGCGACGTATTCCTATTGGCCATCAGGCTGTCCAATAATATGCTCACGTTCCTCTTGCCGTTGGCAACGACCGAAAAAAAGGAAGATGGTCTTGTCTTGATTGTTTCCAAAAGCTGTCTTTGCGTATGTGGCTCTTTGAGCACTGCGTTATTAGGCTTCTTTGCTGTCCATGGAATGCTCAGCCTACGACTTATCTTTACCACACCCCAACCGCCCATCCCTCACTGCTGTCTACTCGCACGCGAAATCTTTTAACCAAGTTCGCCGGTCGCCAGAAATGTGAGCCGACGGTGACCTGGGGTTATCTACCGGTTAAACGCAAGCAGGCCTATTTTTCATTGTTACAGATTTTCGTTGACAATGACATGCCTGAATCAGTTACTTGGTAGTCATTCTGAACTTTGCATTCACTGAGAGTAGATGGAATTTGGGGTATAACAGGAAAGTGCCATTATTTATGTGTACTACCGTGAAAGTTTGAAAATCTTATTTTTAATAGTTTGTGTGTTACGGTCGATTTAGTAAACCAGCCCTTAGAAGAAAACATATATTGCACAATTTGTGCTACTTTTGTTGGAAAAATTACTATTTCCCTTCCACAAACAGAAATTAAAGTTGAAGCAAATGAATTCATCTACCGCAAATAGAGCTATCTATGAAAAACTCAAGTCAAAGCCATTCAGCAAACTTGTGTAATAGACATTTCTGTGTGGATAAGTCAGATCAGAAATCAGCCTATTTTGTTTTGGAAAAATCACCACCAGCTGATAATAGATCGCCACATTGAAACGCAGATGATGTGTTTAAATGACTTGTGTCGAATGTGTGGAGAGAGAACATTGTCGAAGAAAGACAAAGATCTGCAGAAAAAAACCACTATAATGTAGAGCCTTTCAAAATTATTTGTTTTTATTTTTGGTATCCACATGAATTCAGACCTGGATGTACAACATTCGACAACTTTGTGTCGTTTTAAGATTACTAATTTAAAGAGAAAACATAGTAAAACTTCTCTAAATCAGGCCAAATTGCATGTTGATAACAGTGTAAGCATCTGGATGGAGTACAATCTTGACATAACTATCCAAGAATGCTCAGTTTGTAGCAATTATAAAACTATGAAATGTGGCCACAAATTCCAAAAGAAAGATAAGGACACTGGCGCGAAGGATAATATCCAGGTCCGGTTTCTATCAAACGAATGTACAGATTTGTCTGTCAGTCATCATGCGCTCATCTCAGCCTCGTTCCTACCGTCACGTCTCCCTAAGTTAAATGAAATCACGCTTTTCACACATTGAACTGTAACAACACACTCCATTCTAACATCATCCACACCTGCCACACACTTCACTATAACAACATCCACACACTTCACTATAACAACATCCACACCGTCCACACAATCCACTATAACAACATCCACACCGTCCACACACTCCACTATAACAACATCCACACCGTCCACACACTCCACTATAACAACATCCACACCATCCACACACTCCACTATAACAACATCCACACCGTCCACACACTCCACTATAACAACATCCACACCGTCCACACACTCCACTATAACAACATCCACACACTCCACTATAACAACATCCACACCGTCCACACATGCCATTTTAACAACATCCACACCATCCACACATGCCATTTTAACAACATCCAAACCATCAATATACTCCATTCTTAAAACATCAACATCTGTATCACCTAGGAACTTGATGGACAGTGCTACATCTCTCATACAATTTCTAACAACTGCATCTACATTATCATACATGCCCAAACTAAAATACAGCACTACATCTCCCAAAATGAAAGACGAATGCAAATGTCAGCAATCACTAAACATAGCCACACAAGAGCCACTAACACAAGAGTACCTAACAAAAGAGGAAGAGCCATTATGCGCCCATTTGTTTAGGAGAAAGTTGTACACCAGCACTGATGACATAATACAATTTAAAACAGGAGGGCAGTCTTTGGTATTTCAAAAGATAACTGTCCCACGGAAAGAAACATCTCAGACTAGAACTCCAGCTAAAAGGAAACGAGCTAGCCTAATTGACAGTTTACGTAAGCGTGTCGTACTAAAGAAACTGTACACTGGAAGAGTGAGACCAGTTCTCGAGTATGGCATTGCGGCATGGACAACAGCAGCGAAGGCGAACTTCGATAAAGTTAACAAACTTCAAAACCAAGCCATGAGAATTATAACAGGTGGCATGAAGTCAACGCCAATTGTAGAACTTGAAAAGATTACAAAACTGCAATCCATGACCGATAGAAGAGACTGCAGAGCCCAGCTGCAGTCAGAGAAACTCCGAAGACTGACGGACCACCCAATGTACCAGAGACTAAACAATTTGGGAACTGGGAAACTAAAGCGGAGAAACTTTGCAGAAATAGCCAAAGCAAAGATGCACGAAGATCCCATAAACGCACTAACAACACCAAAACCCATCACTACTGTACGAAAACCTACTTGGAGGCAGGATATATTTCCAGAGGTGGTAGAAAATATACCAGGTATTGCAAACAAAAACTGCCAGAGTGAAAAAGAAAGGAGAGACACTACCATAAGCTTCATAACGAAAAGCTACCCAAGCATGGACTGGACCCATGCATACACCGACGGTTCTGTAACAAACACTACACAGAACGGAGGGGCAGGAGCATTCCTGAACCTACCAAATGGCAGAAAAATAACACTGTCATTCGCTACTGGTAAGTACACAAGCAATTTCAGAGCGGAGGCAGAGGCACTGAGGGCGGCAGTGGAAGAAATGGTGACACACAGTGAAAATGAGAGCCATATAGTCCTGCTGACAGATGCTCTCGCCGTAGTCACAGCGCTAAAAAGCCAGAAAAACACTGAGCTTAATGACTTAAGAGCAGCACTCTGCAAACTGTGCCAGCAGTCCGCACCAAAAAGGGTAGTGGTACAGTGGGTTCCGTCACACTGCAACATCCTAGGCAACGAGGAGGCAGACAGACTGGCAAAAGAAGGTGCAAGACTACCACAAACAGATACCAGTATGACGTACGAAGAGTCAAAACGGCTTATCAAAGCCAGATACATGACCAAATGGGAAACCGAACATACTGGTTGCACCAAAAACGATGCCTATTACCAGTTGAACCGAAGAGAGCAGGTCGTTGTCTTCAGACTCCGCACTGGCCCCAACAGACTGAGGTACCACCTATTCAACAAATTGAAGATAGGGTGTACCGACGAATGACCGTGCGGTACTGGTAAAATGACCACTGAACATCTGCTGCAGAACTGCCCGACATACGAGGATCAGAGAGAGTAGATGTGGCCATTACCAGTGGAACTGCAAGACAAGCTCTATGGCAGTGGCGAGAGCCTCAGGATGACCGCCGCTTTTTTCGAAAAAATAATGGTTACTGTCTGACTGTGTACGCAGAAGAAGAAGAAGAAAGTATAGTGTTCGGTGGGGAAGAATCTTGGAGTACAAGTGATCATTTGACATTAAAATATTTTGAACTTGAAACTTCAAATCATGCTACTAGAAAATTGCACATTAAAAACGTCGAGGCTTTTCAAATGCTGGCAAGATACAGAATTGATTTTTGTATTTCAGAAAGTGCTCTTATTCAAGCTCTTAAATATAACAGTAATGATTTGCGTAATCGAAAAATTGTAGTGTCTCATTGATGTGGTGTGTCATTTAGGAAAACAAGAACACTCTTTCAGGGGGCACAATGAAATCGTAGATTCTCTCAATAAAGAAAACTATTTGGAAACCTTAAATTTGCTTGTCATGGAGAAAGGGTTATTAAATGACCATTTATAAAACAGTAAAGTGTTTAAGGGAAATTCTTCTGATATTTAGAATGGAATAATCGAATCAGTCACTATTGTAATAGGTGAAACAAATCCAAAATGAAATAAATGAGGCCCGTTTTTGTGTCGATTCAAGGAGATGAAACTACTAACGTTTCTGTAAGGGACAAGTCAGTATTTAATCTTAGGTATGTTCATGACCAAAATATGGAAGAACGTTTGATGGAATTTTTATTTGGTCTCAAGCCATTAAAGTGCTGAGGGGCTGTCCAAGAAAGTTATTTCGGTCATAGAGCAATACAATATGGAGGAAAAGCGTATTTGCCTGACATGTGATGGAGCATCGGTAATGGCTTGCTGTCGCGGTGAAATGCAAGCCATCGTCTTGATCTTGATGACCCGTTCCTCGGCGTAGCTGCGAGTCTCAACTTCTTCTTCAGCGGACCCTGTCTCGGGCCACGGAAGTCCGGCCCATGGTATGTACTCCTCCAGAGGCATCTCGGGTGCTGTAGCGTACAGCAAGGAAGTCAGGTCAACGCATTGGAGGTCTTCTCCTCGGGATCTTCTTACTTCGGGGGTACCAGACTGCTGTCGTTGTGCTCCATCGACCATCGTTTCGTCGTAACATGTGACCTGCCCATCTCTGTTTCGCCTTGTCTGCGTGGATTCATAATGGACAATTGTCTTATGTCAGAATTGTGGGGACGTTGCATACGTTGGTTCCTGAGAGTGGCGAGAGTCTCAGGATGACCGCCGCTTTTTTCGAAAACATAATGGTTACTGTCTGACTGTGTACGCAGAAGAAGAAGAAGAAGTAAGCGTGTCGCTGGACAGTCGGATGAATCTTTAGAGAGACAATATGTAGCAGAACTTAAGAAAGCCCCAACAAAACAAGGATTCATCCTATGTCAAAAAGCTGGTATGATCGGAAAAGCAAGAATGACAGAACAAAAAGCACTCGCCGTGATACCACAGGTCTGACCTGGAGTCAGATGAGGATACAAAGTAAGTACCTGAAGGAGGCTGGTCTGCAGCTGCCACACGAGGAGTCAACACGTAAACTAGCAAAACGTCTTGATTCAGAATATGTCAAGGTTGAAATGGTGGAATTCAAAGCAGATGACAACTCTATTAACGTTCCATTTGTCTCAATAGCTGATATCAAGGCTTATGTTATTAGAAATCTAAACTAACGCAAATGTTTAGAACAGTTGGCATGGCTCAACAAACACATACGGTACCAAGCGATCAAATATGGGTAAAAATTGATGCAGACTATTGGTAAGAACAGCTTTAAAACATCTTTACAATTATGAAATGTTGACAAGAGTAACTCAAAATCCAACACAACTCTGATAGGAATGGCAAAAATCAAAGATAATCATGACAATGTAACAATAATGATGGCTGGTGTCAGAGACAGTATCAAGCAATTGCAAGAAAAAGAATGGGATGGAAAACAAATATTGATCTTTTTATTTTGTGATTAATTATTTCATGTCTAAACATTATGGTCTTTCCGGACCCCAGGGCACATTTCCTTGTCTGTGGTGCTTGCAGACAAAAAAAGACATGCAAGAGCTTCAAAGCAAAATATTTCGTAAACGAACATTAGCGATGCTGCACAGAGATAATCGTCGATTTCTGCGACATGGTGGTGGAAGAAAAGAAAAAGCACCAGTTTACCACAAGAGCATTCACCCGCCTGAAATGGCGTTAGCTTGCCATTTTCAGTATATTCTTAGTTTATTTACAGAAAAATCAAAGATGTCTAAAATATTGGAAATATAACCAACACATAGTCCGCCCCCTCCCACCTTTTCCCCCTTCATTTGTTCAATAGGAATATTCACAAGGATGGTGATTGGTTTGTTTGTTTATGCTAAAATAAATGATTAAAACGTGAATACTAAAAGTCACAAACCGACATTAACTGTGATCCCTGGTACGGAATTTGACCTAGTTACCGGTAATTGACCCCTTGACCTAAAAATGGGACTATTGTGATTCCATGAAGAAACATTGTAACTAAAGTGTAGGGGACAAACGGCTATGCCTTCTCAATAGAAACATTATTTTCTTTCCAGTCAATCAAAAAAACCTGTTATTTTACGTGAAATAACAGATTTATTAATACACATTATTTGGTATATATATATATAATTGAATATAAATTCAAATGAGTGTGTCAGTAACACAGAAAATAAACGACAGGAGATTCGATCCACTGTCCTCATCGTCATCAGGCGGGCATAGAGACAATTCGTCCACACGATTACTCATGCATCGTGTCAGTAAACCAGTGATAATGTTGCCGGAAATTTAAAGATTACATGGTATCTCCACATTGCAAGTAAATTACGTCATGATGTGCAAACGACATAAATAATAGTTTCCTATAACTGGTAAAGGCAAAAATATTGCGTTGTGAAATAGTTAAACTGATATTCAAATCGCCCAATCGTTCAGTGAAAATTTCAGTGCGATATTATTATTCGGTTTGCGTGTTATCACATCTTCAGATATTTCTCTCTCCCGATCTCTCTCTCTCTCTCACTCCTTATATATATATATATATATATATATATATATATATATATATATATATATATATATATATATATATATATATATTATACAAGCGAGGGTCGCTTCAAAAGGAATGCCTCCTATTTTATTCCATGAAAACCATAATAGATATAAAAAAACACAATAACACTGTTTTATAGAGCGCCGTTGTTGGAACAGGAAACTTATTTTCAACTTAGTTACCCCCTTGGATATGCATTTTTTTCCAACGAAGAATAAGAGTTTATAACTGACTTACTTAGTTGGTCCCCCTTCTACCGTGTGGTGTGGAGGTTTGCCAGAGAGAACGTCATACTATTCTATACGCAGTATTTTACCTGGTCTCTTTCTAATTCAGTCGACCAGGGAGCCCTTCCGATCGTGAAAAAACGTTCAAACGGGAAACGAGCCCAGACCCACTCAGATGCGAAGCCAGCTCGCTAATAACTGCGCTACGCGGCTCCCCAAAATATATATACTGTTGCGCTCGTGTCTGCAGTGGTTGGGCTTCCAGATTGCTGCGCATTGTCTGATTACGGATCTTGTCCCTTTTCGTCACCTGAACCGCCTTTCTTAGGTACCTCATTTCTAAAGTTTGAAGTTGCTTTTCTTTGGTTGTGGTCATTGCCCATGACTCACATCCATATGTCAGGACAGATACATAGGTCGAGCGGTATACATCCATCTTTGTTTTCCTGCTTATTTCTCTTTTGCTGAGTAATTATCTGTTTATTTCATGGAAAAGTCTACCAGCTACTGCCCTTCATGCAGTTAATTCTTCTTTGGTTCATCCCCTGCTGTCTATTACCACTCCTAGATATTTGAAGTTGCTGACCTGCTCCAGTGCTCATTTTCCTAGGGTTATCTGATGTCTCTTTTCATCTCTGGCGATTACCATAGTTTTTGTTTTGAAGTTGCTGATGTGCATTCCTCTCTTCTTCAACTCTTCTTCCCAGACCTGCAAGTTGATCTGGAGATGTGTTTCGGATTTCGTGATCAGGGCCATGTTTTCTGCAAACGCTAGTTCCAATATGTAACTTGGTCTATCTTCCAGTACCCTACTTCATACTTTTTTGTCCGTTCCTTGCAGGCTTTGATGACTTCATCCACGAGGAGTATGAAAAGATACGGTTATAGAATGCCCCCCTGTCTTACTCCGCTAGTGATCCTGAACTCTCCTGACTTTTTATTTGATGTCTGCACATATTTTCTGCAGTTTTATAGAAACTCTGTATGGCCCGCAGCCCTCTAGTAATACTCCGGTTCGCAGTGCGGATGGAGCACTGCTAACAGATAAGGTTCCGATTCTAGACAGATGGGCAGACCACTTCTGCAAAATACTAAACCACCCATCGTCCATAAATGAAGAGGCCATTCGGTGAATACCGCAGGTGGAACTGAACCTGGCGTTGGATGAAGTCATCACTGAGGAGGAAGTCGACAGGGAAATCAGTTCACTATCTATAGGAAAAGCTCCATGAGCTGATGCAATACCAGCAGAGGTATATAAGACAGCTGGCCCATCCCTCACCAGAAGGATCACTCAACTCTTCTGTCACATGTGGGCTGAAGGAAAAATTCCGCAGGAGCTAAAGGACGCCTCAATCATTCACCTGTACAAAAGAAAAGGCAACCGCCAGGACTGCGACAATCATCGTAGAATATCGCTACTCTCCGTAGCAGGCAAGATCCTAGCGCGTTTACTGATAAACAGGCTCAACAAACACCTTGAACAAAGCCACCACCTCCCAGAAAGTCAATGTGGATTCAGAGCCGGAAGAGGAACTGTGGACATGATTTTTGCCGCTCGCCAAGAACAAGAGAAGTGTCGAGAACAAAATCAGGCCTTGTACACCACATTTATTGATTTGACAAAGGCATTTGATACAGTAAACAGAGGAGGGCTGTGGATGATAATGTCTAAGTTTGGCTGCCCCAACAAGTTCATAACAATGGTGAAACAGCTACACGAAGGCATGTGTGCTCGTGTACTGGACAGCGGTGCAATCTCTAAAACGTTTCTAGTATCAAACGGAGTAAAACAAGGATGTATACTCGCCTTGACTTTGTTCAGCATGATGTTCGCGGCCACGATGACAGACGCATTCAGATCACCGGAGCTTAGAATACCCATAAAGTACCGCACATATGGCAAATTACTCAATCCCAGAAGAATAAAGGCCAAAACCAAAGTGGCTGGCGTCATAATCAGGGAACTTGTATTTACTGACGACTGCGCTCTAATGAGCAACTCAGAACTGAACATGCAGGTTGGAATGGACCAGTTCTCTGCCGCATGCGAAAATTTTGGCCTGACCATAAATGCCAAAAAAACAGAGGTCATGTACCAACCAGCACCAGGCATGCCGTACACAAAACCAGAGACTACAGTCAGACGTTGAATGCCGTAGACAAATTCACATATCTGGGCAGCACGCTGTCGAGATCTGTCAGCCTAGACGATGAGGTGGCAAGCAGAATAGCAAAGGCCAGCACAGCCTTTGGTAGAATGCGCTCGATGGTCTGGGCACGTCGTGGCATCAGCGCCAAGACCAAACTCAAAGTCTACCGTACAATAATCATTTCAACCCTACTATACGTTTGCGAAAGCTGGACTGTATACTCTGGACATGCAAGGAGGTTAAACCACTTAAACACAGGTTGCCTGAGGCGAATATTCCACATCCAATGGCAAGATCGTGTCACTGACATCGAGGTACTTTCGAGGGCTAACATGCCCAGCATACATGCACTGCTAGAGAAAGCACGACTAGGATGGGCCGGACACCTCGTCCGTATGCCAGACGAGCGGCTCCCAAAAAAGATTCTCTACGGCGAGCTGAGAGAGGGATGGCGTGAGAGGGGGCGACCAAAAGAAACGTTTTAAAGACGGTCTGAAGGACTCACTGAAAAGTTGCCAGATAGACATCGACACCTGGGAAGGTCTTGCGCAAGACAGATCATACTGGAGAAGCGCAGTCCAATTGGGTGTAGCTGCCGGTGAAGACGACCGTGTTGTGAAAACCCAGAGCAGACGCGAGACGCGGAAATCCCGAGCAGCGGGAACACCATCCCCTTCTACAAACCTCGTGTGCCCGATATGTAGCAGAAGTTTTCGTGCTCGCATTGGCCTGTACAGCCACATGCACACCCACACCCAACAGGGAAATCTGTGACAAGGATGATGTCGGCGGTCCTCATCGACAACGATGGACAGCTATTATTATGGTTTAGATCAGTGGTCCTGGAATTTTCTTCCTTGTGTGGCATTCCTAGAGTTTGTCTCAAGAGACATTACTAAATGCTAAGTCCAAAAAGTATCATACTCAAGAGCCGTTGCACTCAGCTATCTGAGTGTAACGATAAAGTCTTGAGTACTGCTGTTTGCCCGAAACCCACATTGAATCTCATTCATATTTGGCTCTGCTGGACCTCTTAATCGCCGTTCTAGAATCCTAGAGTAGACTCTCCCGGGGACACTGAGAAGGGAAATACCTCTGTGATTCTTACATTTTCGATTGTCGTCCTTTATAAATATTGGTATTATTATTGCAACCTCCCAGTCTCTTGGTATCTTCTTGTGGCGCCAAGTTGCCTTGAGAATCTTCATGAATAGTATATTTCCTGCCGTTGCCATGTATTTAACCATTTCTGGTGTTATACCATCATGTCCTTCTGCTTTACCATTCTTAATTTTGTCCAATGCTACATTTAATGTTTCCATTGTGATATTATTGTTCCCCTTCTTGGCTCCCTCTTCTGGAATTGGGACTGTTACTTTCAGAGATTGATTGTCCTCCACTTCAAGGAGATCTGAGAAATACTCTTACCATTTGTACATTATCTATTCTAGGGTGGTCAGCAGTGCACCTTGTTTATTTTTAACACATTTTAGGAGGCATTCCTTTTTCTGCCTCATGTTCTTTAGAGTCCTGTAGAATATTTTTTTGTTTTCTCCAGCATTATTTTTCAGCTTCTCTCCAAATTCCTCCCAGGATTTCTCTGGCCTTGAGCAGTCTTCTTTGCCTCTGTTCTAAAATTTATATATTCTTTATATTTCTTTGTTTGTTTTCTCTTTATTCTTAGCCCCTATGTATTGCTTTCATGTCTTTTTCTTTTCTCGCATTATTATTTTCACTTCATCTGCCCACCATGGTGTACTCTTTCTCTTCCATTTTTCTCTGGTTTGACCGCATGCCTCTACTGCAGCCTCAATGTGGATGTGTTTGAATTTTACCCAGATGATTTCCATATCTTCTTCAGATTCCTCTATCCTTCCTATTGATCTTGTTATGAGCCCTTGTTATCTCCTCTTAACATCTGGTTCTCTTAGTTTTTAAGCCTTAATTTTATTTTCTCCTTATGTGTTTTGTTTCTTGCTTGTTGATTGGTGTTGCCTGACTGGTTAACTTTTTTTGATTTCGTTCTTTATTTTAACTAGGTAGTGGTCGCTTCCAATCTATGGTCATATGAACATTCTAGCATCCTTTATATACTTGAAATCAATTTTCCTCACTATTGCTTAGTCAATTATGGAAGTTTTATTTCTTGCCAGCTCGCATCTTGTGTAGGCATGAATACGCTTGTGTGGAAACCTTGTATTTGTAATAACAAGGGTTTGTTCTCTGTAGAATCTCAGCAGGTTTTTTCATTGTTATTTAAGACATCGTCTCCATATCTACCGATCTTAGAATAGTTGTTTCCAACTCTTGCGTTAAAGTCTAGAAGGAGAAGTATTTAATTTTGGCAATCGTCAACGGTCCTTTGAAGGTGCTCATAAAATTAATCTTTTATGTCAGTGCTCTCATCTTCGTTTAATGCATACACAGTGACGATATCCATTTTACTATCCTTCTCTTGTAGACTTAGAACCATCAGTCATTCTGTAATGAACTTCAGTCCTTTAATGTTTGCTTTTTTATTCCTATCCACTATACAGCCCACCACTGCCCTGGCTCTTTCAGCTATATGAACTCCGCTGTAGTATGCTGTCCTAATGGTCCAGAACACTATGTCCCTTTTTCTTTGTTTCTGTAAGTGCCAGGACTGTCAATTTTGCTCTTTGTGATCTTCTCTATTAGTTCATTTTCTTTTCCGTTTACACTTCTTACATTTCATGTTCCGTAAATCGTCGTCCAAAATTCTCGCCTGTTCGTCGCTGTTGAGGTCAGTCCGGTTTTCTCAATGTTTTTGACTTGTAATAGTTTGTTAAGACAAACAGGTGATTAGCCTGTTGTGTCTTTGCAAGGTGGCCTCCTTACAACTTTCTTGCTGACTCGTTTTTGTCCATAGCTGTTTATTTATTCGCTGCTAACATCCAAATTATTAGGCCTTTCAGTAATCCGCAACAATGATGACGCGCCTGGTAGGAGGTAGGTCCTCCTCCAGGAAGAGTATACAAACCGTGTAAAATATCTTTATCAGCGGAGGTGGCCAACTGTTTCATAACTGTTATGGCTGCGTCGTTGCTAGGACAATGCTTCCCTCCCAGTTTTACATCGGCCCAATCAGATGGAAGTCAAAGAACGCTAAATCAGGACTATGTGGTTGGTGTGGAAGGACAGTCCAGCCAATATTGGCAGGGTGATCCACGGTCTTCAAACTGGTATGGGGTCTGGCGTTATCGTGTTGCAATACACTGTTTTCTTCTCTGCCCTGATCCTGACATTCTGGATTGTCCAGATAGTTGTCTTTACTTTAAACATTGCCAAAAAGTTGTCAGTTACCAATCCAGAAATAATGGTTGCCAGAAGAGTAAAGTTGCAAATTTGCTTGAGCTTGAATAGCTAAGTTGCTAATATAACAATTGTGATACATTTAGGTTATCACAGTAAACTATTTACTAATCGTTCTATATTTTCCACTAACTCGTCTCCTGTCCCCCTTTCTCCTTGCCAATATAACAATTGTGATACATTTAGGTTATCACAGTAAACTATTTACTAATCGTTCTATATTTTCCACTAACTCGTCTCCTTTCCCCCTTTCTCCTTGCCAATATAACAATTGTGGATGATGTATATACTTTGTCCACATAAAATGCAACTTTCCTGCAGCTGTGGTAGTGTCGGTTACCATTCATCTTGAGTTTTTTTGCACTTTTCCTCGTCAAATTCTTATTCAAAACAATCCATATTTCAGTGCAACATATTGATCAAACAAAGCGCAAATAAGCTATTATTCACACCGCTCGCAGCATCACAAATTTAAAAAAAACAGTAAACGCACGCAATTTTAGAACTCTTTATTTGAACTCTCTCGTGCTGTTCTCGCCCGTATGATGAATTTGAGCCCCATTTCCTAGCTCGTATAAAAAACGAATGAAAGAGATGAATTCGCACTTCTGAAAGTTTCATATTAATCTCGATATTTTATTTATGCGAGGCAGTTTGTTTTTACCTTATCGCAAGGGGTTATTATTTGAGATATTTTTAGACTTTAATAAAGTGCAGAAGTTTCGATTGTATGCTTTCATCTTGATCTTTGGCGTCTTGGGCCTTCCAAGTTATCATCAGCAATCCTGCTTTTCTCTGCCTTGTCCCTCTCTCCCAATAATTTTCTCCTTTTTCCCTCATGCCTTTACTTCTTCTTCTTCATTTTCTTCTTCATATGTTGCTTCTTCATCTTCTTCGTGGCTCATTTTAGCGCAAGATAAGTTGTCTGGCGTTTGACAGTTTGATTGCGGTAGCTGCCTTTTCACTCAACAAATCCTCGGTCGACAAATCTTTTTATTCGGGTTAACTTATCCAAGTATGTCACCGCGAGCAAAACGCATGCAAGGTTGTGCGTGGGCTTAAGTGACATTTTTTCTTCTCGTAGACGAATTACCGCTTGGAGCTAGCAGCCTTACCATGTACAATAAATTACTACAGAACTGTAAGAGCAGGTAAATTACTTTGGCGCACGATTCCTGGAGGAAGTTGTTGTAGCTGTGACCCTGATCCCGTTGAATTGGAACAGTAAGTCAGCTATAGCTGTGCCCCTATGATACAGTGGAAGTGAAGGAAAAGTCAACTGTAGCTGCGACCCTATGATACGGTCGAAGTGAAAGAGAAGTCAATTGTAGCTGTGACTCTGATTCAGTTGAAGTGAAATAGAAAGTCAGCTGTAGCTGTGGCCACATGATACAGTGGATGTGAACGAATAGCCAACTGTAGCTGTGCCCCTATGATTCGGTCGAAGTGAAAGAGAAGTCAACTGTAGCTGTGCCCCTATGATACAGTCGAAGTGAAAGAGAAGTCAGCTGTAGCTGTGCCCCTATGATACAGTCGAAGTGCAAGAGAAGTCAACTGTAGCTGTGCCCCTATGATACAGTCGAAGTGAAAGAGAAGTCAACTGTAGCTGTGCCCCTATGATACAGTCGAAGTGAAAGAGAAGTCAACTGTAGCTGTGCCCCTATGATACAGTCGAAGTGAAAGAGAAGTCAACTGTAGCTGTGCCCCTATGATACAGTCGAAGTGAAAGAGAAGTCAACTGTAGCTGTGCCCCTATGATACAGTCGAAGTGAAAGAGAAGTCAACTGTAGCTGTGCCCCTATGATACAGTCGAAGTGAATAAAAACAAGAAGAAAAAGCAAACGAATTTCCACATAGCGTTGATCGCTTTCATCCGTTCTGAACATTTCGGTTTTAGGACTCCAAAATCTGGCACCTTTGCCTTCTCCAGTTAGCCAGAACATCACACACTAAATGAACATGTTCCATGATGTAGATGTCAAAGGATATGTTTTGTGCAAAACCGGAGTATTTATATATAAATTACAGCTCATCATTAACTACACTACCTGCTAAGACAGCATGTTGGACCCCAGACTTTACAACTCCATTTTGGGGAAAGCAGACTAACGTCTGGTCTTGAGAACAACATTCTTGTAGGACATATTAATCAGCGTCAGTCCAAACATACTGATTGGACATGCTAATCAGGGTCAGTTGAAACATATTGATCGAACATGTTAGCCAGGGTCCGGTATAACATACTGATCGGACATGTTAGTCAGGGTCCGGTATAACATACTGATCGGACATGTTAGTCAGGGTCCGGTTTAACATACTGATCGAACATGTTAGCCAGGGTCCGGTATAACATACTGATCGAACATGTTAGTCAGGGTCCGGTATAACATACTGATCGAACATGTTAGTCAGGGTCCGGTATAACATACTGATCAAACATGTTAGTCAGGGTCCGGTATAACATACTGATCGAACATGTTAGTCAGGGTCCGGTATAACATACTGAGCGGATATTTTAGTCAGGATCCGGTATAACATACTGATCGGACATGTTAGCCAGGGTCCGGTATAACATACTGATCAAACATGTTAGTCAGGGTCCGGTATAACATACTGATCGAACATGTTAGTCAGGGTCCGGTATAACATACTGAGCGGATATTTTAGTCAGGATCCGGTATAACATACTGATCGGACATGTTAGTCAGGGTGCGGTATAACATACTGATCGAACATGTTAGCCAGGGTCCGGTATAACATACTGAACGGACATGTTAGCCAGGGTCCGGTATAACATACTGATCGGACATGTTAGCCAGGGTCCGGTATAACATACTGATCGAACATGTTAGTCAGGGTCCGGTATAACATACTGATCGAACATGTTAGTCAGGGTCCGGTATAACATACGGAGCGGATATTTTAGTCAGGATCCGGTATAACATACTGATCGGACATTTTAGTCAGGGTCCGGTATAACATACTGATAGGACATTTTAGTCAGGGTCCGGTATAACATACTGATCCTACATTTTAGTCAGGGTCCGGTATAACATACTGATCGGACATGTTAGCCAGGGTCCGATATAACATACTGATCGAACATGTTAGCCAGGGTTCGGTATAACATACTGATCGAACATGTTAGCCAGGGTCCGGTATAACATACTGATCGGACATGTTAGCCAGGGTCCGGTATAACATACTGATCGGACATGTTAGCCAGGGTCCGGTATAACATACTGATCGGACATGTTAGCCAGGGTCCGGTATAACATACTGATCGGACATGTTAGCCAGGGTCCGGTATAACACACTGATCGGACATTTTAGTCAGGGTCCGGTATAACATACTGATCGGACATTTTAGTCAGGGTCCGGTATAACATACTGATCGGACATGTTAGCCAGGGTCCGATATAACATACTGATCGAACATGTTAGCCAGTGTCCGGTATAACATACTAATCGGACATTTTAGTCAGGGTCCGGTAAAATTTACTGACAAAGACCCCCACCACACTTCCATGCAGGTCTCCCTGGTAACGGGATACTTGCAGCCTGGCTAACGAGGTTGAGGAATTAACGTGCTCCCCGCAGTAAGGAGGAATGCGTAGTTGAAGCCAAGCATAGCACAACCGCCTGGAAGACCCCGGTCCACCTTCATCACCATGATCGGGTTGAGAGAAAAAACTACTGCAGCTAGCCACTTAACGCCCTTCTCAGGGCGCAGACAAAAAGTGATCTTGCTCATTGTGGACATTAAAAAAAACCAATAACAACAACAACAACAACAACAACAGACTATTCTCTGGGTTCTATACATTTTCTTGAATGTACAAGCTCATGTACGTCCTCTTCAGTTGTACTACATATTTATTTATATTTACTAATTTCCCATCGTTCGTATTTCGCTCTACAATCTGACTTCTGTTAACATTTCTTTTACAGCACTGTCACCAATTTTTACCAATGCTGACACTTAGAAGTAGAATCAACCAAACTAGGCCCAAAAAGAGAAAGCTTTTTACGCGTAGCGTCCTTCAAACGAGAGTTACAAAGAGTTTCATATTGTGTATATTTTCTGTGTATAGCCTGTTTATATACAGTCTGGAGTTCTCTTACCAACATAATATGTACATGGTTTCTATGATTTTTTTTTTCTAGTTTAAAGATGGTGTGTCTTACTCTTTAAGAATTATCTTTTTTAGCAGGCTGTAGTGAATATTTTTATTTGATGGACTACTGATGAAGGTAGGCCTTGACCCTCTTGGCTTTAGTGCAATGCTAAGCTTCTCTACATGATCACAAATTCAGAGATCACATTGTTGATCACCTCCACGTTGACAGGATGCTGTAACGCTGTCTGTTTCTAGGTGCATGGCGTGGGCGAGAGATGGAGTCTTGGTTAGCACTTGACCCTAGCGCGAGCGATTTTCCTTGATTATTTTAATGTCTGAAACTAAATTGCAAATTACATGAGTGCTAACTCGTTTTAAGGAATTAGAACTCTATTCTTAATTTAAGCCTTTAAAGTGAAAGTAAATGCTCGTTTAACGATTGTTCAAATAAGGGAACTCTTTATTAAACCAAATCATATCATTAGGAGAGATGTTGTACTTAATACAGAATTAGGTGTGCCCTGTTGCTACGCTAATCTGCTGTTGATAGTTGGATGAAATCAATGGCACTGGAATAATGTTCAAAACGTTTGCTTTTCTAAAGGTATCACGACTTTGTCTCATGATCCTTGTATCTGCATTCAGATCATTGATAACCTTTCTTCCCTCGTTCTTCTTATCTCATGAGTTACAGCACAACGTAACAGCCAGATCAGTTTGGCGGTAACACATCCGGTATCATAACTTAGGCAGCTGGCGTTTGAAATGTCTTATCTTATATCTAGTTTATATTGTTGTTGAATAATGTACTAGCCGTGTTACGTAGTTAGGATGTTTTGTTGTCTTGTCAATTGTATGGTGAATTTCTAACTGCTGTCGTAGCCGGTAGTGAAGTTTGTGATGAGCTCTCAATTATAATTACATGCTAAAAAACGTGCAAATTAATTAGGATATGCCAAACAAGCTCAGATGATGGTCTATACTATGCAGAACTGTTGCTACTAACAAGAGGTGTGAGTCCCTGGTGCCATAAAACATAACGGCTCTGAACATGTGTAGCCAGTAAACTATAAATATTAATTGATCTATGAGATTAACACGTCTGGCTTCGAGCCACGGGATACCTAATAGGTATTCAAATGATAGAGAGAGTTAGTCTGGAAGACGCTTATGTCGATAAGGGAAGTGCGGGCCGAAAGATGCTTAGCCTAACACCAAAAGTAGATTCGAAGAAGACAAGTAAAAATAAAAATGAATAGAACATAAAAAGATGATTAAGTGAATGAAAAGAGCAAGGTACATCGATAAAATACTACACGTTTGCAGCTGACAATTTATTCTCACTTGTGTATGACAGTGGAAAGCGATGATAATTGTAGATGGAACTGACATAGGTAATTCGTTCACCATGTTGGGTATGTCTACCACCCACTGTACCGGGACTCTTTACCGTCCCCTGTACCGGGTATCTGTACCGACCACTGTACCGGGTCTCTATACCGCCCACTGTACCGGGTCTCTGTACCGTCCATGAAATAGCGTTCTATACCGTCCAATGTACTAAGGCTCTTTGCTGTCCATTGTAATATGACTCTACACCCTCCAATACGTAGGGTCTCTATATCGTCCACTGTACCGGGTCTGTATATAGTCCACTGAACTATGGCTCTATACTGTCCACTGTGTTGGGTTTCTATATCGTCCATATTGTACCGGGTCTCTGTACTGTCCATTGTACTAGGGCTCTACACTGTCCACTGTGTTGGGTCTCAATATCGTCAACATTGTACCAGGTCTCTGTACTGTCCATTGTCCTAGGGATCTATACTGTCCATTGTACTAGGGCTCTGTACTGTCCATTGTACTAGGGCTCTATACTGTCCATTGTACTAGGGCTTTATACTGTCCACTATGTTGGGTCTCAATATCGTCTACACTGTACCGGGTCTGTATTCCGTTCATTATATCGGGTTGCTGTACTATCCACTATTTGTTCTTTCTTTACTGTCTACTACATTGGATACGCATATTATCCACTGTACCATGTCTCTATACCGTAGACTGTAACGGGTCTATACACCACCCACTGTACCGCGTATCTGTCCCATCCATTGTGCTATGGCTGTATACTGCCCACTATGTTGGGTCCCTACACAGTCCACTATTTTTGCTTTTTATACCGTCTACTATTCTCCTTTACACTGCAACATACACCTCTCAATCACGTTAATGCTAATTTCACAGATTGTGACATTTGAATGTCAAACTGAGTAGCTGTGTCTGCCCTTTGGTTTTCTCAAGACACCAAACAAAAAGTTGTACCGGTACACGAATTCGTGCCTTATGTTGACGTCGGTAAGGAATATGGCAGACCATTATAAAAAAAATTAACCTCATACACAACCCCCCCCCCCCCTTCCTCGTGCCTCCATCCGCCAGCGCCCCCAACCCAGGTCCCCCCCCCCCCACCCCACTAAAAAAAATTGTTAAACAAAATTAAATTGAATATAACAAAAAATGTGGGATATAATATCACGTTAGAAATATAAAATGGTCATTTATTAAAATCTTCCCTGTCAGACCAGATTTACAATCTTTCTAACTAAAGGTTTTGTTGATGCTTGGAGCTACATTTCAGATTATTTTCCGTTGGTGTAATTATATTCTTGCCATTCAGAATTCTTTCTTTAACACCTGAAGCAAATATGTTTTAACGTATAAACGCTTTCTTCCCAATTAAATTTTAAAATAGCAATTATCGAGTTCGATTTTCAGCATGAGTTTGAGGGAAAAGAGAAGAGTTAGTGAAAAATATATAATGATTAGTAAATAGTTTACTGTCATAACCTAAATGTATCACACATGTAAATATTGGTTCCTAATATGAGAAGAAGAAATATTCCTACTGCTCGCTACCAAATATGCCGAGGGAAATGACTTATGACAGTGACATATGAAAATGTTTCAAGAATTACCACTCAATGAACATGAAATATTTTGTATCATTGAAGCATTGATTCCGGCAAAAGGGACTACAGCAAAACGGTTAGCACAAGAGGAATCGGTTAACGCAGTGCACCACAAATCTGAATCGTCAGGTCAGCATGGTCTAGCAATAATGATGTGGGGCATAAGGCTTCAACACCCGTATCTGATTTACTTGCACAATTTCCCCCATCACGTATATCTCCCATCTGTTTTAAAGGACACAAGATAAAATAATTTAAAGTAGATAAAGTAAAGATGTCCGCGCATTACTGACTGCGCTCTCGACTCTCTTCTGTGTTTGTGTCCAGTTTTCCGATGTTTGGTGGTTCCTGTTCGTATTATATTTCACAACTCCTTCACCAAGTGGTATCAAGGGCTTTATTCTAGGCAACTGATGTGCTTTCGATCGGTTATCCTGTTTGTTATGCTGCATTTCGCTGCATGTCGTGCCTGGTTCAAACCGTGGGAGACCAATCCATGACAGAGTTCAACGTTCCGCGTAACTGCACACCATAACTCAGTCCAGATTATCGCTAATCAATGAACCTTTCATTTCGGACTGATCCGTCTTCCTCCTTTCCGCCCTCCCTCCACCGGAGGCTACACGACACCGCTCCCGACCTCGGATTCTCAGCACAGCAAGGATCACGCTGACGAAAAGGTGGACACCATCAGAAGCCTCGGTGGCAGGAAACGTTAAAACAGGGAGCTTGACACGGACAGACGCGGAAAGCTTGACATAAACATTGGTCTAAACACAATCATCGCAGCCTTCATCCTAAGGCTGCGGAGTACACGGCTCCACCCGGGGAGTCTGTCGGGATTTCGGTAGACACGCTCTTCATGAACACAGCCTCAGCAGTTGGGCATGGTAGTGGTTGAATGACGCAACGGGCCTTTGACGTCTTCGCGAACATTATTATTATTATTGTCTAATATTTTACCGTGTAATATTGTTCTCCTTACATCGACTTTAAAGGTCAGACTGCTGACGTCATCTTACACAGCAAAAGCATAACACGAAATAGCAGAAATAAGTCAGTAATGCTTTAGGAAACAAGCACATGTATTTATATATTCAGAATTCATATTTTCAAAAACAATGAACAAGCCTCAGAACATATTGCAGAAACCCAGAGTAGCTTTTCATCCAGCACTATGTATGTCCCTACATCCTAGATCCTAAACAAATTTGTCTCTTTCTGGGTTCATATTCAATATATAGTCGCCATGCCGGAAATTAAACCACTTTCCCGCACACTACCTGCGGAAACTACTGAGGATTGGATGACAGGACATGGTGCCAAATAAAGATGTGTTATCGCGATCGGGCAGTGCCAGTATACACATCATGATATGTGCAGCACAGCTGAGATGGGCATGATGTACGCATGTCGGATCAACGTCTACCAAAAGAGCTGCTCTATGGTGAACTCCAAAATGGCAAATGAGCAAGCGGTGGGCAGCGGAAAAGGTACAAGAACACATTTAAGAGATCACTGATCCAGTGTGGTATTAACAACAATGACTGGGAAAGAATTGCCACTAATCGCACAGACTGGCGCAGCACTATTGCTGGGGGAGTTTGGAGACATGAGGCATCAAGAATAGATGAGGCTATCCAGAGACGATCGGTCCGGAAGTCCGCTCACATCAACCTTTCTTCAACCCCGGGGAAGGAGGTGTCTTATTTTCCTGTACAAAGTGCAACAAACAATTCGAGGCTCAGATTGTCTTATTTAGCCATATTAGAACTCATGAGAACAGTGAATGCTGACAAAGTGGTTCTCATCGATCACGATGGACGAACAACATCCAGTGGCCGTAGTTATTTCCAAAAAGAGTCTCTCACCATTACAAGAAAAATATTTTTAGTTCTACCTTACACTCTCACCATTCTATCTATCTATCTATCTATCTATCTATCTATCTATCTATCTATCTATCTATCTATCTATCTATCTATCTATCTATCTATCTATCTATCTATCTATCTATCTATCTATCTATCTATCTATTTATCTATCTATCTATTTATCTATCTATCTGTCTGTCTGTCTTCCTGTCTGTCTATCTATCTATCTATCTATTTATCTATCTATCTGTCTGTCTGTCTTCCTGTCTGTCTATCTATCTATCTATCTATCCATCCATCCTTCCATCCATCCATCCATCCATCAATCCATCTATCTATCTATCTATCTATCTATCTATCTATCTATCTATCTATCTATCTATCTATCTATTTATCTATCTATCTGTCTGTCTGTCTTCCTGTCTGTCTATCTATCTATCTATCTATCTATCTATCTATCTATCTATCTATCTATCTATCTATCTATTTATCTATCTATCTGTCTGTCTGTCTTCCTGTCTGTCTATCTATCTATCTATCTATCTATCTATCTATCTATCTATCTATCTATCTATCTATCTATCTATCTATCTATCTATCTATCTATCTATCTATCTATCTATTTATCTATCTATCTGTCTGTCTGTCTTCCTGTCTGTCTATCTATCTATCTTAGACTTTGAAGTGTAGAAACAACACAAAGAAGCATGAAAGGTCACAAAGTTCCAATGTGTGGGATGGAATTTTGAAAGATCAACAGACAATCCTTTGTTAACGCGATAAATGGTTCAAGATATCGAGGGAAACAGCGAGATATGAATACGAGATCGACTCCCTTTATTGTTGTTGTGTATGCCTCCGATGAGTGGTTTATTGTTTTGTGCGTCATGAAAAGGGCCTTTCATTGGCGGGTTGCAGTAGCTTTGCTCACATTCTGAGCGTGCTGGTGCAGGTAGAACGGGGTCTTCCAGGCCGTTATGCTTGGCTCCATATGCGTTACGCTCACTACTATGTTGATCACGTCTTTAGCCAGACTGCTGTGGTTGGTTGGTTAAGTTCGTTGGTTATTGATCCAGCGGCCTATCGGCTCCCGCCCTTTGGCCCAATGCCGTATAGTGGTATCTGCAAGTGTCTGTAAGCTGTTGTTTAGTTCCGTACAAAGTGTTCCATTTGTCTGACCTCGTAGGTAGAAGCTTTTTCCTAACATCTGCAAGGGACGGACATTCAAAAAGATGATGTTCAACAGTTTCATAAGGATGTGCGCACAGCCGGCACTCTGGAGTATGTTCTGGTTGGATTCTGTTCAAGTGGCAGTTAAGTTGTATGTGTTTACTGCGAAGTCGGAAAATGCTGCCTTGGTCTCTCCTTTTCAGGAGGTTGATGTTGTCTTTGGGATTTGGGATGGCCATATGTTTGTAGATTTCTCTCCCAGTATTTCCCATTGCTCATCCATTCAGCCATGCCTCTTTGTTTACAGTCTTCAGTAGTTGCTTGACTTTCTGTAGTGTTGTTGTTATTCTTGACTTGCTCCCTTCTTAGCCAGTCTGTCTGCCTTGTCACTGCCATGTGTATTTGAGTGACCAGGGTTCCATTGTATAACTATTCTCACTTCATGGGATGTGAGAAGTTGGTTGGCATCTAGGAATATTTTGGTAAGTTCAGGCCTACAGTGACCACCGTCTTCCAGAGTTTGAAGGGCAGCTATGAAACAGCTTGTTTCCAGGGAGAACTTCATGGAAGTATATTTCACCTACCCTGACAAACATTGTCTGATCAGTATATTATATCTGACCATACATAATTTTCTTCTCACATTCTCCCTTTGTCACTGTCTCTATATTGGTTCACTAAGTAAGGATGTACATGAAACACCTATCTTAAAGTATCTCTCTTTTTAGCATTCTAAATATATTTTCGGTAATGAAGCTCAATGGAAAAAAATATATTATCAGCTCTCTCCCTGCCACATCATCCGTTGCTGCTCTGGAAGAAGAGATACACGGAGAAATATGATCTCAACCAGTCACAGTCTATGTTGTTGGTCGGAAAGAAGGAATACATGCAGAAGTATAGTCTGCTAAGTTCGTTATTTAGCCAGTGTATTTATCTGTATTGACTAGCAATTTTCTATTCACGTGGGCGCGATATGTCGTGGGGAGGTTGTTATAATAGCAGGTGCTTATAAATACGTGTGTACACAATGTATGTACAAATAATGTATGCGCGTGTCCAATTTCCTCTTTGATTCTAGAGTTCTGAGAGACATTCCTGAAAGTGTCACACATGGTAGCAACCAACTCCTTCCACTTCATTCAATCTACGGCCATCATTCATACTGTGCTCCAACCCTGGTTCCTTGTTATAGTTTCTTCTTCATCTCAGTCCGCCCTCTTCTACCCCCAACGGTGAAAAGGTCCTTTTCTTATAGATCCCTGTAGTAGAGTGTACAGAGAGCCAGGTGATAGGCCTTTTGTATCTTTTCATGATGGAGAGGTCGTCTCCGTTTGACATGCCACTAGGCGGTAAGAAATACGTTACATAATGTTTGTCTGAACAAAGACTAACAGCCTGCTCTTGTTAATTTTCAACTGCAAAGGGCTCTTTTACGTACACATGGTGTCATCGAGACCTCCGAGTTGATCGTACGTCTTTAAAAGACAAGTTGTTCATACTATAAAAAAATGACCTGGGAACTCTTGAAACATGTGGGAATTGTACACTCTACGTTTTGTTTGTTTCTTGAGAGACGAGTACCTGACTTTTAAGTTACAGAGATCCCTATGATATTACTTTCAGCTTATATTATTCTCTGTTAAGCTGTTTTAGGTCGACCTCTCCTTTGCCCTCTTCTTTGGCTAATGGTTCGAATGCCCGCAATGATTAGATTTACTCTTTTGTGCCTCCTGAAAAGGACGTTAATTGGAGGGTTGTAGTAGCTTTCCTCACATCCCGAGTATGCTGATGAAGGTAGACTGGAGTTCTCCAGCTCGACCCTCACCCAGTTAGCCAAACTGCCTTGTAAACAGCCCGTTTCAAATATGTTGTGCCTGACCATACGTTAGTCTTCCATACCTCTTCTTGGGTTTATTGTAATCAATTAGATTAGACTGTTCAACGCCATTGTAAAAACTGTCCACATATTTGGTTCGGAAACATAGCATTAGTGAAAACTAGTATCACATGCAGTCTGCATATATTCACCAACGCGTCTCTATAACATACTATGTATTAGATGACCAGATGTCATAGATGACCAGATGTCATAGATGACCAGATGTCATAGCAAACACAGATCTGGGACAAACAAACTAATACAGCTGGATATCAGGGAGAGAAGCTAGAAATAGAGAGGAAACATCATCCGAAAAAAACTTTGACAACATAACTAGACATGTACTGTGTTTGAAGCCACAGGCGGACTGGCGCGTGAGGCAGCCTAATACCCTCTATCGAAGAACGGTAGAAAAGAGTGGCAGCTGGAATCTCGTAGGCGGAGCTCAAGAAGGAAGTCCGAAAATGAGATTAGCTGGAGAGCGTTCTTTGTAGCCAAGCATTTGAAGAGACTGAAATACTTGGAGAATACTTGAAACATTGGTATCCAAGCAGGCATACTATTCCTGTTACCAGGTAGCCGAAGCTATCAGCGGCAGGTTTTTTGTTGTTGCGATTGTACTTCCATCTGCTAACTACGCATGGGGAAGTGTGGGGGGAGGAAAAGTATTTGGCGTTCTGGATAGGACTTTCTTTTTTTTTCACATTTTTTCGCGTGCAGAGGCTTGCAATCTGCTCTTTTCTACTGCCAACGGTTTTTATACGAGTACAGGATGTACACAAGACCTTTTCAAGTTGTTTGTGGATCTTCGATATGATTCGACGTTGGTTCCACCTCTCCTCGAGAGAAGCTTGAAACTTGTAGGATAATAACATCCTCCGGTTTGCGCTCTCGTTTGTTTGTTTCTTGAGAGACGAGCTTCTTACCTCTCAAATACAGCGACCCTACCCTCCCCCACCCTCCCCCAAATAGAATTACATAAATTCACTTGGCATAGAAAGACAATAAATCACTTCGTGTCCAGTTTGTCTGGGCATGTGGGGGATTTTTCTCGGTATAACTAGTTTTCCACCAGCAGAAAGGCTTGGCAAAACTTCGGTACTGCAAAACCGCGATAGTGAAACACATTACAAACATGCATCGATATACTGACTAATACGTCCTGACATCGCTCAAAGGACTACGTTCTGGGGTATAAAAAGTCGTGCCTTAGCCGATAGAATCCAGTAAGACAACACGTTATACAAATCACAAAAACAAAACGGACAAAAACCTGTTTGGATATCGTACTGAATTGTACTCAAATAAGCTGTCAGCACAAATTATTGAACAGTGTACCAAAAATATGACCTCATATTGTGTTGCCTGCCATTGGTAGATTTTACAGTTTTAATTAATGACTGAGATCAGAAAAGTCAGTCAACAATAACGACACTTGCTCTCTCCTCTATTCCGCCTGAGGGTTCCTTCTTCGATCTTTTAAGTATTAGAAATATTACTACTCTAGATGAATGATACAGCTGTTGTCGATTCATCCTATGTCGCTTTCGGGCAGAACCAGATAGTATTGAGAAATAAATGTAGCAATGTGTTAAGTGCATGGACCGTCTAGTTAATATAGTTAAGTGGGAAAGTGATTTTGCCCCCAGCTAACCCATGACGTCCAAAATGGTGTTCTGTATAGAGTCTAATGTTGGCACACGGGACTGGATTTTCAGATTTCTGAAACTTAATGTCAGGTTTGACTAAATTTTATCCATCACTAATAGTTAAAAAGCATTACAAGCAGTCTGTTCTGAAATCATCCATCACTAATAGTTAAAAGCATTACAAGCAGTCTGTTCTGAAATCATCCATCATTAATAGCTGAGAGCATTACAAGCAGTCTGTTCTAGAATCATTAAAAAGAGATAAGTAGGGAGAAATCAAAACTCACGTGGATAAGAAAGCTGGAGGCAAACATTAAGAAAACATAGAAGACATGAATAGAGTTGGAACTGATCACTCAGGGCAGGACAAGTTGGGAGTATCTGATTAGGCTAAACTGCGAGCTGAAAACGGGTTGATTGAATGAAGTATAATCTTAAAAAGCATTTCAATGTCTAATCGAATAGAATAGTATCAGTAGACATTTCTAAGATCGTCTGTAGTGTGTTTTGGTAGAGCACTCACTTTACATTTCTAAGAGCGTCTGTAGTGTGTTATGATAGAGCACTCACTTTACATTTCTAAGAGCGTCTGTAGTGTGTTATGGTAGAGCACTCACTTTTCACGGCAAAACTACGTGGTCCAACACCCACGACCATTGATTCAACTGTAAATGGGTACCTGTCATGCGGCTAAGAAAGTAAAAGGCAGCAATGGAACAAACTGGTCATCCTACTTCCTACAAGCTATAGCTTAGTATACTGATGTCTAACAACTTCATTCTCCGCCCGACAATAGTACACAAATCGTTATATACATACATGTAAGCACACACACACACACGCATACACTTAAATAGATAATAGTCACCCATCGCAATCGAAGATGGCGAGCATCAGAATTTAGATTATTGCTGCAGAATATGTTCTCGTATGGATATAAAGACCAATCTTGGAACAGCGTACCCTGCCGCATTTTGGATAAACATGTGGAGATCCGGCTGGGGAGTCGTCGTGTGTCTTGTTCTTTCGAGCAGCACGCATTCGCTGAGCCTCCGCGATGGTTCTACTCTCTGCGATCTGAGCACCTTCAGTGATACAAGCCCGCCAAGTGGTACAATATTGTGTAAGCAACTCACAGAAGGGGACATCAGTATTCAAGCTTTTCAGAGACACTTTCGAAGTCTCTGTAATTTTTATTCTGCATCCCTCACCCTCGCCCCCTGCAAGTGCCTGTCTGGAGTTCACCAAATAACAGCTGATTGGGAATGCGCTCATATTGCACATCAACAACATGTCCCGTCAATCTTATCTGAGCTATTTGTAAATGTGTATGGATGCTCAACATGCTAGTCTTGCAAAGAATTTCAGAGCTATGAGCTTTGTCCTCTTACCTGATCCTGGGCAGTCAATGCAGACAGCTCAAGTGAAAACGATTGCGCTGTCTGAAATGTCTGCTATACACTGTCCATGTTTCACACGCATGCAGCTGTGTAGATAGCACTACAGGACGATATACGATACAATAAATATGTAATATATTGTACACACACGCTCATACACTCAGCATGTATAGCTTAGCACATTATGTTTGGTGGTCATATAAAGAAGACAAGAAAGAGACAGAAGAAAGCTTTTGAAAACAGTCAGTAAGTCAGTTTCTAGAACTGTGAATGGGACTTGATAATCTGTCCAACTACACTATAAACCATAAGACATCTTCATTCATTCATTCATTGGCTCTTTTTGTCTTGTAAGACGATAGTAATTCTGCTATTAGCACAAAGCCCGGGCAGAAATATAGAGACCATGTGTTGCCCATGTGGTGTGGTCCCTATCTCGGTCTGCCTTATTTACTCCAAGGGAAAGGTAATACCAATACATTTGGAACAAAGCAAGCTGCAGGAGCTGCCGGATCAGTAGAGCAATGCTCTATCTGTTCGCATGTCGAGGCTTCACTCCTAGACCAGTCGTCAACGATGGCTAAGGGCCTGGTCTGCCCTCCCAAAACATTCAGCTGAGGTTGTCTTTCTTCGTTCTAGGATAAGGCATGGTATCTTCTTTCCCGTGCTCCTTCGCACATCGTCGGTTGTCAGGTTTGGTAGATGCTGACCAACTTTCAGAGTTATCAGAAAACAGGTTGTACAGCCATTTCTGACAAAACCCGAAAAGATACGCCAGTATCTTATCTGACCCCTCCGATTTAGGTAGTGGGAGGGGGGGGGGGGGGGGGCTGGTGGCAGTCAGAGGTCGTCACGTTCTGCTGGTGCGACCTTTTGAGTGACAGGAATTCTGAGTGATTCGTCCAATAAAAACTAGTTGGAGGCAGATCCAAACTAGAGTGATGGCTAAGTCAGACAACCAACAGAAGGACATTGGGCTGCCATGAAGTTGGTTGGGACTATAAAATACTCGACAAAGATGAACTCAGCAGACTAGCCGGGAGAGAGAGAGAGAGAGAGAGCAAGAGAGAGAGAGAGAAAATTAGTTGCATGGACTGACAAGCTGACTAGCAGAGCGATTGAGAGGCTGCTACTAGCTAGCGAACTTATTAGGAGTTTGTGAGTGATAGAATGAGTTGCAAGGTGACTGAACCAGCATACGCCTTCGAGTCGTGGTGAGTCGCTCTATAAGTGTGTGTGCTGGGCACCATGTGACTAGAAGAGATCTGAATGTCTGTAATATTGTGCAGGACACCGAGTGAGCGATGTGTGTTCTGAAGTTTGTGTATGCACAGATCGACTGAGTGTGTGACCATAAGTGAATACATGATTCAGGCTAGAAGGACCTAATCGAAGTATTTGTAAATGCACAGATCGCCAGATGGTAATTGATCTGATAGTAAAGATGAATGGAAAGTATTTATGAATGTACATATCACCTGTCGGAAGGGATCTGAGTGTGCGTGGGTGCACAGAATGGCAGAGTACAGAATACGATCGTGAAGACGAGTTTGTAAGTGTGTTGAGTGTGCAGATAAGGTGAGGGAAGTGTAGCACCAAGAATCTTGGGTTAAATAGTTTGGAAGAGTTAACAAAAGCTAATGCTTAAAACTTCCGCTGTAGTTATTATTTATATTACTCTATATAATATATGATTATTTAGTTCAGATGTATTTAGTTCGTTATGCAAATTCTATTGCGTATGTTGATTGTTGCTATTAAATATGACACCGGTTGTTGGAATGTTTGCTGTATTATTTGCTGTGTGTGGTCGTGTCGTGATGTGGATGATGTTGTAACATTTTAGATAGTAACAACTCAGTGAAACGTGCACTCTGCGACATCCTCTTTCAAACCCAGAAGGTAAGACCACATTCAGCAGGTTTATAGTCTGTGTGAATGATGACATTGAGCAACGAGTTAAGGAGCCTTCATCCTGATGTGATTAATTTCCAGCTATTGTGGTTTCTCGTGGCACTTTTCTTCCTTAAATTTTCACTCCAAAAGGAGTTCGGGGTCACCTCGTCAGCTAACCTCAAGGACGGAGAGTTTCCATATTATTTATGTGTTCTCCCTTGTAGTGATTTTTGTAGCTCAATGTTTTACATGGTGAGGTTAACAGCCACGTGTACAACCCTCCTTTGCCATACCTTATACATTATAGCGTCAAATAACACCCTGTAACAAACAAACCAGATTCATATGACAGCACGGTAACAAGAGAAAAGTCTGAACAGTATTTATACACACGCACACACACACATACATTATAATAACATAATATAATATAATAAGACATCTACACCCAGTGGTAAAAGATAATATACTAATTGTCAGTTACTACATTATCCTTGACCCTAGAAGTCTTCTCCATCCAAACAAACTACTGATATACAGGTAAACATGATAAGGTATATCAAATGGCAGATATGATGGTCATAAATATACGTTAGTCACATTATACGTTATCTCGGATTGTGTGAGATGGAGCCATCAGATACTCCATTGTAAGGTGTCTCGAATTGTGTGACGAGAAGTGACGAGAGACGTCATTGTATGAACGTTGTCTCTGGTTGTGTCAGTGGAGTGACCAGAGCCGTCATTGTATACAAGGTGTCTCGGGTTGTGTGAATGGAAGGAAGTGTAATCCGGGTCAGGTGCTGGTACATATGTGGAGTCCTTATCGTAGATCTGATATAAACATGCTGGAAAGGATATAAAAAAGAACGACAAAGCTGATAGTGAGATTCCAGAATTACAGTTATCAGGAAAAACAGAAAAACAGGACTACGTTGTCTAGAAAAGATAAGAATTCGAGGTGACAATACAGATTTATAAGATAATCACAGGAATGGATAGATTAGATTATATTTTTTTCAACACACAAACACCTACAAGAATAAGAGGACAAAGCCACAAATTAACTAAAGAAAGGTCTAGATTAGATATTAGGAAATATTTTTTTAGTGAGAGAGTGGTGAATGCTTGGAATGCATTGCCACAGGAAGTAGTGGAGGCAGGGACAAATAATGCATTTAAGAATAGATTGGATGCATATAGCTTTTAGAGCAAGGAAATGTACATGAGATTGGTTGTATAAAGACTGCATAGTCTTCTAAACCAGTATAAAATGGTTAAGTTAAGACAGATGAAACAAATTGATGAAGACCTCACACTCCCGTTCGTGCTGCTGAAAACAGGCTACATCACAGTAGCCTGATCAACGAAATGGTGACGGCTACTGCAGTCTCCATAATGACGAGCTTGTTGAGAAGACTCACGTTGTACTACATCCAGGAGGACGCTAGTCTTTCTATTCATGTACGACTCGGCATGTAAGAGGAGCCACTGTAACCTGTACCAAAGAAACTTTGTCAGGAGTTAACTAATTGCTCAACAAGAATAGCTTCGAACAGCAAGAATAATAGCAACATCCAGTTGCCAGTTAGGTAAAACTGTGTATCCCTTTAATCATTTGACCACAAAATAATCCAGAAATGAACACATACAAAATATAATTTATATAAAAATACTCGCCCTTAATTAATAGCAGATGTCTTTGATGTTTTAGCGTCCTGTTCCATGATCAATTATGACTTCTACGGCCGTGCAGAGAATTCCACCAAAAAGCGCTAACATTGTTTGGCTGCTATCGGGACAGCATGCTTCTTGGCCTGTCGAACGCGTGTATTGTTACAATCATTCAATTTCCGGACAAATATTGAAATCTTTCAGGAATTGATTGACTGTGAAGCGAAAAATACGTTCTGAAAATACGTTCTACGACTGTGCTTACATTTTTTTTTCTCAATTATTTTTGTAATTTGATCCGAAAGTGTAGTCGCATATGATCTGGTTTTTAAATTACCCCAAGTGTATAGTAGTTTAACTGCACTGTCCAACCAAATAGCGATAAACGAGTTGTTTTATTAATGTTTTCTTCTTTCTAAAATCGACTTTAAAGTAGTTTATTAATGCTCTAAAATCAAAAGAAAAAACAGCAATTTTTTATATAGTACACTGTATAAATCATTTTGATTTTCGAATTAAAATGAAAATTTGAAAATCAGATGATGGGAAAGGAAAGATAGAAGAATATCACACTGAGAAACGGTATTCGTATGTCTTTACAATTGAACTGACTTATATTGGCATTGGTAAATGAAAACGGTTGTATTGTAATATCTTTGGCACTGAAAGAGAAGGGTCTACAGTTTTCATGTGTGTGTAAACGTGTAAAGTTTTCTAGTCTCTTTTTACAGAATTAAAAATAAAAGTGTTTTTGATTCCAAGATTAGGTATAGAAAGTTTGCTGAAAGATAATAACTGGTGTTAAATATATAGGTCTGTCCTTCGTATTATAATAACATGATTGCGTTGTACACATCTACTTTGGTTTCTGTGTGTTTGTGTATTATTTGTATAACTTTGTGCAACGTAACAGTTATGGTATTGCCAAGAAAGAACACAATGATCTTCTATTTTCTGAATGCTTTGTTTGCGAGCAGTCTTTGTTTCATATAATATACATTTATATAGAGATGTCATTCGCAAACGAAGATGCCGACAACATCAGACTTGTGCTGCAAGATATGATCTCATATGACTGTAAAGTAAAATCCTGGCACGACATACTCTGTCATCTTGGGCAAACATTGAAGAAGTCGTCTGGCTTCTGTTTCTTCAGGCAGCTCACTTTCTCTGATAGTCGGCGATGATAGTTCGCTCTGTTATCTGAGCACTTTGTGTGATGCCAGCATGCCATGTAGAACGGTTCTGTGCAAGCATCGCCCAGAAAGTAACATCAATGTTGAAGTTTTTCAGAGAGATTTTTAAGGAGTCTAGCGTTTCTTCTGACCTCCTGCTGGGCGTCTGCGCTTAAATTAACGTCTTTATACTGGTTTAGAAGACGCTATAGAATCTGTAAACGACCAGTTTCTTTTACATTTTCTTTCATTAAATACATTAATTGGTATCAAGATGCTGAGCTACCCATGAGCTGCAGCTGTCAGCGACCCATAGCTGACTGCTAGCGCCAGGGGCAGCGAACCAGAGCTGCCAAGACCCGTCTACATCTTCACGCGGTGATCCTGGATAACAGGCTGCAACAAAGCAGACTGTCTAATGAGAAGGGATCGAAGAGGGAATTCTAACCCGGTACTAAAAAAAATGCTTGCTGAAGTCAGATGTGTTGGACCGAAAGCTGTCAATCAGTAAACTACGACACAACGCATTCCGTTCTCTGGACTACATTCTGCTACGTAGGCCCGTGTTAAGCCAAGCCAACCGCATTAATTGTCCCTGCTTCCACTACTTCCTGTGACAATGCATTCCAAGCATTCACCACTCTGACTAAAAAAACATATTATCTAATATCTAATGTGGACCTCTCTTTAGTAAATTTGTAGCTATCCTCTTTTGTTCTTGTAGGTGGTTGCATTTTGAAAAAAACCTGTTATAGTCTAGTTTATCTGTTCCTTTGATTATCTTATAAACCTGCATTAAGTCACCTTTCCTCATAATTGTAATTCTGGAATTCCACTTTCAGCTTTGTCGCTCTTTTTTGTATTCTTTCCAAAATGTTTATATCCACTCTACGATAAGGACTCTACACCTGTACACAATAGTCCAATCTAGGTCTAACTAATGCTTTATTCAGTTTGACTATCACTTCCGTGCTCCTATGTTTAATATTTCTTTTTATCATACCTAACATTGCATTTTGCCTTTTTCACTGCTACCTGGACCTGCTCACTCCTTTTACCTGTATGATCTATTATAACCCCTAGGTCCCTTTCCTTTTCTGTCATTCTAATATTGTTCTCGCCCATTCTGCAATTATGTTTCAAATTTGATCTACCCATTTGAATGACTGTACATGTATTTACATTAAACTTCATTTGACAGCTCGCAGACCAGTCTCGATTTTTATCTAAATCAGACCTCAATATATCCATTTCTGCTTTAGATGAGGCACTACTGCATAATTTTGTTTCATCACCGAATTTTGCAATCATGGATCCCATATCAATGTCCAAATCGTTTAAATATATCAAGAACAAAATTGGTTCTAAAACTGAGCCCTGTGGCACTCCACTCTTTACTTAACACGACTCAAAGTACTCCTTATTTATACCTACTCTCTGCCTTCTTCCCGTTAACCAATTTTCAATCCAATTGGCAACTTCCCCACCTATTCCATGGAATTTTAACTTTCTAAATAATCTTTGATGAAGTACTCTATCAAAGGCCTTAGCAAAATCAAAATAAATATCCATTAGCTCCCCTTTATCAATCATTTCAGTTACCTCCTCTATAAATTCTAATAAATTTGTTAAGCATGATCTCCCTCTAGTAAACCCATGCTGTCTATTTCTCATTAGATTAAAATTGTCTAAATGCATTACAATGTTTTCTTTGATAATTGACTAAAAATTTACAGACTATGCTAGTTAAACTCACCTGTCTGTAATTTGCTGGGTCTGATTTTTTGCCATTTTTCTAATAAGGGGATCATTCCTGCTGGGACAGTGTTTCCTCTGGGCAAGTAATGGTCTAATACAACGCCTCGTTCATGCCAAAAGACAGTCAGCAAACATTTCGTTACAGATTGCTGCATGCGAAACATCTTCGGTTTCGGCGAGGAGCGTCAATCCTTACTGGCTCTCCTCGGTTCAGACTCGTGTTAGTAAGCCCAGCTTTCATCTCCAGTAACAATTCTTGCTAGGAAAGCATCACCTTTATGACAGGAGGTGACATCAATGTTGGAACTTTCAGGGAGATTTTGAAGGAGTCCAGAGCTTCCTCTGTCCTCCTGGTGATCGTGTGCTCATTCTGAGATCACAATGAAGCACCTGTTTGGGGAGGCTCTCATTGGGCATACAAAAAACATGTCTTATCCATCTTATCTGGGCTTTGTGCAAATCGTTTCATACATATGTCGCTGTTGTATTACAGAGAGAGATGGTGCTAAATAGTATGAAGATATGTTGGAATTAGGTACAGGGTTGGAAAGCCAGAAAAGCTATTTCACGTGACATTTTATAAAACGATGTCCAACGAAGGACATGAAAATACTATTTGCCAGTTGGTGGTTTTTCACATGAGGGTAAAACTGATGACAGAAGTTAGGTCAAATAAAAAGATTTAGAGAGTATAACTAAATAAGTGTTTTACTTTAACAGCATGGATACCTATGACCAACATTAAAACAGTCAATAAGGACCACATTGATTAATAAGGCTACTTTTAATTTTGTTTTCTTATTTTTTTAACTTAATCCTAATCTGAGTATTTGATTCGTGAAGTGGTAAAGGCTCTCGCGTTTCACGTCATAAGTACAGGGTTCAAAGTTCGCTACTAGCACGCTCATTTGGCCCAGCTTGTAAAGGCGTTTATTTGTAAATGGGTACCTGGCATGCTGTTATAGAAAGAAAGCAGTGAGGAATGGAAATGGTCACCCTACCTCATACAAGCTACAGCTTAGCACGGTGAAATCTTTTACACTTCATGCATTGCATTTTCTGCTTTATGACTTTTTTTATTTGTAATATTAAACTTTGTTGTCTTTGACAAAATGGGCAGCTGCCAATGTGTCCTAATCCTGCTATTGTTGAATGCCAAGAATTAGTATGTTACTTTTTTGTATGCGTGAAATAGTTGCAGTAGCTTTTCTCACATCCCGAATGTGCTGATGAAGGTGGACCGGGGTCGTCCAGGCCGTTGAGATATGTTTTTCTTCATCTGCGTGTCGCTCACTGCTTCGAAGATAACATAATCTTGTAACAATACCCTCTTATTCGTCAACATCGTTGTTACAACCCACTGGTGTAACACGACATATGTAGAGAAGATATCACTGAATCTACACTGTGGGGTTCTGAGGACGTCAATGTGGCGAAGCTATAGAAATGAGTACAACAGGACATACTCCCAGATGATTTGAACATCTCATTAAGACATTGTTACTACGGACAAGACAATTCTTTTGCATTGAACTTTTGGTCACATGCCCCGGAGACTCGGAATAACCAGACAGACAATTGTATGGGGCGATTGAGTGGAGTTAACTCTGACCTTAGTTAAAGTACTCGGTGCTATGCACGAACACCCCCGCTCAGTGCTGGGAGAGACGTTTCCTGTCTTGCATTTCCGATGAATTCCACAAATACCACAGCCCTACCGTACTACGCAACTACATAGAATTGCACTGACGACTTGAATACACACTCTGATGGTCATTGACAAACAAACAACACGTGTGTGTGTGTGTGTGTGTGTGTATGTATGTGTGCTGTCCGCGCGCGCGCGTGGGTGTCTGTGTGTGTGTATGTATGTGTGCTGTCCGCGCCCGCGCGGTGTGTGTGTGTGTGTGTACGCGTGCGCTAAGATGTATGTATGTATATGTGTGTTTGTAAAATGTGCATGAAAATGTACACCAGCACAAGCAGCAATAATAAAAGATTGCTCTATATCCATGTGTAAATCATATACGTAATTCAAAATTGAATATTTAGACATCTTGAAAACATTTTCAGATGTAACAACAGAATAGACGGAAATTTAAATAATATGTAAACAAGTAACTATTTAAAAAGCTCCATTTTTCGATACAAGCTTACATTGATATTAAGACATCCTTTTTTCGAGACTGCGGAAGTTTCTTCACCTTCATCATCTTCAATGTCTACTTCCGGTGGTCAGTGATTTTCAACCCAATGAATGCGTCTTACGTTTCCACATAGTTGCCAAACTCTGTATTTTGAATTTGAAAAGTACTCCTACGTTATTGGATAGGTCTTTCGAGGATCCGTCTACATTTGATAGATTAACAGGCTGCCGTGGGATAGGAAGTGTACATAATTTCAGCTTTCTAGTTTTTGGGGAGGTTGATAAAAATAAGAGAAATAGAAGTCCACGCAAACGGACAACAGTCACATTAAGTTAAATAAAAGCTGTTAAAACCGAATGGTTGTGATATACCAGCTCTCACCGTTACTAAGACAATCAAATATTATAATGTAAACAACCAGACAAATAGTCAAAATCTTAGTTGTACCATCTCTCTGTTATCAGTGACCGTCGTCTATCTGTTATCAGTGACTGACATGATCTCTGACCGTCTCTCTGTTATCAGAGAGAGACATGATCTCTGACCGTCTCTCTGTTATCAGTGTCTGACATGATCTCCGACCGTCTCTCTGTAATCAGTGTCTGACATGATCTCTGACCATTTCTCTGTTATCAATGTCTGACATGATCTCTGACCGTCTCTCTGTTATCAGTGTTTGACATGATCTCTGACCGTCTCTCTGTTATCAGTGTCTGACATGATCTCTGACCGTCTATCTGTTGCAGTGTCTGACATGATCTCCGGCCGTCTATCTGTTGCAGTGTTTGACATGATCTCTGACCGTCTATCTGCTGCAATGTCTGTCCTGGGCTCTGACCAAGGCGTGTGATAAGAAAATCGCAGCTTATAATATTAACAGCTTGAGACAAGCGTTTAGGGTCCCTAATAGTAGGAAATAAATAAATACAACAGAACTCTATAATAGATAAATGAATGAAATATATTGAGAGAAAAGCATTAAAGTGGTTACATATATAACAAGAATGCCACAACATCTAAACACTATGCGAGCCTATAACATCGACAGCAAAACTTCAGGACTAGAGGAAGACAGCATAAAATATCAATTGATGAAGTTTGAAAAACCGCTGCAGTGTCAGGATTTTAAAATGTCAATGTCCACACAAGATGGCGTGCTTAAAAGATGTGACAGCCTTACGCTATATAAAGACATATGTGAAGAGATGAGATGATGCTATGTGTACAACAACGTACATTTGTTTCTATATATAATCTTAAAAAGTAAGTTGCTCATCGCAAGCGATGATGGCGACTTCATCAGACGGTTTTGTTCTGATGAAATCACTTGTGCTGTATTTGAACGGCCGATTCTTCTAACTCCAATGGTCAGCTGTCCATTAAGGATATCTTTTGGCAGCCTCTCGTCTTCCATGCGATAAACATGTCCCAACCACCGTAAGCTTTGCTGGCTCAACACCTAGTACATGATGTGAGTGTTTCCTCTCTGTAAGACCGTAGTATGTGACACGCTCTCTTGCCACCCAATCCCCAATATTCGCCCTAGACACCTCATGTGAAAGGTGTTCAGCCGCCGTTCCTGTTTAGTGTAAGTGCTCCAAGTCTCGCTTCCATACATGAGAGTGCCAAGAATGCAGGTCTGATAGACCTGAACTTTGGTGTGTAGTGAGACAGCGCAGTGTGTTCCCAGACTCTCTTAGTCACGCGAGACATGACGATACTTGCCCTGCCAATCCTCCGTCTATCTCCTTCTCGAGCGAGAGAGTGTTGCTGATGGCAGGCCCAGATAAGTGAAACTGTTGACGACCTCCAGAATGACGCCGTCAATCTTTATTGATGGCGTAGTGGTAATGCCCCGTGCTCAGACCTTTGTCTTTTCCAGGCTTATGGTGAAACCAAACTGCTTGCACTCTCGGTGAATATGTCTCCAAGTCTCTACAAGACCTCCTCAATCAATCAATCAATAAAAACTTTTTAAGTTTTCTATGGAGCTTAGGTCACCCACAAATACACTCTAAATCATCCAACCTTGAGCCATTAGCTCCAGCTGTTTACGTATTTACCTTTGCTTCCTTTATGACAGTATCGAGCTCCTTTCTCTCTGATCCATTCTCCATCTTCCATTCTCCATCTCCCATTCTCCATCTTCCATTCTCAATCTCCCATTCTCCATCTCCCATTCTCCATCTTCCATTCTCAATCTCCCATTCTCTATCTTCCATTCTCCATCTTCCATTCTCAATCTCCCATTCTCCATCTTCCATTCTCAATCTCCCATTCTCCATCTTCCATTCTCAATCTCCCATTCTCCATCTTCTATTCTCAATCTCCCATTCTCCATCTTCCATTCTCCATCTTCCATTCTCCATCTTCCATTCTCCATCTTCCATTCTCAATCTCCCATTCTCCATCTTCCATTCTCAATCTCCCATTCTCCATCTTCCATTCTCAATCTCCCATTCTCCATCTTCCATTCTCAATCTCCCATTCTCCATCTTCTATTCTCAATCTCCCATTCTCCATCTTCTATTCTCCATCTTCCATTCTCAATCTCCCATTCTCCATCTTCCATTCTCAATCTCCCATTCTCCATCTTCCATTCTCCATCTTCCATTCTCCATCTTCTATTCTCCATTCTGCATTTTCACTTCTCCTTTCCCCCTGCTAAGCACGCGTGAACATCTTCAATTCATCTTTACTTCAACTAAGCCAATTTTTTTTTTGTAAATTAACTCATCATGAATTTTTTGGATAAAAATTACTCTTTTCAAATTGTTATTCTGCGAAGATGGCATTACCTCCACTTTTGATATTTAGCCGTTTATGTATTAAAGGTGTTGCATGTATTTATTTGTGTATGCTCCCTTAATCTTCGTTGTTCTGTTTTATACTCTTCTGTAGTCGGTGATGTTAATGTATGTTTATTGTTTGTATGTGAACACGTCATACCCTTGGGGTGAACAGTAATAGTCTGCGCAATATCAGGGCAGGTTCAACAATTGCCTGGCTATATGCTGTAATGTTTGTCAATGCCCACAACGAGTAGGCGCTCTGAAAAGGACGTTAAGTGGCTCGTTGCAGTAGTTTTCCTAACATCCGGAGCGTGCTGATGAAGGTGGACAAGGTCCTCCAGGTGGTTGTGTTATGCATGGCTTCAACTGAGGGTCGTTCATAACTACGGGGAACACGTCTATCCTTCACATTGTTAGCCAGGCTGTCATGAAAAAGCCTATTTCTAGGGAGGATTGCTGGAAAATCTGAGGGTCTTGGCCAGCATATTTGGCCTGACCCTGACGTTAGTTTTCCTGCACAAGCTGTTGTATTAACTACTAATAAATAAAGGAACAACGAAACCCTCTTTAACAGTTACAACAACAGACTAGAATACAGAGCAATGTAAACAAAAACATCAATGTGAATAAATATGAGACACGCGATCGTGTACAAGATACTTGAATAGATTTGAGATTACTTAAATGTACAGCTAATACCTGATATAGGAAGTATCATCCACTAGGCATGAACAAACGAGTATGTCAATTTCAGAATTGTAGAAATTCAGTTTTGCTTTAAATGTTAGATGTTAAATAGATATAGTCATTCAGCGCAGATCTATAATCTGACCGACTCCGATTTGTTGTCAAACATAAAGTCCCGACAGCCAATGTGAACCGACAGGTGTCTCGCATTGCAAGCTTTTCATCTGCTGATAGAAGTGTTTACAAGCAGAGACATGTGGACAAGAAAGTAGATTCAATTACCAATTTTGAAAAACATAAAAAGGATACTATTACGCGTTTCTTGATTGGTTTACGCACTGGAAGACAAGAGTAAATATCACATATCCTCCGCTCAATCAATAGGGTCTTTCGAAGATCTCTTGGCAACTGTCAATAGAAGGAAACTCACTCGGTACGGTCACATATCGAGATCAATTGGTTTTGCAAACAGAATCCTCCACGGGAAGGTGCATGGCAGACGACGAAGAGGCCGGCCCAAAAAGAGATGGGAAGACAACATAAAAGAATGGACCAGTCTCCGACCAGAAGAGTCACAGGCAGCGGCTTCTGACAGAGAGGGATGGCATGGAGTTGTGAGGATGTCTTCATGTGTGCCCCAACGACCTTACCGGTTACGGGATGACCTGACCTGACCAATCAATAAAACACAATACAATAGTACACTTAGGTGACTAGGGCCCGTCGCGTCTAATGACCGTATCCAAGACCACGTCTGATGGCAGGCGGGCTACAATTCTGTTGGGGAGGTGGCAATCTGTTTTAGCCAGGTGTTGCGAGGCAGCCCCGACACGTCTCCAGGATGAACACAGTTTCTTCCCGTAACTCGCCACAACAGCCTGTCGGAGCATCTCGTAGGCTAGGGACTTCCCGTGAAAGGCGAGCAATGTGATCGAAGAGGGAAGGACGACGGCGGACGGACATGAGTGCGACGAACTACTTCACTGTTGGAAATCATGTCGTGCCAGACGATCCCGAGGATGCACCTCTGATTGCGCAGGTGGGATACTTCAAGACGCTGCCAGCCTGCTGTAGTAGTGTCCAGGACTAGGAGTGTTACAGGACAATGGGGACACTGCAGGAGGAGTACATACAAAGCCTGGTCTCCAGTGAGGGCTTTCGCTGCGACCAGACTCTTCGGAGCGAGTGCATAGATCAAACCGCTAAGCCCATCCTACTGGTGATGTCATGGCTGTTGCGTGCGTCAGAGGACTGTCTGCCACCAGTGAGTCGCCGACGAGGACCACTGGGCTGTGTTCAGAAAACTGTGTGAGGATCCAATCCATGGCGCAGCAGAAAAGTGCAGGGGAGAGGACACATCCTTGTCGGACACCAGATGATGTAGAGAACTCCTCTTTGAGATTCCACCCGAGCCGAATTTTGGCACTCATATTACTGTGAAGCTCCTCAATTAGGGTCAGTAGGGTGTCTGGGATTCCCAAGTATTGTAGGGCCTTCCACAGCGCGTATCTGTCCACAGAATGGAAGGCAGCCTATAAGTGAACGTAGACGACATGGAGAGGGCGGTTAAAGTCGCGGCGCAGTTTTGTGAGGAGGTAGAGCGCGCGAATGGCATCAATGGTGGATCGAGAAGCTGTGAGCCCTGACTGTTGGGGGCGACGATGCCTCATTAAAAGGGGCTGCAGTCTGGAGAGGAGCACATGTGCTAATACCTTGCCGAGGACGGACAGTTGGGTAATAGGCCTGTAATTGCTGCATTTCAGACGCTAACCCTTTCCTTTGCACAAAGAAATGATTATTCCGTCGCGCAAGCCGAGAACACTTGGTCAGTGTTCCACACCGATACGAAGAGTTGATGGAGGGTGGTCATCGGGTCCAGGGTGGTGCTCATTGGGTCCAGGGTGGTGGTCATCTGGTCCAGGGTGGTGGTGGTCATCGGGTCCAGGGTAGTGATCATTGGGTCCAGGGTGGCGGTCATCGGGTCCAGGGTGGTGGTCATCGGGTCCAGAGTGATGGTCATCGGGTCCAGTGTGGTGGTGGTCATCGAGTCCAGGGTGGTGGTCATCGGGTTCAGGGGGGTGGTCCTCGGGTCCAGGGTGGTGGTCATCGGGTCCAGTGTGGTGGTAATTGGGTCCAGGTTGGTGGTCATCGGGTCCAAGGGGGTAGTGGTCATCGGGTTCAGGGTGGTGGTCATCGGGTCCAGGTCGGTGGCCGTCGGGTCCAGGGTGGTGGTCATCGGGTCCAGGACGGTGGCCATCGGGTCCAGGGTGGTGGTCATCGGGTCCAGGTTGGTGGTCATCGGGTCCAGGTTGGTGGTTATCGGGTCCAGGGTGGTGGTCATCGGGCCCAGGATGGTGGTCATTGGGTCTAGGTGGGGTTATCGGGTCCAGGGTGGTGGTGGTCATCGAGTCCAGGGTGGGGGTTATCGGGTCCAGGGTGGTGGTCATTGTGTCCAGGGTGGTAGTCATCTGGTCCAGGGTGGTGGTATTCGGGTCCAGGATGGTGGTCGTCGGGTCCAGGGTGGTGGTCATCGGGTCCAGGGTGGTGGTCATCGGGTCCAGGGTGGTGGTCATCGGGTCCAGGGTGGTGGTCATTGGTTCCAGGGTGGGGGTAATCGGATCCAGGGTGGTGGTGGTCATCGGGTCCAGGGTGGGGGTTATTGGGTCCAGGTTAGTGGTCATTTGTTCAAGGTGGGCATCGGGTCCAGGGTGGTGGTCATCGGGTATAAGGTGGTGGTCATCGGGTCCAGGGTGGTGGTCATCGGGTCCACGGTGGTGGTCATCGGGTCCAGGGTGGTAGTGTTCATCGGATCCAGGGTGGTGGTCATCGGGTCCAGGGTGGTGGTGTTCATCGGATCCAGGGTGGTGGTGGTCATCGGGTTCAGGTTGGTGGTGGTCATCGGGTCCAGAGGGGTGGTCATCGGGTTCAGGTTGGTGGTGGTCATCGGGTCCAGGGTGGTGGTGGTCATCGGGTCCAGGGTGGTGGTCATCGGGTCCAGGACGGTGGCCATCGGGTCCAGGGTGGTGGTCATCGGGTCCAGGTTGGTGGTCATTGGGTCTAGGTGGGGTTATCGGGTCCAGGGTGGTGGTGGTCATCGAGTCCAGGGTGGGGGTTATTGGGTCCAGGGTGGTGGTCATTGTGTCCAGGGTGGTAGTCATCTGGTCCAGGGTGGTGGTATTCGGGTCCAGGATGGTGGTCGTCGGGTCCAGGGTGGTGGTCATCGGGTCCAGGGTGGTGGTCATCGGGTCCAGGGTGGTGGTCATCGGGTCCAGGGTGGTGGTCATTGGTTCCAGGGTGGGGGTAATCGGATCCAGGGTGGTGGTGGTCATCGGGTCCAGGGTGGGGGTTATTGGGTCCAGGTTAGTGGTCATTTGTTCAAGGTGGGCATCGGGTCCAGGGTGGTGGTCATCGGGTATAAGGTGGTGGTCATCGGGTCCAGGGTGGTGGTCATCGGGTCCACGGTGGTGGTCATCGGGTCCAGGGTGGTAGTGTTCATCGGATCCAGGGTGGTGGTCATCGGGTCCAGGGTGGTGGTGTTCATCGGATCCAGGGTGGTGGTGGTCATCGGGTTCAGGTTGGTGGTGGTCATCGGGTCCAGAGGGGTGGTCATCGGGTTCAGGTTGGTGGTGGTCATCGGGTCCAGGGTGGTGGTGGTCATCGGGTCCAGGGTGGGGGTGGTCATCGGGTCCAGGGTGGGGGTGGTTATCGGGTCCAGGGTGGGGGTGGTCATCGGGTCCAGAGCGTATTTAAAAGCTCAGGGATAATATTATCGCGGCTCTGCCGTCTTTCAGTTTTTCTATGGCTGCCTTAACCTCAGCAATGGTCGGAGCGTCAGTGCTGGTGTTAGCGTCAGGAGTTGCTGTGAGAGACTCACGGAATAGCACGGAAGAGTGGGTGGCGGGAGGGTGGTTCAAGGCAGCGTTGTAATGTTCGATCCACCTGCTAGATATTTCCTCTCTTGAGATGCAGGTGAATCCATCGGACATTCAGTCATACATTGAGGAGTGGGGGCGGGGGGTGGGGGGAGGGGGTACCGGAGGGACGTCTGGCCCTCGCTGAAATCTTTTCTTCTAGGATTGCTAGGGTGGACACTGTTAGGCAGGGTTTTCGATTGTTCTTCAAATGGCCCAGAACTGTGTCGGCAACTTCGTGGATGGTCAGGCAGATTTAGAGTCATCAGGAAGGGTAATCAGAGCGGCAAATTTGCTGTCTATGGATGCGGCATTTTGGACTGCCAAGCTACGGTTGGTACGCAGGGATTCCGTATCGTGTCTGGCAACTGATGCAGTCTTTTTGTGGTATCTTGGCACACTAGCCGCGAGAAAATGATGAGCTCTGGCAGGGACCTCGGCTCCACACCAGCCGCGACAAGATGATGAGCTCTGGCAGGAGCCTCGGCTCCACACTAACCACGAGAAGATGATGAGCTCTGGCAGGGGCCTCGGCTCCACAGTGAACCATTTAGATCTGATGAGACCTGGGGTTCTAGATAGGAAATGATCCAGCTCTTTTCTGGTCATATGATCATTTCAATCGACAAACACACGAATGAGAAAAGCGGTGGAAGAATAAGTGGAAACCACAGCAGCTTGATAGACAGGCCAGTACACAATAGTCCGTGGCGGTCAAAGATAACTAACCACCTATTGTGAACAGTGAAAGATAAATTGCTTTATTGGTGTTTTTGTTGTTTAAAATGATCTTTAACGATGTTTAGATTTAAGTATTACAGTAATGTTGATGACAATTCATTTTTCTGTATGTTTTAGAAGCTGTTTTCTGATACGTCATTTGGTGGGTCCCTTCATTGCCCATGTAAACAGGTAAAACGTGTACCAAAGTACCCTAAAATACTTCAAATAGTATTCCTTTTAGTCCACCTGTGAACAGGTGAAACATGTCCCAAGCAGTACCGGGGCGTTAGTATAGACAGGATAAGCTGAGCTTTCCTAAAAGTTTTTGAAGAATTAGAGATGGCATCGCTTTGCATAAAATATATGTGAAATAAATTAGGAATTGAAATTACTCTGGTCATTTTTGTTGAAGTGCAGTGACATGTTAGCAAACGCGCGAAGCGGCTAATGTGGTTGCGTCCAGCCTAGCACAGCTTAGAATCAGGTCAATTGGTAGCTAGGAGACGGTCATAAAGAGCGCTATTTTTTCACACAGCCAAATAATCACAAATTAGGCTGGCATTCCCTGGCGGAGAGTTAGATACCATGCTCTGAAAGTCTGTTTTTTAAATGCTATTTCATTGCAGTTTTGTTTAGTTTTTTAATTGCCATTTGTATTTTATAGAGTTTTATCAAATGTCGGGTTCAAATATCAGTAATGGTTTAGTATCTAGTTAAAACGCCGTAGATAAAAATGAGAGACACTGTACGTCATGAATAATTCTTTCGATTCAGTTGACTTTTTGTTAACAAATTGTTTTGATTCCTTGTCTTTTGAACAAAAAGTGCATCTGAAAGAAACAATAGCAAGACCAAAATGAGAAATTTGACAGAAGGATGGGAAATGTACGAGAACTTTTCCAGGAAAGTGGTACTTGAAATACAGATGGTTAACAGGAAACAAAATAAATCAAACGTATCATTGCTATTATTGTATAGTGTTCCTACTGTACGAAAACCTACCTGGAGGCAGGATATATTTCCAGAGGTGGTAGAAAATATACCAGGTATTGCAAACAAAAACTGCCAGACTGAAAAAGAAAGGAGAGACACTACCCTAAGCTTCATAACGAAAAGCTACCCAAGCATGGACTGGACCCATGCATACACCGACGGTTCTGTAACAAACACTACACAGAACGGAGGGGCAGGAGCATTCCTGAACCTACCAAATGGCAGAAAAATAACACTGTCATTCGCTACTGGTAAGTACACAAGCAATTTCAGAGCGGAGGCAGAGGCACTGAGGGCGGCAGTGGAAGAAATGGTGACACACAGTGAAAATGAGAGCCATATAGTCCTGCTGACAGATGCTCTCGCCGTAGTCACAGCGCTAAAAAGCCAGAAAAACACTGAGCTTAATGACTTAAGAGCAGCACTCTGCAAACTGTGCCAGCAGTCCGCACCAAAAAGGGTAGTGGTACAGTGGGTTCCGTCACACTGCAACATCCTAGGCAACGAGGAGGCAGACAGACTGGCAAAAGAAGGTGCAAGACTACCACAAACAGATACCAGTATGACGTACGAAGAGTCAAAACGGCTTATCAAAGCCAGATACATGACCAAATGGGAAACCGAACATACTGGTTACACCAAAAACGATGCCTATTACCAGTTGAACCGAAGAGAGCAGGTCGTTGTCTTCAGACTCCGCACTGGCCCCAACAGACTGAGGTACCACCTATTCAACAAATTGAAGATAGGGTGTACCGACGAATGCCCGTGCGGTACTGGTAAAATGACCACTGAACATCTGCTGCAGAACTGCCCGACATACGAGGATCAGAGAGAGTAGATGTGGCCATTACCAGTGGAACTGCAAGACAAGCTCTATGGCAGTGGCGAGAGCCTCAGGATGACCGCCGCTTTTTTCGAAAAAATAATGGTTACTGTCTGACTGTGTACGCAGAAGAAGAAGAAGAAAGTATAGTGTTCGGTGGGGAAGAATCTTGGAGTACAAGTGATCATTCGACATTAAAATATTTTGAACTTGAAACTTCAAATCATGCTACTAGAAAATTGCACATTAAAAACGTCGAGGCTTTTCAAATGCTGGCAAGATACAGAATTGATTTTTGTATTTCAGAAAGTGCTCTTATTCAAGCTCTTAAATATAACAGTAATGATTTGCGTAATCGAAAAATTGTAGTGTCTCATTGATGTGGTGTGTCATTTAGGAAAACAAGAACACTCTTTCAGGGGGCACAATGAAATCGTAGATTCTCTCAATAAAGAAAACTATTTGGAAACCTTAAATTTGCTTGTCATGGAGAAAGGGTTATTAAATGACCATTTATAAAACAGTAAAGTGTTTAAGGGAAATTCTTCTGATATTTAGAATGGAATAATCGAATCAGTCACTATTGTAATAGGTGAAACAAATCCAAAATGAAATAAATGAGGCCCGTTTTTGTGTCGATTCAAGGAGATGAAACTACTAACGTTTCTGTAAGGGACAAGTCAGTATTTAATCTTAGGTATGTTCATGACCAAAATATGGAAGAACGTTTGATGGAATTTTTATTTGGTCTCAAGCCATTAAAGTGCTGAGGGGCTGTCCAAGAAAGTTATTTCGGTCATAGAGCAATACAATATGGAGGAAAAGCGTATTTGCCTGACATGTGATGGAGCATCGGTAATGGCTTGCTGTCGCGGTGAAATGCAAGCCATCATCTTGATCTTGATGACCCGTTCCTCGGCGTAGCTGCGAGTCTCAACTTCTTCTTCAGCGGACCCTGTCTCGGGCCACGGAAGTCCGGCCCATGGTATGTACTCCTCCAGAGGCATCTCGGGTGCTGTAGCGTACAGCAAGGAAGTCAGGTCAACGCATTGGAGGTCTTCTCCTCGGGATCTTCTTACTTCGGGGGTACCAGACTGCTGTCGTTGTGCTCCATTGACCATCGTTTCGTCGTAACATGTGACCTGCCCATCTCTGTTTCGCCTTGTCTGCGTGGATTCATAATGGACAATTGTCTTATGTCAGAATTGTGGGGACGTTGCATACGTTGGTTCCTGAGAGTGATTCCAACCAAGTGTCTCTCAAAGGAGGCCTGGATCACTCTCAATTTGTCCTCCAGTGATTTTGCCAGTGTCCACGTCTCAGCACAGTATCACATCGCAGGGAGTACAGTGGAATTAAAGAGGGCGGCTTACAGGTCCTGGTTATGGCAACCGTTCAGGGCCGTGTTAATAGACGAGAAGACTGCCCAACCCGCGCGGCGACGTCTTCTCAGTTCAGATTCAAGGTTATTCTGCATACTGAGAAGGCGCCCTAAATAGATGTAGTCGATGACATCTTCTAATCGTACCTCACCAATGAATACGGGATCCCAAGTGACAAAGCGATTGCTCATCACTTTGATCTTCGAGACATTCATTTCCAGTCCCGATTTACTGCCTTCTACATCAAACAGCTGCATATTTTGTTGGCTTCTGCTGCTGACTATGCGATGAACACTATGTCATCGGAAAATTGAAGGTGATTGTTGAGGCGTCTGCCGTTAAAAATGATGCCAAAGGTGTCCCAGTTGCATCGGCTGATGACTGATTCCAAACATGCGGAGAAAAGGTTTGGTGAGATAGGATCTCCCCTGTCCCACGGCGGACTCACTTCTGAATTTGTACCACAATTGGACGCTGGAAGGGACGAAATGCGGTAGTGCAGTTCGAATAACTGTTAGCAAAAATTATGATGTAATCAGAATCTACACCTTGTTCCAACAATGAACGCCAGACAAAATGTGGTTCTACTGAATCCAAAAAGCTTTTTGTAGTCGATGAAAGTGAATTTCAACGGCGTCTGGAACTCTCGGACTGCCTCAATAAGACGGCAACAGGTTGAAATATGGTCCAATATGCTGTACGAACGCCGGAAGCCTGCCTGTTCGACTGGCTGCGATTCCTCGAGAGAGAGCTATGGACTCTGGCAATGATGCATTTTGCAAACAGATTGTAAGTGACCGAGAGAAGAGTAATTGTCCGACAGTTTCATAGGCCCTCTTTGTCTTCCTTCGTGTGCAAAAGTGTTGTCCTCGATGTGTGCCAGACGCAGGTGTTTCTCCTGAATGAAGATAACGTGTAAAACGTTAGGCTGTGACTTGTTAAAGGTGTAGACTGCAAGCCCGGATGACCTCCGAAGTAATGCCATCTTCAACTGGTGATTTTCCAGATGGCATTGATTCGACAACATGGCAAATTTCTGAGGACAGGAAGTCTGGCAGAGGGTGTAAAGTGGATGGGAAGGCAATTTGAGTAGGTTCTGAGGATCTGAACAGATTGGTATAGTAAACTTTCGTTATTGACTCCATGCCCATCTTCGACGTTGTGGAAGACACATCGGAAGTTTTCAGACAAGGGATAATTTTGAGTAGCTAATTTGATGCTGCATCGATATTCTGCAGCTTTCAAGAGACGTTCACGGGCAAAGTTTTCATGATAGTTTTTAAGTTGTTGACGGCAGATCTTGCTTAAGGTGGTCAAGGCTGTGTTGTTGTTTAGAGAACGAGCCATCTTACGCCGCTCCTCTAACAAAGCTCGGGTGGCGGGTGCAATGCGATTTGTGGTGTGAGTGGGTGCTGTGATTGTTGCAATAAAATGTGTATAGTCAACGTCAGTGTCGATAGAAGCCATCATACTTGTACGTATACCTGAAAGCACTTTTGTGTGCACCAGCTGAACTTGACACTATTACACAGTGCCAAAACAATTAAAGAAGTTACATTTTTCATCCGCAACCGCACTGCATCCTATTTCTTCTTCAATATATCTACATCTCGTGCAGACGTGCTTCGTTAGTACAGGTTTTAGCTACCTCATCCAGTGCAAAACAAGATAAAACCGCAATTCATGCATTATCGATACTGAGGATCAACCATCAAACATCATGACCAAGAGCTACGAAATGTCGTGAGCCACGTAATTGAATCTGTTGACTGGGATCCTGAATAATAAATTATGCAATAGATCTTTTGAGAATATTAGATTCTTTAATGTTTACATTTTTATTGTGCCCGTTCTATATAATTTGCGTCTTCACTGAACATTTGTTGCTCAGCATTTTTCAAGCTAACTGCGAAAGGGATGTAAACTTATGTATCAATAACATAAGGATTGTCTATTCGAACATTTCGTCTCAGGTTAGGTTATACAAGAGTTCCTTCAAGAGATTATGGTGTTGAACAAAACACTATCAGGCAGATTTCCAACCAGATTTATGGACTGCAATGTTCTCTCCTTAGTAACATCAAAACCCTATATCAGGACAGCCAGAGTACAGTAAGAACAACAGAATAATGTCGAAGTGGTTCCCCATTTTATCAGGGAAAAAAACATGAAAAAAAACTAGTAAAAGTTGATTAAGGTTGAGCTTAATCAAAATTTAAAAATGGGTATGGTCAGATACCGCACCGAGACGAGAACACAAACAAAACCTACGTTACGACCAATAGGCCTTCATCAGGGACAACAACACTGAACTAACAAATCAACATATAAGAAAAAATGGTCAACTCATCTGTTTCAGGTGGGAGACGCTTACTGTCTAAGCGACCGGTCGTGCCAAGTACTCGTCAGGCCGGGTTGTGTTCTCTCACCACTTCTATTTATCACTTATATGAATACAATCATCATGGAGGCAAATACATAACAGGAAAGTACCAACGAATTGCTCTTTGCAAACGACAAATGTTAAGTATTTGTGAGCTGTTTTTACTGAAGATGGCATACTCGACTGAGAGAACGAGACGAGAGTGCAGAGGGCAAATACTGTCACATACCAGTTGTATCCACTTCTAAGACACGCAAAGATTTTCCTACAAGCAAAAAAGCAAAGGATAAATAGTATCTTCGTCCCAACCCTGTGCTACCAGTGCCAAGCATGGACATTGAATAAGGCCCAGGAATAAAAATTAGCATCCTGCGATATGCGGTGCCTACGAAAAGTCACTAACAGCACAAGAAGAGACAACATCACAGATATCACAGATATATTCCAGAGAAGGTTGGAACAATTCCCTGCTTACCGTACATAGAGCAACAAAGAATGAATTGGTTTGGCCACATTGTGTGAATGCAATCAGACCATGTTGTTCGTGCAACCTTCTACAGCAGAACATAAGGAAGAAGGGCGAGAGGTAGACCAAGGTAAAGGAGGATAGACAGCGTAAAAGATACCTACCGTAAAATGGGAAAAAATGTTGGGCTACTAGAGAGGCGAAAGACAAATACATACCACGAAACTTGGCTACAACCCGGTAGACAGTGAGACGCCAACAAAAAAAAAAAAAAGAAGAAGAAGAAGAAGAAGAAGAATAAGAAGAAGAAGAAGCAAATAACAAATCTTCAAACGTGAGAGGTATTCATTGCATGGTCCATCGTCAAGGTCTTGCCTCACAAACATTTCCAGCTCCATTGAGGATGATTTTGGATCAAATAATTGAAATCGTGAATTTTATCAAAGTAACATTTTTCAACTCATGACTTTTCAAGCAGTTATGTATTGACAAGGCAATACAGAGAAAACTTCAGGCATTCGTCAATTAATATCAGCAGACGATAATTGGTATATGCTGGCAAGGCATGGTGAGGAACGAAGATCTATGAAAAAGAAACCAACATAAGCCAAAATAAATCAAGCTTATGAAATGAGGTTGACAGGACACACATTACGGAAAACACTAGCAAACGTGGCCAAACAGGTCAGGACATGGAATCCACAGGGGATAATGAAAAGAGGTAGATTAAGAAACACCTGTAGTGTTAGAGGCTGAAAATGAACTTTAGCCAGAGGACCTCAACTGGTGAGATGTAGAAAGGAAAGGACAGCTCAAGATTTAATTAACTGGGGGAATGCTTTCAATAATATATGCCACGAAATGAGTGTCGGGAATTTATTCATTGACATATTCATGTATTGACCTGGATGCAGTTGAACATCTGCTTCTTTTATACCACAACTGTGTCATGACTTTCAAGAGAAAATGTAGCTGAGCGAGTATTTCAGCTTAGAGATGAGCTCAAATTATCGATTAAGTTCAGAACAGGATGGAATGTTCTGTCTGGTTGAATGATGACAACCATGCGTCTAGCCTATCTGGTTGACATTGTTGAACTGCTGAATGTTGTAATGTTTGAGAATCTGTCGTCAGTTTTTGTTGGTGGTGGTGATTGATCAATTGTTTCCATAATTGTAAAAAAACAATTGCAACATTTTACAGCATTGGAAAATGAATTGAGCCAATATTTTCCTGAACTGATGAATAGTTTGAATTAGTGCAGAATCCGTCCAGGTTGGCTGTTCAAACGTTCCTGATGATCGTCAAGATGCATCTCTGGAACTGAAGACCGTTTCTGGAGAAAGAGATACATTTTACCAGGGATGTGCGTTTCCTATTTATTGTAGGTCTTTGTGAGTTCAGCTTTTTGTTGATAGGTCTTTGTGAGTTCAGCTTTTTGTTGATAGATCTTTGTCAGTTCAGCTTTTTGTTGATACGTCTTTGTGAGTTCAGCTTTTTGTTGATACGCCTTTTCAGTTCAGCTTTTTGTTGATAGGTGTTTGTGAGGTCAGCTTTTTGTTGATAGGTCTTTGGGAGTTCAGCTTTTTGTTGATACGTTTTTGTGAGTTCAGCTTTTTTGTTGATACGTGTTTGTGAATTCAGCTTTTTGTTGATACCCCTTTTCAGTTCAGCTTTTTGTTGATAGGTCTTTGTGAGTTCAGCTTTTTGTTGATTGGTCTTTGTGAGTTCAGCTTTTTGTTGATACGTTTTTGTGAGTTCAGCTTTTTGTTGATACGTCTTTGTGAGTTCAGCTTTTTGTTGATACCCCTTTTCAGTTCAGCTTTTTGTTGATACGCCTTTTCAGTTCAGCTTTTTGTTGATAGGTCTTTGTGAGTTCAGCTTTTTGTTGATTGGTCTTTGTGAGTTCAGCTTTTTGTTGATACGTTTTTGTGAGTTCAGCTTTTTGTTGATACGTCTTTGTGAGTTCAGCTTTTTGTTGATACCCCTTTTCAGTTCAGCTTTTTGTTGATACGCCTTTTCAGTTCAGCTTTTTGTTGATAGGTCTTTGTGAGGTCAGCTTTTTGTTGATACTTCTTTGTGAGTTCAGCTTTTTGTTGATAGGTCTTTGGGAGTTCAGCTTTTTGTTGATATGTCTTTGTGAGTTCAGCTTTTTGTTGATATGTCTTTGTGAGTTCAGCTTTTTGTTGATATATCTTTGAGAGTTCAGCTTTTCGTTGATATATCTTTGCGAGTTCAGCTTTTCAACATTGATGTAAGTGAAAAAAAAGCAATGAAGTAGAATGTAGGTTGAAAATTATCTACGTTTATATCCTTCCAAGCACTTCTATGGATATCCAAGAATTGGCGAAGAAACCTAATCACAGAATAGACAGACAGACAAGCAGACAAACAAACAAACAGGCAGATAGATAGATAGATAGATAGATAGATAGATAGATAGATAGATAGATAGATAGATAGATAGATAGATAGATAGATAGATAGATAGATAGATAGATAGATAGATAGATATAAGTTGCAGAAACGTAGATTGCTGTCGGTAATGAAATGTTAGACCTCATTTTCACAAAATCTCTGCTTATCTTTAAGTGGGTTGTGGATGACCAGTTTCCTTTCTCCTTAACACTATGTCAAGTACCCATTTTCAGTTGGTTAGAATGGGGCAGCGTGTCGAAAGCGAAGATTGATACCGTCACCTTCGCTGTGAGATGTCAGTGCTCTAAACACTCTCCGACAGACCATACCGCTTTTTACTACTAAAAGGTAAATACCCCTTGCCGCATAATGCGGTGAAGACATGAAAGAAGAGTTTAGATTTTCTAAGTCCTGTACGTTAAATGACATTCCATTTATTTTAATCGATTTTCATTTTCCGGGATTACTTTTGAAGAACCACCTGACAGCTGCTAGTTGATCTATGTTGTGTCTCAGACACCTGCTGACGTCATCTCCAAGACAAACCTCGTTCAGAAATGTCCCAAATCTACATCAGATTGGTGGCTGCGATCGATCAAAGGCACTGGTCATTTCGACGTGGCCACGTGCTGGCCTGTTTGTCAGTAATTTTGTTTTGTGTTTTGTGTTTTTTTTTACGCCAAGCAATTACTGGGAAATGTTCCGTAAAATATTGAGTGCGTAGGAGGGGTAGAAAAGAGAGAAGTTGAGCTGCTACTATCGTTGTGAACATCTTGTGTCTTAATTAAACTTTTCCTTTTTCTCTTTCGCGCTAGACAATTTAGTTGTGTCTTTAGCTCCTTTAATATTTGCACAAAATCTTTCCTTAGCACCATTCCCTGGTTAGGTGCCCCAGGGTGGCTTCGCGCCGGTTTGACTGATTGCACTCAATCTGCCACCCACGCGGTAGTAGGGTTTGATCAGCTACCCCGCCCTCCTCCGTCGCGATGAGACCGATTTATTCCTTACCCGTATATCTTTCTTCAATTTCAACGCAACCAAGCGATTCAACTCTTGGCTTGTATTGGCAGATCTTCAGCATTTCCAAATTATTTATTGCTTATCTCTAGAATCCACCAGAGTTGTACACGGGGCAAACTGTTTTCAACGCTGTATTTCATAAGACGCGACTAAAAAAGGGTGTAAATTAGATAGGTAGTCTCAGCAAGTAGAAACCATTGTTACATCTTCTTCTTCTTCTTCGTACGCAGTCAGACAGTAACCATTATTTTTTCGAAAAAAGGCAGCGGTCATCCTGAGGCTGTCGACACTGCCATAGATCTTGTCTAGTGTTGCCACTGGTGATGGCCACATCTGCTCTCTCTGATCCTCGTATGTCGGGCAGTTTTGCAGCAAATGCTCAGCGGTCATTTTCCCGATACCACACGGGCATTCGTCGGTGCCACCTATCTTCAATTTCTTGAATAGGTGGTATCTCAGTCTAATGTGGCCAGTGCGAAGTCTGAAGACTACGACCTGCTCTCTTCTGTTCAACTGGTAATAGGCATCGTTTTTGGTGTAGCCAGTATGTTCGGTTTCCCATTTGGTCATGTATCTAGCTCTAATAAGCCGTTTTGACTCTTCGTATGTCATACTAGTATCTGGTTGTGGTAGTTTCGCACCTTCTTTTGCCAGTCTGTCTGCCTCCTCGTTGCCTTGGATGTTGCAGTGAGATGGAACCCACTGGACCACTACCCTTTTTGGTGCGGACTGATGGCATACATTGTTACATAATCGGAGAGCAAATTACTGGATCCACGCTATCCTAAAAGCTGGTAGGAAAGCCAATTCAGTGTTGGACCTAAGTTTCAATAAATGGTGTTTCGGATGAATTCTAATTAATTAATATGTAACATCGAGTGTGTGTGTGAGAGAGAGAGAGAGAGAGAGAGAGAGAGAGAGAGAGAGAGAGGGAGGTTTATATGAATTAAAGTTAATTTTGATATGACCTCTAGAATTGATGGGACATCCTTTCAATCACATTCATTTGAATTAATAAATGTTTCAAGACATTGTCAATGAAAAACTCGATTGATTCAACAAAATTAATTTAATTTGTTTCAAAGTGAAATTGCTGCCATCAAACATTTATGTTTGTATTTATCCTGGAAGACCCCATAAAGTGCTTATCGTCACCACTATCGTCATCATCGTATTTTGAGCATATTCACTATCATCAGGTTAGTCAGTCCAGAGACTGATGTTGAAGACTTATGATCATGTCATGCCACTGTCCTCTGTTAGTCAGTTTCGAGACTGGTGTGGAAGTCTTCTGATCATGTCATGCCACTGTCCTCTGTTAGTCAGTTTCGAGACTGGTGTGGAAGTCTTCTGATCGTGTCATGCCACTGTCCTCTGTTAGTCAGTTTCGAGACTGCTGTGGAAGTCTTCTGATCATGTCATGCCACTGTCCTCTGTTAGTCAGTTCCGAGACTGGTGTGGAAGTCTTCTGATCATGTCACGCCACTGTCATCTGTTCCTAGCTGATCTGTTTTGCTCAGTATAAGTTTGCAACCGTATGTTCTTGCAAGACTGTGAAATGTAATTGTTTATTGAGCGTCCTTTTCCTCTTTTCCCCTGAATTTGGCGTTTTTAGTATTTTCAATAAAAAGCCTCCATGTGGTCAGCATCACGTCGGCCGAAAATAACTGTGGTTGAATCGACTACAGGTGCTGGTATATACTCAATTAATATTGCTTTTCTGTTTTCTGATGTTATTTGTGACATCTCAGGAACCACATTGAAGTTGTTGCAAGTGATTTATGTTTTTTCATTGTCCTAGTGTCGCATATGTAAGGCAACATTTGTTTAACATAACATTGCAAGACTCAAATCCGTTTACTTTTAAAATATTGTTTATAAAATATGTAGCAATAATCAGTGCAGAAAAATGTACAGCTTTTAATTTCGATGTAGCTTAACAACAACTGTAATCTTCTTATTCGTCGTTCGTTCTTAAACTTCCGCTACCAAGCCATGAAAAGGGTTTTGCTATAGCATGATGCAGCCCAGAGAACGGCATGCGTTGTGTCGCAGTTTACAGTTTGATTGCTATATTTGCACAATTCGGTCCGACACATCCAACTTCAGCATGCAATTTTTGGGAACCGGGTTAGCCTTTCCATCTTCGATTCCTTCTCCTCAGCCAGTCTGCCCTGCTGCAGACTGTTATCCAGGATCACCACGTAGAGGTGGAGAAGGTCTTGGCAGCTCTCTGATTCTCTGGGTCGTTGACTGTGACGTTAGCAGACAGCTTTGGGTCTTTGACCGTGACGTTAGCAGTCAGCTTTGGGTCGTTGATCGTGACGTTAGCAGTCAGCTTTGGGTCGCTGATAGCTACAGCTCCTCCAACAACGGGGATGGTACTGCTGAGAATACAGGCTGGTTAAAACAAGATGTTAGTACTTATATGGCGCTTCTGGCATTTCTTCATATGAACTCCACGTGTTTGTCATTGCTGTCAAGACATTTCTGGAACCTTCCCCATGTGCTCTACACATTTCTGATAGTATTATTAGTGTCATTCTCTCGGAGAGTTCGTGGTTTGGTAAACACGCTCTTTTGCCAGATGGTGATTGAAGATGCATCTATGTCTCATACACAACAACAACAACAAATGTTTTTCTGCAAACGTGAGAAGCGTAGTAAAGAAAAGAATTGGAACTGTATGTAGAAGAAGAAAACCAGATATAATAGGATTAACAGAATGATGGACATATGAGGACATTGCAGATAGTTAACTTGAAAGTTGACAACTAGATTTTTAGTTAACTGTAGAAGAGCTAAGATTTACAAAAATAAAGAATGAAAAAAAATATAGACGCATGTGAATACATTTTTTTTAAATTTTGACAAGCAAAACATAGCTCAGAAAGTGAAAAAAGAAACAAAAATAATTCGAAAAAAACCTTATTCGGAGTATCAAGATTGAAAATAAAAGGTTCTTTTCTTATGTTCGAAATAAACAAAGAACTAAATACAAAGCAAGCCCTCTCATAGCATTGGAAAAATAATAAGTGAGAATAGGAAGGAAGCTAATCTACTCAATCAGTACTTTGGCATAGTCCACACACAAAAACTTCTCTAAAATTCCAGAGCCAATAGACATTTTCCAAAGGGACACGGATACAGCGGGATTAAGATCAATCTGTATTACGGAATTACAAATTGGAGGGATTCGAATTGGATAAATGTTCAAGTCAAGATGGTATTCATCCAAAACTGCTGTTTGAAATTAGAGACTAACTAGCAAAATCATGAGCTATATTATGTTCTCAATCACTTGCAAAATGGATTGTTCCACGGGATTAGAAAGATGCAGAAGTGATCCCCTTATTAAAAAAGGGTAAAGAATCAGATGCAGCAAATTGTAGACCGGTGAATTTAACTAGCATAGTCTGTAAATTGTTAGAGTTAATAATCAAATAAAACATGGTAATGCATCTAGACAGGTTTAATGTAATCAGAAATAGTCAGCATGTATTTGCTAGAGGGAGATCGTGCTTGACAAATCTATTAGAACTCATTGAGGAGGTTACTAAAATGATCGATAAAGTGGAACGTGGATATTATTTATTTAGATTTTACAAAAGCCTTAGATTCAGTACCTCATCAAAGATTATGTAGAAAGTTAAAATCACATGGAATAGGCGAGGAAGTTGCCAACTGGAATGAACCTTGGTTAACGGGAAGAAGACAGACAGTGGGCATAAATAAGGAGTACTCTGAGTGGTGTGAAGTAAAGAGTGGAGTGCCACGGGGCTCAGTTTTAGACCAATTTTGTTCTTTATATGTATAAACGTTTTGGACATTGTTATCGGATCCATGATTGCAAAATTCGCTGATGACACAAAACTATGCAGTAGTGTCTCGTCTAAAGCAGAAATGGATATTTTGAGGTCGGATGTAGATCAAAGTTTAGACTGGGCTGCGAGCTGGCAAATGGAGTTTAATGTAGATAAATGTACAGTCATTCACATGGGCAGATCCAATATGAAACATAATTACAGAATGGGAGAGAACAATATTAGAATGATATAAAAGCAATGGACCTATGGATTATAATAGATCATACAGGTAAAGTGAGTGAGCAATTCCAGGTAGCAGTAAAAAGGGAAAATACAATGATAGGTATGATAAAAATTTAAACATAGGCGCCAGGAAGTGAATGTCAAACTGTATAAAGCGTGAGCTAGATCTAGATTAGAGTACTGTGTACATGTGTAGTCCTTCTCCTAGAGTAGATATAAACACATTGAAAAGGATACAAAAAAGAGCGACAAAGCTGAAAGTGGGATTCCAGAAATACAGCTATGAGAAAAGACTAAGAAAAACCGTGATACATTATCTTTAAAAGAAAAGAATTCGAGGTTAAACAAGGTGAGCAATACGTGGGGCAACGAGTGAACCAACTCCTCCTGATATAGAATTGAACCGATGTATACTCTTGTGCCGTATTTCTAGTGGTCGAGATTTCTTGTTCCAGTTTCGTCTCAGAAAATCAAATAAAATCAACGTTCATTCTGCTACTCTCGTCGAAAAGGTTGCTCAGCTGGGGTACAGAGGATATAGAAAGGTCAAGTTCAAAATAGGAGTTTACAGTCAGCGTCTCATGATTGCTTGTAGTCCTAGGAATAGAATATAGTTTAGGATAGGATTAGAATATAGTATAGGATAGGATTAGAATAGTCCTGTTCATTAGTGTTGGCAACGCTACCTGGCTGATTTGCAGGGATGGACTGCAGGAGACTTGGGACTTTGCTAAAGTTGTAAGTTGCTGGACATGTCCTTTGGTATGCGTGGTTGGGGGAGGGGGGGGGGGAGCTAGCCCTGAACAAACCTACCTCCTTTCGTATCCGTGATCATTTCGTGGTGAAATTTACAAGCAAACCGTCACAGTGGACAAAGAACTCCGCTATGTTTGTCGTCGGAAGAAATATATCAGGATACTTTATCAGATATTTGGAACAATAATAATAATAATTTTTGTTATTAATATTATCCTTATCAATATTAGGGGGTAGCGAGGTCTGGACTGGACGTCCCGCTAGTTAAAGGAAAGTGAAGCGTTTGATATAGCCTCGTCTTTCCAGGTGTAGAGATCGCCGCTGGATTCACTGTTCGGTTTGTCGCTCAGGAGTTTCCTTGCCAATGGGCTCGCCTACATTATTGTGTCCCAGGCAGTACCTTCATGAGGTGCCACCTGTTTCATATAGAGCCTACTGTGGGGCACTACCGAGTACCCGGAGTAGGACGGAGTACCCGGTAGTGGTAGCACCTAAGACGGATGGTTTCAAAATTGCGAACTCATTCCGGCAGCTCCTGCAGCTGAGCTGGTGTCAAATTGTCATGCTTTGCATTCCTTTGGATTACATTAGGGAGGTCGAGAGGGCGATCCTGCAGTTTGAGCAGTCCAGGGTCTCCATATTCACCTCCAAGGCTTGCGCCCTGAGAGGCTACTCAAATGGTGCCACGCGCATGGTCTGGAAAGACTGATACGCCTATGAATGCTCTTTATTATTATTATTACTATCATCATCAGTAACAGGGACTTAATTGTCCAATGACATTGATACAATGTTAATGTCATCTGGCAATGAATAAGAAATGCTGTTTAGCCCTTACGACCCACATCTGCTCTCCTTGGAATAATATAGGTTTATTGCAGGTTTATAAGATAATCAAAAGAACGGAAAAATTTGTCTATAACAATTTTTTTTTATAAAAATATAACCGACTACAAGAACATGATGGTATAGCCACAAAGTAACTAAAGAGAAGTCCAGATAAGATATTAGAAAATATTTTTTTAGTCAGAGAGTGGTAAATACTTGGAATGCATTGCCACAGGAAGCAGTTATTGCAGGGACAATTAATGCATTTAAGAATAAATTGGAAGCGCATAGCTTTTAGAATAAGGTGGTGTAAATGAGACTGGTTGTATACAGACTTTGCAGAGTCTTCTAAACCAGTATAAAGACGTTAAATTAAATTAAGTTAAACATTATGTTGTTTGTACAAAACAGTAAAGTATGCTTAAGAGCGGACATGGGCAACGTACGGCCCACGGGTTGCATACGGTTCCCGCCCTGATTTTATCTGGCCCACAAGGACTTTTGCAAACGTCACTGAATCTGTTCCACCGCCGCCCTACAGACTAAATTTGTTCTGCAACGAAATAGAAAAATGAAATTTCCAGAGCCTGCTCGTAAAATTTGAGAATTATATTTAAAACAAATAAATAATAATGAGCGAATTTTTAATTGTTCAATGAATCATTCTATGTTGACCTATTTCCCGACTGCTGTGGAGTGTAAACGTGTGAACTTTACAAAGACATGCAAGGGTTGGTTGGGGGGAAGCTACAGCGTGAAGAAATGAACAATGAAAACCTTTCATGAGAATGTGGGGGTTCTATATGTCCCATTGAGTTAATCTGAACTGACTTAAGCTTAACATAATTTTAATCGCAAAGCGAACTTTAAATAAATTATATTAATTCATATCAATATTAAACAACAAGTAGCTGAATAAAGTTCTCATGAAATGAACGTTCATGTGTTAATCTACTCGTTAATCTACTCGTTAATCTACTCGTAAATGTTTATATTAGTAACATAACTTAATTAAAATGCAAAAAAATGATAAACAGGATTTGTTTTTAAAAATACCAATATCTTGAGATTTGAAGATAGCAGTCGCATCGTCTAGACCGCGGAAATATTTTTAATTCACTATCCGGCCCACGCTTTTGATGAAGTTGCGCATGCCTGTTTTACAGGAACCAAATATTTTCGTCGCGGAGAAAGATCAAAGACAACCACTAGCTTTTATAAAACAGAAGCGATTTCATAATTTGAATTAACAGTATATAAATGTCATGACAAATATAAGATCAAATGCAAAAAAAATGTGCTGCTACGCTAGTGAATTCTGGGGAAAATTATATGCATTTTGAGGTCACACATTTCTGTTTCTGAAAAGACTATATTTAGAGCCCTTAATCTGAATAGCCAAATCCCATAATTTCCAACCATGCTCCCTATCTTTCTGTCTCCCGGATCTGGCTAGCTAACTAAGTAGGTTCCACAAGTATGTCCCAGATTCGATCTCGCACTTCCTAAAGTCAACGTTGAAGGCGTCATTGTTCTATGTAGTGATCTTTTCTTTCGTTTTTCTGTTTTCCCTATTTCTATTTCGGCACTGGCTTCATGAAAGATCTAGTTTCTCTCCTCGTAATTAAAATATGTCTCTCTTATCTCTGGTCTCCGATATTTCCTGTCACCCTCTCTCTCGCTCTCTATCTATCTATTTCTAATGCATTGTAATTCCCCATTCCAGCTTTCTCACTATGTACCCATTTCATGTCTACGTAAAGCTTTACAGTTCATTTTAATCAAATTTCTTTGCTTTCTTTATCAATGAATTATTTGAGTCTCTCTCTCTCTCTCTCTCTCTCTCTCTCTCTCTATATATATATATATATATATATATATATATATATATATATATATCTATTTCTTTCTCTCAACTGTCATTCTTCTCAGCTTTTTTTTCCCTGTTTCTTCTTTTCCTCTCTTAAACTTAATTTCAGTAACACTACTATCCTCTTTTGGGAAAAAAACATGAAAAAAATCTTGTAAAAGTTGATTAAGGTTGAGTTTAATCAAAATTTAAAAATGGGTATGGTCAGATACCGCACCGAAACGAGAACACAAACAAAACCTACTTTACGACCAATAGGCCTTCATCAGGGACAGCAATACTGAATTAACAAATCAACATATAAGAAAGAAAAAAAAACAACTTCTACTCTCTATTACAATTCATATTCATGTCATTAGACACCTAAATTTGAATCTGTGAAGGTTTTTCTCTGTTACTCCTTGTCCTAATCTTCTTGGCATTTCTATAACAATGAGCCAGTTTATAAACATCTATAAGTTCTCACTCAACTATTGTTCGTTGTTAGAAGGCAAAGAGACATTGGGTGATCACCACACCAAACACTGTTACCGCTGTGGTTTTCACAGAATGTGTTTTCTATGAGATTTACTAACCATATGTACAACCCTCCTAATACATCTTCTACGACAAACTTGGTATTGCGCACGCATGCACGGCAAACAGCTAGTGGTTGCATGAGGGGGCCCACGGACTAAGTATGTAGCCCGCCTGGACTTTGAGAGCAACATCCATTGTTTGTATCTACTTTAAAATACATGTTCCAAGCAATTTCGGAAGTTTATAATTATTTGTTTAATGTGTGTTTCTAACATTTTCCTTAGTAGGTTTAACAAAAGGAATCAATAAAATCCGTGATTAGTTTTATTAGATCCATTTTAAGTGACTCCAGCATATGTGTCATTCCAAATGCAGTTGAACTTTGCTGATAGTCAAGATTGGATAGATCAGATTTTACATAGAAAAAGCAGTATGTAAGATTTCTAGGGATGTCTTGACTGTGACAAGTACCAACATCTTCCTGAACCTGCAATAAAAACGTTTAGCATTTCTTGCAGTACCTACTTTTTGAAACAAACGTTCCCTATCATGCATATGAAGTGTGTACTATCTTCATCACGAGAACCAATGTTGCGAAGTTGCGTATCAAAATATAATTTGTAAATTAGAAGAATACCGTCTGACTAGTGAGGAATAGCCCACGTATCTTGGAATCACACTAAGCCGGAAACTCAGCCCCAAACATCACATCCAGAATGTGAAAAATAGAGTAGTGAGAAGTCTACAGCTATTGAAGAGGCTTGCTGGTACATTATGAGGATCCGACAACGTCGGGGATCAAGATGCTGAGCAGCGCAAGAGCTGCAGTGGTCAGCGACCGATAGCTGACTGCTAGCGTCAGGGCCAGCGACCCAGAGCTGCCAAGACCCTTCTACACCTCCACGCGGTGATCCTGGAAAACAGGTTGCATCATGGCAGACTGGCTAAGGAGAAGGGATAGAAGAGGGAATGCTAACCCGGTACTCAAAAAATGCTTGCTGAAGTCGGATGTGTTGGACCGAAAGGTGCAAATATCGCAGCCAAGCTGTAAACTACGACACAACGCATTCCGTTCTCTGGACTACATTCTGCTACTTAAGCCCTTTCAGTGTTTGGTAGTGGGAGATTGAGAACGAACGACGAAGAAGAAGAAGAAGACAACGTTGCTTCGGGAAAGGAGAGGGGTTGGGGGGGGGGTGGGAGGGAAGAAGCAAAGAGATAAACGCAAATGGCAACTGCTAGCGTAATGCACACAGTTGTTTCAATCCTTAAGAAGATAGATGACACATTTGTTATGAAGCGTATGAACAAAGTAGCACAATGAAACGAAATTATCCAAATTAACGCCTTGTTAGTTCCGGTTCTAAATTATTCTTCAAGATATCAGTATTCCTCGACGTCTCAAAGTTTATTCCATCCAGGGTGACTGGGTAACTTAGGGCGAAACAGTTTTTCATGTCTTTGGTCTTGGAGATATTAATTTCTAGCCTTGCTCACTTTTCGTTTTTGTTGAGGATCTCTAATATGAGGCTGGCTTCTGCGGCTGACTCTGTGATCAGAAATATGTCTACTGAGAATCGAAAGGGATTGAGGCGTCTGCCAACAGTAATTTCAAAGCCTTTCCAGTCGCAACAACTGATGGCCGATTCCAAGCACACGCTAAAAGAGGTTCAGTGAGATATAATAAATTATACTATAACAAGTTTTTCAAAATACAACCACCTACAGGAACAAAAGGACATAGCTCCAAATTAACTAAAGAAAGGTGCAGATTAGATATTATGAAGTATTTTTGTAGTCAGAGAGTGGTGAATGCTTTGAATGCATTGCCAAAGGAAGTAGTGGAGGGAGGGACATTTAATGAATTTAAGAATAGATTGGATGCGCAAAGCTTTTAGAACGAGGAAATGTAAATGAAACTTATTGTATACAGCCTTTGCAGGGTCTTCTAAACCAGAATAAAGTCAAGTTATATGGACTCCTTTTTGCATTGGAATCAAAACTGAAATGGAAAGAAAGTGTAATTTGCGGAACACGTGGGAAAAACTTTTATGTAGGCAGCAATTAGCTAATGTCGGACAACTTGCTGTTCTATAGAACTGAGTGATTTTGTAGTCGATGAAGGCCAAAATCAAATGTCTGGTATTCTCAAATTGCTTCGATAAAGTGACAGCAGGTTGAGATATGGCCCAATTTGCTGTTGGAACTCCGAATCTAGACTGTTCGATTTGTTGCGCAATATCGAGGATAGGACGAACTCTGGTAGAAATGCATTTTATGAACAGTTTGTAAATGACTGGGACAAAAGTAATTAAACAATCACTTCCAATGTCTTCTTTGTCTCCCTTCTTGTCTAAGAGTTGTCTTCTCTGTCTGTCTTCTTGTGTAAGATTAGTCCTCTTTGTCTGTCTTCTTTGTCTGTCTTCTTGTGTAAGATTAGTCTTCTTTGTCTCCCTTCTTGTGTAAGATTAGTCTTCTTTGTCTGTCTTCTTGTGTAAGTAGTCGATGACGATCTTATAGAAACTGTGATGCTGTTGTAGAGCTTCCTCGATGTCTTGTCTTATTCACTTGCATCTTGAGGTGTCCTTGGGGAGCCGTAGTTTTTTGTCCAGGGTCCGATGTCGCTGAAGTAGTCCTATCCATCTAGTTCTCGGTCTGCCACGGTTGCGAAACCCCGTGCGTTATAGGCGCACAGACGTACTCGGCCGTGTTGCATTCTCGAACCACTTGATTATCTCATCAATATATTCAGTATTCAGGGTCTTGTTTCAACTACTTTTTGCACATCTTCATTGCGCATTCTGTCTCCCCTGGTTACGTTGATTGTTTTCCGGAGACGTCTCATTTCACTTGTCATGATCTTTCTCTCTAGAGATTTTGTTAAAGTCCAAGTTTGGCGCTGGTAACAGAGAGTTGGCATGAATATACTGTTGATCAACATTCTTTATGTGGACATGTTTATGTTAGGGTGTTTCAATATGGTGACACCTGGTATGCGATTCCATTTGCTTTTTGGTATCTGATCTCAACTTCTCGTCGTGGGGAGTGTAGGTTGTGGTGGAAATCAACATGCCCTTGTTCATCTTTTTCTTATGCTAATGCATGATGGTAGCATTATGATGTTTGCAGACGACAATGTATAGAAAAGCTAAATGGTGGACAACGAATACCACTTTTTAAACACGGTGAGCAATTCGTGGGGCAACGAGTGAACCAACTCCGGATATAGAATTGTACCGATGTATACTCTTGTGCCGTATTCCAAGTGGTCGAGATTTCTTGTTCCAGTTTCGTCTCAGAAAATCAAATAAAATCAACGTTCATTCTGCTACTCTCGTCGATAAGGTTGCTCAGCTGGGGTACATAGCATACAGAAAGGTCAAATGCAAAATGGGTGTTTACATTCAGCGTCTCATGATTGCTTGGAGTCCTAGGATTAGAATATAGTATAGGATAGGATTAGAATAGTCCTGTTCATTAGTATTGGCAACGCTACCTGGCTGATTTGCAGGGATGGACTGCAGGAGACTCGGGCCTTTCCTGAAGTTCTAAGTTGCTTGACATTTATACTATTACACTATTACATGTTCTTGGGTATGCGTGGTATTGGGGATGTATGGGGGCGGGGTTGGGGGGGGAGGGGGGAGGCTAGCCATGAACAAACCTACCTCCCTTCGTACCAGGGATCCTAACCTGGTGAAATTAACAAGCAAACCGTCATAGTGGACAAAGGAAGCCACTATGTTTGACCTCGGAATTTATATAGCAGTATACTTAATGATATATATTTAATAATAATAATAATTATTATTATTAGCATGATCAGTAATAGGGAATTAATTGTCCAATGACATTAACATTGATACAATGCTAATGTCATTTGGCAACAAATAAGAAATTCTGTTTTGCCCATGCGGCCTACATCTGTTCTCCTTGGAATCGATTGACCAGTCTCGTGTTAAAGGTTGCGCGGACCTGGTATTGCGCAATAATCTATTTTAGGGGTTTTCCACCAGTGATCCTCGAGTGAATGGTGATTGCATCATAAAATGACAGGTATGTTCAAAACAACACAGCTCACGGATATAAATTCGGGGCTGTGCAGACTTATATGTTATTGCTCATTGTATGTGTGTGTGAGTGTGTATATATACACACACACGTACGCATACATGCACACATACACATCAACTTCTTTTTTCAAACCGTTTTGTGTATTTATTGTCCGCGCTGCTGCCTATGCCGTACATCAGTGACGACTATACGTACACCTCCTGACTACTCTCTAATTTTTAATTTGATGAATTACTTGTCTGAGGGATAATGCACGATATATTGGAGAAAACAGATTTGCTCATCCCTATTATCTTTCTTATTTCCATTTCGCATCTTTCATCAACCCTTATTGTATTTCCAAAATAGGAAAAGCCATTGATATCGTCTAGTGTCTGATGAGCTATGTTTATCTGTAGAGCAGATGTGTTTTCTACTTATTTAATTGTCAATTTTTTTCTTAATTTTCTCCAGTGTTAATGTTCAATCCATATATCTGACTTTTGTTCTTGACTTGAATCATTAATTCTTGCAATTCTTGTTCATTTTTCACCTGCAGAACAGCAGAAATTATTAATGAACACTCCCCCGATAACTTATCATGCCGTTCTTCTGCCTGTGTGCAAACATGTTCTGTATAAAAAACAGACAAGGAAAGAGTACATAATCTTTGTGCGCTTCTCCTTTAACATCGATATAAGGTGAATAAAACCTACCAGATGTTACAGTGTTAGCGTGCTGCCAGTATATGTTACTGAGTGTTCTTGTGCCTGTTTCCATCCATACCTATGTTTTCCAACTATATAATTACTTTCTTATTCTGGACTGTCAATTGTGTTTTTTTTCGGAATCATGAAGCCGGTACACAAGTTTGCTCGTACTTCTATAGACCCGGTACATATTATTTCACTGCTAACGATCGAAACGAATTGAAATCATTTTGGGCTACTTGAAAAAAGACAAATTATGCCTGATTTAATACTTGAATTATAGATTCCAGATTACAACTTATGGACGAGGCTAATGTACCAGCAGATATAGATATATTCATTTTCATACGGAAGTTCTCTTCGTTCTGAAGATTGTTTCAAGGGGTTTTCTCAGTCAGAAGCTTGCTTAAAATGTTCCTTCTGGCCTGAGAATCATTTTGGCCTGAAAATGATTACGATGGTTCCATTTGATCTAAAAACTGCTTCAAGAGTTCCCTTTGGTCTAAAGACTGCTTCAAGAGTTACCTTTGGTCTAAAGCTTCAAGAGTTACCTTTGGTCTAAAGACTGCTTCAAGAGTTACCTTTGGTCTAAAGACTGCTTCAAGAGTTACCTTTGGTCTAAAGACTGCTTCAAGAGTTTCCTTTGGTCTAAATACTACTTCAAGAGTTACCTTTGGTCTAAAGACTGCTTCAAGAGTTACCTTTGGTCTAAAGACTACTTCTAGAGTTACCTTTGGTCTAAAGACTACTTCAAGAGTTACCTTTGGTCTAAAGACTGCTTCAAGAGTTCCCTTAAACATAAAGTGTGCTTGAAGAGTTTCCTGTGACCTGACGTTTGCTTTAAAAGTTCACTTAGTATTGAAGATTACTTGAAGAGTTTCCTGTGACCTGATGATTGCTTCAAGCGCTTCCTTTGTATTGCAGATTGCTTCAAATTTTCCACATATACAAAATATTGACAACGGTCTAAAATCGTTGTTTGCAATACTGATATCAAACTAAATCACGTTTTTATTGCTTGTGTCAATGCAAGACACCGATTGCACAAAGATAAAATAGATGAGAGGGCTGCGATGATTAGGAAAATCAAGACCACAAAAATAAAGATAATCAGCATGCTTTAAATAGTGTACAATAGGGTTCTACGAAATAGAAAATAGATAGTACAGAAGTCCAGAAGTGAAGCCATGCTGAACTAGTTACTAAGTTAGTAGCTGACCAAAAACTGAATCTCACAACATGGGGCACAGCCATCAGATCCTTTGGACATCGGCACTTGTCCTGTGTTTTTCCATAGCTAAATACGCTGCACCAGTCTCGATAAACTCTGCCAATGCGAAACTAGTTGACACAGCAATAAATGAGGCGGGTCGGATAATATCAGGATGCCTAAAACTCACCCCCATTGATAAAATATACCCTATAATTGACATAGCACCACCCGAGAACCGAAGCAGCAGAAATCGGAATAGGAAAACAGGAGTATTACCAAAGACACTCACAGTTTGGACGTTAGCTACAGAGCACAAGACTACAATTCAGACATAGCTTTCTAAAATCAACAAGCCCTGAAAGCCGCAATATCGAGAGATGACACGGATTGATGCAGGCCTAGATATGAAGATTCGGGAGGAGCCTGTCCACGGACATCATCTACCATACACAACATGGAAGTCGCTGAACAGCTACCATACACGACTTGGAAGTCGCTGAACAGCTACCATACACGACATGGAAGTCGCTGAACAGCTACCATACACAACATGGAAGTCGCTGAACAGCTACCATACACAACATGGAAGTCGCTGAACAGCTACCATACACGACATAGAAGTCGCTGAACAGCTACCATTTACAACATGGAAGTCGTTGAACAGCTACCATACACAACATGGAAGTCGCTGAACAGCTACCATACACAACATGGAAGTCGCTGAACAGCTACCATTCACAACATGGAAGTCGCTGAACAGCTACCATACACAACATGGAAGTCGCTGAACAGCTACCATTCATAACATGGAAGTCGCTGAACAGCTACCATACACAACATGGAAGTCGCTGAACAGCTACCATACACAACATGGAAGTCGCTGAACAGCTACCATACACGACATAGAAGTCGCTGAACAGCTACCATTCACAACATGGAAGTCGTTGAACAGCTACCATACACAACATGGAAGTCGCTGAACAGCTACCATACACAACATGGAAGTCGCTGAACAGCTACCATTCACAACATGGAAGTCGCTGAACAGCTACCATACACAACATGGAAGTCGCTGAACAGCTACCATTCATAACATGGAAGTCGCTGAACAGCTACCAAACACAACATGGAAGTCGCTGAACAGCTACCATACACAACATGGAAGTCACTGAACAGCTACCATACACAACATGGAAGTCGCTGAACAGCTACCATACACAACATGGAAGTCACTGAACAGCTACCATACACAACATGGAAGTCGCTGAACAGCTACCATACACGACATAGAAGTCGCTGAACAGCTACCATTCACAACATGGAAGTCGTTGAACAGCTACCATACACAACATGGAAGTCGCTGAACAGCTACCATACACAACATGGAAGTCGCTGAACAGCTACCATTCACAACATGGAAGTCGCTGAACAGCTACCATACACAACATGGAAGTCGCTGAACAGCTACCATTCATAACATGGAAGTCGCTGAACAGCTACCATACACAACATGGAAGTCGCTGAACAGCTACCATACACAACATGGAAGTCACTGAACAGCTACCATACACAACATGGAAGTCGCTGAACAGCTACCATACACAACATGGAAGTCACTGAACAGCTACCTTTCACAACATGGAAGTCGCTGAACAGCTACCATTCATAACATGGAAGTCGCTGAACAGCTACCATACACAACATGGAAGTCGCTGAACAGACTCCGAATTGATGCAAGAGGAATATGAGACGATGGAGATACACAGATGATGACACGTGTGACTGTGACGCAATACAAGACCCTGGCAACCTAATGACCTTCCCCAACATCCAGGAAAAATGCAAGATGTGTGACATGCTGAAGGCAAATGACAAGGCAATCCATGTCGCTGAATACCGAATACATGAAGTATGACGTGGTGCTTGGACACAAAAAGTAGGTAAATAGCGCGGTTTTCGTTGTCAGTCATGATCTTAGCAACCGGTGAAATGACTAGAAGAAACAGTTGAAGAGATAAGATGTGTTCTTTCCTTTCTATAGTCGAATGGTGTTCTTTCCTTTCTATAGTCGAATGGTGTTCTTTCCTTTCTATAGTCGAATGGTGTTCTTTCCTTTCTATAGTCAAATGGTGTTCTTTCCTTTCTATAGTCGAATGGTGTTCTTTCCTTTCTATAGTCGAATGGTGTTCTTTCCTTTCTATAGTTGAATGGTGTTCTTTCCTTTCTATAGTCGAATGGTGTTCTTTCCTTTCTATAGTCGAATGGTGTTCTTTCCTTTCTATAGTCGAATGGTGTTCTTTCCTTTCTATAGTCGAATGGTGTTCTTTCCTTTCTATAGTCGAATGGTGTTCTTTCCTTTCTATAGTCGAATGTGTGCTGTACGTTCGAAAGAATTAATAATCTACGTCGATTAACAGTTTGTAAAGCAATAACGGATACTCCAAAAAAAATCATAAGTAGTGAACTTAACTGAGTAGATGAGATGGAGGGCATGGGTTCAAAAACAGGAAAATGTGGAAGTGAACAATTTACAGCAATACGTAATTTTTTACTGTGCATTTTACTCTTTACTGGAGAGAATAGAAATAGTACCGTAAATAGCGATTACTGAAGGTGTGCATGGCACTAGCAATCGCATCATGTAAAAGTGAAAAGTCGTAAACAAGCCATCCCTGGAATAGCACACTTAGTGCAAAGATGCCGACTGCAGCGGAACAAAAGGGGAAACGAATTGAGGGATGAAGATGGAATCGGCAAAAGAAGTGACTAAGACTAAAGAGGGATCAATTATTTGACAAATACCAATTGATTGTATGCCACCAATTCTGAGAGCAAAGCGAGAGAAGATTATATGCGCTGAAAAGTCCCACGTGATCAATCTGCAGCTAGACAGCATTTATCATGATTAGATCAAATTCAGAAATAATGTTTGAAAATGGAAAATAAACCCAGAGGCACATATTAAATGAAACAGAATTCGACTTTTAATAACAGTAAATAAAAGTCTACAAAAGGTGGAGAAAAAATAAACAGCTAAAATATATAAATATCAACATTATACAAACAGACTTGGGGCTTCAATACGAGCGTATGGCAAATAAAAGGAAGAGACGGACATTTAATAACACAGACACAATCAGCCAATTACATCCACCCCGTGCATATCCCTCTCTGGTCTTCAGAAAATGCACACCATTCCTCGTGTACTATGCCATTTGAAAATATAGGCCATTCCCCGTGTCCTGTGTCATTATTTCCAGCTATCTCGCCTTTCTTGTCTATTTCACGTATCTCTACTGCTCGTTTGTTCATATGTGTACTGATCGTTTCTTCATGTGTGTTTTGGTCTTCTTCTCTTTCTCTTAACCAGTTGGTTTAGTTTAGTTTAGTTTAGTTCAGTTTAGTTTAGTTTAGTTTAGCACACGGTTTAACCCATAAGTACTCTGTTCTTCTCCATATTATTGGAGAATCCAGCACAATGCACGAACTCCGTAGCACCGGCGAGGATACCGTAATAGATTGGTTAGACAGCACAATGCACGAACTCCGTAGCACCGGCGAGGATCCCATAATAGGTTGGCTAGATTTTTCACATAATTTTGAATTTGTTGAACCAGATGGTTCTGTACGGTATTGCTTTTAGCTATTTTTTAATCTGCTGATTTTCCAATGGTACCATTTTCTTACCTCCCGTTTCATAATCGTGTGTCTGATACTTTAAAACAATTACCCATTTATTATTTTTATTTTTTATTTTTTAAAATTTTTTGTTGCGTTTGCCTTATTTCTATAATCCCCAAGCGGTGTGCGTTGCACTGTGGTTTTTATTTTGCGCCTGTCGGCCCAGTGCATCCGACTTCAGCATGCATTTTATGTAATGGTCTGCTTCCTCCTGCATTTTTCTCAGGGTTTGCTTCCCCGGGGTAACGGTCGGCACTGTGATAGGGATCGAACCCAGCACCTTCTGGTTGTGAGCCGTGTCACTTAAACACTAGCCCCCGCCGCCCCCAATTCAATTCAATTTTAACTTGTCTATGAAGAGCAAACACGATTTTTTTTAATGTCTGTATTTTATTTGGTTCTTTTAAGAAAAATGTTTTTCAAGATATTCTAGAACATTACACTAGAACGGACGTTGCATTGAATTTGAAGATTTCATTTTTCTGTGTTTCTCATTAAAGAACAAAACCAATATTGTTAAGGTTTCCCAGTGCTGTGAAATTTCTTATTCATTATGTATTCTTATTTTGTTAACTTTATCTACTTCTCTCGCGTGTCTGTATTGTGGACAAGATATACGTATAACATCACATTTTGTAAGAATTTGTCTTCCACTGTAATTTGATTTGCGCATGTTTCTTTTTCTGTTAGAACGACTGCCTTTTCTCATTGTATAATCTATGTGACCACTCATCAAACATACTGTATTTATCTTACCCATAGTTACAACTTGTTTGGTGAATACCGAAGTCGTCTGTCAAATGTAGATCACCAAGTTACTTGGTCCATATAATTTTCTTGAATGTTCATATTGTTTTGAAAATCCGGTGAGCAGTCGATAGTAAAGGACATTTTGCTAAAGACACCATCGTGGCTCGTCAGTGTTTATTTCAAAGGAATGAAAGAACTGACCATCATGCAGAACTCTGCATCTCCAATCCTTGTATATTCTCTTAACAGGGATAGTGAATTTTATAATGACATGATGCCATAGTGGTTTGCAGTTTCCAAATGGATGCTCTTTCTATTCTGTCAGCTTTTGAAAGTTTACAAATGGATGCTCTTTCTATTCTGTCAGCTTTTGAAAGTTTACAAATGGATGCTCTTTCTATTCTGTCAGCTTTTGAAAGTTTACAAATGGATGCTCTTTCTATTCTGTCAGCTTTTGAAAGTTTACAAATGGATGCTCTTTCTATTCTGTCAGCTTTTGAAAGTTTACAAATGGATGCTCTTTCTATTCTGTCAGCTTTTGAAAGTTTCCAAATGGATGCTCTTTCTATTCTGTCAGCTTTTGAAAGTTTCCAAATGGATGCTCTTTCTATTCTGTCAGCTTTTGAAAGTTTACAAATGGATGCTCTTTCTATTCTGTCAGCTTTTGAAAGTTTACAAATGGATGCTCTTTCTATTCTGTCAGCTTTTGAAAGTTTACAAATGGATGCTCTTTCTATTCTGTCAGCTTTTGAAAGTTTACAAATGGATGCTCTTTCTATTCTGTCAGCTTTTGAAAGTTTACAAATGGATGCTCTTTCTATTCTGTCAGCTTTTGAAAGTTTACAAATGGATGCTCTTTCTATTCTGTCAGCTTTTGAAAGTTTAGAAATGCTCTAAAAAGTTCAGTTCCACTCTTTTCTCAACTATTATTAAAATGCATGTCCACGGAGACATCAATTGTGTGGTCTAACAGACGGACATTGATATCCTTCAAAATGAATTAACCATTATTTCAAGGGCTCCTTCAGGGGAAAACCCATTACAGTGGATACACTCAAGTAAATAATCTATTATATAATTTACCTTCGGCAAAGATATATGAAGTCACGTAGCAGACAGTGGTGTCGGGGAAGAAGTGTTGGAGACTTCATTGTTTGAGGTCACAGCTTGTTTATGAGGTGGCGTGGATAGTTCCCGTTCTCGGTGACATTTCTTTTCTAACAGTAGTCCATGTACCATATACAGCTTGGTTGATTGGGACGTGTCGGTAAATTTGGCTCACCCCCCATACCCTTATCGTGAAAAGTGAGTGCTTTACCGCTGTACCGCACATTAACGCCATATTTACTCTAAACTTGGCGTAATCTACCCACTGCCTCATATGTAAAAGAGTTACAAGGGTAGCAAGAGACAGGGCAGAGAAGTCGTACATAACTTTAGAACCATCTCCATTGACAAATCTAGTTTTAAAAGTGTCTCCAGCCAATTTGGATTTCTCACGACCTTTTAGGTCCCATAGAAAGTTCAAGACAATGTACTCAATCTTTAGCGGCACCATAGTTCAAGGAAAGTTGACGCACCAGAACTGGACAAAGATAAAAATACATGCACCCAAACGAGGAGAATAATGCATATAAGCTGGGGCATCAGGGTATTCGAGGAGACCACAGAACAGATTACCACCGTGCAGATAGTAGTAGAGTAGCTAGAACAGAACTAGAACATTAGCAGAACAGATAGATAGAACAACACAAAGATAACCGAGAAGTTACAGAAGCAGACTCTAGTTACTGACAGGGAAAATCTTGACCAAGCACTTGGTTGAGTGATAAAGACTGCCAACCCAAACCAGCATTTGTAAGCATTTGACTGGGTGTTTTGTCTTAGTGTGTTGTCGCTGAAACCTTGTCACAAATGACGTTGACTCTAAAGTTCTTAGTGGCTAATCTAATGCATATGAGTCAAAAGAAGACTTGTGTTTTCTTAACCATTAAACTGTCGTCCCGAAAACCCAATCATATCAAGGTGTTGCTCTTTGCTTGACAGCTACAGTATAAGAACCACTGCCATCAACACGAGATCCCGTAATATCAAAGGCGTTATTCCTGATTTATGAAACACCACGGTACAGGAACCGCCGTATTCGTGGCAGAGTTCCTGACTTGAATACGAGACAGGAGAATCGCTACAGGAGCATAGGGGAAGGACAGAAAGCCCCCAGACGAACGAAGACCGGAAGGTTGGCAGAGGAGAAGAACCAATTAGCTAGATAGTTTGTGTCTACTGAGATAAGACTGTGTTAAAGTATTAGGGACATTAGCTAGATAGTAAGTTTATGCCAACTCTAGTGATATAAGACTGTATTAAACTAGTTGGGACATTAGCTAGGATTAACTGAATTGATAGAACCGCTAGGATAATTTAGTACAAGAAAATGACCTGTGCTACTTGCACGAACCTCTTGACGGAAATGTAGTATAAGTAGTTAGTTTTCCATATGCTGTAATATTTTTTCGTGCCTATTGTTATAATATGATTTGGTGTTTGAAAAAACAACATTCGTTTGTTATTGTTGCAGTTCCAATAATTGGTAATGTGTTCTAATTAGAGTTGTGAGTTAAGAAGTGACAGTTGTTAGAAAGAAAGTAGATAAGAGAGTAACCTGTTATACATAATTATACTTGCTATCTATCTATATGTACATATAGATAGACAGAGAGACAGTCAGTCAGACAGACGAGCGGACAGCCAGACAGACACATTGATAGATAGATAGGTAGATATGTAGATAGATAGATAGATAGATAGATAGATAGATAGATAGATAGATAGATAGATAGATAGATAGATAGATAGATAGATAGATAGATAGATAGATAGATAGATAGATAGATAGATAGATAGATAGACGAGCAAATATATATTTATGTGTGTGTGTGTTCGCGCGTGTCTGTGTGTGTGCGCGCGCGTGTGTCTGTGGGTATGTGTGGGCGTGCACGCGTGCTAGTTTGTTCTTTATACAATTATGAACCTATCCACCGATCTGAACTTAATTGGCCATAGTTACCTTTAACGACGCTTAGGACATTACTGGCCTACTTGACGTTTGTACACCCCACTCCTATTCCCGGTTTTTCCCGTAACCAAAACTTGTCGTGGAAAACAAAACCATCTGAAATAAAATGATCTTAAATCACTTGGACGTCACATTACCAGTGTGTTTTCGTGCCCTAAAATGTCGGGTTTTGATTGTTAATGCAATTGTAATATAAAATATTGCTGACTTCTTATTGAAAAGAAAGTACAGTTCCCGTTTCCCGTGGCATATTTGAAATATGATATTAGGCGAATATTTTCTTGACTTACGGTACTCTTGGGTGTGATGTGGCCAGGATCACGTCGGTCACTTTTACTTCCCAATAATCTGGACATTTCCCACCAGCTATACTTCTTCTTTCGTTGCCGACATTGCAATTGTCTGTAATTTATATGCATTGTATTTCCTGATTTCTCTCAAAGAAACAATACTCTATTGAACAAATGAATCCAATATCAAAGAAAGCAAAACTATTATGGACAGTTGAGACACATCAAAAGCGAGAAACTTGACTTTAACAATAGCAAATAAGGCATTCTGAGTCACCGCCTGCATAAACAACTAAGCAGTGTCAAAACCGGCTGAAATCGCCCGAATGTTACATTTCTTTTCAAGCGAAAAATTTGAGCGGTCTGATCTTAAATTAGAGACATTTCGTTGTGCTCGAACTAATGATTATCGAGAACATTAAAAAGTTAGAATTGGTAAAAATGGAAGTGATGTGCAACGACTGTCCAACAAATCTACTTTTATTTGAATCGCCAGGAATGTGTTGCTCAAAACAGAAAGTTAGATTGCTGTTTTTAAATGAACATTCTGAACTAATAATAGTTGCCCATCGTAAATGGAGATGACAACAGCATAAGACTTGCGTGATGCAAACGCGTCAGATTGAACGGTTTTATAAAAGAAAAAAACAAACTAGGAGGTAACATTAATGTTGAAACTTTATAAACACACTTTAAAGAAGTCTCTACCGCGTTGCTTCTGTCCACCTAATGAGCAACATCCTGTTTTGAGCTCACCAAACAACAGCTGTTTGGGGATGCGCTCATCAGACATGTGAACAACATGTCCCGTTTTGGGGATGCGCTCATCAGACATGTGAACAACATGTCCCGTTTGGGGATGCGCTCATCAGACATGTGAACAACATGTCCCGTTTTGGGGATGCGCTCATCAGGCATGCGAACAACATGCCCCGTTTATCTTTCTGGACTTTTTGCATTGCCCCCGAACTACATCTTCGTTATAAGTCAGCAACTACTTCAATCTAAACACTTTCTGCCAAACACGAGGAGGTAAAATCTAAAAACTTTCTGTCAAACATGAGGACGTAAAATCTAAACACTTTCTGTGAAACATGAGGAGATAAAATCTAAACACTTTCTGTCAAACATGAGGAGCTAAAAATCTAAACACTTTCTGCCAAACATGAGGAGGTAAAATCTAAACACTTTCTGCCAAATATGAGGAGGTAAAATCTAAAAACTTTCTGTCAAACATGAGGACGTAAAATCTAAACACTTTCTGTGAAACATGAGGAGGTAAAATCTAAACACTTTCTGTCAAACATGAGGAGCTAAAAATCTAAACACTTTCTACCAAACACGAGGAGGTAAAAATCTAAACAATTTCTACCAAACATGAGGAGGTAAAATCTAAGCACTTTCTGTCAAACATGAGGAGATAAAATATAAACACTTTCTGTCAAACATAAGAACGTAAAATCTAAACACTTTCTGTGAAACATGAGAAGGCAAAATCTAAACACTTTCTGTGAAACATGAGGAGGTAAAATCTAAACACTTTCTGTCAAAAATGAGGAGGTTAAATCTAAATACTTTCTGCCAAACATGAGGAGGTAAAATCTAATCGCTTTCTGACAAACATGAGGAGGTAAAATCTAAACACTTTCTGTCAAACATGAGGAGGTAACATCTAAACACTTTCTGTCAAACATGAAGAGGTACAATGTAAACATTTTCTGCCAAACATAAGAAGGTAAAATCTAAAAACTTTTTGCCAACATTAGAAGGTAACATCTAAACACTTTCTGCTAAACATGAGGAGGTAAAAATCTAAACAATTTCTGCCAAACATGAGGAGGTAAAATCTAAACACTTTCTGCCAAACATGAGAAGGTAAAATCTAAACACTTTCTGCCAAACATGAGGAGGTAAAATCTAAACACTTTCTGTCAAACATAAGAAGGGAAAATCTTCTTCTTCATCGTACGCAGTCAGACAGTAACCATTATTTTTTCGAAAAAGGCAGCGGTCATCCTGAGGCTGTCGACACTGCCATAGAGCTTGTCTAGTATTGCCACTGGTGATGGCCACATCTGCTCTCTCTGATCCTCGTATGTCGGGCAGTTTTGCAGCAAATGCTCAACGGTCATTTTGCCGGTACCACACGGGCATTCAATTTGTTGAATAGGTGGTACCTCAGTCTATTGTGGCCAGTGCGAAGTCTGAAGACAACGACCTGCTCTCTTCTGTTCAACTGGTAATAGGCATCGTTTTTGGTGTAGCCAGTATGTTCGGTTTCCCATTTGGTCATGTATCTAGCTCTAATAAGCCGTTTTGACTCTTCGTAAGTCATACTAGTATCTGGTTCTGGTAGTTTTGCACCTTCTTTTGCCAGTCTGTCTGCCTCTTCGTTGCCTTGGATGTTGCAGTGGGATGGAACCCACTGCACCACTACCCTTTTCGGTGCAGACTGCTGGCATAGTTGACAGAGTACTGCTCTTAAATCATTAAGCTCAGTACTTTTCTGGCTTTTTAGCGCTGTGACTACGGCCAGTGCATCTGTAAGCAGGACTATGTGGCATTCATTCCTTTTACCTGTCACCATTTCTTCCACTGCCGCCCTCAGTGCCTCTGCCTCCGCTCTGAAATTGCTTGTGTATTTTCCAGTAGCGAATGACAGTGTTATTTTCCTACCATTTGGTAGGTTCAGGAATGCTCCTGCCCCTCCGTTCTGTGCTGTGTTTGTTACAGAACCGTCGGTGTATGCATGGGTCCAGTCCATGCTTGGGTAGTTTTTGGATATGCAGCTCAGGGTAGTATCTCTTATTTCTTTTTCAGATTGGCAGTTTTTGTTTACAATACCTGGTATATTTTCTACCACCTCTAGAAATATACCTTGCCTCCAGGTAGGTTTTCGTACAGTAGGGATGGGCTTTGGTGTTGTTAGTGCGTTCATTGGGTCTTCGTGCATCTTAGCTTTGGCTATTTCTGCAAAGTTTCTCTGCGTTAGTTTCCCATTTCCGAAATTGTTTAGTCTCTTGTGCATTGGATGGTCAGTCAGTCTTCTGAGTTTCTCTGATTGCTGCTGGACTCTGCAGTCTCTTCTGTCGGTCATGAATTGCAGTTTTGTAATCTTTTCAAGTTCTACAATTGGCGTTGACTTCATGTCTCCTGTTATAACTCTCATGGCTTGGTTTTGGAGTTTACTAATTTTATCGAAGTTCGCCTTTGCTGCTGTTGTCCATGCCGCAATGCCATACTCGAGAACTGGTCTCACTCTTCCAGTGTACAGTTTCTTTAGTATGCCTTCGTCTGCTCCCCAGCTTGTGCCAGCAAGTTTCCTCATGATTGCCATTCTTTCTCTGGCTCTCATTCGGTTTCTCTCGATCTGACTTTTCCATGTCATGCGCCGATCAAATGTGACTCCCAGGTAGTTTGGGTTGTCGTTTGGCTGCAGGTATTTGCCGTTTAGACTTAATTTGGTGTTTTGGGGTTTGATTGATAGCGAGAAAATTGTATATGTGGTTTTTTCCTCGTTTATTTTATCCATTTGTACATTTTCCCACAAATTGCACTTATTCGTAGCTTGACTCTAAGTCCCTCTTTCCAGACTTTGTCAAATGCCTTTTCCAGGTCCACCCAAACCGCTACTGTATGCTTTTGCTCCTGGTAGGCATCTTCTTCTATTTTCTGGGCTATGAGGATGACCTGGTCCTCAGTGGATCTGTGCTGTCTAAAGCCTGCTTGCTGTGGAATTAGTATTCGTTTTTCTTTCAGATGCCACATCAGTCTGGTGTTTATCATACGTTCTATCAGTTTTCCGACACAGCTCAGTAGGCTGATAGGCCTGTATCCATTTTGATCTGTTTTGTCTTTTCCTTTCTTGGGTACTGGTACAAGTACTGCGTCTTTCCATGCCTGGGGTACAATACCCCTTTTCCAGCTTTGGTTCAGGACTGATAGCAGTTTCCTCTTTGCTGTTTGGCTCAGCCCCATCAGCATTTCGTTTGTTATCCCGTCTTTTCCAGGAGATTTCCTTTTCTTTAATGTTCTCATGGCCTCTTCCATTTCGTTCATTGTTAATTTTGCCATCATATGCTCTTCTGGTGCCATATTGATGTTGTCATGCCCCTTTTGCTCTTCATTAATGTCTGTATGCATATCTGCAGGGACATCTATGTGGTTCGCTCTGGCATAGTGTTCAATAAAAGCGTTTGCGGCTTTTTTCCCAGTGAGCAAGTCTTCGCCCTGCTTGATGGTAATTTGTTTGTTTGATATAGTTTCGTCATTCATGACTCTGACTAGCTTTCATAGTTTTTTCCCTTCTTTGTCTAAGTTGAGGCTTTCTGTTTTGTTTTTCCAGCTTTTCCAGTTTTTCTTGCTGTTTGGTTTAGAGTGTATTTGTATTTCGCCGTGGCGGCTTTGAGGGCGATATTTGCCTCTATAGATTGTTCTCGCTCTGCCATGTTCCTAGCATTTGTGACTGCGTCTTCCGCTTTCTGCAACTCATCATTCCAATAGGGCTTATAATTTTTCCTTTCCCCTCTTGGGATGGTTTCAGTGGCAGCTTGCATTATTGCTTTGCTTAGGCTTTCCACCATGGGCTTCATTTTGTTGTTCCGTGTGTTGATGGTTTCACACAGCCCATCTGTCAGGCTTGCAAATCTGTCCCAGTCGGCTCGTTTGTAATTCCAACGTGGGAGCGGTTTTGTTTCCTGTGGGCTTACTTCCATATCAATTTCTAGCCTAATTGGCCTGTGGTCGCTACCTGCCAATTGGTTTAGCACCTGGCGGTCTATTTTATGGTGAATGTCCACTGTGGAGAAAGCCAAATCTGGAGTATAGGTGGTATGCCATGTTCTAGAATAGAATCTAGGGCTATCCTCCGGCCTATTGATTAGATAGAGATTTGTGTCTATCTCCCAATCTTCCACTTCGTCACCTCTGCTGTCTGTGTCCGAGTATCCCCATCTCTCCGAGTGGCTGTTGAAGTCTCCAACTACTATGCAGTTGGAGTCTTTGACTTCCATACTCGAGAGCGATATGTCTTTATTTGGTGGTCCGTACAGGTTGAAAATGCGGATCTTCGTCTCTTGAGCCATTATGTCGACTCCTACAATTTCTGCTTGTCCGGTGTGATTGACAGATACCGCGCTACTCGGTATGCAGTTACGGGTTAGTATCAGAACCCCTCCTTTGTGTCCTTCTCTATCCAGGCGGAAGGCCTGGTATCCTCTGATTGAGAATTTATGGTTGCTATTGAGGTGCGTTTCTTGGATACATGCCACGTCAATCTTACCTTCATGCAAGTGATGTGTTAGGGAAAGCTTTTTGTTAATGACTCCCTCCGCATTCCACTGTAGTATTTTGAGGGTCTTGAGTTTTTGGTCAATAGAAATTGCCACATCACCTTGTGCCTTGACTCCACAACACATGGGTGGGTGACCACCAGTAGTCAAGGGTGGACCCCTTCGAGGCTTAAGGCCCGGCACTCTCGCTGCCTGGCGGGACTCCGCAGGATGAGCGCCATACTTTTTTCTGATCGGTTGTACTGTCATCATACTGCGATTTACGTTGCACTGTTTCGTTATGCCTGTGGCCCAGTGCATCAGATTTCAACAGGCGTTTCTGTAAGGATGCCCTCCTTAGCCTTTGGCTGTCTCCAGCCTATCTGCAAGGCAGCAGTTGTTTGTGATCAGAGTTGTCTCTCTTATGGAAGTTGTCTTACAGGACTAACGAGTCTTCACTACTCGTGTCTATAGGGTGCGGTGATGATATATGAGATATGATATATGATATGGACTATGTACTGGTTTGTACTAACCCGGAAGAGAGGCAATCCAGTGTGTCTGTATCCCAGGATCATCACGTCCTGCCAGAAACGTAGCATTTGCATGTGAGGGGTATCTCTTTGCTCCCTTTTTTTTCTCGGTTTCTCTGCAGTGATGGTACGCCTAGCATTCCCCGCCACCTGGGAGGTTGACACAATAGGGCAGATGTGCAATGTCCGCTAGCCTGCATCTCTTCTTCGTCAATCGGTATGGCTGATAGCATACAGAGGTAGAGATCGAGGCAGAGGTGCATTTGACCAGGTGACAAGCCTGGTAATGTCACGGAGATGTTGTTCGCCTGGTGTGCGGACATATCTCATGTTCATGGGTTGAGTGTCGACAGTTCACAGTGAGGTGACTACTCTACTGTTTTCGACACCCCGACCAAGAACTAAGTCTTATGTTGGTGGTTTCGCCGTTTGGGTGAATATCGAGAAGGGAAAAATCTAAACACTTTCTGTCAAACATAAGGAGGTACAATCTAAACACTTTCTGCCAAACATGACGAGGGAAAATTCGTGCTTCCAGATGACATCCCTAGGATCAATAGTAAAAGAAACTGTCTTCATTTCATCTTTCAAAATACAAGACCAAAGTTGGATCAAATCTCCCCTTCCCTAATGACAATTCGAAATTTTTACAAATTTACTTTACTGGTAACCAACAACTACATCAAGAATGTAAAAACATTTCCAGAACAAGAAGAAATATTGTTATAAAATCTGGAGACATTATTGCATCGACATAATAATTTAGTAAAGATGTTTATATCGGCTTGGATCGAATGCCGACGAATAAATGTAATGTAGTTATTTGCGCAGACAAGAGACCAGTTGGCGAGCATGAACGCCGTTTTAATGTACCATTATCGAAGTGGCGGTTGTCGTGGTTGGGGATGCATTCGATAGACGTGATATAATCATTAATAGAAGGAGCGAAGTTTTGGAACGCATTTCAGAAACACATAGATTATAGGATGACATTCTGTACCCACTAATATGTTGGCAGGGTGAAGATAGTTACCACTTCTATCTAACCCAAATTAATGGCAGCTGTGCTAGAACCACCAATCAAAAACTCCAAGCTAGGGACTTTTATGTCTACCGAGTAATTATGAGGCCTAGATCATCAAATCACATTTTGAGATGAGAACAGCTGTTCTTTAAATTAACTGTTGATTGTTAGTTATTTAGTTAGCTAGTCAGTTACTTTTCTTTGACTTATGCCAATAAGCGACGTAGGGAGCTTAAATCGTCTGTCCTGTGCCAAATGCCTTGCGCCGGTTAATGTGAGCCCGTGTTTCTGTACAATAACTCTAAATTCCTATATCCACCTACCTCGCGGCCCCTACCTTACCTTGTAGTCATATCTACCAGCGCTGTAAGTCATCAGTGGAAGTTGATGAGGGTGCATTCTCATGAGATAGCCAACGTATGTTCTGCCTTAAAATGTAACTGTGTATCAGCCAACGTATTTTCGGTCTTAAAACCTTAAAATGTGACTGTGTATCAGCCAACGTATTTTCGGCCTTAAAACCTTAAAATGTAACTGAGTATATGTACGTCAAAGTTTAGAGGGAATTCTTCCTCTACACCAGGCTGAACTAAAATAAACACCGAGGCAACGATTATATTCATTTATGATGATGTAAAACAAGAAAGACTAACGTCTGGTCAGGCAAAATATATTGAACACGACCCTCACCTTGGCTTCCTCGTAGCCCTTCCTGAAATTGGGCTGTTTTCATGGCAGCCTGACTAACAAAATGATCGATCGACGTGATCCCCGTAGTAGTGAGCGACACGCAGATGAAGCAAAGCATAGCACAACCGTCTGGAGTACCCCGGTCCACTTTAATCAGCACGCTCGGGATATGAGGAAAGCTACGACAACCCGCCACTAAACGTCCTTTTTAGGCCGCACAAACGAGTAATCCTACTCATTGTAGGCAGTCAACAACAACAACAGCGGGATGATGTAGTAAAAGATGTAAATGTGGTAGACATTGAACAAATAGTTGTATTACCAGCCACATTTGCGGAAAGTCTAAAACAAATGCACGAATATGCTCGGAATGACCTGTCCTATGTGCAGACATACCGGCGTCCTGACCTATGTACTACATTCACGTGTAAGCCAGATTAAACTGAAATTAAGGAAGAGCTTTTGAGCGGTCAAACATCAGCAGAATAGGCGTTCCACGTGTCCACATCACAATTTGGCTCGTGGACAAGATTCGTTCGACTCAAATTAATAAGGCTATTATCGGCCAAGCTTTCACATCCAGTGCATTACCATATACTCTTTGAACAGAAATCTCCAAGAATATATTTCATGGACTGTGGGAATCACTCAACTGTAATGTAATAATTACCAAGAATATGATTCATGGACGCGGGAACAACTCAACCCTAATAAAATAATTACCAAGAATATGATTCATGGACGCGGGAACAACTCAACCCTAATAAAATAATTACCAAGAATATGATTCATGGACGCGGGAACAACTCAACCCTAATAAAATAATTACCAAGAATATGATTCATGGACGCGGGAATAACTCAACCCTAATAAAATAATTACCAAGAATATGATTCATGGACGCGGGAACAACTCAACCCTAATGAAATAATCACTAAGAATATGTTTCATGGACCATGTGGATCACTCTACCCTAATTCACAGTGCATGAAGGACAAATATCCAGACAAAAGATAGCTTGCTGTCCGCGACACGTCGCACACACTTATCGATGTTGTATTGTAGAGTGGGCAAGTTGTGTTTTATTCCACATAGTTCTTGAATTTTTTGCAACAACCTGAAATGCCAAGTTAATATTTAAAATTGAATAACCGATAATGTTATTAAGTAATAGTTAAGTTTCCATTAACTTGCGCCGTTTAGAGTCGTGGTGAGCTCAAGTTGTCTTTCCAGCGTTAATTATGTTTGTTCTGTTGTAAGCCCATATCGTTGTACGAATTACTAGGATGTCAGATATATTTCTGTCACGTGGCCTCTATTGTGCCCTGTGGCCAGTTTCTGTGTTGTAAGCGAACAGAGAGAGAGAGAGAGAGAGAGAGAGAGAGAGAGAGAGAGAGAGTGAGAGAGTGAGAGAAAGAGAGAAGGTTGATCAGTCAGCCTTCTCGTGAGAGGATCGAACATTTTAATTTTCTGTTTCTAAATATGTTCATCACAAAAGCAGGTTTCTATCAAATTTATAATGTCCTCATTTTCCATTCTCTCTCTCTCTCTCTCTCCCCCTCTCTCTCTCTCTTTCACTCTCTCTTTCTCTATTACACTGATGCCCTTTCAAAGACATTTTATTTCTCACCTCGTAATTGCCCTCTCCTGCGTCTTGGATGAGGACCAACTTTTACTCTGGTAGCACAAGAGTTGGTATACAATTCCTGATTTAAATAGTTGATTTAAAAAAATAGACAAGCTAATGTCCGGGCAGGTTAGCAGTAGTGTCAATTGATAAATGACAACATATGTTTTTTGACAGTCAATTTAGATTTCTCTATCTAGCCTTATGTTACAATTTAGATTTATCTATCTAGCCTTGCGTCAGCTGTAAAAATAAATTCTTGTATTTGAACTTTTTGGCTTGCTTGAAGTTCATACTGTTGACATTGATGTTAAGTTGACCTGGTGATCTTCTAATCCTCATAGATTCTGCCTTTGATGTGCAAACCTTCATATTACACATTTCACAGACTGTGCAATGCGAGCTCATGTGACTATATAGTATATCTTCATATTCGCAAATTAGACATCGGTCGTCAACATAAAGTAGTTCATGAATTGAGTTAGTTTCCGTGAATGGAGTTGCGATTTGGCTAGTCTTTGTCGTTATTTTGTTCATGTAAATGTTGAACAGTAAGCACGCACTCCTGTTTTTAGTTGAAAGACAACTGTGAATCCACCAAGTGTTCTTATTAAATGTTTATTCATATGGTACAACTCTCTCACATTATCCAAACGTTGTTCTTGCATTCTGTAGTCCTCCTGAGTTTATTCTCATTTACTCGATCAAAAACGTGTTCATGATCAATAAAGGTATTGTTTAATTACTGGCCATATTCGGTTGAGCTCGTGCTTAATTATCTTAAGGTTAATAAAGTGTCACGAAGTCCATGTTCTTACGAAATCCAAACTGATTTCCGCTCAGCTGAAATTCTTCAATAGGCCGTATTCTGTGTATTTTCCCATACCATTTTTCAGTTTTACTTAGTAGCGATATACCCTGTAAGTATCACAGGTTCTTTTCTTTGCCTTATTTATTCCACATTGACACTATGGTACAATGCTGCAGTCGTCTGGAACGTTTCTTTTATTTCCTGCTAATGCAAAGACTATCTTTCGCAACATAAGTCCCATCTTCCCACAAGCCTAAATTGTCTTAGTTGTTACGCCGCCTTTCTCTTGTGATTTATTCCTGTGGATGTTCTTAAAATACTTTCAATTCATTTAATCAGTTATTATTCTGTTTTGTGCTAAACGTTGAATACCCATGGGCACGTGTTTGGTTGAAAATGTCTTGGAAGTATTTTTTCCCAGCGCTATTGTTGCACGTGTGAAATATACGTGTCCATTTGTGTCGCAAATGAGTGCTGTGGGATTAAAGCTATCGTCTCATTAGGGCATTCCGGTGATACTTTAAACAAATCACAATGGCGAATCTTTACATATGGAAGATTGTAGCTCACCATATTTTCCATGATTCTTCTTTAGTGATTCTGATTACTCGTTTGGTATTTCGTTTCGCTATTTCGTAAGAAACATAATTGTTGTACATGTTGGATTAAAGTCTTACCTTGAATAATTCATTTAACTTGAGCATTTCACAAACTAGATTGTTTTCTGTCTTTGCCATGGCGTCAGATTTGTATTGCAACAGTTCATATTTAGGGGCGCCGTCATGGATGTCCATTCGCTGTTTACGCCTTCCGTTTCTTTGTTTGAAGTTGAAAAACTCATGGCGAAATGTAAAGACGGGACAATATTATCATGCACTGCTGAAGGAGATGTTGGTATTCCACGGATTCGTATGCTAGCAAGCGGTAAGCACATTCATTATAAACGATTACAATTTCCAGTGTGACTTGCATTGTAAATTAGTATAAACAAAGCACAAGGACGATCACTCATAGCATAAAGGAAAAACTTGGAATGTCCATGTTTTTCCCATGCTCAAACTATATGTTACTCAGTCCAGAGAGGTCACGCCTATGCACTTATGCTTAGCAGTGACATTTTAAAAATCGTGTGCGTCATAATGCGATCGATTAAAAAAAAATTGCAATCTTTGCTAAAAATAGTTGTAATATAACAAGTTGCCCATCGCAAACCTCATACGAATGATGCAAAATATGTTCTTCTATGGCTGTAAAGACAAATCCTGGAACATCATACCCTGCCACATTCAGGGCACACATGTGGGGAGCCGGCTGTGGAAATGTTGTGCGTGGGCAGCACGCTTTCGCTGGGCCTCCAGGCTGACCTTACACTCTGCAATCTAAGCACGATCGGTGATACTAGCGCGCCAGGTGGTACAGTTTTGTGCAAGTATCTCCAGGAGGTGACAACAATATTGAAACTTTTCAGAGAAATTGTTTCAAGTAGTCTGTAGCGTTTCTTCTGCCCCACTGGGGAGCGTCTGCCTGCTGTGAACTCACAGTTTCTTGGAGATGCGCTCATCTGGCATCCCAACAACGTGTCCAGTCCGCCTTAGCTGACCTAATCTCAGAACTGAATAGATGCTTAATTTTGCCAAGGATCTCAAAGTTACGTCCGTTGTCCTGTCACCTTACCCGGAGCAGCCAATGTAGACAGTTCAAGTGAAAACTTTTGAGCTGTCTGACACGTCTGCATTACACTATCCATGTCTCACAGGCATGTAACACAGTATAATACAGCTTTACCTTGGTGGCGATACTGATGCCTTGTCGGCTTTAGACGTTTGCTTGCAGCCTTCCAAACACAGAGCTCGCCTTAGCAATCCTGTTATTGTCCTCACATTCGATATTGACCTCTCTAGTGAGAGTACTAAGTAGGTATGAGAAGCTCACGACTGCCCGGAGACGTTGGTTCAGTACAGTAATGTTAGGTTCGATCTATGGCTACCCAATGGCTGGTTGGAGGAGTACCTCCGTTTTTCCGTCCTTGTGGACTGCATTTCTTTTTCTAAGTGTTGAGGGCGCAATCGTCCGCGAACATCTACACATTGCTGCAAAGATTATGATAAAGAGTGTCGGTGCCAACACACAACCCTGTTTGACACCAGTGGTAACTGGGAAGGCTGTAGACAATTATCCCTCGTGAAATACACAAGCCATCACGAAATTATCGAACAATCGCAATGAACTGGCAAGGGCAGCCAGACTTTGCCATGATTAGCTAGAGTCCACCCCTATTGACGTTGAATATATATTCAACCATCATTTCTGAGGGGGTAGTACTTAGGGATCACGGTATAGGAAAGTGCAACAGTAATGACCAATTATTGCTGAGCCTATGTGCCTTTCATGACCTCTACATCAGAAATACCATGTTTCATCTGCCAACTTGAAAGAAAATCTGGTGGATGCACCCTCTATCTAAGCAGCGGCATCTCATCGACTATGTTATCACTCGACGGAGGGATAGACGAGACGTGCGTGAGACTGAGGTGATGTGGGGTGCTGGACAGACGGGACGTGCGTGTGACTTGGGTCACGTGTGGTGCTGAGTGCTGGACAGACGAGACGTGCGTGTGACTGAGGTCATATCGGGTGCTGAGTGCTGGGCAGACGGGACGTGCGTGGGACTGAGGTGATGTGGGGTGCTGGACAGACGGGACGTGCGTGGGACTGAGGCCATGTGGGGTGCTGAGTGCTGGACAGACGGGACGTGCGTTGGACTGAGACCATGTGGGGTGCTGAGTGCTGGACAGACCACAGGCTTATTGTCTCCAAGTTCACCGTTTATGTGGAGCCTATGCGTCGTCATCGAGACCGAAGGCCTGTGAATAGATTCAACATCTCCAAGCTACAAAACGAGTTTCATCCATGGACCTTTGTTAAGGACCTGAACAGTCGTTTGACTAGGGAGGAGCTACCACTAAGCAATGTGGACGATACATTTGGCATTTCTTGGGGAAGCTAACCACCTCTCTGCAAATGAGTGCTTGGTTCATCAAACTCGTAAGAAAACAGACCGGCTTGATGAAAACAACACGGATATCAGAATCCTGCTCGTTGAAAAGCACCGCCAGTTTGGACTGCTCCAAAAATATATGTACATACTTACTGAACACGAATTTTATCTGGCATAGCCCGCTATCCAAAATATAACAATTTATGAAAATACAACAAATGTAATGTAACAAAACTAATAATTAAATACCATCAATCACACCAGAACAAAGCCGGGTACTTTAGCTAGTGAATATATGTAAATTATCTTGGGTCTACAATCATAAGTTGGTTTTTCTTTCATAGGAACTATTTTCAGCTTCGTGTTATGACGTCAGTAAAGCTAATAAAGTGAGGATTTTCACTAACCAGCTTTTTCTGCACAAGCCGACAGAGAATGAATATTTCCTAACAGATCTCAAATCCTCAAGTTGTCTACGAAAATCGGAACTTCACATACGGCTCGGAAAACTGTGTGTTTGGTTCAAAATTGTTTGCAATCTTTTAATTGCTTCTGTGTTTGAGTTCGCTTGGAAAACTTAAAAGCTGTGAACTTGGTAGCCGATTATTCTTTCGATAGAAGAAAAAAAAACCCACACAAAACCAAAATTAGATCTTCGGACAAAATCCTGATTAAACTTCTTTTTACTGAACATTTGGGGGCTCGTGTACTCACGTACAAACACACACACACGCGCGCGCACACACACACACACACATAAAACATACACACACGCACTTACAACACACACACACGCTCATACGCAAAGAAACGGTTTTTGTGCAAACACAATCGGAGACCGAACGAGACAGGATGAAGCAGACAAAAAGCCAGACAATGGAGCTAGAGATTAAGGGTCGTACCAGACAACAATCAACTAGGAAGACAACGTCATAAAATCAGCTGGCCGTAACATTTAAAGAAAATCCAACACGTTCTATGGATGCACTTTGATCGAACATCATACATTGGTCTGGATAGAACTGGGATACCTGTGGATTTTCAAAATAACACGTGTTGAATGAAGCCAGAAAGAGACTGCAATATCGAAAAAAGAATTAAGGCTTTCTTTCTCACACTCTCTGTCTCTCTATATATACCTCTCTTCTATACCTCTCACTAGACCCCTCTCTCCCTCCTCTCTCTCTCTCTCTCTCTCTCTCTCTCTTTCCCTTTCTCCCTCTTATATTATAAAGGGATCGATACAGTCTTACTACAGACCATCCAGTTACTATATGGCTAAGATTTTGAACACAGAGCACATTCACCCCACCGATTGATTAGCATGAACGCTGCCTTTCAGTGAACTGGAAACATTGCATTCTCGTTCTCTTTCCTCTGATCTACTCAATATCTCTCTTTATTCTTCTTAGCCATTTTCTTCTTCTGATCCACAGAAAACACTGTTTATGATTCTTTCATTCATGTATCATATCAGAAGTTTTGTTTCGAGCCCTTTCTCCCAAACACAGAAGACTACACTTCACTATACTAGACAGACATTTCCCATGTCTGGATGTCAGGATGTGATATGTCTTCATTGTGAGTGTCTTCTACCGTATATGAATTAGACTGCCCTATGTGTCACTCCTTACGACATGATGTAATGTGTAGCAGCGGTCCTGGTCCTGTGTTTGTGAAACAACTCAATTCATGGATGATATGAACAACACTAGCGCACCGAGTTTTGCTTTGGTTCTCATATTAAATAGATTAGAATCAAATCGATACCGCGACACCTCACGGTAGAAGAGGAGCGACTAAGTAAGTAAGAATCAAGTCGATACCGCTACACCTCACGGTAGAAGAGGAGCGACTAAGTAAGTAAGTTAGAATCAAGTCGATGCCGCTACACCTCACGGTACAAGAGGAGCGACTAAGTAAGTAAGTAAGAATCAAGTCGATGCCATGTAAACTCTAATACACCCTGCTGTAAATGGATGCCTGACATGCATTTGTGGAAAAAAATGTATTGAGGAAAAGAGCTCCCCCCCCCCCCACCCTCCCCCACGCCCCCTTCTCCCCTCCCTTGTGGCAAATGCTGAGAACTTTACAATGACTTCTAAAATTCTCGACACGGCGAGAAAGAGCACGTCTCTCTGTCCTATCAAAAGGAGTTAAAGAAGTATGTCATATCACAAAGTGAATGAGTAAGTATTTCTGTCATATTCTCTCTGTTATATCACAAAGTGTGACGGGGTACCTGTATCATATCACAAAAAACATAAGATTGGTGCCTATGTCATATCACAAAGTGTGACGGGGTACCTGTATCATATCACAAAAGACATTAGATCTGGGCCTATGTCATAACTTAACTTAACTTAACGTTTTTATACTGGTTTAGAAGACCCTGCAGAGTCTGTATACAACCAGTTACATTTACATCACCTTGCTCTAAAAGCTATGCGCATCCAGTTTATTCTTAAACACATTAACTGTCCCTGCCCCCACTACCTCCCCTGGCAATGCATTCCAAGCAGACACCACTCTCTGACTAAAAAAATATTTCCTAATATCTAACCTGGACCTCTCTTTAGTCAGCTTGTAGCTATGCCCTCGTGTTATTGTAGGTGGCTGTATTAAAAAAAAACTTGTTATAGTCTAATTTATCGATTCCTCTGATCATCTTATAAACCTGTATTAAGTCACCACGAATTATTCTCTCTTCGAGACACTGTAGGCCGGTTTTTCTGAGTCGTTCCTCATAACTGTAATTCTGGAATCCCACTTTCATCTTTGTCGCTCTTTTCTGTATTCTTTCTAGCATGTTTATGTCCCCTCTATGATAAGGACTCCACACCTGTACACAGTACTCCAATCTAGGTCTAACTAAAGCTTTATACAGTTTGACGATCACTTCCTTGCTCCTATGTTTAATATTTCTTTTTATCATACCTAACATTGCATTTGCCTTTTTCACTGCTACCTTAACTTGCTCACTCACCTTTCCTGTATGATCTATTATAACCCCTAGGTCCCTTTCCTTATCTATCTTTCTAATATTGTTTTATATATCACAGAGTGTGACGGGGTACCTGTATCATATCACAAAAAACATAAGATCCGTGCCTATGTCATATCACAAAGTGTGAAAGGGTACATATAACCTTTCAAAAAGTGCGTGAAAGAGCACGACATGTAGTAACAATAATGAGAGGGTTTCTCTGTCACATTACTAAAGATATGGTGGCATGGAGTATCTTTCTGTCTTTCTAACATATCACAAATGGAACGACGGATCTCTAAGCAATATGACAAATGGGAAAACTACGGATATCTGGATTGCTGCCATAACAAAAGCTAACGCTCACAGTGCTCACTAATAGTAACAATCTGCTGCTGGTTTGTCCCAGGTTGCAGTGACTCTCGACATAACCTAAAGTTCAACGCAAAATAAATCGAACCACTTGGGTCGCTTTGCCGCTACAATGATATCAGTCCACAGAAAACATGGTATGCTGGTTCCAATACACCTGGCCTATTCAGTAGCTTCCCCTTTCTTCGTAACGACAGAAGGTGTTTAACTTAATTTTCCTACTCAATCTAAAATTGGCTATCGCGTCTATTATATCGGATACATTCTTGGTCCTTTCTGCATACTTATTTTGCGAATACCACTATATTAGTATTCTTTCCAGTTTATAATCGTATTTGAGAAGATGTGTTAGGTGTTTTCGTATTTGAGATGATGTGTTAGGTTGTTTTCGTATTTGGTGTTCTGGGTGCCAGACGAATGACATGTGATTGAAAAGTAGGTTTCATTTGATATTTGTTCTCGTGCAGGATCTGAATTATAATTTTTATGTTTGATCAACTTCCTTGTTTATTATTGATTTTCCATTTCTGTAGTGTTGGGCCAGCCAGGTAATAGATTACCTGAGAAGAATGTTGGACCAACCAGATAACAGAGCAACCTGAGAAGAATGTTGGCCCAGCCATGTATCAGAACAACCTGAGAAGAATGTTGGACCGCCCAGGTAACAGAACAACCTGAGAAGAACGTTGGACCGCCCAGGTAACAGAACAACCTGAGAAGAATGTTCGACCAGACAGGTATCAGAACAACCTGAGAAGAATGTTGGCCCAGCCATGTATCAAAACAACCTGAGAAGAATGTTGGCCCAGCCATGTATCAGAACAACCTGAGAAGAATGTTGGACCGCCCAGGTAACAGAACAACCTGAGAAGAATGTTCGACCAGACAGGTAACAGAACAACCTCAGAAGAATGTTGGCCCAGCCATGTATCAGAACAACCTGAGAAGAATGTTGGCCCAGCCATGTATCAGAACAACCTGAGAAGAATGTTGGCCCAGCCGTGTATCAGAACAACCTGAGAAGAATGTTGGCCCAGCCATGTATCAGAACAACCTGAGAAGAATGTTGGCCCAGCCATGTATCAGAACAACCTGAGAAGAATGTTGGACCGCCCAGGTAACAGAACAACCTGAGAAGAATGTTGGACCGCCCAGGTAACAGAACAACCTGAGAAGAATGTTCGACCAGACAGGTAACAGAACAGCCTGAGAAGAATATTGGACCAGCCAGGAAACAGAACAATCGAAAAAGAATGTTTGACCAGCCAGGTAACAAAATAACCCGAGAGGAATGGGTTGTTCAAATCTTCAACCAATCACATGAGGACAAACTGTTGCGCTTAATAAGTTTACGTAAACATACAGTGCTTGCTCCTGTCATTAAAGATCACTTGGTCTAGCGAAAAGCAAGAAAGAATTCACAATAAATAAACAAACAGGATAGCCATATGTAAAGATAATGTCTTTTTCACAATAACCAAAAAACATAATAATTTGTTGTTGTTATTTGTTAGTTACCCACAAAATGGCGTGGACGATCAGCTTTATTAAAATGTGAAATTTTCATTATTTATTTCATTATTATATTTTTAGTTAAAGGCGTTACTAAAAGGTCAAGACACGATCGCTAAATAAATAAAGAATGGTGTCACCAAGAAGACCAGTATACAAAGAGAGCGGCTTTTATATATAAGAAATAATCAAACCACGTATCTTACGGAGGCATGCAACGAGAAGAGAAGGATTATAATCAATTTACAATTCAAGCAGCACCAACTTAACTAAAGCTTGGAAATAAGCAGGAAAAGGGGACTATTTTTTCGGAATGTTCAGCATTATATAGTTGCTGTCCATTTGTACCTACATTTGCATTAAGTGGCTCATGTTGATCGTGATGTCATATGAGAGTGGTATGGTGTACTTGGTTTTATTGTAGGTCATAGAGCAAGGGACAATAAACAAGCAGTTGGAAGTAAGAATTTTGGACTTTTGGAAAGATGGGGGAGGGAAAAGGGGGGGGGGGTTTAGGGGTCTGTGACACATGGATAGAAAATAAAACAAATAGTGAAATCTCACAGAATTTTGCAAAACGATTTCAATGTTGCACAATATACATTGGTCATTTAAAAAGATATGAGAGCTTGCTGAAAACCGCACTGGAAGGGTATACTAGAGAGCAAGTGTGCGAGATGAAGGCAACACTACACATTGTCAGATAATCCTGTCAGATAATCCTGTCAGATAATCCTGTCAGATTGCGCCCTTCAGGTGGGAGACAGAAGACAATGGAGAACCATCTGCAGCCGAACTTCTAAATATAGATGCTAGCTGATCTTATCTGCTCAAGCTCCTAGACTCTTCAATGTCACCATATCCTTCCTTTCTCCATCTATATGTCCCGTTATATTGAATACCTCATTCATTCATTCCTTCTTTCCAATCCAATGAAAACGCGCTAGCCTCATACAATTCAACCCTCCTCAATGCAGTGTACATTTTATTATGTTACTTTATCAATAATTGTCTGAAATACAAGGAGTTTCGCAAAGCAGTTTTCCACAACAGTTACAAGCGTGACCAGCGTTTCGACATCATTGGCTTTCTCCTTTTTATCAGGCGATAATGTGTTGTGCTTTGAGAAAAAAGGAAGTAACTATAGTCCATGACGATAACGAATGCGACTGGTAACATCAATATGAGCACAGAAACGTCTTCCACAATATGTGCAAGGAAAATCATAACTGTTTCCATCACCACATGGTGTGACGTGTCTTCTCAAACACTGTGTCTGTATTCCATGCTTAATCCTGCCCCGCCATACAACACGATCCATGGCGTCCTGTTCCTATATTCCAAATCTTTACCGGCATCATTCATATCCCGCTTGCATACATCCTTGTACCGAAGTAATGGCCAGCCACGAGACCTTTTCCCCAACCGTAATTCCCCATGGAGAAGATGTTTTGGTATTCTGCCATCCTCTATCCTCCGAGTGTGCCACAGCGATCTGAGCCTTCTCAGACTAAGCATGGACATGACCGACACAGTGAGTTCCGACTTAAAAAGTCAATTATGACGGACGACACACGCAATCAGCACAAACTAAAATAAATACATAATAATAATGCATTCCGATTAAGACAAACATTGGTGATAAAGGATTTTGTGAAATTATGTTAAAGAGCTGGTGAACTGAATTAGGAATATGGTAGGGGCTATAACAAAATATAAAAGTAAATTATGAAGGTGAACTGAACTATGAAGATGGTAGGTGTTGCAACAAAATATGACAGTTAAACGTCAACGTGAACTGGACTGAACTGAACTTTGAAGATGGTAGGTGTTACAACAAATTATAACATACTACTTAGCGGGCTAGGAAATATTTCTCGTCTACATCCAGCTCATACGAAAGCTGTGACCTGCACAGTGGCATCTGCTCCTGTAGAAGTACAGGTCGACTAACGACTAAGAATTAAAATGCAGATGGCACAGTTCTGCATACCTGAAGTTATATATTGATGCTCCGCCGATATTGAGTCATGGCCTTGCCTATATCTGTAAAAAATGTGTTCCGTGGAGCCCACAAGAGCAGAATACACATCCTTGTCGTACACCACTTCTTACAGCTATTCTTGGGGAACAAAGCCTGCCAGATCTAACAGTGGAAGTCTGTTCTTAGATTTGGTTATTGAGCATTATTGTGTCTTTTCCATCCATAAATATGTTTTCTACACATGGAATTAGTTTCTCGTGCAGGGCTATTCAATTCCATTTTGCAGTCTATACAACACATATAAATCCATCTTTTTGTTTGTGTACATCTGTATATGTTTCTGCTTGTGTCCTTGTACACAATATTGCTTCTGTTATTCCACAATTCTATAAAATTTTGTCAGACCCTGACTAACATGTCTGATCAGTATATTTTGACTGACCCTGACTAACATGTCTGATCAGTATATTTTGACTGACCCTGACTAACATGTCTGATCAGTATATTTTGACTGACCCTGACTAACATGTCTGATCAGTATAATTTGACTGACCCTGACTAACATGTCTGATCAGTATATTTTGACTGACCAGACGTTGGTCCTCTTTCCCGAGGTTACAGTTGTAAAAGTGCTTTCTAAGTATAGACAAAAGGACAGTGAAATTCGTCCATTTAGACAAGAATGGGAGTTTCACAATTTGTTCACACGAAACACATTCAAACAATGCATTCATCATTTATTTAATACTAAATATCAGAATCTTGTTTTATGTGTCTGGCCCTCTGATATTAATCTTTACCATAATCTGGCCTTCAGCCAAGCTTAAGTTGGCCATCATCCGAATCCATAGAGATCCTTTATTATTGTTTACATGTCTATTCCTTTCCTCTTGGTAGTTTCTTTTATTGCTTTCTTAATTTCTGATTTGAGAATGCTGGTGCTGTCATTAAATATTGATGGTTTTTTTCACTAACGTTGTCGTTCAACAGTTCACTAATGCATTCCGCCCACCTGTTTGTTATATTTTTGCAAGATGGCTCCATTCTTGTTATTAATGCAACCTCCTGACTGAGCTTGCCTTATTGTGTTTGAACGATGTTTTATTTCTAAATGCATGGCTCTCGTATTCTACGTGTCTTCTTTCCCATGTATTCTATTACTTTGCATTTTTATTGTATCCACTGATCGTCATATAATACGCATCGCAGTGTTCCGTACCCTTTACTCTTGCATGGGTTCCATTTTCATTTTTCCTTTGTTCAGTTTCGTTAAATATCATCTGTCATCTATTCTTGATTTTTCATTGTATTAGTATTTAATAGTTTTATTTACTTTACAGCTTGTATAATTACTTTTCGAAAGTCTCTTACATTCTTTTCTGTGATTTCTCTAGTGTACCATTTTGTCTGACATTAGGCTATCACATTTATCATAAAGGAGTCTATGAATAGTCAACTTTCTTGTGAGTCATGTTTGATTCATAGAGCATTTGCCAGACCTTCTACATCGGAAGGTCATTTTCTTGTCTGAAGTAAGGAGCAAACTACTCACACCGACTGCGAAATGAAGTAACGCGGATATTATACTTGAGAAGATTCCATTGTTTAAGTCTTGATCAAAGTAATTTCGCTTTGTTCTTGGGCAACTTCACATCATGAACACGATCGCTCAGTTCTTCGTGGGTGAGAATGTGGGGCACATATGACGCACCGTGGCAGACGTATGGATCACCAACAAACGCAGAGAGCTGCGAATAACCCGACGTTGGTTCTTCTCGATCTCCATTGTCTGAATCGATGATACATTAATTTGGAAATTGAGGAACATCTTTTTTCTGGTGAGACCTGCACAAACAGGTGTGTTCATGCAGTAGTAACAATCATTTGTGAGGTGTTAGGCTATCTTCAAATCATAGAAATAGCATATGACATTGCCACTTCTTCGACTTGCAACTAACGACTGCATCATTGTCGTCAGCGATACGACATGTAACATCCACTCTAACAGCAATTCTCAGACTCTGTAACTGTGCTGATCGATAGACACTCTGTTATATCTAATTGATAAACCTACCTTCACAAACTCTAAGTTCTCCACATGTTCAGGAATTCAACTCTAAAATAGTTACTTGAATCACTTTATTTTATTCACACATTAAATAAAAGTTACATAAAGTCAGCCCAAGTGCAAATAATATGACGAAACGTACAGCATTATGTCTGTCAATCTGTCTATCTATTTGGTATTTCGTGCAGCATGCATAGATGTTGCTTCCAGAATCTATGTTAACATTGGTGGTGTCTCCTTTAGCCTGATAAACATGATCTTGGTGGTATGTGTATCTAGCCTCAAGCAAGTAGTCTGCTCTCGATATATGTTGTCTAACTATTCTTAATATCTGCTCTCTGACTATTTTCTCAAAACATATTCTCAAATCTCAATATATGTTCTTCCTATCTGATCTTTTCTCCAAGGTTCTGGCTCTCGATATATGTTGTCTAACTATTCTTAATATCTGCTCTCTGACAATTTTCTCAAAACATATTCTCAAATCTCAATATATATTCTTCCTATCTGATCTTTTCTCCAAGGTTCTGGCTCTCGATATATCTTCTTGGTATCCGTTCTCTGCTCTAAGACTAATCCCTGATATATGTTCTTGGTAACTGTTCTCTGCTCAAAGACTGGTTCTCAACATATGTTCTTGGCATCTCTCTCTGCTCAAAGACTGGTTCTCAAATTCTCGTTGTTCCACCACTGAGGTCTCCGTCTTTTCTCCTGTATGTTCTTCCTCCGCGCTGCCCTGTTTCTCTAACTCAGTCTTCTGCTCTGCTTCTGTCAGTCATATGCGCTGCTCTGCTTCTTTCACTCATATGTGTTGTTCTGTTTCTATCAGTCATATGTGTTGTTCTGATTGTATCAGTCATCTGGGCTGCTCTTCTTCTATAGGTCATCTGTATTGCTCTTTTTCTATCAGTCATCTGTGCTACTCTGTTTCAATCAGTCATTTGTGCTGCTCTGCTCCTATCAGCCATATGTGTTGCTCTGCTTCTATCAGTCATCTGTGTTGCTCTGCTGTTATCAGTCATCTGGGCTGCTCTGCTTCTATCAGTCATCTGTGTTGCACTGCTATTATGTCATCTGGGCTGCTCTGCTGTTATCAGTCATCTGGGCTGCTCTGCTTCTATCAGTCATTTGTGTTGCACTGCTATTATCAGTCATCTGGGCTGCTCTGCTTCTGTCAGTCAACTTGGTTGCTCTGCTTCTATCAGTCATCTGTGCTGCTCTTCTTCTATCAATCATCTGGGTTGCTCTGCTTTTATCAGTCATCTGGGTTGCTCTGCTTCTATCAGTCATCTGGGTTGCTCTGCTTCTATCAGCCATATGTGTTGCTCTGCTGCTATCAGTCATATGTGTTGAGTCTCAAGCAAAAGAAGGCTCATTTAAACCAAAATGTATCTATTGTTAAATCAGAGCATATCTTCTTGACCACCTGTTCTCCCCCTCACTCTATCATTTCTTCCTTAGGTTATATCAGTTCTTCTCTCATGTTGTTTCTGTCTTCCCAATAAATACATCTCAGATGTCTACTTCCTATCAGTCAAGTCGACTTTCTCCACCCCTATGTTTGTATACCCGCTAATGAGTTCCTCGATGTCCCTCCATTAACCTTGTCCTAGATCTCACTTACACAAAACTCACCCTTCCATGTTCACTGTTAGTCAAACACATTGTTCCCAATACTTGTTGGGTACATGAAACATGTTTTCTCTGTGCATTTGATGGTTCAACTCTTTTTTCATCTTTTTGGATGAATAATCTAAATTCCACAGCCGAATTAGATGTCCAATGGGTGTTCGCTGCAAATTGGGTATCTGCTCTCTGAATCGCAGTGACTTTGTTTGTTTGTATAAAGTTTGCTCTATTATCTCACATTACTAATTGAAGTAATTAACCGCGAAAATCTGGCCCTTTACTTTAGTTGGAACTTTCATTCGTCTGTCGTTAAAAAGTCATCGCCGTCCCCCCCAAAAAACAATGTTTATCATGACCTGATACAAAATTATGTTAACTCCTTCTGTCCTTCATCATCATGTAGCATGTCCTTTGTAGAACGTCGCTACCATCACAGTCTGTCTGAAAGAAACTCGTTCCCTTGCCAAAACACCAGCCTCCGCTTCAGTCATACTCAGGCATTCCTGGATATCTTGGTGCCATCGTCTTCTTGGTCTACCCCTTCCTCTTTTGCCTGGCACCATACCTTCCATCACCGTTCTCTCAAGACCATTGTGTCTCTTGATGTGACCAAAGTACTTGCATTTTCATATCTTCATATTCATTTCAAATTCATATTCCTTCTTTCGAAGTACAAAGTCAGTTCAAAGTTCGAGGATCTCGACTTGAAGAAAGATAGGAGTTTGTAACAGTACCGTCTCAATACATGGCACGCTCGACAGTTAACCAGATGCCCCGTTGTGAATTTATCACCAATTTATTAATGTTTATTATAGGTTTTGAATTCACTTTATAAAATCATGGAAAATAAGTAAATATTTTTTAATACTGTTTTTTGGTAGAAGTTTTGGAATATGTCCAGCATTCGTCAAACTTTGATAGATTAACACATGTCACTAATAGATGATGTGTATATAATTTCATCTCTCTAGATTATAGGGAAGTTGGTTATAATAGGAGAAATAGAATTCAAAGCATGCGGACAACGGTCATGTTAAGTTACATAAAAGTATCTAAAAAGGGACATTGTTTGCTAAAGGCCTCAAAAAAACGTTGAATGGGACAATAAAGCAGGCGAGAAGGCTAGCGGCGGAAAGATTCATACAGACAGACTGAGAGCGATGGTCTATAAAGGACTTTCCGCATGATAATATTTACCAGATTTGAAATAGCTGTCATGAGTGTTCATCTGCACGAAGAAGACAAACTGTACAGGACGACGCTCATTTTCAAAATTGGGACGGGAAAAATTAGTTTCACGGAACAATGAGACATCAGCCTCTGAGATGGCTTTCACTCTTGTGCTGGGGAAATTACATCCGGGAGACTATTGACTTAAATCGATTATAAAATAATCCTCAACAGAGGTCTGGCAAACATTTGTGTTGCCTTAAAATACACAAATTAATTATCATTTATGTGTTGAAATATTTGTGTTTTTCAGGATTAATAATATTGACAAGTTTATGATGATTGATGCTCGTTCACATTCATATGATGGGGTCCCCAGTGTATTGCTTTGTCCAGGGCTACAATGCTGTATGGCGGTCCAGTGTTAGAGTCACATCAGGTCTAAAGCGTCAACTCTGTCCTAGAAGCAATAAAAGTAGCCCCTTTTCAGTCATGTTTGGCTATAGGTTGATGCGACCTTTGAGTAGCAACTCTTTACTGGTTTTTTGTTTTCCTTTCCCTTATCTGTATTGCATGAGCTTATTTTCGTCCAGCCTGTAATGGCTCTTCAGGTTCCATCTGTCTTTTGGATAGGTCTGCAGCCACGTCTTCCCAAGAAGTCAGATTCATTTCTAGTGCCTTCATGGTGGAGATAGAAATTCAGCATTGCGAAATGGGTACCTATGTACTCAAATCAGGAAGAATCGTTTATACACCAACATATATTTTTCTCCAAAACAAGTCTAGCGGCAAATTCTATTGTTGTTTTCGTGTTCCAGATCAATCAATTAGTAAAGATAAACTATACATTTTTTAAATTTCAGAAGCAATTTACGTGTTATCCGTGTACTTTCTGGCCATACACGTCGCGAACGAAAAGGAGATAACTCTATTTGATTTTCTAGTAGCCGGAAGTATTAGTTGATTTACTTTTTCCGTGCATTTAAAGTGTTTTATGAAACTGAAAGTGGTAAATATTAGTTGATTAATTCAGCTGGATTGTCTGAAGTGACTAACGACTCAATTATAATTTTCTTCACATCTTATTATTGTTTCTTCCTACAACTGAGACCATTGTTTTTGTTTATTTTGTAATTTGTTAGGTGTTTTCGGCTGTTCTTTGTTCCCGACAAAGCAGTGAATTGAGTGAAAACTGAAAAAAGAGCTTGTTCATGTTGCGTGCCCCTTGTGTAGGCGTAGGTAGGTAGCTTAGTTTAATGTTGGTTTCATTTTCATTCACTTGATTCATCTTCTGAGTTTTGTTTTTCTCCTGGTGCAGTATCTGAGCTTTGCCAGTATGTGTTTTTATCAGTTAAAAAGTCACAATACATATTATATATTATTAATTTAATTATTAAATTAATACAAACTCACATTTTAATTGTGAGTTTCATAGTACTTAGTAGTAGATTTGTATCAATCGATACACGACACACGTATTGTAAAGGTATTCTATGTGAGAATGTCTGTGCTATCCACCATAGTGTCCATAGTGATATATATATATATATATATATATATATATATATATATATATATATATATATATATATATATAATTTGTTCTGTGCTTTTTGGTGGCAAGGATTGCGAGTTAGACAATCACAATGATTGCCCTAACTAAATGAGTCTCAGATAACCATATCACTATCAGAGCTAAAGTATCTCACTGTCTCAACCATTATTCCAAAAATTTTTTAAAGTTGTTGTGTATGAACTGTATGCCTTTTTTGCAGGCTAGCTGAAATGCACTTGGCAGCAGCCCTGCCTCACACTATACTACTATAGTCCAGAAGACTCATCCTGATTTATGACCCCACAGCACATATATTGAACATATATTGGGCTGTCTTGCATTCTGTCCTTTCGTGCAGATTGTGTTTTCTCATCACAGATGCAAAGATGGGGATGTCAGAGCGGTTCAAGCAAGCAGCTCCCATGTAGTGGCATCAGTGGGGAAACTATTCAGAGATACTTTCAGAAAACCATTGTCTCATTTCCTCTGCCCCCCCCCCCCCAGTCAAGCGCTTACCTGTTTTGAGCTCACCATACAAATACTTTGAAAAGTGCTCATTGAGCATGTGAATAACAAGCACAGATCTGATCTAGGCTCTCTGTAGCAAGATAATGATGCCAGACAGCTTTTATTTGCTGAGGACTCTGAGTTGGACACTTTGCCCTGCCAGCCGATCCTGAGCAGCTTGCAGACAAAGCTTGCATGGAAATGGGCAACAAATACCATGCTAAACAGCATTGGGACTAGCACACTCCCTCCCTGTTTGACTCTGTTATGTTGGGAAGGCTGTATAATAAAACAATCCAGATTTACATGCATACAAAATGCGTATGTCAAAAATGACATTATGTTAAAACTTTTGACTTCTATAACATTCAGCTGAAAATACATAGCAGCACTACCCATATGACTAATTACATATTTTTCTTTATTCCAGAGTACTCGTCACTATGGATACCTCATTGTTTCTGTACAAAGGGCATGTTACCCATATCATAGACCCAAGCAGCTTTTGGATAAGGATGGGAACAGGTACATCTGTCGTTGTAGGATAGCATTGTATACCACTGTGTGATAATGTTATTTAGTGGCAATTTTACATGCAGGTCAACCTCATCCAGTGATAGCCCATACGCTATACCAATCGAAACCCATTCAACACTGCTCATTAATAAATGCACACCTTGAAGTTCAGTTTTGGGGATGGGCTGCACAATTTAAATAAATTGTAATAATGTATAAATCGGGTCACCCAATAATAATTAAAACTATAAAACATACAAAAGATATTTCTTAACCCTTTCAATCCTGGACACCTGGTCCATAAGATGCCATTCTCTTGTGTTTCTGAGAAAACATGTGCAATGGAGACATTTAAGGAAAGCTATTTACTATGACAAAACTATGTACACTAATTTAATTTTTATGTCTCAAATTGACTGATCTGATCATCTCCAATGTTCCTACTTGTTGTGCCAGTACATTGGGGAATATGTTTATGGAAATCCATCCTGTCTCAAATATACTTTGCACAATATGTTGAATACTTTCAATGGCTTTTTCTGTTGTTATAGAATGCCATTTCCCAAATTTTAAAAACTACTTTCCTTTAAATAGGAAAGGCATTAAAAATACAAAGTTTATGGATGCTGCCATAGATGTTATCTCCGGAAATGTGTGTACTGTGTAGATGTTACAATAATATGGCCAAAATCCAAGCACTGCTGCCGAAATACACCTTAAAGTAATGGTCCACCTGTCGCATGAATCATGTATGGGTTCTGGGAATAGAGTATTTACACATGTACCCTTATATGGGTCTCATGGGTTCAAAGGGTTAAAATGTCAGGTATTTCTTGTAATGTATTACTTGAACAAGTTACATAGCTGTCTGGTGCGATATTTTGATCGCCAATTATGGACAAAACTATTTTCTGTTGCTGGAAGAAATATATTATTAGAATGCAGATTTTATATTATTTGATTGCTTGTTGTTAGCAGACCCTGATTTAAAAAAAAAATCACCTAGACACACAGAACATAAAATTATACATATATTTGCATAGTTTGTATTGTCAAAACTCTTTAGGAAAAAAACCACATTGTATGTTAAAAAAAAATGATTGCCTATTGCAGTACAGTGATTGCTTTTGGTGGTTTGTACAGTTCTCAATGCCAGATGGTGGTTTGTACAGTTCTCAATGCCAGATGGTGGTTTGTACAGTTCTCAATGCCAGATGGTGGTTTGTACAGTTCTCAATGCCAGATGGTGGTTTGTACAGTTCTCAATGCCAGATGGTGGTTTGTACAGTTCTCAATGCCAGATGGTGGTTTGTACAGTTCTCAATGCCAGATGGTGGTTTGTACAGTTCTCAATGCCAGATGGTGGTTTGTACAGTTCTCAATGCCAGATGGTGGTTTGTACAGTTCTCAATGCCAGATGGTGGTTTGTACAGTTCTCAATGCCAGAACTGTTGAAGAGACTAACAACTAGAAGAAACTCATTCACAGTGTTGTAGTATTTCAGTTGCTTGACAAATTATAAATGTGTATTACAATTAGTCTTGTCTGTCTTCCAAATTTGACTTTTTGTTTAACCTTTCTTTTTGTTGTTGGCATGTCAGACTATCTGTTTTCTTGCCTCTTTCTTCACTTCCTGTATTCCAATAATATTTGTTTATAGTTCCAGCTGAGCCATGATTAGAATATCATTCTGCCTTGGTTTTCATTTCCTGTGACAAATTTGACGTGTTGGTCATTGTATGTATATTTACATTCTATCTTAAATTTAGATGCAGATTTTCAAAATTTTGAAGAATACCAAAAGACACTTGACAAATTTTACAATGAGACTGGCAGAAAGAATAGTGTCAGTGTCGACACTCTTGCACTGGGCGATTGTGTCATGGTGGTGGACACAGGACAAGGAAAGGCTACTGATGGTGAAAATAATACAGATTTCCACTGGAATAGAGCAAAGGTTTCAAGAGTGTAAGGGACATTACCTATTTTATTTCCTGTGGGGGGAGATTTATTTTTTCTTAAAGAGTTATTCTTTCTAAAGGCCATAGAAATTTACATTAACTGTTTTGCATTTTTGAATCGTTAAGTAATCCACCTAGGCATGCATGGCTCATATTGCTGACTGTCCATGACCATGGTTGATGGCAGAGTCCCAGGCAGCATGCAGGGCAGATGAAGTGGAGGCGAAATGTCCCAGCCAGGTGTTGCCCTGTGGACAACTCCATTAGGGGTGCAGTCTTTTCTCATTCCTAGGTGTGGTCTTTTCTCTGTCAATGATTTCCAAGGCCATTGGTAGAAGCTGCCAAGCCAGGATGCCCTGAGAGGTGTGCTGTATAGCCAAAGAAAGAGCTGATCCAGTGCTGAGGAAATGCTGTCCATGTAGTTGAAATCCTCTGTGGGATTGACTTGATTGTCATTGACAGTGATTCTCTCTGCAAGCAAACTACTGCTGCAACCAAACTACTGCCTAGACTTTGAATATGCAATCCCAAATGTGAAGCTGACTGTTGTAAGTACTTCTGGGGCCTGTAAAGGGCCGAGTGTCTGAATTTGCTATGAGGATGTCGTCTGCATATTCAAGGCCAGTCAAATGCAAGTGTGCGACAGAGATTCCTGGTTTGTGCGTTTCTATATGCACAAGGAAGACATAGCATGACAACAGTAATGGTGTGAGGACACAGCCTTGGCAGATGTCAGACAATGTTGAGAATGTGTCAGTTAGATCCTGGTCGAGGTGAACTCTTGTACTGGTGTTGTCATGTAGCTTCTCTATTAACTCCATTAAGGTATGGAGGGACCCCCATGCACCTCAAAGTCTTCCACAGAACAGATCTGTCAATAAATCTATCAAAGGCAGTCCTGAAGTCACCATAAGGAACATGGAGATGGTTATTGGATTCACAATGTATTTCTGCGAGGAGGCGGAGTGCAAGGGTGACAACAGGTGGTGAAACCTAACTGTTGTGGGCCTTGATTTCTCTTCAGCACAGTCTGCAACCTGAAGAGTACATTGGCTGAAACCTTACCGGGAACAGGCGGCAATGTAATAGGTCTGTAGCTGCTGAATTCCATTCCAGCTACCTTTCCTTTATAATTCTGTCTCACCATGCAGCAGGAATTTGTCTGGTGGTCCATACTGTTGCAAATAATTGGTACATAGCTATACACATTAGATCTAATGTGTATTTCAACAGTTCTGGGTGAATGCTATCCTGACCTGCTGCTCTGTCATCTTTCAACATTTGTAGGACAGCCCTGGCTTCGGCTGCTGTGAGGGCATTGGAGTTTATGCCTGTGACAGGAACAGCTGAGATGGAGTAAGTCCATTGAGGTTGCATTCTGGAGGTGATGTAGGGCTCGATCCACCTGTCTGCTATTTCCTCTTTCGCATATTTGATTAGCAGCTATAATTCTGTGTGAGAAATGAGAAACAACCACTGTAGTTTTTTATGTTTGTTGGTGAGCATTAACTGCAGTAATCGTTTCTGTAATAGGAAGCTGTGAACTGTAAGTCTAAGCTGATGACCAAGGATGTTAGAAATTTGGAATGCTGGACAGGGAACAAGCAGTTTTATATTTTAGTTGGCGACCAACTATTTTTATATCTTCATTCAAGATTAGTTACTGTAGTGTTGTTATGAATCCAGCTGCATTCTGGCTCACTCCATTTAACCATAATTTAGTCAGTTTTGAGGGGGGGGGGGGGGGGGGGGGGGGAGAGAAGAAAGAGCGACTACATTATTGATGCCAATCTGAGATGTGGAACAAAAAATACAGAGCAGTTGCTTAGGGACACATATTGTGCAACTTTTAGGGAGGTGATAATACAACATCAATTTTATATTGGACGTAGTTTCAGTATTAGTTTTTTGTTAGTGGATTGTAATGTTGACTGCTTGCATGTCTTTACATGGTAACACAACTTATAGAACTATGACTTAGTAGGTTTAGTTATGCAAGTATCAAAAAGACACAATTTAATCATAGAGTACAAGACCATCATCATAAATTGGTATATACACCATTGGATAGAAGACAGAAACATAAGCAGTACACCAAACCCAGTTCAACAACTCAAAAAATAACCAACAAACTACCTTATTTTGTCTGAGAACTAGTCCCCTGTAGACTACTAGAACATCTATACCGACTAAAGAGCTCACACACTGATGAATGCCCACGTGAACAGGGGGGTGAATTCTGAACACATTCTACAGGAATGTCCACTCTATAGGGAAATGAGATACTGGACCTGGCCAGAGGGTGCAGAGCTGAGACAAAAGCTGTTGGGCAGCCGCTCTGACCTGGTGAAGACTATGGACTTTATCATGGCAACTGGCCTGTGGATATAGCATGACCAAAAGATCCTGAACGCAAAGATAAGAAGTTAATGCAAGAACTAATCGAGGAGCCGTTAGGAAAGCGGTCTTCCAGCCAAGACACTGGTTGTTTTTTTCTAACTGGTTGAATTACAAACCTAGCCTACACACAGGCCCATATTCCTCAGTTATATATCTTTCCTTCCTATGAACCCCATCAATTGGAAACATTCAGTATTGATATTAGCTACGTCGTAATGTAAGAGATTCAATCAATTTCACCACAAAAAAGGGATCTTGAATGTTATAGGATATAGTTTCAATTCAATAACTACTATTAGGACTGTATTTAGAATTCAAATTTTAAAACACATATTTACTGTATTATCATTCTTGTTGTATTTTTACTGTTTTAGAGAAGGCGAAAATGTGGATGTGTTTTACATTGACCTTGGCTACACAGAGATTGTAAACATGTCCATTGTTAAAACTATAGACCCAGAACTCTTTGACTACATACCACCTCAAGTTATACAGTTGGGTATTGCAGGCATTAAGCCAGTAAGTTCATGTACACATTATTATTATTATTATTATTATCATGTACACAGTAATATATACATATATTAAAGATTAATCAAAACTCTTAGACTCATGCAGAGTATGTTGTTCGTCCATCATGCGTAATGAGGACCTTTCCTTTTTCATTTTAGCCAGTCCTTCCAGTCGAGTATTCTGTACTACTGGGTTGTGGATGGGTGCGGAGATGGCTGACAAGTCCGATTTGGGATCTGCATACTCGCAGGCAGTGAAGGCATGGAAAGTTCGCTTCGGGAGACTGATATTTCACAGGCTTTTCTGGCCTTTCTCTGTTGTTCTGCTGCAGTATTTTTTTAAGCCTCGCATGACACTGCTCCTCTGCAGAGAGCTAAACGCCAGGCTGTATGGTATTTTGCAGCATCTTCCCATGTTTCGAGGTTTATGCTGAAGGCTCTTAAAGATATTTTTAGTGTATTTAAAGCGCTGTTTTTGACCTCCTTGGGAGCGTTCGCCATTCTGCATCTCGCCATAGATTATTATTTTTGGCAACCGATAGTCTGGCATGCGAACCACGTGACCCGCCCAGCGAATCTGTGATTGCATCATGATGGTATCAATGCTAGGAATACCAGCTCTATCACCTTCCTGAGACATAGTGTGAAAGTGATTTAGCTTCTTTGCATGCTGCCTGTATACAGTCCATGTTTCACTTGCATATAGCAACACAGGGACCAACACTGCTCTGTACACTTTCTGCTTCGTCTGGAGGCTGATGCCATTTCGACGACAGACGTTTGAGTGTAGGCTGCCAAAAGTGGTGCTGGCTTTGGCGATACTAGCATTCATCCCTTGACTACATTCTGAGACAGTGTATTTTACCGAGGTATGTGAATCGATTTACAACTTTCAGTTTTTCACCAGAGTATAGGTCTTCAACAAATAACCATCAAGCATGTCTATTAAATAGCAACATTTCCCCACGATGGACCGGGGCCTTTTTGGTTTGCCTTCACACCTCCAAGTGTGCTGAGTTCTGCTTCTACATTTTGTACCTTCAGGGCTTTTTCTAGATTCTTAATTTGATATGATTATATCAAATGTGACTTTATTGTAACCCAGATACCATATATATTCGATTGTATGATTAATTTTAGCACCATAAACACCACCACATTTAAAGCTGCAATTCTAAGATGCATAATTACCACCCAAAAAATAATTGATAATTTGAATCAATTTACTAAGAACACATTATTTTTAGGTGGTATGTTATATATTACTTCTTTCTGAATCATCAGTCAAGTTCGATTCTTCTGAATCACTTGTTGCGCAATTGTCATCTGCATTATCCCATTACATATCGTCCTCTGAGCTATCGAGAACTTTGCACGAAAATATGGAATTACGGTCATTGCTACAACTATGGACATTTTCTTCATTAGTATAACATTTTTTGCACTGCTGCATTATTTCCATGTTTTTTGCATACACAGTAACTTTTCTTTTTAACGCCGCTTCACATTGCAATCTTTTTTGTTTGGCAACATTTTGATCGGCAATCAGAAATCCAAATGAACTAAACTTGAATGATTTGACTAAATATTATAACAAGACGAACATGGGAAGTTACACTACCAAATTTTCTCATGTGTTAGGCAATGACAGTGCCATCTGAAGTCCCATCCACCTGATCCCAGACAACTTTCTCTTGACATCTATTTTAAGATACATTGCGGTTATACAGACATAGGAGAAAATGGACATTTTAGAATAACAGAAATACTTGCTGTGTGTATGTGTATATATACATATATATATTTACAACTACTTACAGGCATAGGTCCTTGACAAATGCTCACCATGTCCTCTTATCGTGTGCATCTGTCTTAGCTCTGCCCGTGTCTTTTCTGTCGCTTTTATGTTTGTCTCTACTTCCTTCCTTCGTGAGTGTTGAGGTCTGCCACTGGTTCTCTTGTCTTGAGGATTCCAGAACAGTGATTGTCTTGTAATGCTATCAGCTGTTTTCCAGCGCCTTCTCAATATGCCAAGTCTCACTGGCATCTATACAGTTCCTTCCCAAAGTTCTATATTAGTGACTTTATCATGCCATTTTATTGCCTCTATTCGGCACACGCATCATGGATAAAAACATTTCTTACAGTTTTTGTTTTAAACACCCTTGTATGTATGTGTATATATATATATATATATACACATACAAGGGTGTTTCAAACAAAAACTGTAAGAAATGTTTTTGACTTATTATTTATATATATATATATATATGACATATATATAAATGACTTATATATATAAACACAGCAGGATCTCATTTTAGGATGGGATGACTTTCCTTAAAATAATTTTAACAAGCAGATCATCATAAAAACACCTGATTAAAACCCATGACCTTTTATTGTGGAGAACAAAATGTGTTTATTGCACTTTATTATTCCTGTTGTGTAAAATGTATGTAAGAAGGGCTGTATAAGGGGGCTGTGTAATGTGTCAAAGTACTATAAAAACCACTACTGCAACACAAGATACATACTTTGGTGCAGGCTGTAGGTGAAAGGGTACCATCCACAATGGTGACCCTATGCTTCTATCTGAACACATACTGTTGGGAAGGACGATGTTAATGGCAACATGTAATGAAACTGGATATCAACTTTACTACTATGCTGATGTTTCTGGGTATGCACCACTCTTCTCGCATCTGCTTTTGGTGTGTTCCATGTTGTTGTTGTTGCTTAGATGTTTGCCTCACTAGTTTCTACTGGCGGAGGCGCGCCATTTTCCACCCCAGACCGTAGTCCATTGGGCGATATCAGGACGCATAAACCAGTGCTTGGATGAATGTATGCGTCTGTATGTACCTATGCTAGGTTTGTGCGCCCTCAGAAGCTAGCCCAACCAAAGTGCAATAGTAGGGCCTCACCATGGGGGCGCGTGTGAAAGTTGTGCAAGAGTGTGACTGTAGGACAGAGTCAAATGAAACAGAGTGAGGTAAGAAGAGAGAGAAGGGGAAGAGTGGCCCCCAGGGTGAAACCTTTGACTCTGGTGTGTTCCATACCTCACAGCCATTTACTATAGCTGGAATAGCCATGCTTATTGTTGGTGGTGTGATTTATTACATTGTCGTTTCTCATCCTTTGAAGTATGGGTTTGATACGATTGAAGCTGAACTATCCTTCTGCTGTCCTGCATGAAATCTCACAATTTATTATGTGAGAGTTTGTAATTTCTTGGTCCACGTAAATGTATGAATTCACATTTTTGACAGGATAATTTCCTAGTCATTGTTTCTCTTGTTGGTAATAACTGTTCAGTATGTATTGGATTTTCTCTATTAATTTAAATACCTACTGCGTTGCTTGCTTTGTTAAACTTATTTAGGCATTGCTGTGACTAAGGATGACAACATCAGCAGCAAACCTTAGGTCCGTGAGCATTTCTCTGTCTATGTTGATACCTTTATCTTCCCAATTTAGTTTTCTAAATTCTTCCTCAAGAGTTTTGGAGTGTTTTACTCTGTAAAATGACTAGGTAAAAATGGCAGCTTTACTGAAGGTCAAAAGTTGATAATAATATAAACAGATATTGCTCAGTCAATGGGACACTAGTACAGAAACATTAACATATGTTTAGTTATTGTGTATGTCTGCTGCAGTTACTGGGTCATTCTTGTTCGTTTTAATTCACCATTTCACCAATCTGTGTCGTTTCTATTATCTTGCCCTACTTTGGTAATCTCTCATGAACTAAATATATTTTTCAGTTATCCCGTTCGTGGACGAGTAGAGCCATTGCCATGTTTGAAAGTAAAGTGCTAAATAAAGAAGTTTTGGTATCTCTTACTGGGTATGACGAGGTTAACATGTTTGGCCAAGTACTAATTTACCTTAGGTAAACCACTTTATATTGTTTGTTATTGTGCAAAATTGTTTCAATTGAAAATTATAATCAGGTCAATTTGTATTATTATGCATTAATTCAAATATCATCCTAAAATTTTGTTTTGTTTGTTGTCAATATTATCTTGATCTTGATGGGGTGTTGGCTTACCTATGTCATTGAGAAACTCTACTCCCAGACCACTAGTGCAGTCTACCGTAACGGGATAACTGGGGAATGGTTCCGCATGTCAACCAGTGTATGACAAGGATGTATTCTTTCACCGACCTTTTTAATGTTATTCTTGAATGTATCGTGTTTGAAGCTCTGACGTATCACATGGATACTGTCAGCATAGGTGGTCGTACATTCACCAATCTCCGGTTTACTTATGACATTACCGGGCTGGCCGAAACGGAGCTAGAACTTGCGAATCTATCAAACCTTGATAATGTCTCTCAACAATTTGGAATGTAAATTAGTGCTGAGAAATGTAAAATCATGGTCAACTTCCCAGAGGGCCTAACAAGCCTGACTGGGATCAAAGGCGAACCATTGCAAATTGTTAAAAAGTTTAAATACCTGGGAACACTGATGGATGCGGATGGTTCCAGAATGGAGGTTCAGGCACGAACAGCGATGACCATGGCTGCTCTGACCAAATTGAGGCCGATATGGTGGGACAAAAGCACCAACCTGAAATCCAAGTTAAGTTCAATGTATGCACTTGTCACTTCCGTGTACCTTTATGAGCGCGAAACTTGGACTCTTGACAGCAGTTCTAGAGCGAAGAATTTGTGAAATGAAGATGAGATATCTGCGTTGAATCCTCGACATTTCGTATCTAGACGTCACAAATAAGGCAGTTTGGGACATTAAGAGAGAGGTTGGCCAATATAAAGACCTATTGACTATGGTAAAAATGCGCAAGCTCACAAGGTATGAGCATGTTTCAAGATCGTCTGGGTCGACCAAGGCAGTCCTGCAAGGTACTGTGCCTGGGAAGCGTAAGAGAGAGACGTGGGAAGTCAACATGGTAGAGTGGTCAAGAAGGTCCATAGCTACAACAAATATCCTGGCACAGAACCGAGTGGATTGGCTGGAACTGGTCCAACAATCTGCAGTATTGGTGATCCAATGGAGTGGCTGGAACTGGTCCAACAATCTGCAGTATTGGTGCCCCAATGGAGTTACTGGAACTGGTCCAACAATTTGCTGTATTGGTGCCCCAATGGAGTGGCTGGAACTGGTCCAACAATCTGCTGTATTGGTGCCCCAATGGAGTGGCTGGAACTGGTCCAACAATCTGCAGTATTGGTGCCCCAATGGAGTGACTGGAACTGGTCCAACAATCTGCAGTATTGGTGCCCCAATGAAGTGACTGGAACTGATCCAACAATTTGCTGTATTGGTGCCCCAATGGAGTGACTGGAACTGGTCCAACAATTTGCTGTATTGGTGTCCCAATGACCTTTCAGGTTATAGGACAGATGATGATGATGATGATTATCTTTGTTAGATTTGCATGTAGTTTTGTAAATTCTATGATCTTTGTTGCTATTCTTCAACTGGATGATTTGTTTAGCTTGTTTTACAAATCTAACATGTTTAACATTTACATCTTATTGCCTTGGTTTTGAAGTGGTTTATAAAGCAAGAGAGAATTTGTTATATCAATGTTAGTTTATTTTAGTATTTATTAAAGGGTCAACTCTGTAAATGTTCGTTTGGTTATGATACTGATTTTTGTTTGTTTTAGGTTGGTTTGAATTATCTTCTTCTTCTGCGTTCGTTCTCAATCTCCGGCTTCTAAGCCCTGAACAGAGTTAATTTATGCCATTTTGATAATAATTGTCCAGTTTAAAAAAATAAAATGAATTTATTAAAAATAAATGATTTGTCATTTATCTTCTTATAGAAAATTATTATCAATATTTGAGAACAATAGCTTGTGTTAAAGTTTTTTTAATGGGCCATTTGTTTAAAAACAAGTAATAGATTTAATTTCTTAGTTTATTTACATCTACAATAGCTTTTTTTATGTGACTGCCATTATTTAAACTTCAAGGCCCACTCAAAATCAGATGGGATCCATGTTAGACTGTCAAAGAATTTATTGTAAAAAATGTCAGCACTTTTGAGGTAGTGTGTCTCTCTCACTGTTTTGCCTTCCGAAACTCTAAACAGTCAGGTAGCTAATTTTACATCTTGTAAACTAGGGTGTGATGAGGCTAGGTTATGTAATTGGTTATACTTTTCCATGGGAGACAATCACTCTGTCCGTTATGCCACTTGGATTATACCAGCATTTATTGGAAACTTATGAAAATAGTTTTTCTGTTCCATAGACACAACAATCTTATTTTGTTTATTATTTTTATATTAAATATAGAAATACTGAGTGCACATGGCATTCTCTGACTCATGAAATGCTGGAGGAGGACCTTGGGTTGGTAAGTACTTGATGAAGTTGTTCAATGCTTAATAAGTGTATTGGAGAATTAGAATGTTTGTGAGGAATCTATTTTTTAATGTCAGTAGTTTGAACTTATTTTGTAGAATGTTATTTATATCTAATAATGGAAGAGCACTGAGCATGAAAAAACTGCAATGTTTCAAAAGAATTCCTTTACTACCCCACATTCAAAATGGACGCAATTTTCCCCGAAGTAAAATTTTTCAGCGCATCACTTTTTACTATGGTTTTTTTACTTTGAGAGCCTGTAACCTTATTTATTTGTTGGTTTATAGATACAATTTGTGTGTGTGTAGAGACATAAATTAATAAAGAACTTGTTGGTGTTATTATTTTTGTTGTGTGTGTGCTAGTTTCTGAGATACAAAATGAATGTGAAATGTTGAAAAACTGCACAAACATTGAGACTCGCCTATTCTGCGTGTGCCATGTTTGTTACCAATTTTTTAAATCGTCACAGAGAACGGATATTAGTTTTCACTATTAAAGTATTTATTACATCCTTATAAACAAATTGTGAGGCGTAGAACCTACAAAAAAGCGACATGGCACGGCAACAAGCTACTTAATGAGCGATGGAGCGTAGAAGGCTGTCACTTTTACTACGAGACCACACCTGCAACATCAGCATCAGGAGTCAAATCTGCTTCAATGACGTAGAAACGGCATTAAGAAAGTACAGGTGGGCAGGCCACGTTGTGCGCATGCTTGACAATAGATGGACTCATAAAGGGATATCATGGTGGCCCTACACCTATAATCATTGCCCTGGACGTCCGCCAATGATTTAGAGAGATGGCCTTCGGCAAGACCTTTGTCGGCAAGGTACTTATAGGTAAAGGACAGAGATGAGTTTAGACGACATTTGACTACTTGGCATAGGGCACAAGATGGGTCTGAATGAGCACCAGGATTACAGTAGTACACGCAAAATAAACAGGTCTACCTCATAAAAATCTGCAACGATTTAACTTATCACCCTCAATAAAGGGTAATCTTCAAATCCGAGTGAAAAAGAGAATAGATAATTTCAAAATCCTCTATTACAAACTACAGGCACAGTTCCCGGTTGAAATTGGAGAAGAAGGAAGTGACATCTATTTAAAATTTAAATGCCTATATGTTCAGTCATTTCTGTAGCATTAACCCGGATATTTGTACATGATATATCGGTGACTATGCGCCTGTCACCCTTAGTCATCTTCGGTCGTAATACAGAATCTGCTTTCAGACAAGTCAAGGCGACAGCAGCTTGGTAAAACTTGGATGTTTTTAGATGTCTTTTATTGAACTTCTTTTTTAAGCTGCATTATGATAGTCAGTAAGTGTATGAACAGTTGCTCTGCTGATGCCAGGGAAGGTGCTTTAGTAATCGTAAACATTTTGTTGTGAATGTCAGCAGGTATCCTGACTGCAGAATCGATGAAGCGTTACATAACAATATAAGGAGCGTAGAAGCATAATGTAAAAAGGGACTGGCTAGAGAAGGTTGTGCTTAGGGCTAGTATCCTGATTATGTGGGCAGAAATTGCTGAAGAAACCACTATTGAATAAGTAATGGGTCCCCCAAGCTGGACATGTTGACAATTAGAAACCAGACAAAACAAAATCCGTACATCTCACCCTGCACAAGACACTATGGACAGTCAAGGGTTAATGAGGCCAATAAAAACATTTAGGTACGGCTCAGTTACTGCACTGGGACAGAAACAAAAAGGAAATTAATGCTATGGCCACAAGGTCTTCATCAGCGAAAGTGTACAAATTAAAGTGCCTAATAAATCACTTCTCTTACATTTAGTTAAGCCTCTTCTACCACTTGGAGATGTAGAGGTATTTTTGTATATACTTGTAATCGAGTGTGAAGATAAATAGGTAATTGGTCTGTCATATCTCCTTTTTTTAACCTTTGTGCAGGCCACTATTGGGTAAGAATTTGGTTACCTTTTTCATTTTTAGCTGGACAACGACTGACACCCTTTTTTTACTTTTCTTTTCAACTACCATTTCTTCTTGTATGCGCACACAGACCTTCTCTTATATAACCAGACGCTTATCTCAATTCCTTTGAGACTAAGGGGATGCTTGAAACTTGAGACTTTTCTTACTTGGGAAACCAACACCTTACCTCTTAGCTATTGCGACAACTCACACACATCCCCACCCCCTAAACAAATCACAAAATGATAATTTTATCATGGCTTGAAAGTTCAGAGCAAAACAAGATTCAAAATACAATTATACTTCACCTGGGGACTCAAAAAAGAAACTTAAATTTTTCAACTTGACATGTAGAAATGGTTTGCTTCCAAAAGCAAGGAGGAATGCACATATAGTGCCAATATTGAATAACAAAAAAACTACCTAAACCTAAAAGCTATCAGCCCATCTCACTAACTTGCCCAGGCAAATTAGCAAAGAAAATGACAAAGCAGTTCTTCAAGAAAACTAATGCCTTATGCCATGAACAAGAAGGGCTTAGAATCAGCAATTGTACAAAAGACCAGCGTTTTAGACTAACTCAAAGAATAAATGATAGCATCCACGACAATAAGCATACAGTGATGAAGTTGATTAACGTGAGAATTCATGGCAAGCTTTACAACTGGATAAAGTACTTCATGACTTAGCCAACAATCCAGATGTAGATGGATACGATCTCATCTAAAGAAAGATTACCACAAAGCTCATTGTTAAGTTGGTCTCTTTTCCTGATCTGCATCAATGACTTGTCTGTCCAGATAAAGCTGAAAAAACTCTGTATGCTGATGACCTGGCAATATGGCTGGGCCACGAGAGTGCGGTAATAAGGCTACTGCCAAACATGGGAACTGAAAATAATTTGCCACAACCACAAAGTTGGCAAACATGATAATTTTGAGATTAGAACGCCGCCAACTGATTAGAGATGAACGACCCACATATCTTGGAGTCAATTTTGACAAACAACTCAGCCTCAAACATTACATCCAGAATGTGAAGAATAAAGTAGTGAGACATCTACAGCTATTGAAAGCTTGCTGGCACATCATGGGGTTCAGGCAAAGATGCTTTGCAAGGCTTCTACCTTTGTTATGTTTGCAATAGTATATAGTAATACTTTCCTAACAACTTGTTCAAAATCTAACTTTGAATCTTTGGACAAGGGGCAGATTAGTGCTCTACACTTCATTAGTAGAGCAGCGAAGTCAGCACCAACAACGGCTTGTAAAATCCACATAATTGTGTTACCCATTGAAATGTGGAGGGATTAAACTGTTATAGAAGCTTATGAACGAAGTACAGAATGGAAAGGGATCATTCCAACAAGCGTCGTGTGGAAATTGACAACCAAAGTGCAGAATTATACAAAAGTCTGTACACCACCATGTTAGTGAAATCAAAGGTGGAAACCACCTTCCAGAGAGAAAAGAGTTACAGAGTCATAAAAATGTTCCACCACAAGCATTCCTTAGAACACCAAAAAAACCATAAGAGAATTAATAGATGATAGTACCAAAAGTTCAGATTCAAGTACTCACATGCTCAAAGAACTATATTTGCTTATCCAATTAATGGATACATATATATATATATTGATGGATCTACATTCTAGACCACCATCAAAGCAGGTTATGGTTTTATATAGAATACACAGACAGATCCTCCAATAAGAAGCTGAAATCACTGTACTTGTGAAACACTTCTTGTATAATCTGAAGAGTGTTTTAGATGCTTTTCCTTGAAGGGCCCAAAACATTTTTATTTTTACTTAATGCCTGCTCTTCAAGCTTTAGAAGATACTGCACATCATAGGCCTAATCTTATTCAAAATAGCCCTAGACACTAACCACATTATCACTTCCCATGTCATCAAATATAAAATAGTTATGCAGTGGATCCTGGGACACTAAAAACATCTAGCAATGATAAGCAGACAGGCAGCAAAGAAAGGATCAAGACAAGACAAGAAAAGCCACATACAGCAACTTTACAAACAACCAAACAAGAAAACTTGTCTGAACAGAAAACAAAGAAATTTTCCTGAACAGATATGGGAACCATAGTGATGGAGATCTACAGGCATATGGCAAGCCCCAATCCAAATGACCAGCATCAATCAGCAAACAAGGAGGAATCAGGGCACGATTATTCGACTGACATCTCAATACATCTCACTTAACAAGCACCTGAACAGAATCCAACCACAACACACTCAGATTGCTAGCTGTGTACACAACCATACAAAACTGTTGGTTATCGTCTCTTTTAGTGCTGGGCGCTCAACGATGTTAGGAAAATGCTTCCTCTTTCTCCAAGGCAAGATCTGTAGAACACTTTGTATGGTACTAACAAACATGTGCAGATACCATTATAAGGCATTGGGCTGAAGGGTGAGAGCCTGGATGCTGCTGGATCTGTAAAAACAACCAAGGCTAAGGATAGCAAACCTGACAGAAACACCTGTTGAGATTGACTGCATTGTGTTACATGCAGAACAGAACAGTGCAACTTAAATTTGCTTCATAAATACAAAGAAGAGGAGGCTCTTGAAGAGCTTTCTAAAAGGGTGATGTATGTAATCTCAACTGTCCACTTATGTTGTTGAACTTCATGGGAAAATAAACCTTATTTTGTGTTCCATTTATGTGGCCAATGTTATTTCAATCCATATAGAAATATATACAAACAATCCTTTTTCTTTTTTCTCCACAGCCTATTGACCCTAAACCAGAGGAATTTCTCAGCCAAGAAGTTGTACTTGCAGGTTGCTTATTAAACATAGTATATTTCACATCACCCATCTCTAATTTCGCTTTCTTTCTTGTAATCGTACACACATACCAAACTTATGTCTTAATTGAATTAATTTTTGTTGGTCATATTTCATTATTTTATTTTCATATTTATTATTTTTATTTAAATATTTCTGAAACCTGAGTATTTCTTGTTGTTATTTATTTGCTGGGGTACCAAACGTTGTCAAGCATAATTTTGAAAGTAGTTCATTTTAAAACCTTTTTACAATCCCCTCCCTCACATCCCCACGATGCTACCTTTCTGTCTCCCCACTATCTCTTTCCTAGATGGGTGGTACCTGGGATAATTATGCTAATAGTTCATTTATAAGGTCCCCGCTGCATTCTCTCCCATTGGTTTCCTTTCTCAACCCACCTATCCCCTTCATCCATCTAGTTAAATCCACCTCTCTCTTAGCACCCATTCATAGACCAATCTCCTCTCTCCTCATCCTGCCTCTATATTCTCCTCTGAACTGGTCCATTCAACGATTAGGACGAATGTTGTTTATTGCAACAACTAACCCCACTTCTGCTAGCATAATGTAGTTTGAAGTATACCATATGTGCAAGTGCACCACAACAATTGAGCACCATTTACACATGGGTATATTTCTCTCCGCTGTGTGTGTACGATTTAAAAAAATCGTATAAAATCTCTCTTCTACCTTTATAAATTATACATGAATTAAAACCTAAATTGTATGAAAAGAAATCTGCATGCCAAACTTGGTGTAGCTGGGACTCAAGATGTGGGCATATGTGAACAACATACATTTTTCTTTGCAGGCACAGAGCCTCGCTTATAGATATAGATACATCACAGTCTTGTCTTCACTCATGTGAAACCCAAGTTGAAACGAATAGGAGACTTCTAAGCAAGTGAACATGGCTAAAGAAGGTTGTGTATGAGGCTAGCAACCGTGTCATATAAACCATTGCTAATGAACTCTTCATTGCAAGTGTCAGATGAATTGTGTGGTGCTGGCCTTATGGAACAGAAAGGCAATAGCTTTTCAGATTTTCATCACGAGAAGCACATTTTTGTGGTTATTAAAATACAAGTCTGAGAAAAGGGGATAGCATATTTATTCTATCATTAGTAAAAACTGTTTAGCATTGGTAAACTTATGTTGTTTTTGACAGCCCTTGCAAACGCTGAACAAGAACATGCTCTAGAAAACGATGGGGAGGAGGATGATGGTACCAAAGATGATGTGAATGAAGCAGGTGGCCTGAATGAAGCAGGTGACCAAAAACAGAATATGTCTATGCCAGATATTTTGCCTAGCAATCGTCTTTTATCTCCTGCGGACTTCATGTTGCCACCTCAGTCTGACAGTTTGTCAAAGGTAAGTCAGATGTTTCAAAGCGTAATATTTCATACTTTCTCTCGCATGCATGTTCTACAAGTACTGTAATGCCAACGTATAAATGTTAAACATTTTTACCTAATAGCAGTAAAAGACAATCAGTGACATTTTGGCTTGAAGACCTATTTCGAGGGCTGTGCAAACAAAAACTACACAGATTCATAATGCTGAACTAAGTTAATTAAGCATGAGTATAAAATAGTTAGCAGGACATGACAAAACTCCAATGAATCATATCTGTGGTTAAGGTAAGACATAAAGCACAAAGATATGAGCAACAAATATTTAAATATTACAAACAGGGAATGGGGCTAAAGAAGTTAAACAAAATGTATAGTCGAACGTGTTTAGGGTTTTTAATAATTTGCATTCATCTTTTAGATTTGTGTCCTGCAGTCCAAGGCATGAACATCAACTCCTTTTGTCAATCTTTTTATGTTTTTTTTTATCAGAATTAAATTAATGAATATTAAAGAGTTATGATTAATGGATCTGAAAACACATAATTACAATATATATGACATGAGCATTCATAATAAAAAATGTGTAGTATTAAACATTAAATATCATTAAAGAGAAGGGTGAAAATATGGCATAGATTACGTTGCTGGACTTGCAAGTGAAAACAAAGGCATTCAGGCTGATACAACAATTAAAGTCTCACTATTCTCGGGTAAAACTAAGCCTTGTATGTACTTTGACCTTTATCTGTGTTATTTTACCTTTATCTGTGTTGTTTTCCTGCATGTACTTGTAAATATTCAAAACTGTGTGCCATCTTTTCATGTTGTTTAAATACTATCACTTATTTTCTCCATGTTGATTGTGGACATAGATTGTCTCCCATTTGTTCCTTTCTTGTCTGACTTTGTGAATCAATTCCAGGTCTGTCAAAGCATCTGTGTTCTTCTCTTTGTTTCTCTTGTTTTTGTGTGTTTTAATAGCTTCTCTGAAATTTATTTTGAGGTCATACTATTTCAAATGTGATAATATACTGTTGTATCAGTCTTTCTATTCAAGTAATATCTTCTTCATATCATGTGTCTATATGACTGTCAATGATAATTTGACCGTTATGTTCATAGTTTTTACCGTGCCTTAAGGTGAAGCAGTCAAATATCTTATTTCTTCTTGCTGGGGCTTTTGTGTTAAGCAGTGGAGTGTAAGTACGCAACACATGACTAATTTCTCAATACGGCTCTGATTACCATTGCTGGCATCCAGCAGAAGGATTTATAGGGCTGAAGAATAAAGGCAGCTTGTCCCTGCAGTCACCATGCACTCTACAGGCTAGTTTTTTTCTTTAAACTTTGATAGAAATAACTGATGCCATATCAAGGTTTTCAATGCATGTCCTCGTGGTCAGAGGTTTTGACATTCTAATGTTCGGCCTTCCGCTTCTTCGGTGTGTAAGTAAAATATGGCATAAAAAGGTATTGGTAGAAGTTTTAAATAGATTAAAGACAGATACTAAGCTGTACATATTCTGCACATGATGCCATTCTTTTGTCCACGGAAACGTTTTTTTATAACTGGGAACCGCCTGAATATGTTCATTTACAGTTGACTGCCTGCTTCACCTGTATTATTCTTTTGTGCCTCCTCTAGGCCTATGACAGTTCAGCCGTAGGGGTTCCTGCCTTTGACCTAAATTCCTTGAAGCCCACAAGATTCCTTTCCTTGTCAAAGATGCAGGATGATAAAAATGAAGAGCACCGCCAGCAGATGCGAGTCAGGCTTGAGCAAGAAGTACAAGACTGTGAGGATGATGAACAACTTAATGGTCCAGAAATTAAGTGGGGTAGGAAACTCAGAACTATTTCTTTCTTTTTTTAAATAATGCTTCCTTTTATTTGTGCTAGTCCTACTTTTTAACAAGTCAACTTGTGCAGCTCAGATAATACACAACACAAACATAGAACAGGCAAAGTGACCTTTGTATGCAAACATATATCCACCCTTTAGTATCCCAACTTATTTTACCAGATTTGTCTAAACATTCAAGGCAAGAAAGGTAACCCAAATAACCTTTTTTTAATACTAAAATAAGGGAACATTGTGATTATTAAATTTAAAGACACTGTATATCTGTCAAAGCAGATATCTCAGATGTTAAAAATTAGAATCATTAAATGCTATGTGCATTCAGTTTTATTGTATGGAGTAGAAGCACTTTATGATGATGATATGAACTGGTTATTTCTATTCATTTTGTTCACATATGTTTAATTTGTATGTTATCTCCAAAATATGGTATCTATTTTCACTCTTAATTTAACTATTGTGTTTGTATTCAATGTCCACATTTATATCAGACATATATATGCTCAAATACTCTCATCTCTTGATTTAAAAATTCTATCGTCCTAAAATCTATAGATTATCAATTGACAACAATATTAAACAATCAGCAAATTTAATAGAAATAAACAGCAGCCAATGCGGAGTGGATGGACAGCACAATTATGTCTGATGGACCGCACAATTATGTCCGATGGACCGCACAATTATATCTGATGAGCCGTACAGTTATGTCCTTGAGTATCAATGCAGCTTCCATGTATTTATTGAGACAACAAAATCATCAATGTGAATAGCTTATACAGCAGTACTGTAACAACACAGCCATCAATGTGAATAGCTTATACAGCAGTACTGTAACAACACAGCCATCAATGTGAATAGTATACAGCAGTACTGTAACAACACAGCCATCAATGTGAATAGCTTATACAGCAGTACTGTAACAACACAGCCATCAATGTGAATAGCTTATACAGCAGTACTGTAACAACACAGCCATCAATGTGAATAGTATACAGCAGTACTGTAACAACACAGCCATCAATGTGAATAGTATACAGCAGTACTGTAACAAGTTCAAACAATCATCAATGTGAATAGCTTATACAGCAGTACTGTAACAAGTTCACACAACCATCAATGTGAATAGCTTATACAGCAGTACTGTAACAAGTTCACACAACCATCAATGTGAATAGCTTATACAGCAGTACTGTTACAAAGTTCACACAACCATCAATGTGAATAGCTTATACAGCAGTACTGTAACAAGTTCACACAACCATCAATGTGAATAGCTTATACAGCAGTACTGTAACAAAGTTCACACAACCATCAATGTGAATAGCTTATACAGCAGTACTGTAAAAAGTTCACACAACCATCAATGTGAATAGCTTATACAGCAGTACTGTAACAAGTTCACACAACCATCAATGTGAATAGCTTATACAGCAGTACTGTAACAAAGTTCCCACAACCATCAATGTGAATAGTATGCAGCAGTACTGTAACAACACAGCCATCAATGTGAATAGTATACATCAGTACTGTAACAAGTTCACACAACCATCAATGTGAATAGTATGCAGCAGTACTGTAACAATACAGCCATCAATGTGAATAGTATACATCAGTACTGTAACAAGTTCACACAACCATCAATGTGAATAGTATACATCAGTACTGTAACAAGTTCACACAACCATCAATGTGAATAGTATACATCAGTACTGTAACAAGTTCACACAACCATCAATGAGAAAAATCAACTGAGTTGTGAGCAAGGATAAAGTAGAAACAATTCTTCTTTTTGTTTCTATTTCACACCAGCTGGAGTATAGGGTCACTACTTCAGTTTGCTTCCTTTATGAAGGTTGCAACAAAGCACTTTGCAGTAGTGGTTTCTGTGGTTTTCTTTACACGAGTATGTTGCTAGTTCCATGCACAACTTTCTTTAGTTATCTTTTACAAAGTGCCTGGTGTGCAGTGATCTGATTCTTTCCTCCGTAGTAAGGGACCCTGGGTCTACTGGGAAAGAAAATTTTTCTTCTTGCCCCTTTTTCACTCTAGCTGGAGTACACAACCGTATGTTCCTTTAGGAAGCCTGGACAAAGCACGTTATACATCCACATGTAAAAAAGATTGCTTGATGTGTATACTTTTTTCTTCATGTTGTGTGCAGCAATAGTAATGATTTTGTTCTTGTTTTTTCCAGCTAAAACAGATTTGCAAATAGGGGAGGTGGCTGCATTTGCAGATTTTGATAATTGTATTAGACAAGAAATCTACAAGCACAATCCTCACCAATCTGAGCAAGATGATTTGCATGAATTTTTCCATGGTGAGTTTGATTTTCTTCTATGTTTCTCCACTATGATGAGTTTTGTGTGCATGCAGATAGTTCATGACAGACTTAATCATTATTAGACAGTTTGAAAAAATGTGGTTTTGCTCGTTGTTAATGAGAATGATTGTCAAACTATTTCATAGTTGTCATTTTGAGCAGGGGAGAGTCCTTGGTTAATGAAAACATGCCACTGGATCATTTAAAAAAACACTTTTGTACATGTTTAATAAAATTGTGATCTGTTGGCCTTGGTTAATGAAATCATCTTTTATCATTGAATAATAAAAACATATTTTCTCCCTGTTTAGTGAAAGAATCTTTTTATACATAGTTAATCAAAGCATCTTTTATCTCTGTTAAATTTTCTTTTTTTTTGGTTCTTGTTTAATGAAAACATTGTTTGTCATTGCTTAAAAAATGTCTTTTATTCTTTCATCTTTGGTTAAAAATATTGTTTGGCCCTGGTCAATAAAAACTTTTTTGTTCAAGATTAAGAAAAACATCTATTGTCCTTGATTAATAAAAACATATTTTGTCTTTGATTCTATCCATGATACTCAAGTAGTGTTCGCTTCCTTTTGCATTGTTATTCACCGGGTGTTCTGGCATCCCGACTCTGTTTTTGCCATCTTCCCTTGTGGGTTCAATCATTGCATTTTTGTTTATATTGTTAGGTTGCTTCCTGAAGTTATGTTCTATCCATTTCTGCTCACCGTCCTTAATTTCAAGCCGTATTTACTGATGCTATGTTTTTCCACATGTCTCTATTTGCTGCTGTTTTTAACCATTGGTACAGTTATTGATAGTCTACTTTGGTTGCTAAAAAATCTGGTAGGACCTTTGAAAATCTGTTTTATCCTCGTCATGAGAAACTCATGGAATGTGATGTCATCACATCATATCAATGGAGCTTATTTCTAACATAATATTGACACAATCACATAATGTAGACAAGTAATCATATAGTATTAACATGTTCTCACTTACTGTTGACAGATAATTGTATAATGTAGACAGGCAATTACATAATGTATGCAGTCAAGTAATGTTGACACAATCACATAATGTAAACAAGTAATGACATAGTATTAACATGGTAATCACTTAATGTTGACATAATTGTATAATGTAGACAGGCAATTACATAATTTACACAAGTAATCACATAATATTAACATGGTAATTACTTACTGTTGACAGATAATTGTATAATGTGGACAAGTAATTACATAATATAGAGCAGGGCTCGGCAAACTACAGCCTGTGAGCCAAATCCAGTCCACTACTACTTTTACTGCACACAAGTTAAGAATAGATTTTATATTTTCAAATTCTTTAAAATTAATGGAATGGTCAAGAATGTCTAGTTGAGGAGTTTCAAGTAAGAGCGGCATGTGGTGTTCCTGTAGCTTTCTCTTTTGCATGTTAATTGGTGGCCTCGGCAGATATCATGTGATATCTTAATGGATTTAACTTAACCTTTAACACACTACGGTTGAGGCAGTCTTGGCCAACTCGGCCTACAAAATCAGAATTTAAAATAAAATTGTTTTTTTTTTGCACGTAGCCATTTAAAAAAATGCTGAATACGTCACCATCTACACACGACATTTTGCCGGTAAAAGTATCGTATGTTAGATTACAAATGGATTTTGAACAATTTTTCTTCTAATACACCGATTGGAGCAAGCCGACTTTTTGTGAAAGGTAAAGTGAGTTTTTGGGAAAGATCTTTATCGAGTAGATCTGTTTATTTTGTTTGTTTAGATGAAAGAACTAAGTTTGAATTGGAAACTAACAGTTGTGTCGATATTGTAAACACAGTATCGATACGTTGTTGTGGGTTCCATGGATTTCTATCGTAGCGACTAGGCTTAGCAGTCGAGTCCAATTTTTTTCATAAATATATAAATTTTCAACTTCATCTTTTTGTATCTCAGAAACTAACACACACACAACAAAAACAATAATACCCACAAGTTCTTTATTCAATTGTGTCTTTACAGACAAGAAAATCATATTTATTGACAGACAAACAGAAAAGTTAGCAATTTTTAAAGTCGACTACCATAGCGAGATATAAAGTTAATTTGCGCAAATTTTTGTAATAAATTATATAGCGTGTTAAAGGTTAATACTAGTAGCCAAACCAGTGCTCATATGCGAAACATACACTGCTGTAAAGTCATTTTGATGACAACTGACGTTATCACAATTGATATTAAGCTGTTTTTGTTCTTTTCCCATGCTGTAAAAAAAATAAAAGAGCTGGAATCTCCATCCCTGCACAAATTTGCAGTGGATATATTTTCTGAGTCAAACTACAGTTCCAGCAACGTTTTTTGGTTCTTGATGCATATGCAAAAGACATTTCTATATTTGAAAATTCATTTTACTGTACAATTGAAGAGCTTCCAACTAACCTTCAACTGGAATTAATCAATCTGCAGAATGATGATGACATGCTAAAAGGCAAATTTTAAGAGAAAAATCTAACAGAATTCTATAAATGTTTTCCATGTGATGAATATGGTTAAATAAGATCATATATTCAGGGATTTATATCTGCATTTGCTAGCACCTACCTGTGGGAAAAGACATTTTTTAAGATGAAATACGTAAAATCTCAGTACAGGTCAGCATTAACAGATGAACATTTGCAATCAATTTTAATGATAGGGAGCACTAACTTTGAACCCCAATTTAGTTAAAACTAAAAAAAAATACCAATTCCATTTCTCTCATTAATAGAGCTTTATTTCAAACAATTGTAGTCTATTTGTTATTATTATTACATTACATTTTATTCAATAAATTTGTAAAAACCTTTTTTTTTAATTGAAATTTAGTAGGCCTACCTACATAATCATCATCTCTGTCTACATATGTCATTAGACATTGCGAGGAGTAGCAACCTTCTTTCATGTGCCATATGTGTAACCACTAACATTTACAATCCATGCTTCTGATTTATCTTAAACACCATTAGTTTTTCTTGGTCTCTTTTTTCTTTGATGTCCTTTGTCCTCTTGTTTAATGGCAGGAAGAGACATTGTTGTGATATGATCAAACCATTTCATTCTTTGTCAATTTATATACGCTACGTATTGTACTGTTCCCACTTTTTTTGTTTTCTCTTATTTCTCTGTCTCTGCTAATGACCCTTATCACTTTTTTACAAGCATCTCATTTCAGATGTTATGATCTTTCATTTTTGGTTCCTTGATCGGCGTGCATGTGGCTAAGCGTTCGTAGCTTGGTTTGCAAACCCAATGTACTAGATTCAAATCACACAGTGCTTAGTATGATAGATCGGACATGTTGTGGGTTCTTTCATGGTGGAACCACTTTTCCCAATTGACCCAGCTGTAAATGGGTACCTGATGAAATAAGTGGACAATTTTGGAGCTGCTGTAAGAGCTATGGCAGTTTGAGTAATGGAAGGGACTACGCATATATGGGGGCACCCAGTGCTATGACGTCGATTCTATGAGACATTTTCCAATGTTCTTGTCTAACACTGTTACTACAGTGTTGATATGTGAATATACCGTTGATAATTTGTGTCAAAATGTTCAAATAATCACTTAATGTTGTAAAATAATCACTTAATGTGAACAGGTACAGGAGTGCCTGGCAGAGTGGTTTGGATGCCGGTTTTCTTACCCCGAGGACATGCATCAAATCCGTGGATGTAAAATTGAAACCCTGATTTGTTCAGTACATGGTGAATGTTGTGGCGAGCAGCCTTTGTTCCTCGGCCTATAAATGCACTAGGTTGACATTAACAATGGGGGCACCCAGTGCTATGACGTCGATTCTATGAGACATTTTCCAAGGTTCTTGTCTAACACTGTACTGTTACTACAGTGTTGATATGTGAATATACCGTTGATAATTTGTGTCAAAATGTTCAAATAATCACTTAATGTTGTAAAATAATCACTTAATGTGAACAGGTGCAGGAGTGCCTGGCAGAGTGGTTTGGATGCCGGTTTTCTTACCCCGAGGACATGTATCAAATCCGTGGATGTAAAATTGAAACCCTGATCTGTTCAGTACATGGTGACTGTTGTGGCGAGCAGCCTTTGTTCCTCGGCCTATAAATGCACTAGGTTGACCTTAACAATGGGAACAAAAGCCGTAGTAATCACTTTTTGTCATAGTGGACAGGTAAATCACACAACGTTGATGTAATCAATTCATTTTTTTTTTTATAGTGGACAGGTAAATCACATGTCGATGTAATCACATATGGTTGATGTAATCACATACTGTTGATGTAATCACATACCGTTGACAGACTGTTGTGTGGTTGTTGTTGAATGTCCACAATGAGTAAATTGACTCTTTTGGACACTCTGAAAGGGATGTTAAGAGGTAGGTTGCAGTAGCTTTACTCACATTCCAAGCGTGATGGGGGTGGATTGGGGTCCTCCAGATGGTTGTACTATGTTTGGCTTCATCTACTTATCGCTCACTACTATGGGGAACATTCAATCTCCCACCTCATCAGTCTGGCTGCCAAGATGAACAACCCGTTTCCAAGGAGGCCGGCACCAAAATGTGGGTGTGGGGTGGGTTGTGTCTTCACTACTGTTTTACCTGACTGACTAAGATGTCTAATGAATATGTTTTGCCTGCTATGATGGTGGCATTACTGTACCATATGTGTGCATATTTCTTTGTCCCTTACCATTCTTAATTCTCTCTCTAATGATCAGACCATTGGGCTTCTCTCATCACCACACAGTTTATGGCCCAGTTAGGTTGGGGATGGATAAACTATCACTATGCTCCTCTCATAGGCTGACTTGTAGAACAGATTCTGCTCTTTTTGTGTGTGCTTTATTGATATGTCAATATAAATTCTGAAATTGTTCTCTGTGATAGACACAAAAAGAAGCTACAGAGATAAACCTTCAACTGAGACTAGTGTCATCCCAGAACAAATACAAGAACCTCAAAGGTAAGTAAGTGTCTCACTTGCTCTTGTATTTTCATTTTGCATAGAATTTCACACCTTGAATTTAGGCATAGCTACTACTTGTCTAACTCATCGTAAGAGTGCATTTCTAGTTCATTTATGCACACACACTCATTGAATATGTCATCAATTCATTTAAATTGCACTCAAAATATTTCCGGGGATATGTTTATGCAGTTACCACCAAGATCATTTAGATGTTAGCTTATATTTCAAAACTTCAGAGTAGAGATGAAACTGTTATCCTGTCTAATCATGGGTTAAATAGATTATAAACGTCCATATTTATTCCAGTGTGGATCCCGGATCCTTGACTGGGTAGGAAAGAATATGATGACTGTACCCCCATGCATGCCGGGATCTTAGGATGGCATTTTGACTACAGAATTTAACTTCATTTGAATTTTTATAAATTTGCGTTTAAATGTTATTTTCAGAGAGAAGACAATTCTGAAGCCCTTGACAGAAATTGAAGATTACAAGATCCAAAAGAAGATCGAAGAGGTATATTTTTCAGTGAATGTTTTGTTGACACATGAAAAGTCGTTGGTGGTGTTGGGACACAAAGTAAAAGATTTGTATCCAAGATTTGATGTCATAAAGGCTTATTAGCAGCTCTGAAGGTCACACGAGAAGTACATTTGTATCCAAGTATGTTAGAAATTTACATTGCACCACTTATGTGTTATGCCTCAGAAACATGGGCACTTACAAAAGAAATGGAGTCCAAACTCAAGAGTGTCCCACGCCTCCCTCGAGAGACGTATAATTGGCCTCACGCTCGACAAACCAACGTTTGATAGGCCTTCACAACACTGACATGCGGTAACTGCCATTGGTGCAAAATGCAGTTACCCGCGCAGACAAGGTAAAGCATTGCTGGGCTGGTGACCTGCTTTGGAAAACTGATGACCGTTGGAGCACAGCAACAGCAGTCTGGTACCCACGAGACAGAAGACGACCACCGGGAAGACCATCTACGCGCTGGTCTGATTCCCTCGAACTTAGAAACAATATCTATGATGTTACAAACAGAAAACTTACCACTCGCTGGTCAATCATGGCCCAAGACAGAAGACAATGGAAACAAAGTTGGGACCCGCAGCAGCATAACTGCATCTGAGGAACTGTCGTCCAGAAATCCAATAAGTAATCCACTTATTGGGGCTGGCTACCTTATCTCCTAGAAGCTTGAAGACACATAATCTTCAACAAATTTGGACATGTCAACTAAACAGAAAAATGTAACTCAACCATCCAAGACAGAAGGTAGTCCTCTGCAGCGCTGACTGACCGTTCACTTGCCTAAAGTAAACAGGAAGGACACAGAGAGAGAGCTGGAGTGAAGGACTTGGCATGAAGTCATTGAAAGCTTGTGCTCTGCAGGATGCTGAAAAGATTTTGATTAATAGATTGAAAAATATGAAGCTTTAAAAAATGTTTAGCATTTTAACATTGTAGCTTCATTCACTGTTTTAACACTTTTCAGTGCTGGGTATTTTGTTGATATGTGTCTTTCAATCCTTGCCAAGTGTCTGAATTCCATATGTCAAAGGTTTTATTCAAAATCAAATAAATTAATATTGAACTAAAATTAATCTAAACATCATAAGACACATATATAAACTATCTGTGACATGAAGTATTAATAAAAAAAAAGATTATATATTAGTATGAAGTGTTGAATGGCATTAACCTTTAGCACACTACGGTCAAAACATTTTTGACTAACTCGGCCTACAAAATTGGAATTAGAAAAAAAAATATTTTTTTAAAGCAGTCACTCCCGACAGCCATTTAAAAAAATGCTGAATACGTCACCATCTACACACGATATTTTGCCGGTTAAAGTATCGTATGATAATTTTTTTAAATGGCTTTTGAACAATTTTAATTTTGAATACGTCGTTTGGAGCAAGCCGACTTTTTGCGAAAGGTGGAGTAGGTTGTTGGGAAAGATCTTTATCAAGTAGATCTGTTTATTTTGTTTGTTTAGATGAAAGAACTACATTTGAATTGGAAACTAACAGTTGTGTCGATCTTGTAAACACAGTTTCGACATGTTGTTGTTGTTTCCAACGTTTTCTATCAAAGTGACTAGGCCTAGCGGTCGAGTCCAAATTTTTTCAAAGATTTCCATAAATTTTCAACTTCATCTTTATGTATCTCAGAAACTAACAAACACACAACAAAAACAATAACACCCACAAGTTGTTTATTCAATTGTGTCTCTACACACAAGAAAATCATATTTATTGACAAACAAACAGAAAAATTACAAATTTTGAAAGTCGACTACCATAGCGAGAAATTCAGTTAATTAATTAGGTCAAATTTTTTTCATTTAAATGGTAGCAGGCTAAAGGTTGTTGGGGTGTAAATTTGAGATAATAATTTTTGTGTCTGCTCACCACTTTGTGTTTTGTCAATATATCCATCAATTTCATTACACATACCTTTCATATTTGATGTCAAAGTCTGAATCAGGCACGGATTGAATATCCATGAGTAATCTAGATACATGATCATTGGACTGATAAATAATCAATCATTTCTCGGGTTGTGAAGCCCAACTTTCATCACGATACATGTTTCAGCGCAGTTTTTGAACATAGCTTTCACAAATATCAACTTTTTGGAAATAACCTTACAATTAAATGTTAGTTGCACATGCATGGATGCCACCAAATTAAGCCGTGATCAGTAAAAACCTTAGACTGGATCAAAAGGTATTTCTGTATAATTTGTCATTAGTCTTAGCACTACATATCTTGGTGCTGGAAGTGTCTCTGCAACAGTGGATAAACTTATCTGATGGTAGAGGTGACTGTGTCACAGTGGATAAACTTAAATCTGATGGTATAGGTGGCTCTGTGTCACAGTAGATAAACTTATCTGATGGTTGAGGTGGATCTATGCCACAGTGGATAAACTTATCTGATGGTAGATGTGGCTCTGTATCACAGTGGATAAATTTATCTGATGGTAGGAGTGGTTCTATGTCACAGTGGATAAACTTATCTGATGGTAGATGTGGATCTATGCCACAGTGGATAAACTTATCTGATGGTAGGAATGGTTCTAAGTCACAGTGGATAAATTTATCTGATGGTAGGAGTGGTTCTAAGTCACAGTGGATAAACTAACAGTGCCAATTTGTTCACAATTGTTGTTCAAAGTAACATATTGATTGTACTTCTTTCTTGTTGCCTGTTGTGGGCCTTCCAAATTCTTCTGTTTCTAAGAATCGATGTCATTGCACTCTGGGTATAACCATAGGTGCTCAGTCTCTGAGCAAATGGCACAGGGTCTGGATGCTGATGTTCCCTGTAGCTCGCTGGTTGTACACACTCCTGCTCTGTCCGCTCGAACCTCGTTTGATGTAGAAACTTTGCAGTATGTGGATTGCTGATTTATCTATTTTGGTATCCCCATACAACAGACAGTCGTTGATTGATTTCAAAATGCTTTAATTGACTTCTATGTACATGTGTTTGTTGTGCTCCTAAACTTGTGGTTTTTATTTTTTCCAAGATCCTGTTGGACAAAGACGGCAGAGATTCTGAGCTGGTCTGTGTTTTAGTCAACAGTGTTATTGAGCCAGGTAAGTTATTCTATTCTTGGAAGATTGTTTGTTATTCTTTCATTGGTATTGCTCATGTTATTCTTTTAATCTGTGTGAGCATTATAATGTGAACGTTATATTTTCAAGCTTCTGGTTGAACACCTATCACCAATAAAGAGCTGTTTGTACAGAACAACTACGAAGATAAGACACCATTATAACAGGTTGAAACTGGATTAGTCATGTCCTAAGAAGAGAACCTGGTATCATAGACCACGGAGTGAAAGTAGAAGATAGGCTGACATAAGATAACTTTAACGAATCATAGAATTCAAAATGGGGGTCACAAACCACGGGTGGGATTTTGTAAATGACGTAAGAAAACTTGGCAACAAATCATAGAATCCAAAACGGTCGTCACTAACCGGAGCTGGGTATCCGTATGAAGGATGGCTCAGGCTGAGTGAAGTGGAGAGAGTTGTTACTACATGTAAACCTATACACCCTAAGGCGCATATTTGAAAATACATCCCCTACTTCTAAGAACAGGGAGATAACTATTTTCCAGATGCATATTTATTTTTGTAAAAAGAATTAGATATCTTAATACATATTAAAATACAAATGACAGTTTAATTATATATATAAAAATGGATGACATTTCATAAAATATAACTATTAATTTTTGTGATATGCAATAGACATAACAAATATGTGAAACAGAAAAAATATTTTTCATGAAATATTTAGCTAAAAAAAACCATTTTTGCATGTTTTCCATATATCGTTTTTCACTTGTCTTTTCTACAACCTTTGCAAGTCTGAATGAAATGTCAAATGATGTTATTCCTTGCATTGGACAGAAATCAATAAGCATCCACACATTCTTTTTATAACACTGAAGATAGTCTTTCTTTCTGTTGGGAAATGAACAAGTCTATGTTTTTCTGAAACTCGATTCAGTCTTCAAGAAACACTTGTAGTGTCCAATATCTAATGCCATTCTAGACTCTTATAAAAGGCTCTCCAGTAATGACAAGCAAAAATTGAGATAGTTAGATGCAGGCAAATGTCTTATAAAGCACAGGGTAAAATCAGTATCCTTTCTGAGATTGCAGAACGTTTGCACAGATGAAGCCTTTACAGTGGTGCAAATCTTCAGCAGTTTTACAGGAGTAAAGAAGTAATTAAAATAAATGTAACCAGCTTCATTAATTGACTACATTACAATTGGAGCTTATGTCATACTGCAATGATGTTTCAAGTGTAGAACCTAACATTTAGCATCATGCACGTAGTCAGTTTTGACTTCCACAACACGCCAGACTCTGATTCTCCCTGAGGTTGACTTTCCATGAAATGATGAATGTACAGCTTGAAAAGTAGCTAATAACGGCTTCAACACATACACGTCTGTCAGGCTTGTAAACAGAAGAGCTGTTGCTTCTAGACCACAGACAGAGACGTACATGGCTGTTAGGGTTTTAAACAGAAAAGCACGTGTCTGTCAGGCTTGTAAACAGAAGAGCTGTTGTTTCTAGACCATCATCATCATGAAGAATGTCCTTTGTAGAACGTCGCTCCAATCACAGTCTGTCTGAAAGAAACTCGTTCCCTTGCCAAAACACAAGCTTCCACCACTGTCATACTCAGGCACTCCTGGATATCTTGGTGCCATCGTCTTCTTGGTCTACCCCTTCCTCTTTTGCCTGGCACCATACCTTCCATCACCGTCCTCTCAGAACCGTTGTGTCTCTTGATGGGACCAAAGTATTTGCATTTTCTAACCAAAATGGAATTGATAAACCAGTTCTCCTCTATGCTCAACTCTTGCCGAATGTCTACATTTGTTCTTTTCTCTATCCAGGGTATTCTGAGGATCTTTCTGAAACATTTTGACTCGAAGGATTCGATTCTTTGTCTAGAAGTTTTGGTAATCGTCCATGCTTCACAGCCATAAGCTGCCACAGGAAAAAAAACAGGCTCTCAAGACTTTTACTTTTATCGTTTTGTTGGTGCCCTGCCATAATTTCTTCTAGTTTCTAGACCACAGAGACGTACGTGTCTGTTAGGGTTTTCAACAGAAAAGTATGTGTCTGTCAGGCTTGTAAACAGAAGAGCTGTTGTTTCTAGACCTAGACCACAGGCGGAGACACTATTTACTTCTGTCAGCCTGTCACTCCAGACTCAGGCCCATTAGCAACAGTCTTAACTTTGATATTGAAATCAGAATCTTCATCATGTCAACATTCTCAATAACAATAACGTCGTTGTCCTATTCAGAATAACTTTCTTCATCACTACTGCCATTTCTGTCATTATTAGGTACATTTCTCGTCCTAAAGCCATTTGATGAAATGGCTGAAGTCACGATTTTCACAGATTGAAGAACGTTGAAAACTTGTTTAGTGATGCCATTTTGGTCTTAAACGAAACTATGATATCTGATGAGGTCTAGGGATCTTGAAAAACATTAGGTGTTTATGGCTGTTCTAAAGACACCCATCAGGCGGAATAATGACCAACAGCTTTGTCAGTAATTTATGAAGAATCCAAGAAGAAATATCCAAGCGGACACTACACATAAATACAGATGCATATTTATATACATTGTTGTACCTAGAGATGTTCCTTGGAAGGATTTGTGGGCGATAGAGATGAGATTTGTTCTAACCCTCTAGGGTATAAACAGCTTATGGCTATTCATTCAATCTCCACCTTTTATGTGTACCAAATGCGAGTCTTCATGGGTTGAAAGAAAGTTCTAGAAACAAAACTCTAAATGTGGTACAGGAATAAAACAGTGACTAAAGTGTTTCTTATAAAATAGAAGAAGATATAATGTTGTTGCTAGCAAAAACTGATGTGCCGTTCACTCTCCTGCAATCAGTGCCAAGTGGAATTTTTAGGTTTCGTAGTTGGTGAGTGTGCTGCCATAGAGTGTGTTGTTGGGAAACCTGGTAACAATTTTTTGTCTTTTTGTAGTAAGTTCTGTTTTTTGGGCCACACAGCACGTGTTGTATCTGTAGTAAGTTCTGTTTTTTTGGGCCACACAGCATGTGTTGTATCTGTAGTAAGTTCTGTTTTTTGGACCACACAGCACGTGTTGTATCTGTAGTAAGTTCTGTTGTTTGGGCCACACAGGACGTGTTATATCTGTAGTAAGTTCTGTTTTTTGGGCCACACAGCACGTGTTATATCTGTAGTAAGTTCTGTTTTTTGGGAAAAACAGCACGTGTTGTATCTGTAGTAAGTTCTGTTTTTTGGGCAGGACAGCATGTGTTGTATCTGTAGTAAGTTCTGTTTGTGTGGGCAGGACAGCATATGTTGTATATGTAGTAAGTCCTGTCTGTGTGGGCAGGACAGCACATGTTGTATATGTACTAAGTTCTGTTTGTGTGGGCAGGACAGCATATGTATATGTAGAAAGTTCTGTCTGTGTGGGTAGGACAGCACATGTTATATGGTCTCATAGAGGGGAACAGTATCTAGTTTTATTTGATTAAGTAAAAGAGAACCTTAATTTATTGATGTTTGTTTTGTCTTGGTGACTTTACAGACATAGATGTTCCTTGTGACCGCTTAGTAGCCATTTTCATGGCCGTTTTGGAGTCAATGATGCGTAACTCAAATGTGGACCCACACACTGCAATTAGTGTGCTAGAAACCTACTTGGGTAAGTACTTGACATTGTGAACAAATGTGAAATTAGGTCAATCTGTTTTCATTTGAGCAAATGAATTCATTTTACACTTTGATCAACAGATTGCATACAAAATAATTGCTGATATAAAATTAAAAATGAAGTTAATGTATTTTGTGCAGAAAGGAAATTATTCAACATCGAATTTGACAATATAAATTACATTTTCAGAGACTGTTGCTTTTGAAGAGGCCATTGAATCTGTGCTAAAATCCCTCAGGAACAGTTTTATTAAGGTTGGATATAAGTTCCTGCAGTGCTGTTGTGACATAACACCACATTTAAATAGACGTTCATTGTTAAAAATTTATGAACTTGTACAATTTCTGTTCTTCAGTAATATACGAGGTGTGTTCTAATGAAACCAGACTAAACTGTACCAAGTGAACATACATACGAAGCGCATGATGTCACTTCTGGTGTAAACAGCATATACCAACTGTCAAGTTTGCCAAATTTCATTATCCTCCGACTCATAGTTTCCTCAGCAGACCGTTGAAAACATGGTGTGTGTGATACGGAATCATCCAGAGTTGATCAGCGATCAGTGATTCGGTTTCTAACAGCTGATGGATGTCGACCAGTTGACATGCATAGCAGAATGCAGGCAGTGTATGGGGACCAAAGTGTGTCGAAGACAACTGAAAAACTGGCCAACGATGTTTAAAGAAGGACGTGAGTTAACGCAACAATATGTGCCTGACCTGGTCTCGGAAGATCTTTCGTTAACTCACGTCCTTTTTTAAACATTATTTCATTTGAACATGCCACGTATTTGTTCATTCCTGTACACAAATTCAGCTCCATTTCTGTACGCAAATTCTGCTACATTTCTAAATACAAATTCGGCTACATTTCTCAATACAAATTCTGCTACATTTCTAATTACAAATTTGCTACATTTCTAAATACAAATTCTGCTACATTTCTGAACACAAATTCTGCTACATTTCTAAATACAAATTCTGCTACATTTCTAAATACAAATTTGCTACATTTCTAAATACAAATTCTGCTACATTTCTGTGCGCAAATTCTGCTACATTTCTAAATACAAATTCTGCTACATTAAATGGGTTTGCATACATTCCCTGATTGTCTAGAGATTGTGTGCTTGGTTTACAATCACATCCTAACAGGTTTACAACCACAATGTACCAGGTTTACAACAACATAACAGGTTTACAACTGCATCCTATCAGGTTTACAACATACTATCAGGTTTACAACCACATCGTACCAGGTTTACATTGTACCAGATTTAAAACATCGTACTAGGTGTAGAACCACATCATACCAGATTTACAACCACATCCTATCAGGTTTACAACCACAATGTATCAGGTTTACAATCACATCATACCAAAATGGCAGTGCCTTTTTGTATACTCAGCAAAAAACTTGAAAATCATCTTTTTGTTTTTTCTGGAGTTATAAACTGAATATCTTCTTCTTCATCGTTCATTCTCAAAGTCCCACTACCAAACCCTGAAAAGGGCTTTGTAAGTCACAGGATGTTGTTGGAGAACGGAATGTGCTGTGTTGTAGTTTACAGCTTGACTGCGATATTTGTGCCTTTCGGTCTGACTTCAGTAGGCATGTTTGGGATATCGGTTTAGCCTTCCTTCTTTGATCTCTTGTCCTTGGCCAATCTCCTCTGTTGCAGACTGTTATCCAGGATCACCATGTGGAGATGTGGAAGGGTGTTGGCAGTCCTGGGTCGATGGCCCTAATGCTAGCAGTCAGCTGTCTGCTGCAGCTTACGCACTGCTCGGCATAGTAAAAAAAAAATCCCATCACACCATGCGCTGCAAAGGAAATATGGGTGTTAGGCTCATATTATTTTTGTGACCCACGGCACTTAGTGAATGATGTGGTCAGCATCACGCCAGCCACCTTTATTTTCAAGATTTTTCTGGTACCCAGTTTCTGTGGCTGGGTCGACAACAGGAGCTGAACTCTGATCGCCTGACTGGGAAGCCAGTGCACTAACCACTGGGCTACCGCGGCCCCCACTTACTGCTCAGCATCTTGATCCCGATGATTTAAACCTTTAAATAGAGAGTCTGGACACATGCTACTGGTGTGTATTATGTCTGGAAGTGTGCTATTACCAATTGCTAGATATTTCATCGTCTAGAGACAAGCCAGATGAATGCATTTGTCATTATTTCCTGTGACATTTGATATGAACGTAGCGATTGTGTGGATTTGATGGTTGTCTGCTGTAACGCTGATTACCTTGTTTGTGATACTTGTCATCCTTATATCATGTGACATTTCATAATCAAAATGGCAAAAATAGATTACCAGCAATGATCGATTAGTTATGCAGTTGTCATTGATGACATTTTTGTGACTTATGTCTTTGGTTCGTACACATTGATATCACCTTTTGGCTAGATTACTCCTCTGCTTCCTGTGGGTTTCAAGAAAGCCGGATTAACCATATTGCATCTGTCACTATGTGGGTGGCTTTGACTTTCACTATGTGACAACAATTTGTGAATGTCTGGAACATTATTTAGTACTTGGTTTCCTGTGCCATTTGTTATGAACATAGAGATTTATTCCTGGTCATCCTACATTCTCATCCTCTTGGATGTCACACCCCCGCTGCTTTGTGGAATACCTGTTTGCAAGAAAAGCTTTGGGAGTAAACCCTGAGGAAAAATCTACATCCTGTGCTATCTTCAGTCATCTCGACAATGTCTTGCCATTGGCCAAAGGTAACTCAGGATGAGAGAGAGGTTGATAAATTGCACAAATCTTCCTCTTTAATCCAAATCACTGCGCAAGCCACCAATTTCAGCGTTCAGACCAAGCGGAAAAGATTGTCCACACTGCTTAACAGAGAGCGTGGTCTCTATCACACGTATTGGTCGAACATCAACAGGTCACACCACACTCAGTTTGACAGATCGGGTATGTCATCAGGTTTTTTTCATGGTATGACCTCTTCTTACAGTTGACACAGCTGTAAACTGTTACATGACAAATTCAGGGAAAAATTTCAAAGATGCTGTGGAAGCTACAAAGTTCATGTTCTGTTGTTGACAGCAGCATAAATGGGGCATTCTGGTTCGTCCCATGGGCCATTTTCCATTTGGTTTTTTTTTCCCTGATTGTTACTTTAGTGTTTAAATTCTGTCACTTTATTGTGTACATGAATTGCGGCTGGGAAGCTAATTGATAAACCATACAAGGAGGCCTATACTATCTCATACATAACAAGATCTAGAGTTCTGACATTGGGGAGCATAGATAGCCTTGCTGATCCCTACCAAGTATGTCATAAATGACATAAAGATGTATGCGCATGGAACTGGTAGAACCTAGTGTTACAGAAACCTCCACTGCGAAACCATATTAAGTGCTTTGGAACAGACCTCAAAGAAGAGTATTTGCAGTGATGGCGTCAAATTTGTCACTTCAGTAGTTAAAAACGGAGCGCAAAGAAGACATAATGAGGTATGTTTCAAGGTTCATGGGCAACAACATACCAATATTTTCTCCAAATCATCTTTATCGTAACCCTATGCGGCTGTAGGGTCATCGCATCTCACTCTCATGTGTGGGGGATGTCTCGCAGACATGTTACTAACTGGGCGGGACAACCGATGTGCGAGTATATCGTTGATCTGTGTTAATATTTCCTAGACTCACAGCTAGTAGGTGCCATCTTTGCATAAAGGCAAAGAAATCTGAAGACTTGACCATGGCATTATAGAAATGTATTCTATCTTGTCCATGATGGTGACCATAGTTTATTACCTAGTAATCCATGTAACAGTTACATTGAGAAAGTGATTTCTAAAGATGAGTAGTAACCTTGTCTTCTTGTTCCTCCATAACTGGCAGTTACCTCAGAGTACTCGAAGTCCTAGCTACCACCTTGTGTTTGCTGAAGTTCTAGCTGCTTTATTTGTACAGGCTGAACATTGGCCATCAAGGCAAGTTTGTCTTGGACTGTTACTCTAGATAAAAATGAGTTATCAAAAAATATTTTTCTGCCTCATTCCATATTCAGCGGGACTTTCTATGTGAAAGAGTTGTTTTATTGAATGCAGTGTTATCCCTGCCTTGACCACGGCTTATAAACTACATGCAAGTACATTAAGTCACATTATGCTTCCAGAGATACTTAGAGCTTTCAGTAAGTGCAAATAATTGTACAATCGAACCAGGTATGTGTCATTTGTGTTCTGGTATTAAAATAAAAGCAAGTCCAGCTTTTACCCAGAAACTATTAAAACCATATGAAAATCCAGTGATTACCTAGAAGCCATTTAAACCAAATACTAGTTCAACAATTACCCAGAAACTATTAAAACCAGTTGAAAGTCCAGTGATTATCCTTGGTATTAAAACCAATAGCTAGTTCATTCATTACCCAGAAGCTATTAAAACCAATTGCTAGCCTAATTTTACATGGAAACTTATAAACATTGCCTCATATCAGTAATTAACACTTCTCTTGAAAGCTGTTGAGTATGATTGGCGAAGCAGTTTATCATAACAATTGCCTGAACCAGTACCATGGTTGCAACACACTCTAGTATACCCAACTGTGAAAATGGATACCTGACTGACATAAGTTAGGGAATACAAGGCAGTGAGTAAAGGAACTGGTGAATTGACTTCATTAGGTCAAAGACCTTTTATAATGAAGTCTACTACTGACACTATGGACATTATTTATTCTACATCATAATTTGTCTTGCTTTTGTAGAAGCTTTGTAGATGTGTGACATTACCAATTGAATATGTAAAAACACTGACACTACTACCAATGGAAGATGTAAAAACACTGACATTACTACCAAGATGTGAAAATATGTTTGCTTAGATGAGTACATCTCCAATCTGTATTCTTCTTCTTCTGCGTTCATTCTCAATCTCTCGCTACCAAACCCTGAAAGGGCTTAAGTAGCAGAATATAGTCCAGAGAACGGAATGCGTTGTCGTAGTTTACAGCTTGACTGCGATATTTGCACCTTTCGGTCCAACACATCCGACTTCAGCAAGCATTTTGTTAGTACCGGGTTAGCATTCCCTCTTCAATCCTTTCTCCTTAGCCAGTCTGCCCTGCTGCAGCCTGTTATCCAGGATCACCGCGTGACGGTGTAGAAGGGTCTTGGCAGCTCTGGTTCGCTGGCCCTGATGCTAGCAGTCAACTATGGGTCTCTGACCACTGCAGCTCATGTGCTGCTCAGCATCTTGATCCCCAATCTGTATTCTATAGTTGCTGTTATTATTTATTGTTTACACTTTTTGTTCTTTGTTCCTGACAAAGACATTCTGGTCACACCGTTAGTTTCATTTGTCTCTGTCCCAGCACAATATCTGTGCTGTTCTTGTTTGTTTTATCACACCATTGGGTTTTATCACACCATTGGAAGCTGTCACCCGAGTTTTGCTTGGCCAGAAATGAATAGGGCAACTGAAACTTTCCAAGGTCACAGAAGAGGGTTTTAGAGGGGGCTATGAAACCATTGCTTGAATTGCTCATGCGCAGGTATAGTGGTAGATGTGTGCTTCATTTGGAGGGAAATCAGGGGAAGCTATTAAAGCTAGGTGTATAGTTAGTCCCACACAGTTTGTAGGTTACCCTGACACTATAGATAATGATGCAGTTGTTGCTAGGAAGCTATTACAGGCAGGTGTATAGTTAGTCCCACACAGTTTGTAGGTTATTCTCAACACAACGTTCAGCAACTGTTGCTATCAGCATTGTCTATTTATTTTGTTGTTATGATTTTTAACCACAGAATGTAAAATATTTTATATTTAATTTGTTAAATTCTATACAGTGCCTGCTCCGTCATTCAGGTATTTGTGATGTCATCACTGGAACACTGGACTATCTTTAACAAGCAGGTACAGTTCTTGTACTTGAGATACCTCACTAGTTATGCATGGCAGTTTTAGCCACAACCTAGTATTACCTCTTTACTGTAACCATTCAGGCATGTTGTAACAGATAACTACAGAATGTTGTGTTAGAGGCTAGCAACCTTATGATGTACAACAATTGTACAGAAGCTGCCACTGTAAATGATTAGGTGCATGATTCCTATGAAGTCCAGCTGTAGTGGTGGCCCCCATGCTTCATATTGAGCCAAATAAATGATGTTACAGGTAGCTGGAGCAGACAGTAGGTAAGTGTAGACAGTGAACAAATTATGTTGTGACAGTAGACAGTGAACAGATTATGTTGCTATAGTAGACAATGAACAAATTTTAACAGTAGACAATGAACAAATTATGTTGTGACAATAGACAGTGAACAAATTATGTTGTGAAAGTAGGTAATAACAAAAGGTGATAAACGTTTGTAAGGACAGTAATAGCAGACAGAGGTGAAAATCTGTAGTGAAATTTGGTGGTAATAGACAGCGTCTCCTTTTTTTAATAAGACACTTCCCTCCGCTCTCCTTATTGAACTTCCTGCCCTTCTCCAATTTTCTTTCTGAACACTCCACCCTTCCTTTTAAACATTCCGTTCCACCGTTCCTATTGAACACTTCACTCCACCCTTCCTATTAAACACTTCACTCCACCCTTCCTATTAAACACTCCACCCTTCCTATTAAACACTTCACTCCACCCTTCCTATTAAACACTCCACCCTTCCTATTAAACACTTCACTCCACCCTTCCTATTAAACACTCCACCCTTCCTATTGAACACTCCACCCTTCCTATTGAACACTCCATCCTTCCTATTGAACACTGCACCCTTCCTATTGAACACTGCACCCTTCCTATTAAATACTCCACCTTTACTATTAAACATTCCACTTCACCCTTCCTATTGAACATTCCACTCCACCCTTCCTTTTAAACATTACGCTCCACCCTTCCTATTGAACATTCCACTCCACCCTTCCTTTTAAACATTACGCTCCACCCTTCCTATTGAACATTCCACTCCACCCTTCCTTTTAAACATTACGCTCCACCCTTCCTATTGAACATTCCACTCCACCCTTCCTTTTAAACATTACGCTCCACCCTTCCTATTGAACATTCCACTCCACCCTTCCTTTTAAACATTACGCTCCATCCTTCCTATTAAACACTGCACCCTTCCTATTGAACACTCCACCCTTCCTATTAAACACTTCATCCTTCCTATTAAACACTGCACCCTTCCTATTGAACACTTCCTATTAAACACTGCACCATTCCTATTAAACACTCCACCCTTCCTATTGAACACTGCACTCTTACTATTAAACACTCCACCCTTACTATAAAACACTCCACTCCACCCTTCCTTTTAAACATTCCACTCCACCCTTTCTATTGAACATCCCTCTATTCCTTTTAAACACTCCACTCCATCTTTCAAGATGGACATATCAAATAAAAACAGTGGGGACGGCGTGGCCTAGTGGTTAAGTGACACGGCTCACAACCAGAAGGTGCTGGGTTCGATCCCCATCACAGCACCGGCCATTACCCCGGGGAAGCAAACCCTTAGAAAATGCAGGAGGAAGCAGATCCTTACATAAAATGCATGCTGAAGTCGGATGCACTGGGCCGACAGGCGCAAAATAAAAACGCAGTGCAACGCACACCGCCTTGGGGATTAGAGAAATAAGGCGAACGCAAAAAATAAAAAAAATAAAAACAGTGATGAAAATCAACTTTAGTGACAAAGGTCACAGACAAAATCCAGAGTCTGATAAGGAAAAATCATAAATAGCAGGTAACAGTGGCAGATCTACAGACACATTCAAATTGCCTGTCCACTGCTGACTATTGTACCATCTGTTTAACATTTTCAATACTGATCACACATGCATACGTCAGGAGGACAGGGTAGAAATACTAACATCTGGTCAGGCAAAACATACTGATCTGACATGTTACTCAGGGTCAAGCAAAATATACTGGCAAAGACCCTAACCTCAGCTTTCCAGTAGTTATCCCTGGAAACAGGCTGTTTTCATGGCAGTCTAACTAATGAGGTGAGGGATCAACATGATCCCAGTAGTAGTGTGCGACATGCAGATGAAGCCAAGCATAGCATAACTGCTTGGAGGACCCTGGTCCACCTTCATCAGCATGCTCGGGATGTGAGGAAAGCTACAACAACCCACCACTAAACGTCCTCTTCGGGGCACATAAAAAGAGTCTGTTGACTTCACTAGCAAAGCTGTCACATCATGGCCCTCCCATAAAGTGTATGGTAATAACAGAATCATTGCACAGATGTATAAGGGAAATACTAGCAAAGCTGTCACATCATGTCCCTCCCATAAAGTGTATGGTAATAACAGAATCATTGCACAGATGTATAAGGGGAATACTAGCAAAGCTGTCACATCATGTCCCTCCCATAAAGTGTATGGTAATAACAGAATCATTGCACAGATGTATAAGGGGAATACTAGCAAAGCTGTCACATCATGTCCCTCCCATAAAGTGTATGGTAATAACAGAATCATTGCACAGATGTATAAGGGAAATACTAGCAAAGCTGTCACATCATGTCCCTCCCATAAAGTGTATGGTAACAACAGAATCATTGCACAGATGTATAAGGGAAATACTAGCAAAGCTGTCACATCATGTCCTTCCCATAAAGTGTATGGTAACAACAGAATCATTGCACAGATGTATAAGGGAAATACTAGCAAAGCTGTCACATCATATCCTTCCCCTTAAAGTGTATGGTAATAACAGAATCATTGCACAGATGTATAAGGGAAATACTAGCAAAGCTGTCACATCATGTCCCTCCCATAAAGTGTATGGTAACAACAGAATCATTGCACAGATGTATAAGGAAAATAAATGTGTTCTTTGAAAATGGACAAACATATAAATGTTGTCTCAACAGGAATGAGACCCTAACTGTGACATGCTTCATTTCTTTTATTACGGTTCATATTTTCAACTTGTTTTAACCTTTCATTCCTTTTATTACCATTCATATTTTCTTCTTGTTTTATACTTCATTCCTTTTAATAAGGTTCATATTTTCAACTTGTTTTATGCTTCATTCCTTTTATTTTAGTTCATATTTTCAAATTGTTTTATGCTGCATTCCTTTTTATTACGGTTCATATTTTCAACCTGTTTTATGCTTCATTCCAGTTATTACGGTTCATATTTTCAACTTGTTTTATTTATGCTTGATTCCTTTTATTACGGTTCAAATTTTTAACTTTTTTTATGCTTGATTCCTTTTATTGTAGTTCATATTTTCAACTTGTTTTATGCTTCATTCCTGTTATTACGGTTCATATTTTCAAATTGTTTTATGCTTCATTCCTGTTATTACGGTTCAAATTTTCAACTTGTTTTATGCTTCATTTCTGTTATTACGGTTCATATTTTCAACTTGTTTTATTTATGCTTGATTCCTTTTATTTACGGTTCAAATTTTTAACTTTCTTTATGCTTCATTCCTTTTATTACGGTTCATATTTTCAAATTGTTTTATGCTGCAGCAATGAGCGATGATACTCGGGTAATTTTCACCTTTCCTTTACTACAGAGAATGCAAAACCGTGAGTCCTGTGTTAGCTTGGAGCATCTTTACTTAGAGTGTGTGGAGACTTTGACTGACAGAGCTTGGGAGTCACTGAACAAACGATTCCCTGAGCGCTGCCAGTCGCTACTTGAGGAGATCAAACATAAACTGTTACATGATAGCACCAGCAGGTAAACCCATTTATATACAATGTCACATTTATAATGCAGCAGGTAAAACTTCCATGCTAAACTTGTAAAGAATATGTAAATTCACTTAAGTAAAATTGAGCTGGAGACCTGGTATTACATCAAACATATCAGTGACTGATGCCAGCTAGCTAAAAGCTATCCTTTAGTTCTGGTCAGAGTTTCTGTAGTTTACCTTTCAGACACCATTTGGGTATTAGTAGTAAATTTGTGAGTGGTTTCCTTGGAGGTTGCAGCTTTGGAGTGTCTCTCCTCCAGACTTTTTCCTGTTGACATTTAGCCTACCCAGCAGTAAAGGATTTCCACAGTGCCTTTGGCAGTTCTGGTAACTGTTAAGCTGTCATTGTATGAGATCTTGCTACAGGACATTTCCCACCCTTCTCGGAGGTATGTCATTGTGTGAGATCTTGCTACAGGACATTTCCCACCCTCCCTTGTCGGAGGTATGTCATTGTGTGAGATCTTGCTACAGGACATTTCCCACCCTCCCTTCTCGGAGGTATGTCATTGTGTGAGATCTTGCTACAGGACATTTCCCACCCTCCCTTCTCCGAGGTATGTCATTGTATGAGATCTTGCTATATGATATTTCCAACCCTCCCATATAGGAGGTAAGTCATTGTATGAGATCTTGCTATATGATATTTCCAACCCTCCCCTATAGGAGGTATGTCATTATGTGAGGTCTTGCTATATGATATTTCCAACCCACCCATATATGAGGTAAGTCATTGTATGAGATCTTGCTATATGATATTTCCAACCCACCCATATATGAGGTAAGTCATTGTATGAGATCTTGCTATAGGATATTTCCCACCCTCCCCTATATGAGGTATGTCATTATGTGAGGTCTTGCTATATGATATTTCCAACCCTCCCATATAGGAGGTATGTCATTTTCCACCCTCCCTTATAGTCAACATTGATGGTGTAAAAATGTAACGTATATAAATTGTACAAGTAGCTATACCACATATTGTTGGCACATAATAGAATACTTACTTGAATATGTGGATTTGGCTGCCAAAAGTATGGACCACAATTGTACACACATTTCAGTTGGGATTCAAACAGTTGAATAATAGTTATTTAATGTACATGAAGTCTACCAGAAATAATAGCAAAGGGAACCTGAATTATTAGTTACAGTAATCTACCTGTAGTCTGGACCAACAACACTAACATTTTATGGTAATCGATCTCCAGAATTATCAGAATTCAGCTCCTGAACATTTTACTAAAACTCCAAGCAAATATTCCTTTGACCAATCAAACAAGACCTTCTAGGAGGGATGTGGCTGTTCAGACGGAGGAAAAAATAGGTAAATGTTAATTACTTTTGTTTTTGATTAGTTGGAATGACAGGTATTGTACGTTTTTACCAAACAGAAACAATATTCAAGAGGAAATAGTGAATTTACTGCAGAAAAGGGAGCTGAAGATGCTGCAGTGAATTAGCTGACAGTATTCAGCGACTCATAGCTGGCTGCTTGCATTAGGGTCAGTGACCCATAACTGGCTAAGACCCTGTTACACCTCCAAATGGGGGCCATGGACATAGACTGCAACCAAGCCATCTAGCTAAAAGATTCGGGATGAAAGAGAGAAGTTAAATAGTTAGTTAGTAGTTAGTTAGTTAGTTAGTATTTAGTTAGTTAGTTAGTAGTTAGCTAAGAGATTCGGGATGAAAGAGAGAAGTTAAATAGTTAGTTAGCTAGTATTTAGTTAGTTAGTTAGTAGTTAGTTTTCTTTCCACTTGTGCCGTTTAGCGTCGTGGGAAGTTTAAGTCGCCTATCCTGTGCCAAGTGCGTTGCGTCGGTCAATGTGAGCCCTTGTCGTTGCACAATCACTCTGTCATCTATCTACCTACCTCGCGACCGCCCCCTTACCCTGTAGCCAAATCTACCAGCATTGTAAGCCATCAATGGAAGATGATGAGGGTGCATTCTCATGAGATGACCAAACCAACTTATTTTCTGCCTGGAAATGAATTTGGCATAAGACGTAGTGCCGACCATACTTCGAATGTCGTCGTTAAATACAGTCGCAAAAATACCATGTTGAAATACAATGTGCTGGACAGAAAGGCGCAGATATCATAGCCTTGCTGTAAACTAGACACAACATCAGAAATGTCCTTTTCAGAATGATCACTGAAGAATAAGAAGAAAACTGCAGAACAGAGATTTTAAAACAAGTTTAAAAACTTTAATAGCAGAAAGTGTGTTCAAAAAGCAAACATGAAAAGTATATTTGCACCTCAATGTCCAATTGATACTCGCATCGACAGGCTTTTGTCAAACTCTTTCCTCATCTGCCAATCTCCCACTCATGCACATTTTTCCCAGAATGCAACAAAGTAACTAAATTTGTTATCTCTGCTTGCCTTTGCAGGGTTCTTAGGGGAAACCTTCAACTAAATAGTGCTTTTCTTTTTGCTAGATCATCACTTTATATTTGTTATACCTGTTACTATTGGTTCTCGCTGGGATAATTATGAAAGTGGTTCATTGTAAAACCTCCCTCACTCACATCCCCATTACACTCTCTCCCTACTCTCCATATCCCTCTGCCCATCTCTTCCTTAGTTGCCCATCTTCTACCATGAGATGTAGTCTTCTTTTCTGTAGCTTGTAGTTTCTACAGGATGGGATGGGCAACCTTATGCCCAACATTCTTTAGTTGCCTTTTGCAACATGCATGTAAGACCCTAGTGACACACTGGTGCAATTATTGTTATCTTTTCAACAACTTGTTCATCGCACAATCATTTCCAGAAGGCTGTTTCCTTGTATGACTCACCTGCTTAACTAAGACCACGCATGTCTTATTTGGGCTGTACATGCCTTTCCCCCTGACATTCTAATTTCCCCCTCCTCCCCAGTTCACCTTGTAAAATGAGAGGCACTGTATTTTGTGCCTAACAATCCAGTGCATCTGACTTCAGCACAAATTATTTTAATTAATTTACTTTCCACTTCATGAATCAAACACAGTTTGGATTGTGAGTCATGTTGCTAATTGTTTGTTTACAATTTCCTTCCATTTTTAGACTTAAGTTTCATGATTTAACTCTGTTCGGGGACGGCGTGGGCTAGTGGCTAAGTGACACGGCTCACAACCAGAAGGTGCTGAGTTCGATCCCCATCACAGCACCGGCCATTACCCGGGGAAGCAAACCCTTACAAAATGCAGGAGGAAGCAGACCTTTACATAAAATGCATGCTGAAGTCGGTTGCACTGGGCCGACAGGTGCAAAAAAAAAACCACAGTACAACGCACACCCTCTTGGGGATTAGAGAAATAAGGCAAACACACACAAAAAAATCTGTTCACACAATATTCATCATTTGTTACTATTTTGTCTGTGAGATACTTGCACCAAATACTAATTTTTGTATCTTCTATTTATACTCTTACATTGTCTGTCCAACCTTTCATCACTGTCCAGATACTTGATGATTGTGGTGTTTTTAGATTGTCATTCATATTTATCATTGTCCAGATACTTATTTGGGCTGTTTTTGTTGTCATACATATTTATCATTGTCCAGATACTTATTTGGGCTGTTTTTGTTGTCATACATATTTATCATTGTCCAGATACTTGTTTGGGCTGTTTTTGTTGTCATACATATTTATCATTGTCCAGATACAAATTTGGGCTGTTTTTGTTGTCATACATATTTATTATTGTCCAGATACTTATTTGGGCTGTTTTTGTTGTCATACAAATTTATCATTGTCCAGATACTTGATGTTTGTGGTGTTTTGGGTTGTCATACATATTTATCATTGTCCAGATACTTGATGTTTGTGGTGTTTTGGGTTGTCATACAAATTTATCATTGTCCAGATACTTGATGTTTGTGGTGTTTTGGGTTGTCATACATATTTATCATTGTCCAGATACTTGATGTTTGTAGTGTTTTGGGTTGTCATACATATTTATCATTGTCCAGATACTTGATGTTTGTGGTGTTTTGGGTTGTCATACAAATTTATCATGTCCAGATACTTGATGTTTGTGATGTTTTGGGTTGTCATACATATTTATCATTGTCCAGATACTTGATGTTTGTGGTGTTTTGGGTTGTCATACATATTTATCATTGTCCAGATAATTGATGTTTGTGGTGTTTTGGGTTGTCATACATATTTATCATTGTCCAGATACTTGATGTTTGTGGTGTTTTGGGTTGTCATACATATTTATCATTGTCCAGATACTTGATGTTTGTGGTGTTTTGCGTTGTCATACATATTTATCATTGTCCAGATACTTGATGTTTGTGGTGTTTTGGGTTGTTATACATATTTATCATTGTCCAGATACTTGATGTTTGTGGTGTTTTGGGTTGTCATACATATTTATCATTGTCCAGATAATTGATGTTTGTGGTGTTTTGAGTTGTCATACATATTTATCATTGTCCAGATACTTGATGTTTGTGGTGTTTTGGGTTGTCATACATATTTATCATTGTCCAGATACTTGATGTTTTGGGTTGTCATACATATTTATCATTGTCCAGATACTTGATGTTTGTGGTGTTTTGGGTTGTCATACATATTTATCATTGTCCAGATAATTGATGTTTGTGGTGTTTTGGGTTGTCATACATATTTATCATTGTCCAGATACTTGATGTTTGTGGTGTTTTGGGTTGTCATACATATTTATCATTGTCCAGATACTTGATGTTTTGGGTTGTCATACATATTTATCATTGTCCAATTCTTGATGTTTGTGGTGTTTTGGGTTGTCATACATATTTATGATTGTCCAGATAATTGATGTTTGTGGTGTTTTGGGTTGTCATACATATTTATCATTGTCCAGATACTTGATGTTTGTGGTGTTTTGGGTTGTCATACATATTTATCATTGTCCAGATACTTGATGTTTGTGGTGTTTTGGGTTGTCATACATATTTATCATTGTCCAAATACTTGATGTTTGTGGTGTTTTGGGTTGTCATACATATTTATCATTGTCCAGATACTTGATGTTTGTGGTGTTTTGGGTTGTCATACATATTTATCATTGTCCAGATACTTGATGTTTGTGGTGTTTTGGGTTGTCATACATATTTATCATTGTCCAGATACTTGATGTTTGTGGTGTTTTGGGTTGTCATACATATTTATGATTTTCCAGATACTTGATGTTTGTGGTGTTTTGGGTTGTCATACATATTTATCATTGTCCAGATAATTGATGTTTGTGGTGTTTTGGGTTGTCATACATATTTATCATTGTGCAATACTTGATGTTTGTGGTGTTTTGGGTTGTCATACATATTTATCATTGTCCAGATACTTGATGTTTGTGGTGTTTTGGGTTGTCATACATATTTATCATTGTCCAGATACTTGATGTTTGTGGTGTTTTGGGTTGTCATACATATTTATCATTGTCCAGATACTTGATGTTTGTGGTGTTTTGGGTTGTCATACATATTTATCATTGTCCAGATACTTGATGTTTGTGGTGTTTTGGGTTGTCATACATATTTATCATTGTCCAGATACTTGATGTTTGTGGTGTTTTGGGTTGTCATACATATTTATCATCGACCTTCCTTTTTTGCTCAATTAGTGGTAAGAGTCACCTCTAGGGTGAGTTCTTTTTAGTTAGTCTGTGCCACAGCTCATGTAGTGGCAGTTTCATTTGGATATTTTGTTTAAGATGATGAGGCTAACAGTCCCATGCACAACCCTCTTTATTCGCTTTTTATGACATGCATTCCTTTCAGGAAGGTTGAGACATGCAGTTAGAAACACTTGGGAATAGGGCTGGCAACCTCACTATGTAGAAACCATTGTTACTGAAACCGCAGTGCAAACAGATGGATTCAAGGTTCTTTTAAAGAGCTGGCTAGCATAAACCAGATGCAGTTCTTAGTCGACCTGTACTTCTAGAGAGGCAGATGCTCCTGTGCAGGTCCCAGCTCTAACATGAGCTGGATGTAGCCGGGAGGAGGATTTCCTGTTTACCGGGCTAGGCTCGGGCAGCTTATTACTCCACTGCATTGGGACAAGTGCTGCGGAGGGTGATTAACTGATGTGCGAGTTCATCTTTATAGACTCAAACACTAGACTAAAGTAGACCAGCAGCCTGTTAGGTGCCATCTATGCTGGTCTAAACAAACCACCTAGCCATGGCCAGTGTTATGCCAAGTCACAGTTATACACAAAGACCTCGACAGACACACCAGATGCAGTATTGTACCTATACTCCACCATCTGGAGTGATATGGTGGATGATAATAGTGGAGTGCATTGACACTGTTCTTTCTTCCCCATTAACAAAACAGGCCTCCATTTGGTAGTCAGTATTTATGCAGAAAGACTTGTTGTATTTGACCATCATTGCTTGTCTTGACTGTATTTGAAACACTTCCCTAGTTATGTAAGAAGACGAGATCATTGAGTAAATGTTTTCCTTGACTAAGATTATGAATATTTGTTTCAGGTCTATCAAGTATTGTAGAGGGTCAGGATTCAGCTAAAGGACAGAATACTTCAGACAGAGCCATCAATAAACCTCTTTATTATCCTCATGGTGATGGATACACTCCCGATCATGATGATGTCCATCTGACAACTGAGATAAATTTTCACGGTTCTTTGTTGAGCAAACATGCTCATGATATGTACAGTAAGCCATCTTCAGTTTCATTCACACAGCTTGATGGTACTGCTACATCTGGTGCTAATTATGGTGACCAGATGGGAGGTCATAAAAAACTATTACCCAAGGTTTTTAACAAACGTCCCATACACCTACAAAAGAAGTTCATTCGAGATAGTGGTTTCCTAGATGAGAACTCAACAGGAGAAGGCAAAAGTGTTGAAATAAAAGATATACAGCAGCTCAGATCAAGTGGTTTGAATATCCATGCTCCAGAGTTTAATTTAGGATCTTGTTCATGGAGCACAGTGGAGCATGAGAATGAAACCTTGTGTTTGTCTGGTGAGTCAGAACTTGGATTATTGACTAAAACAGGTCTCAAATTCAGAGATTCATCAAAAGACATTGACAATGATGCTCTCAAGTCTGTACATTCAAATGAAGAACTTGTAGTTGAAATGGAAAATTCTCTTGATGAAGAGGATTCATGTCCTGTTGGAATTTGTACAGGTGGAAGTGTAGAGCAAGTAAATGATGCTAGTGACAACAGTGATGAAATGTCTCTAAGTCTTTGCTCATCTGATACTGAGTCAGAGGAATCTTTGTCAGAGCAAAAGTTCGAAGACACTTCTGGGGATGCATTGAAGACTGCAAGGAATGACAACAGAAAGGAGAAAATTAAATACACATCTCAAGAATTAAGGGCATTGAACATGGACAGTTCAGCATGTCTCGCTACAATTGACAGTTTGCCTGAGATATGTAAGAAAGACTTTGTAACTCTGAATGCAGAATACAAATCAGACCATGAAGCAGCCAATCTTGTAAGGTTGTCTCCCCCTATTCCTCTTCACAGATATAGTGGAAATGGAGAAAGCCCACTTGACATTTCAGGATTAAAATCAAACTCAGCAAATTGGAAGAGTCTTTCAGAATTACTGCCAGTAAGGTGTTTCAAAACTGACTATGCCAACTTTGGCACATCGGTTGATCCTAACAGTTTGGATTGTGAGGTCAGTGATGATGGCCCTGATACATCTGTGAGAGCTAAGCCGGCTTCCCTGAAAGATATTGCCAAAGATCTCATCTCCGCTGTAAACCAACCTCAGCCAAAACATGATATCCTAAGTTGTGATGAAAGTAATACCATTTCTAGTGAACTTTTAAATAAAAGCATATCAGCAGGAGGGGAAATTGTGAACTCTTGTGACTGGAATATTTCTACCATGGACAAAGATGTAGACTATGCTCAAAAACCAGATACTGCAAAGTGGCCAGAGGGGTTTTTCAAAAGTGTTCAACGAATTCCAGAGAAAAATATCAATTCTGCTAGTGTTGGTGGTCATCATGTACATTTAAACACAGCTATAGGGCCTAAAAGCAAGAAAAAGAAGTTAAAATATCGTCCCATCAGTGAGGTATTGGTAGGAAAATCTTCCATCCATGATGACAGTTACCAAGAAGACATTCAGTCGGGTTTGAACCTAGATGACCTACAAATACAAGATCAAGATGTGGGGGGTCAAGTCATCCATCAACCCAGACTTGGATCTCTGTCTGTTGGGTCTAGCAAGCGTTCTTTTCTCCTGTCTAGCCTCAGACAAGACCGCTCAGAAGGAGAACCATGGGTTCCAGGTAGACGTAAGTGCACGTGGTGTGGCAGTGAAGACCATACCATCTATGACTGTCCAAAGGAAGATCCACTCAGAAAACTAAACGATCAGAGTTACTATTTTTAATCTTTCCAGAAACCTGAATGATCAGTTGAATTCTTGAAATCTTTATCCTTTTTTTACCCCTTACACCCTAGTCTGACCAAAAACGCCTGAGGAATATTTGTGTGTAGACCCTAATATGCTCAAATTCAGGCCGGGAATTATGGAATGAGCACATCTTTTGCACAAAACAAAACTTGAGGTTTTAACAACTTAGCTCGGTTTCCTAGTGTCATTTGAAACCAAAACGGCGTATGTAGGAGTTCCTCAGGAAAGTTATAATTCTTAATTTTTGCTAAAAATGATGGCTTTTCGATTTTCGATGGATGACTTTAGGATGTTCCTAATAACAACACAAATCCAACTTCTGAATCAGATATACGTACTAGTGTGAATGAAAATGGTGGCAATATTGGAGATTCCCAAAATGATATAGATACAGAATGAAACTGTTACTAACGAGCCTGATGTCTGTATTGAAAAATTGACTGACATCAATAGTGAAAGTTTCACAGATTCAGAGCTTGATGTCTGGATTGATACATTGACTGACATCAATAGTGAAAGTTTCACAGATTCAGAGCTTGATGTCTGGATTGATACATTGACTGACATCAATAGTGAAAGTTTCACAGATTCAGAGCTTGATGTCTGGATTGATACATTGACTGACATCAATAGTGAAAGTTTCACAGATTCAGAGCTTGATGTCTGGATTGATACATTGACATACTCAATTATGATCTAGTGTCAAAATAGCCCTAATGATGTTCTATCTGTGGCTATTAGCCGAGGAGGATTATTTCGTTGTATCTATTTTATTCTTTGGTATTTTATATGTGCTCATTTAAAGATTAAAATTAAAGTAATAGAAGGATTTGTTCAGAAAAATTTTAATTCATTCAAAAGACAGTACTTAATGATCTACAAGGGCACAGCCCCCCCCCCCCCCCCCCACCACTATGTGTGTCAGCTGTTGCAAATCTAATGTAATTTGGCTAGATTACTTCCTCTGCCTCCTGTGGCTTTCAGGCAAGCCAGATTAACCATAGTGCATCTGTCACTTTGAGGGTGGCTTTGTCTAACAATTTGTGAATATCTGGAACATTATTTGGTACTTACAGTTTCCTGTGCCATTTGTTATGGATATAGAGATTTAGTCCTGGTCATCCTATATTCCCAACCTCTTTGATGTCACACCAACGCAGCCTTGCAGGATACCTGTTACAGGAAAGACTACGGGTAGTACCCTGAGTAAAAATCTGCATCCTGTGCTATCTCCAGTCATCTCGATAATGTCTTGCCACTGGCCAAAGGTAGCTCAAGACCAGAGAATGAGGTTGAAAAATTGCGCAAGCCTTCCTCACTTGAATTCCAAAGTCACCCATTTCAGTGGACAGAGCAAAAGGAAAAGATTGTCCATATGGCTGAACATAGAGAATAGAGAATGGTCATCATCACACGTGGTGGACGAACATCAATGTAATGGGCAGGCAAAGGTATGACAAAAACACATCAATATTTTGATATGAATAATAATACAAACTAATAGACTAGGGTGCACTAAACTATGATCCTCTGTTCAAGGTGCAGATTGTTCCTGCTCTTCTGTTTACAAACCTGGCAGACGCATAGTTGCTGATGAAGCCATGGTTGGTTTCAGCAGCAGGATTTTTTTTTCAAGTATATTAATTTTCTGAAAATGCAAATACTTTGGTCACATCAAGAGACACAACGGTCTTGGGAGAACAGTGATGGAAGGTATGGTGCCAGGTAAAAATGGAAGGGGTAGACCAAGAAGATGATGGCACCAAGATATCCAGGAATGACTGGTGGAGGCTGGAGTTTTGGCAAGAAAACGAGTTTCTTTCAGACAGACTGTGATGGGAGCGACGTTCTATAAAGGATATGCTACATGATGATGATGATGAGTATATTCATGGCAACCTACTCAATGGGGAATCAACGCCTGGTATGTTACAGAAGCCAAGATTGGCTTCATGTTCAATTTGAGGTTTTACACTGGAAAAACAAGTGAACTGTTGCAGAATGGCGTTGGCCATAATGACAACAATAATAAGCAAATTACATCGATAAGTTCATTTGCTTTGATAACTGCTTTTTTCTGTAAAACATGCTGAGATTTGCTTCAGGGTAAAACCTGCAGCTGTGCAACCGATCACTCTACTTAGAAAGGATGACTGTGCCCAGACAAAAAAGGGGACTTGCTGATATAAAACAAAATGGCAATCTGATAGAAACACCATGGACAAACAGGAGCAGGTAAACATCACAACCAACTGCAACCCTACAGTTGGTTTTGTAAATCGCAGCACAAAAGTTTGTGTTGAAAGGAGAACAATACCAACCCCTGTCTTTGATTATAACACAACATTTTTTCTGTGTTACATATTTTGTTAATGTCCATTATTTATAATAAACAAACTATAAAGTATTGTTCTTCTGAAAGTGTATCCTTCCTTATTATTGTACCGGTACATTTAAACTTGTTATTGGTATTTTACATGAATTAGTAGCAATTTCATTTGAAAAATTGTACTTGTGTGCAAAAGAGTTATCTCAGTGGGTCAGAAGAACAGACATCACTAGCAGTTAGTGGCCTGAGTAGTGTCTTGGTGTCTGTGACCATCAGTTGGTAGTTTGAGTCATGGTCTACACCTGGTAGTGTCTTTATGTCTGCGACCAGCAGTTGGTGATCTGAGTTGTGATCAATACCTGGTCGTGCCAGTGACTAGCATTTGGTGGTTTGAGTCGCAATCAGAACCTGGTAGTGTCTTCAAGGATACTGCTTTTTCTATCCTGTGATGTACACGTATAGAGTTGTTTAAAGTGTGTTTGCACGGAAGAGGTCGTTTTCTAGGCAAAATGACATTGATATTTTTCCTCTTTTATTTCTGTGTCCAAACTCATAGATCCATGTACCCTTTCTTCCTTTGCTCTATTCCTGTTTTTTATTTTGACACTAGACATTATTATCATGAAGTCACTTTTCTCTACTTTCTGAAAGGTCTCTTGTAAATCATTATAAACCTCATCTAGCTCTGCTGTTTTTGGTGCCTAAACATATTTTATTTTAATGCTTCTTTTTTTCCTACTTCAATCAAATTGTTAGGACACAATCATTGACTGAATATACTTACTTAGTCGCTCCGTGAGGTGGTAGAGGTATTGACTGAATATACTTACTTAGTCGCTCCGTGAGGTGGTAGAGGTATTGACTGAATATACTTAGTCGCTCCTCTTCTACCGTGAGGTGGTAGAGGTATTGACTGAATATACTTACTTAGTCGCTCCGTGAGGTGGTAGAGGTATTGACTGAATATACTTACTTAGTCGCTCCTCTTCTACCGTGAGGTGGTAGAGGTATTGACTGAATATACTTACTTAGTCGCTCCTCTTCTACCATGAGGTGGTAGAGGTATTGACTGAATATACTTACTTAGTCGCTCCGTGAGGTGGTAGAGGTATTGACTGAATATACTTACTTAGTCGCTCCGTGAGGTGGTAGAGGTATTGACTGAATATACTTACTTAGTCGCTCCTCTTCTACCGTGAGGTGGTAGAGGTATTGACTGAATATACTTACTTAGTCGCTCCGTGAGGTGGTAGAGGTATTGACTGAATATACTTACTTAGTCGCTCCGTGAGGTGGTAGAGCTATTGACTGAATATACTTACTTAGTCGCTCCGTGAGGTGGTAGAGCTATTGACTGAATATACTTACTTAGTCGCTCCGTGAGGTGGTAGAGGTATTGACTGAATATACTTACTTAGTCGCTCCTCTTCTACCGTGAGGTGGTAGAGGTATTGACTGAATATACTTACTTAGTCGCTCCTCTTCTACCGTGAGGTGGTACAGGTATTGACTGAATATACTTACTTAGTCGCTCCTCTTCTACAGTGAGGTGGTAGAGGTATTGACTGAATATAAAGGGTTTTAATGTTGAAATGGCCCTGACGGTTCATCAATGCTTTGAGACTCCCAATATGTCCACTTTATTTATTTTCATTTTCTTCTCAATCATTAGTTTTCCTTGGTACAGAGTATGGGCTCCATGTGTTCTATGTTACAATTCGTAATTTCTTGGAATATAAAACATCTAAAAAAAACAGGTTATGACTGCTCTTATGTATGACCTCTTCCAAATTCATGCTTTCAGGCTAAAGAAAAATGTGTAATTGTTTTTTTTTTATATGGTGTCATTCCATAGTTGATAAACTGCCATCTACAATCAGGTGGATCCCTGTTTCTGGTATCGTTAAAACATGTGAGCTTAATGCTTGTCAAACATTAGTCAGACCTGGAGCATCACCATGTTCAATCTCATCCATGTGAAATCCTGTGGTGTGAAGATCAGGACCACAGATCACAGACTATGTTATTGAAGGTGATAATGGAGGATTGTACATGGGGCTAGCATTGCATGAACACTTTAGTGGACTAGGGAGGAAGAGAAATATATGTTATAAGCTGAGCAATAACTCTTTCTTCGACTACAACAGGAGGAACAGTTCTTCTAGTGGAGTTCATGAAAGACCAGGCAATGCTGCTGTCAGGGATGAAGTGTTAGAGGCTTCATTGTACTAGGTCTAAGCTTTCTCCTCAAGTTCACTTACTCATGACTTACTCGCTGTCTATTCTTCCCTAACTCTAAGAAAGTCACCCATTTGCAGCTAGATCAATGAATCGTGCCAATATGTATAATGAGGATTGAACCCTGCATGTTTGTCATGTGAAGCGAGCACTCCACCACTGTACTATTCAGCATTAGACTAATCAGCATGAACTGACCAGGTCAAAGCTTCCATCATTATTTTATGATCCAAGAACCCACCTATTTATGAGGTCATCACACCAGTATGTCGTCTCATCCCAGGGTTCTGGTGTTCTAAGGGCACGATAGTTCCCCTTCTGAGGATCTGTAATCTTGCAGTAAGGAGTTTACAGAATTAGTAAATTAATTAAAATAATCCCACGAAGAAGACAAACTGGAAAAACAAACATTGAATGAGTAGAGAGGGGAATAAAATTATTATTTTTTCAATCAGGGTGTCCCACTCACTACAGATCCCTGGTTTTTCCCTTGTAACTTTTAAACCAATGAGCGTAATTTAATCAAATTTGACATGGACATACCTTGGTGTGTGAGAAACATGAGCTCGTATTAAATGTTGCAGTGTGTGTGTGAGCGCGCGTGTGTATGTCTCTATATACATAAATGTTGCAGTGTGTGTGTGAGCGCGCGTGTGTATGTCTCTATATACTGTGTGTCCCACTCACTGACGACCCCAGGCTTTCCCTTACAACTTTTAAACCAATTAATGTAATTCAATATAATTTGACATGGACATGCTGTGAACCAGTTGGACTATGAGGAACCATGTACTGGCTATTTTCAGCAGGATGGCACACCTCGAATGTCAGCATGGCTGAAACTGCTTCTTTCTTTGAAGATCGTGTCATTTCTAGGGAACTTTGACCACAAAGGTCACCTGACCTTACCCTACCTGATTTCTTCCTATGGGGGATGCTGAAAGGAAAGTGTCTCTCAACAAGCCAAGGAATCTCATAAAACTACAAGAAAACATTTGGTGGGAAACTGAGTCTGTAACTCCTGATGCGGTGGATAATACCTTCTGTAACATGAAGAGGCGTGTGCAGTCATGCCTTGATGCTAATGGTGACCATTTACAACATTTAATTTGAGCTGATTGTTTCTCACACAAATGTCAAATTCTATTGAATTATGTTCATTGGTTTGAAAATTACATTTGAAAAACCAGAATATGTCACAAGTAGGACACCCTGTATCTCCAGAAACTAACCTAACATGGTCTGTATGTCTTGACAGTTGAACAGGACCTTGTATGTAGGCAGGTCACCTGTATCATTTGTTGGATTTCTTCTTCTTAAATAGCAAGAAAGTACCTGTCATCATCTCTTAAACAAAAAGCTGTTTTGTAATTTCTCAAGTTTGAGAATACTTAGTTCTGGTAATCTTCTTCATCGTACGCTGTTTACAGCGATATTTACGTTGCGCTGTTTTATTTTGTTAAGCCAGTGGCTCAGTGCATCCCATTTCAACAGGCGTTTCTGTAGGGTTGCCCTCCTTAGCCTTTGGCTGTCCCCAGCCTAACTGTAAGGCAGCAGTTGTTTTTAGTCAGAGTTGTCTCTCTTTGGGAAGTTGTCTTGCAGGACTATCAAGTCTTCCCCACTCGTGTCTATAGGGTTTGGCAATGATATGATATGATGGACTATGTACTAGTTTGTACTATCCCGGAAGAGAGGCAGTCCAGTGTGACTGTGTCCCAGGATCGTCACGTCCTGCCAGAAACGTAGCATATGCATGTGAGTGAGGTATCTCTTTGCTCCCTTTATTTTCTCGGCTCATCTGCAGTGATGGTACGCCTAGCATTCCCCGCCACCTGGGAGGTTGTCACAATAGGGCAGAGGGTGCAATGTCCGCTGGACTGCATCTCTTCTGCGTCCATTGGGATGACTGATAGCAGACAGAGGTAAAGAGCAAGGCAGGAGTGCATTTATCCAGGTGCATTTCTGCGGCTTGACCGGGCCAGGCTGAGACGCAAGCCCCAGGTCCCAGCCATGTCGTAGCCTCCCATCACAGCGGTGCTGAGATTTAGGAAGGGGTTCTGGCTTAGAGGCGTTCGGCCGTAGTCTCTCAGATGGTAGCTTCGCACCATTGGCTTATCAGCCAAGCACGTGGACCAAATGTCAGCGACCTGTGATTTCTCTTGGAGTGCATTTGACCAGGGGACAAGCCTGGTCACGGCACGGAGATGGTGTTCGCCTGGTGTGCGGACATATCTCATGGTCAAGGGTTGAGTCTCAGCAGTTCGCAGTGAGGTAGCTGATCTACTGCTTAGGACACCCTGACCGAGAACTAAGTCTTCTACAAATGGTTTCATACCTCATCGCCGTATGGGGTGAATATCGAGCAGCTTCCCGCCCGCTTTGATCGGCGGACGGCAGAGACCTCTTTCTGCGGCTCGACCGGGCGGGGCTGGAGCCCCAGGACCCCACCATGTCGAAGCCTCCGTTCTGGTAATCAAGGTCACAACAAACAGACAAGGGAGCTAACCAAGTCAGAGGTATGCAGCTTTATGAATCAACAAATAAACTCATTTAACAAGAGACATCAATTAAATATTAGGGATGTAGGACAGGCGCTTCCTAAGATTTTTAGGTAGATTTGCTCGATCTGTATTAATGAATTATATTGTTTTTATATCTTATATTGGGTTGCAGCACTTGCTGTGGACTAATACATACATTTTCAGATTAGACCAGTTCAGAAAGGGTTAAAAGGACTAAGAAGCAGTTTTAAGTAAGCACTAAAAACAACAAAATACTTGCATACTTATTATTTTCTGTAAAAAATGCCACACAATATAATATATTTCCACCTGCAAAGTTGTATCTAAAATTGAACGTAGCTGTGTAAATAATCCATCAGTTCAGAAGTTTTCTTAGAACTGAAGTATCAATTTTTGATTTTAATTGTTAGGCTAGGGATACACAATTACAAATTGTTCAATTTACGTGAAGCTATAATATTGATCAGTTTTGTATTTGAGATCAGGATCAACGACATATCCAAGACATTTGTTTGGGGATATTATTGTTTGCGAATGCCCACAATGAGTAGGTTACTCTTTTGTGTGCCCTGAAAAGGACATTAAGTGGCGGGTTGCAGTAGCTTTCTTTACATCCCAAGCATGCTGATGAAGGTGGACCGGGGTCCTCAGTTGTGCTATGCTTGGCTTCATCTGCATGTCACTCACTACTACAGGGATCACGTGGATCCCTCACCTCGTTAGCCAGGCTGCCATGAAAACAGCCCATTTCCAGGGAGGGCTACTAGGAAGCTGAGGTGAAGGTCTTGGCCAGTATATTTTGCCTGACACAGACGTGTCTTCCTCCCCTTGGTTTGAGGATAAATGCTAGTAAAACAAAAGCAATGATAAAAGCCAAACAAACCAAAAGACTAAATATCAGCATCGAGGAACATATTGAGCATATAGAACAAGTGCAGGGATTTTCATATTTGGGACAAATTATTACAGAAGATGCTCCCTGTGGGGTTGAAATAAGAACTAGGATCACTGTAGAAAAAATGGATACCTGTAAGAAACAAACACTTCTAACAATAAATAACATCAATATTGAGCTTTTGAAAAGAATAATCATTACACATATCTGGCACGTCACATTGTACAGCTCTGAAACATGGACTCTTAACAAAAGGGATGAAAAAATATTAGAAGCTTTTGAGATGTTTACAGGATGCAAAAAGTGAGCTAGACAGAACAAATGTCAAATGAACAAGTGCTTAAAGATATAGGGTTGCATTGACAACTAATGACGAGTATACAGAAAGGTAGATTGTCTTGGATTGGTCATAACATGAGACATCGAGGCCTGTTATTGAAAATACTTGAAGGCACAATTAAGAGAAAAAGAGGAAGGGGATGTCCAAGAAACAATTACATCACACAGGCTTGCAAGAACATAGGGGTGCAGACTTATAGTGAGGTAAAGAGATCTGCTAGAAACAGAGGCCATTGGTGTGACATGATCAGAAGACTTCAACACCAGTCTCCGGACTGACCAACACAGACCATTGGCATGACATGATCAGAAGACTTCAACACCAGTCTCCGGACTGACAAACAGAGGCCATTGGTGTGACATGATCAGAAGACTTCAACACCAGTCTCCAGACTGACAAACAGAGGCCATTGGTGTGACATGATCAGAAGACTTCAACACCAGTCTCCGGACTGACAAACAGAGGCCATTGGTGTGACATGATCAGAAGACTTCAACACCAGTCTCCAGACTGACAAACAGAGGCCATTGGTGTGACATGATCAGAAGACCAACACCAGTCTCTGAACTGACTAACCTAATGGTGTTCTCCAAAAAAACCTTGTGATTTTCTTCTTTGTAAACTCACTACATCAATTATTACTTCCCCCATCGCTATGTCGTCAAAGAAGTGGAAAGCTTCCTTTTGAATGAAACTTGTTTCTAACTATTTGCAGTCATTCTTTCTACTTTTTTGCTCTAAAGTGATGTATAGGTTTTAACCACAACTGGTCCCTTTACAGGAATCCTGTATCAGAGTTTAGGTAGTGGCTGATTACAATGGCAATATTTTTTACATAATGAGGTTGCCAGCTCCAAGTACAACCCTCTTTAGTCACCTTTTACGATATGCTTAAAAGGTGACAGTGATCATAGTCATTTCATACCAGGCACCATTCGGGTCTATATGTGGATACTTACAAATTTTTCATGTTTTTGTTGCTTTATAATTACAAATTAGGTCAGGTCAGGTCAGGTCATCCCGTAACCAGTGAGGTTGTTGGGGCACACATGAAGACATCCTCACAACCCCACGCCACCCCTCTCTGTCAGATGCTGTTGCCTGTGACTCTTCTGGTCGGAAACTGGTCCATTCTTTTATGTTGTCCTCCCATCTCTTTTTGGGCCGGCCTCTTCGTCGTCTGCCATGCACCTTTCCGTGGAGGATTGTGTTTGCAAGACCATTTGATCTCGATATGTGACCGTACCAAGTGAGTTTCCTTCTTTTGACAGTTGCCAAGAGGTCTTCGAAAGGGCCTATTGCTGTTGTAATTCTATCTTGTATTTCCTCATTTGTAACTCGATCTTTGTACGTGGCGTTTAAAAGTTTTCGGAAACATCTCATCTCCAAGGCCTGTATCCTTCGTTGAAGGTCAGCTGTAACTGTCCATGTCTCACACGCATAGAGGAATATTGACAGGACCAGTGTACACATTAATCTGATTTTCGTGCATAGTGCTAACCGTTTATCTTGCCACATTTTGTTAAGCCGTGCAAGCGCCGCTATTGTCTGTGCAATTCTGGCCAACGCCTCACATTTTGATCCTTTATCACTGACAATCGACCCAAGATATTTAAAATGGTCAACTAATTCGAGTTCCTGACCGTTAGCTTTTATCCTGCAGTTGAAGCCCGTGGCGTTGTTGGTCATTAATTTTGTCTTTCCAGCGTTTATCTCCATACCATAGTCAAGAGCTATTTCATCGAGCCTTCTGACCCATTCCTGGAGTTCTGCTTCTGAACCCGCCGATATCATCTGCAAAACGAAGGTTGGTAATCGTTCGGCCCCCTATCTTAACAGTACCAACGTGACCTTCAAGTGCCTCACTCATAATTCTTTCAAGGAATATATTAAAAAGAGTTGGAGAGAGTGTACACCCCTGTCTCACACCAACTGATGTGCGAAACCAGTATCCTAGCCTCCCGTTCACAAGAACTGCACTAGATGCTTTGTCATACAGGTGTTTAAGGACCGTTATAATATTTCCGTTGATATTTTATATCCTCATGATTGCCCAAAGCACTTTATGCCATACCCTATAAAACGCCTTCTTAAAATCCACAAACACGTGATACAGTGTTTGCTGCTGTTCTAGATATTTCTCGCTTAGCAGCCTTAAATTAAATATCTGTTCTGTAGTGCTTCTTCCCTGTCTGAACCCTGCTTGCTCCTCGGCAATAATGTTATCTGCTTGGGGTTTCAATCGGTCGAGGATTAATCTAAGCATGACCTTGCTAGGGTGGCTGATGAGGCTTATTGTTCTGTAATTTTGGCACAGCTTTAGGTTTCAAGACTTATGTAACGGTATAACTATTGATTTCGTCCATAAGTCCGGCCAGTTTCCTGTCTCCCATATTTTGTTACAGATGTGTGTCAGGCCTTCCACCACTACCTCTCCACCTGCTTGTAAGAGCTCTGCTGGTATATTCTCCATGCCGGCTGCCTTCCCACTTCTCAATGTTTTTACCACTGCAATTATCTCTTCCTTCGTTATCAGTTGGTTTTCCTCTATATTTGTTGGTGTTGGGGGGATTTTCTTCTCAGGTTCATTTCGCCCTTCATAGTTGAATAGCTCGGAACAGTACTCTGTCCATCGTGCCAGTACATCATTTTCTTCAATAAGGCACTTGCCGCTTTTATCATGGATCATAAGGTTCCTGCTTTGTCTTGGTGTTACCAGTTCTTTGACAACCTTGTATGCTCCTTTAGCATCATTTCTGTTTAGTCTCTCTTCGTTGTTTGTGCATTGCTCGCATATCCACGCTTCTTTCGCCTCTCACATCTTTTGTTGTATGGCTTTCTTGACCCCTTTATAACTGCCGACCTCCTCCGGTGGGTGATTGTGTTTTTTCAGTGACCTTCTTTTATCACAAAGGTCTAGAATGTCTTTGGTCACCCATGGCTTCTTTTTTGTTTGGTGGCATCCCAGGATCTCTGTTGCAGTATCTATGAGAGCTGCATTAAGAGACTCTGTAACTGTATCTGTATCCAGTCCCTCTCTGAGAGCCAACAGTGGCGCAAATCTCCCTCCTACCCTTGCTTGGAACACTTCGGTGATTTTTGGGTCCATTAGTTTGTCCAGGTCAAACTTTAGCCTGGTCACATCCTTCTTTGCAACTCCCTTCAATCGCTGACGCATGGTCATCATAACCAGATCGTGGTCGCTTCCTATATCAGCTTCGGGGAAACTTCTCGTTTTGTCGGTGTTGATGCTCGATCGAGCATCAACAAATTAGAGCCTTTCATTAATCCCATTTTTATATATTTAAACATTTTACTAGACAAACATAAAAATATTATTAAAAAAAAAATAAATTCACAAGAGACAGTGTTATGTTCAGTACGTTTCATATAGTTGTAGACCTCTTTAATGTATCCTTGACGCTTCCAATACTAAGTTTTCATATATGATTGTATGAACACTTTGTGTGTGTAGATTACAGAATAAAGTCCATGTGTGTGTACATACATATAAATATATACACACACATATATTTTGTGCGTACGTAGGTAATAAATAAACCCATAGGAAATAATGTAATTTTCAGATTGGATGGAATCATGAAATTCTTGGAATTAAAATATTTTCCCACTCTGTGTGCTTCTTCTAAGCTTGTAGTTTAAATTACGCAAATTTCTTCTGTCGTTTAATTCACCAATCTCTCACCATCACCATCATGTTCCTTGCTGGTTGCCATTGGCAATCATAGATATTCACCTTCTTTGATCACGTTTGTCGTGTATCAGTTCTGCAGTTGATCATCACCCATGCAATTCCTTCAAGCTGTCCAATATTTTCTCTCTCTGCCTCTTTTTGTCCTCTTTCCTGTGATTCTGTCCATTGTCACTGTATGTTCCAACCCACCTCTTCTCATGACATGCCAGAAACGGGATGACCTCCTTGTCCTGATTTTTGCCATAAGTTGTCCTTGTCTGTGTCCCTCTTCAAGCAGTGTTACTTATATTCTTTGCTGTCCATGAAATTCTCAACATACGGCCCATCTCAACCTAATCCTAACTGCCCATTTCTCCACCACAGAAAAAAGTATTCATTCCAAGAGTTCTGTCCGATCTGAAAATGATGTTATTCCCATGAAATACCATAATTTTTTTTTTTTTAAAGTGGTTCAATAGGGGGATTTGATTTGCTAACCATTCAGCCACACCCTTCTAAAATAATTGTTTCAGCAAATATATAACAATATTACCTGTGATTTAAATGTCACATGCCATCTCACACATACCAAACTAATTGGGTCATGATTTTAAAAAATAATATACTTAATCTTTTGTACATAACTTGTAAAGGAAATAAAATAGTGTCCTTAAATGAGCAGCTCTGATCTACAAATTGTCAATAGTATGTTCAGTGAAAATTTCAGTTTGATATGGCTGTCCGTTCGCAAGTTATAGCATCTGCAGACAAATATATGTATAATTGTTTAAATAGATTGCATAATATACAAATATCTTAACATGTTTGGTATCTTTCTGGCAACTTAAAAAAATGTTCATCTAGCAACCCTGCAAATAGGTACATTACGATCCACACTTTTGTTTTTCTGTCACCACACAAGTATACATTCAAATATATCTATATGAGCTGAAAAATAGACAATCATTTTCAGGACAGCAATTTATTTTAATAGAACCTGGCTTTTATTGTAATATTCTCGTCATGATAGTGTACATAAACTTAGTCATCATTTACAAACTCGATACATTTTGTAGTTGAATAATAAAATAAATTTGGACTTTTGTAACTAGTAATCAAACCTGGCTCAGAATAACTTTTACCAGTTACAGCAGGACCATAATGATGAGGAAACCTGGCTCAGAATAACCTTTACCAGTTACAGCAGGACCATAATGATGAGGAAACCTGGCTCAGAATAACCTTTACCAGTTACAGCAGGACCATAATGATGAGGAAACCTGACTCAGAATAACCTTTACCAGACTATAATGATGAGCTTCAAGATGAGGAAACATCCAACAATCTTGAGAATGGAAATTATTGCACGACTATTCTCCTACAGTAACACCTCGAGTTAAGTAACCTGCTATTTACCAACATTCAGTTACATAAATCAAAAAAAATTAATACAAATCCTGAGAGCTAAAATGGATTCTAACACTGAGTTGTTTGAGAATTTTAGCCACCGTATCTATTCTGATATGCCTAGTTACAAGGTCACCTAGAATGACAAGAAGCTTATGACCACACAATCTTCTCTAGACATGTTTGTAAGATGCAGCTCACAATAAAGTTAAGTTGACAATCAGATGACCCCGACAACCCTCAGCCTTTAATATCAAGATAGGGGCAGGGGGAAGTTTGTGCAGAACTGCATTTTTCTCCACCACCATCCCCTTTCAGTGCCGGCTCTTTGCCCTACAGAGCCAACTAAACCACATGTGCTGCTGATGCAAACACTGGCAGATACAAATATATCACAAGACATTTTTTATTTTAACGGTGAATACTCTAGTGTGTGTTTATGTTTCTCTATATTCTTTCATAATTGATATCAGAGTAAATACTGCAACATGATGCCTCTCTTATTACCAGTGTGAAAAAATACAGTTTTCTTCTATTACCGTGCAGTATCTTATGAAGTTACACGTAATCTGCAAATATGACTTGACGCAAAATATGAGTTATGTAATGGATCCAATAACTTAATCCTTACGTTAGTCAGGGCGTTACAGTTCCTCAATTAAATGGTTAATTATTTATACATGAATTAGAGGGTTAATTTATCATATGTTATTACAGATCTTCTTGGGAACAAAGAGTAATCAGGGTCAGGTGAAACATACTGATCTAAACTACTGCATCTGGCCACTTGAGAAAAGTGTTTGGGATCGACAGAAAATCAATACAGAAACCAACGATCAAAGTACATCGTTCTTACCACCTTACCCTACACATGCTAAATGAGGGCAGTGTACAGCAGTCATGCTGTAGCTCAATCACTTCCACATGGGCTGTTTCCACAGGGTACCCAACTATGAAGTGCTCCAAAGGGGAGACTACCTAGCATTGAGACTCAGCTGCCCTTTATGGCATACTCGAGACAGGCAAGTGTTCATCTACAGTCAAAAGAAAAGATATGAAGATTGGCTAAAGGCATCCTTGAAAGGTCTCCATGTTGATGTTGGATCTTGGGAGTTGCTTAAGTCAGACTGCTCAGTCTGACACTCTGCAATCACACAAGGTGCTCACCTGATTGAGCAGAAAATCTCAGATGCAATGAGGGAGAAGCAAGCCGACTGAACACGTGTCTAGACCCATCTGCCAAAAACAAATTTGATGCTGTCGCCGCATTCGTTTACTATTGGCAACTAATTCTACAAGTCATAGGGTGACCACTGTAGCTGGCCTCATTAGAGGAAGTCTGTGTAAAATCACTTATGTGTCTACTTGTATTGGCCATTTCTTTGGCAAGCCACTTTGTAAGATGAAGCTAACAACAACTGATACACAAATAATTAACGATTACCCTTGACCTAACATAACACACTTTTATAACACGGATGTAAATCATTGGTCAAAGTCACATGTGAAAACAGCAGTAGGCGACTCATAGCTGAGTGCTTGAGAATTAGATCCGTCCAAGACCCTATTGGACTTCCAAGAGGTGGCCCTGGAAACAGATGGCATCTGTGCAGCCTGACTGAGAAAATATGGGTCAAAATGGAAAGGCAAACCCGGTTCCCAAAAATGTTGTGCTGAAACAAGATATGTATGACCAAAGGTTCATATATCGCAGCCTCGCTGTAAACTATGACATAATATAACAAAATGTCCTTTTCACATGAATGACAAAAAAGAAGTAGATGGTAGTGAATAATCTTATATTTGGTTGTGACTATCTGGTTTCAGTGCTATGTCTTTAATCTCATATTCTTTCATTCACTCACTTGTATTCCTTCAACTATCCATCTATTTGTGTACTTTCTCCTCTTTTCATGCACTCTTCAGTCTATATACTCATGCATTCACTCATCCAATGCTCTCTTTATTCACTCCTATACTCTTTTGCTCATCCACTGTTTACTTCTTGTTACACATCAATGATATCACCATTTATGTAGATACTAACAATGGTATCACCATTTATACATATCTCAACAAATATCACAAATAGAAACGGAACAACTTCATAGAATCACATACAACAAAAGAAGCCAGTTTCTTTGTTTTGTGGTAACATATGAAGGATTTGAGGTTTTTGTAACTTTTGCCAAGCTAAACTTTTAGTGTCTACATTTGTCTTCCACAAGGAGGATATTTGTAACTGCTGTAAAATTGTAACAACCAGGTAAGCATAATCTCACGTGCTGAAAATATACATATGCCATTTATAACTATTTTGATACTGCAGCAGTGCCTTATAGTGGTAAATAATTGTTATATGCAAAGACTTTATTAAAAAATACTGTGCTATTTGATTTTATGCTCCTTCACGTGGTCTATCCATCTCTAATACAAAACACAGACTTTGCCTATAATCAGTTATAACATGTAACACTAAATGCCTCAGTTTAAATTAGAAGTGATGGTAGTAACAAAGAAACATAGCCTAACTCCAATGCACCGCCATAGTGAACAAGAGAGAATTACGACAAGTGTACACGTTTAAATATCTGCTCACACACCACATCAAATCTGATGGGAGATGCAATTATATAATAACAGAATATCCAATGCAAAATCGACCTTCCAGAGGAATAAGGAAGTACAGTGTCTAGAGAAAGAATTTGAGGTGACTTAATTCAGGTTTATAAGATAATAAAAGGAAAGGATAGACTATAACAAATATTTTCATAAGACAACCACCTACACAAACAAAGGGCACAGCTACAAATTAATTAAAAAAAGGTCCAGATTAGATATTAGGAAATATCTTTTTTAGTCAGTGGACTATTTCAGAGAATGCTTGGAATGCATAGCCACATGAAGTAATGGAGGTAGCGACAATTAATGCATTCAAGAATAGATTGGAAGCACATAGTTTTTAGAGCAAGGAATTGTAAATGAAACTGGTTGCATACAGACTCTGCAGTCTTGTAAACAAGTGTAAAGACGTAACATTAAGTTGTGCAACAAAACCTAATCACTAGGATTGAGAAAGAGAGTTCTTGGAAGTTATGTGGAACCAGTACTGAAATATGGCAGTGAACTGTGCACAATCAGTAAACAAGTACAAAGATCTCTCGAATGGCGGAGATGTGGGATTAGATAATAATATTAAATAAGGATTCAATGGACGGCAAAAAATACTAACGATAAGGTACTTGAAGAAGCACAGACACATTGCAAAAGTCAGGTCAAGATAGTCATTCTTTTTCGGGCATATCATGAAAAGTGGCATGTCGGAGATAAAATAGCAGGGAAGAGAGATAGAGGGAGGCAGAGAGAGAGAAAATATTGGACAACCTGAAGGAATGTCAAGGGGGACGATCTGTCATGTCCTGCTGTGAATGTTTAAACCTCGTGATGATGGTGATGCTACACACAGGTCTCGCTTAGTCAGTGGTGCTGTCACTTTGTATATCTAATCTCATGATATGTTACACATTGCTCTTGCTTAGTCAGTGGTGCTGTCACTTTGTTTATCTAATCTCACGGTGATGCTGCACATTGCTGCTCCTTTAACAGAGGTACTCCACTCAACTCTTTTTCTTCTGTCAGTGCCCTGGCTGGATGTAGGAATACTGAAAACACAACTCCCTGCAGAAGATACAGAAGCACTACTTATATATTTATATTATAGTTATTCATAACTCTTTTTTATAGGAGAACAACTTTATCCGTTTTACTGAACTAGACTGGTATGCCGGGGGTTTTTGTGTATGACAAGGACAAGAATAGCACCACTGCCCCACTGAGAGCATGTCGTAAGAGACAACTGTGGCACATTGCATAACACCGGCCATAGTTATGTGGTTTGTTTAATGCAGCATAGATGGAGCCTAATACTAACAGGCTGCGGGTCTACTTTGCTCTAGTGTTTGGGTCTATTAAGATGGATTCGTACATCGTTTAACCACCCTCAGCCATTTGTCCCAACGCAGCTGAGTAATAAGCTGCTCGAGCCTAGTCCGCTAAGCAGGAAATTCTCCTCCCGGCTACTTCCAGCTTATACCAGAACTGGGACCTGCACAGTGGCATTTCACGTTGTATATCTTTGCGGATGTCTTCCTCCTTAAGTTTTGCCATATTTATGACGTATATCTGCCTTTGCATCCTCTGTTTGCTTTTGTATATACAGATTTGGTCTAGTACTGCAGGACGATCATTGGTGTCCATTACTGGCAAAAACATGCCCAAAACAGACCGCTGAAATCAGGCTTTGTCTGCTGGTCTGCAGGCAGGGGGAAACCAAGATGCGACAAAACGCAGACTCCAAACGTGTGAGATGAAAGCAAGGGAAACATCTGACTAAGGAACTTCTATAGCGCGAAGTCAATTCTTTCTCGAGACTGACTGGATACAAATCATATCTCTTTCTGACTGATATTGACATCAATACAGGAAGATAGAGGTCTCGACATTCAGAGAATTCACTGCGACATAATTATACCTTCTAGTTATCACATCTCTAATCACTCATAGGGTGATTAGACTGATGTTGGAGATAAAAGAAAATGAACATTGGACACCAAAACAAAGCTGGGAAACAGGTTATGCTTAAGACTAGCAACCTTGTGTAAAGTACTTTGCTAAAGAAAGAACCACTGCAGGGTCCATGACTCTGCAAGGGTAGTTAGCAGCAGTTGCATCCTTGCTAGTTAAAGATGAAATGGGGAAACCACATCTTCTGATTCTTGGGAAACCAGTTATCTATTTCTGAACTCATGTATAAAATATGATATACCAATGACAAGAGTTGTAGAGTTTTTTATCATATGATGGTTAATATGCACTGTTGGAGATTCTGAATGACACGATTTCAGTGTGACAGTGGTCCTGTTCTTATATCTGTTACACACATAATCCTCCCGGATACCACTCGGACAAAACAGAGAAACAAAGAATTTTTAATGTACTGACACATAATCACACCATAGAGAAAGTAGAGAAAGACTGTGCACCAGCCATATCTAAATGGCTGACTGTGATGATAATTCATGTGATAATTTAATCATTCTAAGCAATTGACGATACGGTGATAACTTGCTGACTCTAAACATCTCATGATGAGTAAAGTGATATCTAGCTCACGCTAAACATCTCATGATGAGTAAGGTGATAACTTGCCAACTCTTTTCATCTCATGATGAGTAAAGTGATATCTAGCTCACACTAAACATCTCATGATGAGTAAGGTGATAACTAGCTCACTCTAAACATCTCATGATGAGTAAGGTGATAACTTGCTCACTCTAAACATATCATGATGAGTAAGGTGATAACTTGCTCACTCTAAACATCTCATGATGAGTAAGGTGATAACTTGCTCACTCTAAACATCTCATGATGAGTAAGGTGATAACTTGCTGACTCTAAACATCTCATGATGAATAAGGTGATAACTTTCTGACTCTAAACATCGCATAACGAGTAAGACGATAACTTGCTGACTCTAAACATCTCATGATGAGTAAGGTGATAACTTGCTGACTCTAAACATCGTATGATGAGTAAGGTGATATCGAGCTCACGCTAAACATCTCATGATGAGTAAAGTGATATCTAGCTCATGCTATAAACATCTCATGAGTAAGGTGATATCTAGCTCATGCTAAACATCTCATGAGTAAGGTGATATCTAGCTCACGCTAAACATCTCATGAGTAAGGTGATATCTAGCTCATGCTAAACATCTCATGAGTAAGGTGGTATCTAGCTCCCGCTAAACATCTCATGAGTAAGGTGGTATCTAGCTCACGCTAAACATCTCATGAGTAAGGTGATAACTTGCTGATTCTAAACATCTCATGATGAGTAAAGTGCTATCTAGGTCACGCTAAACATTGCATGATGAGTAAGGTGATAACTAGCTCACGCTAAACATCTCATGAGTAAGGTGATATCTAGCTCATGCTAAACATCTCACGAGTAAGGTGATATCTAGCTCACGCTAAACATCTCATGAGTAAGGTGATATCTAGCTCATGCTAAACATCTCATGAATAAGGTGATATCTAGCTCATGCTAAACATCTCATGAGTAAGGTGATATCTAGCTCATGCTAAACATCTCATGAGTAAGGTGGTATCTAGCTCACGCTAAACATCTCATGAGTAAGGTAGTATCTAGCTCACGCTAAACATCTCATGAGTAAGGTGATATCTAGCTCATGCTAAACATCTCATGAGTAAGGTGATATCTAGCTCACGCTAAACATCTCATGAGTAAGGTGATATCTAGCTCACGCTAAACATCTCATGAGTATGGTGATATCTAGCTCATGCTAAACATCTCATGATGAATAAGGTGATATCTAGCTCATGCTAAACATCTCATGATGAATAAGGTGATAATGGAGCGCGTGGCCGAATGGTTATGAGGTCTGCCTGCCAACAAGTAGGGTGGCGGTTCGAATCCTGGTATAGCATATGCTATTTTTCTGTTGGGGTGAAATAAACAAACATAGCCAGCACACAACGTGGCGACAGCCGTGGCGAAGCGGCCTATAGTTCTCAGCCTAAAAAACTGCTCGACTACCCCAGCAATGGGGAAAACATCATATTGACAGTTTTTTTAAAATTTTGTATGTATGGTTCCCAGTCTAAATGTTATATTTGGTTATTGTTTGCCATTTTACTGTCATTATTTTTCCTCCCTTCCTCGTTTATTTGTCCATTTCCTCTCTCTCATTCTCTCGTTGTATTTATTTGTCCATTTCCTCTCTCTCATTCTCTCGTTGCATTTATTTGTCCATTTCCTCTCTCTCATTCTCTCGTTGCATTTATTTGTCCATTTCCTCTCTCTCATTCTCTCGTTGTATTTATTTGTCCATTTCCTCTCTCTCATTCTCTCGTTGCATTTATTTGTCCATTTCCTCTCTCTCATTCTCTCGTTGCATTTATTTGTCCATTTCCTCTCTCTCATTCTCTCGTTGCATTTATTTGTCCATTTCCTCTCTCTCATTCTCTCGTTGCATTTATTTGTCCATTTCCTCTCTCTCATTCTCTCGTTGCATTTATTTGTCCATTTCCTCTCTCTCATTCTCTCGTTGCATTTATTTGTCCATTTCCTCTCTCTCATTCTCTCGTTGCATTTATTTGTCCATTTCCTCTCTCTCATTCTCTCGTTGCATTTATTTGTCCATTTCCTCTCTCTCATTCTCTCGTTGTATTTATTTGTCCATTTCCTCTCTCTCATTCTCTCGTTGCATTTATTTGTCCATTTCCTCTCTCTCATTCTCTCGTTGCATTTATTTGTCCATTTCCTCTCTCTCATTCTCTCGTTGCATTTATTTGTCCATTTCCTCTCTCTCATTCTCTCGTTGCATTTATTTGTCCATTTCCTCTCTCTCATTCTCTCGTTGCATTTATTTGTCCATTTCCTCTCTCTCATTCTCTCGTTGCATTTATTTGTCCATTTCCTCTCTCTCATTCTCTCGTTGCATTTATTTGTCCATTTCCTCTCTCTCATTCTCTCGTTGCATTTATTTGTCCATTTCCTCTCTCTCATTCTCTCGTTGCATTTATTTGTCCATTTCCTCTCTCTCATTCTCTCGTTGCATTTATTTGTCCATTTCCTGTCTCCATCCTCTCCCTATTTTAGCATGTGCTTTCAGCTTTCCATTACTTTGTTTAATAATTAACCCACAATATGTAATCATATTTCCACTGCCCAATATCATGTCATACTTAACTCCAAAACTCCATCCTGACCTCTATGAGTAGCTTCCTCCTAATACTTTATTTCAGTTTTGACTAACTACCAACTTCCGGTTAGTTCTGCATTCTTCATCAAATATTATGTTTAAAAGTGCAAGTCCCAAGTACATGTGTGATCGGATGTCAACTATTTTATAAATGGCTTGATTTCCACCCCATTTCCAGGCATAGCTAATATTCACCTGACTTTTAGCTGCCCTGACAAATCCCATGTTGGAAGTCATCGTTGCAGCATGTAGTGTGTCACCTGTCCCAAAGATTACCTGTAAATATCAAAGACACAAGTCAACAATAAGCCCTATGATGTCACGAACAATGTACACGCATTTCTCGCGCAGCCGTGACACTTCATGATGGGGTATCCATAAGCTGAGCAGCAGAATATAAACTTCACATTATATATATATAGTTGGAGAAGTATAGATAAACGTTCAGGGGAAACAAGCGATTATTTATTTTGATATTGATGACCCGTTCTTCCGCGTAGCTGCGGGTCCCAACTTCGTCTTCGGAGGACACTGTCTTGGGCCACGGCAGTCTAGTGCGTGGTAAGTGCTCTTAGAGGCATCTCGGATGTTGCAACGTACACCAAGGGAGTCGAACGCATTTGAGGTCTTCCCCACGATCTTTTCTTACCATTGGGTTACCAGACTGCTGTCGCTGTGCTCCATCGACCATCGTTTCGTCGCAACATGTGACCTGCCCATCTATGGTCCGCCTTGTCTGCATAAATTACCGCATCATTCACCAGGGACAATCGTCTTATGTCAGAATTGAGGAGACCTTGTAAACGTTGGAACCATATAATATCCCTCATATATCTCTGTATGAACCATATAAAATCCCTCATATTTCTCTGTATGAACCATGTAATATCCCTCATATTTCTCTGTATGAACCATATAATATCCCTCATATTTCTCTGTATAAACCATATAATATCCCTCATATTTCTCTGTATGAACCATATAATATCCCTCATATTTCTCTGTATGAACCATATATCCCTCATTTTTCTCTGTATGAACCATTTAATATCCCTCATATTTCTCTGGTATGAACCATATAATATCCCTCATATTTCTCTGTATGAACCATATAATATCCCTCATATTTCCCTGTTCTGCTTTTTTGTGTGGTCATGTTGGTCAGAACACTTATGGGTGAAAGGAGCTCAATTCCAGACACTGCCGCTACGGAGAAAGTGTTCGAGACGTCCTTGTACCTGGACACAGCTATTTGTGAGGTGTATGACCAAGCTCCTTCCATAACAGCAAGGCAGGTATTCATTTGCATGTGGGTAGAAAAGCGAATGGGGGCCAAGGAAATGATCCGGCCCTTTTGCCGTAACAGACAAGTGCTCTGATACTGCTAACACGCTCACTATCATCCACTTGTTGATCAGTCCTGAGACTAATTGTAAGGTTGTCTGAGACTGGTTGTAAGGTTGGCTGAGATTGGTTGTAAGGTTGTCTGAGATTGGTTGTAAGGTTGGCTGAGATTGGTTGTAAGGTTGTCTGAGACTGGTCGTAAGGTTGTCTGAGACTGGTTGTAAGGTTGTCTGAGACTGGTTGTAAGATTGTCTGAGCATGTCTCTCCATTTGACTGTATCCTCTGGTTGATCAGTCAAAAGTCTGGTTGTAAGGTTCTCTGAGCATGTCTCTCCATATGCCCCTATCCTTTGATTGATCAGCAGTCCTAAGTCTGGTTGAAAGGTTGTCTGAGCATGTCTCTCCATATGCCCCTATCCTCTGGTTGATCAGTCAAAAGTCTGGTTGTAAGGTTGTCTGAGACTGGTCGTAAGGTTGTCTGAGACTGGTTGTAAGATTGTCTGAGCATGTCTCTCCATTTGACTATATCCTCTGGTTGATCAGTCAAAAGTCTGGTTGTAAGGTTCTCTGAGCATGTCTCTCCATATGCCCCTATCCTATGATTGATCAGCAGTCCTAAGTCTGGTTGAAAGGTTGTCTGAGCATGTCTCTCCATATGCCCCTATCCTCTGGTTGATCAGTCAAAAGTCTGGTTGTAAGGTTGTCTGAGACTGGTCGTAAGGTTGTCTGAGACTGGTTGTAAGATTGTCTGAGCATGTCTCTCCATTTGACTATATCCTCTGGTTGATCAGTCAAAAGTCTGGTTGTAAGGTTCTCTGAGCATGTCTCTCCATATGCCCCTATCCTATGATTGATCAGCAGTCCTAAGTCTGGTTGAAAGGTTGTCGGGGCATGTCTCTCCATATGCCCCTATCCTCTGGTTGATCAGTCAAAAGTCTGGTTGTAAGGTTCTCTGAGCATGTCTCTCCCTATGCCCCTATCCTTTGATTGATCAGCAGACCTAAGTCTGGTTGAAAGGTTGTCTGAGCATGTCTCTACATATGCCCCTATCCTCTGGTTGATTGGTCCTGTCTGGTTGTAAGGTTTTCTGAGCATGTCTCTCCATATGTCCCTATTATATCCAGCTCTCTTCATTTCAGCACGTCAGTACTTTCATGTCTCTGCAAGCCTGAGATGTAAATGCGAGTGTCTTGGTCGTCCATTTCCTCTTTTCCCCTGGACCTTGCCCTCTAGTATCATCCGTAGAAAACTTTCATGTCGTACATTGTGTCCCAGTCAACTATATCTTCGTCTTTCTATCATTTTCAATATTTATCTTTGCGTATCTACCTCAGTGATAACATTGCCATTGGATCTTCCTTCTGTCAAATACAAGTACATGCGTTTGATTCAACAGTAACACGACATTTCAATCGCTTCCTAGCTTTATTCACCCTTCTTTGGCAGAGTGCATATTTAAACCCGAAACGGCCCAATTGCTTATACAAGAGAAGTTATTATTCTTTGCCTAAGTTCTATCTTGATATTGTTTGAGGTTCGTCATTTATGTTTTTATCTGAAGACCGTTTATGCCAATGCAATCATTGTCTTCATTTCCGTCTCTTGCTGGCGTATTCTGTGATGGTTTGCCCTAAATATGTCAACCTACGTACTTGTTTGATTATCTCTGCACTAATGATTATATTCACGTGCCTTTGTTACTTGGCTATTACCAAAATTTGTGTCTTCACTGTGTTTATTTTCCAAACACTTTAGCTGGGCTGTCAATGTTTTCAAGCATGTTTTGCAACGCTGGATTCTCCCATTACGATTTGGTCATCGGCAAATTCGATGATATTAACTTTTATTCCATGGACTTTGACACTCCTATTACAACTCCGAACAACATTTTCCATCATCATCTCAGAAAATGCGTTATAGAAACTCGGTAAAAGCAAACAACCCTGTCGTCGCGTGCCACCAATTTCATCATCCCCCTATCTTATTCAAACTGAATCTTCAAGTCCTTCTTTGATTGAATGAATCGGCTCTAGATATTCATACAGGCTTTGGGTTAAACTAATGATTGGTCTCCCGATACCCATTTGTTGAAACTAAAAATGTTTGTATCATGTGTCTCGATCAAAGACTTTCTCTTGCATGTGTAAGCATATTAAATGTCCAAATATGTAAAGGAAATGAGCAGATTATCTCCCATTTTATTGCAAATCTTGGCGTCTATTGATTTTCTCTAAGAACTTGCATGCGTACATTCGTCAAGATTCTACTGGAACTTATGCGTGTCCACTGGACAGATTTCACGATTCCCAAGGTATTAACATGTGTCCCACCACCTTCTGACCTATCATCGCTTGAGTTATCCTAGTCTCCAGGGTGGGGATCAAATACTCGTAGTTGGTTCAAGACTGGGCTCGAGCCAACGGCTCCATCTTATGTCGTTTGTACAATACTCATCCATATATCAAGGGCAGCAATCCGTCAACATTTTAATAATATATAGCCGGGTCTGATGGCTCAGAAATACACGAGAAATCATTTAACTCAAGGCGTATGCAGCTCATCCCATTCACTGCTTTACCAGACGTTCATGATTTCCTTTTATGATTCTGACATGACAGGATTAAGTGGGTGATTATCACATAATATGATTTTATTTTGTAATTCATTTCAAAACATAATATTTATCATGTGATTCTGACAAACCATGATTTGTATTCTGTGATACTCCACAACTTTTATTCTGTAGTTATTACAAAACATGACTTTTACTTTGTGTTTCTTACATAACATGATTTTCATTCTGTGATTCTGACATTAGTGGCTCTTTACGTCTTGTCAGACGATAGTAATTGTGATTTTTTTTTTTAAATATGAAACTACAGTCCATGACGATAACAAGTGTGATTCGTAAAACTAATTGGAGCAGAGAAGCGTCTTCCACAGTGTGTGCAAGGAAAGTCAGCATTGTTTGGGGCATCGCATGGTGTGGCGTGTCTTCTCATACGCTGAGTCTTCAGCCTATCAGTAATCAGTATCTTCTTTGTATTCCATGCTGAATCCTGCCTCTCCATGTAACACGATCCATGGCGTCCTGTTCCCCTGATTCCAAATCGATGCCTGCATCATTCATATTCCACTTGCATACATCCTTGTACCGAAGTAGTGGCCGGCCCCGAGACCTTTTCTCCAACTGTAATTACCCATAGAGAAGATATTTTGATATTCTGCCATCATCCATCCTCTGAGTGTATTCCAGCAAGCGGAACCTTCGAAGACTAAGCAGGGAAAAGATTGTGACAGTGCCTGTTCTCTCCAACACCTGTTCTCTCCAACACCTGTTCTCTCCAACACCTGTTCTCTCCAACACCTGTTCTCTCCAACACCTGTTCTCTCCAACACCTGTTCTCTCCAAAGCCTGTTCTCTCCAACACCTGTTCTCTCCAACGCCTGTTCTCTCCAACGCCTGTTCTCTCCAACGCCTGTTCTCTCCAACACCTGTTCTCTCCAACACCTGTTCTCTCCAACACCTGTTCTCTCCAACACCTGTTCTCTCCAACACCTGTTCTCTCCAACACCTGTTCTCTCCAACACCTGTTCTCTCCAACACCTGTTCTCTCCAACACCTGTTCTCTCCAACACCTGTTCTCTCCAACACCTGTTCTCTCCAACGCCTGTTCTCTCCAACGCCTGTTCTCTCCAACGCCTGTTCTCTCCAACGCCTGTTCTCTCCAACGCCTGTTCTCTCCAACGCCTGTTCTCTCCAACACCTGTTCTCTCCAACACCTGTTCTCTCCAACACCTGTTCTCTCCAACACCTGTTCTCTCCAACACCTGTTCTCTCCAACACCTGTTCTCTCCAACACCTGTTCTCTCCAACACCTGTTCTCTCCAACACCTGTTCTCTCCAACACCTGTTCTCTCCAACACCTGTTCTCTCCAACACCTGTTCTCTCCAACACCTGTTCTCTCCAACACCTGTTCTCTCCAACACCTGTTCTCTCCAACACCTGTTCTCTCCAACACCTGTTCTCTCCAACACCTGTTCTCTCCAACACCTGTTCTCTCCAACACCTGTTCTCTCCAACACCTCTGCGTTGGTGATCTTGTCTTGCCACCCAACTTCCAGGATTCTGCACACGCACTTCATGTGAACGCTTTTTAACCACTTTTCCTGGTGCGTGTAGGTAGACAATGTCTCACTGCCATAAAGAAGAGTGCTGAGGACACATACCTGGTAAACAAGTGTTTTTATTTTTAACAGTGAGCTTCTTGTTCTCTCAGACCCTTTTTGTTAATCGCCTCATTGTTGCTGTTGCTTTCCTTATCATGATATTGATTTCTTGGTCCAGGGATACTCTGTTATTGACTGAGGATCCCAGGTATGTCAAGTGATCTACTACCTAGAGCTGCTCGTCGTCAATGGAGATACCGGTGGCTTGTTAGCACCATGCACCATAACATGTGTTTTCTTTTTTGTTGATTGTTAATCCAAACTCATAGCAGACATCAGAAGATCCAGACAGTAAGCTAGGTGGTTCTTCCTCTGAGTGAGTCGTAATTGCGGCATCATCCTCCGAGTGTGTCGTATTTGCGGCATCCCCCTCTCAGTGAGTCGTATTTGCGGCATCATCCGCACAGAGCAGTTCTCGGATCAGCACCCTGTTTATTTTGGTCTTGGCTTTCAGCCTTTGGGAATTGAATATGCCACCATATGTGCGAGAATGAATGAATATACCACCGTACACATTCTTGTTTTACTCCACACGTGATTGCAAACTCCTGTGAGGACGCACCATCAATGTTAATGGTGTCTTTCACGCCAGTGTGGATCGACTCAATAATGCTAAGAAGAACCGGTGGACAACCAATTCTCCTGAGCGCTTTGAACAGACCCTCACGACTGACCAAGTCGAATACTTTCGTAAGATCAAAGAAGGCAATATACAATGATTGCTTTTATCCTCCCCATTTTTCTTGCAACTGTCATAATGAGAATATCCTGTCTGTGATAGACCTATTCCCACGAAAGCCGTACTGGAACTCTGGGCAAACCTGGTCTCCTAGGACCTGAAGTCTACGCAGAACAATTCTGGCGAGTATTTTCCCAGCGGTACACAGAAGCGAAATTCCTCTGTAGTTGTAGTTACAGCGGTTTCCCTTGTTCTTGTATACCGTTATAATGACAGACCCTTTTGAAATCCTGCGGAACCTGTCCTTCATGTCTGCATAATGTTATCAACTGGTGGATCTGTGGGGCAAGCATCTCTTTTCCACTCCTATTAACCTCCATTGGAATTCTATTCTTTCCGGGAGCTTTCTCAGAAGCAAGTCAAGCAATGGCACAGTTAACTTCTGGTATGGTTGGCAGGTAGTCCAGGCGATCAAGAGTTGCCATGCCCTCAATGACAGTAAGGGCATTCTCTGTTAGCTCTGTCTTGCTTAAGTATAGTTCAACATAAAGCTCTACCCATCAATGTAGTAATTAATATGAGCTAACATCACTACCAATTCCATCACTGACAACTAGACACTAAAATATTGGCGATACGCTAACCCGTCTCCCATTCCTTTCAATGACTTGCCCTTACCATCGTGAACACCCGTCTTACACAAACTTACAATCTAACCTTCACATAACCCGATTCTTGGACAATGAAAACCCAGGCCGGCTTAGTTTAAAAAAACAAACAATGTAATTACACTAACCATTGCCAACCTCTGCCTTAACTCTCCAACGTGATCTATCTTTCTCACCGGAACGCCTACAATCCAGCTGAAATAAGCTTCCGCCCTTTTAAGTACCTCTATTTACTATATATATGTAGTGAGAAGGAAGTGAGTTATCAAAAGATCTTCCGAGACCAGGTCAGGCGCATATTGTTCCGTTAAGTCACGTCCTTCCTTTAACATCGTTGGCCAGTTCTTCACTGTGTCTTTGACACACTTTTTTCGCCATACACTGCCTGCATTCTGCGACGAATGTCAACTGGTCGACATCCTTCAGCTGTTAGAAACAGAATCACGGCTCGCTGATCAACTCTGGACTTGGTATGTGATGTTTAACAAGGAGTGACGACATCATGCGCATCGTACGTATGTTCACTTGTTGCAGTTTGGTCCGGTTTCATTTGAACACGTCTCGTGTATATATATATATATATATATATATATATAAATATATATATATATATATATATATATATATATATATATATATATATATATATATATATATATATATATATACATATATATACATAATCGTTAATATTTATTTGGCTGTTTCAGTTTTTGCTAAGGCCTGTACATAGTACTGTATTTTTGCCACTAGTGATATAGTGTATCCGACTACCGCATTATTTTTTTTTATTGCTGTGCTACCTATATAGCTGTACCACTACACACATCACCGGCTGCACGATTATATTAACTAAAACATATGTCACACTATTCTGAGCCATCACCTTGGATCTCTCTTTGATCCTTCCCTGGCACTCCAGCTCCATGGCTCGCTTAGAGGGTTGATCTGGTACCACACTGATGCGTGCTAACAGCTCTGCAGCCCGTCTCTTCTCCGCTTGCCCTCCCAGGATATCAAGTATGGACTTGAAACTGGACACTGCTGTCTCACAGGCGAAGATTTCTTTACCTATAAAGATTGGTAGAATTAGCGGAGGGAGAAACAACAACTTTCGCAGTGCACCTGACGAAAGTGGGGATTCGTATAAATGCAACATAATGTTGGCATAAGGTGAGTAGAGATGGCTCATATAATGGATTATTATATCACAGCCACGAATGACACTTGGTTTGAAGAAAATCGGTACGTTGCAACCTTACAATCATGTCGTAAAATACGAGTTCTACTTCCTCATGCTTTCATTGCTCATTTAGACTAGGACCGGATTCTTCAATTGAGTATGTTGTCTTTTTCATTGTCGTATTACAGCCGCTCAGTTTCACCCAATCAGGTGTTCTATCAAGTCTTCCAAATACCAAACCAGGTGTTCTGTCAAGTCTTCCCAATTCACAACCAGCTGTTTGGTCAAGTCTTCCCAATACACAACCAGCTGTTTGGTCAAGTCTTCCCAATACCCAACCAGCTGTTTGGTCAAGTCTTCCCACTACTCAACCAGCTGTTTGGTCAAGTCTTCCAAATACCCAACCAGGTGTTTGGTCAAGTCTTCCCAATACCTAACCAGGTGTTCTGTCAAGTCTTCCCAATACCCAACCAGGTGTTCTGTCAAGTCTTCCCACTACTCAACCAGCTGTTTGGTCAAGTCTTCTCAATACCCAACCAGGTGTTCTGTCAAGTCTTCCCAATACACAAACAGTCTGACCTTGTGTCTGACTTTGTCTTCACCGTACTTAACCAGGTGTCTTACCTTGTCCTCACCGGACTAAACCAGGTGTCTTACTTTGTCCTTACCGTACTTAACCAGGTGTCTGACATTGTCTTCATCGTACTTAACCAGGTATCTCACCTTGTCCATCGTACTTAACCATGTGTTTGGTCTCATCTTCCCCGTACTTAGGAAGATGTTGTTTGGTCTTGTTTTCATTGTACTTAGCCAGGTGTTTGGTCTAGCCTTTACTGTCCTTAGCCACTGTTTGGTCTAGACCACTGTACTTAGACAGTGTTTGGTCTAGACTTCTTTGTAATTAGCCAGTATTTGGTCTAGACTTCATTGTAATTAACCAGTGTTTGGTCTAGATTTCATTGTAATTAGCCAGTGTTTGGTCTAGACTTCATTGTAATTAGCCAGTGTTTGGTCTAGACTTCATTGTAATTAGCCATGGTTTGGTCTAGATTTCATTGTAATTAGCCAGTGTTTGGTGACTTCATTGTAATTAGCCAGTGTTTGGTCTAGACTTCATTGTAATTAGCCAGTGTTTGGTCTAGACTTCATTGTAATTATCCAGTGTTTGGTCTAGAAGTCACGTTATTTAGCCATGTGCTTTGCCAGGCGCTGTTTGATCTTGTTCCCAGTGGAAATGGAAGAATTAAGTCAATCACTGAGATTATGCATCACCATATGGTTGTGTGTTAACTGTTATAGAAGCCCATCTTGTCAAAACAAGCAGCTAAATAAAAACAGCTAAGCCAGAGAGTGAGAGAGAGAGAGAGAGAGAGAGTTTGTGAGTGAGAGTGGAAAAATGATACAGAGAAAGCGTGTGCGCGTGTGTGTATGTGTATGCGAGAGAGGGAAAGAGAGAGAAAGAGCAAGCTGGAGCAAGTATTAAGATATTAAGACTTCTTCGCGACGGCTTATCTGGCAATGCCAGGCTTCCAACTAGGCGTCACTCAGTCACAGTCAAGAAAACATTTGTAACGACTTGTTAGACGAGGCGGCTCTTTCTCTCCTTGTGTCTCTCATACTAATATGCGGTGGTCTAGTAGTAGAGCGCTAGCTTTTCACACCAACGATACTGGGTCCGACACCCGTTTTCGACACGCTCCAGTGAACCCAACTGTGAATGATTACGTGCCTTTTAGTTACGAAAGGAAAGACAGAGAGTAAGAGACTGTTCACCCCTACCTCACATACAGCTGAAGCATAGTACACAAGAAAAATGTCATGACCGACAGTAGTGTTTGCAATGGGATTACCTCTACCTTTATCGTAATCATATCAACAAAATGGAACTACCTCTACATTTATCGTACTTATATCAACAAAATGGAATTATCTCTACCTTTATCGTACTCATATCAACAAAATGGAACTACCTCTACCTTTATCGTACTCATATGAACAAAATGGAACTACCTCTACCTTTATCGTACTCATATGAACAAAATGGAACTACCTCTACCTTTATCGTACTCATATCAACAAAATGGAACTACCTCTACCTTTATCGTACTCATATGAACAAAATGGAACTACCTCTACCTTTATCGTACTCATATCAACAAAATGGAACTACCTCTACCTTTATCGTACTCATATGAACAAAATGGAACTACCTCTACCTTTATCGTACTCATATGAACAAAATGGAACTACCTCTACCTTTATCGTACTCATATCAACAAAATGGAATTACCTCTACTGTTATCGTACTCATATCAACAAAATGGAACTACCTCTACCTTTATCGTACTCATATCAACAAAATGGAATTACCTCTACCTCTATCGTACTCATATCAACAAAATGGAATTACCTCTACCTTTATCGTACTCATATCAACAAAATGGAATTACCTCTACCTTTATCGTACTCATATCAACAAAACAGTTCCATCGCTTTTATTTCTCTATCTCTATCTCTCTCTCTCTCTCTCTCTCTCTCTCTCTCTCTCTCTCTCTCTCTCTCTCGTCTCTAATCGCTCAGTCTTCGTACGCACGTCTTTAATCAATTTTAAATATATCTTCTCTCTTAACATCTCACTCCTTATGTCTCTCTATTGTCCCTAATCCTTGAGGTTTCCTTTATATACTTAGCCAACTAACTCTGCTCTCTCTCTCTCTCTGTCTCTCTCTCTACCTTGTTGTCCCTAATCCCTTAGTCGTCTCATATGTCCTTACCAATGGTAACTCTCTTTCTCTCTCTCACTCTATATATATATATATATCCCCCCTCCCCTCTCTCACGTCCTAATCTCACAGTCGTCTTATATGTCTTAAACCAACTCTCTTTTTCTCTTTAGCGCCCCCCCCCCCCCCCCTCGTCCTAATCGCACATCCGTCTAATGTCCTTAACCAATGTTAACTCTATATTCTCGTGCCGCCAAGAATCGGGGTCGTAGGGTGGGCGCTTTGTGCGACAATAGGTCAGATGACATTAGAATTATCTTAAGACTCAAGCGCCGTCACAGCAGGAAGTCGAATTGGGGAATAGATCTGAATTCTGTCTAAACGCTCACAGTGTTAATTTCATATATCCCATCTCAGCGACACAATTACATTGAATTTAATTTGTATTCAGTTGTCTTCCCCTTCTGTTACTGAATTCGTGCGGTTACTATGTAAATGTCAACCAATGTGGGAAACTATTATGAATCGGCTACCGCGGCTGGATACTTAAATTGATTAACTATTTGTTTCAAATTTGCGTCGAAATGGTCCAATTAATTTGGAGTATCGCATACTCTGCAGACAGCGAAATTAACAGCTATTGATAAGTGGTAAATAAATTAATGTTGATATTTTTAAAATTTGTAATTTTGGGGTTTTTTGTTGTTGTTTTTTTTTTATTTTACAATTTAATTTTGCTTTGAATGCATCAAAATAAAAGTGCATTTAATGACAAGAGAAACTATAACTTTCATTTATCACCTGAAGGAAATTTTCATTTATAAGAATTATGACAAACATTTCTCTAAATTTATTACATATTACAGTCAAGTTTATGCACAGAAACGTGCATTAATTAAACACTACTCCACAGCGCGTGCTAGACAAGGCCTGTGTCACAGTGACTCAACAGACCGGTGTGACATGGTGCTCCTTGAATAACTCCATAGCAAAGGCAAACCTCCCTAAGGTCACAACTGATTGACGTGTCGTTGAAAGGCGCGATAGCTTGAGATATGTTGGAGTAACATTCGATCCCAGTCTATCTTATAAATACCATGTCGATAAAATCAAACACAGTTTAAAGTGCGGTCTCGTAGCACTCAAGGCAATTGTAGCTGCATATCTGGAGCAGAATTAAGAATTAGTTGGTCCAGGTTTGTCAATTATCCATTATGGGCTGGACCATTATACTATCATGCTCACGGTGTGAAAAGTTGGAAACCATACAGAAAGTGAAGAGTGCGACAGAACCTTGGTTGTACCAGGAATACCCGTATTGTGAAGTTAAGATGCATGCTGACACTTCTCTCTGTAAACAGTAGATATGAAATGCCCAAAGCCAACCCGCGAGTATCCGTAGATACGAGGCGCCAACTACCCATGGACACTACAAATATCAAGGTAACAAGAATCAAAGTAGCGAGAATCAAGGTAACAGGAATCAAAGTAGCAGGAATCAAGATAACATGGATCAAGGTAACATGGATGAAGGTAATATGAATTCATATAGCAAAAATCAAGAGAGAGCAGTGTCATGGAAGTCAAAGGCTGAGAAGATGATTGGTCAGGTGATCACAGCGAACACTGTAAACAAACGATTGGATAGATCTGCACTGGGGATTCAATTACAAACTTCTATCGAGTCATTATCATTCAAAGTCTCTGCATTCTATTCTCTTCTTGAGAATTGACGCCACTGAACTTCAGGAATACCCATAGGTGCTCAGTCTCTCTCAGTAAATGGAGAAGATTGTGGATGCTGATGGTTCCTGCAGCTGGTTTGCTGTACACATTACTGCCCCGTCATCTCTTGCGCAACAGTCCGCTCGAACCTCGTTCCATATCAAAGATCTGCAGCCAATAAATTGCCGATTCATCTATTGTGGTGTTGTCATCTAACAGCGGCCATTGATAGACTTCAAAATGTCATTCCGATCTACCTTTAGAACCCGTAATTAATGCATGTGAAGCAAGATTGACAGCTCTTTCATTGCATTGAACACAGGGGCAGTAGATCCACACCAGTCCCTCCATGTTTGATGTCATTACAGCTGCTATCCCCGCATGCCTTAGCCAGCCCTTCTGTACCTTCCTAAGCAAATCGCTACATAGGTAAGCCTAGCTTGATGAAGTTGGAGAACGTATGCGCCCTAATGATCCCTGGAGATATGCCGGCAGGAGACCTACTCCTGGTAGAGCCAAACCGGACAGGTCCTTGGAGAGGGGCCTGGGTAAGAAGTTGAGAAGTAGATGAAGCCGTATAGGTGTAGCTGCTGAACCAACCGGCGTGTGGTATACGCTCTGGACTGCAGCAATCCACCCCTCACGTGTCAAATGCATTTTTGTCTCGTTCTTTGCTGTCTGTCCTTTATCAGTTATCCCTAAGGATGATGAAGAGATGTAGACTCCCTTTGTGACGATCTTCCAGGTGACGAGGAATGCAAAATATAAATTAGTACAGAAGGCCTGGCAAAGCTGAATAATGAAGAATGCTGAGATAGCAAATCCAGATGCATATCCTACATCCATGGAAAGAAGTGCGGATCCTGGGACACCGACATTATGGACCGCCTCCCTTCGGAGATACTCGAAAGATGTGTCTTATCTCCCCGTAACTCTCTCTCCTCCCTCTCCCCCCCCCCCCCCAATAGTCTCCACATTGTGCGGCAAAATGCTTTGACGGTATATTGGGTGGGGGTTGGTGGCGTTCTGTTCGAAAATATGTCATATGCCCTTAGTGTTGCCTAATGTCTAACGGAAAGGATTGTGGAGAATAATACTGCCATTTTGGTTAAGTCGGGGCCCTCGAAAGTTTGTTCCCACGCCCATGAATGATCAGGCGAAACTGCAAGCGGACGAAATTTGGTTCGATTTGTTGGACAAGAAGTCGCAAGATCTGAGACCGGTATTTTCTCAGTTGTCGTGTTTGATTTCCTCGTGTGTGCAGAGTGCCAGAGATGCCAGAGAGAGGGAGAGAGAGAGAGAGAGAGAGAGAGAGAGAGAGAGAGAGAGAAAGAGAGAGAGAAATATACATACATAATGAGAGAGATAAAGAGACAGACAGAGACAGAGAGAGAGAGAGAGAGAGAGAGAGAGAGAGTGTGTGTGTGTTTGAGAGTGGGGTATTAAGTGTAGAGCTGTTTCAATGGTTAGTGAATACCGGTAAATGTAAAGAAGAGACAGAGCGAAGAGCCACACGGACTAAGTGAGCGACAAGCTGTCACCAGAACGAAACTGAACAGACGAGAATATTGCTTTTAATTAGAAAATAGTTTCCCTTCATTTAAATAAGGGTAGTTCGTTGCAAGATTCAGAGTGTCTGTCTAGTAGCAGACAAATAAGGGGCTACTGGGGTAAATTAGGAAACAAAGAGGAATAATAAAAGAGGGCAAAATTAGACAATAAGGACATATTGAAAACAATATTTGAAGAAATGGTTTGAAAGTAAGAAGGCAAGAAGAAAACAGTGACGTATGTGGAGAACAAATCAAAGGAATTAAAGAGGTAACAGATGTTCAGGATGCGTCATCAAGAATTGAACAGGTAACACTTGTTCGGTGTGCGTCATCAATGGTTAAATAAAACACCCCACAAAATACGGAAAATATTTCAGATCAATTACGGCTATTGCATCAGCTTTATTGGGATGACAAATAGTACTTATGTTCTGATCTGTCAAATATATTGGATGATACGTCCGTATCTTCGTGGTTGGTCGGTTAGTGGCATGGTTTATTGTTGGTCAGTTGGTGGCATGGTTTATTGTTGGTCAGTTGGTGGCATGGTTTATTGTTGGTCAGGTGGTGGCATGGTTTATTGTTGTTCAGTTGGTGACATGGATTATTGTTGGTCAGTTGGTGGCATGGTTTATTGTTGGGCAGTTGGTGGCATGGTTTATTGTTGGTCAGGTGGTAGCATGGTTTATTTTTGGTCAGGTGGTGGCATGGTTTATTGTTGGTCAGGTGGTGAAATGGTTTACTGTTGGTCGATAATTATCATGGTTTATTGTTGGTCCGTTGGTGGCATGGTTTATTGTTGGTCAGTTGTTGGCATGGTTTATTGTTGATCAGTTGTTGGCATAGTTTATTGTTGGTCAGTTGTTGGCATGGTTTATTGTTGGTCAGTTGTTGGCATGGTTTATTGTTGGTCAGTTGTTGGCAAAGTTTATTGTTGGTCAGTTGTTGGCATGATTTATTGTTGGTCAGTTAGTGGCATGGTTTATTGTTGGTCAGTTGGTGGCATAGTTTATTGTTGGTCAGTTGTTAGCGTGGTTTATTGTTGGTCAGTTGTTGGCATGGTTTATTGTTGGTCAGTTGTTGGCATAGTTTATTGTTGGTCAGTTGTTGGCATGATTTATTGTTGGTCAGTTGTTGGCATGGTTTATTGTTGGTCAGTTGTTGGCATAGTTTATTGTTGGTCAGTTGTTGGCATGATTTATTGTTGGTCAGTTGTTGGCATGGTTTACTGTTGGTCGGTTAGTGGCATGGTTTATTGTTGGTCAGTTGGTGGCATGGTTTATTATTGTTCGGTTGGTGGCATGGTTTATTGTTGGTCAGTTGGTGGCATGGTTTATTGATGTTCGGTTGGTGGCATGGTTTACTGTTGGTCGGTTAGTGGCATGGTTTATTGTTGGTCAGTTGGTGACATGGTTTATTGTTGTTCGGTTGGTGGCATGGTTTATTGTTGATCAGTTGACGGCATGGTTTATTGTTGTTCGGTTGGTGGCATGGTTTATTATTGATCAGTTGACGGCATGGTTTATTGTTGGTCAGTTGGTGGCATGATTTATTGTTGTTCGGTTGGTTGCATGGTTTATTGTTGATCAGTTGACCGCATGGTTTTTGCTGTTGACTGCATGGTTTATTGTTGATCAGTTGACGGCATGGTTTTTGCTGTTGACTGCATGGTTTATTGTTGATCAGTTGACGGCATGGTTTTTGCTGTTGACTGCATGGTTTATTGTTGATGTGTTGGCTTTCATTAGTACAATATTGCCTTCCATCCGCACATTTATCCAACTACTAGTTCCTCAAATAAAGAGATCCATCCATCAAGCATGACAACAGTTATAGTGGGACATCATAGATCACTGGAGATGGACAAAAGCTCAATGAAGAATCGATAATTAGTCCTATACCTCCTACCCGACTAAAGGTTCATTCTATCAATGACCTTGACTCTGTGGCTGCATGGGCTAGTGATCACAAACGTTAAATCCTCTTTCCTCTAATATTACCTCTTTATTCATATAGATGTTTGCAACTTTTCCTTCATTATGTCTCCGTGTTTCATGTAGTACCCGGGCTTCAACTATTTCTTTATTCCTGCAATGTTTATGATAAAAGTCTGATCAGTTATGCCATAACTACATTTCCGTGAACATTCACAATAAACCAGCTTCCATTTAGTCTTCGCAACTGACGGTCATACTTGTTTATATCTCAACAGTAGAAATATTGTAGCCCTTTTCTAATGTTTCTGTCTCTATATCAGTATGCTCTTCAACATTCCTCCTCGTCATCTCTTACCAATACGCTTGGAAGGTAGACAATGCTGTTTTCTTCTAGGTCCTTGGAACAATTTTCTGTATTATCTCAAAATGTAGATTGTTGTTGTTGTTTCGAATGCCCACTATGAGTAGGTTTACTTTTTTATGCGCCCTGAAAAAGACGTCATGTGACAGGATGCAGTAGCTATCCTAACATCCCGAGCATGCTGATGAAGGTAGACCGGGGTCACCGAGGCGGTTGTGCTATGCTTGGCTTCATCTGCGGGTCACTCACAACTACGAGAATCACGTCGATCCCTCACCTCGTTAGCGAGGCTGACATGAAAACAGTCCATTTCCAGGGATGGCAACGAGGAAGCCGAGGTGAGGGTCTTGGCCAGTATGTTTTGCCTGACCCTGACTAACATATCTGATCAGTATATTTTGCCTGACCAGACGTTAGTCTTCCTCCCTACTCAAAATATAGATACATGTACAGCTATTCACATGGGTAGATCCAATGTAGAACATACTACTTGCTGAATGGGAGAGAACAATATTAGACACATAGAAAAGGAAAAGGACCTTGGCGTTATAATAGATCATACAGGTAAGGTGAGTGAGCAAGTCCAGGTAGCAGTGAAAAAGACAAATTAAATTTTAGTTATGATAAAAAGAAATATTAAACATAGGAGCAAGGAAGTTATTGTCAAACTGTATAAAGCATTAGTTAGACCTAGATTGGAGTACTGGTTACAGGTATGGAGTCCTTATCGTGGAGATTATATAAACATGCTGAAAAAAATACAAAAAAAGAGCGATAAAGCTGTTAGTGGGGATTCCAGAATTACAGTTATGAGGAAACTCAGAAAAACCGACCTATTGTGGTCTACAAAAGAGACAAATTCCAGGTGATTTAATACAGGTTTATAAGATAATTAAAGGAAAGGATAAATAAGACTATAACATTTTTTTTTCTCCTTCAAAATACACTCACCCACGAGAACAAGAGGGCACAGCTACAAATTAACTAAAGAAAGGTCCAGATTAGATACCAGGAAGGGGACGGCGTGGCCTAGTGGTTTAGTGGCACGGCTCACAACCCCAAGGTGCTGAGTTCGATCCCCATCACAACACCGGCTGTTACCCGGGGGAAGCAAACCTTTAGAAAATGCAGGAGGAAGCAGACCCTTACATAAAATGCATGCTGAAGTCGGATGCACTGGGCCGATAATCGCAAAAATAAAAACTACAGTGCAACGAACACCGCCCTGGGGATTAGAGAAATAAGGCAACGCAAAAAAAAATTAAAAAATACCAGGACAAATATTTTTAGTCACAGGGTGGTGAATACTTTGCATGCATTGTCACGGGAAATAGCGGAAGCAGGGTCAATTAATACATTCAAGAATTGATTGGACGAGCAAAGGTATTTATAATCAAGTGAATGTACAAGACTCAGCAGAGTATTCTAAACAAATATAAAAACGTTAAGTCAAAATATTAAGTCAAAGGACAGGATATAGCACAAAGTATATTTACAAAGAGAATTATAATGAACGACAGAAAGTCGACAGTTTTTTACATGGCTAACGACAGTAACCTGCCCGCATGATGTCAGAGACGAGAAATGAGAGTTCTGCATAGGGCTGGCTACCTTATCATGCAGAAGGTGTAACCTACAAGAAATAGACAGACTACATCTACACCATGAGAGAGGAGACTAACGTCTGGTCAGGCAAAACATACTGATCGGACATGTTAGTCGCAGTATGATGACAGTACAACCTATCAGAAAAACGTATGGCGCTCATCCTGCGGAGTCCCGCCAGGCAGAGAGAGTGCCGGGCCTCACGCCTCGAAGGGGCCCACCCTTGACTACTGGTGGTCACCCACCCATGTGTTGTGGAGTCAAGGCACATGGCTATGGGGCAACTTCCATTGACCAAAAACTCAAGACCCTCAAAATACTTCAGTGGAATGCGGAGGGAGACATTAACAAAAAACGTTCCCTAACACATCACCTGCATGAAGGTAAGATTGACGTGGCATGCATCCAGGAAACGCACCTCAACAATAATCATAAATTCTCAATCAGAGGATACCAGACCTTCCGTCTCGATAGAGAAGGTCACAAAGGACGGGTCCTGATACTGACCAGAAACTGCATACCGAGTAGCGCGGTACCTGTCAGTCACACCGGACAAGCAGAAATTGTAGGAGTTGACATAATGGCTGAAGAGACGAAGCTCCGCATTTTCAATCTGTACGGACCACCAAATAAAGACCTATCGCTCTCGAGTATGGAGGTCAGAGACTCTAATTGCATAGTAGTTGGAGATTTCAAAAGCCACTCGGAGAGATGGGGATACTCTGACACAGACAGCAGAGGTGACGAAGTGGAAGATTGGGAGATAGATACAAATCTCTCCCTAATCAATTGGCCGAAGGATAGCCCTAGTTTCTATTCTAGAACATGGCGTACCACCTCGACTCCAGATTTGGCCTTCTCCACACAGGACATACACCATAAAATAGACCGCCAGGTGCTAAACCAACTGGCAGGTAGCGACCACAGGCCGATCAGGCTAGACATTGATATGGAAGTAGCCCCATAGAAAACAAAACCGCTCCCACTTTGGAATTACAAACGAGCCGACTGGGACAGATTTGCAATCCTGACAGATGGGCTCTGTGAAACCATCAACACACGAAACAACAAAATGAAGCCCATGGTGGAAAGCCTAAGCAAGGCAATAATGCAAGCCGCCACTGAAACCATCCCAAGAGGAGCTAGGAAAAACTATAAGCCCTACTGGAATGATGAGTTGCAGAAAGCGGATGATGCAGAAACAAATGCTAGGAACATGGCAGAGCGAGAACAATCTATGGAGGCAAACATCGCCCTCAAAGCCGCCACGGCGAAATACAAATACACTCTCAAGCAAACAGCAAGAGAGAGCTGGAAAAACAAAACGGAAAGCATAAACCTGGACAAAGAAGGGAACAAGTTATGGAAGCTAGTCAGAGCCATGAACGACGAAACCCCGTCAAACAAACAAATTACCATCAAGCAGGGCGAAAACTTGCTCACTGGTAAGAAAGCCGCAAACGCTTTTGTCGATCACTATGCCAGAGCAAACCACATCGAGGTCCCTGCAGATAGGAATACAGACATTAGTGAAGAGCAAAAGGGGCACGACAACATCAATACGGCACCTGAAGAGCATATGATGGCCAAATTAACAATGAGCGAAACGGAAGAGGCCATGAGAACATTAAAGAAAAGGAAATCTCCCGGAAAAGACGGGATAACAAACGAAATGCTGATGCGGCTGGGCCAAACAGCGAAGAGGAAACTGCTATCGGTCCTGAACCAAAGCTGGAAAAGGGGAATTGTACCCCAGGCATGGAAAGACGCAGTACTTGTACCAGTACCAAAAACAGGAAAGGACAAAACAGATCCAAATGGATACAGGCCCATCAGCCTACTGAGCTGTGTCGGCAAGCTGATGGAACGTATGATAAACACCAGACTGATGTGGCATCTGGAAGAGAACGAATACTAATTCCACAGCAAGCCGGCTTTAGACAGCACAGATCCACTGAGGACCAGGTCATCCTCATAGCCCAGGAAATAGAAGATGCCTACCAGGCACAGAAACACACAGTAGCTGTTTGGGTGGATCTGGAAAAGGCATTTGACAAAGTCTGGAAAGATGGACTTAGAGTCAAGCTAAGAAGAAGTGATGTTTGTGGGAAAATGTACAAGTGGATCAACCACTACCTCAAACAAAGAACGGCCAGAGTCCAAGTACAAGGGCAGATGAGCAAAAAGGTGACACTCGAGCAGGGAGTACCCCAAGCGGGAGTACTGTCACCCTCACTCTTCCTGGTGTATATAAATGACATTACAGAGAATATACCAAGAAGAGTCCATAGCTCAATGTTTGCAGAGGATCTGGCTATGTGGACCTCTGAAAAGAATCTCACCATAGCAAGAAATCGGATGCAGCAGGCCCTAACATCGCTGGAAGAGTGGGCGAACTCATGGCTGGTCAAAATAAACGAGGAGAAAACCACATGCACAAAATTCTCGCTTTCAATCAAACCCCAAAATACCAAATTAAGTTTAAATGGCAAATTCCTGCAGCCAAACGACAACCCAAACTATCTGGGAGTCACATTTGATCGGCGCATGACATGGAAAAGTCAGATCGAGAGAAACCGAATGAGAGCCAGAGAAAGAATGGCAATCATGAGGAAACTTGCTGGCACAAGCTGGGGAGCAGACGAAAGCATACTAAAGAAACTGTACACTGGAAGAGTGAGACCGGTTCTCGAGTATGGCATTGCGGCATGGACAACAGCAGCCAAGGCGAACTTCGATAAAGTTAGCAAACTTCAAAACCAAGCCATGAGAGTTATAACAGGAGGCATGAAGTCAACGCCAATTTTAGAATTTGAAAAGATTACAAAACTGCAATCCATGACCGATAGAAGAGACTGCAGAGCCCAGCTGCAGTCAGAGAAACTCCGAAGACTGACTGACCCTCCAATGCACCAGAGACTAAACAATTTCGGAAATGGGAAACTAAAGCGGAGAAACTTTGCAGAAATAGCCAAATCAAAGATGCACGAAGATCCCATAAACGCACTAACAACACCAAAACCCATCACTACTGTACGAAAACCTACCTGGAGGCAGGATATATTTCCAGAGGTGGTAGAAAATATACCAAGTATTGGAAACAAAAACTGCCAGACTGAAAAAGAAAGAAGAGATACTACCCTAAGCTTTATATCGAAAAGCTACCCAAGCATGGACTGGACCCATGCATACACCGACGGTTCTGTAACAAACACTACACAGAACGGAGGGGCAGGAGCATTCCTGAACCTACCAAATGGTAGAAAAATAACACTGTCATTCGCTACTGGTAAGTACACAAGCAATTTCAGAGCGGAGGCAGAGGCACTGAGGGCGGCAGTGGAAGAAATGGTGACACATAAAGAAAATGAAAGCCATATAGTCCTGCTTACAGATGCTCTCGCCGTAGTCAACAGCGCTAAAAAGCCAGAAAAACACTGAGCTTAATGACTTTAGAGCAGCACTCTGCCAACTGTGCCAGCAGTCCGCACCAAAAAGGGTAATGGTACAGTGGGTCCCATCACACTGCAACATCCAAGTCAACGAGGAGGCAGACAGACTGGCAAAAGAAGGTGCAAGACTACCACAAACAGATACTAGTATGACGTACGAAGAGTCGAAACGGCTTATCAAAGCCAGATACATGACCAAATGAGAAGCCGAACACACTGGTTACACCAAAAACGATGCCTATTACCAGTTGAACAGAAGAGAGCAGGTCGTTGTCTTCAGACTTCGCACTGGCCACAATAGACCGAGGTACCACCTATTCAACAAATTAAAGATAGGTGGTACCGACGAATGCCCGTGCGGTACCGGTAAAATGACCGCTGAACATCTGCTGCAGAACTGCCCGACATACGAGGATCAGAGAGAGCAGATGTGGCCCTCACCAGTGGAATTGCAAGACAAGCTCTATGGCAGTGTCGACAGCCTCAGGATGACCGCCGCTTTTTTCGAAAAAATAATGGTTACTGTCTGACTGCGTACGAAGAAGAAGAAGAAGAAGAAGAAGGACATGTTAGTCAGGGTCAGGCAAAACATTCTGACCAAGAATCCCTTCTTATCTACACGCAGTTATCCCTGGAAACAGGCTGTTTCGTGGCAATGTGGCTAACGAGGTAAGGGATCGACGTGATCCCCATAGTAGTGAGCGTCACGCAGATTAAGCCAAGCATTACACAATAGCTTGGAAGACTCTGGTCCATCTTCGTCAGCAAAGTTCGGAATGTGAGGACAGCTACTGCAGCACGCCACTTTTCAGGGCGCAGAAAAGAGTAAACTTATTTATCACGGGCAATAACAACTACAATAACAACTACAATAACAACAACAACAACAACAATAACATCTACACCAAATCAAGTCAAGACAGAAAAGATAGTTAGATTGAGAGTTACCTCTGAGGTACTTTTCCAGTACCGGAAGCACAGAATTATCTCTTTCTTCTTTGGCTTGGAGAGTGAGTACTTTATCATGGAAGACATAATGGCAGTTACCATTGGTAACGGCTGACACAAGGGCAATGAGAGCAGTGATATCCAGATTTACACGTGTGACGGAGCTGCCTGGTTGATCGACTGTGAATGTTTGGTCATATACCGGAGGGCTAGTCACAAGATGTAGAAATAAGAAGTCACATTTCAGAGATTTCTCAGAAATGTTTAAATTGTCTTCAGTGCAGCTCATCTCAACAGCTTCCCTGCCACAGTATTCAGAATTGTTTAAGGTATCACAACTCTTGACAACCTTTAAGTGTGAATAATCCGAACAGCAGAAACTACTAGGACTGCCCTCAGAAGAAATTGAAGAGCTCTGACCGATGCTGGCACCATTATACAAGTCAATGCCACCTGCTTCATCCTCATCTGTATTGCCCAGACCTTGGATACCCCACTTTACTTGCTCAGTTCCGTCTGTATTGATGTCTAGTTGTATGTCATCATCAATGAGTGACTCTAGTTTAGCCTGAACAGTGTTTTCGTCGGGAACTGTCACGCCCCATACAACCACGCCCATCTTTTTCAGACAGTCTGCCAATGGTTGCGTCACTTGGTTGTAAAATGCAAAGTGGACCTGATAAATACGCATTAAAAGAAATAATCTTTTCAGCATTTTACATAAAAGAAGAACATACAATAGACATTTATTCAACATTATCGAATGAAGACAATAGATACATTCAGTATTATATGAAATGTTAGACTATAGATACATTCAGTATTGTATGAAACGTCAGACAATAGATACATTCAGTATTATATGAAACGTCAGACAATAGATACATTCAGTATTATATGAAACGTCAGACAATAGATACATTCAGTATTATATGAAACGTCAGACAATAGATACATTCAGTATTATATGAAACGTCAGACAATAGATACATTCAGTATTATATGAAGCGTTAGACAATAGATACATTCAGTATTATATGAAGCGTTAGACAATAGATACATTCAGTATTATATGAAACGTCAGACAAAAGATACATTCAGTATTATATGAAACGTCAGACAATAGATACATTCAGTATTATATGAAGCGTTAGACAATAGATACATTCAGTATTAAATATCAGTGAACTGAGTGCAAAGAAATCCTATCCTGCTTTAGAAAGATGCTTGAGAAACGATTCTATCAATTTGGCTATATGTACCAGTTTATTAGAATTGTTTTTTATCGTTCGTCCTGTTTGTTAATGTGAAGTGCATTGTGCTGTGTCTTTCTGCGCCTTATAGCCCACACATCGAACGTCAGCACGAATGTTGTAATGGGTTAACTACCCGGCTGAATCGCAACTTACACATTATTTGTTGTGAGCCCTGCCGCCTCGCTGCGTAGCGCCGCTCTCACACACATTAGTGTGTCCCAGATTAATGGAGTATATATATATATATATATATATATATATATATATATATATATATATATATATATATATATATATATATATATATATATATATATATATATATATATATTTAAAGATTGTCATCTGCTCAGTTCTGATTAAATAAAAGACAAGAACTAAGAAAGCGAAATTGTCGGCCCATGCTCGCAAAAAGTTTGTAGCCTAGGAAAGCTAATTCTCTAGCACTTGATCCGACACAGCAGTTTTTATTCTATTTTTCTAGTCTCTATTTGGTTCCTTACCTAGCGTAAGGTCATCAGTCTAGCTCGTCCTTTCAGGAAGCCTGCGCTAAATCACTGTGTGTGTTGTTGTGATGATGGATTCTGTAGAATTGTCTTTTACATTATGAAGTTACTAGCACCATGCACATTCCTATGTAGCGGCTTTTTACGAAATGATTGGACGGTTGCAGTAGGTGTATTCTTTGGTCCATATGATCATACGACAGACATCAATATCTGCTTGTGGAACTACTTTATATATTTGATATACCTTAACTTAACGTATTTATACTGGTTTAGAAGACTGCAGAGTCTGTATACAAACAGTTTCTTTTTTATAAATGTTATTTAAAACTTGTATGCATATGCAATCTATTGATGAATGCAATAATTTACCCTGCCTCCACTTTTTCATGTGGCAATGCATTCCAAGCATTCATCACTCTCTGTCTAACAAAGTACTTCCTGATATCTAATCTGGGCCTTTCTTTAATTAATAAGTGGCTGTGCCCTCTTATTAATGTAGGTAACTGTATTATGAAAAAAACGTGTTATAGTCTAATTTATTCTTGCCGTTAATTATCTTAGAAACATGTATCAAATCACCTCTAATTCGTATATGTGTGTGAGTGAATATATGTGTATGTGTGTATGTACATGTATGTAAATATATACACACACCTATATATATATATATATATATATATATATATATATATATATATATATATATATATATATATATATATATATATATATATATATATATTCGTGTTGAGTGGAAAATAAGAAAACACTACAAATTCATTATTAAATAATAATAATATTTTCAGAAAATGAAATGAAAATCCATACATTTGTATGTAGTTAGTCAACAATTTCATTTTGTGTTAAAATCCCCTCCTTTTCCTGACAGACAAGCCATCAGACGCTCGAGCCATTTCATTGTGCGATTGGCGCGTCGATTGTGGTCTGATGGAGGTAATTTCAAGCGTCCAAAATTCGCGCTTTAACTCAATGACGTTTCTTATCTTCGAGCTATACACTTAGTCATTAAGCTAAGAATTGCGTGGTCAACTTGGTTTAGGCTGTGGGATAGCAACAGTGAACAACTTTCCATCAGTAAACTAAATGCGATGTACCACATGACCTGAATATCTCCTAGGCAACAATCGGGATCTCTGCAGTCTAGCCAATGTGTTAGCTTCCGTTAGTTCAGTCGCTCTCCGTTCTTTGAAAACAAGATTATGATCTTTCTGGATAACATCACGAATTGACGACTGTGACAATCTCTTGTAATTTCATTTTTGAAGTTGGTCTTCCTCGTTCAATTCAAACTTTTGGACATTTTCAGTATCGCGTGAACAACTTATCGCGTGTCTTTCTTCTGAACCGTACTGTGGAGCAGACGGATTTAATGTTGACGTCATCCCAAAATTGACACGAACAGTTCAACAAGTAGGGAAACATCTACTACTCTGCGAGTTTCCATGAAATCTAGTCTACTAACAACTATTTTTGAATATTTATATCCCCTATTTGTTTCTATTGTCCCAGTATTTATTTACATACATACATACATTTATTCACATCATACCACTGGACAGCACATGCGATTAAATCACCGTTATATTGTTTGGGCTGTTCCAAATTAATATAGCCACTCAAATATCAGATTAGCCACTCATATCAGATTAGCCACTCAAATATCAGATGAGCTCTAGTTTTTAAATATCTATAAAACAAGTTTTACACAATTGCGTATACATACCATATGGTAACTATGCACATAGCGGAAACGATTCAAGTGACGCCGTTTTGTCTATCGCTTGTAATGCGTTTCTGATTCATCTCTCACAAGGGTTCAACACAGTCTGCTAGCAATCCTGAATTATATTTCCCTTGATACCTTTTTTCTAGGGTAGTAACATCACAATGAAATCGTTACCCATGCTCGTCACTGACATCACAGCAGTTAACAGGGAAGAAATCCACATAAGAGTGTAAAAAGTGTAATTTCAAGTAGAGGTTACGCACTGGTCTTTTGTTTCGCTGCATCATGGTTTCTTCAAGCTCCTGGTAATTGTCAGACTTATTGTTTCCTAGAAAGTTGGTGGTTCCTTGCTAATCTTTCATCCCATGTGAGGATATCATCACATCGCTGATCTCCGAAGAGCTAACGTATCTTTGGACCAGACAAATAATACTTTTTTCATTTTTGTCTCATTAAGTCTCAGCAATATATCACAAAGGTAGAAAAATCCAGCCCTATTTCCATCTATAATCTTAAGAAAATTCTTCATTAGTCTATGTTCGATGTGGAGACAACGGAGCAGGATCCTGTGGGATTCTACAAGTGGTTCGTTAAGTACATTATTTTACACCGGTTCAATTGATTGTCGTTGGGACCCATCATTTTTTTTTTGTAATAGGATGTCCCGGTGCAACTGCCCAACAGACAGAGGAAAAAGTAAAACTTTGGGTAACTATGCTGTAACCCCCATCAAGATGGCAACGACCTGCAGGTCACCATATAATCTGCCACAACACCTGTGATAGCTGATGGTGTGTAACAGTTGTTTCATGTTGCTCTACGTTTATTTCACGTGGACTGCGTCGCCGATTGGAATGGATAGTAAAATAAAAGTTACCATTATGAAGCAGCACACATTTGAAGCTCAGCTTGGACGAATCAATGAACAGCCTCCAATGGTCATTTGTGTAGTTGATGTTCAGCTTGGATGAATCAATGAACAGCCTCCAATGGTCATTTGTGTAGTTGATGTTCAGCTTGGATGAATCAATGAACAGCCTCCAATGGTCATTTGTGTAGTTGATGCTCAGCTTGGATGAATCAATGAACAGCCTCCAATGGTCATTTGTGTAGTTGATGTTCAGCTTGGATGAATCAGTGAACAGCCTCCAATGGTCATTTGTGTCGTTGATGTTCAGCTTGGATGAATCAATGAACAGCCTCCAATGGTCATTTGTGTAGTTGATGTTCAGCTTGGATGAATCAATGAACAGCCTCCAATGGTCATTTGTGTAGTTGATGTGTTGTGTTGCCATCAGACCCGCGTTATCGAAACAAGCAATGAGGTTATCTGCCATTTTGAAATATGAAATGTCTTTACCGAACACGAAACACAGAAACATGCACATTCTCTTCTAGAAGATGCCATTGCAGCAGTATGGACCCTAACAGCTCTACTTTATTTTTTGGTATTTCCAGATCTTTCACTAGATTATTCAATTCACTCTGGGTAATTTTATGTGACTGCGCAGCCCCTTCAATATGCCCGAAATCAGGATCTCTTGATGCAGAAGCTTTCACAAATGACGGATGTCCACTGGCTAATATTATCTTCTTCATTATACAGGGCATATGGTTCTAGTTTATCCGGATAAGGAAGACCTTCCTCTTGAGGCAATGGCCGCATAGCCTAGGGAATCTCATGTCGCATATTCTTCTTAGAAATACCATGTCCAGTTGGAGGAGTCGTGCTAAAGTAACAACCATAAAGATGATTTCTCCATTTCCTCCACACCACTGTAACTGCAACACAGATCTATTGTCATTGTCGATTGATCCAGCAGCACAGATTCGTTGCTCAGGATTGCGACATTCAAATGACCATCAAGGCTACCTTCTCTTTGCTATACAATAGAGCAAGACTGGATCATCTGCATCTGAAAGGTGATGCAACTGACCTTCATACCCCCGCCCCCTATACCCCCTAATTTTGAAAACTAGATCCAATTCGTGATATAAAAATTAATATTTGTGATCAGAAAGTCCAAATCATTTTTTTTTAAATAGCTATATCAGTCTCAGATACATGTTTAATGTTGTTCGAAGCACTGATACACATATATATTCAATGCATCCTCCTAATTCTCAGCTTTAGCATACCTGAGGAACGCTGAACTCATAAGGATGACGTGTTGCACATTGAAGGTATTCTTCGGCCTGGCTCACCAAATCTCGCTCGCCAAACTGACCTTGGCCTAGAATAAACACAAACGTATACACAAATATTTATACGGTTTTAAAAAACGAGAAACTCCTGTCAAAACATATTAGAGTTGTACATAGTTTCAATCGAGAATCTCCTTGTCTTACGTAACCTTGGAGATCCTTGGGACATCATGTCTCTAGACAATATGAATTGTCTGCTTCAACGTCTATCTATCCATCACAAGTGCTTCTGTCTGTCCACCCCAAGTACTTCTGTCTGTCCACCCCAAGTGCTTCTGTCTGTCCACCCCAAGTACTTCTGTCTGTCCACCCTAAGTGCTTCTGTCTGTCCACCCCAAGTACTTCTGTCTGTCCACCCCAAGTGCTTCTGTCTGTCCACCCCAAGTACTTCTGTCTGTCCACCCCAAGTACTTCTGTCTGTCCACCCCAAGTGCTTCTGTCTATCCACCCCAAGTGCTTCTGTCTGTCCACCCCAAGTACTTCTGTCTGTCCACCCCAAGTACTTCTGTCTGTCCACCCCAAGTGCTTCTGTCTGTCCACCCCAAGTACTTCTGTCTGTCCACCCCAAGTGCTTCTGTCTGTTCACCCCAAGTACTTCTGTCTGTCCACCCCAAGTGCTTCTGTCTGTCCACCCCAAGTGCTTAGGTCTGTCCACCCCAAGTACTTCTGTCTGTCCACCCCAAGTACTTCTGTCTGTCCACCCCAAGTACTTCTGTCTGTCCACCCCAAGTACATCTGTCTGTCCACCCCAAGTACTTCTGTCTGTCCACCCCAAGTACTTCTGTCTGTCCACCCCAAGTACTTCTGTCTGTCCACCCCAAGTACTTCTGTCTGTCCACCCCAAGTACTTCTGTCTGTCCACCCCAAGTGCTTCTGTCTGTCCACCCCAAGTACTTCTGTCTGTCCACCCCAAGTACTTCTGTCTGTCCACCCCAAGTACTTCTGTCTGTCCACCCCAAGTACTTCTGTCTGTCCACCCCAAGTGCTTCTGTCTGTCCACCCCAAGTGCTTCTGTCTGTCCACCCCAAGTGCTTCTGTCTGTCCACCCCAAGTACTTCTGTCTGTTCACCCCAAGTACTTCTGTCTGTCAACCCCAAGTACTTCTGTCTGTCCACCCCAAGTACTTCTGTCTGTCCACCCCAAGTGCTTCTGTCTATCCATCCCAAGTACTTCTGCCTCTTCCAATGGTTTTTTCGTCTGATATAATCTGAAAATCAGTTCAAACATATTGTACAGGTTCCAGGAGAACTGACATGAAAAATGTATCGAGTTTTACACGTTTTGCGACATACTACTTCAAATAATCATGTTTCATTGTCATTGTGTGCGAATGCTTGAGCATCAGGCTAGGAACATAATCTTAATCGTATCCGTTACTCAATGTTATCAGTCTTGACATGTTTTAGATGCAGTTTCTGTTCTTGAGTTAAAAGTGCTGATTTGACCAGTTACATCATATTTAGCTTTCATTAATACTGTCAATGTGTCGTCTCTAGGACGTGCACTACCTCTAAAATCTAATCTTTCGACCTATCACTCCAGCTATATCTCATGAGGGACATCACCTATATCTAAATTCTAACTTCGAACCGGGCACTTCTTGAGCTAGACCTTCTGATGAACTTTTCCTAGACTTCAGACTAGATCTGCTTACTGGTATCTTCGAGAACTGAACCTTGGTCCTCTGAAGGATATCTCCTAGTCCCAAAACCAAATCTTATATCGAACATCTCTTTGTCCTAAAGCAGGATATTTTATCAGACATTTCCTGCCCTGGAAGCTTGATTTTCAAATGGATGTACAATAGCCAAAACAAAAAATTATTTCTGAAATAAAATCAACTGCTTGTATTTTTTGTTTGTTTTTGTTTTGCGTTCTCCCTATTTCTCTACTCCCCAAGCGACTGTGCGTTGCATTATGTTTTTATTTTGTATTTTGCGCCTGTCGGCCCAGTGCATCTGACTTCGGCGTGCATTTTATGTAAGGGTCTGCTCCGTCATGCATTTTCTAAGGGTTTGCTTTCCAACGAGTAACGACTGGTACTGTGACGGGGAGCGAACCTAGTACCTTCAGATTGTGAGCCGTGTCACTTAACGACTAGCCCACGCCGTCCCCTTATATTTATAAGCCCTGTGCTGGAACTTCATCTGAATGCCGTAAGTCTGAAGCTAAAGCATCTGCTGACGTCCTCTAATCTAACAACCTACATAGCCAGCTAGCATCTCTTAACCTTAACCTACATAGCCAGCTAGCATCTCTTAACCTAAACCTACATAGCCAGCTAGCATCTCTTAACCTAAACCTACATAGCCAGCTAGCATCTCTTAACCTAAACCTACATAGCCAGCTAGCATCTCTTAACCTAAACATACATAGCCAGCTAGCATCTCTTAACCTAAACCTACATAGCCAGCTAGCATCTCTTAGCATAAACCTACATAGCCAGCTAGCATCTCTTAACCTAAACTTACATAGCCAGCTAGCATCTCTTAACCTAAACCTACATAGCCAGCTAGCGTCTCTTAACCTAAACCTACATAGCCAGCTAGCATCTCTTAACCTAAACCTACATAGCCAACTAGCATCTCTTAACCTAAACCTACATAGCCAGCTAGCATCTCTTAACCTAAACCTATATAGCCAGCTAGCATCTCTTAACCTAAACCTACATAGCCAGCTAGCATCTCTTAACCTAAACCTACATAGCCAGCTAGCATCTCTTAACCTAAACCTACATAGCCAGCTAGCATCTCTTAACCTAAACCTACATAGCCAGCTAGCATCTCTTAACCTAAACCTACATAGCCAGCTAGCATCTCTTAACCTAAACCTACATAGCCAGCTAGCATCTCTTAACCTAAACCTACATAGCCATCTAGCATCTCTTAACCTAAACCTACATAGCCAGCTAGCATCTCTTAACCTAAACCTACATAGCCAGCTAGCATCTCTTAACCTAAACCTACATAGCCAGCTAGCATCTCTTAACCTAAACCTACATAGCCATCTAGCATCTCTCAACCTAAACCTACATAGCCAGCTAGCATCTCTTAACCTAAACCTACATAGCCAGCTAGCATCTCTTAACCTAAACCTACATAGCCAGCTAGCATCTCTTAACCTAAACCTACATAGCCAGCTAGCATCTCTTAACCTAAACCTACATAGCCAGCTAGCATCTCTTAACCCAAACCTACATAGCCAGCTAGCATCTCTTAACCTAAACCTACATAGCCAGCTAGCATCTCTTAACCTAAACTTACATAGCCAGCTAGCATCTCTTAACCTAAACTTACATAGCCAGCTAGCATCCCTTAACCTAAACCTGCATAGCCAGCTAGCATCTCTTAGAATAAACCTACATAGCCAGCTAGCATCTCTTAACCCTTAACCTACATAGCCAGCTAGCATCTCTTAACCTAAACCTACATAGGCTGCTAGCATCTCTTAACCTAAACCTACATAGCCTGCTAGCATCTCTTAACTTAAACCTACATTGCCAGCTAGCATCTCTTAACCTAAACCTACATAGCCAGCTAGCATCTCTAAGCATAAACCTACATAGCCAGCTAGCATCTCTTAACCTAAACCTACATAGCCAGCTAGCATCTCTTAACCTAAACTTACATAGCCAGCTAGCATCTCTTAACCTAAACCTACATAGCCAGCTAGCATCTCTTAACCTAAACCTACATAGCCAGCTAGCATCTCTTAACCTAAACCTACATATCCTACTAGCATCTCTTAACCTAAACCTACATATCCTACTAGCATCTCTTAACCTAAACTTACATATCCTACTAGTATCTCTTAACCTAAACTTACATATCCTACTAGCATCTCTTAACCTAAACTTACATATCCTACTAGCATCTCTTAACCTAAACTTACATATCCTACTAGTATCTCTTAACCTAAACTTACATATCCTACTAGCATCTCTTAACCTAAACCTACAAATCCTACTAGTATCTCTTAACCTAAACTTACAAATCCTACTAGCATATCTTAACCTAAACTTACATATCCTACTAGCATCTCTTAACCTAAACTTACATATCCTACTAGCATATCTTAACCTAAACCTACATAGCCTGCTAGCATCTGTTAGCATAAACCTACATAGCCTGCTAGCATCTCTTAGCATAAACCTACATAGCCTGCTAGCATCTCTTAGCATAAACCTACATAGCCTGCTAGCATCTCTTAGCATAAACCTACATAGCCTGCTAGCATCTCTTAGCATAAACCTACATAGCCTGCTAGCATCTCTTAGCATAAACCTACATAGCCTGCTAGCATCTCTTAGCATAAACCTACATAGCCAGCTAGCATCTCTTAATATAAACATACATAGCCTGCTGGCATATCTTAATATAAACCTACATAGCCTGCTAGCATCTTCTAACCTAAACTTACATGGTCATGAATGAGGAAGAGGGAGACTGAGAAAGGGAAAAGTAACAAAGACAGAGAGATGTCGAAAAGGGAAAGTGTGAAATACAAAGGGAAAAGATGGGGAAGATGAAGACAATAAAAAGAGAGTGACAGACACAGGTAAGTAGGGAACCCACTTATGCGACAAGGGCCCGACAAGCCAGCAGCACATGAACACGACGAGTAGACAAGTCCCAGGTTGCTGCATGCATTGAAGATTTTGACCTAGCCAAGTGGTGCGTGGATGGCCGCGGGACGTGACCATGACGGAGACGTTCGCTTCCCATCCATGATGTCTAGGATCTGCTTCTACGACAAGCTCTCTCTAGACCCATAAATAGACAATTGCATTGGCAAAGCTGCTGCTGCATTTGATCACCTAACAACGCGTATTTGGAAAAATCAGAAATTGACCGTTAAAACTAAGGTCATGATGTACAATGCATGTGTTGTCAGCATACTTCTATATGGCAGCGAGACTTGGACAACTTATTTCAAACAAGAGCACAGGCATAACACCTTCCATCTACGGTGCCTGCTTTTCATTCTTGGAATGACATTGAGGGACAGAGTGACAAATGGAGAGGTGCACTCTAGCACCGCTCTCCCAAGCATTTACACTCTTCTTAGGCAGCGAATACAACGATGACTTGGTCTTGATCGTCGCATGGAAGATGGTCGGATTCCCAAAGACATCATCTATGGACAGTTGGCAGATGGCAAAAGAACGGCCGATCACAGTTGAGGTTCAGAGATATGGAGGCACTGGACCTGACGAAGCTGACGACCGATCCACGTGGAGATGTACACTGAATGGCCACTTCACGCTTGGTGAAGCGAAGCTCTTGCAACATGGAGAAATGACAAGACAACGCAGCAAGGAGAAAGACAACAAAAAGATGAGTAAATATTTGTTGGTTTATCAAGGCGGGCGAAATGTGCAAATAGGGCTAGACGGTAGTTTCGAAATCGTACACCAGGATTGGAACGATACAGTTTATGTAAATAAGTATCTTTGGTTTTCAGTGAATGCTGGTTCTAGACTGGACGAAGGGCGTTCATGGAGGCGACAGCCAGATCAACTTAACTTAACTTAACTTAACGTCTTTATACTGGTTTAGAAGACCCTGCAGAGTCTGTATACAACCAGTTACATTTACATCACCTTGCTCTAAAAGCTATGCGCATCCAGTTTATTCTTAAATGCATTAACTGTCCCTGCCTCCACTACCTCCCCTGGCAATGCATTCCAAGCAGACACCACTCTCTGACTAAAAAAATATTTCCTAATATCTAACCTGGACCTCTCTTTAGTCAGCTTGTAGCTATGCCCTCGTGTTATTGTAGGTGGCTGTATTTTAAAAAACTTGTTATAGTCTAATTTATCGATTCCTCTGATCATCTTATAAACCTGTATTAAGTCACCACGAATTCTTCTCTCTTCGAGACACTGTAGGCCGGTTTTTCTGAGTCGTTCCTCATAACTGTAATTCTGGAATCCCACTATCATCTTTGTCGCTCTTTTCTGTATTCTTTCTAGCATGTTTATGTCCCCTCTATGATAAGGACTCCACACCTGTACACAGTACTCCAATCTAGGTCTAACTAAAGCTTTATACAGTTTGACGATCACTTCCTTGCTCCTATGTTTAATATTTTTTTTTATCATACCTAACATTGCATTTGCCTTTTTCACTGCTACCTTAACTTGCTCACTCACCTTTCCTGTATGATCTATTATAACCCCTAGGTCCCTTTCCTTATCTATCTTTCTAATATTGTTTTCTCCCATTCTGTAATTATGTTCCATATTGGATCTACCCATGTGGATGACTGTACATTGATCTACATTAAACTCCATTTGCCAGCTTACAGACCATTCTCGAATTTTATCTAAATCCGACATCAATATATCCACTTCCGCTTTAGATGAGACACTACTGCATAGTTTTGTGTCATTAGCAAATTTTGCAATCATGGATCTCATATCAATGTCCAAATCATTTATATATATCAAGAATAAAATTGGTCCCAAAACCGAGCCCTGTGGCACACCACTTTTCACTTCACTCCACTCAGAGTACTCCTTATTTATGCCCACCCTCTGCCTTCTTCCCGTTATCTATTTTCAATCCATTTGGCAACTTCCCCACCTATTCCATGTGATTTTAACTTTCGAAATAATCTTTGATGAGGTACTCTATCAAAGGCCTTTGCAAAGTCTAGATAAATAACATCCACTGGCTCCCCTTTATCTATGATTTTAGTAACCTCCTCCATGAATTCTAATAGATTTGTTAAGCATGATCTCCCTCTAGTAAACCCATGTTGACTATTTCTAATTAGATTAAATTTGTCTAAATGCATTACAACCTTTCGAATCAAGTCCGTGTGGCTTCGTGTCGCGGAGTTTTGTTTACTGCCCAGATAAATGAAGTTCTCAGTGAAATTGACATGGTTGCCATCGACAATAATTCCTGTTGTTGTGGGAATTGGAGCCACGGTTTCGTATCTTGGTTTTTGCCCATGAGATATGGAGGCCTAATCTGGATGCAAAGTTTTCTGGTGCACTATTGGTTTTGTCGGTGCCTGAGGGTGGGAGCCTGGCATAACTACGTCATCTGCGTAGTTGAGGTAGGTCACGTGTAGGTTTCTGAAAGTGGCTCATGTGTTGTGCATCTCCAGTTATCCGACGATCCAGTCCTCGGCGCGGCAAAACACTGCCGGGGTGATAACACATCCCTGCCGGACAACGCACGATGTAGAAAATCGGTCTGAGAGATCAGCGGACTTATGCTCCAGACCTGCTGCTCGATTAGCCACTACAGTGACCCGGGAACTCCAACTTGTTTCAAGGCATTCCACAAGACAGACCTGTCCATCGACTAAAAGGCAGCCTTGAGGTCGACGTAAACACGTGGAGAATGCGGTGGATCTCCATGAGTAGAAGAAGTGCATTGATGTCAGTAGCATGCCAGTCTATTCTCCTGATTGTGTCTAGCCACTCTACTTTCTAATAGCATACCAGTCTGTTCTCCTGATGGTGTCTAGCCATTCTACTTTCTTTCTAATCGGCTTGCCAGTCTATTCTCCTGATGGTCCTAAGTCAGACTACTCTTTTGTTGGTGTCACGTCAGTCTAACATTCACAAGCATGTTGAGACAATGCCTCGTATTTTCTTATGTGAAATACAAGAATTGCTTATATATAAAGGTTTAGTAAGTATTAGGAACGATCTATCGTCTCACTCACAACCATGTAGAGGCCGAATAGATTTTCTCCCCAGCCAGTCTGTCTCATTTCCTGCCTCACTAACTTAATACATTTGTCAACTTATCCGTTCTGGAAATTAATTACATGAAACCCTTTCGGTATCCAACACCGGACACAGTTAAGACCCGTTATTCGTTGACGCAGCCGAGCGATGTCTTCGTTGCCGAAACTTTGAATTATCATCTTCCCACCACAAGGTCTTATCATCTTCCTACGTCTTTCATTAGTTTATTTTCTTCTGATGTTTCATACAGCAGGTCTGGGCATAATTATACTTTCTCAGTCCCTTTTAAACGTAAGGCAGAAAAACAAAGAACGTCAGCTCGGATTACACGAGGGGCAAGCCGGCACATGCCTACTTCATTTAGAGATCCAAGGAAAATCACATGACATACTCTTTATCTCTGGCTAACAAAGTCAGGTTCGACGTGATCCCCGTAGTAGTGAGCCACACGCAGATAAAGCCATGCATTTCACAAACGCCTGGAGGACCCCGGTCCACCTTCATCAGCACGGTCGGGATATGAGGAAAGCTACTGCAACCCGCCACTTAACATCCTTTTCAGGGCCCACAAAAGAGTAACCTACTCATTGTGGGCATTTGCAAACAACAAATCTCTGTGTCATAAACAAGGACCGGGGTGGTATTCCAGTTGGAAAGAATATGACCACTGTAACCTTCCAAGCATGTTATGAAAGTGTTATTGAAACCATCGCTGCAAATGCTCGAATATACGCTTCCTGCAAAGAGGCCAGCTGTAGTGGAGGTCCTGTGCTCTACTTGGAGCGTAAAGACGAATAATAATCATCATAACCACCATAATCATAACACCATCATCATCACCATCGGCACTACCATCATCATCATCATCACCAACATTGTCATTATCATCACAATCATCATCATTATCATTATTATCATCACCATCCCAATTTATATCATTATCCTCACCATCATCTTCACCATCCGCATCATCAGCCTCACCAACATCCTCACCAATTATTATTATTAAAAACATTTACATTATCATCACCACCATCATCATCACCACGATCATCATTATCTTCAAATATCATCACCAACATCATCAGCAACATCCCCATAATCACCAACATTACAATCACCATCCTCATTATCACCAACACCATTACCAACATCATCTTTATCAACAGCAGCATAATTTTCCTCACCATTACCACCAACATGGCCATCATTATTATCACCATCACCACTACCATTTTCACTATCCGCAATTTCAGTATCGTCTTCATCTTCATCGATCAACTGATATTATGCTTCTAGTCCGGTGAGGTTCACGAAGAAGGCTGCGTTTCAGGTCTTCGCCGGTCACCCACTGCTTTTCGAGCATGGTCGCTTCCCCAGACCAGATTGTCTCTCTTTGGTCTGCATAGGTAGGGCAGCCCTGCGGAATAGGTTCTGGTGTTTGCTTAGGTGCTTCCCAATCGCATGTGGCGGTGTCTGAGACCCATTCTGTGGAGGCGGGTCTTGAGTCTACAATGTCCCGTTCTGAGCCTGGAGATATTTGTCTGCCCATATCTGCCAAGTTTGTCTAAGCTGTCATTTTCTGGCTTGTATTCTCTGTGCTGGTCTCTCCATTCTGTCCTCGTGGATCGTTTGATGAGTGTGTATGCTTTTTTATAGCTCTGTGGATGGGGAGTCTGCGTGCCGCTACTTCTGGTTTTTGCGAGCTCATCTACTTTCTCGTTTCCAGGGATTCTACAGTGGGCCAGAATCCACTGTAGGACTAAATGTGTTTTTTGAGACAGCAATCATGTATTGTATTTTATTTCATGTGAGAGTCTATCTTGTTTGAGACTTGACATCGCTTGGAGTACACTCCTGGATTCTGTTAGAATGACTTTTTCATTGTAGTTATGTTATTGCTGAAATGGTACAGGTCTCTCCTGCTGGTATGGAGTGATTTCCTATGTCTGCAATATAGATTCCACTCTAAGAGACCGATTAATCTGTGTACACGTGTATCCAAGAGTTGCTAGGCTACTGCTTTTGAGCTCCTGCAGAACGTGGATTTGTGGTTCTGTTGCTGACTGCTCACTTTTCTTCGTTAACCCTTGAACCTCCAAGAATATTTTGAACCTGTCCTGGCTCCGTGTCCAAGGATCTGGAATGAGTGCTTCGCACCTTTTGGTTTCGGCTTCAGAGATAAATAACCATAATCACAATCCTCACCATCATCATCATTACCAACATCATCACCCTCATCATAAAATCCACCACCACCACCACCATCTTCATTATCAGCACCATCACCATCATCTTTAACAGCGTATTGTATCCATAGCTTACGTCTAAATCCAAAAATGTAATCCACACTCAGCAGTCTTTTGAAATGAGCAAACTGCCGACTGTCTAACACACGAGTTGGGAAATCTCCTACCCTTAACATGTCAGACTGACTGCACTGTTGGTCGCTTCTTCCGACCGTTTCTCATTGTGGCATTGATCCTGTTCTTGGCTCTGTCCCACACATAACCCACACAAAAACTGAGCAATTAGTCGCATGTGCCCGCATTCATCCATCCTAATCTTAGACCCACCTACAGTTTTGCAATTCTTTCTCTCTGCAGCCTTTGTAAGACCAGCCGTTAGCCTAACCGTCCTTGGTCACCGTTATTCGTGTATGTGCGTAGGTTGAGCAATTATTTTCCTCAAAACGTTTCCATTTTATTGATTGTGGACTTGTGTAGCGCATGGGGACAGACACATATCTGGCATTGTCTTATCTGTACTTCATCGGGATTACCCGCTAAGTACGTCGTCAGGTCATATCCGGTCACAGCAGCGTAGTTAAGTGTCCGGGTATTTTACCCAGCTGCCGTTAGGTTTACAATTCTCTCCAATCATGACTAAACTAACAGGACTCTCTTCTTTATTAATTGTCGGTTATTCATTGGATGTGTTCCAGGTGTGAATTCTTATTGGGGGGGAAATGAACAGGTCCACTGAACGATGAAGCGAGGGGGCGAGGAGGATAAGACAGAGAAAAGAGAGTGACAGAGAAATGAGGATGACAAAGAAAAGAGGATGACAAACAAAAGGCTGACAGAAAAAAAGAGAGTGACGGAGAAAGATAAGGACAAACTAAAGAAAAAAGAAAAAGGCTTCGGGAACTAATGATGGAAAATAACTAGTAGAACGGACTTAATTGATCCAGGGAGATCACATGTGTGTTCAGTTGCTTTCATTGGTCCAGGGAGGTCACATGTGTGCTCAGTTGCTTTCGTTGGTCCAGGGAGGTTACATGTGTGCTAAGTTGCTTGCATTGGTTCAGGGAGGTCACATGTGTGTTCAGTTGCTTTCATTAATCCAGGGAGGTCACATGTGTGCTCAGTTGTTTTCATTGGTCCAGGGAGATCACATGTGTGTTCAGTTGCTTTCATTGGTCCATGGAGGTTACATGTGTGCTCAGTTGTTTTCATTGGTCCAGGGAGGTCACATGTGTGTTCAGTTGCTTTCATTGCTCAAAGGGCCAATAGCTGAGCACCAACTCCATAGCATAAGCGGCGACTCAGAGATTATCGCCTGAATTCGTAAAGTACCAATTTACAGCTGGGTTAGCTATGAGAATTGGTCATGCCTGGAACACATGCTCGAGCACGATGTGATTTAAACCTCGCACATCGGGATCTAAGCTGACAACACATAGTTAAGGCCAAGGTTTGTCCCATAGTAGTTAAACCACTATCGCGTAATGAAGTTGTTAGAGACTTAAGTATACTAGATCATTTATTGAATGAGGTATGGCGGCAGTTCCTTTTCTCGCTGCCTTTTACTTTCCAAATCGTATGTCGGGTACCTTTTTACTTCTGGGTCAACTGGAGCGACTACACGTTTAATGGGCAAAGGAAAGAGAACGTAAGATATGAAGCAGCAGAAGGAAAGAGGACGAATAATCCAATTTTGGCAGAAGGATTAGAGAAGAAGGATATCAATATTTTGGCAGCAGGAGGAAAGAGGATGAATGATCCAATTTTGCAGGAGGAAAGAGAAAGGATGTTCATATTTTGGCAGCAGCAGGAGGAAAGAGGAAGGATGTCCATATTTTGGCAGCAGCAGGGGGAAAGAGGAAGGATGTCCATATTTTGGTAGCAGCAGGAGGAAAGAGTTAGGATGTCCATATTTTGGCAGCAGCAGGAGGAAAGAGGAAGGATGTCCATATTTTGGCAGCAGCGGGAGGAAAGAGGAAGGATGTCCATATTTTGGCAGCAGCAGGGGGAAAGAGGAAGGATGTCCATATTTTGGCAGCAGCAGGAGGAAAGAGGTAGGGTGTCCATATTTTGGCAGCAGCAGGAGGAAAGAGGAAGGATGTCCATATTTTGGCAGCAGCAGGAGGAAAGAGGAAGGATGTCAATATTTTGGCAGCAGCAGGAGGAAAGAGGAAGGATGTCCATATTTTGGCAACAGCAGGAGGGAAGAGGAAGGATGTCCATATTTGGCAGAAGAAGGTAATAGGAAGGATGACACGAAACAAGGAAATGTCAATTCTAATAATGAGTTCAGAAAATGATGTTCAACAAATAAATAGCTGACTTTTGAGCAAACAACAAGCAATAAACCGGACACCTCCACAAAAATATTAGGAGAACACAATGTTAATGTCAAGAATCAATGCAACTTGACATTTCATGACGAAGCCGGATCCTGGTCTCGTGTAGCGACAAAATAGAGTAAGATAAATCAATTACCCAGAACTTGAGCAAGGTTAATGCATCATTTTCTGAATAAGTGTGTGTGGTTGACGTACGTGTCCTGTCATTTGTTTAACGATATAATATATGAGCGTTGGGAGTTAAGGGGAGCGGAGGTGGATGGCTAGAATGCTTTCTTCTCACGCAAAAGGTACCGGAGTTTCGTTCATATGTAGCGATAAGCTATAGTCTATCTTGCTGTAAATGGGTACCTTATTTACTGCTAGGGTAAATAAGACAACGCGTGTGTAGCTTGTCACCCTACTTTACACAGAGCTGAGACGTTGTACAATGAAGTAATTGACACTCCATCCCCGACGGCAGTGCATGCTAAAGTACAAACGACACCATATTTGTATCTACCAGATGGACGTCCAATTACTGACTTTTCTAAGCCCTGTCTGGTTAAGCGGCGTGGGGTGATTAAGTTTCCTTTAACTGTGTTTAATCGGTTGTAAGCCCGTCTAGCAGAATTTCGATATCATCTATCCATATGTCACTGGATCTTCCTCGTGCATTGCGTCCATATATTACTTTCTTGTAACTGTGTGGAAGCAGTTGATCAGGTTGCATCCTAATCAGATGACTGAACTATCTTTTTTTTCCTGTCTTGACATTTATTCAGCGTAAAAGCTAATTATTATTTTTATAATGACAATTTCTCACTTTATCTTTCATGGTAATACCAATTACGTTTTATACATTACATTGTATAAGTTGTAGTTTTCCTTTCCTATTCCTTGTATAACGACTAAATGTAATATTGGTAGCACAGCAATATACTGTTGCTCGGCAGTTATCTTGTCAAGCTGATGCTCAGTTGTTTAAGTAGTGGCGGCAGTTATTAAGTCACAGTACAGGCTTTCTGACATCTTGTTTCCATTTCCTATCAAGCCTTCCATCTTACGTAGCAAACCTTCCCAGATATTTGAACTCTTGAGCCCTTTTAAGTTGGACATTATTTACACATGCTCAGTAGACCTGCTGATCTGCTAATCTTCAAAGTTTCCGTCCTTGAATATTTCTAGCTTTGATGTGCCAATCTTTATATTATATCTTCCCCAGGCTGTCACAAGTACATTAATACAAGTTTAAAGTATATCTTCGTCCTCATATATTAGGCTACAATGAGTAGTTGATGTATTGATGGAGTTATTGACTTCCTGTGTTGAATTGTGTTTAAAGTGATGCAATGTAGATGGTATATTATATCTTCCCCAGGCTGTCACAAGTACATTAATACAAGTTTAAAGTCTATCTTCGTCCTCATCTATTAGGCTATAATGAGTAGTTGATGTATTGATGGAGTTATTGACTTCCTGTGTTGAATTGTGTTTAAAGTGATGAAATGTGGATGGTTGCAATTGTTATTATCTTCACATGTATGGCGAAAGCACGTGCACACATCACTGATGTACTCCTGTCGTTATTTCAAATGAATCTGTGACTCCATCATTTTTTTCAATTAGATTTTCATTCAGATGGTACAATGCTCTACTTTTTTTTCATTATACATATTTTGTACGCTATTTAAGCATGGAACCACCCCACCAGTATGACCAAGAGAACACCAAACCAGTATGACTAAGGGACCACCCTACCAGTATGACTAAGGGACCACCCCACCAGTATGACTAAGGGACAAATCCACCAGCATTACTAAGGGACCACCCCACCAGTATGACTAAGGAATCACCCCACCAGTATGACTAAGGGACCACCCCACCATTATTTCTAAGGGACAACTCCACCAGTATGACTAAGGGACCACCCCACCAGTATGACTTATGGACCACCCCACCAGTATGACTAAGGGACAACTCCACCAGTATGACTAAGGGACCACCCCACCATTATTTCTAAGGGACAACTCCACCGGTATGACTAAACGACCACCCCACCATTATTTCTAAGGGACAACTCCACCAGTATGACTAAATGACCACCCCACCAGTATGACTAAAGGATCCCCCCACCACCACCACCAGTATGACAACGAGACCACCCAACCAGTTTGACTAAGGGACCACCCCACCAGTATGACTTAGGGACCACTCCACCAGTATGACTAAGGAACCATCCCACCAGTATGACTAAGGGACCACTCCATCGGTACGACTAAGGGACAACTCCATCAGTATGACTAAGAGACAACAACACTAGTATTACCAAGAGACCACAACACCAGTATTACCAAGAGACCACAACACCAGTATTACCAAGAGACCACAACACCAGTATTACCAAGAGACCACAACACCAGTATTACCAAGAGACCACAACACCAGTATTACCAAGAGACCACAACACCAGTATTACCAAGAGATCACAACACCAGTATTACCAAGAGACCACAACACCAGTATTACCAAGAGACCACAACACTAGTATTACCAAGAGACCACAACACCAGTATTACCAAGAGACCACAACACCAGTATTACCAAGAGACCACAACACCAGTATTACCAAGAGACCACAACACCAGTATTACCAAGAGACCACAACACCAGTATTACCAAGAGATCACCATTTCAGCTGGTTTCCTTGAAAGAGCATGACTTCTTCCCATTATGTGGTCTTTTAGAGGTAATTCCCGTTCTACACGTGTGTATGTGTGGTGGGTATGTGTGTGTGATCGGTATGTGTATGTGCGCGTTCTCTTGTATTGGTGAATTTTGCGGTAATTCCGTTTCTACTGGTGTGTGTGAGTGTGCGTGTATGTGCGTGTGTGTGTGCGCGCGCAAGAGCAACCACGACCACGTTCCGATAACGAAAGTGATATTAATAAGGTAATTTTTTTTTAAAGATGTCACAAATAAGGGGAAATCTAGATATAGAAATGGTTACATCAAAATAGAAATGGTTACATCAAAAGAGAACAGGATATGTCGCTGGTGTAAACTTCTAGTGCTGAATTGTTGTGATATCTGGTAACATGTTGTAGTTGCTCGTCGTTCATCCTGGTGACTGCTGACGAAGGTAGGTCTGGGTCATCATTTGCGTAAGTAAGTTGCCCATCGCAAGCGAAGATGGCGACATCATCAGACTGTCCTCGTCCTGAAGATTTAACCTGCGCTGAATTTGGATTATAGTGAGAGTGAGCTGCGCTGGACATCAATCTCACTGTCTCGTCCTGAGTTACCGGGAACCAGTGGCAAGACATACAATCAAGACGACTGGAAGTAGCTCAAGATGCAGACATTCAGATCGTACAATCCGTGAGACCAGGGTTCGCGTGAAACTTGTCGCAGTCGATCGTTCATCGTTTCCTTGACGATTTGAGAGGCGAATGTCGTACCTCTCGACAACAGCAGCTCCAACGTGTAGACTAGAAGACGCTGCTCCTGACCAGCGGCCACATCTGTAGGTCTAGGTGAGGGACCATTAACCCATGTTTGAGGGGAGAATCCGGTCATGACATGCAATGAAAATAGACGCAATTTCCAAGTAGGTCGTGCACATCAACCAAGGACGGTGAGCAATATGTAGTGGCGTTCTGTCCAACAACGTGTGTTCTATAACACATGAAGAACAGATCGTCTTTTCTCCGAATTCCGAGGAAAATTACACACATAGGCTTCATGTGAATAGCTTAGGATGTGCTACAAAATAATCGCCACACAACACGGCGCTACATACATTAATTGGATCGAACAAACCACATAACAATCGCAGACCATGAGAGCAGATATTGTTTGGTCGCCATCTTACTGGAACTCATTTGTGTAGTCCAATGCTTCATCAACCTTTTCATACTTGGCGACCACTTTTCTAAATTTCTTGAGGGTACATTTTCCGTACCGCCCACTAAAATCGATATTGCAAAATAATTCCGCGATCGACCACCGAGTCTGTGTACTTGTTGATGTTTTTAACACATAATGTAATTATTCTGCTGCCGCTCACGTGTAAGCTAAAATCGTCCAGTAGTTGGCGGTAGCACCCAGGTTGAAGAGCACTGCTGAAGTCCAATGCTAGACTTCTCAGTAGGCTCACCACTAAGAAGTATCGATCCACACCTCGTTGGTCAGGATGCTGTGAAACAGACTGTTTATAGGTGCATTAAGTGGACGTGATGTGGTATCTTGTTCAATATATTGGTCTTGACCTTGACACGACTTATCACCAAAAGCAGGATATGGAAGAGGATTTACGATGTCAAGACCGTCACAAGAATTTATCTTGAGGCCTACAACAAAACCCCTACGATATGGATGTCAGAAGTCGGTGAACAAGAAGCTGAACAACTTAACGGACTAATAGAGAAGCCTGCATGGAAACCATTTCCCAGAGCTGGGGCATCAGTTACAAATGTTAACAGTAACACCCAACAGAATTACAGTTACGGGTTTGCACAAACGAACAGCTACATTCTTGCCCTCAATCCAATTCAGAAAAAAATTGTAACAATGTTTTTTTAAAAAAAAGATAGTTTCACGAACCATGTTCTACTGTAAGGCCAGCTCTGCCCCATAAACGAAAATGTAGACATACGTTGAACCAGTTTAATGTGGCACTAAATGAACACGTAGTGGTTTGACCACTTCAAGGTTGTGTCGCACTTTGTATTGGAAAGAATTGATTGTCTTGTTGTACTCACTTTAGTGCTATTATTCAATTTCAGCAACACCTATTTGTACTGATGCAGTGATGTATTTCATAACTGTACTTGTACCGTTCAAAATAGTGTGATAGACTGACGCTTGGATGGGTATCACTGAAGATGCTGTTGTTGTTTGTTGTTACGGATTCAGCAGCAACCGGGCTCTCGCCCTTCGACACAATGCCATGTAATGGTAACAGCACGTATTTATCAGCTGTTGTTTAGTGCCATTCAAAGTGTTCCATGTATCTGATCACGGAGGAAGAAGCATTTTCCTAAAATCATTGAGCGCTGAGCACTCAAAGAGATGATGATCAACGGTTTCATATAGGTGTGTACACAGCTGGCACTCAGGAGTATGTTGTGGTTGGATTCTGTTCAGGTGTTTGTTTAGTAGGATGTGTTGGGTTCTCAGTCGGAAAATGGTGCTCTGATCCTTCCTTGTGAGTTGTTTTACACTGTCGTTTGGACTGGGGCTTGTCATATCTCTGTAGACCGCCCTTCCCGTGTTTCCCATGGCCCATCTGTTAGCCAAATTTCTTTGTTCGCTTATCTTACGAGGTATTTGGCTGTTTGTAAAGGTGTTGCTGTGTATGCCTGTTCTTGTCTTGATTCCTTCTTTACTAGTCTGTCTGCCTTGTAAATGCCAGGTGTGTGTAAGAGTTATAAGGGCCCAATGAGTCAACTCCAGGAAAGCCCTGAAAATACCGTTTGAGGTTCCCACACATAACTTGAGAACCCTGCCCGAGAGGTTCAGTTCATTGAACGGGGCATTGTCCTTAATTCTCAAACAATGCAGTTTAAAACGGTCCAGCCAAAATGGTTACATTCCCATGATTCTACTGGGAATTCCACGACCTAGAGGTCACCTAGTAGGTTGAAAAAAAAGGCAACCTTTCTCTGGGACACGCCAGTTCAAATAAAGTTTGAGGGAGTTGAACTCAAGAAAATAGAAGTCATTTACCAAAGTGGGGAGCTTAGCATATAAGCTGGCGGAGACAGATCAGGGGGACAAATCGGACAGATCAGGGGGACAAATCGGACAGATCAGAAAGGGCAGAGAATATAATTCTACCGTGCAGTGTAGTAGGTAGACCGAGAACAAATAGCTAGATAAACTACAAGAACTTAGCCAGTGAGTGACAAAAATTGAGAAATAGAATTAGACACCACCGAAGCAGACCAACATTGAAAGGCAACAAGAGACCACGCAGGTGCACGAGCACAGCTGCAGTCGCCGACTTCCTGACCTTGACACGAGACAAGATGTTAAGTAGACATCTGCCTTACCTTGAGACGAGACAAGAGGCTCAGTAGACATCTGCCTTACCTTGAGACGAGACAACGAGACAAGAGGCTCAGTAGACATCAGCCTTACCTTGAGACGAGACAAGAGGCTCAGTAGACATCTGCCTTACCTTGAGACGAGACAAGAGGCTCAGTAGACATCTGCCTTACCTTGAGACGAGACAAGAGGCTCAGTAGACATCTGCCTTACCTTGAGACGAGACAAGAGGCTCAATAGACATCAGCCTTACCTTGAGACGAGACAAGAGGCTCAGTAGACATCAGCCTTACCTTGAGACGAGACAAGAGGCTCAATAGACATCAGCCTTACCTTGAGACGAGACAAGAGGCTCAATAGACATCTGCCTTACCTTGAGACGAGACAAGAGGCTCAATAGACATCTGCCTTACCTTGAGACGAGACAAGAGGCTCAATAGACATCTGCCTTACCTTGAGACGAGACAAGAGGCTCAGTAGACATCTGCCTTACCTTGAGACGAGACAAGAGGCTCAATAGACATCAGCCTTACCTTGAGACGAGACAAGAGGCTTAATAGACATCAGCCTTAGTTAGACAGAGAAGTGTGATAACAAAATTCTTGAGAGACATTAAAATGAGTTATTTAATTGATGAACAAAATAATACGATTGACGAGCCTAGTTTATTGATATGATGTGTATGATGTTTGTAAAATAAACATTCTTTGTGTTGCTTTTGTTAGTGGTATAATTAAGGTGTGAGTTATGGAGTGATAGTGGTAAGGAAGAAAGTTAGTAAATAAAGTGATACAATAATGTTAGAACCTGTTATATATATACGTTTAAATAGTACCGTGACCTAGGATAGAAATAACGTTAGACCTCTTATATGTGCTTGAGTGTCCAGAACTGTTTTAACAGCACTGGAAGTGATAATGTGGTCAATGTCTAGAGATATTTGGATAAGGTCAGGTCTACAATGACCAGCAACTTCTAATGCGTGAAGAGCTGCCATTGAATGTGTGAAAATAACAGTGTTTTGGGCCTTTGAAGGAAAGGCATCAAAAACTATCCTCAGATGGTATAAAGCGGCTTCAAGTACAGTGATTTCAGCTTCATAGTTGGAGCAAACCTCCCGGCAAGCATTACACAGTTCATCAGAGGATCCGTCCGAGTATTTTATATAAACGCCATAACCTGCTTTGATAGTGGCTTTAAACGCAGATCATTAGTATATAAATGTATCCATTAATCGGAATAGGTATCAATAGTTCTTTGAGCTGCTCGAATAAGAGTACTTGGATCTGAACTTTTGGTTGTGTATCATGTATTAATTTTGCCTGTATTTCTGGTGTTTTAAGGAAACCTTGTGTAGGTGTGTCTTTTGCCATTCTCTGTAGCTCTTTTCTTCTTTAATGGTAGATGGTATCTGTCTTTGATTTCACTAACATGGTGAAGTACAGACTTGTTTAATTCTGCTTTTTTGGCTGCCAGTTTTCCACAAGGAGTCTGTTGGGATGATCCCGTTTCATTCTGCTACTTCGCTCATAAACTTCCATAACTGCTTTATCTCTCCGCATCCCAAGAGGTTCCATCTGTGTGTGGATTTCGCAAGCTGCAGTTGGTGTTATCCTCATTGCTCTACTAATGAATCGTAGAGCACTATTTCGCACCCTGTCCAGGGATTCCAAGTTAGATTTTGAACAAGTTGTAAGGAGCGCACTATTATAGTCCATTGCTGAACGCACATAACCAAAGTATAAGCCTCTCAAAGTATCATTGTCTGATCCCCATGATGTACTAGGAAGTCTCTTTAAGAGCTGTATGTGTTTTCCAGATTTATTCTTCACATTTTGGATGTGATGCTTGAGGTTGGGTGTTGTCGGTGAAGCGTGACTCAAAGAGATGTGGGGTGTTCTTCTCTAATCAATTGATGTTCCTCTAATCTCAAAATTACATTTTGTTTGGCAACTGTGTGGCTCTTGGTGAAGATGGTATACACTGTCTTTAAACAGTTGAATTTCAGTTTCCATGTTTGGCAGTAGTTATGCAGTCTTCTCAGGTCTCCATTTAGCCTTCGTGCCCCACTATCAATGTCTTCATGGCTCAGCCATATTGCCAGGTCATCAGCATACAAAGCTTTTTTAGTTTTGTTCTGGTCAGCCAAGTCATTGATATAGATCAGTAAAAGAGTACAGGTTAGGGATGAGCCTTGTGGTAATCTTTCTTCCAAAACTTCTTTAGAAGAGATCGCATCCTTCACCTTTGTCTGGATCGTCCGCTCAGTCAGGAAGTCCTTTATCCAATTGTAGAGCTTGCCATGAATTCCCATGTTAAACATCTTTATCAGAAGACCATTCCTCTAAAAACAATCGTAAGCCTGTTGAAGGTAAAGAACAAAAGATGACACTCTATGCTTGTTGTTCTGGAATCCGTCATTTATTCTTTGTGTTAGCCTAAAGAGCTGGTCTTCTGTGCAGTGACCAAATATGAACCCTGCTTGTTCCTGGCATAAGGTGTTGATCACCGAAGATAACAATTAGACAACAGTCATACAAATACAAAGAATGAGAAAGTATGTGAATGAGTAACATCGACCTGAGGTCAGCATCGATATCAGCGGTATCGCCAACACTGGGCTTTGGGTACAAGAAATAATTTGATATTGACTAGTATCGATTAACGATCCTCACAAATAAAAAGTATCCGGTACCCGAAAGTAATCGATAGTCGCTGTAAATGCCCCCGGACCAAAGTCAATCTCGCCAGCCCCCACACAGACGTAGAGAGCAGACTATAAGGGTCTAATAGCATGGACGCAGGCTGAACACAGGCAAGCCCAGTACCCTGACAGGATGAGCATGCACTATCTCTATCAAGGAGATTCGTTTGCTATCGGCTTCATTTGGTTGTCTCACTCTCTCTCCCAGTCTTTCGGGAGAGATCTGTGGGAAAACGTGAAACTCCAAGTCAAACAATATGTTCATACGTCAATACTGGAAATATAATGGCGAGGCACTAGAGACCAAACTTCCCATATCCGGGTAATGTTTGCTCTCATTTCGTTGATACAACATAGCCTGATTGCTTGGAGAATGTGTGCAATCAATCCAGTTGTGTGGATTTTGTTACAGAAAATACCACGACAGTACCACCGTGATGTTAGAAATAAGTATGTGTCTATCTCTCATTATGAATAGTGCCACTCTCCGCGACATGACATGTCCTACAAAAGTTATCAAATATATCACCTGCATGACCTAAATAAATATTGTTCTAGTCCTTCATATTTTGTCTCTCTGTTGATCTAACTAGCTTCTTCCATCAGAATCAACGCAGTTTCTTCTGTTAAGAGCTCTTGGCAACAATCAAGCAACATCTGAACACTAAAAGATACTTAGACATACCATAATCTCAAGCTACTCGTTCAAGTATTATGCTGTATAGGTCAGCAGTATTAACCATCATAAAGCCACCATCAACACGTGTCTTGCCGAATCACACTGAATATCAATTTCCCGCATAACTTTGTTCTGTACGCATTCCACTCGTTGATTTTCTCGTATTGGCGATGGCATCTGAATTGTTTCTTCTTGACCATTCTCTGCCTATGTTTACCTTAAATCGTTTCATTTTTTTGTGTCTTCCTCACTTTACTTATTTTGTCGCTTATTTTGTCAGATCACCCGGTGCTCTCGCTGCAGCTGGGATGTTGGGCTAGGCCCGGATCCTCTCTGGGTACCTCTACCATTATTGGATCCTTGGTAGAGGTCTCGTAGGTTGGACAAAGAAAAGTTGTGTATAAAGACAGACGACAGATGAGAAGAACATTTAGCCCATGAGTGGGTTTGGGATGGTGACAACCAGAACATATTCCACTCGTCAGTGGGTACTGCTCTGTTACCTTAAGGGTTTCCAAAGTGCTACCCGCCTGGTTATACCACCAGGTAATCGGTAGCTCCCATAGCAAATCCAGTAAACAACAAGGTCACCCACGAGAAGGTGTTTTTATGGACACGTTTGTGCAGGAGATGTCCTATGCCAGAGACTTAGTGTCAACCGGACAGTAGCTTCAGCGGCGATCACTGCACCCTGGATGTGAGAGGCTGTAAACTCGCATCGGCATCCATTTGATGTAGACGGGACATTGTGCCAAGACCCTACATTGACCTCTCAGCCTTCCATAAATTATATCTTTTGTATTCGACCACACTCCATTTTGCACACGTGACTAAGCCACCACAAGCGGCGCTGACGGAGGATCGTAACTAAGCTGAAAATATTTGCACAGCCCAACACTTTGTTGTTAGTCACTCTGTCACTCCATGAAATTCCAAGTATGCGTCTCGTGCAGCGCAAACGACAAGCATTTAGCCTTTTTCCATGTTTCCATGTTTCGCTGCCATAGAGCAGGGTACCAATCACACATGATCTGTACACATCAACCTGTGTAGAGATGGTCAGCATGTTGTTACTCCACACTCTCTGTGAGAGCCTGGAAAGTGCTGATGAGGCCATTCCTAATCGTGTCTGCAGCTCCGCGTCCAGTGAAAGGTTGTCGGTGATGATAGATCCGAGGTAGTTGAAGTGATTGACTACCTCCAGATTTTTATCGTTTCAGCCAATGTCTGGAGGATATATATATATATATATATATATATATATATATATATATATATATATATATATATATATATATATATATATATATATATATATATATAAATGGAAGTTTAAGACATGTTAACAAAATAACTGAATCAGAAAATATGTTCTACCAACATATTGAGGAGAGTGCGTTAGCTCAGTTCGTAGCGAGCAATTCGCTATTTTCTGTGGTAACAGCGTGCCTCGATTCGAATCGCGCCCGAAGACTAAAAAATCATTGTCGTGATTTTAATCGGGGACCGCTTCTCCAGTCAACCCAGTTGTAAATGGATACTTGACGTATGAGTTTGGGAAAGTAAAAACAGCAAGGAAGGGCACTGGCCATCCCACCTCTCACAGGTTGCGGCTTAGTACAATGGCGTCTTCAAAAACTTGATTTCCAAGATCGGTTAATTCCGCTGATTTTCCACTATACTTCACTTAGTGAAAGTTTTGAAAATAATTGGTAGAGGTAGAACATTGGTTAGTTCACTAGCTTCCCAGCCAAGTGATCAGGATTCAATCCCCAGTTGGCGCAGAATTGTATCCCCATCTATTGTGGTCGACCCAGCAGCAGAAGTTGGGTCCCAGAGAAATTCTGGGAAGTAAAGACGGCCGTCATGATATTTAGCAAATGGCCTATATTATGTGCCGTGGGTCACCAAATAATATGGACCATATTTCTGTCATTATTTAATGATTATATTTTGTGATTTATATATTTAATATATATTATTTTGTTACAAAGTGTTTATTTTTTATGTTTGTTTCCTATAGACCAGCTCATATGTATATATATATATATATATATATATATATATATATATATATATATATATATATATATATATATATATATATATATATATAAATGTAGTTGATTGTTATATTCTAGCTGTAATATTTTATCTTAAATAAATTGTCATCTGTTTTCTTCCTAAGCGAATTTGCAGTTGCATTTCCTTTACTCCTGTAGTCCAATACATTCAATGTCAACAGTTTAATTCTGCCACCCGTAACATTTGCCAGTCCCCAACCTGCCGCAGGGCATCGTGTTTCGGTCTCGCTTTGTCTCGTTCCTACCCATCTATCAGTTCTGTCTGGCGCCACTTTCTCTGCCTGACCGACGTTTAGTTATTAACGCGTCCGGTGCGAGCACTGCTGATTAATCTACACAGTTCTGTCCAACTATAGTCCGGATATTTTAATTTATAAACAAGGTCCGAAGCAATTTTCTACAAAACTGCATGTCAGATCCAAATGATTTTTCGCATGCAGCCATAGAATATCAATGACGTTAAGTAAATATGTATTTCCCTAAGAAATTTGATGTATTTTTTAAAATGTATTAATTAGGCTTAATTTAAAAACAACCTCACTGAATTGGACATAATTTTAACATGTTTACTGCACACAGTCGTCTGTTTTAAAAATATATATTTTGACATTCAAATTCAAGAAGTAAAAAGAATTTCTTGATTATCTCGTGCGCCAATTAGACACTTTGTCGAGTGCGGAAAACAACCAAGGCGATTCATATGAAACTGTCATTCAGAAATAGGCATATCACGATATTATAGTTTGTGTCGTTGTCATTGTAATATATAGTTGCTTTTTCCAAATTTACATTGATATCAATTTCAAAATGAGTTTGAAGTGTACATTTATAACAATGCGGAAGGTTACCGTTTTACTATATAATATATCACTTTGTACTTACATCAGACGGACACCAAAATTTAACATATGGGAGAACTTACGACACAAGTTGCAATATAAGAAACGGGTGAAAGATCTCGGCTTGAATAACCAAGTTGGTCATCCAGTATGTGATTTAGCAGAATGTTTCAAAGAAGAACAATAAAGAATGACATGATCGTAAATGATATACCTGATCTTTACTTATATTTAAACGCTTTATGTGGTGTCTGTTTTACTCTGGTACATGAGGATTGGAGGCAAAACATACTGATCGGACATGTTAGTCAGAGTCAGGCAAAACATACTGATCGGACATGTTAGTCAGAGTCAGGCAAAACATACTGATCGGACATGTTAGTCAGAGTCAGGCAAAATATACTGATCGGACATGTTAGTCAGAGTCAGGCAAAACATACTGATCGGACATGTTAGTCAGAGTCAGGCAAAACATACTGATCGGATATGTTAGTCAGAGTCAGGTAACATTTATTTGCCAAGATTCCCACCTCACTTCCACGTATGTCTCCCAGAAAACGGCCTGTATTCGTGGCAGACTGGCTAACGATGTGGGAGATTGATGTGATCCCAGTAGTAGTGAGTAACACGCAAATAAAACCAAGCATAGCACACCGGTCCACCTTCATCAACACGCTCGGGATATGAGAAACGGTACTGTAACCCACCACTTAACGCCCTATTCAGGGCGCACACAAGAGTAATCGTACTCATTGTGGGCCTTGAAAAACAACAACATTAACAACAACAACATCAACAAAAACATTGGTACGTACCTGACCAAACTAGATGTAACGCCTGTGCCTTTCTTGCGATGACCTTCACCCAAACATGTCCTCGGGCAGCCACAATATCCACCACCAGACTGTCGGAACGTGTAGGCATGACAAATGGTTGCAGAACTTGGACAACGCCAGGCAGCAGCTCTGCTGCATGCACCAAGCTAGAGAAATGGCTGAGATTACTGCTTTTCAGGTGGCTTTTCTGTGTAACTTTGTCCAGCTTCTGCAGCTGTAGAAGCAAAGGACCATTCAAGTATATTCAAATTACTTTCAGTATATATACAAGGAGCTTGTCATAAGTCTTTACTCTGACTATGAAAGAGTAGGAGGAGAAAGTTGAAATTTGGTACAGTGCTTATTCCTTCTCAATATAGCCACCACATGAATTTATACATTTCTGCCATCTCTGCGTGACCTTGAAAAGTCCTTCAGAATAAAGTAACCTATTTTTTTCGAAATAAACCAATTGTCACAAGACAGTATGACATTTTCGTCACTGTCAAAATGATTTTCTTTCAGCTGTTTTTTTTTTTTAGTTTTGGGAAAAGAAAAAAGTCTGATAGAGCTAAATCTGGAGAATATGGTGGGTGTGGAAGAATTTCAATATTCAAATCGCTGTCTTGAAGCAAAGGCAGAATTTGAGTGCGCTCTATTCCTCGTTTTCTGGTCACAGTCTTTCTTAGTTTGTTAAGGAGATCTGCATAATATTGCCCATTAAGCGTGTTGCCACGAAGCAGATAATCTTTCAATATGACACCTTTCACGTACCAAAAAACAATCAGCATCACTTTTCTTGCAGATTTCTGTGCTCTTGGCTTGACATGTGTTAGTGAGCCCGGGGTTTTCCACTGCATGCTGGAAATTTTTTATTCTGGGTCATAATGGTGAACCCTAGCCTCATCTACTGTCACCATGGTCAGCAACATGTTTTTCGACTGACACATTTTGAGCAACTGGCCACAGCAATCAACCCTCGTTTGTTTCTGTTCACATGTCAGCAGACACGGGACCCAGAGGGCACACACTTTTCTCATGTTCAGTCTGTTGTGTAAAATTCAAAAAACTGTACTTTCATTCAGTTTTGCTGACATATATATCTCTGCAATTGTAATTTTCCTATCCTGGTCAATGATTTTCTTCACTTTTGCAGCATTTTCATAGCTGCACTGAGGATGGTCTTCATGATCTTGGAAGATCAGCGACATGGGAACGGCCACACTTAAACTGCCTGCACCAGGTTTTTTACAGAAGCATACGAAGGACAAAAGTCCTCAAACACTGGTTCCATCTCCCTGTGTATTTCTGTAGGTGTTTTTCCCTGCAACATCAATAATTTTATCACAGTTCTGGCCTCTGATTTCCCCAATGTTTTGACAAACCGTTAGAGTAGCAGATCCGGTTAATGAGGTGTGTTGCGCCATGCACCATTATGGGTAAACCCGCCGAGGAGGAAAATTCATACTTCTCAATTCCAGTACAAATTGAATGAGCTACATATATGCCAAATTTCAACTTTCTCCACCTACTCCTTCATAGTCAGGGTAAAGACTTATGACAAGTGCCTTGTGTGTATATATATATATCAGTTCAGTTCATCCCGTAACCCATCAGGTCGTTGGGGCACACATGAAGACATGAAAATCCCACGCCAGCTCTCTCTGTCTGTCGCCGCCTGACGTATCTCACCGGGACGAAGGCCTGACTACTCAGCGATGTTGTCCACCCATCTCTTCATTTGACGTCCTCGCCCTCTCTGTCCCGGTACGGATCCAAAGAGTATCGAGTTGGGAATTCCGCTGGACCTCGCGACGTGCCCGCACCAGGCCATCTTTCGTCTTTTGATAGTTGTGAACAGATCTTCAAAAGGACCAATAGCGTCTTCAACTCTCTGATGGATGTCTACGTTCGTGACACGATCCTTATATGTAACATTTAGGAGTTTTCTATAGCACCTCATTTCCATTGCACGTATTCTGCCCTGGATATCTGCTGTAATGGTCCAGGTCTCGCAGGCATACAGAAATATTGACAGCACCAAAGAGAGCAGTAGTCTGACTTTTATGCCGAGGGCGAGCCGCTTGTCTTGCCATATAGGTTGCAGCCTAGTCAGCGCCGCTGTTGTTTGTGCTATTCTTGCAATTACCTCTGGCTTCGAACCCTCTTCGCTGATCAACGATCCGAGATATTTGAAACATTTCACCACCTCAAGTACCTGCCCATTTGCCTCTATGACAGATTGAAACCCTGCAACGTTATTGGTCATGAGCTTTGTTTTATCAGCATTTATTTCCATACCAAAACTCAGGGCCGTTCTATCCAATCTACTCCTGGAGTTCCCTCTCTGTGCCTGCCAATACATCAATTTCATCAGCAAAGCGGAAGTTTGTGATAAGCCTGTCACCTATTTTAACCGTGCCAACATGATATATATATATATACTTGTAATTTCAGGTTTACAAACAAGCATGTAAATGCATGTTGCCAGGTAGTCGAAGACTATCGGCTATCTGTAGTAGATATTTTCAACTTCCTGTGGCTTAATATGCCTGGGAGAAGGTACAAATAGCTTAGGTAGATTTTTAACTTAAATTTTTTATTTTGTCCCGTATAGCGACCGTTAGGCATACTCTTTTCGATTTGTGACTGGGATTTTGGATTTTTAAAGTGCTCGACACTGAACACGGAGTCCGATCTCACTACCCAGGGATCAGGGCAATTTATACCAGAAAATCCAAGTGAAAAAAAATCATGATCTCCATCGTGTTTCGGACCCGCGATTTCCGGAACCCGAGGCTGACACTTTACCTCGAGACCACTGAGTCCCCCCACGCGAGGTGGAAACTTTACCTCGAGACCACCGAGTGCCCCAATCCGTGGCGGACACTTTACCTCGAGACCACTGAGTCCCTCCATCCGAGGCGGACACTTTACCTCGAGACCACTGAGTCCCCCACCCGAGGCGGACACTTTACCTCGAGACCACTGAGTCCCCCCACCCGAGGCGGATACTTTGCTTTGAGACCACTGAGTCGACAATTGTCCACGTTTACAGACTCCCACAAAACAAATTGTAAGTTTTAGTTTTTACCTAAGATAGAAATAGGATGGTTTAGCTTACATCGTATCAAACATGTACTTCAACAGATGAGAAACGACAAAACAAGAGCTTCAACATCATGATTATTACATCCGTGGCATATGGCTGCAAGATATAGCGTCTACTAGCAGAAGATGCAAAGAAGCTCGAGTTTCTCAAAGGTAAATGGAGTGAAGAACATTGACAGCTTCTCGACTAGGCCTAATCCACAACACAGAAATCAGGTACCGATCCAACTTCAAAGACGTCGTAGATAGTGCAGTGTTCGGAAAATGTTTGGGCGGGGCATGTCAACATGACAACATATGGACACAAAAAGTGAAGTATCGCTCTGGTGACGCTACAACTCAGCGTCCACGCGGAGATCTACTAATGAGATGAAGAGATGGGCTGAGTGAAAAGTATGGACTAATTTGGAATTCCAAGGCGAAAGACCAAAAAAGGTTAAAAAGAACATTTGGCATCACACACTTATCATGCCTAATTGAACACTAAAATTACATATTCCCCATGTATTAAAGGGCATGTAAGGAAGGTAAGGTAAGTAGCCATATTGAATCCGTAACTTTAGGAACAGGATTGACTCTTAGGGCTGGATCAGTCGGCCCGCGGTACAAACCGGGACTAAGGTAGGCCCTGCTTAGACGAAGCCTCTACAGCTAGTCTGCGGGCCAGACGAGCTCGAAACGTGGCTTCAAACTTCCTGTGAACATCGCCAGCTATGCGGCGGCGTCTGCTCAGCGACGGCCGCGTCTGCTGACATTCAAAATCCAACTCAGAACTGATGCGGATCATGAGAATCGGACTGATTCATTCAAACAAAGCATTGCAACGACCGGCAGTGTGATTTGTGCCCAATGCTCTGTATGTCAAAGTGATGCAATTCAACTAACCTCGGGTAAACTATGTAGTAACTATGACTCTTTTCATTTAGATAACCAAATGTCTCGTTATCTAAGCAGTAATTATAGTGTTAAAAACATCAATAAGCGGGTACGAATTATTGTGGCAGAAAAAGATTCCTCATCATAGAACAGTCTCTGCGAATTATTGAGACATCCTCGACTGAGCTTTGTTAGCAGAACAGACGAGCAACATCTCCATCCCCCACTCGCACTGCTGATCATCACTGAACGGACTCGCCACGACGGCAGAGTTATTCCCGGGTTATATATAATAGGACTACTGTTTCCTTTCAGACATGTCATAACACGTGACTGGAGAAAGTTGTGCATGGGGCTAACAGCATCACCATGTAAAAACCATTACTGAAACTGCACTGCAAACAAATGGATTCAGGACTCCCTAAAAGCAAGTTACGGTAAATCAAATATGATGTTGGAACTATAGTCCGCCATTTGTCACGGTAGGTAGTTGATGTTGGCTCACAATGAGAAGGGTTACTCTGTTGAGCGCTTTGAAAAAGGTGTTAAGTAGTGGGCTGCAGTAGCTTTCCTCACATCCCGAGCGTGCTGATAAAGGCGGACCGGGTTCCTTCAGGTGGTTGTGCTATGCTTGGCTTCAACTACATGTCGCTCAATACTATGGGGATCACACCGAACCGTCCCGTCGTCAGCCAGACTGTCATCATAATAGTCTGTTTCCAGGGAGAAATGCGTGGAAGTAAGGTAGTCTTGTCCAGTATATTTTCCCTGACCCTGACTAACATGTCCAATATGTATATTTTACCTCACCCTGAGTAACATGTCCAATCTGTATATTTAACCTGGCCCTGACTAACATGTCCAATCTGTATATTTTACCTGACCCTGACTAACATGTCCAATCTGTATATTTTACCTGACCCTGACTAACATGTCCAATCTGTATATTTTACCTGACCCTGACTAACATGTCCAATCTGTATATTTTACCTGACCCTGACTAACATGTCCAATCTGTATATTTTACCTGACCCTGACTAACATGTCCAATCTGTATATTTTACCTGACCCTGACTAACATGTCCAATCTGTATATTTTACCTGACCCTGACTAACATGTCCAATCTGTATATTTTACCTGACCCTGACTAACATGTCCAATCTGTATATTTTACCTGACCCTGACTAACATGTCCAATCTGTATATTTTACCTGACCCTGACTAACATGTCCAATCTGTATATTTTACCTGACCAGACGTGAGTCTGTTCTTCCACTAGCGGCAGGTAAATGTTGATATGACCCATTAACAGTATCTCGCCAAATGAGCAGGCCCGGCCGACAAATTGGTTTCTGGAGGGATGTGTGTGACTCATGCCCCATGTGCAGGTCACTTGCAAATGAGTGTGTGTGTTTACATGTGTTCACAAACGTGACACACTGCGCTTACATGTGCACACAAACGTGACACACTGGGCTAACATGTGTACACAAACGTGACGCACTGAGCTAACATGTTACACAATGAGCTAACACGTGTACACAGACGTGACACACTGAGCTAACAGGTTTACACAAACGTGACACACTGAGCTAACGTGTGTACACAAACGTGACACACTGAGCTAACATGTGTACACACATGTGACACATTGAGCTAACATGTGTACACAAACGTGACACACTGAGCTAACACAACGAGCCCTGGTTAAGCAGGTGTCAGTTAGATAGTTGCCCAGCGTGACAGGGAGAGGTACATACTGAGAGACGGACAGAATGCCCAAACGCTGGAGGAAATAACAGAATAGGAATAGAAGAGCAGAAGGAATAGAAGAGCAGAGAAAATAAAAGAGCAGAGAAAAAAGAAGAGCAGAGAGAATAGAGGTAATAGAAGAGCAGAGAAAATAGAAGAGCAGAGAAAATGGAGGGAATAAAAGAGCAGATAGAATAGAATAGCAGAGGGAATAGAGCAGAGAAAATAGAAGAGTAGGAAAAATAGAGAGAACAGAAGAGCAGAGAAAATAGAAGATTAGAGTAAATAGAGGGAATAGAAGAGCAGAGAGAAAAGAGGGAATTAAAGAGCAGAAAGAATAGATGGAATAGAAGATCAGAGAAAATGGAGGGAACATATGAGCAGAGGGAATAGAAGCGCAGAAAAAATAAAGGGAACAGAAGAGCAGAGGGAATAGGAATAGAAAAGCAGAGAAAATAGAAGAGAGAATAGAAGGAAGAATAGAGGGAATAGAAGAGCAGAGAAAAATAGAGGGAATAGAAGAGCAGATACAATACAGGGAATAGAAGAGCAGAGAAAATAGAGGGAATAGAAGAGCAGAGAAAATAGAAGAGCAGAGAAAATAAAGGGAATAGAAGAGCAGAGAGAATATAAGATATGGGAATAGAAGAGAACAATTTAGGAAGAAAAGAAGAGCAGAGAAAATAGAAGAGCAGAGAGAATAGAAGATCAGAGTAAATAGAGCGAATAGAACAGGAGAGAGAATAGAGGGCACCGAAGAACAGAGGGAATAGAGGAATGGAAGAACAGAGGAAATAGAGGGAATAAAAGAGCAGAGGGAATAGAGGGGCATTGAGAATAGAAGAGCAGAGATAATAGGAATAGAAGAGCAGAGAAAATAGAAGAGCAGAGAAAATAGAGGAGCAACGAAAACAGAAGAGCAGAAAGAATAGCAGAGCAAAGAAAATAGAAAAGCTAAGAAAATAAAAGACCAGAGAAAATAGAGGGAATAGAAGAACAGAGGGAATAGAAGAGCAGAGAAAATAGAAGGTAGGAGAATATAGAAGAGCAAGGAAAATAAAAGAGGAGAAAATAGAAGAGCAGAGAAAATAGAAGAGCAGAGAAAATAGAAGGTAGGAGAATATAGAAGAGCAAGGAAAATAAAAGAGGAGAAAATAGAAGAGCAGAGAAAATAGAATAGCAGAGAAGATAGAAGAGCAGAGAAAATAGAGGGAATAGAAGAGTAGTCAAGTCAAGCCATCCCTTAACCAGTTGGGGCACACATGAAGACACTCCCACACACCACTCCACCCTTCTCTGTCAGCGGCTGCTGCCGTGCCTCGTCTGGTCGGAGATTGGTACCTTCTTTTATGTTGCCCTCCCAACTCCTTGTCGTCCGCCTTGCACTTTTCCGTGCAGGGTCATTTCTGCAAGACCGTTTTAACTCTTGATATGTGGCCGCACCAAGCAAGTTTCCATCTTTTAGCGAGAAGAGGGAGTTGAAAAAAAATCACAGCAATTGCAGAACAGGCAATAAAGAAGCAGATTGAAATTGAAAAACAGAAGGAATAGGTGAACAGGGGGAATAGAAGTAAAGAGGGAATAGATGAATAGAGGTAATAGAAGTAAAGATGGAATAGATTAATAGAAGGAATAGAAGTAAAAAGGGAATAGAAGCAAAGAGGGAATATATAAACAGAGGTAATAGAAGTAAAGAGGGACTAGATTAATATGGGGAATAGAAGTAAAGAGGGAATAGATTAATAGAAGAAATATAAGTAAAGAGGGAATATTAGTAAAGAGGGAATAGATGAACAGATGGAATAGATGAACATATAGCATATATGAACAGAGCGAATAGATGAACATATAGAATAGGTGAACAGCGAGAATAGATGAACATATGAAATAGATGAACAGAGGGAATAGATGAACATATAGAATAGATGAACAAATGAAATAGATGAAAATATAGAATAGATTAACATATAGAATAGATGAACAGAGGGAATAGATGAACATATAGAATAGATGAACAGAGCGAATAGATGAACATATAGAATAGATGAACAGAGGGAATAGATGAATATATAGAATAGATGAACATATAGAATAGTTGAACATATAGAATAGATGAACATATAGAATAGATGAATAGAAGGAACAAGAGAGCTTGTAGCTGCCTGGCACAATCTGAAGGGATATCTCGACTCGTTCCAAATAAAATCATAAGATTTAATATGCTTAATGCGGTCACAACATAATGTAACACAAAATGTAAGATTGATTGATCGAGTGATTTATTGATTGAGTCACATTTTAGCCCCAAGTGAAGCATACGGCCACCACTAATGTTAGTCTCTTTACATGAAGGAAGCATGTATTCTAGAATTTGCAGCGGCGGTTTCAATAGCTGCAGGTTCCCATGCAAAGACCTCATTAATCTTTTCCCACATGGAGTGTTACAGTGGTCTTATTCTTGTATACCAGCGTACCATATATAGAACTTTCATCTCATGTATAATTTGCGTGACATCTCCGTGCCTATTTCTGTCTCACTCTGAAAGTATTCTCTAATTCATATTCTTTTTCCCGATTACTCCAATTCGACTTAATATGATACGTCACGTGCCATTTTTCCCAAGGTAAAAAGGTCCTTTAGACCACAAGCAATAAAAAAAAATGGAGGAAACGACAACAAAGGATAAGCAGACGAAGAAAGTTATTACACGGAACAAAAGTTTCATTTCGCGAGAAATGTCGCCAAATATGTGAATAAGATCGCTGGTGGAATACCCATAAAAATTGGTTCTGTAAAAACGACTGAAGTTATTTGTTACTGGGAGATACTACTCGTCAATCTTGGAAATGTATAGAAAATTGTAAGCCAGACAACCAACAATAATGCAGAGCATACAGCCAGAGAATAAAGCGCAGACATCCAACATATGTCCGTGACAGAAATAGATACCGGACTGAATTCAACAAACGTACATTTACACAAAGTGTAGAAAATGGAGATGTATCAATTGTGTTATCTGAAACAAATTGGGGAAGTCCAGACAGAAATGAAATACATCATTCCAATAGAAGCGAATTGAAAGAAAGTCAAAACAGACAAGCGAGCCAGTCTTAATCTCAATACATTGACAATACTAAAGTGTATGTATGTGTGTGAGTATTTATGCATATATGTATGGGTGCGTGAATGAGTGCTTGCGTGTGTGTGTGAAAACGCTATAAATACCGGTCTTTGGTGCCCTGATCAATTTTTGTCCCGACCCTCGTTCGTGATTTGTTTGTAGGATATGAATTACTTATTTTATAAATGTCCCACTTGACGCCATAATATTAGACACTTACCTTCTATTTTATAAATATCCCATTTACCTTTTAAATGTTAATGTTTTCTATTGATACTGTTGTTAGCTGTCGTCAGGTAACTACCATATTTTAATGTACATGTGCTTTCCTGTTGTTAAACTGACAGAAACATTTTCAATGCTAATGTCCCTATTGTTCCCTTGTTGTTGGCTGTAAGGTACCTTCCATAATCTAATGTCCCTATTGTTCTCCTGTTGTTGGCTGTAAGGAACCTTCCATATTATAAGGTCCCTATTGTTCTCCTGTTGTTGGCTGTAAGGTACCTTCCATATTCTAACGTCCTTATTGTTCCCCTGTTGTAAGCATGCAGGTACCTAAAATATTAAAAGGTCCCTATTGTTCTCCTGTTCCTAGCTGTCAGGTACTTACTATAATCTAATGTCCCTATCGTTTCCCTGTTGCTAGCTGTCAGGTACCTACCATATTCTAATGTCCCTATTGTTCTCATGTTGCTGGCTGTAAGGTACCTACCATATTCTAATGTCCCTATTGTTCTCATGTTGCTGGCTGTCATGTACCTACCATATTCTAATGTCCCTATTGTTCCCCTGTTGCTATCTGTTAGGTACCTATCACTTTCATTATTTTAACTAGTAAGGACTATGCAGTAGGAGACGAAAGATATGCTTAAAACATGGTGCTGTAGAGGATGCTGTTAAAGGGGAGAGTAAGGGTCAGGGAAGTGTGTGATCAGTAGTGGAAAATCAAAATTAATAATGATAAAAAAATCAAAAAATTGGAAAAACAGAACACACGAAAAACTAAAATGTTTTTATGCAAATGTGAAAAGTATGATAGATAAAAGAGAAGAATTGGAACTAAATGTAGAAGAAAAAAACGGAGATATAATAGGGTTAACAGAATCATGGACATATGATTCATATTGCAGATAGTGAACTTGAAATAGAGGGATATCCAATATTAAGGAATGATATGGCATTTTGAAGACAAGGCTAAGGGATGTGGCGTTTTATTATACTGTACACATTCAATTAAAATAACTATAAAAGATGATCTATCATCTGGTAACATAAATGAAAGTGTATGGGGGGGGGGGGGGGGGAGAGAATAGAAAGTGTTGGTGAAAAAACAGTGATTGGAGTATGCTATAGTTGCCCATCAAGTCAAAAAGAGGAAAATTGAGAAGCTGATTAGTAGCATGGCAAAGGCAAGTGAAGGGAAATTATTATTAATGGGGGATTTCAATTTCCCAGAAATAAAATGGGATGTGGCATTAGCACCTGTCCAGTCAAACCCGTTTGTTAAGTGCATAACTGATATTTTGTTGATTTAACATGTAGAAGCAGGTACCAGGTACACACCCGACGTAGTATTTACTACAGAAAAAAATATGATTGAAAACGTTACCGTTGGGAAACTGTTTGGCTGAAGTGACAATCAGATAATCCGCTGGGATCTTATTGCAAGGAAAGAATTAAACATAAACACGCGAATATACAACTACTCTAAGACAGATGTTAATTAGATGAAAGAGGCAGCGAGCCACATAATCTGTAATTATATTTTCGAAGGAACAGGTGTTGAACAAGAGTGAGAGAGTTTCAAAATTGTTCTAGAAAGCTAAAAGGGGAATGTGTTTCATGTAGGGAAGTAAACCTCAAACGTAAGAAGTTGATGACTAGATTTGTAGTTAAATGTAAAGCATGAAAATCAAAAGATATATTTTAAAAATTTCGACAAGCAAAACAGACCAGAAAGTGAATAAAGCAGCAAAAATAGACTTAAAACAAAGAACGAAAGACAAAGTAGGTTCACTCATAGATTGCACAGGACAAAAAATAAATGAGAATAGGGAGACAGTTAATCTACTACAGTTAATCAGTACTTTGGCTCAATCTACATACAAAAAGATTGCTCCAAGATACCAGAGCCTTTTGATATTTTCTAAAGAGACATGGATACCGTGGGATCTAGATCAATCTGTGAGGGAATCGTTTTTAGAAAATTGGAGGGGTTAAAAGTGGATAAATGTCCAGGTCAAGATGATATTCATCCACAATTGCTGTTTAAAATTAGAGACCAGCTAACAAAACCATTGACTATTTTACGTTCTCAAACACTTGTAAAAGGGATTGTTCCAGAGTAATTGAAAGATGCAGGAGTGAACCTCTTATTCAAAAAAAGGTAAATAATCAAAGAAAATATTGTAATGCATTTAGACAAGTTTAATCTAATCAGAAATAGCGTGTGTTTACTAGAGGTAGATCATGCTTAAAAAATGTATTAGAATTTATTGGAGCAGGTTACTAAAATGATAGACAAAGGAGCGCCAGTGGATGTTATTTATCTTGATTTTGCTAAAGCCTTTGATAGAGTACCTCATCAAAGATTATTTCGAAAGTTAAAATCACATTGCAACGGTGGGGAAGTTGCCAAATGGATTGAAAATTGGTTAACCGGAAAAAGGCAGAAAGTATTCTGAGTGGTGTGAAGTAAAAAGTAGAGTGCCACAGAGCTCGGTTTTGGGACCAATTTTGTTCTTTATATATATGAACGATTTGGACATTGATATGGGATCCATGATTTCAAAATTCGCTGATGACACAAAAATATGCAGTAGTGTCTCATCTAAAGCAAAAGTGCATATATTGAGGTCGGATTTACTTAAAATTCGAGAATGGTCTGTTAGCTGGCAAATGGAGTTTAAAATGTAAATAAATGTACAATCATCCACATGGGTAGATCCAATTTGGAACATAATTACATAATGGTGAGAACAATAATAGAAAGATGGAAAGGGATAGGGACCTATGGGTTATAATAGATTATACAGGTAGTGAGTGAGAAATCCAGGTAGCAGTGAAAAAGGCAAATGCAATGTTAGGTATATTAATAAGAAATATTAAACACAGGAGCAAGGAAGTTATAGTCAATGTATAAAGCATTACATAGACCTAGATTGGAGTACTGTATCCATGTTTAGGGTACTTATTGTAGTGGAGATACAACCATCGTGTAAAGTAAACAAAATAAAAGCTACAAAGGTAATAGTGGGATTCCAGAATTATTGAGTTTGGAAAAAAGAATAATTCGAGGTGACAATACAGGATTATAAGATAGTCAAAGAAACGGATAAATTAGACTATAACATGTTATTTTCTTTTCAAAATGCAACCACTTACAATAACAAGAGGGCACGCCTACAAATTAACTAAAGAAAGGTCCAGATTAGATATTAGGAAATATTTTATTAGTCAGAGAGTGGTGAATGCTTGGAATGCATTGCCACGGAAAGGCAGGGACAGTTAATGCATTTAAGAATAGACTGGATGCGCATATCTTGTATATAAAGAAAATGTAAATGAAACTGGTTGTATACAGACTCTGCAGAGTCTTCTAAACCAGTATAAAGACGTTAAGTTAAGTTAAGTTATTCCAATGTCCCTATTGTTCCCGTGTTGTTACTAGTCAGGTACCTACTATATTCTAATGTCCGTATTGTTCCCGTGTTTTTCGACTGCTTCGATTTGAATGCTCCCCTCCAATGCCCTGTTGCATGTCGTACTTTATACTACCGTCTATCATTTTTGTAACTGCCCACAATGTGATCCACCTATATCTTCACAAAAGTACACACAAAAAGCAACAAGAAAGCATCATTTGCAGTAAGACAATAATAATGAAACGCACACAGAATGATACAAAAACATCACATCATAACCAGAACGGACACACACAAAAGTACACACAAAAAGCAACAAGAAAGCATCATTTGCAGTAAGACAATAATAATGAAACGCACACAGAATGATGCAAAAACATCACATCATAACCAGAACGGACACACACAAAAGTACACTACAGAAAAAAAACACATTAAAGTTGAGTAGTGTTTGCAACAATGTTTACGTGTGAATGCGTGTGTGCGAGAGCGCCCGCACGTTGAGTTTGGTTGTTTGTAAATCAAGCTTTCTGCTTAGTTCACCTGATTTGGAGCTCATGTGGTTGTACTATTGATCAGTCGACAATGGCGAAAGCGGGCGCGATCCGGGTATTTTCCCTGGTCGTCAGCGCCTCCAAGCTTACCCAGTTCTAGGAGGAATAATCGAGGAGCGCGTGCACGCACTCAGTAGTCTCAATAATGCTCAGAATTGAGTTTTGTGAATATCAATCCGTCAGGTTCCGATAGTGTTGGTCACATGTTCTGTGAGACTTGCACAATTTCATAATAATAACATACGTTGAGGGAGATATGTCTGTCTGATAGCACTTGTGGTTATAGGATAACACGTGTGAGCTGAGTACTGTTTAACAACATCACTTGTCGGTAGAGTCATATTTATTACAACTACTAATTGTGGATAGAGAATTATTTATTATCCAAATTAATTGTGGAACGGAGGTCTGTTTATTGATAAAACAATATCGTAGATCGAGAGCTACATAATAACAAAACCTATTGAAAGACTGCTCATTAATAAAACCTATTGGCAGACTATTTACTAACTAAACCTATTGGAAGACTGCTCATTAATAAAACCTATTAGCAGACTATTTACTAACTAAACCTATTGAAAGACTGCTCATTAATAAAACCTATTAGCAGACTATTTGCTAACTAAACCTATTGGAAGACTGCTCATTAATAAAACCTATTAGCAGACTATTTACTAACAAAACCTATTGAAAGACTGCTCATTAATAAAACCTATTGGCAGACTATTTACTAACTAAACTTATTAAAGGATTGCTTAATGAAAAACCTATTAGAGGGCTGTTTATTAAAAACCTATTAGAGGGCTGTTTATTAAAAAAAACCTACTAGAGGGCTGTTTAGAGACCCCTTGGAATATTATTTATTAATAAAACTAATTGGAAGACTGCTTATTAACAAAATATTTTTGAGGACCTTATGAAAATAATATAGTGTAGACGGAAGACTGTTTGTTAACTTTATTGGGAGACAGTTTATTAGTCAGGTATATATGGGCACTTGATTAAAACAATATAATATAGGCGGAGAACTGTTTATTAACATGATTCATTGAGAAACAGTTCAGTATCAAAATAGTTGGTGTATGGGGGACTGTTTATTAGCTAAAACTATCGGATCACTGTTTATTATCCAAACACAATGCGGATGCAAAACTATTTAGTAACAACATTTAGTGCACACGTGTACTGTTTATAAACATATCGTGTATGGGGGACTTTCTGATAATATATAGCACATTAGAATGGAGGAATGTTTTATAACAAAAACATATTTGAATAGTGAACTGAAATGTACATCATACCGTCTAACAAGTGTGGTAACTTGACGTCAGATATCAACAAACAGAGAAGCAACTAGTTTGCTCAAGGTAAGTGTGGCTGTCTCTTGCTTGGAAGATTCCGTTTCACTATCTGCCTCTAGCATGTGAGACAAATGAACCTCTATGTGTGTATGTTGGTCTGGTCACAACTATTTGACTCTGTGTGTGTATGTTGGTCTGGTCACAACTATTTGACTCTGTGTGTGTATGTTGGTCTGGTCACCACTAATATAATCCAATGATAACTTGACTCTATGTGTCTATATTGGTCTGGTCACAACTATTTGACTCTATGTGTGTATGTTGGTCTGGTCACCACTAATATAATCCAATGATAACTTGACTCTATGTGTCTATATTGGTCTGGTCACAACTATTTGACTCTATGTGTGTATGTTGGTCTGGTCACCACTCATATAATCCAATGATAACATGACCCTATGTGTCTATGTTGGTCTGGTCACAACTCATATAATCCAATGATAGCTTGACTCTATGTGTGTTTGTTGGTCTGGTCACAACTAATATAATTCAATGATAACTTGGCTCTGTGTCTATGTTGGTCTGGTCACCACTCATATAATCTAATGATAACTTGAGTGTATGGGTGTTTTGGTCTGGTCACCACTATTTGATTCTATGTGTGTATGTTGGTCTGGTCATAACTACTTGACTCTATGTGTGTATGTTGGTCTGGTACCAACTACTTGACTCTATGTGTGTATGTTGGTCTGGTCATAACTACCAGACTCTATGTGTGTATGTTGGTCTGGTCACAACTACTTGATTCTATGTGTCTATATTGGTCTTGTCACAACTACTTGACACTATGTGTCTATGTTAGTCTGGTCACAACTACTTGACACTATGTGTCTATGTTGGTCTGGTCAGCACTCATATAATGTAATGATAACTTGAGTTTATGTGTATATGTTGGTGTGGTCACCATTTATTTAATCTAATCATAGCTTGAGTCTATGTGTATGTTGGTCTGATACCAACTACTTGACTCTATGTGTGTATGTTGGTCTAGTCACCACTCATGTATCATGATGAAAACTTATACGTACTGATTTTGCGCTTTTTCTACATTCCTTTGATAAGTGACAACACAGACATATGAACAAACAAAGTGATCCTCTGTTTTTCATTATCATCATCATTATATTTCCCAGCATCATCATCGCAACATACCCTTTACACTCCAATAGGAGCACATGGTCCCCACCACAATTGGCCTCCTTGTTGTAGTGCTGGTTTTTTTGGAAGGATCCTAATATGAGCCATATATGACACTGCCGTCGGGGATTAGGTGTGACATGTGCATACTAATTTGAGCTTTAGCTGACACTGCCGTCGTGAATTAAGTGTTGGCTTCGCTTGGCTTCGTTCGTTCTCAATCTCCTGCTACCAAACCACGAAAGGGCTTAAGTACCAGAATTTAGCCCAGAGAACGGAATGCGTTGTGTCGTAATTTACAGCTTGGCTGCGATATTTGCACCTTTCGGTCCAACACATCCGACTTCAGCAAGCATTTTGTGTGTGTCCCGGATTAGCATTCCCTCTTCGATCCCTTCTCCATAGCCGGTCTGCTCTGTGTGGAGGTGTAGAAGGGTCTTGGCAGCTCTGGTTCGCTGGCCCTGACGCTAGCAGTCAGCTATGGGTCGCTGACCACTGCAGCTTATGCGCTGGTCAGTATCTTGATCCCGAATTAAGTGCTAGGTCTCAGTTTGTTTTTCCTGTCTGATGTTACCAGGCACTCCATCGCTGCCTCTACTTCCCTAGCTGTAAGTCGGGGGCTCACTTACAGTTGAGTAACTGGAGGGTTTCGAGATCTCGGATTAAATCTAGCCCCGTGCTGTGAGAGAGACCAACTCTAACCCCTCAACTATTCATTCTAACAAACAATCCAAAACAACAGTTGTTAAGGGATTGCTATATCCCCTATAAGAAGTCATAGCTCTCCTTTAATTGACAAGTCGGGAAATATAAACACCGGATGTAACACCTCCTCTATGAAAGACATACTTTCAATTTCATGCCTGGACAGATATGCATCTGTCGGTGTTTATGTTGTTGTTCTTTGTTGTTGAATACCCACAATGAGTAAGATTACTCTTTTGTGCGTCCTGAAAATGGAGTTAAGTGGCCGGTTGCAATAGATTTCCTCATATCCCGAGCGTGCTGATGAAGGTAGACCGGGGTTCTCTAGTCAGCTGAGCTATGCTTGCCTTCATCTGCGTGTCTCTCACTACTACGGGAATCACTGCTAGCAAGGCTACCATGCAAACAGTCCGTTTTCAGGGAAGTAAGGTGGGGGTCTTGGCTAGTATGTTTTGCCTGACCCTGACTAACATTATCCGAAATTTCTTTGACATGGCATTTCTAATGAGAATGATACGTATCGTGTGCAGGACTAAACAAACGCAATGAGAGTGTACTGTTATAGAATGTTCTTTGAAGCTTGTTATGGACATCAGAAAGAAATTGTATGTTTTGTGGATGATTGCAGACATCTACATTTGTACTTCCTTTCAAGTCAGTTGTTGAAGAACACAAGACGGGAAAAGCCTGATTGGCAATGATGTTGCAAGATACCTCAGCAGAGATAGTCAGGGCTATCCAATCTATACTAAACTGTTAGAAAGAAGTGTAAACTGCAGGAACTGTCAGTGTAACTCTGAAACTGAATGCGGGACCGGTTACACTCAAACCTAACTGAATGCGGGACCAGTTACAGTCACATCTAACTGAATGCGGGACCGGTTACACTCAAACCTAACTGAATGCGGGACCAGTTACAGTTAAATCTAACTGAATGCGGGACCGGTTACACTCAAACCTAACTAAATGTGGGACCGGTTAAACTCAAACCTAACTGAATGCGGGACCGGTTACACTCAAACCTAACTGAATACGGGACCGGTTACACTCAAACCTAACTGAATGCGGACCGCTTACACTCAAACCTAACTGAATGTGGGACCGGTTATACTCAAACCTAACTGAATGCGGGACCGGTTACACTCAAACCTAACTGAATGCGGGACTGGTTACACTCAAACCTAACTGAATGCGGGACCGGTTACACTTAAACCTACAGACGGGGTTATGGTGAGATTCGTTGATGGTCGGACGCATCAAATAAGAAAATGAGGTAGAACTGAGGAATATAGTAAATGATGAAATCAGAGAGACAGAGGACAGTAAAATGATCCAGAAAACAGTGCTTCATGTACATCAAGATCAGTGGACTACATGAAATTGAGCTTTACTTAGGTCCATAACGAGAAGTGATGATATATGCAAATGGAATATCTACAACTCCGCTTCATTTCCAAATAAATCGCACTACAGCATATAAATGTGGAAAGTTGGAGGGCGCTCAATGACCATCGTACAAATAGAAGTAAACTCTAGACGTCCTTAAGCCGTGCAAGACATCGCTAAGGCAAGGGCGATACAGGTGTGACACCACAAGGTAATATTGCATAAACTGGCTGCTACGATTGACAGGGAGAGATTGAAAGCAAATATCAAGGGTAGCACCAGAATCACAAAGACCTACTTAACAAAAACTCACAAATCAGTATATTCCAATCCAGCTTATCTTTGTTTGTCAAGCAAGAGTACTTAGCAGTGCTAATGACTGGGAGATGGCAGCAGATCTGCAGCAGTGGGGGATTTACCCGATATAATTTAGAAAGTCTTAAATGTGATCACATATATTACTACAATGACCACCATCGTGACCAAATTAACTGTGCCATTTGAATCAATCCCAATCATGGCACCAGATCACATGATCGAGTTATTTTAATCCAGGTAGGTGAGAGAAATATGTTAAAATAACTAAATACAGTGACCTGCTTGCAGAACTGAGGACAACGGAATTTATTGCAAAAGTCACAGCTGTAGATATTTGTGAGTCTGCGCATGTGGACCTGTTACGTTAGTGGAAGAAGCTAAAATGACCGAATATTTTTGACGATTTATATTGTCTCCTTTTACACTGTAAAATTACATTTCAAATCACTGTACAGTTGAACATCAAGACTGATGAGTCATCGCAGGCGGAAACAGAATTGTGAAACCGCAAAAGAGACAGGACGTTGGAGAAACATTCAACTGCAGCAAAATGAGTGTAACCTTGGAGAGATCAGTATGTAGATATGTATTGCTCTGTCACACGCTGATCCGAGGGTCAAATGATATATACATGATAATAAGAGTATCAAGTAGAGACACAGTGAAGGGGAAGCAGAGAAATGGATCTAGATGAGCAGGAATTATCACCTGCAGATATCTCATTATCGATATCGAGAATGCAGAATAATCGAGCGCACATAAAACAGACGTAATGACCAGGCATAATTGAGAAGATAATAAATGTACTGTTGTACAGCACGGGTTCTCAAACAGTGCTACCTAACACTTTGGTGTGCGGCCAAATTGTTGAAGTGTGCCGTTAAATTGTTGGAGTGTGCCGTTAAATTGTTGAAGTGTGCCGTTAAATTGTTGGAGTGTGCCGTTAAATTGTTGGAGTACGCCGTTAAATTGTTGGAGTGTGCCGTTAAATTGTTGAAGTGTGTCGCCACATTGCTGGAGCGTGTCGCCTAATTGTTGGAGTGTGTCGCCACATTGCCGGAGTGTGCCGTCAAATTGTTGGAGTGTGCCGTTAAATTGTTGAAGTGTGTCGGCATATTGCTGGAGCGTGTCGCCTAATTGTTGGAGTGTGTCGCCACATTGCCGGAGTGTGCCGTCAGATTGTTAAGTGTGCCGTTAAATTGTTGGAGTGTGCCGTTAAATTGTTGGAGTGTGCCGTTAAATTGTTGAAGTGTGCCGTTAAATTGTTGAAGTGTGCCGTTAAATTGTTGAAGTGTGCCGTTAAATTGTTGAAGTGTGCCGTTAAATTGTTGAAGTGTGCCGTTAAATTGTTGAAGTGTGCCGTTAAATTGTTGGAGTGTGCCGTTAAATTGTTGGAGTGTGTCGCCACATTGCCGGAGTGTGCCGCCAAATTGTTGGAGTGTGCCGTTAAATTGTTGGAGTGTGCCGTTAAATTGTTGGAGTGTGCCGTTAAATTGTTGGAGTGTGCCGTTAAATTGTTGGAGTGTGCCGTTAAATTGTTGAAGTGTGCCGTTAAATTGTTGGAGTGTGCCGTTAAATTGTTGGAGTGTGCCGTTAAATTGTTGGAGTGTGCCGTTAAATTGTTGGAGTGTGCCGTTAAATTGTTGGAGTGTGCCGTTAAATTGTTGGAGTGTGCCGTTAAATTGTTGGAGTGTGCCGTTAAATTGTTGGAGTGTGCCGTTAAATTGTTGGAGTGTGCCACTAAATTGTCGAAGTGCGCTGCCAAATTGTCGAAGTGCGCTGCCAAATTGTCGAAGTGTGCTGCCAAATTGTCGAAGTGTGCTACCAATTTTCGTGAATTATGTAATAGTAGGTATTTTACGTCACGCACACATGAAACAAACCAAGTGACTGACGGAAGTAGTTACTCACCGTAGACACCCTAAATGCTTAAATGAGCAGCCATTTTGTCGTGCTCAAAATCAGTCATAAGTTCATCATCTTTAGGGTAGAAAGTATTACACGTGTTGCTTGTTATAATCTGTAACGTTGGTGTGTTAACGAAGGATATCATTTTAATGATTCGTTGTTATAAAAACTGAAGAATATGTTAGAAGTGTCGCATCTTGAACTAGTGAAAGCTGTTTCACTCGTGTAATTATTAATATGGAAGTAGACACTGAAAAGTCACGTGCCAGGTGTTCGACATGGCACAAGTACTCATTATCATCTAATGTACCCATCCCGAGTAGTCTGACTCACCCACCACGAGTAGTCTGATTCACCCACCACGAGTAGTCGGATGCACCCATCCCTAGTAGTCTGATGCACCCACCACGAGTAGTCTGATGTACCCACCACGGGTATTCTCATGCACCCACCACGAGTAGTCTGATGCACCCACCACGAGTAATCTGATGTACCCACCACGGGTAATCTCATGCACCCACCCCGAGTAGTCTTATGTACCCACCACGGGTATTCTCATGCACCCACCACGAGTAGTCTGATGCACCCACCATGGGTAGTTTCATGCACCCACCACGAGTAGTCTGATGCACCCACCACGAGTAGTCTGATGTACCCACCACGGGTAGTCTGATGCACCCACCACGGGTAGTCTGATGCACCCACCACGGGTAGTCTGATGCACCCACCAGGGTTAGTCTGATGCACCCACCACGGGTAGTCTGATGCACCCACCACGGGTAGTCTGATGCACCCACCACGGGTAGTCTGATGCACCCACCACGGGTAGTCTGATGCACCCACCACGGGTAGTCTGATGCACCCACCACGGGTAGTCTGATGCGCCCACCACGAGTAGCAATGTTACACTGAATTGCCATGATATATGTTTGGGTTCACTTAGACTCAGTGGTCTCGAGGTAAGGTGTTCGCGGGTTCGAATCATGATTGAGACCTGGAATTTTGTCATGTAGATCTTCTGCTAAAAATTCCCCTGATCTCTGTTAGTGAGATCAGACTCTCGTATTCAGTGTCGAGCACGTTAAAAATTCCTTGGCAGTTGGAAATCGAAAAGTAGGCATAACGGCCGCTGCCCAGACAAAATTTTAGCTTAAAATCTACCCAAGTTATTTGTACCTTTCCACATTTGGTTTGTTAAGAGCAGACATAGATGGCGCTTAACTGGCTGCAGGTTTACTTGGCTCTAGTGTCCGAGTCTATTTAGATGGACTCGCACATCGATTTAAAAAAATCACCCTCCAATAAACTGGTTGTATACACACTCTGTAGAATCTTCTAAATCAGTATAAAGACGTTAAGTTCAGTTAAGTTAAGTTAAGTTCAGTTAACATAGATTGTGACAAGTCGATCCTTATATGTATTTTCTGTGAAGAAAAAGCTCAGTAATGAAGTCGTAGCTCTGAGTTAGGTGAAACGTTATCTAACCATTCAAATATTTCCAGTGAATTACAAAATTCATCACATTTTGAGCGTCCTTTGAAACCACAATTTAAAGTGGCAAACAAAAAATTGGCAAAAAATGTACAATATCAGATATTGCACTTGAGAAGGCAGTTGCTGAATTCATTACCCAATCAAATAATCATGAAGCCGCTTGTTAGGTGCGACAATGTAATTGGGTCAGCTTGTCATGCTATTTTAAAAACAATGTTCTGGTGAAAAGCTAAAGAACAAATGTCAGAAGTGCCATAGCCGCATACCAAATAATTTGATTAGCTGACGTATAAGTGAAATAAATGCTCAAGATGTTAATCACAACGTTGCTAATAAAGACAACTTCAACTGACAACAGTAGACCAAAGCACAGATATAAGCAACAGCACTCAGTCATTCGGAATTTAGTAGCTTCATCGCTGGGACAAGTATTATTAAGCAATTATGTGCTGTCTCTTGGAGTTGATGGTCACAACGCCTGGACGTGGAATACGTCAAACAACGGTATCTTGCTTGTTAGACAGCACACCCTACAGTTTGGCTAATTATACAAGAGTTATTCATCAAGCCCTGAATGAAAATCTATCGACGATAGCTAGACTATAGATTATGGTAATAGTATCATGTTTGGTCACACTGTGTTTTCTTTATATAAAAGCTTTGGCGACCATGCACTAGAAAACGTGACGGCATTGGTGCTGCAAGGCACTGGCAAGATGGTGAGATTTTAAACATCTGGACCTTTTTAGTAGAACTATTTTAACGAAAACAAGGTTTATCATTAGTGGCTTCTGTCCATACAACATTAGTTTTCCTCACTGAAATGCTGTGGTTATCAGGAGACTAAGTTGTAAAAGCGAGCTTTTGAACTGAGGGAAGAATTATGTGTATTTTCCAGAGAAAGGAGGTCATGCCACTTGTATCACCTTGTTAAATGACAAAATCATGTCAACACAATTCCTGATGCCAATTATTTATATAAAGCACTATTTATGAATAGGAAAGCTGTATCAAATTTAACTATACAGCATTAGAGAATTTTTAGTAAAATCAACAAAACTACCGACATTGCTAGTTGCGGATTACATTGAGGACCTTGAAACAAATATGTATAGTTTTTGTCCCGTTACTGTTAACAACCAATCTAGACTATTTATATTTTTCCGACAGACAAATAGCTCGACGGACGGCAGAACAAATAAATGCATGTACTTGTCCTGTGATTCTACCTTGAGCATTAGATCAATCAAACCCATGCACTTTTAAAGCTGGATATCAGAGAACAATGACCATCAATGTTCAGAGAAACTATTATGTTGTTACTTCCGTTCTCAATATCGCGCATGTGTGAGCCGGCGCTCGTGACTGTAAACAATACATAATCAAGAAGCACGTTCGTCTCCTAACGTCGTTTGTGATTGAGAGGGAGGCTGCCACATGTTCGTTCAAGAAGTGACAGTATGTGCCAGACATATTCATTCAATTAGTCATAATGCTAACGGTCAGGAACTCGAAGTGGTTGACCGTTTTAAATATCTTGGGTCGATTGTCAGTGATGAAGGATCAAAATGTGGGGTGTTGGTCAGAATAGCACAGACAATAGCGGCGCTTGCATGGCTTAACAAAATCTGGCAAGATAAACGGTTAGCACTATGCACGAAAATCAGATTAATGCGTACACTGGTCCTGTCAATATTTCTCTATGCGTGTGAGACATTGACAGTTACAGCTGACCTTCAACGAAGGATACAGGCCTTGGAGATGAGATGTTTCCGAAAACTTTTAAACGTCACGTACAAAGATCGAGTTACAAACGAGGAAATACGAGATAGAATTACAACAGCAATAGGGCCTTTCGAAGATCTCTTGACAACTATCAAAAGAAGGAAACTCACTTGGTACGGTCACATATCGAGATCAAGTGGTCTTGCAAACACAGTCCTCCACGGGAAGGTGCATGGCAGACGACGATAAGGCCGGCCCAAAAAGAGATGGGAGGACAACATAAAAGAATGGACCAGTCTCCGACCAGAAGAGTCACAGGCAGCGGCATCTGACAGAGAGGGATGGCGTGGAGTTGTGAGGATGTCTTCATGTGTGCCCCAACGACCTCACCGGTTACGGGATGACCTGATCTGGCCTGACCTGAGGCATAGTGGCTGAATGATATTTAATACGTATTCTATAATCAAGAATGTTTCATTATGAGCAAATATGTAAGAATGAAAAAATATAAGGTATCAATAAACAATGGTAACGGTATCCTGAATGTGATGACCGCAACACTTACGTAAGGTAATCCCATAACAGCCACTAATGTTATAGATGAAGCGTTATGGACTTAATTGCACTAATCCACAGCTTGTTTAGAAGGTGGCGTAACCAGTACTTGTCCTCGTTGCCAGTCCTTTCCTAACAGTGAAACATGTACCCCTTTACAGCTGTGTTGACTGGAGTGTGCTGATAACAGATGTCGAATCCGGTACCTGTGTAGTAACAAGCGAGTAGTCTACCACACTGCTCAAATGTAATAGTACTCTTACTATTAATAAATGTGGAATTCTATCAATGTCCAGTACTGCAATATAAATCACGTATGACGAGAAAGAATCTTGTTCAACCGAATGTGTCGAGAAAGAATCTTGTTCAACCAAATGTAATGAGAACGAATCTTGTTCAACCAAATGTGACGCGAATGAATCTTTTTCAACCAAATGTACCGAGAAAAAATCTTGTTCAACCAAATGTGACGAGAAAGAATCTTGTTCAACCAAATGTGACGAAAAAGAATCTTGTTCAAACAAATCTGACGACAAAGAATCTTGTTCAACCAAATGTGACGAGAAACAATCTTGTTCAGCCAAATGTGACGAAGGAGAATTTTGAACGTAGTATGGCGAACAAGATACTCCTTCAGTCAAGGGTGATGAGAAAGTATCTTGTTCAACCAAGTGTGAGGATTAAGGCTCTTCGGCGAAATGTGACGAGAAAGAATCTTGTTCAACCAAGTGTGAGGACTAAGGCTCTTCAGCGAAATGTGACGAGAAAGTATCTTGTTCAACCAACTGTGAGGATTAATGCTCTTCGACGAAATGTGACGAGAAAGTATCTTGTTCAACCAAGTGTGAGGATTAAGGCTCTTCGGCGAAATGTGACGACAAAGAATCTTGTTCAACAAAATGTGACGAGAAAGAATATTGTTTTACCAAATGTGACCAGGAATAATCTTGAACACATTATGACAAGCAAGAATGACGATCGTGTTGATGCTAGAAGAGAGATGTAGGGTTGGATCTGCTAGGTATGTGACCGAGATGATCAGCCACGATGAAGAAGGGAGATCAAAGGAGACATATATGTACCCTTGTGGCTCACAGTGAGTCTAGCATGCAGTCCCTAATTAACAATATGGCCAATGCTTGTGATCCGTTCTCTATGACTATACGTGTTACGAATACTGTAGTTCTAAGTCAAGGAACTACCACCCCAACAAGAATCACTTTACACGACAACCTAATTGTGCAAACACAACAATTATGCTGTTTGGGGTCAAATGTCACAGCCAGCCTCTGACTTGACGAAGAAATCAATATACGGATAGGAAATGCAGCTACTACATTTAGGAGAGAGTATTGGACAATAATAATATAACGATGGAAACGAAATCTCAAATCTATCTGGCATGCGTGATTGGTACCTTAACTGTATGGCTCCAAAGCGTGGCCCACTAACTCGCGACAGGAGACTCAACATCTTTCGTCTTCGTTGTCTAAGCAAGATAATGAAAATCAGGTAGCAGGGCAAACTGACCAACACTAGGTATTGCAGAATCAATCATGGGGACTCTCTGTAGTAGATGTGAGACGAAAGGAAAACAACCGCATGCTCAAACAAGTGCTTTTGGGTGAACTTTCAGGGGAGGGGAAGACCTGTATGTAGACCAATGTTAAGAAACAAAGATATATGTAAGACCTTAATGAAGGACTTATCCATAGAATTTCAAAAGTGGGAGGAGATGGCTGAAGAGGGTTGCATGGAACACAACATTATATAGAGGTACAGAGACATTTGATGAAAAGCTAACAATAACGATGGAAAGCAAGCGAAAAAAGTGCAAACATAGATGTTACCATCATATAACCAAGACCTGCGCTCATTGTGGTAAAGTGTTTTTGTCTGAAATTGGAAAGATCAGACATGAAAAGGGCTGCCAAATTTTACTTTTACCCGCTTAAAACCGTCTGTAAAGACGAAAAGAGCCATATATAAATAACCAACCTTTCTTAAGACCGGTAGTAGTACCCATACAGAGAGGAATCGGTCAAGAGGACCACATCTCACTAAGTTTTTTTTTCCGCATGCCTGAAATCCGTCATCAGGCGATGCGACTGGCACATCTTTGGCATCAACGTAAATGGCAGCCAGCTAGATCACCTTTGCATATGGATTATCTAGTACTCATCACGGAGGCGAACACAGACAGATGATCTAGTACTCATCACGGTTGCAGCCACAGACATATGATCTAGTACTCATCACGGAGGCAGCCACAGACAGATGCTCTAGTACTCATCATGGAGGCAGCCACAGACAGATGCTCTAGTACTCATCACGGAGACAGCCACAGACAGATGCTCTAGTACTCATCACGGAGGCAGCCACAGACAGATGATCTAGTACTCATCACGGAGGCAGCCACAGACAGATGCTCTAGTACTCATCACGGAGGCAGCCAGAGACAGATGCTCTAGTACTCATCACGGAGACAGCCACAGACAGATGCTCTAGTACTCATCACGGAGGCAGCCACAGACGCCAATGAAATGCTAGCAGCGCTCCACCGAGAGAGAAAGAAAACTGGACTCGAAATGAACTCTTTCTAAGAGTGTATCCCATCCATCCTTTCTTTCTCTCCTAAATTTCCTTTTATTGATTATTGTAGTAACTTTTCCAATATATCTATATTTACCATTATCTTCATCAGCTAACATGAGCTGTACGAAAGACACCTGTTAACGAAGACCTGCAGTCTTGATGTTATAGTCTTAGTCGCCTGTCATGACTCGGAGCACAATAGCAGGACCGACGTTACATTCATGTTCAATGGCCTAATCATATCCTGCATGGAGAATGCTGCCGAGAACCGTTTCAGACAAGAGAGTTAATAGCAAATCTGGCCTTGTTAATCCTGGTGTTGAAATCTTGGTCTGTTCTGCCGACGTTATCAGTACTAGCCCCAAATAGGTCAACTGTTGCACTTATTCTGTTATCAGAACATTCATGTTTGTGTGATGTCTTTCTTTGTTATTTATGATCATTTCCTTTGTTTTGTTCACATTATTCTGTTATCTGAACATTCATGTTTGTGGGATGTCTTTCTTTGTTATTTATGATCATTTCCTTTGTTTTGTTCACATTATTCTGTTATCAGATTCTTTCTAATTGTGAACAATGGTACATTGCAAATTGTTTCTGAACAGGACAGCGATTACTCAAATAACCGAGAAAATATCAACAATTATGGTCGAACCCAATTGAGAAAACAAATTTCAGCGAAATGGGAATAGAAGAACATCAACGTTAAAGTTTGAGATTGACATACCATTTACTTGGTCAAATTTTATTTTTATAAATGAATTAGTTACAGTGCATATTTTTCGTTCGTTAAAAATTATAAATGCCTATATCTGAAATGCTCTCTTATGTATAAACGTCGCTGTCTTTTGTAGTTCACATGTAGGCCCACAAAGTTTCTTTTCAAGCGTTGTTTCACTAGGTCACTGGCTGCCTCAGTATATCATATTTTGGTCAGTTCTGTAATATGTGCTGTGCAGCCAAGGTTGACTATTCGCGTGTGCACATCGTTGAGGTGCAAATATTCAATTTTGATTCAAATGGTCGAAACACTGTATCAAGAACAACAAGCAACGGTCAGAAAAGATGGTGAGACCTCAGACTTGTTTAAGGTGCAAATGGGAGTAAGACAAAAATGCATACTTTCCCCTATCTTTTCAAAATGTATGCTCATAACATAATGAGAATCGTCAAAAATAACAAAGTATGAAAAGTTGGACCCGTTCACAATCGGAGAGAGTGAAACACCAGAAGTGAGATATGCAGATGATAGAGCTGTCCTTTCGAAGACAAATCCAGGGCTGGATGCAATGATCCTGTCGGGGAACAAAATATATAGAAGCAGACCGAGAAGAAGATTGACACATGACATTAAAGAGGTTCTAAGGATGACGGTGAGAGGCGAGAGAGCTGGCCAAAGATCGAGTTTTCCTAGCCACGTTCTGCAAAGGAAATGCTTAATGTCGGTTGCATCCTGTCCTGGGACTCAACAGAAGGCTTTCCTCTTGTTTGTTTACAATATGGAAAGCCTGGTGTGTTCATGTTGGCGGCACTCTCATTGATTCCATCATCCTTTTCTTCAGTTGTTATGTAAATAGTGCATCCGGTTGCTCGTCTACAGCACTCTCCTTTGCCAGTATATCTGCTTTCTCGTTTCCCGGCATTCCACAATGAGACGATATCTACTGCATAACAATCTTGCGATGGATACTCAGTTTAGACAGTAGAGCATATAAACCTGACAGTTTCCCGGACTTCAGTGCTGAAGTGATGATTTTGCTGTTACCAGAGAAAACTATACGTTGTGGACGGAAGTTGGTGATCAACAATTTATCATTTGCCACCTTGGTTGCCTGGATTTCTGCATCATAATTATGGCAGTAATTACCGGTTGGTACTCTAAAAGTATCCCTAATATTGTTTTGGTATTCTATGTATACTCCTGCTCCTCAATTTTTGACTGCATTTTGTGCTGACCCATCTATGTATACTAGGACCCCCATCTATGTATACTAGGACCCCGTCTATGTATACTAGGACCCCCATCTACGTATATTAGGACCTCCATCTATTTATAGTAAAACTCCCATCTATATAAACTAGGACCTCCATCTACGTATACTAGGATCCCAATCTATTTATAGTAAGACCCCCATCTATATATAGTAAGACTCCCATCTATGTATACTAGAACCCCCATCTATGTATACTAGGACCCCTTTCTACGTATACTAAGAACCCATCTACGTATATTAGGACCCCTATCTATGTATACTAAGACCCCATCTACGTATATTAGGACCCCCATCTATGTATACTAAGACCCCATCTACGTATATTAAGATCCTCATCTATGTATACTAGGACCCAGAGGTATTGTAAGTATTTTTCATCGAGGAAACTGACAGTAATTATCCTATGTTGTACACACACTGTTCTGTTTATCCTTGTCTAGTATTCCTTTACTTTTTGTTTGGATATACGAGGTAGCTTCAAAACGTTCCCGGAATAGTCGACTCGTGTTAGAATGAAAGATGATATTATGGAGAATATATCTATAAGTTGGTAGTGATATTGAAGAAATGTCATGGCAGACGTGACCTTCCCAAATACTCTCGAACAGAAGTTACATAAATTGGTTTGTGTGCTGTGCTCGTTGCAACGTCTGAGTTGAAAATGTCCTTCATTGAACAACGTACAAATGTCAAATGCTGTGCTTTGCTTGAGTAGTCACCTTCAGAGACACAAATATCACTTAATAACGCATATGGTGTTACCGCAATGAAGAAATTACAAGTATTCACAAGTAAGCGTGGCACAAGCGTTTCCGTGATGGTCGTGCTATTGTCGATGATGATGCACGTAGTGAACGACCGTCAACCTGGATCAACAATGAAAACATTGAGCGTGGTCGACACGTTGTGTGAGCAGACAGAAGACTTAGTGTGGAGAAACTAGCCTCAGAAGTTGGGATATCAGTTGGAAGTTGCCACAGTATTCTCTACAATGAACTGCACATGCACCGTGTTTGTCAACACATGGTTCCCAAAATGTTTTCTCCTGTACAGAAAGAAACGAGATTAACCCTGGCATGAGACCTAATTACAATGGCTGATCAAGATAGCAATTTTCTCAACAACACAATCACAGGAGATAAGACCTAGTGTTTTTATTTTTTGTTTTTTTTGTTGTTTTTTTTGGTACGATCCTCAGACAAAACGTTAGTCCTTTGAATGGAAATCTCTCACATCTCCACGGACACAGAAATTTCGTTTGGACAAGAGCAAAGCAAAAGTTATGTTGGAAGTTTTTTTTTAATTTTCAGGGTATTGTCTATCATGATTTCAGTGCTGAAGGCCGAACAGTTAACAAGGAAATGTACGTTGATATCATCTGTCGTCTAAGATATGCAATCAGAAGAAAACGACCAGAACAATTTAGAACAAACAGTTGGATTATGCTGCATGACAATGCGCCAGCACATCGATCCCTTCTGGTACACCAAAAACGATGCCTATTACCAGTTGAACCGAAGAGAGCAGGTCGTTGTCTTCAGACTTCGCACTATCTACAATAGACTGAGGTACCACCTATTCAACAAATTGAGGATAGGTGGTACCGACGAATGCCCGTGCGGTACTGGTAAAATGACCGCTGAACATCTGCTGCAGAACTGCCCGACATACGAGGATCAGAGAGAGCAGATGTGGTCATCACCAGTGGAACTGCAAGACAAGCTCTATGGCAGTGGCGACAGCCTCAGGATGACCGCCGCTTTTATCGAAAAAATAATGGTTACTGTCTGACTGCGTACGAAGAAGAAGAAGAAGAAGATCCCTTCTGGTGAAGCAGTACCTCACAAAGCACAATGTGATTACCTTGGAACATCCTCCATATTCTCCCGACCTGGCATCGGCTGATTTTTTCTTGCTCCCTCGACTGAAATCGGCATCGAATGGACAGCGATTCAAGGATGCTGAGCAAGTTCACACCAATTGGACAATACAACTGAGAAACGTGTCAAAGAATGTGTTCCACGAATATTTCCCACAGCTGTATGCACGTTGGCAAAAGTGTGTAGTTGCCGAAGAAAACTACTTTGAAGGAAATGTAGTGTAGATAACTCTATTGTAACTTATTTCTATACAATCCACTAATTCCGGGAACTTTTTAAAGCTACCTCGTATACCGATAGTCCATGCTCCACTCTCCAGAGAGTTTGATCTGGCACGGATTTGGGGGAAAGGGAGGAAATGTCAACTTCAGGTAGATATGTATATTGTTTACGAAGTCTGCTGCATCAGGCTGCATCTAAATGTTGAAGTTTGTCCTTCATTGGATTGTTCGGCATGCAGAAAAACGATCTACCAGTTAGTACCTTCGCGTATCTGCGCTCTCTAAGTGCTTGCATCCTACCAATTTTATTCATCTGTCTATTTTACGTTGATTTAATTGTTCTCGAAATGGCCTCAAGCATCCAGTCATATCCAACTCTTTTAATGTAGTGTTTGCATGTAGACATCACGTAATAGATGAAGCCATACTCCACGTTTGTAAACTGCTAAATATTTCCCCGCTAGCTCCCCATGTGATTCCACTTATTTTTCTTAGAATGGCTAACTTCCATTTAGCTGTTATCGATGCCTTGTTGATGTGTTGCCTCCACGTCAACCTATCATGTTTCTGTACATTAGATTAGGTAGAGAAATCATTGAGAATATGTGAGAAATTGTAAGAAAACAATTATTGAGGAAACTTTTGTTAGCCTCTACTGTACTTTCTGTTAATAGATCTGCAACATAAACTTTGCAGTCGTGACAACATTCTGTACAATTTGTTAACAATAACAGTAACACTACAGTATGTATTTTCACTTGGCCAGTAATATTCTCCATGATATTTCCAGGTCTGTTTCATATTTTCGCAATTATGTTCATCACATACAAAATGTTGACACGGCGGCAAAGATATATATTAACAATAACATATCGTGATATAATGTATATATTTAATTGAAATTCAAAACGTGCTTACATTTTCAATAGATTTCATGTTTCACCCGTTTCCTGTCTGCCTGTCCGGAAGGTTACCATATTTTTATTGTGGAACATTGCCTAATAATAAACAATTGTCGCCATAAAAATGTGTAAATGATCAAATATTTGTTTCTTAACGCAATCTACGCTTTTATTTATAACGGTAAAAATAATAACACAAGGTCTTTTCTACAAATTAGGCAGTTACTTATATACACCTATCTGCATTTTCGGATGCATGCTATGAGTTCGGGTTAACAATCAGCAAAACGAAAACCCAAGTTATGGTCCACAAGTAATTTATGATGAAGCTCTCGATGTAGTAGATCACTTTACGTACTTGGGATCCTCAGTCAATAATAAACTATCCCTTGACCAAGAGATAGATATCCGGATAGGAAAGGCAGCAACAACAATGAGCAGATTAACAAAAAGGGTCTGGAAGAACAAGAAGCTCACTGTTAAAACAAAAACACTTGTTTACCAGGCCTGTGTCATCAGCACTCTTCTTTACGACAGTGAGATGGTCTACCTACACGTACCAGGAGAGTCGACTAAACAGCTATCACATGAGGCGCCTGCGCAGAATCCTGGGGTTTGTGTGGCAAGAGAAGATCACCATCGCAGAGGTGTTGGAGAGAACAGGCACTGTCACAATCTTTCCCATGCTTAGTCTTCGAAGGCTCCGCTGGCTGGGACACATTCGGAGGATGGATGATGGCAGAATACCAAAATATCTTCTCTATGGGGAATTACAGTTGGGGAAAAGGTCTCGGGGCCTGCCACTACTTCGGTACAAGGATGCATGCAAGCGGGATATGAATGACGCAGACATCGATTTGGAATCATGGGAACAGGACGCTATGGATCGTGATACATGGAGAGGCACAATTAAGCATGGAATACAGACAAAGGACATACTGATTGATGATAGGCTAAAGACTCAGTTTGACAAGACAGGCCACACCATGTAATGCCGCAAACAGTCCTGATTTTTCTTGCACACACTGTGGAAGATGCTTCTTTGCTCGAATTGGTCTTACGAATCACATTCGTTACCGCCATGGACTGTAGTTTGCATACCTTTTCAAAGCACAATTATTATCGTCTAACAAGACAGAAAGAGCTAATGATGAGTTATATATAGCCTTCTGTCTCCGATTGTATTAATCTCTCGATGTGATTGCATTATTTCACATAGGTAATCAACTCTTGGAGTATTACACAATGTTAGACCATACTCATAGATGTGGAGTTTCACTGCCTATACATTATCATCAATTTTGTCTACCACTATTAATTACTTGACGATGCGCCTGGCCTAATAATGAAGTGTTCAGTCCGTGTCCCTATGAACTTTCATGTTTTGAGAAACTGCTAATACTTGGTGTATATTTATAGAGAGAGTTTACAATAAGTCTCCGCTGATCGATCATCCTCCGCTGATCGATCGTCAGACTTTTGGATTCATATATGTTTTCCCCATTTACTGTCGTACAAACAACTGTCATCACATGAGGCTTGCCATTTCCTTGACAACTTGGCAGTGGGTACACATAATAATAGAAGTTATTGAAAACAAACAGTCGTTTATAAAATGTAAATATAAATTTTTACAGCTGGTCGTGTGTTTACAGAGAAATGAATCACAATATATCTTTTTGAGAATATCAAATAATATCGAAACTAAAAAATTAATACTAAATACTATAGTTTCACTTATGATGATCATCATCATGTAGCATGTGACATAGAATGTCGCTCCCATAACAGTCTGTCTGAAAGAAACTCGTTCCCTTGCCAAAACTCCAACTTCCGAGACAGTCATACCCAGGCATTCCTGGATATCTTGGTGCCATCGTCTTCTTGGTCTACCCCTTCGTCTCTTGCCTGTTACCATACCTTCCATCACTGTTCTCTCGAGACCGTTGTGTCTCTTGATGTGACCAAAGTATTTGCATTTTCTGGCCAAAATAGAATTGATAAACCAGTTCTCCACTATGCTCAACTCTTGCCGAATGTCTACATTTGTCTTTTTCTCCGTCCAGGGTATTCTGATGATTTTTCTGTAAAATTTTGACTTGAAGGATTCGATTCTTTGTCTAGAAGTTTTGGTAATCATCCATGATTCGCAGCCATATGCTGCCATAGGTAAAACACAGGCTCTCAAGACTTTCACTTTTATCATTTTGTTGGTGCTCTGCCATAATTTCTTCAGGTTGTTGAGCCTCTGCGTTGCCATGGTTAGTCTTCTTCTGATTTCTCTCAAGCAGTCGCTATTTTTGTCAATTCTGGAGCCCAGATATTCAAAATGTGTGACCTGGTCTAGTTTTTCACCACCCACGGTAAATGTATATTGGCATCGTGGGTTGTCGGTGGTCATTATCTTTGTTTTGTTTATGTTTATAAACAGGTTTTGATCTTTACTGTGTCCATTTGCGGCTGAAATTAGCTGCTCTAGTCCTTCTGCACTTCTTGATAGTATCACTTTGTCGTCTGCAATCTCGTACCCGCCAATCGTAAATGTATCTTACTCCATTTTGTACTGCGAATCAATCAGATGTTTGCCCAGATACTCGGACAGCGGCTCGTTGTTCTTGGTATAATGTTTCAATGAGATGGATAATATGTACAGGAAGACCCATTTCTTTCATGATGTTTCATAGATTCTGATTTTTACCGTATCGAAGGCCTTAATGTAGTCGATGAACACGTCTACATGTAGGTCTACGTTAAAATATATACATTTTTCGTAGATATTCCTCACATTGAGCAAGTGATCTCTGGTTCCTGTCTTTTCTATAACCTCCTTGGATTTCGTGAATTTCAGATTCAAATCTTTTCTCTTTCCTTCTCAATAGGATCCGCAAGAGTATCTTGCTAGGGTGACTAATTAGCGCGATAGTTTGGTAGTTTGTGTACAGCTTTAGATTGCCTTTTTTGAGAGGGGAATACAAATTGATTTCTTCCATGCTTTTGGTCACCCTACGCTGTGCCATATTTTTTTACACAGCTTGTGATAAACTTGAGCACTGGCCTCCCCCCCCTGCTTGTATTATCTCTGCTTGGATCTCATCACATCCTGGGAACTCTGGCTTTGTAAGGCTTTTGATTGCTGAGCGTATTTCTCCAATGTTAATTCAGGTTCTTTCTCATCCTTTGGTAGGATTGTAACTGAGCGCGTTGTGCCATTTCCATACATGGTTCTGCAGTACTCTCTCCATCTATTCAGTATGTCTTTGGTTTCTGTTAGTGTGTTATCCTCTGTGTCATTGACGACATGCGGAACCGGTCGAAATTCCCTTGTCAGTGTTCTTACACCTTGAAGAAATCTTTCTTCCTGCCTTGTTGTTGTAGACTGTCTATGTCCTTACAAGTGTCCACCATGTATCTTCGTTTATCTTTTCTTATTTCTCTTCTAACTTTTCATGCGAAGTTTTATGCTTTGTTCCCCCCCCCCCCCCCCTTACGTCCCATTTGTTTTAATTGTTTCCTTTCTTCAATGAGTTTCAGTGTTTCATCTGATATATAACTGCTTCTTGTGCGACATCTTAGGAATAATTTCGTTCGTTATCGAGATTAAAATATCCCTTGCGCGTGACGTCAAATCTTCACTTATATTTAGCTAATCCCAACAATATCTTTGTAATTGTTACATCCCTGCTCCAAAACAATGAAAATTGTAAATTCAGTAATGTGCCAACTAATATGTCAATATGGTAATTCTGTGTAAAAATTAACATAGAGTCCTTAAAAAGTATAGTTTAACGGAACGCAATAACTTGTCAATTATTGAAAATTTCAGTCCACACAAACTTGAACAGATGTCAACAACGCTAAAATATGAGCAGTATAAAAAAAAAGGATAAACATAAATTATTAAATATAATCGATACATTAATATATGTTTAGAATATTTTCTAAACAGTAAGACCCTATGTGGTCAGAGTCGGAAAACTGAACAGCTGGCCTATGATTATTTAACATCATCGTTCCGTGAATGCTCGATTCCAATGAGAAAAACGCATTTGCTAAATTATTGGGTTACATTTTTTAGAAACGGCAACGAAAAATAAAAACGCACAAAGTCCAAGTGATGGCGTATAAAATTTGACAGTATAGTGATGTCATATCCACACACAAATTTGATAGTGCTTCGGTGAATCCTAAAAAAAAATACGTTTATAGATTTTACTCGGAGAAAATAACTTCACCCAACACTGAACTATGATATTTAAAAAAACCAAAAAAAAACCACACCCCCCCCCCCCCCCCACACCACACATACATACATACATACACACACACACACACACACACAGAAGGAGAGAGAGAGAGGGAGAGAGAGAGAGACATAACAACAAGAGAAAAACATTAAAGAGAATGAAAAGACCAGGACTACAATAATAACAAAAATGTAGTTTAACATTCCTTCCTGTGTTGACGTGAGAACATCATTTAAATTTATCATCGTAGAAGAATAAAGCTTTACATGTATCACCACAGAAGATCAAAGGTCATTCAAAGTGACGGCAGCTCAAGAGCTGCAGTAGTCAGCGACCTATAGCTGGCTGCTAGCGTCAGGGTCAGTGATCTATAGCTGGCTCCCAGTGTCAGGGTCAGCGATCTAGAACTGGCTGCTAGTGTCAGGGTCAGCGATCTATAGCTGGCTGTTAGCGTCAGGGTCAGTGATCTAGAGCTGGCTGCTAGCGTTAGGGTTAGCGACCGAGAGCTGGCTGCTAGCGTCAGGGTCAGCGACCTAGAGCTGGCTGCTAGCGTCAGGGTCAGTGACCTAGAGCTGGCTGCTAGCGTCAGGGTCAGCGATCTAGAGCTGGCTGCTAGCGTCAGGGTCAGTGATCTAGAACTGGCTGCTAGTGTCAGGGTCAGTGATCTAGAGCTGGCTGCTAGCGTCAGGGTCAGCGATCTAGAGCTGGCTGCTAGCGTCAGGGTCAGTGATCTAGAGCTGGCTGCTAGCGTCAGGGTCAGCGACCTAGAGCTGGCTGCTAGCGTCAGGTCAGCGACCCATAGCTGACTGCTAGCATCAGGGTCAGCTACCTAGAGCTGGCTGCTAGAGTCATGGCCAGCGACCTAGAGCTGGCGGCTAGCGTCAGGTCAGTGACCCATAGCTGACTGCTAGCGTCACGATCAGCGACCTAGAGCTGGCTCCTAGAGTCAGGGTCAGCGACCTACAGCTGGCTGCTAGCGTCAGGGTCAGCGACCCATAGCTGACTGCTAGCGTCAGGGTCAACGATCTAGAGCTGGCTGCTAGCGTCAGGGTCAGCGAACCAGAGCTGCCAAGACACTTCTACACCTCCACGCGGTGATCCTAGATAACAGGCTGCAACAGAGCAGACTGGCTAAGGAGAAGGGATCGGAGAGGGAAAGATAACCCGATACTAAAAACTTGCCTACTGAATTCAGATGTGTCGGACCGAAAGGTGCAAATATGACAGTAAAGCTGTAAACTACGACACATCGCATTGTGTTCTCTGGACTACGTTCTCTACTTAAAGCCATTTCAGGGCTTGATAGTGGGAAATCGAGAACGAGCCAAGCAATTACACAAATTACATTACACTACAAGTAATACCGATAAAACCAATGAAGTTTGACCAATACATTCTTCGAGTCATTCAAATCTGTACCGGCCGCACAATTTGTTGCTGGAGTGTACAAGCGATGTCCACAAGCAGGAGAAGATATGGCTTGTTTCGCTGGTGGGCCGTTAAAGCCAATGAAAACACGAACTTATCTTACACTGTTTATTTGGCAATGTTATCACAGCATCCAAACAATACAGGAAATCGAGCGATTTTATGAACGGTATTAATGAGCCTTAACCACAAACAAGTGCGTGTTGATAATTGGAGCCGTTGATTGCGACTCCATTGTTTTTTTTTCTTCTGGAATCGTTAGAAGTTCAGCATGGCAGGGGAGAGAATACTGATTCCAGGAGATACAATAACAACAGCATGTTTTGTGTGCGTGTCTATAAGTTTGTATGTGTGTTTTTATCCACGCGTCACAACAAACTTTAACCCCAACAACAAGTATAAGCCAAATAATGGGAGAGTTAACACTTTGCTCCGCAGAGTGGCTTAACATAACTTTCATCCAGGCCTCATACTGAGCCCCACGGAATTGGCATAATGAAAGCAGGTTGAGTGAGAGCGAACGTTTTTAAAATACATTGTAAACGGTTGCGAAATATGATATGCATGTTGTATAGTGGAGTTTATATTATTATTGGCAGGTCTTGCTCGCCTTCAAACACGCTTATGTGTATCGGGGAATATCACATACTAGAGGGGTAACAGGCGTTGTCCGGAATAATTAAGACATCTGTTCATTTGGTAGATTCTTCTTCCCATACTCCTCCCATTTCTCTCAACCCAATTGCACTCTCTCTCCGATCACCAACCATTTGTTCCCCATCCTCAGCCCACCCAGCACTTCCCTTTTAAATGTTCTCATTTCTTCCACCCCACTATCCATACATCCTCTTCCCAAATATATCCCGATCCCGCAATCCGTCCATTCCATCTCTCATTCTACCTTTATTCCGTCCATAGCTTACGTCTCAAAAGTCTACCCCACCCATAACTTAACCCATCATCGCGCCAATCACTTCAATCTCAACCCATCCACTCTCCACTTCCAATGCATGCACACCACATTTCGAATTGGGTCGTGGAGGTCACAGTTCATATTTCGCTATCCTGCCTTTGTTAATATTTATAAAAAAATTGTGTACCCATGTTAAGCAACTGTCTAATGTGTCAAGAGGATGAAATCATGGGAATAGAGGTGAAGTGCCCAAATGTTATGTAGCCAGTAATGTCCTAAGGGCCCTATAAGGCATTAATAAAAAAAATAAAAATTTAAAAAAAGTTAAGCTCGGTGGAACGAATCAGCGCGCTCGCGCATGCGTGGGTGTGTGCGTGTGTATAATACACATAAATACATACATACTCACACACACACACACAACCTAAATAAAACCTAACCACCCACACGCACACCAAAACAGACATTCAAAACAGAGTAAAACACAGCACTTAACAGTAGCTGACTAGAAGTAGGCAGGCAGGGAGACTGATCAGATATATTGATATAGCTCTCTCGCTCTCTCTCTCTTTCTATGTATATATAATCATCATCATCTAGCATGTCCTTTGTAGAACGTCGCTCCCATTACAATCTGTCTGAAAGAAACTCGTTCTCTTGCCAAAACTCCAGCCTCCGTCAGTCATACTCTGTCATACTCATCGTCTCCTTGGTCTACCCCTTCCTCTTTTACCTGGCACCATACCTTCCATCACTGTTCTCTCGAGACCATTGTGTCTCTTGATGTGACCAAAGTACTTGCATTTTCTAGCCAAAATGGAATTGATAAACCAGTTCTCCTCTATGCTCAACTCTTGCCGAATGTCTACATTTATTTTTTTCTCTGTCCAGGGTATTTTGAGGATCTTTCTGTAACATTGTGACTCGAAGGATTCGATTCTTTGTCTAGAAGTTTTGGTAATCATCCATGATTCACAGCCATAAGCTGCCACAGGAAAAACACAGGTTCTCAAGACTTTTACTTTTATCATTTTGTTGGTGCTCTACCATAATTTCTTCAGGCTGTTCAGTCTCTGCATTGCCATAGCTAGTCTTCGTCTGATTTCTTTCGAGCAGTAGCCATTTTTGTCAATTCTGGAGCCCAGATATTCAAAATGTGTGACCTGATCTATTTCCTCACCACCCACTGTAAATTTATGCTGACATTGTGTTTTGTCGGTGGTCATTATCTTTGTTTTATTTATGTTTATGAACAGATTTTTATCTTTACTATGTCCATTAACGGCTGAAAGTAGCTGTTCTAGCCCTTCTGCACTTCTTGATAGCATCACTGTGTCATCTGCGTATCGTAACTCTGGAATCTCGTCCCCCCCCCCCCCCCCAATCGTAAATGGGTCGAAACTTTCAATGTTATCGTCTTCTCAAACATTTCTCATTATACATTCTGCATTTATGTTGTACAGATTAGGTGAGAGGATACATCCCTGTCGGACTCCCTTTTGTACTGCAAACCAATCTGATGTTTGCCCAGATACTCGGACAGCGGCTTGTTGATCTTGGTATAATGTTTCAATGAGATGGACTTTATGCAAGGGAAACCCCATTTCCTTCATGATTCTCCACAGATTTTGATGTTTTACCGTGTCGAAGGCCTTGGTGTAATCAATGAAACAGGTGTACATGTCTACATTAAATTCTCTACATTTTTCGTAGATATTCCTCATATTGAATATGTGGTCCCTTGTCCCTCTGTTTTTCCTAAAACCTGCCTGGACTACGTGAATTTCAGATTCAAACCTTTTCTCTATCCTTCTTAATAGGATCGCAAGAGTATCTTTAGCGTGGCTGATCAGCGTGATAGTTCGGTAGTTCGTGCACAGCTTCAGATTGCCTTTTTTGGGGAGGGCAATATAAATTGATTTCTTCCATGCTTCTGGCCACTCTGCACTGTGCCATATCTGTTTACACAGCTTGTGATAGACTCGAGCACTTGCGTCCCCTCCTGCTTGTATTAGCTCTGCTTGGATATCATCGCATCCTGGGGACTTTCCCTTTTTCAGGCTTTTTTTATTTAATTTTTTTTTGCGTTTGCCTAATTTTTCTAACTTGTTTTTATTTTGCACCTGTCGGCCCAGTGCATCCGACTTCAGCATGCATTTTATGTAAGGGTCTGCTTCCTCCTGCATTTTCTAAGGGTTTGCTTCCCCGGGGTAACGCCCGGTGCTGTGATGGGGATCGAACCCAGCACCTTCGGGTTGTGAGCCGTGCCACTTAACCACTAGGCCACGACGTCCCCATTTCAGGCTTTTAATTGCAGAGCGTACTTCTTGCAATGTTGGTTCAAGTTCTTTCTCATCCTTTGGTTGGGTTGTAACTGAGCGCTGTGTGCTATCTCCATACATGGTTCTGCAGTACTCTCTCAATCTATTCAGTATGTCTTTGGTTTCTGTTAATGTGTTATCCTATATATATATATAGAAAGAGAGCGAGACATTAAAATTAAGCACTTGATAGTTGCAGGGTAGAAGATGACCGACAGGAAGACAGATCAGAGAGAGAAACACACACACAGACATAGTGAGATATAGAGAGATAATCAGTAATTTAATTAAGCTGCAACTCTCTTTAGAAGGGACGTGTTCTTCAGCGCTGTGCAATCGTTTAGGCCGGATGTCAACTATTTTTTAATGGCTTACGTGATCGACATAAGAAAATAGAATGGATGGGCTTGAAAATAGGGCTGAATCTCAACACATAACTACAAGATAAAGAAGCTAGGGTGACAGAATTCTACATATCTGGTGAGCAGCAGACAGGAAGGTTGGCACACTACACAGTCAGACAGACATAAGGCAAATACACAGAGCGTTTATACATACTGCAGCTAGTTATGTCAGTCACTAACACTTAACAGAAAATCAGTTACAACGATGATAGAAAACATCATTTACCTTCTGGAAAACAAGCCTCACAAGTCTAATGTTGTGAACGAGTGGGTTCGGAAATACAAATTTATTTTCCTGGCAGGACTTCCTATTTTCTAGAATGTTTTAGCCTTTGTGTTCTTTTTGCCTTTTTATTCTCTTATTCTTGAAACGGAAATTAATCCGTTAGTGTTATTTCGAGCTCTTGCCATGGTTATAGAACTGTGTTGTTCTCTCACATTTTTAATCAGATTGTCTAAATACAGGAGAATTTGGAAGATAGCCTTGCGATCGAACACGAGAAGTATGTCATAGAGGTTAGACATTTGAAAACTTCAGAGGTTAGGAAATGGAGAAATCACGTTCAAAGCTATAGTCCAAGTTAATGTATTCTCAAATAAAGATGCATTATTAATAATGCATATAAGTCTTACATCGCCAACAACAGATCAAAGTACGTTTGTCTCCAATGTTAGTACCAGATAACAAACTAGTGTAAACATGGTACAATGTTAATACCAGGCAACAAACTAGTGTAAACATGGTACAATGTTAGTACCAGACAACAAACTAGTGTAAACATGGTACAATGTTAGTACCAGACAACAAACTAGTGTAAACATGGTACAATGTTAATACCAGGCAACAAACTAGTGTAAACATGGTACAATGTTAATACCAGGCAACAAACTAGTGTAAACATGGTACAATGTTAGTACCAGACAACAAACTAGTGTAAACATGGTACAATGTTAATACCAGGCAACAAACTAGTGTAAACATGGTACAATGTTAGTACCAGACAACAAACTAGTGTAAACATGGTACAATGTTAGTACCAGACAACAAACTAGTAGCAAAAGAGTAGCCTACTCATTGTGGACATTCGCAAACAATATATATATATATATATAGAGAGAGAGAGATTGAGGGGGGAAGGGGAGGGACGGAGGCATGGTGAGAAATGAAGACCTTTGAAAAAAGAGTCAGCAACACTCACTGCACCAACAAAATTAGCAAAGAAAATGGAGATGAATAAGACGTACACTATGGGAGGCACGGTCCAACATAGTCAGACATGCTCTTACATGGAATCCTGAAAATGCAATAAGAAGAGAATCAGCGAAAGAACTAAGATTACATTATTGCTCCTGAAGAGAGGCAGGTAAGCAGACCAGGACCGTGTATGTTGACAAGATGTAGTCAACGGTCTTTGCTCGGGCCGGAGCGACGGACTTTGATTTATAGATATATAGCCGTTAGCTGGGGACAAATTATATAAAGGTACTGAAATAGAAATATCTTTCCAGTAGGTAATCTACCTTCCCCGAGCATAGTAAGCCTCGGGAAGTAAACATTACAAAATAAACATGTTCGGCTACCTAGCATTAGGCATAACCTGCATGTTTCAATGTGTGTATATATATATATACAGACCAACATAAATCCAACACATGCACACACATATATCTATGAATTATAGATATGGGGAATAATTGCTGCTTGTCCCTGTAGTCACTACGCAGTGTGCCATGTATTTTTATTTGTATGAGTGTATGGAAGCTGAAAAAATGAATTGAGACACATGGACCAGCAGTTTTCGATGAAAAACAAAAACGTATACCGTTACCGAGGACTTAAATGCATGCCTTGAAGTTCTAAGGCTGTCATCCAAAACGTTCGACCACCCGCACCTTTTTGAACCGCGGTTCTTGGCAATACAAGTATGCTGGCTACATTAAGGCGTGATTGCCGGTCTTTCATTGTGATGATGTTTCGTTAGAGTGTTTATTTTGTTCTGTGGATTATCTTCATAGGTTCTCTTCGTCTATCACTGGTGGATGTCTTGATAGGGACTGTTTACTTTCGTCTAGCACTGGTGGATGTCTTGATAGGGACTGTTTACTTTCGTCTAGCACTGGTGGATGTCTTGATAGGGACTGTTTACCTTCGTCTAGCACTGGTAAGGAATGTCTTGATAGGGACTGTTTACTTTCGTCTAGCACTGGTGGATGTCTTGATAGGGACTGTTTACCTTCGTCTAGCACTGGTAAGGAATGTCTTGATAGGGACTGTTTTACCTTCTTGATTTCCTAGCTGTGACTGCTGGTCCTTGTCGTGTCTCGGTAGAGGTTGCCTGCTTCCATTAGCAGTGCATCATTTGTTTGCTGTGACTGCTGGTTCTTGTCGTGTCTTGAAATTTTGTGTTGATAATAATGTTCCACCATGTTCTATAAGGTCTGTTAAGATCTAGTTGAGCTCTTATATTTTCCCTCCTATGCACGGGACTGTGTACACGTACTCGTGTTGAATGACTGGCCGTGAGCACAAAACTGGTGCTCTTTTCTCTCTGTTATCTTGCGACTGATGGGACTGAAACTCTTTTTTGTCCGCTGTTGTGGAGGATTACTTTCTGTGATCCATAATAGGTATGTTGTCCTTCTTGTATTGCGTAACTTACAGGGTGTCGCATGCTGTTATTTAAGGTTTTTATAAAGAACTTAATGGTTTCGACAACATATCATAAGCGAAGCCAAACAAGTCCTAGCACACATCAAGTAGTAAGGAGTAAACTTCAATCTTAGAATATCATTATTCATGAAATAATAATCAAACAAATGTTAGTTAGTATCACTGACTGTCAAACAAACACGAACAGAACGAGTTTAAGCAGGTCGTGTCATGTCTTGGGAAGGTATACTATGTCCATCGTGTAGATGTAACCGGAGAAAGCGAAATAGAGGAAACAGCAAATATTAGGTGTACATTATATACATGGATTAGAAAGGTGAAGATATGGCACATCCAGTACATATTGATCCTAGAAGTAACTACAGGTTGACATGGACACGCGCGTGGTGACATAAATCCAAGGGCAAATCACATGAAGAGGCGAGTGTACAAGGTCATGGATAGAAGCACTAACATGGCTATCAGACGTTGTACTAATAAGAACACACATTTCGCATTTCCTTCCAAATTTAATGGCAGGTAAAGACATACCATGGAAGTACAAACTGGTAGTTATGTTGAACGATTTATTAGGCGAGCTATTCTGGGCCGTCTAACCCAGACTACAAAACGTGGCGAACATGAGACAAGATGGAAGCGGTTGAAACTGTAAGCAAACTGCCGCAATTCAAGATATTATTTGTAAATGACCTAGATTTGGGCATGTTAGATATTGTGGTGGTTTATACCATTGGCTTCACAAGCAGGAGCAGGGATTACGAAAGGTGGGGTGGAAGGTGGGGTAGGTGTGGTGGTATCATATAAGGGAGAGTTGATATGTTGTGGTGTTATTACAGAATGAAGAAAAATAGGTGAGTGCGTGGTGGTATTACATAAGGGAGACTTTATAGGCGAGGGTGTGGTGTTATTTCATGAGGGAAAGTTAATAGCTTAATATGCAAGGGTGTAGGGGTATTACATAAGGTAGAGTTAATATGTGGTGGTGGTTATGATGCTATTACATAAGGGAGAGTTGATAGGCGAGGGTGCGGTGGTATTACATAACGGAGAGTTAATAGGCGAGGGTGTAGTGGTATTCAGGTCAGGTCAGGTCATCCCGTAACCGGTGAGGTCGTTGGGGCACACATGAAGACATCATCACAACTCCACGCCATCCCTCTCTGTCAGAAGCCGCTGCCTGTGACTCTTCTGGTCGGAGACTGGTCCATTCTTTTATGTTGTCTTCCCATCTCTTTTTGGGCCGGCCTCTTCGTCGTCTGCCATGCACCTTCCCTTGGAGGATTGTGTTTGCAAGACCATTTGATCTCGATATGTGACCGTACCAAGTGAGTTTCCTTCTTCTGACAGTTGCCAAGAGATCTTCGAAAGGCCCTATTGCCGTTGTAATTCTATTTCGGATTTCCTCGTTTGTAACTCGATCTTTGTACGTGACGTTTAAAAGTCTTCAGAAACAACTCATCTCCAAGGCCTGTATCCTTCGTTGAAGGTCAGCTGTAACTGTCCATGTCTCACACGCATAGAGAAATATTGACAGGACCAGTGTACGCATTAATCTGATTTTCGTGCATAGTGCTAACCGTTTATCTTCCCAGATTTTGTTAAGCCGTGCAAGCGCCGCTATTGTCTGTGCTATTCTGGCCAATACTTCACAATTTGATCCTTCATCACTGACAATCGACCCAAGATATTTAAAACGGTCAACTACTTCGAGTTCTTGACCGTTTGCTTTTATCTTGCTGCTGAAGCCCGTAGCGTTGTTTGTCATTAGTTTTGTCTTTCCAGCGTTTATCTCCATAGAGCTGTTTCATCGAGCCTTCTGACCCATTCCTAGAGTTCTGCTTCTGAACCCGCCAACCCGTCGATATCATCTGCAAAACGAAGGTTAGTAATCGTTCGGCCTCCTATCTTGACAGTACAAACGTGACCTCCAAGTGCCTCACTCATAATTCCTTCAAGGAATATATTGAAAAGAGTTGGAGAGAGTGTACACCCCTGTCTCACACCAACTGATGTGCGAAACCAGTCTCCTCGCCTCCCATTCACAAGAATTGCACTAGACGCCTTGTTATACAGGTGTTCAAGGACCGTTATAATATTTCCGTTGATATTATACATCCTCATAGTTGCCCAAAGCGCTTTATGCCATACCCTATCAAACGCCTTCTTAAAATCCACAAACACATGATACAGTGTTTGCTGCTGTTCTAGATATTTCTCGCTTAGCAGCCTTAAATTAAATATCTGTTCTGTAGTGCTTCTTCCCTGTCTGAACCCTGCTTGCTCCTCGGCAATAATGTTCTCTGCTTGGGGTTTCAATCGGTCGAGGATTAATTTAAGTATGACCTTGCTAGGGTGGCCAATGTGGCTTATTGTTCTGTAATTTTGGCACATCTTTAGGTTTCCAGACTTATGTAGCGGTATAACTATTGATTTCGTCCATAAGTCCGGCCAGTTTCCTGTCGCCCATATTTTGTTACAGATGTGTGTCAGGTATTACATGAGGGAGAGTTAATAGGCGAGGGTTTGGTGGTATTACATAAGGGAGAGTTAATACGCGAGGGTGTAGGGGTATTACGTAAATGAGAGTTAATAGGCGAGGGTGTGGTGGCATTACATATGGGAGAGTTAATAGGTGATGGTATTACATGATGGAGAGTTAATTGGGGAGGGTGTAGGAATATTTCATGTGAGAGTTAATAGGTGGTCGTGGTTGTGGTGTTATTACATAAAGAGGAGATAATAGGTGAGAATGTTGTGGTATTACATAAGGAGGAGATGATAGGTGAGAATGTGGTGGTATTACATAAGGAGGAGACAATAGGTGAGAATGTGGTGGTATTACATAAGGAGGAGATAATAGGTGAGAATGTGGTGGTATCACTTAAGGGAGAGAAGGGTAGTAATGCAGGTGAACCCCACCATATGATATGATCGTTCGCTTAGACTGACACGACTAGACCAATTGAAAACCAATAATTATTCAGGAAACTGGCTTCCAAAACAGCCAACATGACAACCATGTTGAGATGAATGTGGTTGGCATGTGTTGATATAAAACTACTGTTGACATGTTGATACAATTTACGTCAAACATTGGAGCTGTTTTTTTTTTTGTTGTTGTGTTTTTTGCGTTCGCCTTATTTCTCTAATCCTCAAGGCGGTGTGCGTAGCACTGTGGTTTTTATTTTGCGCATGTCGGCCCAGTGCATCCGACTTCAGCATGCATTTTATGTAAGGGTCTGCTTACTCCTGCATTTTTTAAGGGTCTGCTTCCCCGGGGTAACGGCCGGTGCTGTGATGGGGATCGAACCCAGCACCTTCAGATTGTGAGACGCGCCACTTAACCACTAGGCCACGCCAACCCCTGCTGTTTTATTTAACCGGTGTCGGCACATTTGCAAATAGTCAACAAAAAAAGTAAATAATAAAGACATGATTTTCTGTAATAAATATTATGAAAACTAACATTAGCCATTACATTAAATGAAATAAGATGAAGTGGTTTTCTTTTTAAATGACTAGGTTTCGGTACTCCGGCACAGCTGGTTAATGTCGATGAATCTTCGAAAACGTCGTTCAGATTTAGCCGAAAAATGGCTATGTTGGCATCATTGAGAGCAAGCAGTAGAGTTTCTGGCTACAGATGGTGGTTTATTATCACTATCATGTGCTATTGTCAGTGGTAAGAATGCTCCTTGTTTCAATTTATTGTCACTATCATGTGCTATTGTCAGTGGTAAGAATGCTCCTTGTTTCAGTTTATTGTCACTACCATGTGCTATTGTCAGTGGTAAGAATGCTCCTTGTTTCAGTTTATTGTCACTATCATGAGCTATTGTCAGTGGTAAGAATGCTCCTTGTTTCAGTTTATTGTCACTATCATGTGCTATTATCAGTGTTTACAATTCTCCTTGTTTCATTTTATTATCACTATCATGCGCTATGTTCAGTGATAAGAACGCTTATTGTTTAATTTCCAACATCAGTACTGGTTGGAACGTTATGTCAATGGGATCATCAAACTTTGCTTCATGCAAAGACATTCACTGCATATTTCATAAAATCAGATCCACGGAGCAGACTCTTAGAATACCTGGCCAGGATGAACCTTCCATCACCCTTGACCTGCGTCCTAAAAACATCTACGATTATAAGACTTGCAGAAACTACGTTAGGACAGGAAACCAAAACTCAGAGGAGCTCAAGCCCAACATTAACGTTTGAATAGGCGGCTGCATATTGCCCTATCTTTCTATACTCCTGATGGATGTTATAAAATCCTGCACGAACAAGACGTACGTGTACTCAATTGAGTACAGGAAAATCAGACCACTTTAAATGTCAGGTCTTACGTTTACTGGTGATTTCGCCGGGATTACCAAATCAGAAGCACATCTTCAGACCTCGTCAAACCTACAAGAAGGAGTAGGAGGAGAGGGTGATGACCATGTGCAGGTCAAGTACAGAACCCATGTCTTGTGTAGGAGGAGAGGGTGATGACCATGTGCAGTTCAAGTACAGAACCCATGTCTTGTGTAGGAGAAGAGGGTGATGACCATTAGCTGGTCATGTACAGAACCCATGTCTCGTGTAGGAGGAGAGGGTGATGACCATTAGAACGTCATATACAGAACCCATGCCTCGTGTAGGTGGAGAGGGTGATGACCATTAGAACGTCATGTACAGAACCCATGTCTCGTGTAAGAGGAAATACATCACATTTTACTGAGCGGACAACCACCGGAACAGGTGAATCAGTTGCTGTAACCTCAGAGCTGTAGTGTACCAGAAGGGGGTACTCAACGATCAAGAATTGGCAAACATGTTCATGCCATAAATAAAAGACTCCACAGTAAAAGAGAAATATGTAAGAAAACTAAAATTACTGAATACGTCTTCACCTACATGCCAGTTCTTACTTACAGATATGAATCAAGGACAGTGACCTCAACCTGCTCCAAGTGACAGAAATGAGATATCTAAGAATGGTGGACAGTCACAATAAGAGACAATGTCAGTAATCCGAACATCATAAGATACGATCTCTAGCCCCTGCAGACTCCGAATTCAGCAATCTCAACTCCGGTACTTTGCTCATATGAGCAGAACGAAAGAAGATCTGCTACCACAGCAGACATTGTAAGCAAAGAGTCAATGATCTAGACTCCAAGGACGACCTAAAGGCCGCTGAGATGACAGTATAAGATAGTATATGAGACCGAAAAACTAGACAAAAACAGGCCAAGAAGAAGAGAGTGGACATTATAGTCTGACGTTCGTTCTGACAAACCTCTGCACCCGAGGGTAGAAGAGGAGCGACTAAATAAGTCAGATAAGTAACCTAAAGCCAGACATTGGGAAATTGAATTTACTTCATTAAGTCCATGCATCAGGTTAAGAATTGATTTAACAGTAGACTAACTAAATGTGGTATACAAGATACTTTCCCAATGGCTATCCGAGTCTGAAAACATGGATCAAATTAATCACTTTTCTTGACTTTATTCATCTAAAAGGATTAAATTAGATTTTTAATAAATGTTCAGTGAATGCATTGCTGTTTTAAATGTCACTTGTATTGTTTAGCATTAGTGCTTATTATGTGGTGCAAACCGCTTGCTGTAGCATGCTTTTCTCAGCGAGGTTGTGGGGTTATGCTGATGTAAGCAGGGAGGTGATGTTGATTAGTTGATGTAACAACAGAGGCAGTGAGGATTAGTTGATGTAACAACAGAGGCAGTGAAGATTAGTTGATGTAACAACAGAGGCAGTGAGGATTAGTTGATGTAACAACAGAGGCAGTGAAGATTAGTTGATGTAACAACAGAGGCAGTGAAGATTAGTTGATGTAACAACAGAGGCAGTGAAGATTAGTTGATGTAACAACAGAGGCAGTGAGGATTAGTTGATGTAACAACAGAGGCAGTGAAGATTAGTTGATGTAACAACAGATGCAGTGAGGATTAGTTGATGTAACAACAGAGGCAGTGAAGATCAGTTGATGTAACAACAGAGGCAGTGAAGATTAGTTGATGTAACAACAGAGGCAGTGAGGATTAGTTGATGTAACAACAGAGGCAGTGAGGATTAGTTGATGTAACAACAGAGGCAGTGAAGATTAGTTGATGTAACAACAGAGGCAGTGAGGATTAGTTGATGTAACAACAGAGGCAGTGAAGATTAGTTGATGTAACAACAGAGGCAGTGAGGATTAGTTGATGTAACAACAGAGGCAGTGAAGATTAGTTGATGTAACAACAGATGCAGTGAGGATTAGTTGATGTAACAACAGAGGCAGTGAAGATCAGTTGATGTAACAACAGAGGCAGTGAAGATTAGTTGATGTAACAACAGAGGCAGTGAGGATTAGTTGATGTAACAACAGAGGCAGTGAAGATTAGTTGATGTAACAACAGAGGCAGTGAGGATTAGTTGATGTAACAACAGAGGCAGTGAAGATTAGTTGATGTAACAACAGAGGCAGTGAGGATTAGTTGATGTAACAACAGAGGCAGTGAGGATTAGTTGATGTAACAACAGAGGCGGTGGGGATGAGCTGATGTAACAACAGAGGCGGTGGAGAACAATTAATGTAACAAGGGAGATCCTGATGACTAGTTGATGTAAGAAAGGAGAAGGTGCGTATTAGTTTATGTAACAAGATAGACGACTAGGATTAGTTGTTGTGAGAAGGGAGAATTGTGGGCATTGGTGTAATATGTAAGGACGCAGTGGAGAACAGTTATGAAATAAAGGAGGACTTGGTAATTAGTTCAAGTAAGAAGAGAGAAGGTGGGTATTAGTTGATGTAAGAGGGCAGGTCTTGGTCCGTGTAAGAAGGGTGGAGGGGAAGATTAGTTGATTTAACACAAAAGTTAGTGGAGATCAATTAGTGTAACATGGCAGGTTTTGGTGATTAGTTCAAGAATCGAGATGGTGAGTATTAGTTGATGCAACAATGTATGAGGGAGGAGATCAGTTGATATAACAATGTATGAGGGAGGAGATCAGTTGACCTAACAATGTATGAGCGAGGAGATCAGTTGACCTAACAATGTATGAGGGAGGAGATCAGTTGCTGTAACATTGTAGGAGTGAGGAGATCAGTTAACATAACAATGTAGGATTAAGGAGATCAGTTGATGTAACAATGTAGGACGGAGGAGATCAGTTGATGTAACAATATAGGAGGGAGGAGATCAGTTGATGTAACAATGTAGGATTGAGGAGATCAGTTGATGTAACAATGTATGAGGGAGGAGATCAGTTGACCTAACAATGTATGAGCGAGGAGATCAGTTGACCTAACAATGTATGAGCGAGGAGATCAGTTGATGTAACAATGTAGGATTGAGGAGATCAGTTGATGTAACAATGTAGGAGGGATGAGATCAGTTGATGTAACAATGTAGGAGTGATGAGATCAGTTGATGTAACAATGTAGGAAGAGATCAGTTGATGTAACAATGTGGGAGTGAGGAGATCAGTTGATGTTACAATGTAGGAGGAAGGAGATTAGTTGATGTAACAATGTAGGAGGGAGGAGATAAGTTGATATAACAATGTAGGATTGAGAAGATTAGTTGATGTAACAATGGAGGATTGAGGAGATTAGTTGATGTAACAATAGAATATGAGGAGATCAACAAGCGAGATAGCCAGATACGGTTTGAGAACTCGTGGAGCAAGGCACCAATGTATGGATATGACAGAACATGAGATCAGAGAAACCGGAAAGTGTGAGAGAGTGCGCACATATAGCAATACAACTACAGTAACATGAGCAACATGCGGTTGGCTACAGGAGGGGGCTCATGCGTTCGGCTCTCAAGAAATGAAAGAAAGTGTCAAACGGTGGGCTATTCAAATCCTGCAAGCTTCAAGCGTCCCGGGGTCTCAAGTAAGGTGAAACAGACATATGGTCGTATTGGAGATGGACGACAAAACTCGGAAGTCCAGTGTACATCACGCTATCCATGTGAAAAAACCAATTGACAGTCGAAGCACCAAGTAAACAGGATGTTCTGTTCAAACAAAAATCATAAGGCTTACAACATTCACACCTAATCGCGAACTGCATGAAGGCTAGAAGCATGTGGTTTTTTCCATTACGCAAATACTTAACATCCCAATCGTATGTTTGTATGAGCACTCGATTGTAAGTATATACAATGACTTCTACTGCCCCTAGGGAAAAGCGGAGTGACTGTCACAAAGTGAAGTTTATCAAGAGAAAGATGGGTCACAGAAGTTGACAGCAAGATCGTTTGCGTGAAAATGTATTTTTTGTGTTAATCTCTCTCTCTCTCTCTCTCTCTCTCTCTCTCTCTCTGTTTCTGTCATTTCCCTTTAGGATATCATGTAAGAACTTGTCTGGTTATGTTGGAGGGTGTTCTGTAACGTATGTCCTATCCAGCCCCATTTTCTTTGCTTAATAGTATTTAATTTTCTTCGCTTGTTCAAATGGCTGTTGTTGGCTACTTTCCCATAGGTCTCCATTCCTCACATGTCCTGTCACTGTATGCCAATTATTATGTTAACAAAGAACTGCAGCCTTTGTTGTACGGTCTCGGTCGTTCTTCGTGTCTCGGCTGGCTCCATACAACAGCCCCGACTTGACACTGGCGTTGAATATTAGAACTTCAGTGTGAATTTTGATTTCTCTGGATCTCCATGTTCTTTTGTGTCAGGAATGCCCTCTTGCCTTTTCAATTCGGATCATTACATCTGCATCTGTACCTCCTGATGTGTCTATTGTGCTGCTAAATTATGTAAAAGTATCCACTAAATATTAAGCTTACTCCAAATCCCATTAAAATAAGTCGAGCTGAGGTGGTACTGTGGATTAAAAGAATGTAAACAAATGTTTAGGCGCTTAGACAAAAACATGAAGGAAATCTACGTTTATACTCAAGATCAAGGAACAACAGATAAATCAAATGTGAACTAACAAATCATAAAGGAAGAGATAAGCACATGGATCAGAAATATGAACATATAAATGAGCAAAAAAAAGCTACTTAAATTTCTAGCGCACAAGCTCCAACTAACGGGCTGGTACACAGACGACTTTCTAAAATGTGGCATTAATCAATGTTGTGAAGGAAGTTAGAAAACTATCTGTGCAAACAGCAAGATGTACTAGACAGACTGATCATAAACGCCAAACATGCCGTAGCGAGGAAGGTAAAAGCAGGTGTAGCAACAACAACACGTGACACACTTCCGCCACACGGAACTGAACAGAACATTAATATTGCCTTTGCCGTTCCCAAAAACAAACTGCTTCTGGAATATTACGTCCTGGCTTCTTGTGAAATGTTCATTCCCATGAAAGAGAATAAGCACAACCAAACGCAAGCTATTTCAAGAATCATACGTGCACTTTAAGCGCTGGGGAAAACACACACACACACACAACTATTAATGATTTGAGCAATGTTTTAAATAAAATGTACGCCTGTGCTTGCTCATCTCAAATCATGTGCAAAAGTGTTTGTCAACATATCTAGAGAATTAAGCAGGAAGTATTTTCCGTCACTCATCCTACATAAGTATGCGATCATTGATGCTGCTGCTGTTATTGTTCGAAGCCCCTCATGCTAAGTTTGCGGTGTTTCTATATTAGCAGGTTGCAGTGGCTCTTCTTACATCCCCAGATGTACTTGAGAAAGTGGACCGGGTTCCCCTTTGGCTGTTGTGCAACGCAAGGTTTCTCAGTAAGGTCACCACCATGAGGATTACAGTGTCAATCCCCACCTAGTTGGTCAGACTGCTATGACACAGCCTGTTTCCAGGAGCCAGAACAAGGAAGTGAGGTGCGGTCTTGATCAGTTTGTTTCCCCTGCCAATGAGTATTCTACGCTCAGCATGGCATCACTAGAAATGAGCTCAAATAAAAATCTAGTGAAGTTGGCAACGTATTTCCTCAGATTTTGTAGTAGAAGCAAATACAACTTGATACAGAGTAGCCTTGTTATTGTTGTCGAGAATACATTAATGAGACGATCAATTGTAAGAAGAGATCCTTCAGAACAGGTCAAAAGACTAATCATGATATTATGAAAGAGACAAATACACAAACAGAAGCACATTACGCTGTTTGACAACATTTACAAAACATTGTGACAACTAATAAAATAAAAGGAATAAGAACTATAGAGCGGCAGTGAGAGTGAATTCTGTTCTGGTTAATTTACATCCAGGCACGGAAAGGGTCAATTAAAGAAAGAACAAACCTTACAAAACAGTACAAGAAAGATGTGGAGTGACATGATAACCATCACATGAAATGAAGACCATCTTAGTCGCTTTTATTAAATTCTTCGTCTGATGTATTCTGTATATGCACTACTCAGTCGAAGTACTTGTGTTAACGCTGTGCAGTAAAAATTGTCTTTGATCGAAAATCCTCAAGTCAATAATCTTATATATCGATCCGTTACGCTGGTTAGAAGTACATCCTTTCCGACAATCTGGGTAGTTACAGGCCAATGAAGGAGACATGGGGAATGCTGGGGCATTTTCTTACGACTTGTATGAAGGCTTTCAGTTCAAGAAGGAGACAGTCGCTGTGGCGCTTTCTCGGGAGGATGCTTATAACCGTGTTGACTATGGGGCATTGATGTACTGTTTGAAGGAATGTAAGCAGTATCACATGTCTGGAGACATTGATGTACTGTTTGAGGGAATGTAAGCAAGATCACATGTCTGGAGACATTGATGTACTGTTTGAGGGAATGTAAGCAAGATCACATGTCTGGAGACATTGATGTACTGTTTCAGGGAATGTAAGCAAGATCACATGTCTGGACTACGGGGCATTGATGTACTGCTTGAGGGAATGTAAGCAAGATCCCATGTCTGGACTACGGGGCATTGATGTACTGCTTGAGGGAATGTAAGCAAGATCCCATGGCTGGACTATGGGGCATTGATGTACTGTTTGAGGGAATGTAAGCAAGATCACATGACTGGACTATGCGACATTGATGTACTGATTAAGGGAATGTGGTATCAATCCATGGCTGGACTTTGGAACATTGATGCACTGTTTCAGGGAATGTGGCATCCATCCATGGTTGGACTGAGATGTTGATGCAACGTTTGAGGGATGAAATGGCCAACGACACACAAGAGACTTTGCAGGCAATCTCGCAAGGCTGTGGGGAGTCAAGCTCCCAGATCAATCCCGACAAGACCGGTGTGATGCGGTGCTCCTTGAGCATCTCAATTCTTACCTAACCCTTGATGGATCTGTCATTGAGAGACGTAATAGCTTGAGATATCTTGATAGCGGCTTGTCCTAAAAGTTATAGCGGATAAAAGTATACAGTGATGACAGCGGGGTATGGAACATCTAAAGACAATGATAGATGTCAACCTGGCGCAGAGTCACCCTACACAATCAAGTGGTTCTGTCAATTATCGATAACGAGCTGGACATCCTCACGTTTCAAGGTCACAGTGTGAAATGTTGGAACGCATTCGGAATAAAGAAATGCGACTGGTCCTTAGGTACACCAGGGATACACCCTCGTGATGATAAGATTCATGCTTGGACTTCTTTCTGTAAAGTATAAATACGTACTTGCCCATGCCAAAGCCAAAATGCGAACATCCGCTGACAAGTGACACCCGCTGGGCATGAATATTGCAGATATCAAGGATACCAGAATCAGGAGAGTTATGTCATGGGTGGCACAGGCAGAGAGAACGATTGGTCACGTAACCACAGTAAGACCAAAACAGAGGGGAATAATTGATATAGAATAGATAAAACATGGCAGGCTACCGCCGGGCGAATATCACGTTGGGGGAGAGAACGCAGACACTTGTGCATTAGGAAAGCGAACTTCGAGGATTAACAACAGATATGGGGAAATGTCCAGAATTCTGATTATGCCTTATATAACGATGGATCTGTGCTGTGCGGTAAGAAGGCCAGTTGGGGCTTCTCTGCCAGAGTGAGAGGCAGGGTCGTTGCTGAGAGAAGCGGTGCACAATTGACAACGTCCAGTACCGGTATGGAGATCGAGACAGTGACTTCGGCTCTAGCTGGTATCTGGGACCTCTTTTATTACGGCGGTAATCGTCTGACTCTTAATCCTTTCTTAGAAAGGCGTAGAAAGCTGACTGTGGTACGAGTTGATAGTGGACATAGAGGCCTCGAACTTCCGGGAACGTGTGGGAATCTATTGTCCTGGCCATGCTGGGGTTTGTGGAAATGAAAGACTGACATTCTGGTCTGAGGAGCAGCCGCAGTGGGGACAGTGGCAATTAATAGAGGTAACATTTTGATGCTGATCAACAACAGTCTTTTGTATAAACCAGCAATGCACAGATCGCATGGTTTTTAAATCACACGAGAGTCAAGCATAGACAGGCGTCTGAGAAGACAGAGCAGGAGTGTGTACATCCAGGGAGCTACAGAGAAACATCAATATCTACACTCTTCAACATTTGCTTAGAGGGATTGAGCACTTACGGGTCTGCCTCGTGTGCAATGATTCTTAACAGAAGAGAAAAGAGCAGAATTGTGTAACAGATCCATTGTCCATGTATCGTTCTATAATCGTATTGCTGCTGTTTTTTTTATTACACAATTAACCAGTTTTCTGCCCAACAATGTCTCGTTCGATCCCCTCATTTCGCTTGTTCCTGTCCTCATTGTTCTACATTTGTGTTCACAATATCTTTTCTCATCTTTCCAATTTGTCATCTCCAATGCATTTGTTGTTGAGGCGTCAACATTTGTTGAATTTCGCCTAAGATTTCTCAATTGTACTCTTCGCTCCATTCATGGCATCGTGTAAATTATTGCAGTTTACTGTGTCAAATGGTTTTGCTCTCACATGTTCTGAGAATTAACCATACCATCGTGTCTTTTAAAGAAAAATCATAATCCTGACTTATTGTTCATATCTTCATTATGATGAATGTATTCCAAACAAATCCTACACACACACAAACATACACTATATATATTATGATAATCGTAAGCGACCCGTTTCCCGACAAGCTATTCCATCTTGTGTGGGGCCCAACCTTGTCTCCAGTCGCGCAGCCTTATATATATATATATTTATATATATAATATTAACATTAATACATGCTCATCCTTTTAGCTCATATAATTCCAAGACATTTTATTTTGGCATTAATGCTATCACAAATGCCATATGTCGCTTTTCTTGTTCTTAATGCAATGCACTCTCCCCTTTAAGCCAGTCTTGCCTTGTTCGATCGTTGGTGTATTTCTGCGTGCATAATTATTGTGCTGTTTTTGTTTCTCAAGGTTTTTATTATCTTGTATTGTGTTCCTATTCATATATTTTGTTTCAAGTGGTCTCTATGGCGAAGTGGTAAAGCCATTTGCCTGTGTTCAGACGGTCAAGGTTTGAATTCGAGCTACGACGGTCGGTTCAAGATGTCCTTACCCAACATCTTACTGCTGAGAGTGACTGGGCCATATGGTGAAACACGAAGCGATAAAATCGTGTCCTCGCATTTCACTTGGTTTCTATTCACTTCTCTTTTGCTTATCCGCAAATTGTATGCATATCTCGCCTATTGCTTTATATTCTCAAGTGTTTCATCTCTCCTTTTCTTTTGTCGGTTAGCTTAAGAAGTTATCTGTCATCCATGCTTGATTTTTCTTAAACTCGATTTTTGGGTAGAGTTTTATTTAATGTTTGCAACATCATCATCACCATCACCATCATCATCACCATCATCATGACCATCATCATCATCATCATCATCATTATCATCATTATCATCATCATTATCATCATCATGACCATCATCATCATGACCATCATCATCACCATCATCATCATCATCATCATGAACATCATCATCATCATGAACATCATCATCATCATCATCATCACCATCACCATCATGACCATCATCATCATCATGAACATCATCATCATCATCATCATCACCATCATCATCATGACCATCATCATCATCACCATCATCATCATCATCATCATCATCACCATCATCATCATGACCATCATCATCATCATCATCATCACCATCATCATCATCATCATCATCATCATCATCATCATCATCACCATCATCATCATGACCATCATCATCATCATCATCACCATCATCATCATGACCATCATCATCATCATTACCATGAAAAGTCGTTGAGGCATCATTACTGCTGTTTGGTGGAGAGTTCCCGCCACTTCACTTGGTTGTGTGCTAGGATATTTGTTCTAGCTATAGAACTTCCAGTCCACTGTTTTGTTGTCTTCCCATCTCTTTTTCTGTCTCCCTTTCTTACGCTTTCCAAACACAGTATCTTGCAGGATCGTTTTGTTCAACCAAATTCTCATTTTGTGATAAGTCTTTCTTATGTCCTATCTCTCTCGTATTGTTTCAAATTTTCAGGCTGCCATATTTATTCTGAACATGTACCTGACATATATTTGTATTTCTGGCTGTTTTAGGACTCATGTTTATATTTGGGATTCTTCTTCTTCTTCTTCTTCGTACGCAGTCAGACAGTAACCATTATTTTTTCGAAAAAAGCAGCTGTCATCATGAGGCTGTCGACACTGCCATAGAGTTTGTCTAGTGTTGCCACTGGTGATGGCCACATCTGCTCTCTCTGATCCTCGTATGTCGGGCAGTTTTGCAGCAAATGCTCAGCGGTCATTTTCCCGGTACCACACGGGAATTTGTCAGTGCCACCTATCTTCAATTTGTTGAATAGGTGGTACCTCAGTCTGTTGTGGCCAGTGCGAAGTCTGAAGACCACGACCTGCTCTCTTCTGTTCAACTGGTAATAAGCATCGTTTTTGGTGTACCCAGTATGTTCGGTTTCCCATTTGGTCATGTATCTAGCTCTAATAAGCCGTTTTGACTCTTCGTATGTCATACTAGTATCAGGTTGTGGTAGTTTTGCACCTTCTTTTGCCAGTCTGTCTGCCTCCTCGTTGCCTTGGATGTTGCAGTAAGATGGAACCCACTGTACCACTACTCTTTTTGGTGCGGCCTGCTGGCATAGTTGACAGAGTACTGGTCTTAAATCATTAAGTTCAGTATTTTTTCTGGCTTTTTAGTGCTGTGACTACGGACAGAGCATCTGTAAACAGGACTATATGGCTTTCATTCCTTTTACCTGTCACCATTTCTTCCACTGCCGCCCTCAGTGCCTCTGCCTCCGAAATTGCTTGTGTATTTTCCAGTAGCGAATGACAGTGTTATTTTTCTGCCATTTGGTAGGTTCAGGAATGCTCCTGCCCCTCCGTTCTGTGTTGTATTTGTTACGGAACCGTCGGTGTATGCATGGGTCAAGTCCACGCTTGGGTAGTTTTCCGTTATGTAACTCAGGGTAGTATCTCTTCTTTCTTTTTCAGACTGGCAGTTTTTGTTTCTAATACCTGGTATATTTTCTACGACCTCTGAAAATATATGCTGCCTCCAGGTAGGTTTTCGTACAGTAGGGATGGGCTTTGGTGTTGTTAGTGCGTTCATGTGGTCTTCGTGCATCTTTGCTTTGGCTATTTCTGCAAAGTTTCTCCGCTTTAGTTTCCCATTTCCGAAATTGTTTAGTCTCTGGTGCATTGGATGGTCAGTCAGTCTTCTGAGTTTCTCTGATTGCTGCTGGGCTCTGCAGTCTCTTCTGTCGGTCATGGATTGCAGTTTTGTAATCTTTTCAAGTTCTACAATTGGCGTTGACTTCATGCCTCCTGTAATAACTCTCATGGCTTGGTTTTGGAGTTTGCTAACTTTATCGAAGTTCGCCTTTGCTGCTGTTGTCCATGCCGCAATGCCATACTCGAGAACTGGTCTCACTCTTCCAGTGTACAGTTTCTTTAGTATACTTTCGTCTGCTCCCCAGCTTGTACCAGCAGGTTTCCTCATGATTGCCATTCTTTCTCTGGCTCTCATTCGGTTTCTCTCGATCTGATTTGTCCATGTCATGCGCCGATCAAATGTGACTCCCAGATAGTTTGGGTTGTCGTTTGGCTGCAGGTATTTGCCGTTTAGACGTAATTTGGTGTTTTGGGGTTTGATTGATAGCGAGAATATTGTGCATGTGGTTTTTTCCTCGTTTATTTTGACCAGCCATGAGTTAGCCCACTCTTCCAGCGATGTTAGGGCCTGATGCATCCGATTTCTTGCTATGGTGAGATTCTTTTCAGAGGTCCACATAGCCAGATCGTCTGCAAACATTGAGCTATGAACACTTCTTGGTATATTCTCTGTAATGTCATGTATATACACCAGGAAGAGTGTGGGTGACAGTACTCCCCCTTTGGGTACTCCCTGCTCAAGTGTCACCTTTTTGCTCATCTGCCCTTGTACTTGGACTCTGGCCGTTCTGTTTTTGAGGTAGTGGTTGATCCACTTGTAAATTTTCCCACAAACTTCACTTCTTCTTAGCTTGACTCTAAGTCCCTCTTTCCAGACTTTGTCAAATGCCTTTTCCAGGTCCACCCAAACCGCTACTGTGTGCTTCTGTTCCTGGTAGGCATCTTCTATTTCCTGGGCTATGAGGATGACCTGGTCCTCAGTGGATCTGTGCTGTCTAAAGCCTGCTTGCTGTGGAATTAGTATCCGTTTTTCTTCCAGATGCCACATCAGTCTGGTGTTTATCATGCGTTCCATCAGTTTGCCGACACAGCTCAGTAGGCTGATAGGCCTGTATGCATTTTGATCTGTTTTGTCTTTTCCTTTCTTTGGTACTGGTACAAGTACTGCGTCTTTCCATGCCTGTGGTACAATACCCCTTTTCCAGCTTTGGTTCAGGACTGATAGTAATTTCATCTTTGCTGTTTGGCCCAGCCCCATCAGCATTTCGTTTGTTATCCCGTCCTTTCCGGGAGATTTCCTTTTCTTTAAATATTTGGGATTCCTTTCACGTTGGATTAAGGATCCATGAAAAACCAGCAGACCAGCTAATCAATGAACCAATAAAGTATACTAGGTGTGGATAGTCAGAGGGTTAAATCTGTACTGTGCATCAACACTATGGTGGGTAACGGGAAATAAACCTTAAAGGAAACCGGGCTGAACACACACAATTAACCCGTAGGCTGCACACACACAATTAACCCGTGGGCTGCACACACACAATTAACCCGTGGGCTAAACACACACAATTAACCCGTAGGCTGCACACATCCAATTAACCCGTGGGCTGCACACACACAATTAACCTGTGAGCTGCACACACACAATTAACTCATGGGCTGCATACACAAAATTAACCCGGGAGCTGCACATACACAATTAACTCGTAGGCTGCACACACACAATTAACCCGTGGGCTGCATACACACAATTAACCTGTGAGCTGCACACACATAATTAACTCATGGGCTGCATACACAAAATTAAATCCGGGGGCTGCACATACACAATTTACTCGTAGGCTGCACACACACACAATTAACTCGTAGGCTGCACACACATCTAATTAACCCGTGGGCTGCACACACAATTAACCCGTGGGCTGCACACACACACAATTAACCCGTGGGCTGCACACACACAATTAACCCGTTGGCTGCACACACACAATTAACCTGTGGGCTACACACACAATTAACCCGTTGGCTGCACACACACACAATTAACCCGTGGGCTGCACACCCAATTAACCCGTGGGCTGCACACACAATTAACCCGTGGGCTGCACACACACACAATTAACCCGTGGGCTGCACACACACACAATAAACCCGTGGGCTGCACACACACACACACACACACAATTAACCCGTGGGCTAAACACACACAATTAACCCGTGGGCTGCACACACACACAATTAGCCCGTGGGCTGTACACACACACAATTAACCCGTTGGCTGCACACACACAATTAACCCATGAGCTGCACACACACACAATTAACCCGTGGGCTGCACACATACACACACAATTAACCCGTGGGCTGCACACACACAATTAACCCGTGGGCTGCACACACAATTAACCCGTGGGCTGCACACATACACACACAATTAACCCGTGGGCTGCACACACACAATTAACCCGTGGGCTGCACACGCAATTAACCCGTGGGCTGCACACACACAATTAACCCGTGGGTTGCATACTCCTAATTAACCCGTGAACTGCAAACGGTATGCGTAATAACCTAGTTGTCAATTTCCGTCACATACGTCTCTTGATCATTTCAGCACTTCAAAATTTCTGGTATTTTGTCAAGCAATTCTACATGATCCCAAATATTATTTGTTGTGTTCCTTTGTTTCTTTTGCATTCCTCTTATTCTCACAATGTGTATTTGACAACTACTTTCCGCTGAGCAGCGCATGAGCTGCAGCGGTCAGCGACCCATAGCTGACTGCTAGCGTCAGGGCCAGCGAACCAGAGCTGACAAGACCCTTCTACACCTCCATGCGGTGATCCTGGATAACAGGCTGCAACAAAGCAGACTGGCTAAGGAGAAGGGATAGAAGAAGGAATGCTAACCCGGTACTCCAAAAATGCTTGCTGAAGTCGGATGTGTTGGACCGAAAGGTGCAAATATCGCATTCAAGCTGTAAACTACGACACAACGCATTTCGTTCTCTGGACTACATTCTGGACACCTTGTCTCGAGACCCTCGAGTCCACCCACGCAAGCCGGACACCTTACCTCGAGACCACTGAGTCCCCCACCCCAGGCGGACACCTTACCTCGAGACCCCTGAGTCCCCCACCCGAGGCGACACCTTACCTCAAGACCACTAAGTCCCCCCCCCCCCCGAGGCGGACACCTTACCTCGAGACCACTAAGTCCCCCCACCCGAGGAGGACACCTTGCTTCGAGACCACTGAGTTTCCCCCCCCCCCCCCCGAGGCGGACACCTTACCTCGAGACCACTGAGTCCCCCACCCGAGGCGGAAACCTTACCTCGAGACCACTGAGTCCCCCACCCGAGGCGGACGCCTTGCTTCGAGACCACTGAGTCCCCCCACCCCCCACCACTCCCCCCCCCCGAGGCAGACACCTTACCTCGAGACCACTGAGTCCCCCCCACCCCCCCCCCGAGGCGGACACCTTACCTCGAGACCACTGAATCCCCCACCCGAGGCGGACACCTTACCTCGAGACCACTAAACCCCCCACCCGAGGCGGACACCTTACCTCAAGACCACTGAACCCCCCACCCGAGGCGGACACCTTACCTCGAGACCACTGAGTCCTCCCATCCGAGGTGGACACCTTGTCTCGAGACCATCGAGTCCACCCACGCAAGCCGGACACCTTACCTCGAGACCACTGAGTCCCCCACCCGAGGCGGACACCTTACCTCGAGACCCCTAAGTCCCCCCCCCACCCGAGGAGGACACCTTACCTCGAGACCACTGAGTCCCCCACCCGAGGCGGACACCTTGCTTCGAGACCACTGAGTCCCCCCACCCCCCCCCCCCAAGGCGGACACCTTACCTCGAGACCACTGAGTCCCCCACCCGAGGCGGACACCTTACCTCAAGACCACTAAGTCCCCCCCTCCCACCCGAGGAGGACACCTTACCTCGAAACCACTGAGTCCCCCACCCGAGGCAAACACCTTGCTTCGAGACCACTGAGTCCCCCCCCCCCCCGAGGCGGACACCTTACCTCGAGACCACTGAGTCCCCCACCCGAGGCGAAAACCTTACCTCGAGACCACTGAGTCCCACACCCGAGGCGGACGCCTTGCTTCGAGACCACTGAGTCCCCCAACCCCCCCCCCCCCCCCCCCCCCCGAGGCAGACACCTTACCTCGAGACCACTGAGTCCCCCACCCGAGGCGGACACCTTACCTCGAGACCACTAAACCCCCCACCCGAGGCGGACACCTTACCTCAAGACCACTGAACCCCCCACCCGAGGCGGACACCTTACCTCGAGACCACTGAGTCCTCCCATCCGAGGTGGACACCTTGTCTCGAGACCATCGAGTCCACCCACGCAAGCCGGACACCTTACCTCGAGACCACTGAGTCCCCCACCCGAGGCGGACACCTTACCTCGAGACCACTAAGTCCCCCCACCCGAGGAGGACACCTTACCTCGAGACCACTGAGTCCCCCACCCGAGGCGGACACCTTACCTCGAGACCACTGAGTCACCCCACCCAAGGCGGACACCTTACCTCGAGACCACTGAGTCCCCCCCCCCCCCGAGGCGGACACCTTACCTCGAGACCACTAAGTCCCCCAACCCGAGGAGGACACCTTGCTTCGAGACCACTGAGTCCCCAGTGGCGGACACCTTACCTCGAGACCACTGAGTCACCCCACCCGAGGCGGACACCTTACCTCGAGACCACTGAGTCCCCCACCCGAGGCGGACACCTTACCTCGAGACCACTGAGTCCCCCACCCGAAGAGGACACCTTGCTTCGAGACCACTGAGTCCCCCCCCCCCCCGAGGCGGACACCTTACCTCGAGACCACTGAGTCACCCCACCCGAGGCGGACACCTTACCTCGAGACCACTGAGTCCCCCACCCGAGGCGGACACCTTACCTCGAGACCACTGAGTCCCCCACCCGAGGCGGACACCTTGCTTCGTGACCACTGAGTCCCCCCCCCCCGAGGCGGACACCTTACCTCGAGACCACTGAGTCCCCCACCCGAGGCGGACACCTTACCTCGAGACCACTGAGTTCCCCCCCCCCCCGAGGCGGACACCTTACCTCGAGACCACTGAGTCCCCCACCCGAGGCGGACACCTTACCTCGAGACCACTAAACCCCCCACCCGAGGCGGACACCTTACCTCGAGACCACTGAATCCCCCACCAGAGGCGGACACCTTACCTCGAGACCACTGAACCCCCCACCCGAGGCGGACACCTTACCTCGAGACCACTGAGTCCCTCACCCGAGGCGGACACCTTACCTCGAGACCACTGAACCTCCCACCCGAGGCGGACACCTTACCTGGAGACCACTGAACCCCCCACCCGAGGCGGACACCTTACCTCGAGACCACTGAACCCCCCACCCGAGCCGGACACCTTACCTCGAGACCACTGAGTCCCCCACCCGAGGCGGACACCTTACCTCGAGACCACTGAACCCCCCCCCCCCACCCGAGCCGGACACCTTACCTCGAGACCACTGAGTCCCCCACCCGAGGCGGACACCTTACCTGGAGACCACTGAACCCCCCACCCGAGGCGGACACCTTACCTCGAGACCACTGAACCCCCCCCCCCACCCGAGCCAGACACCTTACCTCGAGACCACTGAGTCCCCCACCCGAGGCGGACACCTTACCTCGAGACCACTGAACCCCCCACCCGAGGCGGACACCTTACCTGGAGACCACTGAACCCCCCACCCGAGGCGGACACCTTACCTGGAGACCACTGAACCCCCCACCCGAGGCGGACACCTTACCTGGAGACCACTGAACCCCCCACCCGAGGCGGACACCTTACCTGGAGACCACTGAACCCCCCACCCGAGGCGGACACCTTACCTGGAGACCACTGAACCCCCCCACCCGAGACGGACACCTTACCTGGAGACCACTGAACCCCCCACCCGAGGCGGACACCTTACCTCGAGACCACTGAACCCCCCACCCGAGGCGGACACCTTACCTGGAGACCACTGAACCCCCTAAGTTAAGTCATCTACACTCCATGGTTGACAAGAGCGATTAAGTCAAGTTATCTACATTCTCACTTTTTCAGTTTATTCCCCTGATAACTGCCCAACTCGTTAATTATTACATTTTTACCATAAATGTCGTTGTTTTTAATGATTAAATGTATGATTGTCCCAAATCAGTCCCCTAAATGTTCCTCTATCAACTTTTCCCATAAATGTCCTCTGAAATAAGTCAACGTGATTAGCTATATAAATGTGTCTGTCGTAGCAAGTATATTGGAAATTAGTTGAATTCATCGGATATAATGAGAGTCAACTAAGTCCAAAATCCAGAGAGCTCCTTGTCAATCAAGAAAACAAAATAATTGGCTGACAAGTAAAGTCGCACGATTGTTCTGGGAACAAATATTCAGATCTGGGCGCCCATATAACATCAATAAATATATAGATTAGGATTGTGCGTTATTGTACAATAAACATGGCAGGCGCTTGCGTTGAAATCAATATCAGGCATGGAATATGATTGGCAATCTGGATTATTTCACAATTATAATTGTTGTGCATTCTTTTATGTGCTATATATATATATATATATATATATATATATATATATATATATATATATATATATATATATATTTATATATATATATATATATATATATATATATATATATATATATATAGAGAGAGAGAGAGAGAGAGAGTGCGTGCGTGCGTGCGTGTGTGTGTGGATGTGAGGGGGGGGGGGGGGGAGGGGGGGGAGGCAGAGTTGGGGTGAAACGTCCGTTTGTCAATTCCAGCGCACAGGCCATATTTGGCATCTGTTCGAACCATTTCAGTTTGTGTCTGTCAATATATGCTTCATTTCTCGTGTCTTTTCAAGCGTTATTATTGGAAGCTACTCGTATTGAGTTAAGTTTACTCTTGGGGAAAATTTTTGGTACTGGGTTAGTGACCCTTCTTACATTCCGAGACGCACTAGAGAAGATCGACCAGGGTCATCCTGGCTTGGAATGCGAGTCTCTATAGTAATCTCCCGCTATGAAGATTACAATGACCTCGTTCGCCTGGCTGCTGTGACACAGCCTCCAAGAGCACGAGCCTGGAGATGAGTTGCGATCCTGATCAGTATGTTTCACTTGACCCTAATTATTCTTTGCTCTCGTCTCTTTAAGTGGCCCGGGTCGCTTTTTGCAAGCATCTCATGTGGCGATCTTTCGTTCCTGTGAAATGTTAACAGAAAGTTGGTACGAACATACTACTGATCATTTTCACTGTATCCATATATTCATCTTTGGACGTCACTGTAAGTGTGATATCTGCTACTTGAAAGCTTTATGCGTTTACAAATCGTGTGTCTATCATCCCGATCATGTTGTCGCCATCTGTGAATGTTTCTCAGAAACAGAATTTTCAAACTAGTCCTGTGTTTCTTAATTGGATATGGACTGGTTTATCTGTTCTGTTGACTTTCATAGTTTCCGTTCTTGCTATGTTTATTGTTATCTTATACATGCAACTAGAGAACACTGAGTCCCCCCACCCGAGGAGGACACCTTATCTCGAGACCACTGAGTCCCCCATCCGAGGTGGACACCTTGTCTCGAGACCACTGAGTCCACCCACGCGAGGCGGACACATGCAGATGAAGTTTTCCTCTGCAATTATACTACTCCAACCACTGCAAAAGTGGAGTACATTCAATTTGGTGGATTCTGAGGTTTTCTCATACGTTATTCGGTCAATATATATTGTAAAGGTCAGAGCTGATATCACACATATTGTTGTATCAGACAGTTTCACCACATCATTGTATTAGCCCATATTCTTATTGTTGTATACAGACAGCAACACCAGATCACTGTGTAAGCCCATCGTCAGAGCTGATATCGCACATATTGTTGTATTAGACAGTATCACCACATCATTGAATTAGCCCATATTCTTATTGTTGTATCAGATAGTACCGCCAGATCATTGTGTAAGCCCATCGTCAGAGCTGATATCGCACATATTGTTGTATCAGACAGTATCACAACTTCATTGTATTAGCCCATATTCTTATCTTGTATCAGACAGTACCGCCAGAGCATTGTGTAAGCCCATAGTCAGAGCTGATATCACACATATTGTTGAATACAGACAGTACCGCCAGATCATGGTGTTCTCACAGCATGGAAGAACTTCTCATGTTGTCCAACAAATTCACATTGTCTTCACAAATTCTTCGTATCATAAACGGTGATGCGACAAATACTTTTCTCCTGATCAAAACCCCCAAAAATATTATGTTTCCCATTGGGTTCAAATCTGTCGTTACACAAACAAAGCGCCAGTGCGGCATTCAGGCTTTCGTAATCTGTGCAAATCATCAGTTAGCTGTATGTCAATTAACAGCTTTGTTCCGATTTTCAAGATCTTCGCAAAACGTTTTCCTAAGTAACGCGAGAGAGACAGAGAGAGAGACAGAGAGAGAGAGAGGGAGAGAGACAGAGAACACATGTAAGTGTCATCATAGTCACTCGTGTTTATCCTTTTCTCCTTCTACATAGGAATGACTTTTGCTTTTGCAAGCTTATAAGAACTTTTCTATCCATCCCACATTCAACATTCATGTCAATGATTATTTCAGTTATATATATATATCTTCTTCTTCTTCTTCCTTCGTTCTCAATCTCCCGCTACCAAACCCTGAAAGGGCTTAAGTAGCAGAATGTAGTCTACAGAACGGAATGTGTTGTGTCGTAGTTTACAGCTTGAGTGCGATATTTGCATCTTTCGGTTCAACACATCCGACTTCAGCAAGCATTTTTTTAATATCGGGTTAGCATTCCCTCTTCGGTCCCTTTTCCTTAGCCAGTCTGCCCTGCTGCAGCCTGTTATCCAGGACCCCCGCGTGGAGGTGTAGAAGGGTCTTGGCAGCTCTGGTTCGCTGGCCCTGACGCTAGCAGTCAGCTATGGTTCGCTGACACCTGCAGCTCATGCGCTGCTCAGCGTCTTGATCCCATATATATATATATATATATATATATATATATAAATATATATATATATATATATATATATATATATATATGATTGCGACGCGTCTTCAAACTGTGTAGGGTCAGCGATAGTGGGGAGGTTAAAAATGACGAAGAACAAAGCGTCTTTTAACCTTGCAGTAGCAACACATTATCCATGTTAATTTTAAATTTATTTTACCCCTTAGAGATTATACCTATTCTGTACACAGGTTTGGAAACAATGACCATTGTTGAGGAGGCCGATATTCAAACTACTCGACCATCCGCTTCGCATCTTGACTACACCATCATCACATTATGACATTCCATAATTTCATCCCACATTATCGATGGAGGTTAAATAAAAACTTGTCTCATAGCATTATATGTCGTATACTACGTGGAGAGCTCTAAACAGAATTAGAAGTGTCCAGGTGTAGGCCGAACCTGAAAAGATGGGGAGATGAGAGAGCCGATATTTGCGAATGTGAACGCACCCAAGACACCACACACCTGCATAACTATCTCAGAATGTGGGCCACTCAAGACCCAGACGACATGCTTAACTATCTCCGAATGTGGGCCACCCAAGACCCAGACGACATGCTTAACTATCTCAGAATGTGGGCCACCCAAGACCCAGACGACCTGTTTAACTATCTCAGAATGTGGGCTACTCAAGACCCAGACTACCTGTTTAACTATCTCAGAATATGGGCCACTCAAGACGACCTATTTAACTATCTCAGAATGTGGGCCACTCAAGACCCAGACGACCTGTTTAACTATCTCAGAATGTGGGCCACTCAAGACCCAGACGACCTGTTTAACTATCTCAGAATGTGGGCCACTCAAGACCCAGACGACCTGTTTAACTATCTCAGAATATGGGCCACTCAAGACGACCTGTTTAACTATCTCAGAATGTGGGCCACTCAAGACCCAGACGACCTGTTTAACTATCTCAGAATGCAGACATCAGGTACAATGTAATATCTGATGGTGACAAACGAAACACCATCTTTGGTGGCAGTTTATAGTCCAACAACCTGTAAGGTTGCCAGACATGATAAGTAAGTATCACATAGTATCTTCCTACTGTACCATCACATAATATCATCACATAATATCATAATATCATCACATAATATCATCCCATAATATCATCACATAATATCCTCCCATAATATCCTCCCAAAATATCATCCCATAATATCCTCCCATAATATCATCACATAATATCCTCCCATACTATCCTCCAATAGTATCATCACATAACACTATCACATAATATCCTCCAATAATAATATCATATAATGTCATCCCATAATATCCTCCCATAGTATCATCACATAACACTTTCACATAATATCCTCCCTTAGTATCATCACATAACACTTTCACATAATATCCCCCCATAGTATCATAAAAAACACTTTCACATAATATACCCCCATAGTATCATCACATAACACTTTCACATAATCTCCTCCCATAACAACATCCCACAACACCATCACATAGATGATAGTGCCCCAATACACAATAAGACTGGGAGAGAAAAGACCTCATACTTTACTTTCAAATAGCTCCAAGTTCATTTTTTTTTTTAAACAGAACATCCATTGCGTGATGAATGCCCAGTTCGTATCTACCTCCCCCTGAAATCCTTCTAAGACTTTAAACAGGGGAGCAAACGCTAGACGTCAGAAATGATTTTTTAAACTGTCTTAATGCTAACAGGAAATGAGTAGACAATTCAAGATGAAGTGCTAGGCTGCATTTATCGGTTTGCTGAAGTGCCAATGTAATGTATATACCACCAGTATAATTGTGAGCGAGGTACTCGTACATTTCCTGCGGAAAGAGAGAGAGAGAGAGAGAGAGAGAAAGAGAGAGGAAGTATCATGTTTCGGTTAGACGGTTTGCTTCTCTCGTTTTATACACAATGTAACCAGGAGAGAGAGAGAGAGAGAGAGAGAGAGAGAAAGAGAGAGGAAGTATCATGTTTCGGTTGGACAGTTTGCTTCTCTCGTTTTATACACAATATAACCAGTAGAGAAGAATGGAGAAAAAGAATAGATGAGTAAGAACAGTGGAAGACAGAGCCATAAGTACGGCGTCTCATGGTCGGAACTCCAGAAACAGCACACTAACGGGCAGACGTCACAATAACGGTCAGGTGTAACACTAACGGTCAGGTGTAACACTAACGGTCAGGTGTCACACTAACGGTCAGGTGTCACATTAACAGTCAGATGTCACTTTGACGGTCACGTGTCACAATAACGGTCAGGTGTCACACTAACGGTCGAGTGTCACACTAACGGTCAGATGTCACTTTGACGGTCAGGTGTCACACTAACGGTCAGGTGTCACACTAACGGTCGAGTGTCACACTAACGGTCGAGTGCCACACTAACGGGCAGGTGTCACTTTGGCGGTTCTATGTTTGTCTGTAGCAAATAAAAACAGAAGTAGTAGCAGCTGTTGTTATTGAAATTAGTAGTGGTAACTGTAGCAGAAATTGTAGTTACATTTGGTGTTGCAAAACTTGTAGTAGTAATACCTGGTGATGTTGTTTTAGATCTGATAGCAGTGGTTGTTCTTGTAGCTGTTTCAGCAGTATTAGTAGTTGCAGTAGTAGTTGCTGTAGTAGTAGCAACAGCAGTAGTAGTGGTGGCCATAGTAGTTGTAATAGGAAGTAATAGCAGTAGTACTAGTAGTAGTAGTAGTAGTAGTAGTGCTAGTAGCAGCACCAGTAGTAGTAGTAGTAGTAGCCATAGTAGTTGTAATAGTAGAAGTAGTAGAAGTAGTAGTAGTAGTAGTAGTAGTAGTAGTAGCCATAGCAGTGGTAATATTAGTAGTAGCAGTAGTAGTAGAAGTAGTAGTAATAACAATAGTAGTAGTAGTAGGAGTACTATGAATTTAGTCATCTTATATACATATTGTTCTATGTACATATCTCCCTTTGCCCAGACTCACAAATATGTAAATATGCTTGTTTGCTGTTAGGGAGCAACCAACGGTGTCCTGTAGTCCATGCAAACACAATACAGAGCTCAACCACACCTTGTCAGCTGTAGTCCATGTAAACACAATACAGAGCTCAACCACACATTGTCAGCTGTAGTCCATGCAAACACAATACAGAGCTCAACCACACAGTATCAGCTGTAGTCCATGCAAACACAATACAGAGCTCAACCACACCTTGTCAGCTGTAGTCCATGCAAACACAATACAGAGCTCAACCACACCTTGTCAGCTGTAGTCCATGCAAACACAATACAGAGCTCAACCACACCTTGTCAGCTGTAGTCCATGCAAACACAATACAGAGCTCAACCACACATTGTCAGCTGTAGTCCATGCAAACACAATACAGAGCTCAACCACACATTGTCAGCTGTAGTCCATGCAAACACAATACAGAGCTCAACCACACCTTGTCAGCTGTAGTCCATGCAAACACAATACAGAGCTCAACCACACAGTGTCAGCTGTAGTCCATGCAAACACAATACAGAGCTCAACCACACCTTGTCAGCTGTAGTCCATGCAAACACAATACAGAGCTCAACCACACAGTGTCAGCTGTAGTCCATGCAAACACAATACTGAGCTCAACCACACATTGTCAGCTGTAGTCCATGCAAACACAATACAGAGCTCAACCACACCTTGTCAGCTGTAGTCCATGCAAACACAATACAGAGCTCAACCACACAGTGTCAGCTGTAGTCCATGCAAACACAATACAGAGCTCAACCACACCTTGTCAGCTGTAGTCCATGCAAACACAATACAGAGCTCAACCACACAGTGTCAGCTGTAGTCCATGCAAACACAATACAGAGCTCAACCACACATTGTCAGCTGTAGTCCATGCAAACACAATACAGAGCTCAACCACACCTTGTCAGCTGTAGTCCATGCAAACACAATACAGAGCTCAACCACACCTTGTCAGCTGTAGTCCATGCAAACACAATACAGAGCTCAACCACACCTTGTCAGCTGTAGTCCATGCAAACACAATACAGAGCTCAACCACACCTTGTCAGCTGTAGTCCATGCAAACACAATACAGAGCTCAACCACACATTGTCAGTAATGTTCAAAGTCAAGTTTTCGAAGAATGAAATTATAATGAATACGTTATAGTGGAACCCTACGAGACAAAGAATGAGACCACTGCAACATTCCAAGCATATCATAAAAGCCGACAAAAGTGGTCGCGCATGCGGCTAGAAATAACGTATTGTAAAAACCAAATCATAAAGAAATTGCCACAGTAAGAACATCTCATACGTGCCTTCATGGAGGAGTCTTTAAAGTGGCCCACCTGTAGTGGTGACCCTATGCTTCACATGGAACGAAAATGAGATTTGAAAAGTTCACAGTCATTGGTCGATTCCAAATATTATCAAGAAAAATATAAAAATGTTTCAACAAAAACGGAGAGGGACCGAACTAACGGAAGCTGACAAAGAGGCATGACTGCAGCTAGCGCACTAGTTGCCAAACATATTTCAGAGGAAATAGTCAATAAATGTAATTTTGGGTTACTTATGAACAGTTCCTCGCCGTTGCTACTCCACGGTACAATCATAATTATCGTTTATAATTCCAAATCGGAACTTGCAAACGTGACATTGATAGGAAAATATTACTTCGATTGTAACCAAATTTCAGCAAATTGATTACTTTCTCTGTCGGCGTGTCTAGCCTGGAACAAACGTCTGTTGCTTTCATCGAGTCAGGTCTGAGAATAAACTGTGTCTACTACAGGGATGTTCTGCTGAAGCAACAATATCATCTTCCAGATATTCGAGCAATTTCAGACTTGCTTATCGTTCCAAAGAATGGTACACCAGCTGGAGAAAATGTTCTGGAACGCGAAATTCCTACAACATTCCTCCAACATTATGGTCATCAAACAGTCCAAACCTAAACCATGTTCACTGTGAAGTTTGGACGTAATGGTTCAAAAAGTGTATCGCTTAACCATAAGAGACGGCACTGAGTTAAAACACCATACTGGAAGCTTAGACATGGACTCCATCAAACCACAAGCGACGCGACAATCGCCCACTTGCCCAAGTGCGTCTGAGGACTTGTTTCAGCAAGAGGATACTTTGATTACAATGTGAAATATCCTATATCTTTGATGGCTAATTATGTACAACTGTACGAATTATTCTCTTTACCTTTTGTAAACTAATATTTGTATAATACACTTGCATTGGCTCCTTTTTTCCATACTCATTCTGTATGCTTGTGCGCGCGTGTATCTGTGTGTGTGTGTGTGAATGTATGCGTGTGTGTATCTGTGTGCACGCGTGCGTGGTTCTGTGTGTGTGTGTGTGTGTGTGTGTGTGTGCGTGCGTGCGTGCGTGCGTGCGTGTGTGTGTGTGTGTGTGTGTGTGTGTGAATATATATATATATATTCGCAGAACACGCAGCAGACCTTGAATGCTTGCCATATGAGACCTTCCGACTGGATAAAAATCCAATTACGTATATCCAGTTTGCTCGCGGCCTCTCAAAGAGTAATACATCTTTAGGGGTTGAGGACGGGGAGGGAGCAGTAGGAGAGGGAGAGGATGAAGGAGAGAGAGAGAGAGAAAGAGAGAGAGAGAGCGACAAAGAAATAACGAGTGTTCGATTGTTGTCGGGTGTGAACTAATATTTGCATGTATCTGAGTGGGATGGCAATGCGAGAAGACATACACGGCCACGATTTTGGTACACTTTCACAATTAAAATCACACAACTACACAGACACGGGGAGATAGTCAGACAGAGAGAGAGAGAGAGAGAGAGAGAGAGAGAGAGATGGATGGATGGATGGATGGATGGATGGATGGATGGATGGATGGATGGATGGATGGATGGATGGATGGATGGATGGATGGATGGATGGATGGATGGATGGATGGATGGATGGATGGATGGATGGATGGATGGATGGATGGATGGATGGATGGATGGATGGATGGATGGATGGATGGATGGATGGATGGATGGATGGATGGATGGATGGATGGATGGATGGATGGATGGATGGATGGATGGATGGATGGATGGATGGATGGATGGATGGATGGATGGATGGATAGATGGATAGATAGATAGATAGATAGATAGATAGATAGATAGATAGATAGATAGATAGATAGATAGATAGATAGATAGATAGATAGAGAGAGAGGGGGGGGAGTGAGAGAGAGCAATAGATAAAGAGAGAAGAAGTAGAATTATTATTATATTCAAGTGCCCCGACGACTGGCGTTGGCGATCATAGATGGCAACATCTCCTATGCTCTAGTCGTGTTCTTTAATTCATCGTCAATGGCATTATGTTTAAACTGTGGAAAATGTTCCCTCTTCATCTATCTCTTCAACCTCTTTCATTCACGTTTTACTGTGACGTACATTTATCGGGTGGTGGAGGCACGATTATATGTCGGTAGAGAAGAGATACGATTATATATCGGTAGAGAGGAGATAAGATTATATGTCGGTAGAGAAGAGATACGATTAAATATCGGTAGAGAAGAGATACGATTATATGTCGGTAGAGAAGAGATACGATTATATGTCGATAGAGAAGAGATACGATTATATGTCGGTAGAGAAGAGATACGATTATATGTCGGTAGAGAAGAGATACGATTATATGTCGGTAGAGAAGAGATACGATTATATGTCGGTAGAGAAGAGATACGATTATATGTCGGTAGAGAAGAGATACGATTAAATATCGGTAGAGAAGAGATACGATTATATGTCGGTAGAGAAGAGATACGATTATATGTCGATAGAGAAGAGATACGATTATATGTCGGTAGAGAAGAGATACGATTATATGTCGGTAGAGAAGAGATACGATTATATGTCGGTAGAGAAGAGATACGATTATATGTCGGTAGAGAAGAGATACGATTATATGTCGGTAGAGAAGAGATACGATTATATGTCGGTAGAGAAGAGATACGATTATATGTCGGTAGAGAAGAGATAAAAGAGATTAAAATCCCTTGGCTGTTAGAAATCCAAAATACTAAGCTGAACGGCGTCAGCCAGGACAACATTCAAAGATTATAATTAAAAATCGAGCCGCATTAAGTGTACCTTCCCCCTATTAAGCCGCAGGAAGTATCAAATACCTTCTACTGATAGACTTCGCCTACCTGGCAACAGACATTAACAAACATGTCTGTTTTGGATACCAGGATTCCGCGTATTCCGCGTAGAGGCGTCAAGACCTCGGTCTCCATCCTTGTATCTAAGTGGACGGCACCTTAACCTCGCCCCAACACTGCACCCACTTTATAAAGAACACATTAGACTCACTCAAATAAAATACTATTGAGAAACGTTTAACGACAGCTATTTTATCTCAAGACTCTGCTCATCTTTAGGATTCCCATAAATGGCTTTGGATCTTCCGTGAGAGATTATGATTGACGAAACAGAGGCTGGTTTTTTTAAAGTTTAGCTTGTAGCTGTGAAAAGAGATGGAGCAGCCTTAAATATCAGTGTGATATTAGTAGGTTGTATTGTGCATTCTTGCTAATTGAGGTTGTTTCCTTTTTTTCGGCTTAATAGTTCAACACTGTATCAAATTGTATAATGTATAAAGAATTAAATGTATCCAAACCGAAATTTTATTTAGCACTTATTGAATTAGCAGCTGACTGATTATCACAGCTTACCTTGAGCTGTGTACATTATTATGTGTACACATGCGTTCCTTCAGACCTGAACATTATTTAAGAGTTTCTAGGGATTGAAAGGTTGAGAAATGTTATATTTTATATTTGACTAATATGCTACCTTCACTGTACTCATACGTATATGTACATCTACTTATATTCATATATATATATGTATATGTATATATATACACGCACGCACACAGACACACAAACATTCCCAAGCACATACACACATTCACAAGCACATACTGATCTACTGTTTGTCTACAGCAGTGTGTCGTCGAACGGGTATCATGCAGGGTATGTTAGTCTGGTGTTCTAGGTTCCAGCCTTCAGTGGGGGCCTAGACTTTTCTATCTGTGGTAAACTAACCACATGTTGTGCTCATTGCAGGGCGGCCCTTTCTATATATCCTGAGTGGGCCCCAACAACGGGGAACATCAGAAACAATAACAATAATGTCTAAACTATCCTCAAAACAATATATCTGTCTGAGGTGAGACCCTTAAATGGAAAACTAAACATTCAACAACGAAAGTCTATCACTGACCCCGGTCTACCATCTCCTCTCTATCACTGACCCCAGGTCTATCATCTCCTCTCTATCACTGACCTCGGTCTGCCATCTCCTCTCTATCACTGACCTCGGTCTACCATCTCCTCTCTATCACTGACCCCAGGTCTATCATCTCCTCTCTATCACTGACCTTGGTCTACCATCTCCTCTCTATCACTGACCTCGGTCTACCATCTCCTCTCTATCACTGACCTCGGTCTACCATCTCCTCTCTATCACTGACCTCGGTCTACCATCTCCTCTCTATCACTGACCCCAGGTCTATCATCTCCTCTCTATCACTGACCCCGGTCTACCATCTCCTCTCTATCACTGACCCGGTCTACCATCTCCTCTCTATCACTGACCCCGGTCTACCATCTCCTCTCTATCACTGACACCGGTCTACCATCTCCTCTCTATCACTGACTCTGGTCTACCATCTCCTCTCTATCACTGACCCCGGTCTACCATCTCCTCTCTATCACTGACAGCGATCTACCATCTCCTCTCTATCACTGACCCCGGTCTACCATCTCCTCTCTATCACTGACCTCGGTCTACCATCTCCTCTCTATCACTGACCGCGATCTACCAGCTCCTCTCTATCACTGACCCCGGTCTGCCATCTCCTTTCTGGTTCACCCATTCTCGCGAGTCATCCCTCGACGTTCGTGTCCTCGACTCTCCTTGGCCGTAATGAGGTGTGTAGGGGGAAGTCATTATGTAGGTCATTATGTGGCAGCAACATCCAGCTTTGTGCACGTGCACAGATAATTTACAAAATGGCGTCCGTTTTCATGACCAAAGAATGGGACGCCGCTGTACGGATTTGTTTAAGTAAAAAGACTTTCTGTAAAGGATATTTTTTTTAACGAAATGCGGTTTACGGTTAAAAATGTTTGCCGCGTAAAGTGTTGCATAACTGAGTCGATACATTTTTCTCAAGGACATTAAAAAATTGCTAATGAAGCCAGACCTGGTCGTTATGTTCAGATTGCAACGGAAGCATATGCGCGGGGGTGGTGGAGATGGTTCGAGTTCACAGGCGAGTGACGATAGACAAACTGTGTAGAACTTGAATACGGTGTTTGCATCGTATAGCCTACAGTATAATTCGTGATTCCACATTGACTGGAGACGTTTCGGAAATGACAAAGAGGTTGAATGTGAAGGAAATGTGACAAGACAGCAAACCAAAGACGTGTATGCTATAGGTGCACTGTAAAAGCTATGAAATGAGTGTGTCAATGTTGGTAGACTATGTTGAGAAATAATGTACAATATAAGTGCAATAATAAACAGTTTTCAAATGTTTATATCAATTAGTTTGTTGTTTTTTTTTAAACAGCATTTGTGATGTATTTACTGACTTGTCCTTGTAATGACCATGCTTTTGCAGTTAGTTATTTCCCATGTATTAATTTAGTTCAGAAAATGTTATTTCACGTTTTTTCAAGATTTCCTCGCCAACAAGTCATGAAGACGATAGCATGTTGAGGAATTTTCAGATTGTCCATTTCAAAATTGGAAACCATTAACCAATAGAGCGTGTTCAAATAAAATCGTATAGAATGAAATAGCGAGCGTCACTCTTTTATAATAATAAGAAACAACGATTTTATTCAAGGACTGGTTTCTAACAACACAAATAAAGCATACAGAACACAAGCCACAATCTATTTCTTGTTGTTGTGCCTTACCCAATGAGGTGGATTACTATGGTTCTCAATAACATCGTTTCCAGCTATCGTCTGTACAATTATGCCAAATTGTCAAGTATCTTCTCTCTATGTCATCCATGAATCAGCTATTGTTTTTGTTGTATAATTGTTGGAGCGCGTATTATGTTGTACACTGCCTAACAACAACAACAAAAATATACCTTACGTGTGTATCCAGTTTCCTTTGTTCAACGTCTTCCTTCATCATTAGCTTCGCACAATCATCTAAGCGGTTCTTAACATTATTTTGTAAACTATATGTCTGTTGTTTTCAGTTATCTTCGCTTAACATTATTTTGTAAACTATATGTCTGTTGTTTTCAGTTATCTTCGCTTAACATTATTTTGTAAACTATATGTCTGTTGTTTTCAGTTATCTTCGCTTAACATTATTTTGTAAACTATATGTCTGTTGTTTTCAGTTATCTTCGCTTAACATTATTTTGTAAACTATATGTCTGTTGTTTTCAGTTATCTTCGCTTAACATTATTTTGTAAACTATATGTCTGTTGTTTTCAGTTATCTTCGCTTAACATTATTTTGTAAACTATATGTCTGTTGTTTTCAGTTATCTTCGCTTAACATTATTTTGTAAACTATATGTCTGTTGTTTTCAGTTATCTTCGCTTAACATTATTTTGTAAACTATATGTCTGTTGTTTTCAGTTATCTTCGCTTAACATTATTTTGTAAACTATATGTCTGTTGTTTTCAGTTATCTTCGCTTAACATTATTTTGTAAACTATATGTCTGTTGTTTTCAGTTATCTTCGCTTAACATTATTTTGTAAACTATATGTCTGTTGTTTTCAGTTATCTTCGCTTAACATTATTTTGTAAACTATATGTCTGTTGTTTTCAGTTATCTTCGCTTTTCGTGTATTAATTGTCCATTATTTTCATCCATTTAAAATCGTCTACTCTGTGCAATACCAAAGGATTATCTATCATTTTCTGGAATACTCTCTTTGTCTGTCTAATCTGTTCCATAGTTTTAAACATGCTCATTCTATTTGATGTTATTTTTTCTTCTTCCTCCTCTTCTTCTTCTTCTTTGGTGTTCGTCCTGAAAATGACGTTTTGTTACGTTTAGTCATAGTTTACAGCAAAGCTGTGATTTCTGTACCTTTCGAGCCAACACATCCGATTTACCGTGTTTAACTTCCTTCTATGACCCTTATACTCTGATGCTAATTGAGATCTCAGGTATTCAAATCTATGTACCCATTGATAACACTCTCAAACAATGGCAGCCATTACCCTCATCAACGTGGTGGTCAGTGCCAGGCTTCCCGCTAAGCCATACAGTTTATCCTACAAAATGGTTGTGACGGGCAATGTTGTCAATTTGCTCTTCTGGAGAATATAATTTACCGTTTGTTTCCCCCCCCCTCCCTTTTGCCCCCACATATGCACATGCCTGTGTGAGCAAATTGTGTATGTGTCCAACATATTATTTTTCAGTATGCAGTGACCTGTACGTAGTTTTAATATTGTAACGTGATCTCTTCTTGGTAAAGAGTTGTGTGCTGTTATGTCAGATTTTGCGTGTCGTCGAAGCGACATTTGTCTCTGAAGTTAATTGTTATTATTTGCCTTTATTTTTCCACACGTAGCTATGTCTTAATTTAGGTTTTGCTACCTCCCTTTCTGGCTAGTCTATCTGTACAATGATTTCCATATAGTGTTCAGGTATCCACTTAACTTATTTTCACTTTATTTAAATTTTAGACTGTATTCACGAGTATTTCTGCCAGTCTGTCCAATTAATAGCCCGTGAATCTCTAGTTGAAGTCATTAGCCTGTGCTTGTTGATATCACTCGTCTCCTGCCATATTTACGAATGATTTATCTGGCAAAACTTCCAGATGCCTGAGTGATCATTGTTGCTTCCTGTGCTTTGATTTGACAGTCTGTGCGACCATCTCGGCCATCATTTCGTCCCTCACCGCCTGGTCGGAGTTTGAAGTGTTGTACGTGTTAGATTCCATCAGTGATTTCTCTAGCTGTTTGCAATCTAGCGTGTACATTTTAGTCCACAACTAATGGGGTATCATTATAGAAGTGTTGGAAAATCAAGCATAGTCTACTAACACTCTTTTATTTGACGAGTCTAAAGTGATAACTCATTTAACACTTCAATTAGTTGTTGTTGTTGAGAGCACACAACAAACATGATTACTCGTTAGTGCGCACTGAAAAGGACGTTTGAGTTTCTGGTTGCAATAGGTTTCCTCACATCACGAGCCTACTCCAGGCGGTTGTAAATATGTATATGCCAGATTTGTTTTGTTACAACAACAGATGGAGCCAACTTTATGGACAATAACAAATAAGAAAAATTGAGAGTTCGGACTTAGTAACAATCAAATAATGCGAGGTTAAAACTATAATGTTTATCATTATAGAAGTGTTGGAAAATCAAGCATAGTCTACTAACACTCTTTTATTTGACGAGTCTAAAGTGATAACTCATTTAACACTTCAATTAGTTGTTGTTGTTGAGAGCACACAACAAACATGATTACTCGTTAGTGCGCACTGAAAAGGACGTTTGAGTTTCTGGTTGCAATAGGTTTCCTCACATCACGAGCCTACTCCAGGCGGTTGTAAATATGTATATGCCAGATTTGTTTTGTTACAACAACAGATGGAGCCAACTTTATGGACAATAACAAATAAGAAAAATTGAGAGTTCGGACTTAGTAACAATCAAATAATGCGAGGTTAAAACTATAATATTTATATGAATACAATACAATATAATGCAACGCAGCGTAACACAACACAACTCAACCCAACACAACATTACATAAAATAATATAGTATTATTATAATATTATATTATAACAGATACAGAAACTTCAGAAAAAATAATATAGGAATAATATAAATAAGAAATTTAAAAAAAAGGTAAGAAAATTAAACAGTTGTTAAATGCTCACAATGAGTAAGTTTACTCTTTTCCACGCCCTGAAAAGGGCGTTAAGTGGTGGATTGCAGTAGCTTTCCTCACATCCCGAGTGTGCTGATGAAGGTGGACTAGGGTCCTCTAGGCGGTTGTGCTACGCTTAGCTTCATCTGCTTCATCACACTATTACAAGTATCACGTCGATCCTCCACTTCATTAGCCAGTATGTCATAGAACAACCAATTTTAATGGAGACCCACATGGAAGTGAGGTGATAATGATCTTTGCCAGTATGTTTAACCTGACTCTGACTAACATGTCTGATCAGTATGTTTAACCTGACTCTGACTAACATGTCTGATCAGTATGTTTAACCTGACTCTGACTAACATGTCTGATCAGTATGTTTAACCTGACTCTGACTAACATGTCTGATCAGTATGTTTAACCTGACTCTGACTAACATGTCTGATCAGTATGTTTAACCTGTCTCTGACTAACATGTCTGATCAGTATGTTTTACCTGACTCTGACTAACATGTCTGATCAGTATGTTTAACCTGACTCTGACTAACATGTCTGATCAGTATGTTTAACCTGACTCTGACTAACATGTCTGATCAGTATGTTTAACCTGACTCTGACTAACATGTCTGATCAGTATGTTTAACCTGACTCTGACTAACATGTCTGATCAGTATGTTTAACCTAACTCTAACATGTCGTATCTGTATGTTTAACCTGACTCTGACTAACATGTCTGATCAGTATGTTTAACCTGACTCTGACTAACATGTCTGATCAGTATTTTTTTTTTTTTTTTTTTTTTTTTTTTTTTTTGCGTTCGCCTTATTTATCTATTTTCCAGGGCGTGTGTGCGTTACACTGTGGTTTTTATTTTGCGCCTGTCGGCCCAGTGCATCCGACTTCAGCATGCATTTTATGTTAGGGTCTGCTTCCTCCTGCATTTTCTAAGGGTTTGCTTCCCCGGGGTAACGGCCGGTGCTGTGATGGGGATCGAACCCAGCACCTTCTGGTTGTGAGCCGTGCCACTTAACCACTAGGCCACGCCGTCCCCTGTCTGATCAGTATGATTTACCTGACTCTGACTAACACGTCTGATCTGTATGTTTTAGCTGACCCTGACTAACATGTCTGATCAGTATGTTTTGGTTGACCTTTCACCGAATAAAACAGTTTAAGGGAACAAAAATTTCTTGTGACGTAATGAAACACCTTCAAGATGAAAATGAAAACAATTCAATATGAAAAACTGAAAACTGGAAGATGGAGAATAACTGGTACACGTATAAAAAAAATATGAGGGGAAAACACAACCAAATGTCACGGAAAGAAACATTGTCAAGAAACAAGAACTGGTAAGTAAATGGAGCAGTAACAGTAGATAATGTAAGGTCAATGAAAAGAAACAAAACTAGTGAAAGAGCAGGTCTAGGAATGAAATATTACAAGAAACAGATAACAAGTTGCGCGTTCAAACGCCATGAGAACACCAAATAGGACATGTCACAAAAAAATCATATTATCCAACGAACATTGGTTATTATAATGTACCTAGTATTAGAAGTGGAACAGTTTGTCTTGACTGACTCGACAAGGAGAGAGCGTCCTGTCGGTTGAGAGAGCATCCTGTCGGTTGAGAGAGCGTCCTGTCGGTTGATAGAGCGTCCTGTCGGTTGAAAGAGCATCCTGTCCTCTAACTCTTTGCATTGTGGACTATCCCACCGCTTATCTTGACTGACTCGAGAAGGAGAGAGCGTCCTGTCAGTTTATTATACTCAACGAAAAAAGTCACTGACCATGTCATGTTTTTCATCATTTCAATTGTTCATTCTAAAACAACGAAAGTTGGGGAGAAGAATCGTTATTCCATAGTTCGAAACTGAAACCACGGAAAAGACATTATGTGTCTCGTGCGATTGTCTCCGCAGCGTCTGGGAACAAGGGGGTATTTTTTTTAATGACAACGCTCAGTACCTCGTGTGTCTACCACGTGCGTTGATCACGGCTTGACATCTGCGCTTCATTGATAGAACGCAGGGACTCAGTCAATCTTGTAGAATGTTCTGCCACTCCAGCAAGACTTCTTGACGATGTTGCCGGACAATCTGTGGTGGATGCTGTCGTTGCTGAAATCGACCTTTCAGCTCGGTCCAGACATGCTCAATTGATGAATGGTCAGGGCAGATTGCAATGTTTCTGGATTGGAGTTCATCATGCACGACTCTGGCACCATGAGGACGGGCATTGTCCCCCTGAATCACAATGCCTCGTGCATGGTTCAGCACAAAAGGCGCGATGTGGTTCTTCACGATCTCATCACGGTATCGCTAGCCGGTAACAGCACAGTCTAAGATAAAGAGGTATGTCCGATGATTAGTGCGGATGCCTCCCCAGATCATAATTCCTCCATTTCCATGACCAACGTCCTCTTGAGTGCAGTTGTTGGCTTAGCGCTCTTCGTGTCACCGATACACTCTCTGATGACCATCCACTCTTAAAAGGTTGATCTGCACTTGTCAGAAAACAGTACTCTGTCCCACAGAGCGTTCTCAAAGTGCAGATGTTGTCTGGCCCAGGCTAGTCTCGCGGCATGATCCCGTGGCTGCAGAGTTGAACGAATAGCATGGCCTCTTGCACGTAGGCCTTGCTCGCATGAACGGTTCCTGACAGTAGCTGAACCTATTCTTCTCAGTCCGGAGAGGGTGCTAGCAGTGACAGTTGCTGACTGAAATCTGTTTCGCAGATATGCGATAGTGATGAAACGAGAGGGATGAAACGATCCTGCCGTCTTGATCGTTAATCGAGGACGTCCCCTGCGGGCAGGTCAGAAACAGTCCCAGTCGGCTGGAAGTAATGTAACCACAATCTAACAGTCTGTCTTGACACATCAAACTGTCTTGCTGTTACAGACACAGAAATTCTTCCTTTCAACATACCAACAGCTCGTAACATCCCATTTAACATCGTTAATGGCATCCTTCCAGTAGTTTGCTTCTGAACAAGATGAATGGCAAACTAAGCACAGATCGCAAGTGAACAATTCTCATGTCAATTTTGTGATTAGCACGTGAATTATGAGAAACTGTACGGATAGTCGTTAATGTAATGAAATTAGATTTAGAACGTCAGTGAAAGATCATTCCACACTCACGACTGTAGTATAACAATTGTATGACTTCTAATAACGGCCAAGAATGTATCGGTATGAAATTACATTACATTTTTCAAACATAAAAACATGCACAAAAACTGGTAAGTTACTTTTTTCTTTGAATATATTTGCAATGTGAGCAGTCCCATCGATCGACTATTCTGGAATTGTAGTTGGATTATTAGGTCTTATTTTGGTCACCAACTCGGAACATGGCTCTCTATTTCCCAGCTTCCGTGTGGGCAAATCAGCTGGCATAGAAGATGTAAGACATTTGGTGCTTGAGGAAAGTTTAACCTTATTATAACCAGCAAATTGCATTACAGAAACAAGTTTAGATATTGCCTCGAGAAATTTACAGTAACAATGATGAGACAGCATGTCCGCACGGGTATGCATGTCTCTGGGTTTAAGTGTGTATGTGGGTGTATGAATGTGTGTGTATGTCTCTATAGGTGTATGTGTGTGTGTGAATGTGTATGTATGTCTCTCTGGGTGTATGTGGGTGTGTGAATGTGTGTGTATGTCTCTATAGGTGTTTGTGGGTGTGTGAATGTGTGTGTGTGTGTGTCTCTAGAGGTGTGTGTGAATGTGTATGTATGTCTCTCTGTGTGTATGTGGGTGTGTGAATGTGTATGTATGTCTCTGGGTGTGTGAATATGTATGTATGTCTCTCTGGGTGTGTGAATGTGTATGTATTTCTCTATGGGTGTATGTGGGTGTGTGAATGTGTATGTATGTCTCTCTGTGTGTATGTGGGTGTGTATGTATGTCTCTCTGGGTGTATGTGGGTGTGTATGTATGTCTCTCTGGGTGTGTGAATGTGTATGTATGTCTCTCTGGGTGTGTGAATGTGTATGTATTTCTCTATGGGTGTATGAATGTGTATGTATGTCTCTCTGGGTGTATGTGGGTGTGTGAATGTGTATGTATGTCTCTCTGGGTGTGTGAATGTGTATGTATGTCTCTCTGGGTGTGTGAATGTGTATGTATGTCTCTCTGGGTGTATGTGGGTGTGTGAATGTGTATGTATGTCTCTCTGGGTGTATGTGGGTGTGTGAATGTGTATGTATGTCTCTCTGGGTGTGTGAATGTGTATGTATGTCTCTGTGTGTGTGTGAATGTGTATGTATGTCTCTCCGGGTGTATGTGGGTGTGTGAATGTGTATGTATGTCTCTCTGGGTGTGTGAATGTATATGTATGTCTCTCTGGGTGTGTGAATGTGTATGTATGTCTCTCTGGGTGTATGTGGGTATGTGAATGTGTATGTATGTCTCTCTGGGTGTGTGAATGTCTATGTATGTCTCTCTGGGTGTGTGAATGTGTATGTATGTCTCTCTGGGTGTATGTGGGTGTGTGCATGTGTATTGTGTCTCTCTGTGTAATGTGGGTGTGCGCATGTGTATGTATGTTTCTCTGTGTAATGTGGGTGAGTGAATGTGTATGTATGTCTCTCTTGGTGTATGCGGGTGTGCGCATGTATATGTATGTCTATCTGTGTGTATGCGGGTGTGTGAATGTGTATGTATTTCTCTCTGTGTGTATGTAGGTGTGTACATATATATATATATATATATATATATATATATATATATATATATATATACATATATATATATATATATAGGTGTGTGAGTGTGATGTCGTTCGACTTAATTTCTAGAGCAGTACTGTTTTGCGCCACAAAGTGACCAACATCCGACTTTATCACATGTTTTGTAATGCGTTTACTTCCCAATGAGGTACCACCTTGTTGTTTCATGAATCCGAACACAAGCAAGGATACAAAAAAGAGCGACAGAGCTGATAGCGGGAATCCAAAATGACAGTTATGAGGAAGGATAAAAACATGCCTACAGTGTCTAGAAAAGAGAAAAATTCGAGGTGACTTAATACAGGTATATAAGATAATCAAAGGAGCGGATAAATTAGATTATAAATTAGATTATTTCAAAATGCAACCACCTGCAAGAACAAGAGGGCATAGTTACAAATTAACTAAAGAAAGGTCCAAATTAGATATTAGGGAATTTATTTTATTAGTCAGAGAGTGGTGAATGCTTGGAATACATTGCCCCAAGAAGTAATGGAGGCAGGGACAATTAATGCGTTTAAGAATATATTGGATGCGCATAGCTTTTAGAGCAAGGCAATGTAAATGAAACTGGTTGTATACAGACTCTGCAGAGTCTTCTGAACTAGTATAAAGATGTTAAGTTATGTTAGGGCTGGGAGTTGCACCACAACCAGCTTATATATATGTTTATATTCTCTTTCTTCTTCATATTCTTCTTTGGATTTCGTACTGAAAATTACATAGTGTCATTGTGTTGAAGCTTACAGCGAAGCAGCGATATCTGCGCCTTTTGCCCGATAGATCCGTTCCAGCACAGCATTTTGAGGATCGGATTTGTCTTCTCTCTTTGATCCTTATTCTAAGAGAGAGATAGAAGAGGAGTGACTAAGATAGATAGAAGACGGGTGACTAAGAGAGAGGTAGAAGAGAGGTGACTAAGAGAGAGCTAGAAGCGAGGTGACTATAAAAGAGGTAGAAGCAGGGTGAGTAAGAGAGAGGTAGAAGCGGAGTGACTATAAAGAGGCAGAAGGGCGACTAAGAGAGACGTAGAAGAGGACTAAGAGAGGTATAAGAGAAGTGACTAAGAGAGACGTAGAAGAGGAGTGACTAAGAGAGGTAGAAGAAAAGTGACTAAGAGAGGTAGAAGAGAAGTGACTAAGAGAGGTGGAAAATAAGTGACTAAGATATAGAGATAGAAGAGCAGTGTCTAAGACAGGTAGAAGAGAAGTGACTAAGAGAGGTGGAAGAGAAGTGACTAAGAGAGGTGGAAGAGGGGTGACTAAGAGAGGTGGAAGAGGAGTGACTAAGAGAGGTGGAAGAAAAGTGACTAAGAGAGGTGGAAGAGGAGTGACTAACAGAGGTGGTAGAGGAGTGACTAAGAGAGGTGGAAGAAAAGTGACTAAGAGAGGTGGAAGAGGAGTGACTAACAGAGGTGGTAGAGGAGTGACTAAGAGAGGTGGAAGAGGAGTGACTAAGAGAGGTGGAAGAGAAGTGACTAAGAGAGGTGGAAGAAAAGTGACTAAGAGAGGTGGAAGAGGAGTGACTAAGAGAGGTAGAAGAGAAGTGACTAAGAGAGGTGGAAGAGAAGTGACTAAGAGAGGTGGAAGAGGAGTGACTAAGAGAGGTGGAAGAGAAGTGACTAAGAGAGGTGGAAGAGGAGTGACTAAGAGAGGTGGAAGAGGAGTGACTAAGAGAGGTGGAAGAGGAGTGACTAAGAGAGGTAGAAGAGAAGTGACTAAGATAGGTGAAGAGAGGTGACTAAAAGAGGTGGAAGAGAAGTCAGTTAGAGAGGTGGAAGACGAGTGACTAAGAGAGGTGGAAGAGGAGTGACTAAGAGAGGTGGAAGAGGAGTGACTAAGAGTGGTGGAAGAGGGGTGATTAAGAGAGGTGGAAGACGAGTGACTAAGAGAGGTGGAAGAGGAGTGACTAAGAGATAGAAGTAGAAGAGGAGTGACTAAGAGAGGTGGAAGAGGAGTGACTAAGAGATTGAAGTAGAAGAGGGGTGACTAAGAGACGTGGAAGAGGAGTGACTAAGAGATAGAAGTAGAAGAAGGGTGACTAAGAGAGGTGGAGGAGGAGTGACTAAGAGATAGAAGTAGAAGAGGGGTGATTAAGAGAGGTGGAAGACGAGTGACTAAGAGAGGTGGAAGAGGAGTGACTAAGAGATAGAAGTAGAAGAGGGGTGACTAAGAGAGGTGGAAGAGGAGTGACTAAGAGATAGAAGTAGAAGAGGGGTGATTAAGAGAGGTGGAAGACGAGTGACTAAGAGAGGTGGAAGATAGGTGACTAAGAGAGGTGGAAGAGGAGTGACTAAGAGATAGAAGTAGAAGAGGGGTGACTAAGAGAGGTGGAAGATGAGTGACTAAGAGAGGTGGAAGAGGAGTGACTAAGAGATAGAAGTAGAAGAGGGGTGACTAAGAGAGGTGGAAGAGGAGTGACTAAGAGATAGAAGTAGAAGAGGGGTGACTAAGAGAGGTGGAAGAGGAGTGACTAAGAGATAGAAGTAGAAGAGGGGTGATTAAGAGAGGTGCAAGACGAGTGACTAAGAGATAGAAGTAGAAGAGGAGTGACTAAGAGAGGTGGAAGAGGGGTGATTAAGAGATAGAGGTAGAAGAGGGGTGATTAAGAGAGGTGGAAGAGGTTTGATTAAGAGAGGTGGAAGAGGAGTGACTAAGAGACGTGGAAGAGGAGTTACTAAGAGATAGAAGTAGAAGATCGGTGACTAAGAGAGGTGGAGGAGGAGTGACTAAGAGACGTGGAAGAGGAGTGACTAAGAGATAGAAGTAGAAGAGGAGTGACTAAGAGAGGTGGAAGAGGAGTGACTAAGAGATAGAAGTAGAAGAGGGGTGACTAAGAGAGGTGGAGGAGGAGTGACTAAGAGACGTGGAAGAGGAGTGACTAAGAGATAGAAGTAGAAGAGGAGTGACTAAGAGAGGTGGAAGAGGAGTGACTAAGAGATAGAAGTAGAAGAGGGGTGACTAAGAGAGGTGGAGGAGGAGTGACTAAGAGAGGTGGAAGAGGACTAAGAGATAGAAGTAGAAGAGGAGTGACTAAGAGAGGTGGAAGAGAAGTGACTAAGAGAGGTGGAAGAGGACTAAGAGATAGAAGTAGAAGAGGAGTGACTAAGAGAGGTGGAAGAGGAGTGACTAAGAGAGGTGGATCAGGTGTGACTAAGAGAGGTGGTAGAGGAGTGACTAAGAGAGGTGGAAGAGGAGTGACTAAGAGAGGTGGAAGAGGAGTGACTAAGAGAAGTAGAAGAGGGGTGACTAAGAGAGGTTGAAGAGGAGTGACTAAGAGAGGTGGATCAGGTGTGACTAAGAGAGGTGGTAGAGGAGTGACTAAGAGAGGTGGTAGAGGAGTGACTAAGAGAGATGGAAGAGGAGTGACTAAGAGAGGTCGAAGAGGAGTGACTAAGAGTTATAGGTAGAAGCGTAGTGACTAAGAGAGGTAGAAGAGTAGTACTAAGAAAGAGAGGTAGAAGATGAACACTAAGAAAGAGAGGTAGCCGAGGAGAAAAACGTATAATGTATACTATTGTCAAATTATTTTACCAACAGCGAATGAAGAGGGGTTTGAGTGTGGTTAGCAGCCACATTATGTCACATCAATTGCTGCCTAACGTACCACTGCAAGAAGACGCCCATAGGTGCTTTGATACAAGCCAAATGTTAATGGGAAAAGGCGAATTGGGAAGAGTCAGCTTAAATGAACATTTTACTTCCGTTTTGAACAAAATTGAGACAGAAATAAAGCAACAGAAACCTACAACTTTAAAAGTCCCCTCGAACGTTCAAATACGAGATGGAGAGATTGCCTGGATGAAGTTCTTCCTCAAACAGTGTTCTGCAAGACGAGCACGCATCCGATATTGCCACATTAGATATGGATAAAGGTGACATTTAGTAAAGTATCCCATAGCATTACTGCCGTAGGGGTGTGAGGTGATAGCGATCTCACATTTCAAAGGCTCGGCTATAAGAGGGCGGTAGCCATCTCCTCTCCCTCGCCGCTTGTACTTCCCGGACTGAACCGGTACCCATTTAAGGCTGGGTCGACCCGGGATCTATTGCGGTCTGAAAAAAGACATTACCGCCTCAACTGGGGAATGAACCCAGGACCACGCAGATGCGAAGCCAGTGCGCTAACCACTGCGCTACGCGGCTCCTGACATCTAGAAGTATATCATAATCGGCCTGTTGATGATGGCTCTACTATAGATGGATCTGCGGTTCACATACTGCAGAGCTGTGAAATTAAAAGAGAGTCGAGCGGAGTTGAGTGCATGAGAGAATGAGAAGCATGAGTGTGTATAACCAGCGAACTACATGAACCATTCACACCCTCGCCATTTCCTGAGAGAGACTGAACCTACAGGTATGCCCAGCGTGCAGTTAAAGTCGATTCTCAAAAACAAATCCGAACAGAACTCCAAGACGAAAGACCGATACGACCTCAAACAGCATTTGGCTACTTGGCACCAAACATTTGTTATGCCTGATTGAACACTCGGATTACAGATGACAGATGACAGATGACAGATGACAGATGTTGATACGAGCGATGCACGAAGTAGAGAAGGCAGCAAAGATCTAATGGAAGCTGAATGGCTGCGCTAACAAGCCAGCACTCGATAACGGTGAAGTGTAAACGCAAATATTGGAGGAGTATAAAGGAGAGTGTGAGTAAATGTCAGAAAGTATTTTAAAGTGCAAGAGGGCGAGGAGAAATGTTGAATTATTGAAAGTGAGAAGGTAGTTGAGTAAAGAGGTGAGATGGCTGAGTGGGTGACATGGTTGTGCAAGCTCGTTGGATGGGAGCAGAGATCAGGTCTCTGTGGACCTGAACTTCTAATAAAAGATGCTTGTTAAATGTGAACTGGGGAGACAGTTCGGGCGAAATTAAGCACAATTAAGGCAAATAGGACTGGAGCACGTCAATGATAAGATGATGATGTGTTGGGTATATGAAAGCTGTTACATCCCACAACTGGGGCAAGTAGCTTGTCCTATACGGTCGAATCTCAGAAATAAATGTCAGACTAGGTCCACCAGTAAGTGGCCATCTTTCTATTTTTATCTTTTAGTATATGATAGAAAGGAATGCAGTTTTGAATGGAATTGAATCCATAGAATTGAATCCATAGAATTGAATCCATAGAATTGAATCCATAGAATTGAATTCATGGAATTGAATCCATAGAATTGAATCCATAGAACTGAATCCATATAATTGAATCCATAGAATTGAATCCATAGAATTGAATCCATGGAATTGAATCCATAGAATTGAATCCATAGAACTGAATCCATATAATTGAATCCATAGAATTGAATCCATGGAATTGAATCCATAGAACTGAATCCATATAATTGAATCCATAGAATTGAATCCATAGAATTGAATCCATATAATTGAATCCATAGAATTGAATCCATATAACTGAATCTATATAATTGAATCCATAGAATTGAATCCATAGAATTGAATCCATAGAATTGAATCCATATAATTGAATCCATAGAATTGAATCCATATAACTGAATCTATATAATTGAATCCATAGAATTGAATCCATAGAATTAAATCCATAGAATTGAATCCATATAATTGAATCCATAGAATTGAATCCATATAACTGAATCTATATAATTGAATCCATAGAATTGAATCCATAGAATTGAATCCATAGAATTGAATCCGTAGAATTGAATCCATATAACTGAATCTATATAATTGAATCCAAAGAATTGAATCCATAGAATTGAATCCATAGAATTGAATCCATAGAATTGAATCCATATAATTGAATCCATATAACTGAATCTATATAATTGAATCTATATAATTGAATCCATAGAATTGAATCCATAGAATTGAATCCATAGAATTGAATCCATAGAATTGAATCCATATAACTGAATCTATATAATTGAATCCATAGAATTGAATCCATAGAATTGAATCCATAGAATTGAATCCATAGAATTGAATCCATAGAATTGAATCCATAGAATTGAATTCATGGAATTGAATCCATAGAATTGAATCCATAGAACTGAATCCATATAATTGAATCCATAGAATTGAATCCATAGAATTGAATCCATGGAATTGAATCCATAGAATTGAATCCATAGAACTGAATCCATATAATTGAATCCATAGAATTGAATCCATGGAATTGAATCCATAGAACTGAATCCATATAATTGAATCCATAGAATTGAATCCATAGAATTGAATCCATGGATTTGAATCCATAGAATTGAATCCATAGAACTGAATCCATATAATTGAATCCATAGAACTGAATCCATATAATTGAATCCATAGAACTGAATCCATATAATTGAATCCATGGAATTGAATCCATAGAACTGAATCTATATAATTGAATCCATAGAATTGAATCCATATAACTGAATCTATTTAATTGAATCCATAGAATTGAATCCATAGAACTGAATCCATATAATTGAATCCATAGAATTGAATCCATATAACTGAATCTATATAATTGAATCCATAGAATTGAATCCATAGAACTGAATCCATATAATTGAATCCATAGAATTGAATCCATATAACTGAATCCATATAATTGAATCCATAGAATTGAATCCATAGAATTGAATCCATAGAATTGAATCCATTGAACTGAATCCATATAATTGAATCCATAGAATTGAATCCATATAACTGAATCTATATAATTGAATCCATAGAATTGAATCCATATAACTGAATCTATATAATTGAATCCATAGAATTTGGAAAAATAAAACGGAAAGTCTGAACCTGGACAAAGAAGGGAACAAGCTATGGAAGCTAGTCAGAGCCATGAATGACGAGACCCCGTCAAATAAACAAATTACTATCAAGCAGGGCGAGAACTTGCCCACAGGTAAGAAAGCCGCAAACGCCTTTGTCGATCACTATGCCAGAGCAAACCACATCGAGGTCCCTGCAGATAAGCATACAGACATTAGCGAAGAGCTAAAGGGACACGAAAACATAAATACGGCTCCTGAAGAGCACATGATGGCCAAACTAACAATGCGCGAAATGGAAGAGGCTATGAGAACACTAAAGAAAAGGAAATCTCCCGGAAAAGACGGGATAACAAACGAAATGCTGATGGGGCTGGGCCAAACAGCGAAGAAGAAACTACTATCAGTCCTGAACCAAAGCTGGAAAAGGGGTATTGTACCCCAGGCATGGAAAGATGCAATACTGGTACCAGTACCAAAAACAAGGAAGGACAAAACAGATCCAAATGGATACAGGCCCATAAGCCTACTGAGCTGTGTCGGCAAGCTGATGGAACGGATGATAAACACCAGACTGATGTGGCATCTGGAAGAAAAACGAATACTAATTCCACAGCAAGCCGGCTTTAGACAGCACAGATCCACTGAGGACCAGGTCATCCTCATAGCCCAGGAGATAGAAGATGCCTACCAGGCACAGAAACACACAGTAGCTGTTTGGGTGGATCTGGAAAAGGCATTTGACAAAGTCTGGAAGGATGGACTTAGAGTCAAGAAGAAGTGATGTCTGTGGGAAGATGTACAAGTGGATCAACCACTACCTCAAACAAAGAACGGCCAGAGTCCAAGTACAAGGGCAGATGAGCAAAAAGGTGACACTCGAGCAGGGAGTACCCCAAGGGGGAGTATTGTCACCCACACTCTTCCTGATATATATAAACGATATTACAGAGAATATACCAAGAAGAGTCCATAGCTCAATGTTTGCAGACGATCTGGCTATGTGGACCTCTGAAAAGAATCTCACCATAGCAAGAAATCGGAAGCAGACGGCCCTAACATCGCTGGAAGAGTGGGCGAACTCATGGCTGGTCAAAATAAACGAGGAGAAAACCACGTGCACAATATTCTCGCTCTCATTAAAACCCCAAAGTACCAAATTAAGTCTGAATGGCAAAATCCTGCAGCCAAACGACAACCCAACCTATCTGGGAGTCACATTTGATCGGCGCATGACATGGAAAAGTCAGATTGAGAGAAACCGAATGAAAGCCAGAGAAAGAATGGCGATCATGAGGAAACTTGCTGGCACAAGCTGGGGAGCAGACGAAGGCATACTAAAGAAACTGTACACTGGAAGAGTGAGACCAGTTCTCGAGTATGGCATTGCGGCATGGACAACCGCAGCGAAGGCGAACTTCGATAAAGTTAACAAACTTCAAAACCAAGCCATGAGAATTATAACAGGTGGCATGAAGTCAACGCCAATTGTAGAACTTGAAAAGATTACAAAATTGCAATCCATGACCGATAGAAGAGACTGCAGAGCCCAGCAGCAGTCAGAGAAACTCAGAAGACTGACGGACCATCCAATGTACCAGAGACTAAACAATTTGGGAAATGGGAAACTAAAGCGGAGAAACTTTGCAGAAATAGCCAAAGCAAAGATGCACAAAGATCCCATAAACGCACTAACAACACCAAAACCCATCACTACTGTACGAAAACCTACTTGGAGGCAGGATATATTTCCAGAGGTGGTAGAAAATATACCAGGTATTGCAAACAAAAAACTGCCAGAGTGAAAAAGAAAGGAGAGACACTACCCTAAGCTTCATAACGAAAAGCTACCCAAGCATGGACTGGACCCATGCATACACCGACGGTTCTGTAACAAACACTACACAGAACGGAGGGGCAGGAGCATTCCTGAACCTACCAAATGGCAGAAAAATAACACTGTCATTCGCTACTGGTAAGTACACAAGCAATTTCAGAGCAGAGGCAGAGGCACTGAGGGCGGCAGTGGAAGAAATGGTAACACACAGTGAAAATGAGAGCCATATAGTCCTGCTGACAGATGCTCTCGAAGAAGTCACAGCGCTAAAAAGCCAGAAAAACACTGAGCTTAATGACTTAAGAGCAGCACTCTGCAAACTGTGCCAGCAGTCCGCACCAAAAAGGGTAGTGGTACAGTGGGTTCCGTCACACTGCAACATCCAAGGCAACGAGGAGGCAGACAGACTGGCAAAAGAAGGTGCAAGGCTACCACAAACAGATACCAGTATGACGTACGAAGAGTCAAAACGGCTTATCAAAGCCAGATACATGACCAAATGGGAAACCGAACATACTGGTTACACCAAAAACGATGCCTATTACCAGTTGAACCGAAGAGAGCAGGTCGTTGTCTTCAGACTTCGCACTGGCCACAACAGACTGAGGTACCACCTATTCAACAAATTGAAGATAGGGTGTACCGACGAATGCCCGTGCGGTACCGGTAAAATGACCACTGAACATCTGCTGCAGAACTGCCCGACATACGAGGATCAGAGAGAGCAGATGTGGCCATTGCCAGTGGAACTGCAAGACAAGCTCTATGGTAGTGGCGAGAGTCTCAGGATGACCGCCGCTTTTTTCGAGAAAATAATGGTTACTGTCTGACTGTGTACGCAGAAGAAGAAGAAGAAGAATCCATAGAATTGAATCCATATAACTGAATCCATATAATTGAATCCATAGAATTGAATTCATAGACAGCAAATCTCTGATTGTAATGCAAAGGGGTAATTGTTTGCAACAACACATTCCATCTGATAATCAATATTTGGCTTAATCGAGTAGACAATCTCTAATTTCCTTGTTTCATGTCATGGTTCTGTCACTTTCTCCATTTCACTTAATTAAAGTAATCATTGGATATCCAGTTCAGTCGCAATGCCTTTCTCCTCTCCCTTGGACCTCGCTTCTTATAATCTGCCTTCAAGTTAGCCGCCATTGTTGTTATGGCTTTGTGTCTCAAAGAAACATGGCGTAATCAGGGTCAGGTAAAAAAAAATACTATCAACACCCCCACATTTCAGGTTTCCCATTGTGCTCCAAGGATATAAGCAGACGTCTGGCCAAGGAGGTGAGGGTCCACACAAAACCCCCAATAGTGGTCAGTAAGCGTCGGAAAGTCACTGTAACCCGCTACCAAAAGATGCAACGTCAAGAGTCAACACAACTCAACACCATTAGCTTCAAACAACAACTGTTATAGCAAACATGATGTGTTAGAGAGACCAATGTCCAGAGCTTATATGTAGCGGGGTGGCCAGTTCCCTTCCGTTGTTGCGATTTATTAACTAAACATAAACCAGGTATGTATTTACTGCGGGTTAATTGGAACGTTTCTATATCGGGACTGCAACACGGAGCCTCTCTCCACCACGCAGACGTTCACTCCAGTGTCATATGTGTTCCACACTATAAATCTGTATGTGTGTGTGTATGTATGTGTGTGCATGTGTATGTGTGTATGTAATTATATATATATAATATATAATAGAAAAAAGGGAAAATGGATGATAGAGCCGATTGCACCTGGGCGCCCACATATGTACTCAGTCCCTTTCATTGCTAAAAGTGCATAAGAATGAACGAATTCCGTAGCTCCCGCAGCAGCTCCAAAATTTGCCACCGACTTCGTCAGGTACACCAACAGGCAGCCGCGTCGACTGGAAGAAGCGGTCTTACCATGAAACAAAAACCTGCAATGTATGGTCTGTAAATTCAGCACGACGTGATTCGAGCCCGTTACGTTGCTTGCTACCATTAGACCAAACGAATTACTTATTCTCTCTCTATCTCTCTCTCTCTCTCTATATATATATATATATATATATATATATATATATATATATATATATATATATTTTAATATATAAATATGTATATATATATATCTCCATATAAATTTATATATATACGCACATATATATATATATATATATATATATATATATATATATATATATATATATATATATATATCTTGTAATACAGTGAAAATATATGTCTTTGGCATTGTTGTTGCTACTTTGAAATGAAGACCTCTCAAGAACTACAGGACGCAGCCATTCGTGTTCGAGTCCCGCAAGTGTCAAAAGACCCATGGTATCAATGGAGGTGAGATCAAGTGCCTAGTCTTATCAGAAAAGGACGACAAACTCAGGGTTCTCGTGTACGTTATTGAAGTAAAGGAACATCTGGCAGTTTAAAATCGAAAAGAGTTGGCTTTTAGTCGCTGTTCTGGAATACATATTGGGAGAAAACATGATATCCTTACCCAGTAGCAAGCCACAGGAAGCAAAAATCCCAAAAAGTATATACTATCGAAAGTCTACGGCTACCTGGCAGCAGGTGTAAACCTGCCTGTGTGAATACCAGCATTCTTAGTATTCCAGGTATAAACCTGCCGGTTTGAATACTAGCATTCTTAGTATTCCAGGTATAAACCTGCCTATTTGAATACCAGCATTCTGAATATTCCAGATATAACCCTGCCTGTTTGAATACCAGCATTCTTAGTATTCCAGGTATAAATCTGCCTGTTTGAATACCAGCAAATACAAATACACTCTAAACCAAACAGCAAGAGAAAGCTGGAAAAACAAAACAGAAAGCCTCAATTTAGACAAAGAAGGAAACAAACTATGGAAGCTAGTCAGAGCCATGAATGACGAAACTCCATCAAACAAACAAATTACAATAAAACAGGGTGACAACATGCGCACTGAAAAAAAAGCAGCAAACGCCTTTGTTGAACATTATGCCAGAGCAAACCACATTGATGTCCCAGCAGATAGGCATACAGGCATTAGTGAAGAGCAAAAGGGGCACGACAACATCAATATGGCACCAGAAGAGCATCTGATGGCAAAATTAACAATGAATTAAATGGAAGAGGCCATGAGAACGTTAAAAAAAAGGAAATCTCCCGGAAAAGACGGGATAACAAACGAAATGCTGATGGGGCTGGGCCAAACAGAAAAGAGGAAACTATTATCAGTCCTGAACCAAAGCTGGAAAAGGGGTATTGTACCCCAGGCATGGAAAGACGCAGTACTTGTACCAGTACGAAAGAAAGAAAAAGACAAAACAGATCCAAATGGATACAGACCTATCAGCTTACTGAGCTGTGTCGGCAAACTGATGGAACGTATGATAAACACCAGACTGATGTGGCATCTGGAAGAAAAACACATACTAATTTCATAGAGCAAGCAGGCTTTAGACAGCACAGATCCACTGAGGATCTGGTCATCCTCATAGCCAAGGAAATAGAAGATGCCTACCAGGAGCAAAAACACACAGTACCGGTTTGGGTGGACCTAGAAAAGGCATTTGACAAAGTCTGGAAAGAGGGACAGAGTCAAGCTCAGAAGAAGTGAAGTTTGTGGGAAAATGTACAAATGGATTAGTCACTACCTCAAAAACAGAACAGCCAGAGTTCAAGTACAAAGGCAGATCAGTAAAAAGATGACACTTGAGCAGGGAGTACCCCAAGGGGTAGTACTGTCACCCACACTCTTCCTGGTTGTTTATAAATAACATAACAGAGAATATACCAAGAAGAGTCCATAGCTCAATGTTTGCAGACGATCTGGCTATGTGGACCTCTGAAAAGAATCTCACCATAGCAAGAAATCGGATGCAGCAGGCCCTAACATCGCTGGAAGAGTGGGCGAACTCATGGCTGGTCAAAATAAACGAGGAAAAAACGACATGTACAATATTCTCGCTATCAAACAAACCCCAAAACACCAAATTAAGTCTAAACGGCAAATACCTGCAGCCAAACAACCCAAACTACCTGGGAGTCACATTTGATCGGCGCATGACATGGAAAAGTCAGATCGAGAGAAACCGAATGAGAGCCAGAGAAAGAATGGCAATCATGGGGAAACTTGCTGGCACAAGCTGGGGAGCAGACGAAAGTATACTAAAGAAACTGTACACTGGAAGAGTGAGACCAGTTCTCGAGTATGGCATTGCGGCATGGACAACAACAGCAAAGGCGAACTTCGATAAAATTAGCAAACTCCAAAACCAAGCCATGAGAGTTATTACAGGAGGCATGAAGTCAACGCCAATTGTAGAACTTGAAAAGATTACAAAACTGCAATCCATGACCGACAGAAGAGACTGCAGAGCCCAGCAGCAATCATAGAAACTCAGAAGACTGGCTGACCATCCAATGCACCAGAGACTAAACAATTTCGGAAATGGGAAACTAAAGCGGAGAAACTTTGCAGAAATAGCCAAAGCAAAGATGCACGAAGACCACATGAACGCACTAACAACACCAAAGCCCATCCCTACTGTACGAAAACCTACCTGCAGGCAGAATATATTTCCAGAGGTGGTAGAAAATATACCAGGTATTGGAAACAAAAACTGCCAGACTGAAAAAGAAAGAAGAGATACTACCCTGAGCTACATAACGAAAAACTACCCAAGCATGGACTGGACCCATGGTATACACCGACGGTTCTGTAACAAACACAACACAGAACGGAGGGGCAGGAGCATTTCTGAACCTACCAAATGGCAGAAAAATAACACTGTCATTCGCTACTGGAAAATACACAAGCAATTTCAGAGCGGAGGCAGAGGCACTGAGGGCGGCAGCGGAAGAAATGGTGACAGGTAAACGGAATGAAAGCCATATAGTCCTGCTTACAGATGCCCTGGCCGTAGTCACATCACTAAAAAGCCAGAAAAATACTGAACTTAATGATTTAAGAGCAGTACTCTGTCAACTATGCCAGCAGTCCGCACTAAAAAGGGTAGTCGTACAGTGGGTTCCATCCCACTGCAACATCCAAGGCAACGAGGAGGCAGACAGACTGGCAAAAGAAGGTGCAAGACTACCACAACCAGATACTAGTATGACATACGAAGAGTCAAAACGGCTTATTAGAGCTAGATACATGACCAAATGGGAAACCGAACATACTGGCTACACAAAAAACGATGCCTATTACCAGTTGAACAGAAGAGAGCAGGTCGTGGTCTTTAGACTTCGCACTAGCTACAATAGACTGAGTTACCACCTATTCAACAAATTGAAGATAGGTGGCACTGACGAATGCCCGTGTGGTACCGGGAAAATGACTGCTGAGCATTTGCTGCAAAACTGCCCGACATACGAGGATCAGAGAGAACAGATGTGGCCATCACCAGTGGCAACACAAGACAAGCTCTATGGCAGTGTCGACAGCCTCAGGATGACCGCTGATTTTTTCGAAAAAATAAAGGTTGATGTCTGACTGCGTACGATGAAGAAGAAGAATAATACCAGCATTCTTAGTATTCCAGGTATAAACCTGCCTATTTGAATCCCTACATTCTTAGTATTCCAGGTATAAACAACCGCCTTCTATTTCTACTTTAATATGTGCAACTCGGTGACCCCTGTCTCACCACTGCCCAACGCCAGCTCTCAACGGCGGACGTATTGCTCCACTCCATTGAAATGCTTCAATCCATGATATTGTTATCTTTGCGCATCGCTAAACAATATTCTCACATAATGACATGCACGACAAATTCGTATTACAGCACGAAGAACATTAACAGAGGATGTGGATTTCTGTTAAGTATGGTTGATGATGATGAAAGATAAGGTGAGTGTTTAACAAAAAATGTATGTATAAAATGTGTAAAGTGCTGAAAGGAGAGAACGAAATGAAGCGGAAGGATATCGTAATAAGCGGAGAGAGAGAATCTAAATTTGTGTTCAATACTCGTTATGTTGTTCATGTTGTGGAAGTTGTATAACGAAGGGCGATCACTCAGCTTGGCAAAATTGGTGTCGCGACTTCAAATGAATATCCCCCGTTTGCATCAGACATATTGAACAATTCTAACCCTAAATCGCGTTGATCGACAGCAAGGGCAATGAGGTGATGAGATGAAGGAATGGACGCGGTGAGAATTGTAATGAAGAGATTCAATCTGAGGCAGGGAGCGGAGGTGTCAACGCCGATCAGGACCGGAAACAGGTAATGAGCGACAAACCAAGTGGACGTCGGAAGTGCTGGGACCAAATTTGGCAAGAGCAGTTGTGACGGCACAAAAGTGGACACGAAAGGAATAATGACCAAACGCGAGGGAATTCAGAAAGTCTGTTTTTAATCGGTCAAATAAACGAAGAAATTGTTGTTCGAAGCCAGTGATTGATCGAACTAATGCGAAAAATTGATGAAAAAACAATGGAACAGGAAGAGAAGAAGGATTATTTTTTTCTATCAAAAGAAAAAAAAAGAAAACAGCTATAACAAAGTGAAGCGCCATGGAGAGTCAGATGTGTTTAATGTGTGAAGAGCAGTTTTTAAAAAAAGTGAATACAAAGAGAAGCTTAAACAAAATAGCTACGTAGTGAAAGTTCAAAGGGATTATTTAGAAGCTCTTTGCCATATTTAGAATTACAAAAGGGGGAATAATTTATGGCAGGTTTCATTAGAGTAATGTTCCAGCCCTGTCTCCTAGCAACAAATGAACAATCCGACTTGTTTAAAACTGATATTATTTGAAGTCAATCCGAAGATAACACTTTGATCTTTTGCTGCGCAGTTACTGGCCAGGCATCGCAAGCGACTGTTGCAAGTCGAACACTCAGAAGCGTGTAGGATTTTTGTTTTCTCAATTCCTAGAATAATTTATATTTGAATATGTTTTCAACAAGCGTAGTAATTATATAAGAAAACGCATAATTCAAACAAGTGTATAATGAGAGGCGGGTGTAGTTGTTTGATATAACTGAATGATTGGAAGGATGGATAGGTGGGTCATGCGCCGGTAAATGTTTTTAGAAAATGAATGAGGGAAAGTGCTTAGGTAGCATTAATAAAAAATGATGCAATGTTTCCAAATCTGGGATGTCTAATCTTCTTCTTCTTCTTCTTCGTACGCTGTCAGACGTCAACTTGAATTTGTTCGAAGAAAGCAGCTGTCATCATGAGGCTGTGAACACTGCCATAGAGCTTGTCTAGTGTTGCCACTGGTGATGGCCACATGTGCTTTCTCTGGTACTATTATGTCGGGCAATTTTGCAGCAGATGCTCAGCGGTCATTCTCCCTTTACCACAGGTGCATTCGTCAGTGCCACCTATCTTAAGTTTCTTGAATAGATGGTACCTCAGTCTGTTGTGTCCTGTACGGAGTCTGAAGACAACGACCTGCTCTCTTCTGTTCAGCTGGTAGTAGGCATCATTTTTTGTGTAGCCAGTATGTTCTGTTTCCCATTTGGCCATGTATCTGGCCCTAATAAACCTTTTGGACTCTTCGTAGGTCACACTAGAATCTGGTTGTGATCGTCTTGCACCTTCTTTTGCCAGTCTGTCTGCCTCCCCGGATGTCTGCCTTGGATGTTACAGTGGGATGGAACCCACTGTACCACTACTCTTTTTGGTGCGGACTGCTGGCATAGTTGACAGAGTACTGCTCTTAAATCATTAAGTTCAGTATTTTTCTGGCTTTTTAGTGCTGTAACCACCACCAGGGCATCTGTGAACAGGAATATCTGGCTTTCATTGCTTTCGCCTGTCAGCATTGCTTTTACTGCAGCCTTCAGTGCCTCTGCCTCCGCTCTGAAATTGCTTGAGAATTTTCCAGTTGCCACTGACAGTGTTATTTTTCTGGATGTCTAATCTAATAGCCTTTCATTCGCTGGCAGACAGTCTGTTCTGCGGCTAAACATACGCCACGGGCAAGAGCCATTAGGAAGTAGAAATTAGAATTAAATTATGTTGCATTACAAACGCTAATATATACGTATAACCGAAGCTGTAATTTATTTTAGTCCGATGAAAGGTAATTATGTCATGCCGAGGGATTGAACATGTTCAAATATATAACAAGAAAATGAATGACTTTGTACAACAAAATGTCAGCAAAACAGCGACTTCTAAAAATGTTTTTCCATTGACAACAGATGCTGAAATGATATATTCAATTAAAAGTATTGCAACAGAATGTATTCACTGAAAGAGGACGTAACAAAAATGTCTTCAATGAATGATGAAAGAGGATGTAACAAAAATATGTTCATTGAATGATGAAAAAGGATGTAATAAAAATATGTTCATTGAATGATGAAAGAACGTAACAAAAATGTCTTCAATGAATGATGAAAGAGGATGTAACAAAAATATGTTCATTGAATGATGAAAAAGGATGTAACAAAAATATGTTCATTGAATGATGAAAGAGGATGTAAGAAAAATATGTTCATTGATGGATGTTTATTCTAAACTTCAAAATAGGTCATTAATGATATCGTTATTATTGAAGCCATAAATAATTTACCTACTATTTCTTACTTACGTGTGGTTATAAGGCGGGAAAGAAGAGTTGTTCCTAGGCTTACCTAGTAAATCAATGTGAGAGACTACCACTAACAGAGCACATACGTGCTTGAACGCAGCTTCGTGCAAGGAAGTCAAATACAGCGTCTATCCTGTGTTCCTACAGCGACGAATACAATGGTAATAATACTAGATCGGCCACTTCTTCTCTTCTAACCTCACACTCTTGCTTCCTTTTACTCTGTCCAACAATCACATTCTTTCACACGTGCCCTCAGGGTGAGACCCTTCCATTGCACATTGGTTGGGTTAAGCTCTGATAGCGCCGAAATCTAGCATAGGTACATACAGACGCACACACGCATCCAAATACTGGTTAATTCCTCCTGATATCACCTGAAAGGCTGCGCCCGGGGTGGCAAGATACGTGCCTCCGCCAGTAGAATACAGAGAGGCAAACACTTTAACCAACATATAACATGAATTCAATGCCAGCACCGTAGACATGCTTGATTAGTTATGTTTATCATTGTCGTATTGTTATAGAAGCGTACACCATGTAACAGTATTTCCTTATATCTTGCCATTAACGCCAGCACTATGTTCACATCTTGGTTATTTTTCGGCAAAAAAACTGCTTTGGTGGAAGGCTGAAAATCTAAACATTTTTTAAAAATCACTTCAGCTGATTTCATTTCATTCCATGACTATTTCAGATCTTATAATGAATGCTCATGCTTATCATCATCTGGTTGATCAGTCCTGAAAGTGGTTGTAAGTTTGTCCGAGAATGTATTTCCATTTGACCCTATTCTCTGCAGCTCTCTTCATTTCAGCACACGCTCGTGAACTAACATCTCTGCATGTCTGAGATGTGAAGGTGAGTCTTGGTCGACCCATTTCCCTTTTCTCTTGAATCTTGCCCTCTAGTTTCTTCTGAAGACGTTCATGTCTCATTTTATGTCCTGGTCTACTCAATCTTCGTTTTCTGATAAATTGCAATCTTTATTTGTCCGTCTATCACAGTGTAGCAAACCCCACTGTTTGCCCTGGCCGTTATTCTAACTTAGAACCTTCTCACCCTCATCCACATCATCATGACCATACTCAGTAAATGACATATCACACAGCAGGTGGGCATATTTATTATATCATACTCATATCATAGAATGAGTAGAGAAATTATAAACACAATATAATACATATCTTAACTAAGCAGTCTATTATTATATATATGTTGATATGCATATTACTAAAACGGGAATTGTAAGCATTAGCTATTGATGGAATTCCCAACTATCTAAAACCCAGTTCTATTGCCTTGCAATTACATCACACACACATCGCCTTAACTGCGTCTTCAACACACCTTATCAAATACTCTTGCTCACTGAAATCTCGACATAACTCGTTCACAATGTGTCCTTGCTTACAAACACACGTTCAGATTATCTATTAATGCAAAACTCACACACCTATTTTGCGATCCTGTTCTATCACTAAACATTCGTCCAACAGTCTATCAATCGCTCCTCTATCTAAGTCGGTGAGTTAAACATACTATCTACATTCAGTCTCTCTCTCACTCTCCATCTCTCCTCCAGCCTCTCTCCATCCAGTCTCTCTCCATCCAGTCCCTCTCCATCCAGTCCCTTGAGCCAAACTTCCTCTCGAGTTATATACACTCAAGCAAAGTCCGAGCTCGACCAATGGATTTCAGGTGATGGCCACATTCAGTCCCATTGGAACGAAACACTTTGCACACCTGTCACTTATTCTCTCGCAGCAAGCCCCGCTGCCAATTTCGTCTGTCAATCAATTTCCCCCTACCAAAATCGGCAGGCCAGCGGTCAGTTTCCACCTGTTCACATTCCTTAGCCCAACTCTGTTCTCCTTTGTTGAGACGGTGAGTGATCTTGACACGCATTCATGTAGCTTTAAGCTTTAACATGTTCAGGTATCCTAAACTCCCCTTGCTCCGACGGGAACTGTTACAACAGTCAGGACATTGTCATGTGTGCAGACGTATACTGAGCTGAAGAGATCTGCTGGGAACAGAGGGCAGTGGCGTGGCATAATCAGAAGACTTCAACACTAGTCTCCGTACTGACAAACTTGATGATGATTATGATATTAATAAATGCATTGATATCAGAAAAAAATATCAAAGCTGTCATGTTTGACATAACTGGCACCGTCATATAATCAAGTCGTAGCGATACAAATCCGCTTGAGTTTTTTTCAATTTTGCTTTCTGCTCTCTTCTCGAACATTTCAGGTTTTTCTATTTGACCTTTATGCATCCACATTTCAGATCTAGTAGTTTTCACTTGTTTTGTGTTTTTCTAAATAGTTTGAGTCAGAATATTCGTTTCGCTGCTTTGGAGACTGTTTGGAGCCAGACAATTCGTTTGCCAATTAATTTGTTTTTCCTTGTGTGAGGATAATTGGTGTCAGAAAAATGTGTTTATGCTTGTGATGTTTTTTAGCACTGTGACACAATTACAAGTGTCAAACGGCCTTACCATAAATCACCTTACTTAGACTAGCAGTAACACAATTACAAGTGTCAAACGGCCTTGCTATAAATGACCTTACTTAGACTAACAGTAACACAATTACAAGTATCAAACGCCTTGCCATAAATGACCTTACTTAGACTAGCAGTAACACAATTACAAGTGTCAAACGGCCGTACCATACATTTTGTGCAAGGCATCCGATTTCATCCTTTTAAAGGTTTCTAGCTAAAAATACCTAAGTTGAGTTTGCCAACACTGCAAGCCACAGCAATGACTACGCCATCAATATAATAGCTTATGTATTCACGTGTATGTTACTTAGTCACGTTTGTAATATATATGTATCTATTTACCTGCTACTGTTTTTAACATAGAACTGCCACTGTGCCCTACGACATATTTTCTTGTATTTCTTCCTAGGCTATGTCCAAGTCTCCACTGTTGCTATGGTCTCCTTTTCGAACGATCTTCGCCTGGTAATCTTTTACCAGGAACTTTCTTCTCCATTATGGCTACATTGCATATACAATGCATTTACTAATTGTAAAGTTTACATCGGTTAATTATATACCATGATAAGATTTCGAACCGGCCTCTGTAAGTTATATCATCTGCACAACAATTGAGAATACATCAGTGGTGAGGCAAAACACACAACAGAATATATTCTCTAAGCCTGTCGACTCCACGGGTGGGGCACAGAGACAGCCTGACCTTTCCAGCACAAATAAGGAATAAACTGTATGACGACGCCTGGACAGACAACCACATGAATGAAAGATGTACATGTAGTTATTTGACAGCACCTGACGAACAGATTGACACATGGTTTCAATTCTCGTCTGCTGTAATTTACAGGTGGCCATAAAATACAAAGTGGCCCTCTGAGGAGTCATGTGATTCACTTTGTGATACACCGCTAGATACTATCGCTCATAGTTCTGATAACGTGATGAAGTCACGACCGGCGGTTATAGAGAGACAGCGAAATATGAGTTTAAAACTAGGTTAATATTGGGTACAGAGTGAGATGGAAATACGGTGAATATTTAGTACAGAGTGAGATGGAAATACGGCAAATATTTAGTACAGAGTGAGATGGAAATACGGCAAATATTTAGTACAGAGTGAGATGGAAATACGGCAAATATTTAGTACAGAGTGAGATGGAAATACGGTGAATATTATGTACAGAGTGAGATGCAATACGCTGAATATTGTGTGCAGATTGAGACGGAAATAAACAACATTGATTCAAAATATAAAATAAAATTCAAAATGCAGAATTACACAATTATTGCGGTTTTTGTCATTTTTATGTGACTGGAAACCAGCCACAGGAGGGACAGAAAATACTCGACTAAGTTTCTTTGTAGCTGTGGGCATCCTGTCGATACGAAAATGCGACGGCGAGAATGGAAGCTTCACAGACGTGACGTAACTGCAAGTCGCCGAGAGAGCTACGAGACACTTCACAAATGTCATGTACCCTTTTAAATGACACTTGGAGACAGGAAAACTCAGCAAAACTGATTATACATTTACATTTTGGGCTGACCCAGCCCATGCAGTTTTAGCATCTGAAGACGAAGTTTCGAGAATCGATATTCTCAGATAAAATGTGGAAATAGAGCCTGAAAATACCAGCAGCTTAGAAAATTGAAAAGCTATATATGCAATAAATTGTTACCGATAAAATAGGACACGTGACTCAATAGTATTTCACAGTGGCGTTGAAATATATATCCGAGAAACATGGACAATTACTACACAAACAGAACATCATTAGAGGAAGTAAGAGAAGATACTTGACAGATTAACGTTATAGGAAATAATGAACAGCACGATCTATAAAGAGTACTTAAGGGAAGGAAATTAAGAAAGTGCCGAGATATATTTTAGACAGAGCAAATGGGTCAGACTATTTAGATAGTAAGATAATATGTATTATTAACCTTAGGTTGTAGATTATGTGTGCAGACATGGATATGGAATTTATTGAGGTGAAAGTTGACAAAAAGTAAAATGCTAGACAGGAGAGGTTTCCATATAAATCAGATAGGACAGCATGATGTAGCGAAGTATATGTTTAATCATTGTGTTACAAATTTAAACTAGTAAGGCCTATGAAGAATGAGACTAAAGATATGCCTAAAATAAAGTGCTATTGAGATGCAGTCAAGAGGGTGAATTAAAGTCAGGACAGTGTGTAATCAGTAGTGGAAAAGCAAAAATAAACATGATAAAGCAAAAACAAAAAATTGGTAAAACAACAAAATAACATACTAAAATGTTTTTTATGCAAATTTGAGAAGCATTTTAAATAAAAGTGAAGAATTGGAACTGTATGTAGAAGAAGAAAAATCAGATATAATAGTATTAACAGAATCATGGACATGTGAGGAAAGATAGGGAAGTTGAGGACAAGGCTAAGGGAGGTGGCGTTTTATTATACTGTACAAATTAAGTTAATATAACTATTAAAGATGATTTATCACCTGAGAACAACAGTGAAAGTGTATAGAAATAGACAATGGGGGTAAAAAAAACAGTGAGGAAGATGATGAGCTGATTAGTAGCATAGAAAAGGCAAGTACAGGGAAATTATTATTATTAATGGACGATTTCAACTTTCCAGAAATAAAATTTGATATGGCAGAAGCACTTATAGAGTCAAAACCTTTTATTAAATGTATACCTGACAATTTTTTTATTCAACATGTAGAAGTAGCTACCAGAGGCCAAAAAAAATCTCGTCCTAGTTTCACTGCAAAATATAATTGAAAACGTTACCATTGCAGAACTATTTGGCTCAAGTGACCATCAAATCATCCATTGGGATCTTATAGAAGGGAAAGAAGTAAACATAAACACACAAACAAACGACTACGCTAAGGCAGATGTTAAGAAGATGAAAGAGGCAACGAGCCACATAATCTGGAAACATACTGTCGGAGGAACAGGTGTTGAACAAGAGTGGGAGAGTTTCAAAACAGTTCTAGAAAAGCTAAATGAGAAATGTGTACCATGTTGGGAAGTAATCCCCAAACGTAAAAATTGGATAACTAGATTTGTAGTTAAATGTAGAAGAGCTAAAAATAAAGCATGAAAAAATATATAGAGAAAGTTAAATCATAAAAAAACATACTGAAGATATTTAGACAAGCAAAACATAGCTCAGAAAGTGAATAATGCTGCAAAAATAAACTTCAAAAAAATAATTACTCATAGGATCAAAACTGATAGTAAAATCTTCTTTTCTTTTGTTAGAAATAAACAAAGAACGAAAGACAAAGTATGCCCTCTCATAGATAAAGCAGGAAAAATAATAAGTGAGAATAGGGAGGCAGCTAATCTACTCAATCGGTACTTTATCACAGAATACACAATAGAAGACTTCTCCAAGATCCCAGAGCATTTAGATATTTTCCAAAGAGACATGGATACAGAGGGATTAAGATCAATCTGTATTAAAGAAGAAATTATTATTTTTTAAAATTGGATGGGTTGAAAGTGGATAAATGTCCAGGACAAGATGGTATTCATCCAAAAAGGCTGTTTGAAATTAGAGACCAACTAGCAAAACCATTGGCTATATTGTGTTCTCAATCACTTGCAAAATGAATTATTCCTTGGCATTGGAAAGATGCAGGAGTGATCCCCTTATTCAAAAATGACAAAAAATCATCCCAAGGAAATTATAGACTGGTGAATTTAACTGGCATAGTATGTAAATTGTTAGAGTCATACCTTTTCCATATTCGCAAAACGTCTCCCTAAAAGAATGATGATGTAAGTTAAACCATGAAAGGGGAACGGCGTGGGCTAGTGGTTAAATGAGACGGCTCACAGCTCGACGGTGCCGGGTTCGATCCCCATCACAGCACCGGCCATTACCCCAGGGAAGCAAACCCTTACAAAATGCAAGAGGAAGCAGACCCTTTAAAAAACGCATGCCGAAGTCGGATGCACTGGGCCGACATGCGCAACATAAAAATCGTAGTGCAACGCCTTGGGGAATAGAGACATGAGCCGCACAAACACACACAAAAAGTTAAGAGTCAATAATCAAAGAAAACATTGTAATGCATTTAGACAAGTTTAATCTAATCAAAAATAGTCAGCATTCGGTTTCTAACAACTGAAGGATGTCGACCAGTTGACATGCATCGCAGAATACAGGCAGTGTATGGTGATAAAAGTGTGTTGAAGACAACAGTGAAGAACTGGACAACTATGTTCAAAAATGGACGTGAGTTAACGCAACAATATGCGTCTGACCTGGTCTCGAAAGATCTTTCGATAACTCACGTCCTTCTTTAAACATCGTTGTCCAATTCTTCACTGTTGTCTTCGACACACTTTTGTCACTATGCACTGCCTGCATTCTGCGATTAATGCCAACTGGTCGACATCCTTCAGTTGCTAGAAACTGAGTCACCGGTCGCTGATCAACTATGGGCGGATTCCGTATCACACCCACCATGTTTTCAACGGTCTGCTGAGGAAACTATGAGTCGGGGGATAATGAAATTGTGCAAACTAGACGGTTGATATGTGATGTTTACACCAGAAGTGACGTCATCATGCGTATCGTATGTATGTTCACTTGTTGCAGTTCGGTCCGGTTTCATACCTGGATGTATACAGACAGTATCGGTCTATATATAATGTAAAATTCTAGGAATGCCAGGAAACACCTTAACAAAATGAGTTTTGTAGACTCGGTGGTGGGAATATCCCGTGCGAAAACACATGACCTTCTCACTTGGGAGGAAAGAACAGGACGACTGCACCTTCACATGTGCCGTAAAAGGTGACTAAATAGGGGTATCAATAGTACTAGAAACCTCACAAAGCGAGAAACAACTTGCTACAGAAACCATCTATGCAAGAAAGTGCAAAGTGCTTTGACTGATATTTCTTATTCAGAGTTTATCCCCAGTCGTGGCACAAAACTCCGAGGGAAGCGGAATGGGGAAAAAGAAAAGTGATAATGAAACTTTCATCTGTCGCTGCCGCCGCCAAGCTCTGTCCCTCGCACGCTCATTGCTGGAGTGGAGGAGGTGATCGAAATAGTAAGGTCCAGACATCTTCTGCTCGCTGTCAGACAGTTCAAATCTCATCATTCTAGTCACGGCAGCCAGGCACAATCTATTATACAAAACAGAATACAATCACTATAAAGCTCCCTTCATAAGGACAATCGGGAGTGAAGTTCTGCATTCAACACACGCCCACAACCGCTGTAAGAAAGTCGTACATAGTTAGGCACACTATTGATATATGTGCTGGCTGATTTGCATTGTGAACCACTAGCTTTTCACGTAAACGGCGTGAGGTCAACTCCCGTTATCGGTACTCCCCAGTCTACCCAGCTGTAGCTCAGTATCTGCTAACTGCTATGAACGAAAAGAAGCGAAGAAGGGACAGCCACCTAAATAGGTCGTGGGCTCGAACAATGACGTCACTAACACTTCATCCCCAACAACAATTTCTGCTATGGAACTACCTTTGACTTTTGCGCTCTAACAATTGTAAACGGAAGATGCAGCTTATGAATTAGAGATATAACAGACAAGACAAATATAGTCATCCACAACATTAAGGCAAAGTATGCACCACCTTCGCCACTGGAAACTAGAAGGTTAGTTAATATGTGCTGAATGGATTCAGTTCTTCCATGTGGAGGGAAACCATAGAAAACCATTAAACAAGATACTAAACAAGAAGATCATTGGGGACCTGAGATGTGTTGTATCAAATCAGATACCAAGATGTTGAGCAGTGTATGAGCTGTAGCGGTCAGCAATCAAAAGCTGACTGCTAGCGTCAGGGCAATCAACCCAAAGCTGACTGCTAGCCTCAGGGTCAGCGAGCCAGAGCTGTCTGCTAGCCTCAGGGCCAGCGAACCAGAGCTGTCTGCTAGCCTCAGGGCCAGCGAACCAGAGCTGTTTGCTAGCCTCAGGGACAGCGAACCAGAGCTGTCTGCTAGCGTCAGGGCCAGCGATTAAGAGCTGTCAATACCATTCTATGCCTACACGCGGTGGTCCTGGATAACAGGCTGCAACAGGGCAGGCTGGCTAAGGAGAAGGCATCGAAGAGAGACAGCTAACGGCACCCAAAAATGCCTGCTGAAGTCGAATGTGGCGGACAGAAAGGTGTAAATATCGAAATCAAGCTGTAAACTACGACACAACGCATTCCGTTCTCCGGACAAAATCCCGCTCCTTGCAAAAAAATGTCATGGGCTAGATAGCGGGAGAAGAAGATGAAGAAGAAGCAGAAGAAGAAGAAGAAGAAGAAGAAGTAGAAGAAGAAGAAGACAAAGAAGAAGGAGAAAAACAAGGAGAAGAAGAAGAAGAAGAAGAAGAAGAAGAAGAAGAAGACAAATTTTAAAAAGGAGAAGAAGAAGAAGAAAACCAGTTCTCCATGTGGAGGGGAACCGTGTAAAGATCATTAAACAAGCAAGAGGATTCTTGAAGAACACGAGATGTGATTTCACACACGAGTGTTAGGAATCACGTAAACACTAACGGTCCAAGTGAGGACGTGGTGAGAGAGTTTGTTGTTCGAAGCTACTCGTAAATGAGGGTTACTCTTGGCCGAGAGTTATATTGACTCTTCTTACATCCAGTGTGGTGCTGATGGTGCAGAACAATGAAGGAGCTGACAGCAGTCAGCGGTTCATATATGGCTGCTTGCATCAGGGTCAGAGAACCAGAGTTGTCCAAGCCCTATCCGCCTCAAAGCGACGGTCCTGCAGGCGGGTGGCACTAATTTAGTCTGCGAATATGGAATGCAGTTTGAAGCAAACGAGACACCCGAAACCTACAGCTGAAGTGGGATGTGTTGGGTCGAATGGTGTAGATATATGGCAGACTCGCTGTATTCTACGATAGAACGTCCTTTTAAGGATGAACACCAAATAATAATAAGAAGAAGAAGAAGAAGAAGAAGAAGAAGAAGAAGAAGAAGAAGAAGAAAAAGAAGAAGAAGACATCCCGAGACATACTTGAGAAAGTCGACCTGGGTCTTCATAGAGTTAGTGTAATGCGACGCGCTTCAGTATGCTCGCCACTTTTACAATTGGTTAGTGTCGATCCCCTCCTCGTTGGCCAGGCTGCTGTGATACTGCTTGGTCTCAGCATCATGATCGAGGACGTGAGGTGGGATCTTGAACCGTATGTTTCACCTGATCCTAATTACTCTTTGCTTTCGCAGAGGAGGACCGATATTAACTACCAGATTATTACACACAGAATAGCGTTTCGGCACGCGAGATAGAGGCATAAACATAAAAGGAAAAATACTCACTTATCTCAGGTTCGCTGATGACATAATCAGATTCAGCCACAGAGTCAAAGAACAGGAAAAAAGCATGAATTAGCTCAGCAGAGCAAGCGTTGCAGTTGGCTTACAAATCAATATAAAGAAATTAATGCTCAACTCTTTCTTCTGAATATGAGAAATGCGCCTTAAAGATTTTCGCGTCGAAAACGTAAATTTGTATATCTACTTGGGCCAAGGGATCATGAACTCCTATTCAAAACACCGCGAGATCTCCCGAAGGATAGCAGCTGGCTGAGCTTCAGCTGTACCAAGCCATACTGCAACATAGCTCCCCTTCAACAGTGTGGTTACTCCAGCTATAGTATATGGCTGCGAGGTGTAGAACTTCCCTAAACCTGATGCAGATAGACTACGCATTGATACAGATAGACTCCGCGTTGCTCATCGAACGACGGAGCGAAGAACATTGAAGATCTCATTTTTGGACCACATCCACAGGTAGAAATTACACGTTAAACCTCCTTCACTGACGTCAGAAATGTCCTGACGTTACGGAAATACAGATGGGCTGGCCATGTAGTGGGCATGCCGGACAACAGATGCATACGTGGAGTGGTCCTACAACTTTTGGCGCACAGGCGGGCGCCTGATGTTGAGGTGGAGAGATGGTCAACATACCAAGGCAAAAGAGGGAAATGAGTTTACTCAACATTTGCCTACCTGGCATGATTAAATACCACGAGTTAGATATTAGAGACTGTAACATGGCTCCGATGAGGTACATATCAATACTGCGAGATATAATAATAAAACACACTGAGGTGTGCGGAAGCACAGACCATTACGTCTATCCAAGAACATTGCCATTGTCTAGCATTTACTAATTGTCATGTGAATAGCCTTTGAGTAAATGCCACTAGTTTCTATGATAAAATACTACGTATTCATAAAGGCACTAAACACATGTGCATTGTAGCAGAGAAAATCCCTTAAGTTTTAAACCATGTCTCTCAGGCTATTTGTTTATACCCATTTGCCACGCTGACATACACTTACTGCACAATACAAAATACAGAAGTACAGCCAGTTACGCACGCAAGTATCACAAAATCTAGAGTCGACTACGGTCAGAGTAATTAATGGACATGTTCAGCGATTTATTCTCTTCCGGGCTGTTTCACAAGTGTGCTAAAAGAAAGTTGTGAATGACACTTCAATAGCCCATCTCCACACTTCCTCGATTATACCTACAGGGTAATTAGAAAACGTTTAATAAATAACTACATAGAAACGAAATAAAAAATATGAATAGCCGTGTATAGCAACAGTAGTTACACGCCGCCAATAATACTTGTATCTAGACTATTTTATTGGCACTTTGGCTAACACATCATGATCGATGTATCATCACCACTTTCACCTATCCTATCAGTAATAACAGGTGTAAATAATGCCATCGTGTTTCGTTTACCGACAGTACTCTGTACTTTGACTACACATACTTAGAAAGGGTCGCTCACATCGTACAGGTATATGACGTCGTGCAGTGAGTGCAGGTAGAGGGAAGTAGATTTTAAGAGACGTCAAGTCTTGTCCCTTTTTCGCTGTAGCCAAATTAAAGAACCACCATTGCAGTTAGCGTCATTTAAGTAGCCTGTACTAAAACATTTTGCATGCTTCTACGTCGGTCGTTTCTGTAGCAATTTAATTTACAAGATGAGGTCACTAGCACTACTCACAGCTTTCTACTGGACCTCCGACTAGATGGCAAGATTCGCTTGAGCTGCACAACACTCGCGATCCTAAATCAAACAAGTTAGCCATCCACTGGACAACCCGTGCCCGAGACAGAAGTTAGCCATCCACTGGACAACCCGTGCCCGAGACAGAAGTTAGTCATCCACTGAACAAACCGTGCCCGAGACAGAATTGACTGGAAACCGAGAACGCAGTAGTATGTGCAACCAACCGGTTACTGGAACCATTAGTGTCCAAACTGTTCATTCACTGATGGAGGCGGAGCACCTGCAGGAATGCCCCGAAGTTAAGTGAAGTAACAGAACAGAAACTAATTCATATAATATTAACTTCTCATCATTAACAAAAATATTGTGTTACAACATAAGGCAGGAAAATTTGGGGCGTTATGTAGAGAGTTAGGATGGAGGGCGTGGCACACACATACACACGAACGAATAAAATCAGTGAATATGTCGCAGTTGATTTTTTGGGGTTTTGTTTTTGTTTGTTTTTTTGTGTAAACAACAAATTAGATACCATTTATTGTTGCACTTACATTGTCCATATATATATATATATATATATATATATCTGTGTGTGTATGTGCGTGCGTGCGGTGTGTGGGTGTGTGTGTGTGTGTGTGAGAGGGAGAGTCAGTAAGTAAGTCACAAACGTGTATGGGATTGTTGAGAAATGTGATTGGTAGTTCCTGAATTTGTCGTTTGGTAGCAGTAGCATCTGTTGGTAGCAGACACTAGGTGTTGCATACACTTGCGCAGCTCAGATGAAAATGGCGTGTATATATATATATAAACATACACACAGGGTATGCTACATTGCACTCATTGGTACAAGATTATCACTCTCTATAACAACCGTTCGGTCTAGCCAACATCCAAACATATGTATTTAAGCGTAATCAGTTCCAGACCAAAGTTACCATTCATTGCAAACATTTTTAAGAAGAAAAATAAGATACAATTTTTATTTTTGCATAACTGTAAACATTAAAACTATTGTTTTTAACTTATATTTCTTTTTACACCATAAGTCATCTTTGCTTACTGAAAATACAAAGAAATCTAGACTAATAAAAATCATTCTCAATAGTTATCGTTCCTGCTGCTTCTGTTGTGCATCAGTTGAAAGACGTTGCCACCTTTTCTAAGAATGAATTCAGGATTTATTGCTTTATCCTGAATTATTTTAACCTCCAACAGTGGGCCATCTAGGTGGTCATTAAAATTAGTAAGGCCCATTCCCACTGCAGCACTATCCTGGTGATAATCTGGCATTAGTTTGGGTAGCTTATTCTAGCAAGAGAACACTTCTTTAAGGTCCACAGCTGGAACGCTTTGACTTGTATCTTTGTCCTCGACCGTCACGTTCACGAAAGTAAAACTCTGCTTCAGTGCCTCTCCCTATTCACTGTGGAACTCTATTAGCTCCTCAAATGACATCACCTTCCTGTGGTCCTCCACCAAATCTCTCACATTGGCCTGCAGGCTCATGACACTACTAAGACACACACTGTCCTATACAACAAGCTCTTCCTCAACTTGTTGAAAGAAAGCCTTCACAGTCCCTTGGAAGCATGCGTAATATAATAATGGCCTCCATGGTGAATTCAAGCAACTAATATTAACCTCTTACCAAGCAACCAAATTTGAGAAAACGGTATCTAGTGTATTGAAGTGACTCTCCAATAGTCATTTAGAGCCACATCACTGGAAGAAGTGGTCTCCGCACATTTCCTGTCTAGTGCCTTAGTGTACAGATGCTGTTTAAAAAAAATTAAATTTCTAAACACATGCTGGTCCACATGGTAGGGGAGAGGCAGCGTGTTTGGTGACATGGAACTGAACTCATCTGTTAATTCTTGCCTCAAATTAGATTGATGGACTGGAGCACTGCCCATGACCGAAATAACCTTCAATGGAAGATCCTTCTCCCTAGGGTAATCACATACAGTGGGGTCAAGCACCTTTGTGAGCCAGCCGGAGAAGAGTCCTGGATATCCAAGCCTTTTGGTTGGAACGTCACAAAAATTCAAGTCGGGTTTTCCTGGGGTTTTTTTTTTTTTTTAAATTATGGAGTTCTCCGGTTGATACACGGGTAGTGGTCTGACCTTCTTGTAGTCCCATGACGCAATAACACAAAAGAGCAACTTAAGCCGGCCTTTCATCAGCTGACAGCCAGTCAGACTGGTCCCTATCTTGGTGAAATATGTTCTGTGTGGCTAACGCCTCCCAGAAAATTGCCAGTAGCCTCTTAGTTAAACGTCTGTTACAAAACAAAGTCTCCCAACACTGTGTAAATCCGGTCATATTCATAAACCCGTTAAACCCCCCATTGGTACTCAACCACAAAAACTCCTTCACATGACCAGTACTTGTACTACAAGCTTTACCAACAACTTTTTCAAACAATTGATTGGCCTTGTCACAAGTAATCACCTCGCTGAGACTATCACGTGTCATTTGTTCTTCATTAACCCAGACGTATAGAAGAGTTTCTGTTTGTTCTGTGATATCACAACCCAGACGTATAGAAGAGTTTCTGTTTGTTCTGTGATATCACAACCCAGACGTATAGAAGAATTTCTGTTTGTTCTGTGATATCACAATCCAGACGTATAGAAGAGTTTCTGTTTGTTCTGTGATATCACAACCCAGACGTATAGAAGAGTTTCTGTTTGTTCTGTGATATCACAACCCAGACGTATAGAAGAGTTTCTGTTTGTTCTGTGATATCACAACCTAGAACGTATAGAAGAGTTTCTGTTTGTTCTGTGATATCACAACCTAGAACGTATAGAAGAGTTTCTGTTTGTTCTGTGATATCACAACCCAGACGTATAGAAGAGTTTCTGTTTGTTCTGTGATATCACAACCCAGACGTATAGAAGAGTTTCTGTTTGTTCTGTGATATCACAACCTAGAACGTATAGAAGAGTTTCTGTTTGTTCTGTGATATCACAACCTAGAACGTATAGAAGAGTTTCTGTTTGTTCTGTGATATCACAACCCAGACGTATAGAAGAGTTTCTATTTGTTCTGTGATATCACAACCCAGACGTATAGAAGAGTTTCTGTTTGTTCTGTGATATCACAACCTAGAACGTATAGAAGAGTTTCTGTTTGTTCTGTGATATCACAACCCAGACGTATAGAAGAGTTTCTATTTGTTCTGTGATATCACAACCCAGACGTATAGAAGAGTTTCTGTTTGTTCTGTGATATCACAACCTAGAACGTATAGAAGAGTTTCTGTTTGTTCTGTGATATCACAACCTAGAACGTATAGAAGAGTTTCTGTTTGTTCTGTGATATCACAACCTAGAACGTATAGAAGAGTTTCTGTTTGTTCTGTGATATCACAACCTAGAACGTATAGAAGAGTTTCTGTTTGTTCTGTGATATCACAACCTAGAATGTATAGAAGAGTTTCTATTTGTTCTGTGATATCACAACCTAGAACGTATAGAAGAGTTTCTGTTTGTTCTGTGATATCACAACCTAGAACGTATAGAAGAGTTTCTATTTGGTCTGTGATATCACAACCCAGACGTATAGAAGAGTTTCTGTTTGTTCTGTGATATCACAACCTAGAACGTATAGAAGAGTTTCTATTTGTTCTGTGATATCACAACCCAGACGTATAGAAGAGTTTCTGTTTGTTCTGTGATATCACAACCTAGAACGTATAGAAGAGTTTCTATTTGTTCTGTGATATCACAACCCAGACGTATAGAAGAGTTTCTGTTTGTTCTGTGATATCACAACCTAGAACGTATAGAAGAGTTTCTGTTTGTTCTGTGATATCACAACCTAGAACGTATAGAAGAGTTTCTGTTTGTTCTGTGATATCACAACCCAGACGTATAGAAGAGTTTCTGTTTGTTCTGTGATATCACAACCTAGAACGTATAGAAGAGTTTCTATTTGTTCTGTGATATCACAACCCAGACGTATAGAAGAGTTTCTGTTTGTTCTGTGATATCACAACCTAGAACGTATAGAAGAGTTTCTATTTGTTCTGTGATATCACAACCCAGACGTATAGAAGAGTTTCTGTTTGTTCTGTGATATCACAACCTAGAACGTATAGAAGAGTTTCTGTTTGTTCTGTGATATCACAACCTAGAACGTATAGAAGAGTTTCTGTTTGTTCTGTGATATCACAACCTAGAACGTATAGAAGAGTTTCTGTTTGTTCTGTGATATCACAACCCAGACGTATAGAAGAGTTTCTGTTTGTTCTGTGATATCACAACCTAGAACGTATAGAAGAGTTTCTGTTTGTTCTGTGATATCACAACCTAGAACGTATAGAAGAGTTTCTGTTTGTTCTGTGATATCACAACCTTGATATCCCATTTGCAACATTGTACTTTTTGATTTCTTCCTTGTTTCATATTTTTTTTAAATAATCGTTAATTTAATAATACTATATACATCACTTTTTCTTCCTCCTCTACTTCCTTTCAGCTTCTTCTCCTTCTTCGTCTAATCAGCATCCCTGAGCGATAAGCTCTTGTGAATTATAAATATATGTGCTGGAGGTCCTCGGACAGAAACAAGAAATGTATCTGGTCCCACCTAGACTACAGGGTAGGAGGGTGGGGGGGGAGGTATGGAGGAATATCATCTATACTTTTTGCTTTAAAATTATTTCCTTCTTAATGTATAAAATAATTAGAATTCTCACTCGATTTTGTGGTCTATGGTTTACGCTATATAACAAGATTTACTTTTAATAAAGTGACAAGAAAAATAATCATTCAATCAATCATTCATATATATATATATATATATATATATATATATATATATATATATATATAGAGAGAGAGAGAGAGAGAGAGAGAGAGCCGTAGTTTCCGGTGTCGGATTGTAACTACGAGCTGCAAGAGTCAGCTGTGGACTTGAATACGAAAGTCCAAGATATAAATCGGTGGCGAGTGACAGCTGCATCTCATATATGGTCCCAGCTCGTACAACGGTGACCATGTCAGCTGCATCGCGTATATGGGCTCACGACATATATCGGTTGTCAGTTTAAGCTACATCCCATATGTGGAACATGACATAAAGCGGTGGCAGATAGGTAGGTAGCCCGCTTAGGCAGCAAGAGCGGGTCACTCAACCACCCATGAGCACGAAGAGTGACCGAGTCCCAGGCTGCATGCAATGAGGATGGCGTCTTTCCTATTTGACCTAACCAGCGTAGACAGCAGCGGGGTCTAGACCGTGATGGAAAGGTTCGTTTCCCAACATTGTTGACCATGACCTTATTAAAGAACTGGTAGGCGCTGACGTCCTCGACAAGTCGAGCTACGTGTCGAGATAGGATCAAAAGGCGACGGCTTAGCATGGTAAGTGTGATTTCGAGATCTGTCCGTCGGATAGCTTCATCGTTTGGGACCCGGTCATACCAGTGAATCGCAAAATGCCCCTTTGGTTGCGAAATGTGCAAGGCTTCAGTGCACTTGTGAATGTTCTGCAGAATAGTCCAGGTTAGTGACACAAACAGCAAGAAGACGACGGCAAAGGTTTTGTGTATTCGTTGCTTGGTTTTCAGTGAAAGCTTCTCAAGGTTTGAGACTCGATGAAGAGCGCCCAAAGAGACGAAAGTCAGGTCAACACTTCAAATTATTGATATTGTTGTGGGGTTTCAGTCAAGGTTTTGTATCTTGGTTTTTGCCCCTGAAATCTGGAGGGCTAATCTAGATGCAAGGTCTTCCAGCTGCTCCAGTGGTTTTATCTGTATCGGATGGTGGGAGCCTGGTGGGACTATCATCTGCGTAGACGGAGTCACGCGTATCTGTCCGATGATGACTCCTTGATTGTTCATCTTCAGCTGACTAAGGATCTAGTTCATGGCGTGGCATAACAATGCCAGGACATGGAAACATCATTGCCGAACATCGGTTAGTGTCTGCTGCATACCATATGAGGGACACGATATAAATCGGCAGTCAGTGTCAATTATATTCCATATCAGGCACAACATAAATCGGTTGCCAGTCTAGCCTGTGTCCCATTTCAGGGCCACGATATAAATCGGTAGACGGTGTCAGTTGCATCCCATATCAGACCCACGATATAAATCAGTAGCCACTGTCTCCAGCATCCCACATCAAACCCACGATATAAATCAGTAGCCACTGTCTCCAGCATCCCACATCAAACCCACGATATAAATCGGTAGCCATTGTCTGCAGCATTCCCCATCAAATCCATGAAATAAATCGGTAGCCACTGTCTGCAGCATCCGACATCAAACCCACGATATAAATCACTAGCCATTGCATCTGCATGTTTTCCTGACATAGTAATTTATTACAAAAACGTGCTAACTGTTTCGTGTGAGTGTGCCATTTGTGTAGGTTCGTCCTCAGCCTGTGACATTTCAGTTCAGAAATGTTCACTTCAACTAATCCTTGTGATACAATGGCCACGCCTGAATATCACGCAATTGGCAACAGCTGTAACAATACGTCAGATTTGGGCGTGGCGATTCATCCAGTTTCTTTTTTCATCGTTCATCCTGATTTCAAGGTCCTGGTTTCTTCTACAAAGACCCGACCCCCCACCCCATTTTTTAGTACCGGGTTAGCATTCCCTCTTCGATCCCTTCTCCTTAACCAGTCTGCCCTGCTGCAGTCTGTTATCCAGGATCACCGCGTGGAGGTGTAGAAGGGTCTTGGCAGCTCTAGTTCGCTGGCCCTGACGCTAGCAGTCAGCTATGGTTCGCTGGCCCTGACGCAAGCAGTCAGCTATGGGTCGCTGCCCACTGCAGCTCATGCAACATGAGTTACGGCACTGCGCACAAAATTGTTAAAGATGACCTCGGCTATATGAAAGTATGTAACAGATGGGCCCCCAGGCAGTTGACAGAGAGTAATGGAAACGGTGCAAAATTTGTTACAGATGAACAGATCCATGTGGAGCAGAGGAGAGATTCTAGAAGAACCAAAATTGGCTGCGAAAGTATTTGGATATCTCAACTCAAACAAGGACGGATCAATCTAGAGTCACAATACGACGTGTGTCCATTGTCAGGCTTGTGTTTGAATTAGCAACACGAGAAAGAGAGAGGGGCAGATAAATGTTTACTTGGAGTTGGAGACAGCTGTCTGAGACGGGATAGGGGTATAAAACAGCTCATGTACCCTGTTTTAACTGGACCTGATAGATTGACAGGGATGACAAGAAACAGCAGGGGAAATAGGTTTAGTGGCAGGAACTTGTCAGATTAACAGGAATGACAAGAAACATCAGCTGGGGAAATAGGTTTAGTGGCAGGAATTTGTCAGATTAACAGGAAAAGGCAAGAAACATCAGCTGGGGAAATAGGTTTAGTGGCAGGAACTTGTCAGATTAACAGGAATGACAAGAAACATCAGCTGGGGAAATAGGTTTAGTGGCAGGAACTTGTCAGATTAAAAGGAATGACAAGAAACATCAGCTGGGGAAATAGGTTTAGTGGCAGGAACTTGTCAGATTAACAGGAATGACAAGAAACAGGTGGGGAAAAAGGTTTAGTGGCAGGAACTTGTCAGATTAACAGGAATGACAAGAAACATCAGCTGGGGAAATAGGTTTAGTGGCAGGAACTTGTCAGATTAACAGGAATTACAAAAACATCAGCTGGAGAAATAGGTTTAGTGGTAGGAACTTGTCAGATTAACAGGAATGACAAGAAACATCAGCTGGGGAAATAGGTTTAGTTGCAGGAACTTGTCAGATTAACAGGAATGACAAGAAACAGCTGGGGAATTAGGTTTAGTGGCAGGAACTTGTCAAATTAACAGGAATGACAAGAAACATCAGCTGGGGAAATAGGTTTAGTGGCAGGAACTTGTCAGATTAACAGGAATGACAAGAAACATCAGCTGGAGAAATAGTTTTACTGGCAGGAACTTGTCAGATTAACAGGAATGACAAGAAACATCAGCTGGGGAAATAGGTTTAGTGGCAGGAACTTGTCAGATTAACAGGAATGACAAGAAACATCAGCTGGGGAAATAGGTTTAGTGGCAGGAACTTGTCAGATTAACAGGAATGACAAGAAACATCAGCTGGGGAAATAGGTTTAGTGACAGGAACTTGTCAGATTAACAGGAACGACAAGAAACATCAGCTGGGGAAATAGGTTTAGTGGCAGGAACTTGTCAGATTAACAGAGATGACAAGAAACACCAGCTGGGGAAATAGGTTTAGTGGCTGGGAACTTGTCAGATTAACAGGAATGACAAGAAACAGCTGGGGAAATAGGTTTAGTGGCAGGAACTTGTCAGATTAACAGGAATGACAAGAAACAGCTGGGGAAATAGGTTTAGTGGCAGGAACTTGTCAGATTAACAGGAATGACAAGAAACATCAGCTGGGGAAATAGGTTTAGTGGCAGGAACTTGTCAGATTAACAGGAATGACAAGAAACAGGTGGGGAAATAGGTTTAGTGGCAGGAACTTGTCAGATTAACAGGAATGACAAGAAACATCAGCTGGGGAAATAGGTTTAGTGGCAGGAACTTGTCAGATTAACAGGAATGACAAGAAACATCAGCTGGGGAAATAGGTTTAGTGGCAGGAACTTGTCAGAGTAACAGGAATGACAAGAAACATCAGCTGGGGAAATAGGTTTAGTGACAGGAACTTGTCAGATTAACAGGAATGACAAGAAACATCAGCTGGGGAAATAGGTTTAGTGGCAGGAACTTGTCAGATTAACAGGGATGACAAGAAACACCAGCTCGGGAAATAGGTTTAGTGGCTGGGAACTTGTCAGATTAACAGAAATGACAAGAAACATCAGCTGGGGAAATAGGTTTAGTGGCAGGAACTTGTCAGATAAACAGGAATGACAAGAAACAGCTGGGGAAATAGGTTTAGTGGCAGGAACTTGTCAGATTAACAGGGATGACAAGAAACACTAGCTGGGGAAATAGGTTTAGTGGCAGGAACTTGTCAGATTAACAGGAATGACAAGAAACATCAGCTGGGGAAATATGTTTAGTGGCAGGAACTTGTCAGATTAACAGGAATGACAAGAAACAGCTGGGGAAATAGGTTTAGTGGCAGGAACTTGTCAGATTAACGAGGGTTGCAGGTACAGCAGTGACTCGCAGGGCAACGAGGAAGGGACAGTGGAGCCACGTGAACATATCATGAATATATAATTTGGCTGGATTAGCTGTGTTATGTTTCAATTACTGGATTAATGGATGACTGGATGACCCGTTCTTCAGCTGCGGTTACACCGTTGCGGGTCCCAACTTCACTTCCAACGGCTTCATGTTTGTCTTGGGCAGCGATGGACCAGTGGATAATGAGTCGCCCATCTGTAGCAACGTGTTGGTGGTCGTCCCCGTGGTAGATTCTTGTCTCTGGGGTACCATATTGCTGTCCCTCTACTCCATCGATCGTCGGTTCTTCGAAGTAAGTAACCCCAGCGATGTTTCATCTTGTCTGCATGAATAACTGCTTCTTCCACCAGGGACAACTGACGTATGTCCACGTTATGAAGACCTTGTTATAGTTCAATTGTTTCATTAGTGCATTGTCCTTGTGTTGTTTTAATTGTTTCATTAACGTATTGTACTTGCACATATTCTAGCTGGAAATCGTCATCCTTGCTTGATCTCCGCCATTTCTGGGGTCGTGCTGTCTAAGCGGTCTGCCGATATATCATTGCATTTAAGAGACCTCTCCTAACTGTGAGTGTCTGAGTCCAAATGTGGTAGAGCGTTTGATTCAGATGACAATAGATAGTGGGTCCGATCTCCGTCACCGACACGCACCAATGGATCAAGCTGGAATGTGTACTATGTATGTCGTTAACAAAGGAAAGATAGCGAGACATGAAATGGTAACTTCATCTTGTAAAAAGCTGAGGCCGAGCTTAACTGAAAGACTTTATCCTGGACAGCGCTGTCTGCTATAGTACAACCCTTACCTGACCAAGGTTGTGTGTCTGAGTCCACACATGTAGTCACTAGTCTGGTGTTTGCATCTGAGTCCGCACATGTAGTCACTAGTCTGGTGTTTGCCTCTGAGTCCGCACATGTAGTCACTATTCTGGTGTTTGCCTCCGAGTCCGCACATGTAGTCACTAGTCTGGTGTTCTCATCTGAGTCCGCACATGTAGTCACTAGTCTGGTGTTTGCCTCCGAGTCCGCACATGTAGTCACTAGTCTGGTGTTTGCATCTGAGTCCGCACATGCAGTCACTAGTCTGGTGTTTGCATCTGAGTCCGCACATGTAGTCACTAGTCTGGTGTTTGCATCTGAGCCAGCACATGTAGTCACTAGTCTGGTGTTTGCATCTGAGCCAGCACATGTAGTCACTAGTCTGGTGTTTGCATCTGAGTCCGCACATGTAGTCACTAGTCTGGTGTTTGCATCTGAGTCCGCACATGTAGTCACTAGTCTGGTGTTTGCATCTGAGTCCGCACATGTAGTCACTAGTCTGGTGTTTGCATCTGAGTCAGCTAAATAACAACAGACAGACGGACAAACAGTACAATCATTAATACTGCTGTGTTTAGTGGAGATAATACGCTTTCGTGTACTGCATTCTCTGGCAGCCTCGGTAATCTTACGTTATAATGATGTCTCCACGGGAGATGAAGAGGGTCTGGTGATCGATTCACGGCCCAGACACACTTTTGTCGATCTCTGCCCTCTCTCTCTGTATATATATTGAGTGTGGGTGTATGTATGTGTGTGCGTGTGTTTCATGTTTTTCCTCTGACCCTTTGATTATTAATTACTCCGACTAACATTGAAAGACTAAGTTCGTATGTAATCAGTGATTCACGCTAAACATCAAAGTGGAATATCGGCGTTGATGGCTTTGCAGCAACAGTCACGTGACTTAGTAAGTACAATTACACGCCACTTCTGAGAACACCTGATTAATGCCACTGCTAAACTCTACATGAAGGTTAAATGGGTTTTGTTTCCAAGATCTAGTCAACTATCTTTGAAATCCACTTACAAATGTAAAGTTTGAAAATCAATCAAATTACGTCACATTTACGGACAGGTAACAAAGCAAGAAATCAAATGGAGCCACGTTCATGGACAGGTAACAAAGTAAAACAAAGCAAGAAATCAAATGGAGTCACTTTCAAGGACAGGTAACAAAGCTTGAAATCAAATGGAGCCACATTCACGGACAGGTAACAAAGTAAAACAAAGCAAGACATCAAATGGAGTCACATTCACGGATATGTAACCAAAGCAATAAATCAAATGGCGTCGCATTCACTCAAGAAACAACACAATTATGATGGGTCTTTCCTGACTGTGCTACACCAACGGCCCAACTTAATTTAACATTCACAAACTCCCAAAAGGCACAAATTCAACTAAAGTAATAACAATTATCCAATCGCTTGAGCGAACATCGCAATCCTGGTCTTGGCGAACTGACCCTGTTAATTTAGGCAAATATAAGCAGCTGATTACATCCGGACTAATGCCAATAATTCAACTGCTACTAAGAATAGCATCTTTCCACGTGGCTGGGGAGTATGCTGTGGGGAGGTCAGGAACCATATCTTGCATGGATAACTGCGATTAACAACCAGTGGACACAGGGCAGACTGATCCTTTTGTTTTCAAAATTTGTCCCTATCAAGATAAAGTCAGACTCTGTTCCCGACAGATATTTGCTGTGGAAGACAGGCCACTAAGGTTGGAGGATTGTGCCGCGAGATTGACAAAGCCAAAAAATAATACAAGAAAATGTCACAAGAAATTGGAGCTAGAGTAGCAAATCCAGTTAAATAAAGCTTGGAAATATCTAGTTAAAGACCAATGCTCTACGAGGAGCTACGATGTCATAAATCAAGTATAGATACAAATCCTAGCTCGTGTATCATAAAACAAGTATAGATACAAATCCTAGCTCGTGTGTCATAAGACCAGTATAGATACAAATCCTACCTAGGGTATCACTAAACTAGTATAGATACAAATCCTAGCTCGTGTATCACAAAACTAGTATAGATACAAATCCTAGCTGGTGTATCATAAAACAAGTATAGATACAAATCCTAGTGCGTGTATCATAAAACAAGTATATATACACATTTTAACTCGTATATCATAAAACTAGTACAGATACAAATCCTAGTTCGGGTATCACAAAACAAGTATAGATACAAATCTTAGTTCGTGTATCATAACACAAGTATAGATACAAACAAAACCTAGCACGTATATCACAACACACATATAGTTATAAATCCTAGCTCGTGAATCTCAAAAGTAGTATAGATATAAATCCTAGCTCGTGTATATCAAAACAAGTATAGATACTAATCCTAGCTCGTATATCACAACACATATATAGTTACAAATACTGCTCGTATATCCCCCAACTAGTATAGACATAAATCCTACCTCGAGTATCATAAAGCTAGTATAGATACAAATCCTAGCTCGTGTATCATAAAACAAGTATAGATACAAATCCTAGCTCGTGTATCATAAAACAAGTATAGATACAAATCCTAGCTCGTGTATCATAAAACAAGTATAGATACAAATTCTAGCTCGTGTATCATAAAACAAGTATAGATACAAATTCTAGCTCGTGTATCACAAATTTATAACTATGTTTTGACTTTACTTATTAGTAGAATGTCTACAAACAACAACACAAGAGAGCTGAGAAAACTAACGCTGATAATGTCAAAATGATGTTGAAAGTAGGACACACGTACTGGAGGAGACTTCATTCAACCCAATATCGAGAGTCCCTTACTTAAAAGGTTTTTCTTGTTGTCAGTATGTTGCCTCGTCTTAGCAAGGTCAACTCTTTTAAAGCACAATGAAGTTAGTTCGCTATAACCTGGGTGTATTCATTTCTTGATGATGTGTTGATTGATATCTTGATGGTGTGTTGGTATCTTGATAGTGTTTTGATATCTTGATAGTGTGTTCATATATTGATGGTGTGTTATCATCTTGATGGTGTGTTGATATCTTGATGGTGTGTTGATATATTGATGGTGTGTTAATATCTTGATGGTGTGTTGATATCTTGATGGCGTGTTGATATCTTGATGGTGTGTTGATATCTTGATGGTGTGTTGATATATGGATGGTGTGTTGATATATTGATAGCGTAGTACCATCCTGATGGTATGTTCATATCTTGATAGCGTGGTACTATCCTGATGGTGTGTTGTTATTTTGATAGCGTGTTATTTTGTTTATAGCGCGGGAGCTGACAAGTGTTTAGGGATGTAAACTGGTGGAGGCCTCAATGCTGTTTTGAGATTTCCTAAATGGACAACTTACTTTCATTCTTCGAGTCACCCACTGGTTCTTTTCTCTTCTGCGTCCGTTTTCTTTTTCTTCTGCGTTCGTTCTCAATCTCCCGCTACCAAGCCCTGTAGCAGGAAGTAGTCCGGAGAACGGATTGCGTTGAGTAACTAGTTTACAGCTTGGACTGCGATATTTGAACCTTTCGGTCCGAAGAATCGATCTGTTTTCTAATCCTATAGTATTCTTATTTTGCATGTATATATGTCCTCATATCTACCCTAGTAGTTTCAATGAAGGCCAAGTGTGTGATATAGATGAGGATAGGTCGACTACCACACTGAGAGCACGACATAAGAGACGGGTAACAGTTTGGTCAAACCTCTCTAGTTTAGGAAGATCTAGAACGCATGGGTTATTCACATTCACCGCTCCTGCTGAGTGTGGAGTAGATATATGTGTACGAAAAGAGGTTCTCCGAAAAGAAACCTCATAAAACTATGATACATGAAATAAACGAGCCAATCACTCGTTTCCCCCCTGAGATATTGTTTTTGCGTTCGCCTTATTTATCTATCCACAAAGCGGTGTGCGTTGCACTGTGGTTTTTATTTTGCGCCTTTCGGCCCAGTGCATCCGACATCATCATATATTTTATGTAAGGGTCTGCTTCCTCCTGCATTTTCTAAAGGTTTGCTTCCCCGGGGTAATGGTTGGTGCTGTGATGGGGATCGAACCCAGCACCTTCGAGTTGTGAGCCGTGTCACTTAACCACTAGTCGACGCCCCCCCCCCCCCCCACCCGGAGATATGAAGAGGAACAAATCGTATTATCTGTTTCATGTATTCATCTACATCTCTATTTAATTTGTCTGTCCGTTGGTTTGTACAGCAGCATACAAAATACAAACCATACTCCCACCCCCCTTTACCAACCACACCAAATTGTATACAACAACGTGGGACACATATATTCTCCCGAGTCCAGGTTTTTAAAATTTGTTATTGCGATTATGCTGGGCTGAAACCAATGGGAGGGGGCGTGATCAGGCCATCAATCACGATAAAACATAAAGTTATTGAATGCTACAAGTAAGATCAATTATCGTTACCAGGCCTGACCTTCACAAGCGCGAGGTCACATTGGAAGAAATCATGTTCAGTGGTCCATATTTTCGTTAATGTTCCATCTTACATCCTGTAACATCCACAATTCATTTTTACATCGTTGTTTTTTGTGTCTGGAATATCAATTTTCCTTGCTACCTTCCATCAATATTTTGTCTCGTGTTTATTACTCACATCAACCACTGCATCGGAAGCAAGATTCTTCAAAATTAGGCAAAATTGGGGAAATCATCGGGAATGGGACGAAATAAGGGTAACCTAATCGACAGAACTCCACTACCTTTATCCGTCATTCCAAAAGTAAATGAAGGATATCTGATCGCCAGAACACCCAACTACCTTTATCCGTCATTCCAAAAGTAAATGATGGATATCTGATCGCCAGAACACCCAACTTCCTTCATTCGTTAGTAAAATGTTTAAAAGAGCTATTATAATACCATTTGCCTCGTAGCTTGGATTCACAGGGGCATTTAAAGTGCAGAGGAATAAAGGCCACTTGGCTGTCACAAAACAGTATGCCGGCTAGGTTTTTAATTCACCACAGGTATTAATATAGTGATATGTACCGGGGTTCGAATCCGTGCACTCATGCCTAGGCGACCTGTATAATAATAGTTCGGCCACCCAATTCTCGATCAGGATTTAGACAAATATTTCGTACGTGAATTTATTTCGCTCATATAAACAATTTAAGCGAAACATATTTATGATACAGCGATGACCGATAATCCCGATTCCCTAGCCTTTTAATGTGTGTTTCTTCATAATTCTGAAGCACGGATAACTGACTGAACAGACCAGTCAAGCCAGTCAGGTATATGAATGGCTATACGCAGACATCATATACACACAAACTTCCAGAAATATACTTCATATATATATATATATATATATATATATATATATACATATATAGTGAGTCGTGCCTTTTCTATGACCGCAAGAGATCGTATGGGCATCTGTCTCGTGCCGTGTTCTTACCCATTATAGTCATATCGAAATTTCAGTCACACCAAAACCGACGCTGTCTGCAGCTATGGCGAATGACCCCAATCTCGTGAAGTTCGTTGGTGTGCACCTGACCTTGAATATACGACATATGTTTAACCGTAGAACTAATTCATATAACCGATGTCCAGACCAGAATAATGGGAGGGAAAAAAAACCACACAAAAATGAACGAATTAACCAGTCGAAATGGAAAACAACGACACGTTTCCGTGAACACAAGTGTAAGTCATCGACTAGTGTAAATTCCAGGCAAATCCGTGGCCTGAAGGCGTCTATAATGAACTAAAACACCAGAGCAACGTTACACCTGCAGTCAGTACGGCTATGGCACCATGAACTGACATACACCATGAACTGACAGGCACCATGAACTGACAGACACCATGAACTGACAATGAATTGATCGCATGAATTGACACCATGAATTGACACCATGAACTGAAAACCACGAATTACCACCGTAATCGATTTTGACAACAGCAAAATGCATATTTTCCTTCCATTTATTCTATCAAAATTGTTGATTTTATTTATATTTAAGGGTAAAACATTGCAGATTGGTGTGTTTGGTCCGGAGATATGGACAGTTTGATGGAAGTGTGGAGAGATTGAAGGATTGATAGGAAGGAAAAGATTGGTGAGTTGAGATGGACGGTCTGGTGGCGGGAGATATTTTCGGTATGGTGAAAGAGATGACAGGATTGAGAAGGGAAGAAATTGGCAGAGAAATGAATAGAGTAAAAGACGAAGCGATGGCGTACTAGAGTGCAGGTTGGAAGGGCATCGGAGATACAATGGAGGGTTAGTGTTTAAATAATTAAATATTTTAATAAAATTATCCCGGGAAACGCTGGGTAAAACAGTGTGTGCGTGTGCGTGTGTGTGTGTATGTATGTATGTATGTATGTATGTATGTATGTATGTATGTATGTATGTATGTATGTATGTATGTATGTATGTATGTATGTATGTATGTATGTATGTATGTATGTATGTATGTATGTATGTATGTATGTATGTATATATATATATATATATATATATATGGATGTGAAAACTGAAAGACAACAAAAGCGCTGGAAAACAAACTAAATATCTTTGAAAATAAATGTTTAAGAAAGTTATTGAATATACCGTGGCATCCGGTCATAACTAATGACTCGTTAAGAACAGATACAAACCACTATACGTGTCGACCATCATCCGGAAAAAATGATGGACATTCATTGGAGATGTCCTTAGAATGAACAACAAAGGTCTTCCATTGCAAGCACTCAAATGGACACAAAGGGGCATTCGGCAAAAAATGGAGACCCAAGGAAACACTCAGAAGAACAATCATCCGAGAGGGCTCAACTATGGGCCTCAGCACCACAAAAAATCTGAAAACAATGGCGCCACACTGTTCCAACTGGAGATCATTTGTTTGTGCCGTATGAACCGTATTTGGCGCGCAAAGAACATATATACATATATTCATTTCGCGTAGTCATCTTCTACCCCTGGGCGGATTGATGATTTTTTCTTATGTTTGCAATCGAACAGATGATTGGTATGTTGTGTCACTATAAGTAACCTGCATAATGGTGGACACCTCTTTCTTGGCCTTCACGCTGGTCACTATTGCGTAGAAATATCATTACCTTTATCATTTGTGCCCAGACAGCTGCTTACAGAATGCCCATTTGATTTTCAACAGCACAGGATTCTTTTACGTGCGCAGCGTGCAGATCCTGTGAGTCTACGTACATTTCCGATAATTCTAGACGCCGATCTCACCTCTCTTGAGACGCTTGACACTTGTTTGATTCCAACCACTTACTGTTTCTCGTTTCCACCCATTCATTTTTTGAGAGGAGAGCGCATTACATTTCAGCTATAACAATCCCTTTATATATATATATATATATATGTGTGTGTGTGTGTGTGTGTGTATGTGTATGTGTGTGTGAGTGTGTGAGTGTGCGTGTCCACTTTTAACAGTTCCAGCCGGAGCAAGAGAGTTTGGGGCAGGGGTGATGTGGTTGACGACTCAGAACAAAAGTACCTGAATGCGTGCCATGGTCACTCAATGTCTAAACAAAGGAAAACGGAGTTGGGGGCGAAGAAAGTGGACAGGTAGGAACTGGCCACTGGCGTTCCTATTTGGTTAAGGGGGGAGGGGAGGGGGGGTGGTGAGTGACAGACGCGACGGCAGCGGAGCTTGCTGTGATTGATGAGTGACAGGGGTTCAGATTAATTCGTTCCAATAACGACTGAATAGAGCCATCACCCTGAGATCCGTTGGTCAGCTCTGATACTGCTTGAGTGTATATAACTCGAGACAAAATTTAGCTCAAGAGGCTGGATGGAGAGGGGAGGAGAGCGAATTAGAGACTGTAGATAGGAGTCTGTTTAGCTCACCGATGTGATAGAGGAGCGATTGATAGACTGTTGTACGAATGTTAGTGATAGAACAGGGTCGCTCAAATTGGTGTGTGAGGTTTGTATTAATAGATAATCTGAGCGTCTTTTGTAAGCAGGATACATTGTGAACAAGGTATGTCCAGATGGCCCGCCTGAGGGGATTTGAGTAAGGAGTAGTTTTTGATAAGGTGTGTTGAGTACGCAGAGATCTAGATGGGTGTGTGATGTGTGTAGGCAATAAAACTGGGTTTTTGGTAGTTGGGAATTCCATCAATAGCGAATGCTTAAAATTTCCGCTCAAGTTAATATTTATATTAACATATATATAATATAGGAATATTTAGTTAAGATGGTATGTATTGTATTGTATTTGTAATTTTACTACTAATTTTTCTGTTATGAGTATTATATAATAAATATGCCATCTGCTGTGTGCTATATTATTTGCAGTGTGTGGTCATGATTGATGTGGATGAGTGTGATAATGTTCTAAGTTAGAATAAACCTAGGGCAAACAGTGAGATCTGCTACACACTTGCGCGTGCATGTGCGTGTGCGCGCGTTCTGGATTATACAATGCCAATGAAGTGGGAGAACTTTCTGAAAGGGAGATAGGAAGTGAGCGCGTACAACATGAAAGACAAGTATTATTGTTTATCTTACATAAAGACCTTGGCTGTATATTAACGCAAAGATTTAGAAAACAGAACAAGACATGCACCTGTGCACGTGTGCATATCCCATTAAACACGTTTACGCAACATATGCCGATATTTATATTTAGATCATAATATCATGTGTACAAACCGTTCTATATCCATGTTTCGTATATCTATGCTGCAAAGCGAAGTGTTTGATATAGTTATCGTTCTTGTGAAAAGGCGTGTGTGGTCTAGGCTAGCGAGATGCTATTTTTCACAAGAACTTCGTTAGAACCGACCACTCTTTTGCTTCAACTTGCCAGAAACCAGGTTTGCCTGACCACTTGCCTGAACGTTTGTCATGGTTGCTAACTACATTCTCTTCCAAAATCACGATTAAATCATCCTAATTATCTTTTATTTCTGTGTAGCTAATAAACCATGCTCATGATTGCGCGATTTGCATACTTACTCTGTTTATTTCTTCTGTTTCCAATACAGGTTGTGCATAACGTTAATCACGATCAAGTTCGGTGTACTACAATATGTTGAAAATATACATGTGCTAAAACAAGTCACTTCTTCGTGATGTTCACAAACAACAGAAAAAATAACATATATGAAATAACATATAAAACAACTCATTGATCAGCTGATGGAACAATAAATAAAATAGATATACTTAATGAACTACTGATAAAACAAAATTTCTTAAAAATAGAATATTTGCAGACAAAACAACGTGGATCAGCAGATGAAACAAACAAATGAAACAACAGATGAAACAGTTGAAACAATTAATTAAACATCAGCATAACCAACAAATGCTCCCGTTCTGAAAAAGGAATATTGTATAGTTCCTGTGGTAAACATAACTATTCTGAACGCACCAATCTCTAGAACTGACACGAAGAAGTAGAGCTGTTTATGTATCTGCCAGCTGCTACTGTTTCCGCCATCATGGCGACGGAATCCACAGAAGGTGAAGGTCTAAAGCTCACCCCGGAAGTGGCGTCATCAACAGCATCGTCCATATATATAAGATGGGCATGGGAGGGGTTTGGACCTGTGTACGTCCGCGGGTTCCGAGTTGACTACCACAGGATTTCCAGCTCCTATTTTCAGCATAGCGGTCTGCTTCCACCTACGGCCAGCAGCTACGGTATCGGTAACCTGGTCGCAGACACATACTATCAGGTAAGTAACCTTGTCACTGATACTTAAAGTAACCTGGTCGGTGACACTATAAGTAACCTGGTCACTGACACTATAAGTAACCTTATCTCTGACACTATAAGTAACCTGGTCACTGATACTTAAAGTAACCTGGTCAGTGACACTATAAGTAACCTGGTCACTTACACTATAAGTAACCTTATCTCTGACACTATAAGTAACCTTGTCCTTGACACTATAAGTAACCTGATCACTGGCACTACAAGTAACCTGGTCACTGACACTATAAGTAACCTGGTGACTGACACTATAAGTAATTTGGTGACTGACACTATAAGTAACCTAGTCACTGACACTATAAGTAAGCTGGTCACTGACACTATAACTAACCTGGTTACTGATACCATATGTAAGTTTCCGTCTTTGGTGTTCTGATAATCTTCATATTCTCCGCCGTTGGTGTTCTGATAATCTTCAGCGTACGTCTTTGGTGTTCTGATAATCTTCAGCGTACGTCTTTGGTATTCTGATAATCTTCAGCGTACGTCTTTGGTATTCTGATAATCTTCAGCGTACGTCTTTGGTGTTCTGATAATCTTCAGTGTACGTCTTTGGTGTTCTGATAATCTTCAGCGTACGTCTTTGGTGTTCTGATAATCTTCAGTGTACGTCTTTGGTGTTCTGATCCGCGGGTGCAGTGGAAAGGAACAAGAACTGATAGAACTTATAGATAAAAAACTGATTTAGAATTACTGCGGTTAGTGGATAGAATACAAACGGGACAGAACGTTAAATCTACCCACGAACTTCATGTAAGTGTATGAAGTTATGTCCACACAAAGGAAACAGCTAAACATCGTGTTGGTCTTCTTGTGCATCCACAGTTCGGTAACAGTTCGTAATAGACAGAATACATAACTGAAATACTTATATGCCTTCAAACTATGGAAAGTGGAAACCCCACAACAATCTAGGTATACACCTCATGCGATAAGAACCACAATGAGGAAGACAGAACGGAAATCTCTGAATGTCTTTCCGCCGCTGTCAATAAGACGGATGATCTCATCACAATGTGTGGTTTCAACAGAAGAATAGTGAGTCATAGATCGTGGCGCGAATACTTGTTAGAAACATTTAGTGATATCTCATTAGAAATGAACAGTAATAGAGAAGAACTTTTTTAGGTAAGCACAAAGCATTGACTTCTTCTTCTTCTTCTTCTTCGTTCATCCTCAGATCAAGGTTCCGGTTACTCTTACAAAGGACACCGTTGTTTGTAAGGCTGTTTTATCTCCATACAGCTTTTGTCTCATATCTGTCTCACGAGACCAGTATTGTTCTCTCTTTTCCTGCGCGAGCGTGCAGCTTTGCAGGATGTGTTCCACAGTCATGATATGCTCCCCAAATAGGCACTTGTCATCTGTCTCAATCCTCATTTTCTTGTAAAGATGACTCTTGAGTCTGTTATGCCCAGTTCTCAGTCTGAAGATGATGACTTCTTCTTCTCTAGTTGTTATAGTAACTGTCTTCTTTTCTGAAGTCGGGGTGTTGATCAGCCCATTTTACCCTGAATTAGGCTTTAATTATGATCTTGGTCTCATTATATGTGATACTCAGGTCTGTTTGTGGGGATGTTCCTCCACACTTTGCTAGTTTGTCTGCAGCTTCATTGCCTTCAATATTGCAGTGAGATGGGATCCACTGTATGACCAACCTTGGGTGTTCTGCTGAGAGCTGTGTCAGAGAGAACATACATTGCTCGAGATCTTCATCTTTGTGTTGTTTTAGCGCTGCTAATACTGACGCGGCATCAATCAGGAATACTATGTTTTCTTGGTGGATATCTTTATCTTGGATTACAAGCTCAGCTGCGGCCTTCAGTGCCTCTGCTTCTGCACGGACATTATTAGAATATGTTCCCGTTGTTAATACTCAAGTTTTTTCTTCTCCATTCCTTAGTCTGTAATAGACCCCTCCACCTCGATTGGATGTGGCTTTGTTAGATGAGCCATCTGTATATACGTTTGTCCATGTTTCTGGTGGGTATACTCTCCTAAGATATTCTTCTGTGATAAATTTATTTTCTGAATCTATCTAAGTTCCCTTTTTCCCTATTCCCTCTATGGTTTCTACCATCTCAGGGGACTTGGCTTTTTTTCCATGGTGGGATTTGGGATGTTTGTTTTAGATCTTTAACCACTGCCTGGCTTATGATTTAGTCTGCTGTTGCAAGTTCTTTTGTTTTTGATATGAAGTGGTTTCTCTTTAATCTCCCTCTTCCCATGCAATATATCCCGTCATATATTGGGTGATCAGGCATTCGTTTGAACTTCTCCCCCTGCTGGAGTGTTTTTTGGTCTCTGCGCGTCTCCATATTTTCGATTCGTGTGATGTTCTCCATTGCATTTATTGGTGTTGTTCTCATAGCTCCAGTAATGATATGTATACCTTGGTTTTGGGTTGTATTTATTTTGTGAAAGTTATTTTTTGTTGATGTGGACCATGCTGCTATCCCGTATTCTAGCACTGGTCTCACATAACCTGTGTACAATTTCTTTATGGTACCCGTGTCCGCTATCCCATGTTGAGCCTGATATCTTCCTCATTATCGCCATTCTGTTCTTAGCTTTGTTAGTGGCTTTTTTTATCTAGTTTTTCCATGTCAACCTTGGGTCCATTGTTATTCCCAGATAAGTTGGACTTATGCCAAGGGCGAGAGTCTGGCCATTTACATTCAGGATCACTTCTTAGGGATTGGGAGATAGAGAGAAGATTGTGTACGTGGTTTTGGATTCGTTAGAACATTGTCTAATAATAGCACAGAGCATTAATAATAGCACAGAGCATAGTCTAATAATAGCACAGAGCATATAATAATAGCACAGTGCATAGTCTAATAATAGCACAGAACATCGTCTAATAATAAAAATACATCTTCTTACAATACCGAAAAGGTCATATCAAAACATCGGGGATCAAGATGCTGAGCAGCACAAGAGCTGCAGTGGTCAGTGACCCATAGCTGACTGCTAGCATCAGGGCCAGCGAACCAGAGCTGCCAAGACCCTTCTACACCTCCACACGGTGATCATGGATAACAGGCTGCATTAGGGCAGACTGGCTAAGGAGAAGGGATCGAAGAGGGAATGCTAACCCGGTACTAAAGAAATGCTTGCTGAAGTCGGATGTGTTGGACCGAAAGGTGCAAATATCGCAGCCAAGCTGTAAACTACGACACAACGCATTCTGTTCTCTGGACTACATTCTGCTACTTAAGCCCTTTCAGTGTTTGGTACTGGGAGATTGAGAACGAACGAAGAAGAAGAAAAAGAATATCAAAACATCGTCCGTGTGGGATAACCTAGAAGTAACATCACAAATAGATTACATTTATCAACACTAAGGAAAAATATAAACAATTGAGAAAAATCCTTAACACAAATATAGATACAGAGCATCGACCAGTGACAATACGTTTTAATAATACAAATCTGGAATTTAAAAAATGATAAAAGAAACGGTGATACATAGAAAGGCACAGTGGGGACGGCGTGGCCTAGTGGTTAAGTGGCACGGCTCACAACCAGAAGGTGCTGGGTTCGATCCCCATCACAGCACCGGCCGTTACCCCGGGGAAGCAAACCCTTAGAAAATGCAGGAGGAAGCAGACCCTTACATAAAATGCATGCTGAAGTCGAATGCACTGGGCCGACAGGCGCAAAATAAAAACCACAGTGTAACGCACACACGCCTTGGGGAATAGATAAATAAGGCGAACGCAAAAAAAAAACAAAAAAAAATATCGCTACAAAGTCAGGAAGGAAAATGTATGCAAAAATACTTGAACAAAGAATAGGACCAATTGTTGAACTTCATTTGAGCGAATCTCTATTTTGGACTCCGTAAAGGAATGGGATGTATTGATGCCTTATTAATCTTAAGGCAAAAAGCGAAAAAACAATAACATTTAAAACAATTTAAAGATGAAATTAATAATGCAACACTTGTGATCTATGATTCATTTTATAAACAAGCCGGTTCCATGACTACGGACAGCAGACAACACCAGCAGATGGGAATCTATAACAATAACACTATAGAGAGCAGACAAGACCAGTAGATGGGAATCTATAACAATAACACTACGGAGAGCAGACAAGACCAACAGATGAGAATTTATAACAATAACACTACGGAGAGCAACAAGACCAGCAGATTGGAATCTATAACAATGACACTACGGAGAACAGACAAGATCAGCAGATGGGAATCTATAACAATAACACTACAGAGAGCAGACAATACCAGTAGATGGGAATCTATAACAGTAAGATGGTGATGAAAATAATGAAAAGATACATTTTTTACAGGAGTATTTTTAAAAGTCTGAGAAAATGAAATAGACAAGAAAATAAAATTGTAGCAACAAAAATTTGAAGTTCATTATTAGTTCTAGAAAGACGCAGGTGGTAGTTTACAGTCAGTTCAGTTCAGGTGCCAACTCCATAACGAAGGTCGGCTCTAATGGATACTGAATCTCTTACTCTGGTGGTGCAATTTGAAACTTTCCAGTCCATCTCCTGACGCTATTCGATATCTTATAGCGTTGTCCTTCTCTTGGATGACTGGTTTGGCTTGGCTTCGTTCGTTCTCAATCTCCCGCTACCAAGCCCTAACAGGGGTTCTTCTTCTTCTTCTTCTTCTTCTTCTTCTTCTTCGTACGCAGTCAAACAGTAACCATTATTTTTTCGAAAAAAGCGGCGGTCATCCTGAGGCTGTCGACACTGCCATAGAGCTTGTCTTGCAGTTCCACTGGTGATGGCCACATCTGCTCTCTCTGATCCTCGTATGTCAGGCAGTTCTGCAGCAGATGTTCAGCGGTCATTTTACCGGTACCGCACGGGCATTCGTCGGTACCACCTATCTTCAATTTGTTGAATAGGTGGTACCTCAGTCTATTGTGGCCAGTGCGAAGTCTGAAGACAACGACCTGCTCTCTTCGGTTCAACTTGTAATAGGCATCGTTATTGGTGTAACCAGTACGTTCGGTTTCCCATTTGGTCATGTATCTGGCTTTGATAAGCCGTTTTGACTCTTCGTACGTCATACTAGTATCTGTTTGTGGTAGTCTTGCACCTTCTTTTGCCTAAAAGGGGTTAACTCTTTACACCCTAATATGTCTGAAACCACCAGCAAAAAGGCTTATGTACTTTCCCATTAACCAACCAGCGAACGCAGACGGACCAAAAATGTGAGGACAGCGATGACTGATGAAGAAAATGAGCCTGAATAAGGCATCTACTATGAAACAAAGTGTGATCAATGATAAAGACGATTCCTAAAAGGCGTAGGGTGTAACGAGTTAAGTAGCCGAATGTAGTTCAGAGAACGGAATGCGTTGTGTCGTAGTTTGCAGCTTGACTGCGATATTTGCACCTTTCGGTCAACCACATCCGACTTCAGCAAGCATTTTTTTAGTACCGGGTTAGCATTCCCTCTTCGATCCCTTCTCCTTAGCCAGTCTGCCCTGATGCAGCCTTTTATCCAGGATCACCGAGTGAAGGTGTAGAAGGGTCTTGGCAGCTCTGTTTCGCTGGTCCTGACGCTAGCAGTCAGCTATGGGTCACTGACCACTGCAGCTCATGCGCTGCTCAGCATCTTGATCCCTCTTGGACGACTGACTTCTATATTGCCCTCTAGTATGGTCTACCCAAACGTGTTATGCCTCGTTAAATTGCCAAAATATTTCAACTGTCTAATCCAGATTTCAACTGTCTAACCCAGATTTCAACTGTCTAACCCAGATTTCAACTGTCTAACCCAGATTTCAACTGTCTAACCCAGATTTCAACTGTCTAGCCCAGATTTCAACTGTCTAACCCAGATTTCTGACAGCAATTTACGCTCATTATCATTAAGCACCTTCTCTGCATCGAGGTGGATGGACATGGATCTCCATCTACCCCTGTGCCGCGCCAGACTGACACACTCAGCAGTCAAACTGTGTCCCGACCACATCTTTGATGTTGTCTGTCCATCTGTACCTCTGCCGGACTCTGATTCTCGTGCCCTCCACTCTTCCCAGCAATGTAGCTTTCAGCAGACTGTCACGTCGATTAACATGACCAAAGTAATTTAGTGTTCTGCTTTTTATCGCCTTCAGATGTATCTTCGCCACTTTGAGTTGTTCCAACTCTTCACTTTTTTGTTTTCCTATCTTTCCAAAAAACTCTCTCAAGTCTTCTGACTACCTACATTTCAAAGGCTTCAATACTCATCTCCATTTGCTTGGCTATGGTCCAGGTTTCTACTCCATACAATAAAACTCAATGCACGTAGCATTTAATTATTCCGATTTTCAAGTTCTGAGGTATATCCTTGGACAGACGTCAATATCTCATGCTGTTGAATGTTTTCTTTGTCATGGCAATTCTCTTAATAATCTCTCTTTTGCATTTACCATCCGCCGAAATCAGCTGGTCAAGGTATAAATAGCTTGACACTCGTTTCAACATTTCTACAATTGTGTGGATGTCAGCTTGTGGACTTTCTTTCCTTTTGGTAAATACCATTACTTTGATGCTGATTCCAGCCCACATTGCCGGTTTTTGCTGTTTATCATAGCCATTAGATTCTGCAGATGTACTGGATCAGTAGAGGTACACGGAAGTTTGGCCAACGCCCACGTCACTGTCCTGGAGACAGAATGTGACACGGCAAGCTGGCCAACGTCCACGTCACTGTCCTGGAGACAGAATGTGACAGGGCAGTTTGGCCAACGTCCACGTCACTGTCCTGGAGACAGAATGTGACACGGCAGTTTGGCCAACGTCCACGTCACTGTCATGGAGATAGAATGTGACACAGCAGTTTGGCCAACGTCAACGTCACCGTCCTGGAGACAGAATGTGAGACGGCAGTTTGGCCAACGTCCACGTCACTGTCCTGGAGACAGAATGTGACACGCAGTTTAGCCAACGTCCACGTCACTGTCCTGGAGACAGAATGTGACACGGCAATTTAGCCAACGTCCACGTCACTGTTCTGGAGACAGAATGTGACACGGCAGTTTGGCCAACGTCCACGTCACTGTCCTGGAGACAGAATGTGACACGGCAGTTTGGCCAACGTCCACGTCACCGTCCTGGAGACAAAGTTACACGGCAGTTTGGCCAACGTCCACGTCACCGTCCTGGAGACAGAATGTGACAGGGCAGTTTGGCCAACGTCCACGTCACTGTCCTGGAGACAGAATGTGACACGGCAGTTTGGCCAACGTCCACGTCATGGAGACAGAATGTGACACCGCAGTTTGGCCAACGTCCCCGTCCTGGAGACAGAATGTGACACGGCAGTTTGGCCAACGTCCACGTCACCGTCCTGGAGACAGAATGTGACACGGCAGTTTGGCCAACGTCCACGTCACTGTCCTGGAGACAGAATGTGACACGGCAGTTTGGCCAACGTCCACGTCACTGTCCTGGAGACAGAATGTGACACGGCAGTTTGGCCAACGTCACCGTCACCGTCCTGGAGACAGAAAGTTACACGGCAGTTTGGCCAACGTCCACGTCACCTTCCTGGAGACAGAATGTGACAGGGCAGTTTGGCCAACGTCCACGTCACTGTCCTGGAGACAGAATGTGACACGGCAGTTTGGCCAACGTCCACGTCATGGAGACAGAATGTGACACCGCAGTTTGGCCAACGTCCACGTCCTGGAGACAGAATGTGACACGGCAGTTTGGCCAACGTCCACGTCACCGTCCTGGAGACAGAATGTGACAACGGCAGTTTGGCCAACGTCCACGTCACTGTCCTGGAGACAGAATGTGACACGGCAGTTTGGCCAACGTCCACGTCACCGTCCTAGAGACATAATGTGACACGGCAGTTTGGCCAACCTCCACGTCCTGGAGACAGAATGTGACACGGCCGTTTGGCCAACGTCCACGTCCTGGAGAAATAATGTGACACGGCAGTTTGGCCAACGTCACCGTCCTGGAGACAGAAAGTTACACGGCAGTTTGGCCAACGTCCACGTCACAGTCCTGGAGACAGAATGTGACAGGGCAGTTTGGCCAACGTCCACGTCACTGTCCTGGAGACAGCATGTGACACGGCAGTTTGGCCAACGTCCACGTCCTGGAGACACAATGTGACACGGCAGTTTGGCCAACGTCCCCGTCACCGTCCTGACATTTAAATACTTATCCTGGCCAACACAGAGTACACCAGCCAGTATACTGTATGAATATTTGAATAATTGCCCGGGACAACACAGTGTACACCAGCTACTATTGTACTGTATATGAATACTTATACAATTTGACCAATTCTGAAATATTTATTCCAACTTTAGGTTTGCGTGACCATGTACTGCAACGACACTGCATCCCCATTGAAGGAGTGTGTGGATGCCTCAACTACCAGCTGGCACATCCCCGTGTCAATTGGTTCCAGCATTGGAGCAGTGCTTGCTCTGTCCATCATCGTGCTCATTGTCTTGTTATCTCGATGTCCTAGCCTGGTACGACAGCCCCGAACTGCCGCTGCCGAGTCAAGCAAGTACGACTCCATGTCTTCTCACTATCCGGACAACAGATACGAGATGAGTGACAGCACTACTCACTGCCACGATCATGATGATGATGTATTTTCTCAAAACAGCGAGGGGGACAGTCTGACAGACTTCAAGATGGCATGCCGACATGCTCACCACCATCACTCCCCTCAGAGCCTCGCAGATCGGCTGTGTAATGGGAGCAGGATGATAAACGGGGTAAGCAAACATACAAGAGCACCTGTACCCTTAGGCAGAGTTGGGAGAACACTGTCACTCACAGACAGACGTCACCACCCGAACCATCCCCACAGAAGCAGACAGGCCCGATTAGCCCACCTTCACGCAAATTTCCACTCCATTCAATCTGAACCAGGCAGTGCTCACACTCGACTGGTTCCACGCGTTAGCATTACTGACTTACCGACATCAGCTAACAGCGCAGATTTCTCACCAGCACGTAAAACCCACTTTACCAGTGCGTCATCAACAAGTATGAACAACAGTAGAGGAATAACGGCACACTCTTCAAGCCACAGGTCCGACGGTTTCAGAGACAACCCTAGATTAATGTACAGAATCGAATCTGCAACATCTACTTCGGAACCTACTATGACGGACACGAAGGGAACTGAGTCTAAAGCAAAAACCCCAGTTCTGAAAAACTTGCCTAAGGCAATACACATAAGCATGGATGTCGATACGTTGGTTTGAAGTGGGTGATTGACACATTCAAAATCGAACTTTACGTATCCACAGAAAACCAGGAGAACCACACCAGCAGACGTGAATGTAACTTTCCATTGCCTGAATGTTATAACTGTACGACTGTTATTCAGTACCAGTGAATACACGTAACTTGCCCATATCCTTACATTATAAGTGGCTTTGTGTACCTAATGCAAAAGTCAGACATCATCTCTGGCTGAGAATCCTGCTGCACAATCAACTCGTACGGTTGTCAAAGAACACTTGTAAGTGTTCCGCAGGTTCCAGGTGGCCTGAGATCGTGTAAGTGTTAATAAGCAGATTGGAGGTGATATGAGATCGTGTAAGTGTTAATAAGCAGATTGGAGGTGATATGAGATCGTGTATGTGTTCCATAGGTTACAGATAACATGAGATCATGCTGAGCTATGCACTCTTCACTAAAAATCTATATCCGACCGATTTACTGTCAGAGCTTCAATGAGAGTCATGTCTCAGACAAATGCATGTCAACTCCATTTCAGGAATCTTTCATTGTCAGCATTTTCCAATTTCCAAGGAAACTGCGGGTTAAGATATTTTATTGCGTTGATAACAAAAACTATGTCATTATAATCTCATACAAAAATCTACACTGCCACAAATAGTTTTATTTCATTCTATTCGCCATTCAAATTTCAACAGTTTAGTATATAATACATGACATGTTCGTGAAACGTTCTTGAAGATACATTGGCCTCAAGAATGTAATATTGTGTGGCAGTTTTACAGCGAGTAACAAAATACGAGAGCATATTATCACATGTTTGCAAGCCTCTCTCAGTGCTATTTATAATGCGAACATGTTCCCACAGAGCTACATACATAATATTTATGTTTGTGGAGTGGAGTGGCCATCTGCATTTGACTGCGCTGCGTGCAAATTTGTTAAATTAGATATGCTTGGGGACGAATAAATAACTCACAGTAAGCGTTTTGATGGACCCAAAATAACTCTTATTAACATCCAATGCTATCTGCAAGCATTTACACGAGCACTGATAGTCTCTACCTCTGTTCTGTTCAGAATTGAGGCCATTGAAACCGGGGCAAACCAATGTGCTCAGTCTTCTTCAGTATATGGCGTGTATTTTGGGTATTGGCGGTTCCAATAGCCTGGTGGTGTTACATAATCCAGCCCCACACTCTTAGGCGACCTTCCCTACTCGACCCATGACTTACAGGAAATCTGTGGATGGTCAATTCCTGAATGCAGTGTCAAAATCAATGAGCGATCATTGATTAAAGCGGCAACATCAAAGAGGTTTTCATTCATCAAAGCGTCAAAATCCAAGAGACGATCATTGGTCGACATGTCAATATCCAAGAAGCGATCATTGGTCTACCACGGACGGTCATTCCTACCTATATCCGAAGTGCCAACTATGGATGTCTTTGAGGTGAGCTGGCATGAATCCCAGCCTAACCAGTACAATAGACCCTCTCAACCACCTGACGGCTTGACACCTTTATGTCCGCTACCCACGTATGCAGTAGCCAGCCCTTCTGTACCTAAAGAATCAAGTATACAGAGCCCAATACGATGACTGCCCTGGCTAAAGAGGCCTTATAAAGCCACATTACAGCAGTGTCGCCGCTCAATCCCCATATCATACTGAAGATTGCTATCATGATTGACCCGCTCCGCTTGGCCTCCACTTCACCTCTCACTCAAACAGAGAAGCCCTAAGCATGATTTCTCAGCATCGATCATGTGGACACCTAGACCCCTAATTGAGGAAGAAAGGGTCAATGCATCTTCACGCATTTCGTAAAAGGCGACTAAACAAGGTTGTATGACAAAATGCTACATAAACCATCATTGTAAGAACGTGCAGACTTCCTGAAGGAGACCAACTGTAGTGGTGGCCTTATACTCCAACTCCGGCGGGAGTGAAAAAGGACAAGAACAAGAAGCACATATCCATCGGTGTATACAACAGCATCATCATCAAGAGTATTATCACTTTCAGCAGTTCAACCTCGATAAATGTTCATATTTCACTCTCTGTATTCCCTAGCAAGAGCAAAGATGACATGAACTGTTACTGTCTACTAGCAATCATCCTCATGAAGACAATACTCCATTTTTAAACATCCTTGATGCTAATAACAAATTTTCTGATAGACGATGATTTTCTAATATACATCTGCCCGCAGTCCTTTCCAGCTCAGAAAGGTCATTTACGACGCCACCTAGTCCTACAGGGATGTAATCAGCAACTCAATATTTATTATATTAATATTATCTGATGTCCAAGAACTCACAATGTCATGTTTCTAGTGTCCACCATATATTTATATATCTGATATAAAGAATATTATAATGTTACGCCATCCAATAACCATCTAATATTTATATATATATATATATATATCATCATCCTCATCATGTAGCATGTCCTTTATAGAACGTCGCTCCCATCACAGTCTGTCTGAATGAAACTCTTTCCCTTGCCAAAACTCCAGCCTCCGCCACTGTCATACTCAGGCACTCCTGGATATCTTGATGCCATCGTCTTCTTGGTCTACCCCTTCCTCTTTTGCCTGGCACCATACCTTCCATCACCGTCCTCTCAAGACCGATGAATCTCTTGATGTGACCAAAGTTTTTACATTCTCTTGCCACAATGGAATTGATAAACCAGTTTTCCTCTATGCGCAACTCTTGCCGAATGTCTACATTTGTCTTTTTCTCTGTCCAATGTATTCTGAGGATCTTTCTGTAACATTTTGACTGGAAGGATTCTATTCTTTGTCTAGAAGTTTTGGTAATCGTCCATGATTCGCAGCCATACGTTGCCACATGAAAAACACAGGCTCTCAAGACTTTTACTTTTGTCATTTTGTTGGTGCTCTGCCATAATTTCTTCAGGTTGTTCAGTCTCTGCATTGCCATGGCTATTTTACTTCTGATTTCTTTCGAGCAGTGGCCATTCTTGTCAATTCCGGAGCCCATCTATTCAAAATGCGTGATCTGCTCTATATCCTCATCATCTACTGTAAATTTATGTTGACATTGTGTTTTGTCGAGGGTCATTATCTTTGTTTTGTTTATGTTTATAAACAGTTTTTGATCTTTACTGCGTCCATTTACAGCTGAAATTAGCTGCTCTAGCCCTTCTGCACTTCTTGATAGTATCACTGTGTCGACTGCGTATCGTAACTCTGGAATCTCGTACCAGCCAATTGTAAATGTATCAAAACTGGTAATGTTCTCGCCTTCTCTAACATTTCTCATTATACATTCCGCATATATGTTATATAGATAAGGTCAGAGAATACATCCCTGTCTCACTCATATATATATATATATATATAATCACAGGTAAATAAAACTAATATAAGTAAAGTTTTCACGTGAAACAAACAATAACCCACATTTAACAAGTATTTTACTTGTTCTCAATAGCAATATTCATTTGGTATTTTCTTCATCCTTAACGAAGACTTTTGTAGAGTTAACGTACGCTTTGTCGTATTTTTGTCTACGTAAAACTGTTTACGTCCCAATATTGCAGTAATTGTCGTCGTTTTTAGTGTTATTATCTACTGCTGTATACAGCTTTACTGCAGCATGACTGTTTCTCCTATGTTATAAAACATGGCAAGCTGTTATAGAAAATAAATCACTGCCGGATTAGTCGGATTACGGTCGGATGTCTAGGCTGATGGCAGGAGTTCACAGCTCAAGTACAAGTGTACCAGATTGACGAGTCAGAAACAGCCTGAGTACGTGGCAAGAAAAGGTGAAGAAATTCTGAAAGATAATACTGGCGTAGGCGTAGTAATAATGAATGTGAACTCGCAGTACTGATCAAATGATATCCGTCATTTCCTAAAACTCAAAAAAAACAGCAAGCAAATCGGCCATGTTCACCAAAAATAGCCAGCCCGTCACTAGGAAGCGTGCTGTGGACTCAGAAGGAAGGCCAAAGAAGGAAGGCCAAAGAAAGGCTGATCAAAAACTATTTGACGAACAGCTCAAATGAAACTAATGGACAGAAACTGGCACACATTGCAAAGAATGGCCGCACATCGAGCAAAGTAGATGAAGTGTGTTGTTGCCCTGAGAGATGTTATCCAGTGTGATCGCCACTGACTGTTTTGGCAGTCACCGTCAAACAATCAAGAAGAGGGGGATAAGGAGGTGATGAAGAAAAAGACGAAGAAGAAGGAAAAGAAACAAGAAAGAGATACACAGGTGGAGGATGAGGAAGAAGAACGATCATAAGAAGAAGAAGAAAAGGAAGAAAAAGAAGAAACAGGCTGACAATGTGATACTAATGTATATCATAAAAATGTTTATAAATCAAGTGTTTTGTTTTGTTCTGTTTGAGTGGAGAAAGTAGGTCTTGTTTTTATGGGTATCGATTCTAAGTGTTCTCGTGAACAGGTGACTAAACAGAGTTGTTCATGGATTTCCTTTATATTCTTATAAATGCTATAGTGTCCGGTATTACCATACTCTGTGTTTAATTTCCTGTGACAGCAGTGTTCACTGAATTCGTTGTTCCTTTCATTGATGTCTTCATTATCCAATCTATAGGCAACAAGAACAGAAAAGATGAGAGCAAGCATCCTTGTCTCACCCCTGTTTGCACCCCGAAGCTGTGAGTCAGTGCTCCTTCGTGAACCATTCTACTAGCTGTGGCTTTGTACATTTTCTGGATGAAGGATCTGTACTTCTCTGGTATCCCATAGTGATTGTCCCTAGACAAATCCAGCCATTATGACTTCTCCTGCTTTTCCATCTGGTCCTGCAGCGTTCCTTATCTTGAGTTTGGATATGGTCCTTTGGATTTCTTACTTGGTGGTTTGCAGTACAAATTCATGGTCTCCACTGCTGGTAGTATGTTTGGTGTTTCTTGTGGTAGATGTCTGTTTAGAATTTCTTTGAAATACTCAACCCATCGTTTCCATTGTTCCTCCAATGATATCAATATCTTGCTTTCTTTATCTAATTATTTTGTCTGGCTGTATATATCTTTTTTGGCATTTTCTTTGTTAATTAAAAGATATCTCTCATATTTCCTTGTGGCAGAGATTGATGGAGCTCTGGAGCATACGGTAAAAGGGTCTGCTCTATCCTATTCACGCTACACTCACTCAAAACTAATTCACGCGACAGTAATTCAAAAACACGATACAACAAGATACTCTATTCATACACGATACAAATTTCTCCTCACTCTATTCTCTCACACGGTTTACTAAAACACTCTTACTTAAATCGCTTTAATATAACACAACCTACATCTGATCATATCCTTATTAACAGTGTTATCGCCCGATTCTCTCTTCTCTCCTAATCTGGCCTGTTGTAAATAAGTATGAGCAGAAAAAATAAACTAAACTGAACGAACTTTATTGCGGATTGCCGCTGATGGTAGGTTCGTAAATACTTAAACCCAGGTGGCCATCCGTGGGCTAGCTCTCTTTGTCGGCGGTAGATCGATGTGGTATCGAAATGTGATCATGGAAGACTGTACTGATGTGAACTTTGAAGACTAACTCAAGATGATACTGATGACTGTATTGATGTGATCAATGTAATATATGGATAATTACCCTTCTCGTTGCTAGTACTCAAAGATGGCTTTCGCTAGAGAAACAACTCTAGAGTATCTCTGATTTCAAACTGCCCTAATGTCGGTTCCGTTCGTCTTTGTCCGGGAGCTCACTGGTCGGCCTACCTCGACTGTTCTCGGCTCAACTCTTTTTCTGACTCTGTCCTTTGTTAGCGTCCGTCTGGACCTTATATTACCTCCCCTTCACCAGATCACGTGATCTCAAAACGACGCGTGTTTGTATGGTCTCGTTGCTATTTTCTTCTTGCCTGATCACGTGGTTTCCAGACGACGCGGGTTTTTCAACGCCTGGTATCCGGCACTAACTGGCTACGACCGCTGTCGTCGCACCTGTGTCCTGACGCGTGGTCGGTATTACCGCAAATTGGGTCATGTTACCTTGTGGCCCCCATCTGCGTACTTGGGACAAAGCGTCAGGCCTACGATTAAAACTACTTAAATTTTGGCGAAACTGAGTTCAGCTGCACTGACTTGGTCACTTAGTTCAATACCAAGAAAGAGAGAAAAGAAAATGGTTGTCTACCCACTTTCTATTCCTATACTCCTAACTTGTTCATTTATCGTAAAACATGTATAAACTCATATCTATAATATATCTACACAGCTAAGATCTGTCACATCCTCTCACTGCTGCCTCTTCTGCCTCATGTGTCAACCTGTCAATATATTCCCTTTCATTTGTCATTATACGTGTCTAGACCTCATTGTCTGTATCTGTATAATTTTTCTGTGCTTCTGCTTTGTGCTGTGGTGTCTCGAGTTCGGCAATTATTGCGTATAGCTTTCTACATTGTCCTTTTTCCTATTTTATGTAATGTCTCTGCTGTGATCCATTCTTTGTGTAGGGTTTTCTTGAAATCAGCAGTTTCTTTACATGTCTTATGCCACACCTCTTTAGCCTGGTACGATCTCTTTATCCTCATATAGCTCTTCTAGCTGTTAATGTGTATCTGTTAATTCATTGTATGCTAAATGATGTCGTCTTTCGTTGGTCTTCTAAGAAGTGTATTTTATATCTTCTTCTCCGTGCACCCTGTAGCGAGTACATTTGTACTAATTTATTTCGTGGTCAATCTGATATTCCATCACGTGGTCTGGTCATTTGCATGTGGCCTAATGTACCTTCTTCTGTAGAAACATGCTCCCTCCAATTATCATTTTGTGTAGCGCACAAAGCTCTGCAAACAATTCTCCATTTTCGTTTATCTGTCCCATGTCTTTCCTTTCCATAATTTGTTCATAACCCAGGTTGTCTGTTCCCACTTCAGCATTAAAGTTTCCCATTAACATTAAAAGATCTTTCTTTTTATGCGTGGCAAGGACCTCTTCCAGCTTGTTGTAAAACTCGTGCTTTTTATCATCTTCGGCCTCGTTAGTTGAGGGATGGCACTGAATGATATTGATATTGATGTGTGGTTTTTTTGTTGTTTTTTTTTTGTTCCTAGCTCTAAACCTTGCTTTCATGATTCTATTAGTAACAGCGCCTCCCCACCCCGCTCCCTCCTTGCTTCTCTAGAAAGCATCAGTGTACCTCCCTCTGTGTTTGACATCAGTTTCTCTCGTTTCTAGAATAAACTATAATGTCCCCAGTTGTCAGTCACATCTTTCCTAATTTTGTCCATTTTGTTTCGCCATTTACTAACACTGCCAGTTTTTTAAGTTTTCTATATTGGTTTTCCTCTCGGTATACAGAAGGGCAGTCAGCCGTGGAACTGCCTTTCGGCAGGCTCTTCCTTTTTCAAGGCCATTTGGTTCTGCTTTGTTGTCAATGTTTTCATAACCACCTTAGTTCTCGTAGATCTGGGTGGTCCTCCTTAACCTAACCTATCATACTCTAGGTGATTTGTCCGTGTTTAGTCTATTCCCTCCTTCATATCTTTTTCAACTTGGGTGACCCTTCTGGAAGCTTCCGCTTCCGCTGGCTTAGCTCTTATGATCACTGAGATAGGCAAGCACCATTGCAAGGCAACGGACTTGGGGAAGCTTCGACTCGAGGGAGTGTCAGTGGATAATGTTTATATTTATCGTCTTTTGGCAGCTTCAAAAGCAGACAATATCATGCTATGTCCTAATGCCTCCAATTCTATAAGTGCCTTCTTCACCTCCTTTGATAGCCACATCTTCACTCTGCACCTACGCCAGTGTACACGGAGGATAGTGGCAATTCAGGTTCACTCGCTTAACTCCTGTCCATAGTGTCAACCCTAGTGTAGCAGTTCTGCATTTCCGCTGCCACTTGCGTATCCTTCATGTGTTCATACATTGTTCAATCAATTTGGTTACAGAAAATCGGGAAACATTCAATTGGAGAAAAGTGTGTGAATGAACGGTTAGGATGATACTGGTCTCCTAACAAATAAGATCCAATCAATGGGAATAACGACTGTATTGTTGTTTTTTTAATAATGGGATTTTAAATACTCTTAATGTAGCGACTGACACTTACAAAATGTAAGGGCACAATAAAGTGCCACGGGACACCGGTTTGGAAATCATTGAGAGAGAGAGAGAGAGAGAGAGAGAGAGAGAGAGAGAGAGAGAGAGAGAGATAGAGAGAGAGAGAATGAGATTTTAATAGCTCACATTATAAGTGTTGTCCACACCAGGACAATAGAAAGGAATAGATTTCCATTATTTTCTGTAATTGCCTAGGTGGGTTGGGTTGAGAAGATATTTTATGTTCACCTCTTGATGTTCAGCTCAACAGAGAAGCTTAATAGTTGGTGTCGGGGGATGGTGAAACGTAAGCGGTGCATCTGGAAACATGTTATGTTATAACAGCGTGTTCAACGAGATGGGGATCGATATTGTGATCCCGTAGTGGTTAGTATGTTGATAAGAATTAGCATTGCACTGCAGCCAGGAGCATTGTTAACAAGAAGACATTTAAATAATATACTTCGGAAAAAAGATAACATCCTGGAGATGTCAGAAGTGAACCAGCAACCGACGACTGAAGCATCCATGACTGGAAGGGACAGGTCACCAATCTTCATCTCAGGACAGGGCACACAAAACTGAATAAGAACACGGACAATGTTCGACTGTCCGCTCACCACTGTGCACAAGTGGACTACACTGCTGAGAATATATTGCAGGGCTGTCCCTGTATGGACAGTTAAGGAAGAGACACTTAACTTAGCTAAACGTCTTTATACTGGTTTAGAAGACCCTGCAGAGTCTGTATACGACCAGTTTCATTTACATCACCTTGCTCTGAAAGCTATGCGCATCCAATTTATTCTTGAATGCATTAACTGTCCGTGCCTCCACTACCTGCCCTGGCAATGCATTCCAAGCATTCACCACTCTCTGACTAAAAAAATATTTCCTAATATCTAATCTGGACCTCTCTTTAGTCAACTTGTAGCTATGCGCTCTTGTTATTGTGGGTGGCCGTATTTTTAAAAAAAACTTGTTATAGTCTAATTTATCCATTCCTCTGATCATCTTATAAACCTGTATTAAGTCACCACAAATTCTTCTCTCTTATAGACACTGTAGGCCGGTTTTTCTGAGTCGTTCCTCATACTGTAATTCTGGAATCCCACTATCATCTTTGTCGCTCTTTTTTGTATTCTTCCAGCATGTTTATATCCCGTCTATGATAAGGACTCCACACCTGTACACAGTACTCCAATCTAGGTCTAACTAATGCTTTATACAGTTTGACTATCACTTCCTTGCTCCTATGTTTAATATTTCTTTTTATCATACCTAACATTGCGTTTGCCTTCACTGCTACCTTAACTTGCTCACTCACTTTACCTGCATGACCTATTATAACCCCTAGGTCCCTTTCCTTATCTTCTTTCTAATATTGTTCTCTCCCATTCTGTAATTATGTTCCATATTGGATCTACCCATGTGGATGACTGTACATTTATCTACGTTAAACTCCATTTGCCAGCTTACAGACCATTCTCGAATTTTATCTAAATTCGACCTCAATATATCCACTTCTGCTTTAGATAAGACACTACTGCATAGTTTTGTGTCATCAGCAAATTTTGCAATCATGGATGTCATATCAATGTTCAAATCATTTATATATATCAAGAACAAAATTGGTCCCAAAACCGAGCCCTGTGGCACTCCACTTTTCAATTCACACCACTCAAAGTATTCCTTATTTATGCCCACCCTCTGCCTTTTTCCCGTTAACCAATTTTCAATCCATTTGGCAACTTCCCCACCTATGCCATGTAATTTTAACTTTCCAAATAATCTTTTATGAGGTACTCTATCAAAGGCCTTAACAAAATCTAGATAAATAACGTCCACTGGCTCCCCTTTATCTATAATTTTGGTAACCTCCTCCATTAATTCTAATAGATTTGTTAAGCATGACCTCCCTCTAGTAAACCAATGCTGACTATTGCTAATTAGATTAAATTTGTCTAAATGCAAAACAATGTTTTCTTTGATTATTGACTCAAACAATTTAGACTATGCTCGTTAAACTCTATAATTCGCTGGATATTATTTTTTGCCCTTTTTTAATAAGGGAATCACTCCTGCATCTTTCCAAACCCGTGGAACAATCCCTTTTGCAAGTGATTGAGAAAATAATATAGCCTATGGTTTTGCTAGTTGGTCTCTAATTTCAAACAGCAGTTTTGGATGAATACCATCTTGACCTGGACATTTATCCACTTTCAACCCCTCCAATTATTTTTTTGAGAACAACACTGACCCAACTATTCAACACCAAACTCAAAACTTTGGGGGCAAATGGAAAATGGCTGATAGAACCGACTTCGTTACACCTGGGCGCTTCCAATTGTGCTCAATCCGATTTATGACTGAACATCCCGGCGACAGAACACGAACTCCACAGCTACCGTGCCGGCTCCTGATTTTGTCAGGTCCTCATTCAGCTGTATCGACTCAGAGAAGCAGTATTACCATGAAGAAAATACTCCATGCCCGGTCTGAGCACGACATGATTGTAATCTGGAACGTTTGATTACAAGCACAGCTCCTCTAGATCACACGCGTCCCCTAAACTTTAACAATAAGGCGAGAATGTTGCGGTACTGAGAATTAAAATAAAGTGTACAAAACATATATAGGAATGGTCAGGTAACGCGCTAAATCTTGACGGTGATAAAACGATGATCCAAACAAGGGTCGAGTTCACCACATGAACTCGTCTGCCGGTGTAAATATAAACAATGCGATGGCAAGATGAAGAAGAAGACTACATCAAGGACGCCTTAGATACATCGTGTTCAGTACGTCTTGAATATTATAAGAACAACTAGACCACGCCACCGGAGAACAATCGAACAATGTCAAGCACTAGGTACTACTAGCTTCAGTCAACATCAACATCGTAACAGAGTCATATCATCTTATTCTTCTTCTTCTTCTTCTTCTTCTTCTCGTTCGTTTTGTTATTAAAAAAATATATTTACACATTAAATCCAGTTCTCTGGATGAAGATTGATGTAGTGGAGAGTTCTTCAAGGCTTCCAAGACTGCTTTGTGTGGAGCTTCGTCTCTTTGGGCCTGTGCTGAGCACGGAATTGCTTGAGTATGTAGCAGTCTTGCAGGATATCTACGGCTTGTACACATGGCTACATGGCCATGGCTACACATGGCCATGTACACATGGCTAATCAATCCAAGTTTATACTGTGTACATACTCATTCAATCTGCTATGTCCCGTTCTATTGCTGATCACGATCACTTACTTCGTCGATCAAGGCAGTGATGGTTGCCTCTCGTTTGGTCGACTTTCCTAATGACTTGAACAAGCGTCTTCTTTTCTTTAAAGGTGACTGCTTGTTCTTTCTGTACTCTTGTTGCGTCCTCCTTTACTAACTTGTTCGCTTTCTCCTTTTCTGGCATGCCATGGCGTGATCGTGTCCACTGTAGCACTATCCATCTCTTGGCTTTTAGCTCGTCGTTTTAGCTGCAAATAATTGGACCAATATCATTTTCCATGTATGTCGTAAAATGACGACTAAAGAATAGGGTGCATGGGGCGAGCAACTTCATAATGTCGAACCACGACCACACAAACTGCCACTGCAAGTCCTTGCTCCACGTAGCAGTCATCATTTGCTCCGCATTGTGCGAAAAGACTACAACAGCTACCGCACCGCCGCCGTCGCCACCACTACTACTAATACTACAGCAACTACTACAGAAACTACTGCTACTACAACTACTACTACCGCAAAACTGTTAATATTTTCCAGTTATCTGGAGATTGTTTGCACATTTTATTTCTCCAAGAAGTCAATTTGCCGCGCCTGATCTGGGGCGGGATATAGTGCCATTGTTCTCCTACTTCTAAACTAATAGTTTCTACAAGATGGGGTAGCCAACCCAATACCAAACCCTTCTCAGATATGGGGTAGCCAACCCAATACCAAACCCTTCTCAGATATGGGGTAGCCAACCCAATACCAAACCCTTCTCAGATATGGAGTAGTCAGCCCAATACCAAACGCTTCTCAGATATGGGGTAGGCAACCCAATACCAAACCCTTCTCAGATATGGGGTAGCCAACCCAATACCAAACCCTTCTCAGATATGGAGTAGTCAGCCCAATACCAAACCCTTCTCAGATATGGGGTAGGCAACCCAATACCAAACCCTTCTCAGATATGGGGTAGCCAACCCAATACCAAACCCTTCTCAGATATGGGGTAGCCAACCCAATACCAAACCCTTCTCAGATATGGAGTAGTCAGCCCAATACCAAACCCTTCTCAGATATGGAGTAGTCACATGTCAAACCCTTCTCAGATATGGGGTAGTCAGCCCAATACCAAACCCTTCTCAGATATGGAGTAGTCACATGTCAAACCCTTCTCAGATATGGGGTAGTCAGCCCAATACCAAACCCTTCTCAGAAATGGGGTAGTCATATGTCAAACTCTTCTCAGATATGGGGTAGTCAGCCCAATACCAAACCCTTCTCAGATATTGGGTAGTCACAAGTCAAACCCTTCTCAGATATGGGGTAGTCACATGTCAAACCCTTTTCAGATATGGGGTAATCAGCCCAATACAAAACCCTTCTCAGATATGGGGTAGTCACAAGTCAAACCCTTCTCAGATATGGGGTAGTCACATGTCAAACCCTTCTCAGATATGGGGTAATCAGCCCAATACAAAACCCTTCTCAGATATGGGGTAGTCACAAGTCAAACCCTTCTCAGATATGGGGTAGTCACATGTCAAACCCTTCTCAGATATGGGGTAGTCAGCCCAATACCAAACCCTTCTCAGATATGAGGTAGTCTGATGTCAAACCCTTCTCCCATCCTCCCTGGCGGGTGACAGAATCACCATTATGTGCTCCCCATAGGGATCTTTATAACACGCTGAATTCTAAGAAGTTACACAAGACATAGTACACGCACATGCAACAGTCACTTCACTTAGTCACTCCTCTTCTACCCATGTGATGGTGTAGACGTCTTTTTCATATATGCTGCTTTTACAAACATATGATTGACCTATTGTGTCTTTGTGTGACAAGAGTCAAACATCCAAGGACCGAGGCTTGTGGGCCAAAACAGGGAGTTCAGACAGGTGTTTAGAGAAGGGGATCCCTCTAACACCGTCCCTCTGCCCTAAACGTGTCAGAACCGTTTCAAGAATCAAACTGCAACTAGTTAAGTGTAACTGCCTTTGAGTTTGCACAAAGACAACGAACAATGAAATCGGCAAAGACGTTGCAAATGTAGCTATCCATATTGACGAAAGTTATTTACAGCTCCCTGATTTAACGGTGAAGGTAGTCCCACAGCAGACACTGCCGCTAGGGATGAAGTGTTGGAGACTTCATTGTACTAAGCCATAGCTTTGTGAGGTGGGGTGCCCAGTTCCCTTCCTCGCTGCCTTTTTTCTTCCCTAGCCGTCAGTCAGGTACTCATTTACAGCTGGGTCTATTTGAGCTGTCCGTAACGGGAGTTGTATGGGAAAAGCGAGTGCTCTAACATTGCGCTAATCAGTCGTTGATGTTGGTCACTCTAAACAAGGCAGGTATTTAGTAGTGGAGATAGGTGAGACACAATGGCTCACCGTTAGTTCAGGCAAAGTTAACTATATTAACAATTGTTATGGTCAACTAGAACTGGACAAAGCAAAACCAAATATTACTTTACATGGGCAAGGGCCCAAACAGAAATGGGCAGTGGCCGCTGTGAAGGGCAGTTTGAGAAATACACCTGGAAACTAATATATTATTTTACTCAAGTCGCAAAATTGACTAAGCAGATGAAGGTTTTGTGATGACGTGTTTAGTTGCTTGGCAACCCTGGAAAAAAAAAAGGGGGGGGGGGATTTGGAGAGGAAGATTTAAAACGATGCACGTGAAGACTAAGCATTCAGAGCATGGCAGGCATTCAAAGAAGAGCAGATCTTAGCAGAATCAGACTGATAGATAGAGCCCGAGTGTGCCACAATGAGAGACCAGATCTTGACTACTCCTGAAGCAGAAGCTGAGTAACACTTGAGACGTTGCACACATTGTGTCGGGCTGACATAGACTAATAGACTTGACGAAGATTTCAAGTGTGAACATTTGTTTATTTCTATTGTCAGAAAGTGGCAAACAGTTTTGAAATAACACACAAGAGATCATTCTCTGAGACCTATGAGAGTAAAGTGTTCGCATAACACAGAAGGGATCTTTCTCTGAGACCTATGAGAGTAGTGTTCGCATAACACAGAAGGGATTTTTCTCTGAGACCTATGAGAGTAGTGTTCGCATAACACACAAGAGATCTTTCGCTGAGACCTATGAGAGTAGTGTTCGCATAACACAGAAGGGATCTTTCTCTGAGACCTATGAGAGTAGTGTTCGCATAACACAGAAGGGATCTTTCTCTGAGACCTATGAGAGTAGTGTTCGCATAACACAGAAGGGATCTTTCTCTGAGACCTATGAGAGTAGTGTTCGCATAACACAGAAGGGTTCTTTCTCTGAGACCTATGAGAGTAGTGTTCGCATAACACAGAAGGGTTCTTTCTCTGAGACCTATGAGAGTAAAGTGTTGGCATAACACAGAAGGGTTCTTTCTCTGAGACCTATGAGAGTAGTGTTCGCATAACACAGAAGGGTTCTTTCTCTGAGACCTATGAGAGTAGTGTTCGCATAACACAGAAGGGTTCTTTCTCTGAGACCTATGAGAGTAGTGTTCGCATAACACAGAAGGGATCTTTCTCTGAGACCTATGAGAGTAGTGTTCGCATAACACAGAAGGGTTCTTTCTCTGAGACCTATGAGAGTAAAGTGTTCGCATAACACAGAAGGGATCTTTCTCTGAGACCTATGAGAGTAAAGTGTTCGCATAACATTCAAGGGATAGTTCCGTGAGATCAATCAGGCAATTGATCTAACTAACAGATCAGTGAGATCTCAAGCAGACTCCATTCGGCTTTAATTCCACAGCGGAATTTGAACGGACAAAACGAATCCATAACAACGGTCAGAGAAGTCACAATAGCGATGAGCAATAGGTCTGGAACAAGAATCATTAACACTATATGATACATTTACTGTGTTAATCTAATAATATAAGGAATAGATTTAGATTGACAGAGACAAGAACTTAGGTTGATTTGAGACAAGAACTTAGGTTGATTTACTACAAGAGTAAGACCTGTGCATCTGCATGTACCTCTTGATTTATTGAAACAGCATAAGAATAAAGACAAGCTTACGATCATTGTATGTGGTAAAACTACGATAACTGCTTGAAATAAAATCCATGCATTATGGTGTACTCTAAGAATTGTCAGTGATCAATTTTAGTCGAGTTTTCTGGGATTGAGAGAGGGGAAGCGATTTAATGGTATCTATCTCAAAGAGAGCTAATCTACTACATGTGCATCTCTTTGCCTTCATTCTGGCCTTTATTTTGTAGGAATTTCGTTACTGTCAGAAATTTGGTCCAGACAGTAGAAACAGCCTGTTATTTTCTATTTTCAATTGTCAATGATTATTTTACGAGCACAGTGCGTACAGGGAACCTCCGAGTCTATCGTCCACCCCCGATGAGATTCGTCGCTGATGTCACCTCCTTTGAGACCATTGGGGCCCAAGAAACTTGCGAGATTTGAACCACACTCAGTTTCTTGGGTAGCGATTGTCTTATCTCTCAGTTATAGAGGCCTACCTGGAAATAGAACATGAGCTGGTAATCCCACATTCGAAAATTAGTACGCCTGTACACTAAACTAACCAGGCACCAATCGAAATGAAAAGCTATTAGACTATCAGCCTTGTAAGTGATCAACCAAAGTATCACCATCATAAGGTTAGTCAGTCTGGAGACTGATGTTGAATACTTCTGATCATCAATCACACCACTTTTCTCTATTAGTCAGTCTGGAGACTGATGTTGAATACTTCTGATCATGTCACACCACTTTTCTCTATTAGTCAGTCTGGACACTGATGTTGAATACTTCTGATCATCAATCACACCACTTTTCTCTGTTCCATCAGATCTCTTCAGTTCAGCACAACCGGATGTTCTTGCAGACCTGTGTGATGTAATTGTTTCTTGGACGTCCCCTTCCTCTTTTCCTCTGAATGCTGCCTTCTAATATTTTCAATGGTAAACCTAAAGGTCTCATTCTATGACCAAACCAAGACAATCTACCTTTTTGTATACTCGTCATTAGTTGTCTATGTGACTTTATATCTTTAAGTACTTGTTTGTTTTACATTTTTTTCTATCAAGCTCCCTCTTTGTATTCTGCGTTAGCAACATATCGCGAAAGCTTCTTATGTTATTTCATTCTTTTTGTTCAGTCCATATTTCACAGATGTACAATACGACGCGACAGACATGTGTAGTGACAAAACAATTGTTTGATTATTACAATCACTTTTGTTTTATTAACATTTCATGTCAAATGTCTTGGCTGTGTCGTCGATCCTGGTGAGTAGTTGTTATGATATCTGTTCGTCCTATGATGGCTTGATCATCCGAAAATTGATGGCATTTATTCTTTCTCCATTTACCCTGAACGCTATGTTGCAGTTTCTGGAGACTTCTGCCATCTTCTCCTCCAAATTCAGATTAAATAGACTTGAAGATAATAAAATCTCTGTTGCTCACCTTTCTTGATTCTGACTGGCTTTATTTCTTCAGTGCTATATGATTTTCATACAAGTTCAGTATTAGGTGGTGTGATATTAAGCTTCTCGTACGAAATTTGTTGCAATCAATTAGATTCGGCTTTTGGGGTATTGGGTTGATTACTGATGTTGTGTTATCTGTAGGCCCATATTCCGTCGAAGTAAAAAATGTTCAGGTGTTGAAAAAAGTATGAGTATTATTAAATAGTGTGGGCAGGAGTGACTGATTAGTGTAACAGGTCCAAGGGCAGCAGAGGTATTGAGTCTGGCAACTTATTCGCGAGGGCAGTAATTGAATATTTCAGCTTAGGTAGGGAAAGTTCAAACCAAGGTCACTCACGATTGACAAAGCAATGCTTCGATTAGCAGCACGAGAGAGAGAGAGAGAGAGAGAGAGAGGCAGACAGACAGCCAGAGAGAGAGAGAGAGAGAGAGAGAGAGAGAGATGTCTACTGTGTGTTTGAGACTGTTGTACAAAGATAGTTGGAGTTTCTAGTTTATCCCATGTTGTATTAACTAGAGTCACAAAAAGGGGGTAGAGGTATTGGACGATGCATAATGTGACGACAGAACTGTCACTGTCGGATTGACAGAGGTGACAGGAAAGTCAGTTAAGTGAATGAGTTTCAGTGGGAGGAACTTGTCAGATTGACAAGTGTTAAGAGCATAAAAGTGATTAGAATGAATAGTGAGCCTCCCTGCTGGCAACACGAACGATAAATCTGTTCAGTTCGAGTGACAGAGACAGGGTAAGAATGACACTGTATATTCCCCACGCTTTGTTCTTGAGTGTGCTGGAAGGAACAGTAAACTGGGTCGGTAAAGTCAGAGGCAGAATCGGACAAAGCTTGTGAGAATTGTTGGTTGTGCACTTCACGGACATACGTTCTTGGTGATCCGCTGAATTGATAGCAACCAAAGGTGTAAGAGGAACACCTAAAAGAGCAGTTACGTAGACTCTCTAGAAAACTGCTCTTGTCAGGTTACATCGGGGAAAAAAGTCCTATCCAAAAATTGTTCAGCGGGTTCGGTCATAGTCCCTGATAGAAAGGGAGTCTTAAAACTCCTCTGGGAGTTTAGATACTTTTTGTTCCACAGCACAATCCCGACGATCAGACGATTTGTCAAAACGGTAGATCAGGCCCATCACCAGCTGGCTAGGTGTACGACGAGACTACGAGACTAGATAGTGATACGGTAAGTGAAATTGTAGATAATAGAACAAGATAGAAGACAATAGAACGGGGTATAGATACAAGGATTCCATCCAATCTCATGCGAACTTCCCTCTTAGTTAGACATATTTAGTTATTGTTAGTTTAGTTAGTTTTGATAATGTTGTAACTGACTAGTCTTGTAATAAATGAATTATCTTGTGTTTTATTATTCAAATATGTTTTAGTGTTCTCTATGTTGATATGTAGAAAGAATAACTGAAAGAGTGAAATAAGGCCACTAAATTACGATTGTCTAAATGAAACTCTGAGATTGGTTCTTAATAGGATAGGCTACTACAGTAGTCAGAGTGCCTGTTTTTTTTTATCTCAACGGTAGCGGGTTCAACTCCCTGTATCGACACACTTGGGTCTACCTAGATGTAAACGAGTACCTAATTTACAATTCATATATAGAAATGGCAATGCAAAAAGAAGAAAACTGACACCTAACTACACCCCCCCCCCCCCCCCACACACACACACACACATGAGAGTCATGGTACACTATCATGTAGCATGTCTGTTGTAGAACATCGCTCCCATCACTGCCCGTCTGAAAATCAACTCTTTGTCTAGTCAAATCTCCAGCTTCCACCAAAGTCATGCCCAGGCATTCCTTGATATCGTCTTATCAGCCTACATCTGCCTCTTTTGCCTGGTATCCTCTTCCATCACTGTTCTCGCAAGACCATTGCGTCTCTTGATGTGACCAACGTATTTCAATTTTCTGGCTATGATGGAATTGATAAGCCAGTTCTCATATATATTCAAATCTTGTCGAATGTCTATATTTCTCCTTCTTTCAGACCAGGATATTCTTAGGATCTTTCTGTAACATTTTGACTCGAAGGACTCGATTCTCTTTCTAGATGTTTTGGCAATCGCCCATGCTTCGCAGCCATATGCTGTCACGGGAAAGACAAAGGTATTACTGGTGATCTGCTATAATTTCTTCAGATTGTTCAGCCTCTGCGTTGCCATGGCTAGTCTTCTGATTTATTATTATATATTATTTAGCAGTCGCCATTATTACTAATTCTGGAGCCCAGATATACAAAATTCGTGACCTGATCTATTTCCTCCCCACCTACTGTAAATGTATGTTGGCATCGTGTTTCGTCGGTGTTCATTATCTTTGTTTTGTTTATGTCTATAAACAGATTTTGATCTGCACTGTATCGATATTTGGCTGAAATCAGCTGCTTTGGTTGTTCTGCACGTCCGCATGTCGTCTGCGTATCGTAGCTCTGATATCTCGTAACCGTCAATCGTATATGGATCGATGCTTTTGATATTTTCGTCTTGTCTAACGTTTCTCATTATACAACCTGCATAGATGTTATATAGATATAGTCATGGCACGATAAGGTCGTTTACACGTCGTCGCCGACGGCAGTGCCTGATTTGAGACAACCTTTATATTTAACTGTCACAATGCATAGAACAAGACATACAACAATCAGAATGTATGGTTGACAGCTGGCATAAGATTTTAACATTTCAAGATTTAAAAAGAAAAGCTTAGCAAAGCCCATAGCAGCCACTGTAGTCGGGGATGCAGTGTTATAGAGATTTCAGTGGTCGAGGTCGCAACTTTTCGTGCCTTGTCTGTCCTAAATGTAAGTTAGCTACCTGTTTACAGCTGCATCTACTATGGCGTGTCACTTTCAGATAGTGATCACGAAACTTGTGTTACTAGAAACAATCGCTCTAACCAGTATCAACTTTCAGATTTCCTGTTCCGAGTGTAAACATGAGAACTAGCCTACATTAAGTTAAGTAAACAAGCTCAGTCTAATAAATGGCAGACTAGGATACTCCAAAACATGAAAGGTTTTCTTTGTGACAAACACGAAATGTCTTTATTGTTTGATAAAGTCAATTCTAAAAAAAATGGAAGCCTGGTGTCATGAGATGATGGGAATTTGTGGAGAAGCAAGATCGCACACGCCAAGAAGAAGAAGAAGAAGAAGAAGAAGAAGGAGAATATTATGAAAAAGATAATGGAAAAAGAAGAAGAGGAAGAAGAAGAGGCGGAGGAAGAGGAGGAGGATAGATGTAGTCCCAGATCGCACACGCCTATATATATATATTGTGCAAAGAGAAGAAGGAGGAGAAGAAGAAGAAGAAGGAGAATATTATGAAAAAGATAATGGAAAAAGAAGAAGAGGAGGAGGGAGATAGATGTAGTCCCAGATCGCACAATCCAACGACAAGTGAGCTAGATTGAAGAGATGTGTTGGGATGCCAGGATTTTGTAAAATGATATATGGTAATCCAATTTGTCATATTTGCTCGTTTTGTTTCCCATACTGGGAGAAGCCAGATGATGTATGTGTTTGAATCAATTATTTTCTTCAGCCGACCAAAGAGGCGGAAAAAGAACGAGACATCCAGACGACGTTTCAATTATAGCAAATACGTGTTTTGTTGTCTATGTAACGTGTCAAGTATAGCAAATACGTGTTTTGTTGTCTATGTAACGTGTCAAGTATAGCTACATCTTGTGTTCTTTCTATAGCATGTCAAGTATAGCAATACATGTTTTGTTGTGTATGTAAAATGTCAAGTATAGCAAATACGTGTTTTGTTGTCTATGTAACGTGTCAAGTATAGCTACATGTTGTGTTCTTTCTATAGCATGTCAAGTATAGCAATACATGTTTTGTTGTGTATGTAAAATGTCAAGTATAGCAAATACGTGTTTGATGTTTACATAACGTGTTAAGTATAGCAATACATGTCTAGTTGTATGTGTCAAGTATAGCAATACATGTTTTGTTGTTTATGTAAAATGTCAAGTATAGCAATACTTATTTTGATGTTTATATAACGTGTCAAGTATAGCAACACGTGTTTTGTTGTATGTGGCATGTATGACAACATGTTTTGTTGTTTATGTTATGAGTCAAATATGGCATCACATGTTTTGTTGTTTCTGTAATGTGTCAATGAAAGAAATACACGCATGATTTTGGTATTTCTCTAAATGTTAATTATAGCAACACATGTTTTGTTGTATGTGTCGTGCATGACAACGTGTTTGTTGTTCATGTTATGTGTCAAGTATAGCAACACATGCTTTGTTGTTTTTGTTATGTTTTAGCTAAATCAATACAAGTGTTGTTCCTGTCATGTTTTAGCTATATCAATACATGTGTTATTTCTGTCATGTTTTAGCTATATCAATACATGTGTTATTTCTGTCATGTTTTCGCTGTGTCAATGCAAATGTTGTTTCTGTCATGTTTCTTATTTTTATTTTCAATGTATGGCCGTATGAAGCATATGGTCAGCACTGAGGAAAAAGAGAGAGAGAGAGAGAGAGAGAGAGAGAGAGAGAGAGAGAGAGAGAAAGAGAAACAGTTATACGTGTGTACGCAAAGAAAATTTCCACATTATTTTACTAATATATTCTCAAACATGGTTTCTTTTCTTATTTTCAACTTACATATAACACACATGTGCTATTTATCAGAAACATACTTGAACATCATTTCCGCATAGTCTCGTCGCATTTCTCCCTCTCTCTCTCTCTCTCTCTCTCTCAAACGGTTTCAAAACTAACACGCTTTCATCCTCATCATACACTATGGTACAAGTACTGTCCCACTATCTCATTTTGCCTCGCTTACTTGCTCACACATGAACACGCACGCACGCACGCACACACACACACACACTCCCTTTCCCTCTCTCTCTCTCTCTCTCTCTCTCTCTCTCTTCATCCCAGTTTCCCTAACAGCTGAAGCACAAAACCTCGGCCGTCGTCTGGGAACTCTATTGTAGCCCCGTTCTATTGGCTGCATCTGGTTTTCCGTGCGACAAGGTTCTCATTGGTTATTCTACTTGATTTATCAACTGTATACAGAGAGTGAGCTAATGAATCTTTTACATTTACCAAGAAGGAAGGATAATTAATACAATCATGTGATCTACGATATAGCACGTAACGAAATATTCCTGCGGCATCCGACAAACTAGCGATGCCAATACACGAGACGGACAAGACGAATGACACGTAGAGACTAGGTTGTCGATGGAGGGTCAACATACAGATTTACTGGACGGTCGATATACATATTGGCTGGACGGTCGATATAGATTGGCTAACGGTGGCTTTACATAATGAATGGAGACTAGACATACGGACGGCCTGGATAGTGACTGGTTCGACGGTCGAAACAGAGATTAGTCGGACGATCGTAAACGAGACCTATTAGAAGGCGGGGCGGACACAGAGATTAACTAAAATGGTAGACAAATATGTATATATATATTAACAAAGAGCTAATTGAACGGTCTGCTTAGTGGCATATTAGACGGCGGACACTGCGTGCTATTAGACGGTCGACACAGAGTGATATTAGACGGCAGACACTGCGTGCTATTAGATGGTCGACACAGAGTGCTATTAGACGGTCGACACAGAGTGCTATTAGACGGTCGAACAGAGTGCTATTAGACGGCGGACACTGCGTGCTATTAGACGGCGGACACTGCGTGCTATTAGACGGTCGACACAGAGTGCTATTAGACGGTCGACACAGAGTGCTATTAGACGGTCGACACAGAGTGTTATTAGACGGTCGACACAGAGTGCTATTAGACGGTCGACACAGAGTGCCATTAGACGATCGACACAGAGTGCTATTAGACGGTCGAACAGAGTGCTATTAGACGGTCGAACAGAGTGCTATTAGACGGTCGACACAGAGTGCTATTAGACGGTCGAGACAGAGTGCTATTAGACGGTCGACAGAGAGTGCTATTAGACGGTCGACACAGAGTGCTATTAGACGGAGGAAAATGTTGTTGAATTCCCCTGATGAGCAAATTTGTAACAGGTATAACGTATGGAAGAATTTATTGTCAATATTAGTGTTAAGGATTAGTAAATAATGGGTTAATAAGGAGTAAATGCCATTTTATTTTAATCTTCGTATATTCGACTGGGTTCTGGTGGCGGGAATATTACATTTATAAGAAGCCTACCCGAAAACAAAGTCGCGGCCTTGTGTCGGGACAGCTGAACCAAGACCAACATAAATTAGCGTCTTTAAACGTAGTAGGTTCGCACATTATCCCACACCAATCAATTCCACCAAAAACTTGGCGCGAGAAGTCAGATAGCAGTTCTATCCGGTGTCCGCTGGATCTTGGCGATGTTAGTCAAAGAGAAAATGGAGAGATCGGGAATGCGCGAAGCCCTAGGCCAATGAAACGCACGGATTTCCTCAAAGAGACTTGCGCCATTGTCCGAATAAGTGATCATGTAGCTCGGGGAACCGAAGACGCTAAAAGGCGTAAGCAGAACACGATTCCATCCAAGCACTGGTTTATGCGTCTTAATATCGCCTACGGTCTAGGGTGGAATAAGCGCGCCTCCGCCAGTAAAAACTAGTGAGGCAGACGTAAAATTTAAAAAAAAATTTTTTAATATTCGATCACTGAGAAACGAGACGCGGACGATGATGGTTGTGTGTGACGTGTGGAGGAGACCGACAAATCTTACATTCTGTCAGACAGTCCAGTTCGCAGAGAGAGTATTTGAGGTAATTATGCTGCATTTCTATTTTTTAAATAGCCATTAACGTCCAGATTTCGTTTAATAAACAAACCAGAATAAATTAACCACGTTGTCCCAAAATCAAAGGACAGATTACCTCAAAGCGTCTTACGACCCTATTGAAATCTCCAGACGACTAAATCTCCTAATTTATATGTCATTCAGGAGTAAAACTTGTACCTAAAATCGCTAAGTTCTACAAGGAAGAGATTTTCTAAATGTTTCTTATTTCACGATCAACGAAATATATGGAGAAAGAAATCGTCCAGCAAATTTCCTATCTCAATTGATCATTAATACCATATTGGAATCTGAAGGCCGAAGAAATCTCGAGCTAAATTGTAAGCAAATTAAGATCAAAACGGTCAGAGCTGAGGGGTGTTCATATTAGAATTCGACACCAGGAACCGTGTGATTACACGAAAGTATCGAAATAGTTAGTAGTTCAATCAGTGAAGGAAGCAATAGTTAGTAGCTCAATCAGTGAAGGAAGCAATAGTTAGTAGTTCAATCAGTGAAGGAAGCAATAGTTAGTAGCTCAATCAGTGAAGGAAGCAATAGTTAGTAGTTCAATCAGTGAAGGAAGCAATAGTTAGTAGCTCAATCAGTGAAGAAAGCAATAGTTAGTAGTTCAATCAGTGAAGGAAGCAATAGTTAGTAGCTCAATCAGTGAAGGAAGCAATAGTTAGTAGCTCAATCAGTGAAGGAAGCAATAGTTAGTAGTTCAATCAGTGAAGGAAGCAATAGTTAGTAGCTCAATCAGTGAAGGAAGCAATAGTTAGTAGTTCAATCAGTGAAGGAAGCAATAGTTAGTAGCTCAATCAGTGAAGGAAGCAATAGTTAGTAGCTCAATCAGTGAAGGAAGCAATAGTTAGTAGCTCAATCAGTGAAGGAAGCAATAGTTAGTAGTTCAATCAGTGAAGGAAGCAATAGTTAGTAGCTCAATCAGTGAAGGAAGCAATAGTTAGTAGCTCAATCAGTGAAGGAAGCAATAGTTAGTAGCTCAATCAGTGAAGGAAGCAATAGTTAGTAGCTCAATCAGTGAAGGAAGCAATAGTTAGTAGTTCAATCAGTGAAGGAAGCAATAGTTAGTAGCTCAATCAGTGAAGGAAGCAATAGTTAGTAGCTCAATCAGTGAAGGAAGCAATAGTTAGTCAGAAAGCAAGTAGAAGTTGGTTTATAAAACAATGAGAAGATATCAAGCCTACTTCAGTCAGACAAAGAAAACAGATATCGTTGTGTGATGTTCAGTGTTGTGTAGTGTATAAAGAAGGAAGAACATAAAGTGTTGATTATCGTTTTATTCATTTATTAAGCATTCGTGTTCTTCGCTGCTGTGTTTAGTTGTAATCATCCAAATACGATTATCGGCAAGGAGTAGAAATAGTTAGGAAAGAAAAGGTCCGGACATCCCAACAAGAATCTGTAGCAGTTGTAGACTAAATGAGAACGAACAGCAGCGACGCTGCTACAGTTAATCATTAATGGTCATCGTGACCACTGCTACAACTTTACTCAACTGAACGCCCTAAAAAGGTCGGTTGGTGGTGGGTTGCAGTAGTTGTCCTCACATCCCGAGTGTGCGGATAAGGTGGACCAGTCTTACACACTGTTGTGTAATGCACGGTTTCATCTGTGTATCGCTCCCTACTTCTGGGATCACGTCGACACCCAAGCCAGACTGTCATAAAACACGTCTGTTTCCAGGAAGAACTGCATGGAAGTGAGGTTGGGGCGTGGCCAGTATATTTTACCTGGCCATGACTAACATTGTCTGACCCGCATGTGTTGCCTAACTAGACGTTATTCCTTTCTCATCAGAAGGTCGACGCAAAGACTGAATGGATGGTCGGTCTCTATAATAACTGGACGGTAAGATAAAGGTGGGTCCCACGACAAATAATGCCGTTGTGGATGACCATAACTACTTGGACTATGCCGCCTCCTTGCTGCTTCTACCTTCCCCAACGCATACACCAGGTATCCATTTACAGCTGGGTCGACTGGAGGAGCGGTCGTACCAGGAACTAAACACGTCAGGTTATTTTTTATGTCCGTCTGTGATTTCGATCTCTGGAGCTGTGTAATCCCAGACTTAGCAAGCTAGCTGACTGTCGACTAAGCTACACGCTCCACGATAGGTAAGACAGAATTATTCAATGGTATGTACTATGTCATATTAGATTGTCAACGTTAAGACATTAGATGGCCGACAAAACCGCTAACTTGGTGTGTAGTAGACATATATAATTATTGGGCGCTTGATTCAAAGACTGGAATGATTGTCGACATTGAGATTTGTTGGACGGCTGTCATACAGACAGTCAAAAAATGAAGTATGGGCGACACATACAATGTATTAGACTGTCGCATGCATATAAGAGGATTGGTAGAATACAGATGTGTTGGTGCGATCGGGCATGTCCAGTATACACAGCATGATATGTGCAGCACAGTAGAGATTGTCTGATCATGTAGTACGCATGTCGGATCAATGTCTACCAAATGTCTACCTCTATGGTGAACTCCAAAATGGCAAGAGAGCAATCGGTAGACAGCGGAAAAGGTACAAGGATACACTAAAGAGATCACTGATCCAGTGCGGTATTAATCACGGTGACTGGGAAAGAATCGCTAAAAATCAGACAGACTGGCGTAGCACTATTGTTGAGAGTGTTCGGACGGAGATATGAGGCATTTAGATGAGGCCATCCAGAGAGTATCTGTCCGCAAGTCAACTCACATTGACCCTTCGTCAACCCCGATGGAAGGAGGTGTCTTATTTCCCTGTACAAAGTGCAACAAACAATTCAAGGCTCAGATTGTCTTATTTAGCCATCTTCGAACTCATGAGAACAGTGAATGCTGACAAAGTGGTCCTCATCGATCACGATGGACGAACAACATTAGACGGTCGACACATACTTAACGGACGGTTGATACTTACATAATGGACAGTCGACACATACCTAATGGGCGGTCGACATACGCATCCATGACATAGACATGGACAATACAGAGACCTATTGAACTGTCGACATATATCTATTGAACGGTTCATACATGTATACTGGACTGTCTACACATACTAGTTGGACGGTTGATAATGGTCGACCGACACATGCCATTGGACGATCAACGAACATAACAAGAACAAATTACGTCACAGAAGCATTGGCCTAAGAAAGGATTGGAATTGGAGATAAGTTAAAACAAAGTCATCAATCACAGCTTCTGTAGTCCTTCTTATAAGTTAAAACAAAGTCATCAATCACAGCTTCTGTAGTCCTTCTTATAAGTTAAAACAAAGTCATCAATCACAGCTTCTGTAGTCCTTCTTATATGATGACTTGATTAACTAAAAAATTATAAGGTTTTTCCCCGACCATTACCCTTTCTTGTTATGTCGTGCGAATATGTGTGACTAGTGAATGCATATATGTGAGTGTATATGTGTTTGTCCCAGTTATTTACAATTTAAACGCCAGTGTTTACTTCCAACTGACGCAACTCCGGCAAAGTATACTGAAGACTGTAACTGTACTCCAACATTTCACTTCTGACCTGCGGTTGTCTGCTAAAGAACTCCATTTACCCGTTTAATGAAATTAATAAAGTGCATGAACAAGACAGAATTAAAAACTGAGTTTCAAAGTTACTACAATGAACCAGAGAGCTAATGTGGTGCAGTGGTAAGTGCACTGCCTTTCCAGCCGAGCAATCAGGTGTCGTGAATCTGACGCACTCTTATCTAAGACTATATATGGGGCACTCGACGCTTCATGTCAATGTTTACTAACACACACTAGTTCCAACACATGTAATATATAGCTTTTATTAGGTTACAAACAAAACATCGTTTTCCTGACTACACACAGCAAACTCTCTAACTCACACACCTTGTTACTGGTGTCTATAACGGTTATCCTTATCGTATGCCTAATCTATTTCTAAGTTATATCCCGAGACGTTTGGTGAACAGAACACAGATGGTTGCCTCGTCAAAACTATTCCCAATGTTTTTAACCCCTTACTCCAAATCAACTTTCTTCTGCTTCTGCTATCTACTGACTGGTTTTCATGCCTCTGACTGCCACTTCTCCTATCTACTGACTGGTTTTCATGCCTCTGACTGCCACTTCTGCTATCTACTGACTGGTTTTCATGCCTCTGACTGCCACCTGCTATCTACTGACTGGTTTTCATGCCTCTGACTGCCACTTCTCGTGAAAATATACAGGCTGCTTCCTTGACTGACAACTATAGGGAATTCGTCTACCACGAGGCATAAATCCTGAAAATAGTTTTTCTTAACTGACTTAATTTCAAATCTAGAAAACGAACTGGTACACTTTACTAACAGAATAACTTCTTCTGAAGTTATTGGACGACTGTAAGGAATTTGTCTACTACCAGATATAATTCGTGAAGATGGTTTTTCTTGACTGATTCACTATTAGCTTTAAATGTCTCTGAGGGGGCTCTGTGGTCTCGAGGCAAGGCGCCACATCGCGTGCCGGAGGTCTCGGGTTTCAATCACGGTAGAGACCGGCATTTTTTCACGTGCATTTTCTGGTAACATTGCCCTGATCTCTGGGTAGTGAGTTCGGACTGCCCTGTTCAGCGTCGAGCACGTTAGAAACCGATTGGCAGTTAGAAATCGAAAAGAGTAGGCTTAACAGCCATTGACCGGACAAAAATTCTGAAGCTTTAGTTACAAATCTAACAAAATTATTTGTACCTTCCACCAGGCCTAGTAAGCCGCAGGAAGTTTTAAGATATCTACTACGTATAGCCACAGCCTTCGGCTACCTGGCAACAGACATTAATATGCCTATATGAATACCCTCATAGCTGATTGGTCAGTCACGCAAAAAAAAAAATGACGTAACGCTTACCAAGAATTTTCAAGAATTAGAGAAGACATCCCTTTACATAAAACAGATTTGAAATTGAAATTGCAGTGGTCATTTCTGTTTAACTGTAGTGACATGTCGCAAACGTATGAAACGGCAAAGTGAATTTATCAGTTATTATTGGAAATGTAAGCTGATTGCGCCCAGCCTTACACAGTGTAGGAATCAGGTCATCAGGGAGCTATATTTGATTACAGACAATAGCCACAAATTAGGCCGACCTTTTCAGACGTTAAAAAATGTTAAATTCCAAGCTCTCAATTTGTGTTTCAAATGGTATTTCATTGTAGTTTTGTTAAATTGTGTGACTTTGGTTTGAATTTTATTTTTTTATTGAGTTGCATGGTTGTGTCACATGTTGTGTTATAATATCAGTAATGTTTTAGGATTTAGTAGAAATACTGTTTAAAAAATGTGAGACGATGTAGATTTCAACAATGACTCCTTCGATTCAGTTGACGATTTGTAAAAAAAATGATATTGATGCTTTGTCTTTTGAACAAAAAGTGCATCTGAATAAAAAAAATAGCAAGACAGAATGAGATATTTGACAGAAGGATGGGAAATGTACAAGAACTTTTCCAGGAAAGTGGTACTTGAAATACAGATGGTTAACAGGAAACAAAATAAATCAAACGTATCATTGCTATCATTTTCTAGTGTTCGGTGGGGAAGAATCTTGGAGTACAAATTATAATTTATTTTATTTTTTTGCCTTAAAAAATTGTGAACTTAAAGCTTCAAAACATGCTATTGCAAATTGAACATTAAAAATACTGGCGCTTTTTATATGCTGAGAAGATACAGAATTGATTTTTGTATTTCAGAAAGTGCTCGTATTCAAGCTTTTAAATATAACAGTAATGTTTTGCGTAATCAAAAAATGTATGTGGTGTGTCATTTAGGAAAACAAGAACACTCTTTCAGGGGCACAATGAGAGCATAGATTCTCTCAATAAAGGACATTATCTAGAAACCTTAAATTTGCTTGCCATGGGCGTAGGACTAATAAAGGCCCCTTTACAAAGCAGCATGGAGTTTAAGGAAATTTCTTCTGATATTCAGTGATTTAATCGAATCAGTCACTATTGCCATAAATGAGAAAATTCGAAGTGAAATAAATGAGGCACGTTTTGTGTCGATTCAAGAGAATGAAACTACTGACGTTTTTGTAAAGGCACAACACAGTATTTTTATTAGGTATGTTCATGGCCAAAACATTGAAGAACGTTTTATGGGATTTTGTGATGTCTCGAGCAATAAAAGTGCTGATGGTCTGTCGAAGAAAGTTATTTCCGTCATAGAGAAATACAATTTGGAGGAAAAGCTTATTTGCCATTCATGTTAAAGGTTAAAGGTATAGCTTGACTTCATTGCAGCTTCAGTCTCTCTGCTCAGTCTCTCTCTCTGCTCAGTCTCTCTCAGCAGAAAGATATCCCGCCTACTGAGAGTATCGCACAAAGCACGAACTGCGTAGCTCCAGCGATGAACCCAGGGAACTCCGAAAAATTGACATCATGAACGGACAGCCGCAGCTCGAATTCGAACCCCGACCATTTGAACACGAGGCAAATGGCTTGACCACTTCGTCACAGGTACCCCCAATATTCATATTGCCCGACATGATGGAGCATCGGTTATGGTCGGTTATCACAATGGAGTGCAAGTCATCATGCATCTAAAATACTAGAGAGCAATTTTTGTGCACTGTTATGCGCACCAAATGAACTTGGTACTATTACACACCAAATGAACTTGGTACTATTACACGGAGCCAAAACAATTTAAAAAGTTAGATTTTTCATCTGCAACTTCACTGCATTCCATCCCTTCTTCAATAGACCTGCATCTCGTGCAGAAGTACTTCGACATCATGGGTTTCAGCTACCTCGTCCAGCGCAAACAAGATAGAACAACAATTCACATGATGTATCAACCATCAAACACCATTACTAAGAGTTACGAAATGCTACGAGCTACATGACTGAATTTGATGATTGGGACCCTGAATCTATCAAATGTGCAACAGGTCTTCTGAGAATATTAGATTTGTTAATGTTCACATTTTGATTGTGCCTGTTCAATATAATTTTTGTCGTCACCTAACATTTGTTTAGCATTTTCCAAGCTATGTACACAAGTAATATAAACAAATGTATCAATTGTCAAATCAAACATTTCATCTCCACGTTCAGATTAGGTTTTACAAGAGTGTCTTCAAGAGAGTATGATGTTGAACAAACACTATCAAGCAGACTTCCAACCTCGGTGTTTTGCGGAAATTCCCACTCGCTTAGCATTTTAAATTCTTGACTCCAACAAAGTTCAGTTAGAGGAACGGTTCTCCAACTTTGACGAAGTTACATTTGTTGAACTCTTACAACATACAAAATTTACAGTTCAAAAAATCTTTTCTGACAGGAGTCAATTTCAAAAACTAAAAAACACATATCCTAATATGGTTAACTTTATAGCACTACACAATAAACTGGTAAATATTTACAGCTTAGAAGACAAAGCCAAATCTTGTATTGAATTATTTGGTTTCATTGTAGATAATTACTTCAAAATTAGTCCAGGCCTCTTAACATACCCTATAGGACTGCCAAATATACAGAAACCTAAGACGCCAAACCTGGCCAGAGGAAGTCGAGGTTACGGAGAAGCTGCGAGGATGCCACCTGGATCTGGAGAGGACTGTTGACTTTGTCCTTGCAACAGGACTACAGATCTAGCATGATCAAAAAGCCTGAGCGCAGAAGTAGACGGAAGAAGACTATCCAATCTGGCTACTATTTCAATAGAAAAGGAACTTTCTTGCAAGTGCACTCAAAATCACTTGTTAAAGGAGATGGTGATATATTTCTTTTCAGATGTTTAGAACTAATTTAATTTCAATAAGATGAGGCTGATTTACAAGAAAACATAGACAACTGTGCAGAAGTACGTCAACAGTATGGATTTCAACTTCCTTATTCAGCACAAACACTAAGTACTTTTAAACATTTTTTTCGACATCATTAAGTGTGTCCCTTTATGTTCATGACTCAGCTTACCCTAAAATGATCATCACACTTCACTATTGTTTATAATAAGACAATAAATGAGATTAAATTATGAACAATTACATGCTGGTGCTTCTGAAACATGGGATAACAAATTGTCTGCTGTTTTATTCATATGACAAATTATTTACAATGAGCTTTCTTTGAAACTCAAAAGGCTACACCACACTTAGCAGACTGGTGTGTCTGTGCAAATGGTGGCTCTATGCTATACCATGCATTTAAGTGTCTTCTACCAAGGAGGAGTTAGATATCTAAATCAGTCACTTCTTACAATATGCTCTGTGTGGCAGTGCTCCTATTGCTGTCACTGCCCTGCCCCCCACCCCAATCCCCACCCACTTACAACAACAAATAGAACTCCCCAATACACCACACTACAGAAACAGAAGGAGAGGGGTGGCAGATGCACAAACACACACATTCACACACACAAGCACGACCACACATATTTCATAGATTTGGGGCCAAAGATGCAGTAGTGAATGAGCTGGCAGTAGTGAATGAGCTGGCAGTAGTGAATGAGCTGGCAGCAGTGAATGAGCTGGCAGCAGTGAATGAGCTGGCAGCAGTGAATGAGCTGGCAGCAGTAAATGAGCTGGCAGCAGTGAATGAGCTGGCAGCAGTGGATGAGCTGGCAGAAGTGAATGAGCTGGCAGTAGTGAATGAGCTGTCAGCAGTGAATGAGCTGGCAGCAGTGAATGAGCTGGCAGTAGTGAATGAGCTGGCAGTAGTGAATGAGCTGGCATTAGTGAATGAGCTGGCAGTAGTGAATGAGCTGGCAGCAGTGAATGAGCTGGTAGTAGTGAATGAGCTGGCAGTAGTGAATGAGCTGGCAGTAGTGAATGAGCTGGCAGTAGTGAATGAGCTGGCAGTAGTGAATGAGCTAGCAGTAGTGAATGAGCTGGCAGTAGTGAATGAGCTGGCAGCAGTGAATGAGCTGGCAGTAGTGAATGAGCTGGCAGTAGTGAATGAGCTGGCAGTAGTGAATGAGTTGGCAGCAGTGAATGAGCTGGCAGTAGTGAATGAGTTGGCAGCAGTGAATGAGCTGGCAGTAGTGAATGAGCTGGCAGTAGTGAATGAGCTGGCAGTAGTGAATGAGCTGGCAGTAGTGAGCGACTCATAGATTGCTGCATGGATCAGGATCAGTTACCCATAACTGACCAAGATTTTATTCTGCCACCAATTGGTGACCCTGGAGACATACTTCGACCATACTTCAGCCTGGCTAAGAAATTAGGAAATGAATATAGAAGACAAAACAGGTCCCAAAAATATAGTGCTGATATCAGATGTGTCAGACCAAAAGGCACATATAAAGCGGTCCAGCTGTAAACTACAACACAATGACACAAATGTCTTTAAAAGGATGAAGTCTAAAAAGAAAGAAAAAATTGTGTAGATATTTAGAACAATTGTTGTTTTGTAAAGTCAGTAGTTCTTAAAACAAAGAAGAAGATTGTATAGATATTTACAACAACCTATATTTTTTAAAGAAGAAAGAGGGATGTTTTAGTAGTGTATAAGACAAAGGCCGCCGTCCATCACAGACGATGATGGCATAATTTATTTGCTAGTGCTATTTTTAGTAAGGATTAACTGCGCTACTTTTTATCCTCACTCTCTCGTCTCGAGCTGCTCGACCCCCAGTGGCAAGTCAAGGACAAGACGACTAGGGGGCGACTACGAGATGCAGGGAACTCCGCATCAAGCACCCGTGAAAAAGACGGCGGAGCCAGGAGTCGAACCCACACCGCCTGATCACGAGGCTGACGGCTATTCAATTAGGCAGATTGGGATGACTGTGTAGCAAAGTGGTCAGTGACATTGATCACAACCTAAACAGGAATATGTTCACATCCAGAAAGGTAGTGCTCTATGGAAAGTAAATCGATTTTTAAAATGAGTGCTAAAGTCAGATGCACTGACCTATAATGCATACAAACAAAGTACAACACACTCCACTTAGAAAACAAAAGCAACCCAAACAAAAATTACTTTAAATCAGGCAGATAAAAGCCTGAAACCAAGCTGTTGAGGGGGTTTCCTTCCAGCAGCTTACTTGGCCCATGTAAGGTTCAGTTCTGGGGGTTTCCTTCCTTCAGATATTTTCCTGTTGACACCCTACCTAGCATTATAGGACCTTCATTCTGCCATTAATGGTGCTGTAACAGTTATTGTATGAGGTCTTGCGACAGGGAGTTTCCCACCGTCATCTCTAGCAGGTATGTTAACATTGATGGTAGTAGTGTATATAAAATATTAATAATGCTACGGGACTACCTTTACCTATATAAAATACAAGGTCTGTTCAAAATCGATCGGACCCATGACTGGGAAAAATACAATTACTGATCTGGAGTTCTTATACCCTAATCCCCTTCAAATTACTCTCTTTGAGACTGCCCACACTTCTTCCACTAGTACCGCCTTTGTTGGAAGTATTTCTTCTTCTTCTTCTTCTTCATCGTACGCAACTGCGATATACGTTGCACTGTTTCGTTAAGCCTGTGGCCCAATGCATCCGATTTCAACAGGCGTTTCTGTAGGGATGCCCTCCTTAGCCTTTGGCTGTCCCCAGCCTATCTGCAAGGCAGCAGTTGTTTGTGATCAGAGTAGTCTCTCTTGTGTAAGTTGTCTTACAGGATTATGGAGTCTTCCCCACTCGTGTCTATAGGGTGCGGTGATGATATATGAGATGTGATATATGATTTGGACTATGTACTGGTTTGTACTATCCCGGAGGAGAGGCAGTCCAGTGTGTCTGTATCCCAGGATTGTCACGTCCTGCCAGAAACGTAGCATGTGCATGTGAGTGGGGTATCTCTTTGCTTCCTTTATTTTCTCGGCTTCTCTGCAGTGATGGTACGCCTAGCATTCCCCGCCACCTGGGAGATTGTCACAATAGGGCAGAGGTGCAATGTCCGCTGGCCTGCATCTCTTCTGCGTCCATTGGGATGACTGATAGCAGACAGAGGTAGAGAGCGAGGCAGGAGTGCATTTAACCAGGGGACAGGCCTGGTAATGGCACAGAGATGTTGTTCGCCTGGTGTGCGGACATATCTCATGGTCAAGGGTTGCGTCTCAACAGTTCACAGTGAGGTGGCTGCTCTACTGCTTACGACACCCCGACCGAGGACTAAGTCTTCTACTAGTGGTTTCACACCTCATTGCCGTATGGGTGAATATCGGGCAGCTTCCCGCCCGCTTTGATCAGCGGACGGCAGAGACATCTTTCTGCAGCTCGACTGTGTGGGGCTGGGGCGCAAGCCCCAGGTCCCGACCATATCGTAGCCTCCTATCGCAGTGGTGCTGAGATTTTGGGCGGGATTCCGGCTTAGAGGCGTTCTGCCGTACTCCCTCAGATGGTAGCCTCGCCCTGTTGGCTTATCAGCCTAGCACGTGGACCAAATGTCTGCGACTAGCGATTCCTGGAAGTATTTCAAGAAGGCCTCTTTGGGAATGGAGTACTGCTGAGTCATTGCATTCCCCAGGTGGTTTGTTAAGAGCAGCTATAGATAGCACCTAATTACTTGAGGGGCTACTTAGCTCTAGTGTTTGAGCCTATTAAGATAGACTTATACATCGGTAAAAACCACATTCCAAGAAACTGGTTATAGACAAACTTTATAGTCTTTTAAACCAGTATAAAAATGTTAAATCAAGTTATGACTTCTTGTGACGTAAATCAGGTACCATTCCGCAACATTTTCAGCTTGGGGAACAGCCAAAAATCGTAAGGAGATGTGTCTGGAGAGCAGGGAGCCTGATGAACTAATAATAATGTCTGCGTAGGCGTCAAAGACCTGTTGTGTCGATCGACCACTACCATTTCCAACTGCTGAGACTGTGTTCCTGCGTAGCCTGTTGACCAAAATCCCTACAGACTCCACAGGTGGAGCCCTGTACTCCGCAGCCTTGGAATGAGGGCCATGAGGAGTGTGTTAGACCAATGTTTGTGTCAAGCTTTCCGTTTCTGTCCGTGTAAAACTTCATGTTTTTACATGTCACTCCGCAAGGCTTCTGATTGTGTCCATCTGTTCGTTAGCATGACCCTTGCTGTGCCAAAAATACGAGGTTGGGAGAGGTATCGTGTAACCTTCAGTGGAGGAAGGTCAGGCAGTAGAAAGTTGGCTTCAGTCCAAGCAGAAATATCCTTGAGTAGTGATAATATACGTCTGCAGTTAAGCGGCACGTTGAACTCCATCATGGACTGGTTTCCCACGACTTGAGCCAGGTATGAAATGCAGCGAACTATAGCATAACAAACAGGATAACCAATCAAAAGCACATCAATTCCACAGAATAAAGTCCATAATACCACCTGGTGAAGGAGTTGTTAAATATAATCCGAATAGGAACCACCAAACATCGGAAAACTCGACGCAAACACCGGAGAGAGTCGAGAGTGCAGCCACTAAGGCGCGGCCATCTTACTTTTCCAACTAGTTCCTGATGAACTAGTTGAAATATAAATGTATATACACAGCCCTTTTTATGGAGATATCGAGCAGAATACCCTGTTTTGGCTTTCTCGTTAGTGCAGTTTCTAACTTACTAAAAGGGCAGGCAATTACAAGTCATCAAAAGGGCAATAGAGATAGAGGGACAAGATCAGGAAAGAGATGGCCAATACCAACCCCAGAACCAACAGCCCAGACCCCTACAGCACCACCACAACTGTGCGGAGACGACTCCAGCATGCATGAACAACTTAATCATCCACTAGTCACTTTGTGACAAGATTACATGACTGGAGACAGGGTTGGGACCCGTACAAGATTACATGACTGGAGACAGAGTTGGGACCCGTACAAGATTACATGACTGGAGACAGGGTTGGGACCCACACAAGATTACATGACTGGAGAGGGTTGGGACCTGCATAAGATTACATTACTGGAGACAGGGTTGGGACCCACACAAGATTACATGACTAGAGACAGGGTTAGGACCCACATGAGATTACATGACTGGAGACAGGGTTGGGACCTGTACAAGATTACATGACTGGAGACAGGGTTGGGACCTGCACAAGATTACATGACTGGAGACAGGGTTAGGGCCCGTACAAGATGACATGACTGGAGACAGGGTTGGGACCCACACAAGATTACATGACTGGAGACCGGATTGGGACCTGCACAAAATTACATGACTGGAGACAGGGTTGGGACCTGCAGAAAATTACATGACTAGTTCATCCAGGCAAAGGCAGTCCTAGCCTTGTTAAAGTGGGATTTGATTTCCTCTTCCATCCCTCCTTGGAGTGATACCACACGTCCGAGATAAGTAAACTGTTCTATATCCTCCAACATTTGGTTTCCTAGAGACACTGGTTGTTGGTTTGCACTATTTGTAATAATTTTAGTTTTCTTCTTGTTCATCTCCAACCTTATTTGTTTCGCAATTTTGTCTAACTTGCTGCTCTTATACTGGATACGTTCCAACTTGTGAGCCAGGAGGGCTTTACCATCTGCAAAATCAAAGTGTACTAACATGGTGAATGGTGTCCATTTTATACCTCTCCTTTCTTAGTAGTGTTCTTTAGTAACAGTAAAGACAAATGTAGTTCCATAGCAGACACTGCCATCAGGGATGAAGTAACTATCTTCTGTGGTATGCTATAATGTCCTAGTATCTTCCACAAGCTGTCTCTGTGCACACTGTCGAATACCTTTTCAAAATCCGCAAAGTTGATGTATATGTCTCTCTGCCATTCTTCTAAGATGTTGCGGAGGGTGAATATGTGCTCATTAGTTCCTCTTCCTTTTCTAATCAATGCTTGCTCTGTGCGAATGTGTTGGTCTTTTTCATCTTGAATTCACATTATGATAGTGTTACTAAATATTTTTCCTAGAATTGTGAGTAGTATAATTCTTCTCCAATTGTTACAGTCAGACAGGTCTCCTTGTTTGGGAATTCTTACTATTTTACCCTGTGTCTAGTCCATGGGTAATTCTTACTATTTCTCCGTGTCCAGTTCATGGGTAATTCTTACTATTTCTCCCTGTGTCCAGTTCATGGGTAATTCTTATTATTTCTCCCTGTGTCCAGTCCATGGGTAATTCTTACTATTTCTCCCTGTGTCCAGTTCATGGGTAATTCTTATTATTTCTCCCTGTGTCCAGTCCATGGGTAATTCTTACTATTTCTTCCTGTGTGCAGTCGTCCATTGGTAATTCTTCTCTTTCTCATATATCTATGGACCGTGGTTCTAATATGTTAGTAGCCATGTTTGGATCCACTTTTAAAATTTATGTTGGTAATTCATTCTTCCCTGGCATTTTATTTCTTTTCAGTAGAGTGATAGCTTTTACAATTTCTTGCTTAAATGGTGATGCTAGATTGATTACAATGTCTTCAGTAGCTGGTTGCATGACTGCAGGATGTTCGGGGTCTGGTCTGTTCAAAACACTTGAAAAATGTTTAGCACATTTCTCATCTTGTTCATCCTCGGTAGTTACGAGTTTACCTTTATTGTCCTTTATAAGTCCACTAAAGCAGTGTCTTCTATTTTCATCTATTTGTTAGGAGACTTTATATAATGTATGAAGGCTATGTGTTGTAGCAGCCATTTCATCTTCTTCTGCCAGATTCTCAATGAACTTCATCTTTTCTAGCGCTATTTTAAGCAATCTATTTAACCTTGCATTCTCTTTCCTTATTTTGTCTTTTTTGTCTCTTTGATTTGGTGAAATTCATGAGATTTTTGTTCTCACTTTCTGTTCCTTTATGTGTTCTATTGTTTGGTTGCTTATCCATTCTTTATGTTGTCTTTGGTTGGTTCCAGATACACTGTAGTTTAATGTTTTATATGTATCCTTAAACCTTTTCCATTTCTCTTGGATGTTGGATCCAAATTGTGGATCTAATGTTTCTGTCAGACCATGAAATCTGTTCTTGATTTCGACTGAGAACTGTGCACCAGTTTTCTTTTTCTTTTTAAGGAGACCAACTTTGAATCGTTTTGTTTTGGACCTGTTTTGCATATGCCCATTTCTGAGCTTCAGCCGCATCTGAGCCATTATCAGGTGGTGGCCACTGCCCATATCTTCTCCTTTTATAACTTCAACATCTAGCAGGTATTTATGCCACTTTTTATTGACCATAAAGTGATCAATCTAGTTTTCATCTCTTCCATTTGGAAATTTCTGTGAAAGTTTATGTATATTTCTGTGAGGGAAGATTGCCTCTCCCAATGCAAATGTTTTTCATGCATAAATCTATTAGTATTTCACAATTTTCATTCTTGCTACCACAACTTTCTGTTGCAATTTCAGCTTTTTAATCTTTATTGTTATTGCCCACCTTGGAGTTTATGTCTCCCATAATACAAAGTACGTCATGAGCTGGTACTTGGTCAATTGTTTCTTGGTGTCTCCTATGCTTTGTTTGTCGTGGCATAACATTGAATAATAGAGAGTTTAGAATATCTCCCATTAAATCTTGCCATCATAATTCTTTCATTCACTGGTTGCCATTCTAGAAGATGTTTGTTTAATCCTTTTTTTAAAATACGAATTCCTCCTGTTTGTTATTGTCTCTTCCTGAATATAGTACAGTCTCTCCCATTCCAGTTGTAGTTTGACCAAAGTTTGTCTATCTGCTTTTGCTGACGTCTAATGTATGCAATTTGCCCTTTTTCATTTTCTGTATTACCTGTGAGGGATTGGTTGCCTCGAACATAGTTATCACATTCCAAAAACCCCACTTTAACCTTTGTTTTGATGTCCATTGTACTTGATTTCAAAATATGAACTTCCATTGGACTTTGACCCATGTTGTTCATATTGACAGAGGTTTGGGATGGCGTGGGCTAGTGGTTAAGTGACACGGCTCACAACCCGAAAGTGCTGGGTTCACTCTGCATCACAGCACCGATTGTTATACCGGGCAAGCAAAACCTTAGAAAATGCAGGAGGAAGGAGAACATTACATAAAATGCCGAAGTTGATTGCACTGGGCCAACAGGTGCAAAATAAAAACATAATGCAACGCCTTGGGGAATGGAGAAATAAGGCGAACGGGAAAAATAAATACTGACAGAGGGATTCATCTCAAGGCCATCAGACATCTACAGCACTTGTTTCCTGCAGAAATTTCCCTAATGATTTATTTGTTTTTACTGGAGCAGAGTTGTTAACCCTGCACCTAGCCCCCTAACTGAAGAATTGATAGGTCATGATTTGTCATTCAAATCACTTTTGCACAACACAAAAGTTAGTACTGTTCTCAGCTTGAGCTGTTGTTGAACATGTATAAACCTGAGATCTAGCGTCTAGTCATATCGGGGACAGACTATAAACTCGGAGGTATGTGCATGTAAAAGAACTCTTGACAATTGGGAATCAAATAAGAAAGGCTGTTAGCCTTTGTGCTGCACGTATTTAAAACAATAAACAAAACCCTACCGAAAATGCAACTCATCTTCCCCAGGTCTAGTAAGCTGCAAGAAGTAAAAACCACAACAAAAAAACCTACTATGAATAGCCTTTTGGCTACCTGGCAGAAGGCATACATCTGCCTGTTCAAATACCAGAATTCCAAGTATTCCAAGTACTAAATTTTATTTTTGTTGTGTAAAACAAGTCAAGCAGGTGTTTGATCGGTCATATCCATATTATTCTGAGTTTTTTTCCCTTTCTAAAGACCCAACATATAAAAAAAGCTACTAAAGACAGTTGTGTATGTATTATACTAACAATCTCATTTTGTAAAACAAATTGTTACATAAACCACCACTAAAAAGCACAACTGCCAACTGCAGTAACCACCCTATGTTTCATACAGTGTGAAAAAGGAGACAATATACCTAACATACATAGTTACCATCAAACTTGCAAATCTCAAACAAATGTTCCTATCAAAGCAGCATGGTATATAACTATCAGTGAATGAATAAGATACTCACCGAAATCAAAAACTTCATTTCAGCGTGTAACTTTCTTTCAAGCTTGCTCACCCCACTTACACCTTTCAGCTTACAGCATCGCTGCTTCAAGGATTCTTGAAACTGAATATAGTCTTCTACCCCATACTGCCTGTTTCCACAGGTAGATTTGTTTCCAGAATCCATTTGTACCTATAAACAAGGAAGAAAGAAATAAACACAAACAATAAAATCAATATCAACTTTATTCATTGCCATTCTCATCATCATTATCTTTATTTTCTGGAGCACTACTCCAGGAGTCATGTGCCAAATCAGCTCTATATTGCAATAGTATATTTCTTTCCTCCAATTAAAGGGCCCTAAAACCCTCTCTCTCTTTTAAAGGTATAGGTAAAGGTGGGTCCCGTGGCAACAATTGCTGTCGGAGATGAAGATAACTCTTCATGGACAAAGCCACAGTCTTATGTGAGGTGAGGTGGCCAGTTCCCTTCCTTACTGTTAATACCTTATCCAACTTCTATGTCAGGTACCCATTTACAGCTGGTTCAACTAGTGGAGCAGTCATACCAGGAACAAACCACACCAGGATTTTGCTTCTGTTCGTTTGTGATTTCGAGCCCTGGCGTGGTGTAATTCCAGTCTTAGCAAGTCAGGTCACTGTCATCTAGACCACACACACCTCTTTCTTTTACCTGGAAATATAATTATTACTGTTCTTCTTGCTTTTTATGAAGTCCATGAGCTATGTTGCCTGTCTGTGCTCCTAGTAAGTTCAACATGTTCATATAGGTCACCGTCGGAGAGACTAGACTAACTGAGTATGCAAGATCTTCAGTTCAGATAGTTAGATTAGAAAATATTCAGCAGAAAAAAATTATTGATATAGAAACTTCACAAAAAGAGGAATAATCACTGGCCTGATTCCAGAGCCATTGCTGTAACATATGAACAAGACACAACTTGCTGAAAGTCAAATATGAGAAGTCAAATTGTAGAAAGAGCTTATCAATACAGCCAAACACTGTTCTTGGCTGGAGCTTGGAGGAGAAGAGAAGAATGAACAGGGTGAAGAGAACCTGTAAACACATAATGGAGATTGAGTAGTCTACCGAATGCTATTTCATTGTAACAGAAGACATCTAAAATCTCAACCAGATGGTCACTAACTTTTTAATGGTCCAAGTGGAGATAACATTTTGGCAGTATATTCTACCGCCAGCCTACCATCAAGATACTGTACTGTATTTTTGTTTAACAATGGCATGTGGCACCATTCAAGAGCAGTAAATGCTTAATCAAGCAGGTACCAATAAAATCTGGCAAAGATGGCGCCGTAACTGGCTGCGAGTCTACATTTCTCTACTGTTTTGGATCATTATGGATGCCGCCAGACCACGGATTTGCCTGGAATTCACACTAGTCGACGACTTACACTTGTGTTCACGGATACGTAGAGTTGTTTTCCGTCTGGACTTGTTATTTCGTTTTTTTTTGGTGATTTCTTCCATCCGTTTATCTTGGTCTGGACGCCGGCTGAATGGCGCTACGCTTAAACTAGTTTAGTAGTTATACCTGTGTCGTATCTCACGGGTTAGTTCTGCCGGTTCACCTTCACGAATATGGCGTGTGGGAATTTTAGATGCTACTATGATGAACTGAATACAGCTGGGGAGAGATGCCAGACTCACTCACACGCTGAGTGTTGTCCATACGACCTCTTGTGGTTATCGAAAAGGCACGACAAACTGCGTTAGATGCCTTCCCACCTTTCTACCCTGCGGGTTACATGTTTACGGAAAGGCTTCGGTAGTAAAAGGCAAAATCTGCATCCTATGCTATCTCCAGTCGTCTCAATGAATGTCTTGCCACTGGCAAAAGGTAGCTTAGGCTCTGTGAGTGAGGTTGACAAAAGGCGCAGTTTCTTCCTCACTTTAATCCAAATCCGCGCAAGTCACCCATTTCAGCGGACACAGCAAGAGATACGACTGTCCACGCGGCTGAACAAAGAGAGTGGTCTTCATCACTTGTGATGGACAAACTATCACCAATAAAATGTAGGAACCAGCAAACACTCTTAAACTAAATCTTCAGAACAGCAGCAGGACAATTGTGGTTGATGACAAGATTAACACCTGCTGCCTCCATCTCTGCCTGAACAGTGGCAAGATATGGCTTTCCTAGAACACCTCATTAACTCAATAAAACAAGCATTGGCTTCTGTGCATTGAAAATAGTGCATATGTAAAGTATTCAACTATTTGTATAAAATATACAATTGAGTAATGTGATGTGTGCCAGTTGAGTAATGTAGTGTGTGCCAGTAGAGTAATGTGGTGCCAGTTGAGTAATGACAACCCATATATGAAATATAAGCACATCCTGAAAGAAGCCCTCCTCAATATATATAAAATAGTGAAGTACTAAAACTCAAGCTGGCATATTTGGAATTGCTCTAATAAAGTGGTCCTGAACTTTCTATGCATATTTTAAGTTCATCAATTACAGAAGAAACTCCTGAATCATATGAAGTCATTTGTAAGTAATAATAATGTATTCCATTAGTGAAACAATACTTTTTTAAAAATATATGTTTGTTTCTATGTAACCTTTGCATTTTTCTTTTGTAAATGCCTTACAGGCTACATTATATGTTTTTTTCTTCCTAGTATGTTTTACTTTTACGCTCTTGACAGAAATACTTATATATAAAGATTTAGACTATAGATAGGCCTACACATTGATTATAAGCTGGTTCTAGTAGGCTACAGAAGGTGGTCTCAAACAGACAGAATCCATACATGTTAGATTGTGTCTTCTAATTTATTAATACTAATAAAGTAAATGTGTGTCACTGTGACCTTTCGCTGTGAGGTTGATTTTCTATTTATCATGAAGTGATCAACATAGAAGATGTCTGTAAATTAGTGTAAAACTGTCAGGAATGGGACCATCATCAATAGGTATGGAGTGGGGATTTAAAGAGATTGGACAATTAATAATAACACAGACATATGACATTACTATATTGGGGTAACAACTTCATCAGGTAAAAACTGTTTTCATCAAAACCGCCACTGAACATTTTCTAATAATGTGCAGTCTTCCTGACTCGTCTCATGTGTTCTTCTTCTAGCATGCAGACAAACTTAAATAAAGAACTTGATTGGTCTTGATTCCTTGATGATTCAAAATTGATTGATCAAATTTGTGGCTGCTCCATGTGGGTTACCTACATTGCCGTGATATGTGTAGATGAAAACGACCACTGTCCACGACCACTCAGCCACTGTAATATAAGAAAATAATAAGATAAGCCTCCCTCGGTGAACCATTATTATTAATTATTGATTCAATATCGATGTCTCTTTCTTCAATCGCTTTTCAAAAGCAGCAATATATATATATATATATATATATATATATATATATATATATCCCAAACTTACTCTGTTCTTATCCAAATGCATCCAACCTTACCTTTTATTTAAAGATACGTACGAGTCAATTATTCAACAAACACATTTTTTTTAACAGTGGTTTCCCTTGCAAAACCGGTGTAGCATAAATTATACATTCGAAATGGTTTTCCTTCTATTCAGTAATTACTATTCAAACTTCCAAGAAACGCACTTTTATTCTTCAATTTTATTCAAAATAATATAAAGCGAAGCAGTTACTTTGATTCAGTTGGTGCAATCTGCTAAGATATTCTGTCAATTTTATAGCGTTATTTCCCCCTGGCACATTTGTCACACATCTTCCTTACAAAAATTGTTTTCTGGCTTTTTGGTGTGACCAACAATAACATTTCTTGATTGTATAATTCTAATTTCGTTCACTAATTTTGTTTCCGTCCGACATGTTGCAGTGAAGGCGTAGTCTGATAAATGGCGTCTGTCGTGGAAGTGCGTTATAAACAGAGGTGATATATTGAATTCCTCCATGCAGAAAAAGTTGCACCAATTGACATTGATTGACGCTTGCTGAACGTTTACGGAAACCAAATAGTGGATGTTAGCACAGTGAGGCGGTGGGTTGTGCGTTTCAGCAATAGCAGAAGCGACATTAAGGACAAGCCACGTTCTGGACGGCCAATCACAGCTGTCACACCACGCAACGTCTTGATCAGCTCATCCGCTCAAATCGGATGATTACGACCAGGGAACTGTATGTGGAGCTGAATATCTGCTCCATTGCGTTGGAAACGATGGTGATAACGTTGGAATATCACAAAGTTTCCGCCAGGTGGGTCCCACGAATGCTCACACAGGAACAGAAAGAACATTTCGTGCAAGTTTGTCATGACCTATTGTACCATTACAAGGATGAAGGTGACAGTTTCCTGGATCGCATCATTACAGGTGATGAGACGTGGGGCCACCCCTACGATTTTTAGTCAAAAACAGCAGTCCATGAAGTGGCGACATGTGAATTCCCCATCGATGAAAAAGTTAAAGACGAAGCCCTCAGTGGGTAAAATTATGTGCACATTCTTTTGGAATAAGAAAGGGGTAATCATTCTTAACTTCCCGAACAGCTGGACAAACCATCAACTCTGACCATTACATTGCGACGCTGACAGCTGATGGCTCGATATTTTTCCAGGGGGAGGTCAGAGAAGAAGACAACCTGTCATTTTCAACACGATAACACCAGGCCTCAAACCAGATTGAAGATAGTTGCGTACATTGGATGTCTAGGCTGGACTGTCATACCACACCCACCGTATAGCCCGGATTTGGCGCCTTCTGATTTCCATCTGTTCGGGCCAATGAAAGATCGACTGTGTTGGCAACATTTTCCTAGCAACGACGCTGTCATAGTAGCTATGAAACGGTGTGTCAATTCAGCTTTTTAAAAGCGCGGCATGTATCCTATTTTTCATCGTTGGAGAATATGTAAAGCCAATGGTGGTGACTATATTGAAAATCGTTTTTTGAAGGCAAGACATTGCTCTATCATCATCATCATGAAGCACGCCCTTTATAGAACGTCGCTACCATCACAGCCTGTCTGAAAGAAACTCGTTCCCTTGCCAAAACTCCAGCCTCCGCCACAGTCATACCCAGGCATTCCTGGATATCTTGGTGCCATCTTCTTCTTGGTCTACCCCTGCTTCTTTTGTCTGGCACCATCCCTTCCATCACTGTTCTCTTGAGACCGATGTGACCAAAGTATTTGCATTTTCTAGCCAAAATGGAATTGATAAACCAGTTCTTCTCTATGCTCAACTCTTACCGAATGTCTAAATTTGTTGTTTTTTTCTCTGTCCACGGTATTCTGAGAATCTTTCTGAAACATTTTGCCTCAACGGATTCGATTCTTTGTCTGGAAGTTTTGGTAATCGTCCATGGTTCGCAGCCATAAGCTGCCACAGGAAAAACACAGGTTCTTAAGACTTTTACTTTTATCATTTTGTTGGTGCTCTACCATAATTTCTTCAGGCTGTTCAGTCTCTGCATTGCCATAGCTAGTCTTCGTCTGATTTCTTTCGAGCAGTCGCCATTTTTGTCAATTCTGGAGCCCAGATATTCAAAATGTGTGACCTGATCTATTACCTCACCACCCACTGTAAATGTATGCTGACATTGTGTTTTATCGGTGGTCATTATCTTTGTTTTGTTTATGTTTATGAACAGATTTTGATCTTTACTATGTCCATTAACGGCTGAAAGTAGCTGCTCTAGCCCTTCCGCACTTCTTGATAGTATCAATGTGTCATCTGCGTATCGTAACTCTGGAATCTCGTACCCCCTAATCGTAAATGGGTCGAAACTTTCAATGTTCTCGTCTTCTCGAGCATTTCTCATTATACATTCCGCATATATGTTGTACAGATAAGGTGAGAGGATACATCCCTGTCGGACTCCTTTTTGTACTGCAAACCAATCTGATGTTTGGCCAGATACTCGGACAGCGGATTGTTGATCTTGGTATAATGTTTCGATGAGATGGATAATATGCAAAGGAAACCCCATTTCCTTTATGATTCTCCGCAGATTTTGATGTTTTATCGTATCGAAAGCCTTGGTGTAATCAATGAAACATGTGTACAGGTCAACATTAAACTCCGTACATTTTTCGTAGATATTCCTCAAATTGAATATGTGGTCCCTGGTCCTTCTGTCTTTCCTAAAACCTTCCTGGACTCCGTGAATTTCAGATTCAAACCTTTTCTCTATCCTTCTTAATAGGATTCGCAAGAGCATCTTGCTAGCGTGGCTGATCAGCGCGATAGTTCGGTAGTTCGTTCACAGCTCTATCAGATAGTGTTAATGTGCTCTTTTTAAAAATCTGTTATGGGTTTTGGTTCTCGAGTAATAAAATAGTAAACATTTCTGTCGGAGTACCCATCGTGTGTGTGTATATATAAGAATCGAATACTTCGAGTCAAAATGTTACAGAAAGATCCTCTGAATACCATGGACCGAGAAAAATACAAATATAGACATTCGGTAAGATTTGAACATAGAGGAGAACTGGTTTATCAATTCCATTTTGGCCAGAAAATGTAAATACTTTGGTCACATCAAGAGACACAACGGTCTCGAGAGAACAGTGATGGAAGGTATGGTGGCAGATATCCAGGAATGCCTGGGTGTGGCTGAGGGTGGAGTTTTGGCAAGAGAACGAGTTTCTTTCAGACAGACTGTGATGGGAGCGACGTTCTATAAAGGGCATGCTACATGATGATGATGATTTTATATATATATATATATATATATATATATATATATATATATATATATATATATATATATATATATATATATATATATATATATATATATATATATATATATATATATATATATATATATATATATAAATAGAAATAGACAGTCGCATTGTCAAAGCTGCTGCTACATTTGCTCGCCTCACAACGCGTGTCTGGAAAAACCAGAAGCTGGCAATTAAAACCAAGGCCATTGTATATAATGCATGTGTTGTAAGCACACTTCTGTATGACAGCGAGACTTGGACAACTTATGCCAAACAAGAGCACAGGTTTAACATCTTCCGCCTACGGCGCCTGCGATCCATTCTTGGAATTACATGGAGGGACAGAGTGACAAATGCAGAGGTGAGCTCTCGCACTGGTCTATTCCAAGCATGTACACTCTACTTAGGCAGCGAAGACTACAATGGCTTGGTCATGTTCGTCACATGTAAGATGGCCGCATTCTCAAAAATATCCTCCTATGGACAGGTGGCGAATGGTACGAGAACAGTCAGCCGACATAGTTGAGGTTCAAAGATGTAGGCAAGCGTGATATGAAGTCCCTGGACATGAATCTGCCATCCAGGGAAGACGAAGCTGCAGACTGATCCAGGTGGAGATGTACCCTGAATGGTCAACTCACGCTTGGTGAAACGAAATTCTTGCAACATAGAGAAGTGAAAAGACATCGCAACAAGGAGAAAGACAACAAAAGCTAAGTATACATTTTTGTTGCTATTATGTTTTGTTCCCACTCATGTCATATCATCCTATAGTCAGTCATAGCTCAAATGGGCTACTATATATATATGGGAGCTTCAAATTAAAACCTTTAAAGTGAGATAGAAATGAGAATACCATGTCTTTGTATTGTAACTTGTTAATATGGATGCTAAGAATGTCAAGAATGTCCTGCATGTGCCATCAAGGTGCAGCAGACAAACAACAAGACGTCATAGTTGCAGTTAAAAGATCCAACCCCCCCCCCCCCCCCACCCAACACACACACCATTAACATGGAGAAGCGTTCGGTTATACGTTTTTTTTATCAGCGAAATTTATGGGCGAATGAAGGTCCGGTACGGTAATGCCGCATTTCACTCCAGCAAGTGTATGAGTGGAGAAAGAAGTTTCAAAATGGCATTAGTATGAATCTATGTATGTATGTGTGCGTGTGTGTGTGTCTACTGTTTCGTGTGTACTGTTTCCCTTTTTCTCAGAATTTTGATCTGGTAACCCTGACATGCAGCTCAGTGGCCGCGTTTTAATAAAATTTACTACCTCGATTACCGATTGAAGGACTTTATTAGGGCAATGCTGATGTTTTTGGATGCCAGTTCTTACCTGTGAATGATGCCATGAGTACAGATACAGAAAGGAGCTTTTTTCCCGAATCAAGGCTTGCAGTCCGCCATAGCATCTAGCCATTGAGCGACCTCCATAAGTGCACACACCTACACATTTATCCCAGTTAATGTTGTTTTCTTCCATAAAAGAATCCAGTATTTCAAATAGGTCTGCTGCTTTTATTCCACATTTGATGCTTGTATGAAAAAAGATCCTTAAAGAACGTATTGTCATTTATAAATCGCACATAACAGATCAGACACGCGTCATTGGGCACATCTGTAGCTTCCTTAGCTGAGTAGCGAAATCACATTGGAGCTTTTCAATCAACTGGTCAGCCATCTCAATTATTCTAAGACAATTAGTGCTATCTGACAAAGGCACACTCAACAATTGCTTGGCAGCAGACTCACCTTTCATAGTAGACACCATATCCACAGCAGCAGACTCACCTTTCATAGTAGACACAATATCCACAGCAGCAGACTCACCTCTCATTGTAGACACCATATCCACAGCAGCAGACTCACCTTTCATTGTAGACACAATATCCACAGCAGCAGACTCACCTTTCATAGTAGACACAATATCCACAGCAGCAGACTCACCTCTCATTGTAGACACCATATCCACAGCAGCAGACTCACCTTTCATTGTAGACACAATATCCACAGCAGCAGACTCACCTTTCATTGTAGACACAATATCCACAGCAGCAGACTCACCTTTCATAGTAGACACAATATCCACAGCAGCAGACTCACCTCTCATTGTAGACACCATATCCACAGTAGCAGATTCACCTCTCATTGTAGACACCATATCCACAGTAGCAGATTCATCTTTCATTGTAGACACCATATCCACAGTAGCAGACTCACCTCTCATTGTAGACACCATATCGACAGCAGCAGACTCACCTCTCATAGTAGACTCCCATATCCACAGTAGTAGACTCACCTCTCATTGTAGACACCATATCCACAGCAGCAGACTCACCTCTCATAGTAGACTCCCATATCCACAGCAGCAAACTCACCTTTCATTGTAGACACCACGTTTACAGCAAGATAAGGTCTTCCGCAATGGTGTGTGGTTTCTTGCTCTTTGCTACATGGTAAGAAACTTTGTATGATGGAAGAAGAGCCTTTGAATGAATCGTAGTTTGTTTAGTGAACTGTTCTTTTTTTGTTCTGTCATTTCTTTTAACTTGCGAGAGAAGTACTCAAGTGGTCGGTTCACCAAACTGACATGAACTGATTCCAAATGGCGTCTCATTTTATTGGGAAGCATGCATTCACTGGCCAGGACTTTAAAACCAATGATACATTGTGGGTGTTTTTAATTTCTCACAGTAGTGCACCTAAACCCATAGTGAAAGTAAAACCGTAGTGTCAGTAAACCCGTAGTGCACGTAAACCCGTACTGCACGTAAGCCCGTAGTGCAGGTAACTGTCGTCCTACTTCTTATGTTTTCGTCTCCGTTTGTCTTTAGAACTGCACGACGCCTCAGATATATCTCGTCTTGAACTCTCTTAATTAAAAATGTATCTATGTATGAAAAACAGAGACATTGCACAGCACAATTTAAAGCAAACTGCATTGGACAAAACTACGTCCAAACTACAAAACAGCAAGACCAGACTGATTTTAATTATTTTGACACGTCGCATGACTCGACTGCCATCTACAAAACCAGTAGTAATAACAATGCCAGCCTGTTAGAGGTCACTAGCGCACACCTTAAAAACAGAGTCGGCTTGGACGATCGCTCTGAAGTAAGTTGAAAATTCTCAAGTTGTCATTGATAACTTCTTTTTCTTCCTCTTCTTCTTCTTCTTTTTCTTCTTCTTCGTCCTCAAACTCCCGCTACCAAGCCCTGAAAGGGTTGTGCATGTAACACAATGTAGGCCGCAGAACAAAATGCGTTGTGCCGTAGTTTACAGCTTGACTGCGATAGTTGCACCTTACGGTCCTTCTTCTTCTTCTTCGTTCATCCTCAGATCAAGGTTCCGGTTTCTCTTACAAAGGACACCATTGTTTGTAAGGCTGTTTCATCTCCAAACAGCTTCTGTCTCATAGGTCATAGTCAACGAACTTTATTACTGCTCGCATAATACAATACATGCGCACTAACTTCCTGCCGGAACTGCGTAATTCGCCTTGCCTACTAGTCAAAACAAACGGCAGACCTAAGGGGTCATTACTGCAAGCAATGCATAGCACAACTTCCGACTAAGAATATGACAATTGGTGTTCAGACAAGGACCAGCTATTTGAGCATACACGTGAAGTATCATTAACAGAACACCGTAAATATGGTACAATTAAAATGCATTCACGCGATGGATCTGCTCGAAGTATTTTGACACTATCCTGTAACTTCACTCAATACTAGGTCTAGGTCTAGGCAAGAATTATTCTTGTCGTGAAACACGAACAGAAAAACTGACATTGTATTTAATAGCATCGTTGGGCTCTAAACCTATGACCAACCGTGATGCTTTTGATTGCAGACATTTGTACATTTCTCGTAGTATTACTTCTTTTCGTTGTTTCATGTAAGAAGTTTTACTATTTTATACAGATGCAGTAGATTAGGACCAAGTTGTTGTTATTGTTGTTGTTCAAAGCTGAGTTCTTCAATCTTGGCACATCTTCTAGAGTAGCATGGTACAGTGGTTAATATTATATCTCAGGGCTGAACTGAAGAAGATGGATTTAATTCCCCAGACTAGTGCAGTGCTAGGCTTCTCGGTATACTCGCCACCGTGTGAGCATAGGGTAGCTCATCACCTCGCTGGCCAGGCTGCTGTAACACATTGTTTCTACTTGTACGACGTGGACATGAAGTAGGCTGTTGGTCAGTAAGTTGTACCTGACTCTAACGTAAACCGTCTCTTTCGCCCTGGGTGGTTAAACACTGATATTTAAATAACAAACGTCTCTGAAGTTTTGCTCCTTGCGATCTAGCATACTTGATACCTGAACTTTGTGGTGTATGAATGCATGGGTGTGAAGGTAAAGATGGTACATATACAGGAATTGCCGTCATGGATGAATTGTCAGAGATAGCATTGTACCAGGTCTCATCTTTTGTACAGGTGATATGACCAGTTAACATGTTTGTTATCTAGACTTAATAATAAGTCACAGAAGCGTAGAATAATCAGGGTTAAGTGAAACATACCCATCAAGGTGGACTCGAGTAGAATCAGGGGCATGTCAATCATACTTAACAAGGTGGTAGTGAAAAGTAATCATGGTCAGGGGAAACATACCGATCAAAGTGAAAGCAAAGAGTAACCAGGATCAGGTGAAACATACTAATCAAGGTGGGAGCGAAGACTTATCAGGGTCAGATGAAACGTGCTTATCAAGACTCAACATCTCGCCCTCATTCGTTGTCCTGTAGACAACATGTTGTCACAACAGTCAAGCCATCGATCTTTGGCAATCAGAGCTGATCTTCTCTCTGGTTATCTCACGATCCATGAGGGTGCGAATATTTCATTAATGCATCAAATATCAAGGGCACTCTTTTTGAGCTTTCCATTTTAGAGAGTTGACGCACACGTTCGTGAAATTAAGAAAATAAGACTTGGAGGTCAAATTGATTATAGTGAAGGTGGTTGCGCACGCCAGCCTCACTCTCTCGTCCTCAGCTATCCTGATTCAGTGACATGATATGATCAAGGCGACTGAGAGCAGAAGAGGTTGCAGATTTTCGGTAGTCATTTCTCCAGAATCCTGTCCTATAATCAAATATCCCACAAGGCAGTGGGAAAAGAAATGAAGCCGCTGAGATCACATTTGTATCAACGAGTTGCGCATATATCAGTGAAAACACGCGACTCTTGACAAACTTGTCCTGTTCTTGGATAACTTGAGCTAGAATTGACGGGGCACACTAAGCAGGACAGCTGTGTTCTTTGTCGGTCATTGCCGCAAGAACACTCGATACCGTTCTGACGTCGCGTCAGTGACACGTGTTCATGCAGACAAGCCTGCCACAATTCTCAGCAACCACTGATATATTAAAAACACACCACATCTCCGAATAGTACAGTACATTGTGAAACACACGTTCGAGTATTGCACAGTCATATATCACGAGGCGTTTTAACTGAATTATTCCTCGAAAAACACACATCTTGCGAGTGTGCGCCACTTTGGACCGGATTTGTTTCCCGTAGAACGTCTGTGTAGATAGTTCAAACGCTGTAATCTTAATCCTTGAGAATAATTCCACAGATATCAAACTACAGAATCATTAAAGGCACATAAAGATGTGCACATCATTAACCCTCGGAACTTCATTTCTAAGGCCCATACAACCAGCACAACTCTGCCCCTGATATGCACACTACCAGAGCTAATAGGAAAAGTAGAAGAGATCAAAGAGAAAAAAGAGTACAAACAACCTGAAGAAAAGACATATTACAGAGGAGTACTTAGACGGGAGGGTACATGCCTATACAGAAGGCTCAGCCGCAAATGTGAGCCGGAACGCAGTAGAGGAGGGCTGATGAGCCAGGTGCATGGCGACAACTTCATCCACATGCGAATTCTCGAGCAACATCAGAGCCCAACAGCTCTTCATACCCCAACAAACTTGCCTCTACAACACAAAAACCAGATGCATGGGAAAATTGAGATGCTGATGCACAGTCAAGTTATAACGGCACTCAAATCCTACAAGAAAACTGAATTGAACGTAAAGCGTGCAGGCGTGGCATAAATGTATCATAGGTTTCAGAAAGTAGGGATACGGTGGATACCATCGCACTGTAACATCAAAGGAAACTGGCACTCTAGCCAAATGAGGAAGCGAAACGGATACATAAAGAACACAGGGTTAACTACGAAGAAGCAAATTTCATAATAAAAGGACTACAATGTAAAGTGGCAGGAAGAATTCCACCCCCTCCTCCTCCCCCCCCCCCCCCCTCGAAATACCATTCAGATGACGGATACTACCAACTGAACATAGAAGACCGTGTCATCATGCTACGTCTCAGACCTGGCCACAACAGACTAAGGCACCAAATGTCAACTAAGTCCAAGACAGGTACTACCCGTCTCTGTTACTGCGGCCTGACAGACAAGACCGCAGCATGTCTACTTCAGGACTGTTCCCTGCACACAGATCTGAGGAGGATGTTGCACATGTCGAATCCCCTAGAAGAGAAAATGAACGATGGTATTGAGACCCTAAAAAGACGACAGAATGTATTTATGTAGTCCGTCTAAATAAGCAATGATTGCAGCAGTACAAATGTATGTGTGTGTGTGTGTGTATGTGTGTGTATGTGTGTGTATGGGTGTGTGTGTATGTGTGTGTGTATGTGTGTGTGTGTATGTGTCTTATGTGTGTGTGTGTGCGTGTGTGTTGTGTGTGTGTATGTATGTATGTATGTATGTATGTATGTGTGTATGTGTGTGTATGTATGTATGTATGTATGTATGTATGTGTGTAGGTGTGTGTGTATGTATGTATGTTATGTATGTATGTGTGTGTGCATGTGTGTATGTATGTATGTGTGTATGTATGTATGTGTGTATGTGTGTATGTATGTATGTATGTGTGTATGTGTGTGCGTGCGTGTGTGTGTGTTGTGTGTATGTATGTATGTATGTATGAATGTATGTATGTTATGTATGTATGTATGTATGTGTGTGTATGTGCGTGCATGTGTGTGTGTGTTGTGTGTATGTATGTGTGTATGAATGTATGTATGTTATGTATGTATGTATGTATGTATGTATGTATGTGCGTGTGTGTTGTGTGTGTATGTATGTATGTATGCTGTATGTATGTTTGCATGTTGTATGCATGTATGTATGTGTCTATGTGTGTCTGTGTGTTTGTATGTATGTTTGTATGTATGTATGTATGCATGTTGTATGTATGTATGTTTGCATGTTGTATGTATGTGTGTATGTATGTTTGTATTTATGTATGTATGTACACGTATAAATAACATATATCTGTGGTGCTTCCCCCTTGTTTATTCTGCACGTGAAGGTCCATCAGCTGTTGTGATGGCGCTGTCGTGTTTCCAGTGTAATTCTTACCTAGATCCAGCTTGCTCGGGAACAGACCTTGACAAATTTAAAGTGAACTGTCCAGTAGGTTATGTTGGTTGTAGGAAGCTACATTTCAAATGTAAGTGCCGAAACTGTGCATATTTATGCTTGTAACTTTGAAAATGATCATATTATTCATTTTATTACATAGATATCTACACTCCTGGGCTAGATTCCGTTCGTATAAGATTTTACTCTTCGTCTTAAGCATCATCTTTTTTTGTCATTTGTCATGTTTTTTTCTTGTGCCTACACATCAAGTGGACGTCTTTGGATCAACGCTCTTCGATAGCTTTGTGTGAAAGTTGGTCGCTGTGGACCAGTTCTCAGAAGGAAGTTATCTTAGCATATGGCATTATTGTATGATATCTTAGACTATCTGTGCTGCTTCTTCACACGTAGCCATGAGTAATAATGACAACTTTAGTCTGTGTAAGTGATTATTCAGTCTGTTATGTCCTGCCTCGTGCGGAACAGGATCCCCTGCTCTGCTGGAACAAGGTAGTGGTAGTTGTCTCTCGTTTGGTCATCTTTTCTTATGGCTTGGATAAGGTTGTTGTTTTCTTACTGCTTGGATAAGGCTGTTTTTTTCTTATGGCTTGGAAAAGGCTGTTTTTTTCTTATGGCTTGGGTAAGGTGTTTTTTTTTTCTTATGGCTTGGATAAGGTGTTTTTTCTTATGGCTTGGATAAGGTTGTTTTTTCTTATGGCTTGGATAAGGCTGTTTTTTTCTAATGGCTTGGATAAGGTTGTGTTTTTCCTATGGCTTGGAAAAGGTTGTTTGTTTATGGCTTGGATAAGGTTGTTGTTTTTCTTATGGCTTGGATAAGGCTGTTTTTTTCTTTATGGCTTGGATAAGGCTGTTTTTATCTTATGGCTTGGATAAGGTTGTGTTTTTCCTATGGCTTGGAAAAGGTTGTTTTTTTCGTATGGATTGGATTAGGTTGTTTTTTTCTTATGGCTTTTATAAGGTTGTTTTTTTTTCTTATGGCTTGGATAGGGTTGTTTTTTACCTGGGCGGTAAATGTTTGTTTTTGTCGTTCTCGTTTTGTTCCATCATTTGCTAGCTTGTCTGCTCTCCAGTTTCCTGGTGTGCCACGGTCTGATGGTATAGGTATGTTTCTTCTCATTAATAGTCCGCAACCATCAATTTGTTAATTCATAGTTATCGATATTCTGAATTGGTGTGGCATCTTCTTCATGTCCCTGCACATTTGTGTTGTTGAGATTTATTTTGAGACCCAAATCTTTGCACGCCTACGAGAAGCGATCTATCAATCTGGAGATCCTGCTGACTGTAAGTAAAATTTCAGAATCGTCAGCTAATAGGAAGTCCCTGATGGGGACATCTCTGAGGTTTGCTTTGGCCTTGAGACTTGCAAAGATAAACAGCCGATCATTGGACGTAGTGCGAAGGCATATTTCTTCATTTTCGTTACCAAATGAATGCTTCAGTAACAGAGCAAAGAAGATTTTGAACAGTGTCAGAACTAGGTCGCAGTCACTTCGAACACGAAATTATTGCGACATGCTACCTTCAAATTGGATTGTTTCCTTAATGGCCTCATGGAACAATATTATTTGCCCAAGCAGTTTGCTTTGACATCCTATTTGAGAGAGGATTTTGAAGAATCCATTCATGCTAACCAAATTAAATGCCTTTTTCAGGTCGTGTAAGGCGATCTAAAAGAACTGAATCTGATTGCATGATGTTTCCTTGAGCTGCAAAAAAATAATGTTGAATGTTGATCTTCTAGACCTGAATCCACACTCTCGACTCCCGATACACACGCTCAGCCAATTTGTTTGTAGCCATTAAAAAATTACCGTGGTGAAGATTTTGGCTTCAAAACTGAGAAAAGAGATGCCTCTAGTTATTATGGTCTCTTCTGCTACTGTTATTTTTTTTAAATTTTACAATCTGTGCATCTCTCATATCTTGAGATAACATTTTTTCTTTCCTGCACCGGCATGCATCACATGCAGATTCTGCTAGAGCGAGTGCACAGTTACATCACTTTTATCAAATCAAGTGCCATCCCGTCGCTGCTTGATGCTTTGTCCGTGCCAGCTATTAATAGTAATGGTTTTTTTAAAGATATCCTAGATATGGTTAAAAGTCCATCTCGTCCGTAATGGGATAACTTTTTACAGCTGTGAGAGTGTGGATATTATAACATCAGTAGAGCTAAAATTAGTACTCGTCCCATCGATCCACCTGTTATTTTCTCGCCACTGATGATTTTGAGTGGTGTTGTTGTTCTACTTACAGGACCAATAGTTTTATTTTTACCATCATAAAATTGTCTGTTTCCTGTTTGGGCTACAGTCTGAATGTTTTCACTGAGCTGGAGCCAGAACTGATTGGCGCAACGACGAGCTGAATAATAGAGTAGGCATTTTTGAGGGACAGCAAACACCGTTTCCAAAATTCTTGAAACCGGATGTGTCAGGTCGAAATGAGCAGATTATCGTCGACTCTCTGTAAACTACTACACAACGTAACAAAGCGTCATTTTTTTAATAGGACAAACAGTAAAAACAAGAAGACAAAGAAACTGTATGTTTGTTAACTATTTCCATATTTTTTTTTAATGAATTATGTCGTGTTAAATATAATCGTATGTCTTGCTTAACAAGCTAAAGCAGGAATGTGCAATTTCATCAAGATTGCGAGCCGAATTTAAAATATACTCACGGGCCATACGATCATTTTATGTATTTTAGAATTTAAAGATATTCGTATTTACTTAGTAGACAAAATTTAACTTGTTTAATTTTTTAAAGTTATTTCAAGTGTTGAATTAATATCATTTTTTAACATTTGATTTGCAAATAAAGTTAGCCTACGCTGTGCTAAATCAGATGCATGCAATAGGACTTTTGGAACTTAATGTCATTCACAAGACGGTCAATATCCGATGAAATAACTGAGTTGCAAAACGTTTAGTGTTTTCTAGATGTGAATCCCTTATTTCCGTGTTCGATTTTTTTTTGTTTTGCGCTTGCCTTATTTATCTATTCCCCAAGGCATTGCACTGTGGTTTTTATTTTGCACCTGTCCGCCCAGTGTATCCGACTTCAGCATGCATTTTATGTAAGGGTATGCTTCCTCTTGCATTTTCTAAGGGTTTGCTTTCCCGGGGTAGCGGCCGGTGCTGTGATGGGGATTGAACCCAGCACCTTTGGTTGTGAGCCGTGTCACTTAACCACTAGCCCACGCCGTCCCCATCGTCTTCGATTTGAATTTAACGACTTCATTCTTGAATGAAATTGCTCGCAGATGTAGGTATTAAAGAAGCGTTATTCTCTTCTGCGAAAAAATTGTTGAGTATTGGAAACTGGTCCTATGGGAAATATTTCTTATATACCTCATTCAGTGAAACATTCTTGATTTTTGTCTTCAGATCTGAGTTCCATGTCAACAGCAAATGGAAAAAAAGATTATTTTTTTAAATGTGCTTATTCTGCTCGAACAGCTTGGCATCTAGTCTATATTCAAAGACTTCAACTCGTTCGCAAATAAAATGACAATAAAAATCATGTTATTCTTTGCAATTGTGGGGAAATGATAATGATTGCCTATACTTAATTGACTTAACCAGAGTAAAATGTTTCGTTCTAAAATGACTGAATGTGTTCATACTTACTTTCCGTGTCATATGCACTACGTCATACTTCATTCTTCCAGTATTCCACAACGTGGATTGCCCTGTCACTGGCACTCAGCAGGTCATCCTTGCTACAAGTCTCCTTGAGGATTGGGCAGATCAGTGGATGGTCCTGGTCTTGTGTTACTCCACACTCGCATGTTTCATCATCCCTGTATCACAATCTTTCCAGATTGTTCCTGCACGTTGATGCACCAGTTCGAAGTATATTTAGTGACTTCCATGTTGCGTAGGACAGGAGATGTCCAGGCGCAGGTTTCTCCTCTAAGTCGATCAAAGGGACCTGTGTCAGCTGTTTCCAACTTTCGATGCGTCGTTATCCTGGAATAGTCTGTGTGAATTAGGTTGACTGTAAGAAACTTCGTCTTGACTTTAGTCTTGGGTGCTGCACATGATGTCCGAACATAGAGTGTCTTAGGTCATTTATGTGTTTCTCTCTTTCTTTCTCTGACGCGACGGCTCTTCGTATCTCTGGTGGCGCTATGCCAATTATAGAGTCTATTTTTTAAGTTGGTGTAAGCTTTAGGCATCCAGTCACTATACGGCCTGTCTGTGACAGATTTAGTCTGGGCAGACAAATCTTGTCTCCTCACGGACTTCGCACCGGGACCTGACCACTCAGTCGGCGATTACGAGACGGATGGCGGAGTAACAGCGACGCCATCTTGCAAGTAGCGCCGACTAGGAAAATAGTCTCAGGTTATAAAAAGCCTGGCGGGCACTCTTCTCTCTCTTCTCACCTCACTCTGTTTCATTTGACTCTGTCCTACAGTCACACCCTTGCACAACTTTCACACGCGCCCTCGTGGTAAAGCCCTTCCATAGCACTTTGGTTGGGCTAGCTTCTGAGGGCGCACAAACCTAGCATAGGTACATACAGATGCACACATGCATCCAAGCACTGGTTTATGCGTCCTGATATCGCCCAATTGACTACGGTCTGGGGTGGAAAATGGCGCGCCTCCGCCAGTAGAAACTAGTGAGGCAAACATCTAAGCAAAAAAAAAAAAAAAAAGCAAGGTCCTTTTTTTGCTCACGAAACGCGATTGGGAACACGAAGTGTGAGACTGCACGATTTGAGAAGACTAGGAGACAATATTTGCAGAGGAGACTTCATACGATTTAGAGAACGATTTGAAGGAAAGGTGAACCTGAACATGATTTGAAGGAGGGAGGATCCTTAACACGATTTGAAGGAGGGAGGATCCTTAACACGATTTGAAGGAGGGAGGAACTTTACGCAGTTTAGAAGAGGATCCTCCTCGCCTTACACGAATTCACAGAAGATGAACGTTAGTTTTTGCAGTGAAGACGAACGTTACAGTTTTTGCAGTGAAGACGAACATTTCAGTTTTTGCAGTGAAGACGAACGTTACAGTTTTTGCAGTGAAAACGAACGTTAGTTTTTGCAGTGAAGACGAACGTTAGTTTTTGCAGTGAAGACGAACGTTACAGTTTTTGCAGTGAAGACGAACGTTAGTTTTCGCAGTGAAGACGAACGTTACAGTTTTTGCAGTGAAGACGAACGTTACAGTTTTTGCAGTGAAGACGAATGTTACCCCATTTGCAGCAGATACGCTACGATACATCTGCAGAAATATTACACGATTTTTGAAGAGTGAATCATTGAAGAGACAGTTGAACGCCGCACACTAAGAGTTCACCAGCACGAGCTACACGGTTTTCCAGGTCTGACGCATTTACACGAGGTTTCCAAGCGGCCGACCCCTTGGACGAGTTGACCATGTCCTGTGAGTATCCTCATTTAGGCTGGGGTGTGACCAGTGCCAGCTACGCGGACGATCCTCCAAGCAGTTGGCCATAATCGCCCGCTGTTGTCACATGGAACGTGTGCTGACCCGCGACACGCTATCACGTGGTCAGGCGGCTCCTGTTCAACACACGTCAATCCATACATGCGGCTGCTGATTCGGTTTTCCCTGGTATCCATAACGTCAAGCGAAAGGACGAAGGAACAAGACCAAGTGCAAGCTATCTGGGTTGAGGTCGCAACATGAGGTACTAACCGGCGCTGTTCCCGCCATAATTCGGACTCGCGGTACGTCACGGCAGGCCAAGCACGGGAAAGATGACTGTTGACAATAGTTTAGGTGTAGGGGTAGAGATTGTTAGGTTAGGTAATCCCTGGACAGGAGTGAGTGAGTTGTGAATAGAAGAGTGCCAGTTTAGTACGGAATAAAGCATTTGTTTATCTAAGTTTATTGTGTTAGATCATTCAGATTAAGGTGTGTATATGAAGAGCCTTAGTTAGATTAGATAGAGCAAGACCCTGTCCTCTCTGCTACATGTTTAATTTATTGCTGTATCTATATGTTTGACATGTGCAGAGTTTTTCCAGACTGGTATGGCGTACTCAGCTACAGAGACACACAAAGCGAGTGCTGATATTCTGAGGACATCTAGCTTTGCTCCCCATGTTGTGCCAGCCAGTTTTCGTATGTGTTCATTCAACTCATAAATCAACTGCCCTTGAGTTTGTAACTTAGCATTGAATTTGTTAAGGTGAATTGCAACGTCTACAACAAATATCAGAGCCCACAAAAGGGTTTTGTTTTCTTATTCCTGCAGAGGCAACTACAGGCAACTGATTTATATCGGTGCCGTCTGTGCTGCGTCTAGAGCAATTGAAAACGCTTCAAATTGGAGGCATTTCTTGATGTCATCAGCCATTCCGTCGAAACGTCTCGCTACAGTTCAACGATAACTTATTTTTTGTTCAATGTCATTTCTTTTATTTTTTTTTCGGAATAATGCTTTTGATTTTTGGGGGGAATTATTTTCAATGCCAATAACGCTAGCCCAATCAATGTTATCTTCATAATTCCGTTTCTGGAATATCACCTGTTGAACAGATGTACACTTTTTTTCAAATTGGGTATACTACCATTTCTCAGCCGACCTTTGACATCACTGAAATAGGCGTGTGTAGTATTATGATACCGTTTAATGTTGTATTCTTTCACACATTAGAAATAGTTTCAAAACAGACAAATAGTTTTCTTTCTACCTGACAAAAAAGTTATCATCGGTCTATTTCTCTTGAAACATGGGACACTCATTGTCCACTTTTCTCTTCTTCGATAATATAATCTTACAAAATTAGAATACTGACACAATTTTGACAAAATGAAATTAATATAATAGCTCGCAATATATCACATTAAAATATTATAGTTAAATACAATAAAGTCGTATATTCCAACTTCATAAGAGGTCAATTTCAATACTGACAGTTGAAGGAATGCGTTTTTATTTATCGGTTCATGACACACCATCTTCGCCTTAACCAACCTTAACTTGCTTGACCTTGTAAAATCACAAGTGTACACTGCACATATGTTAAAAGTGAGGTCAACAACCTAAATGATTCCGGGAATCATTCAAATTAACTCATTATTATTTATTTATTTTAAATGTAATGCCCGCATTTTATTAGACGTGTGCTTTTCTTTTTTGATAATAAAATAACTAAACAAGCTGTAGAGGTCTTCTTCTTCATCGCACGCAGTCAGACATCAACCTTTATTTTTTTTCGAAAAAAGCAGCCGTCATCCTGAGGCTGTCAACACTGCCATAGAGCTTGTCTAGTGTTGCCACTGGTGATGGCCACATCTGCTCTCTCTGATCCTCGTATGTCGGGCAGTTTTGCAGCAAATGTTCAGCGGTCATTTTCCCGGTACCGCACGGGCATTCGTCAGTGCCACCTATCTTCAATTTGTTGAATAGGTGGTACCTAAGTGTATTGTGGCCAGTGCGAAGTCTGAAGATCACGACCTGCTCTCTTCTGTTCAACTGGTAATAGGCATCGTTTTTTGTGTAGCCAGTATGTTCTGTTTCCCATTTGGTCATGCATCTAGCTCTAATAAGCCGTTTTGACTCTTCGTATATCATAGTAGTATCTGGTTGTGGTAGTCTTGCACCTTCTTTTGCCAGTCTGTCTGCCTCCTCGTTGCCTTGGATGTTGCAGTGGGATGGAACCCACTATACCACTACCTCTTTTGGTGCGGACTGCTGGCATAGTTGACAGAGTACTGCTCTTAAATCATTAAGCTCAGTATTTTTCTGGCTTTTCAGTGCTGTGACTACGGCCAAGGCATCTGTAAGCAGGACTATATGGCTTTCATTCCTTTTACCTGTCACCATTTCTTCCACTGCCGCCCTCAGTGCCTCTGCCTCCGCTCTGAAATTTCTTCAGATTCAGTGAAATTTCGAAAAGTCTTTGTGGGCCAGATTAAATCAGGGTGGAGCAGAATGCGGTTCATGTGCCGTACTTTGGTTCGTGCTTGAATTAAAGGTTGATAGTTCTCCGGCGCTGTGATGGTAATTAATCCCAAACATCAGCTTGGTAACAAAACACCAAGAAATAAACAGTATATTTAAACCACAGACGTTCCACCCTTTCAAAGTCGTGGGGGTCAAATTGTAATTTTAATTTGAAAAAGTAAAACTATCGATGCCCAATTCAACTGCATGCATATGTACGAAGAGGGTTCAGATAGTAATGTACCACGTCGGTTTTCTTAGCTAATAATAAAAATAGAAGATTGACATTTTGCACACTTCAAATATGGCCCGTGTCGATTGTGTGTACCAAATTGCAACGCAATCGGCCCAATAATACGACTGCACTAAACCGTTGAAATGGAGTATGTTAGCAACTTGCGTTATCAGCAGCAAATTGTGATAGAATTTCTTATTGCAAAGAAAGAAACGGTTGTGAACATTAACATGTCTATGTGATGTGTAAAGAAGTTTTGCAGTAGAAAGTAGTACAGTTAGTCGCTGGGTTCAGAGAATCAAATAATGAGGAAGTGTAGATATGGAGCTACTTGATCGGCCACGCAATGGACGTCCTGTCACAGCCACCAATGCAGTATTGTTGAAATGCGCTAATAGCATTATTCTTACTGATGGGCGAATCAGTAATCAATAACTGGCATTACAGCTGTCAATCAGCATTGGTAGTACAAATGCAGTTATAATGATTTTCTAAGGTTTGCACAAGATATATTCCTCGAAGTCTCACAGATAACCACTGATTGTAAAGGAAAACAATTTCTTCTGAATTGTTGCAGCGTTTCAATGCTTTTTGGCTAATATCGTTACAGGTAACGAAACCTGGGCACATTATGTTGCACCTGAGGCCAATAAAACAGTTCATTGAGTATCACCACCACGATGAAAAAAAATAAAGACTTCAGCTGGAAAGGTCATGATAATTGTCTTTTGGGAGATTGCAGGTGTGATTCTTGTGGATGTGATGCCAAGAGGAGAGACAATAAATTCGCAAGCTTACATTAAGACGTTGAAAAAAAACTAAATCGACATTTCCGTAGAGTTCAGCCGCACAAGAATCCAACAGACCTGCTTCTCTTTCACGATAATGCGCGCCAGTACTCAAGTCTAGCAATACGGGAATCAATCACCAAATTGGGCTGGACTGTACACCACATTCACCTTATAGTCCCGATTTGGCACCCTTTCAATTTTCATCTGTTTGGTCAACTCAAAGATGCTCTCGTGGAAAAAGGTTTGAAGATGATGAAGTGATTCATGCAGCCAAGAAATGGCTACATGATCAAGACAAAATCTGGTACGTGCTAGGAATACATGCACTAGTTTCACGCTGGCATAAAGCTGTACAAGTTGATGGGGATTATGTTGAATAATACAGATGTTTACATGACATATCCATATATATTGTGTAGAAATTTCAGGTCTTTGAATAAACAGCTCCTGCGAGAAACAATGTGGTGCATTACTTTCTGAACATTCCTCGTATATATGTGTCCGTGTCATGTGTGTGCCGATGAAAGCTATATTTGTACCAATGAAAACTAGACTTGTACAGATGAAAACTAGATATGTGCTAATGAAAGCTAGATTTGTACAGGTGAAAGCTAGATATGTGCAAATGAAAGCTAGATTTGTACATATGAAAACTAGATATGTGCCAATGAAAGCTAGATTTGCACAGATGAAAGCTAGATTTGCACAGATGAAAGCTAAATATGTGCCAATGACAGCTAGATTTGTACAGATGAAAGCTAGATTTGTACAGATGAAAGCTAGATATGTGCCAATTAAAGCTAGATTTGTACAGACTAAAAATATTTTTATACAGATGAAAGCTAGATTTGTACATATGAAATCTAGATTTGTGCCAATGAAAACTAAATTTGTACAGATAAAAGCTAGATATGTGCCAATGAAAGCTAGATTTGTACAGATAAAAGCTAGATATGTGCAAATGAAAGCTAGATATGTACCAATGAAAACTAGACTTGTACAGATGAAAACTAGATATGTGCTAATGAAAGCTAGATTTCTCCAGGTGAAAGCTAGATATGTGCAAATGAAAGCTAGATTTGTACATATGAAAACTAGATATGTGCCAATGAAAGCTAGATTTGCACAGATGAAAGCTAGATTTGCACAGATGAAAGCTAAATATGTGCCAATGACAGCTAGATTTGTACAGATGAAAGCTAGATTTGTACAGATGAAAGCTAGATATGTGCCAATTAAAGCTAGATTTGTACAGACTAAAAATATTTTTATACAGATGAAAGCTAGATTTGTACATATGAAATCTAGATTTGTGCCAATGAAAACTAAATTTGTACAGATAAAAGCTAGATATGTGCCAATGAAAGCTAGATTTGTACAGATAAAAGCTAGATATGTGCAACTGAAAGCTAGATATGTGCCATTGAAAGCTAGATTTGTACAGATGAAAGCTAGATATGTGCTAATGAAAGCTAGATTTGTACAGACAAAAGCTAGATATGTGCAACTGAAAGCTAGATATGTGCCATTGAAAGCTAGATTTGTACAGATGAAAGCTAGATATGTGCAACTGAAAGCTAGATTTGTACAGATGAAAGTTAGATTTGTACAGATAAAAACTGGTTTTGTACACATGAAAGCTAGATATAGGCAAATTATGTCTATCTCATTTCGTTCACAGTACTAGCATTTGGAATCCTTGTATTTTTCTGACTAGAATTGGTATTTTAAAAATATTTGCCTTGCCAGAATAAACACATTGGAGGGACCAGATGCTGGCCACCCCTGACACATGTCAACTAGATTTTACCAATCTTAAACATAGCCCGTATCCAAGACACCGGAGAGAAAAATTGTGTGTGAAATTCAATGTCAGTGAAGAGTGATTAATGTCCCCAGTGATAAAATGAGGGATGACGGCATGAGAAATGCCATAACTACTCCTTGTGAAGCAAGACAGAACGTACGATGGTTAAATCAGGTCATGCTAATGAAACGGGATCAAGCAAATATAACACGAGAATACATTGTTACAAAGCACTAGAAGGGACTACGTTACTGCCATACAATTAATTAACTAAACGTGTGTTTTCTTTCAGTTGTCTTCACTAGAAACGGACCCATAAAAGAACGTACTGTGCGTCAATGTGCCAAAACCAAGGGCTCTGATGTCTGCCATACCACCTTTGGGACAAATGGCAAAAGGTTCAAGGAAAATGTGTGTGAATGTCTTGACAACAACTGCAATGAATCTGCACGGCTAAGACCATTGACTCCATGTGTGTATATTTTCTACATCGTAATGTTTATTGTCGTCTATTTGAGCAGATAGACTAGATAGATGTGCATTTTTCTTGTTCATTTTTTTTTAGGTCTGAAGATCTAGGGGTGCACAAGCAATCGGATAACTGTTGAAACAAAAACTGCAAGTGAGTGCGCTTGTGTGTGTGTGTGTGTGTGTGTGTGTGCGTGTGCGTGCGTACGTGCGTGTGTGTGTGCGCGTGCGTGTGTGTGTGTGTGTGTGTGTGTGGGTGTGTGTGTGAGTAATTGAATGAATAGCCCCCTTCAGTCATTACTGACTTTGGGATGATGCGGCCTTGATGTGATATATTTTGTGTTTTTTTCCACTATTTTTTTTCTCCTCTGCTTATTATAATACTCTCTCTTCACCAAATTTCAGGTGGAGCCGCAGGAAACATTTCCATTTGTTGAGGTTAGCAAATTCAATTTCTAAGATTCGGAATGTATTTCCGGTGCTTCCATGTCTCTCTCGAACACATCCTTGAATCTATCTGCGGTCTCTCAACTGTCTTCTGGCCATCCGACAGTTGGACGTAGAGAGCATCTTTGCGAGTACTTCCATTGTCCATATGTTTAACACGACCCAGCCGTCTCAATATTCACTGCCTGAGCAATGTTTGCATGTTCTAGAAGCTAGTGTGGATCAACACCTCGACGTTCGTCATTCTGCCTTCCCACGTGACACCGAGGATGGGACGCAGACATCGTAGGTGGAAGATGTTAAGCTTCCTGTTCTGGTGGGTGCAGGTTGTCCAAGCCTTGCTGACGTAGAGAAGTACACTGGTGACGCAGACATCGTAGGTGGAAGATGTTAAGCTTCATGTTCTGGTGTGTGCAGGTTGTCCAAGCCTCGCTGTCGTAGAGAAGTACACGGGTGACGCAGACATCGTAGATGGAAGATGTTAAGCTTCCTGTTCTGGTGGGTGCAGGTTGTCCAAGCCTTGCTGACGTAGAGAAGTACACTGTTGACGCAGGCATTATAAACTACAGACTTTGTCTTTATTTTGAGTTGAAGGTTACCCCAGACACGCGACTTGAGGAGGACATAGACAGTTGCTACTTTACTAATGCGGACGTTTATTTCTGGGTCCATGGAAAGGCTACCACTAACGTTAGACCTCAGATATGTGAATTACTGCACTTCCAGCAATGCGTCATTGTTGATAGTAATAACTGGTGCAGTACTCATGTCCCTGGTCCATCTCAATTTGTCGTATCGTGAGGCCCCAGTCGTGACGGGGACCTCTTTGGATTCTCATTGAGCTTTTGTGTCAGGTTCAATTGTGTCTCTGTCCATGTTCAAGTTGCTTGTCTTTACGTGCCAACTCTCTTGTATTTCTACCTTTTTCTGTTTATTGAAGGCATATTTTTTGTCTTGTTTGTGCCTCTGAATACTTTCTTCTTTAGGGCTTTCTATCATGGTTTCTCTTGCTTCATGTAGGTCATCTTGTAGTTTTTCTAGTATATGGCTCCAATATGGTTATAGTCTCGCCGTTTTCCCAAGTGGGATCGATGTCTTTGCTGCTTGGATTATTGCTTCATTGAGTATTGAGACGTTTTTTGTTTATATTGTTGGATTTGGTTATGTTCTAGCACATCTGATCAGCCAGGTCCTTGAATCGAGCCCAATTTGTGTTTTTGTAGTTTCAGCTCTGGGTCATGTTGTATATTCCCGTTCTCCGTTCTCCTGAAATTCGTAGGGTAATTGGCACATGGTCGCTTCCTACCAATTGGCTATTTACTGTTCTTTTAGTACGTTTATGCATGTCGTCCGTTGCTATGGCAAAGTCTGGTGTACTCACTTCTTGTACGTTTATGTATGTCGTCCGTTGCTATGGCAAGGTCTGTGTACTCATATTTTCCCATGCTCTTTGGTAGTATGTTGTCGTGTCTTTCGGCTAGCTTATAGAGACGAGTTTGTTTTCAATCATCCAGGCTTCAATCTCCTCTCCCCTTGGATCCATTGTCGCATATCCCCAGCTTGGTGAGTAACTGTTAAAATCGCCCAGTATGATCTGCCTTTCTTTTGTGGGTTTCACCTTATTTATGTCTAAGGTTGTGGCTGGAGGGAGATGAAGGGGCTGTAGCAGTTTGTGATTGTCATGTCTCCATCCCGTATGAGCAGTTTGATAGTTAGGTATTCACTCTCATTCTCCACCTTTCTGTTTATCTCTACATCTGGGATTCAAGTTAAAACTAGTGTTATGACTGCTCCTTTTTTTCTTTTCTGCCTATCTTGTCCGAACGATTTGTATCCCTGAATGAAGAATCTTAGTGTCTTTCATGTGTGTTTCTTAGATGCAGACTATGTTAATGTATTTTCTTGAGGAACTCTTGTAGCTCTGGGTTTTTTTTTCCTCACTCCTTCTGTATTCCATTGAACCACTATGAGGCTCTGGCTTGGTTGGCCAGTATCACTACTCTACCTTCCCCTGAAGATCAGGTTAGCAGAGGCACCTGTTGTTTGGGCAGGTACCTTCGAGGCTGAGGTCCGTCCAGGTTGTGGCTGATAGGAGCGATACCATAGCGTTAGTTTGGATTATCTTATGATCATAACCCGTAAGTGCGTGTGTGCCCTAATCTTCCCTGGTATATGAACCTTAGCTGACACACTCCGTCTTCAGTAGGCCAGGTTGTATTTTTCTTCTGGATTGCTTCCTGTAGCCTCTTGATATCCCGATGATACCTGCGAGGCAGCAGGTTGGTTTGCTAGCCGCGGTGTCCTTCGTCGGTGTCTAGAGCCTATAGCGGCTCTCACTCGCTAGATTGATATACCCGTCTAGGACTCACGGGGTATTTCAGTGGGGACAGCATGGCCACATGTTGCACAGCCCCGCTCTGCCGGAATATACCGCCGTTTGGTCCGCGGCCGCTTATTCGTCCAATAATTGGCTTTTTTCGCAGCTGACGCCACATATCTTGAGGTAGGTCACCACTGTCCTCCAGGGTTGACTGACTGATTCAGTATTCTCCGTACGAACCATTCTGCATGACTGGAAACGCGCTATTGCAATCAAAACATAGATTATTAATACAGTAAAAGTTATAATAATAGATTATTGATACAGCAATGGTTCTAATAATAACGGCCCCAGCAATCAGGAAATGTGTTAAAATTTATAACCGCACATATGTAACGATCAATCTATTATTACGCCAAGCTTATCAACAATTCTGCTGCTAAATGCCATCCGAGTAGAACTCTGGAGAATTTGTTTCTTAATAAACAGGAACAGAAACATAGCAGTTAAATAGGGCTAATAGCAATTAGACTGGAAAGTGTAGGTCAAGCTACCAGCAATGTTATTGCTAGAAAGTATACTTCGTTTATTTGTTAAACGTTAAGTTAGATTGTTTGCAAGTATTGTGTATAAAATGGAATGTATTTTTAACGAGGTGTGAGAGTTACAAAACTGATTGTATATGTACATTTAAACAGTTTTATTTGATTATGTTTTGAATTAATATTACTTCACCTCGTTTATAACTTGTTCATTTAAAATAAATAAAAAGACAACTTTGAATATTTGCAAAGGATTTTGTAATTTTTATACTTTAAGTTTATTAAATAATGCACAGGTTATTCTTACAATGTCAAACAAACAAGCGTCTTGTTAGCTGGCAATAAATATTTATATCGTCGGAATGCATTGTGTTGCTAGTTTACAGTTTGACTGCGATATTTGCACCTTTCGGTCTGACACATACGTCTTCGGTAGTACTCCTGTCTATATCCAATGTCCCCCAAATGGATATATGTAAAGCAAGGACGCCAACTATTTCATTGCCCGGAACCACAGTATGGTCTGGACAGTAGATTCACAACATCCCCTTGAGGTTTGAGACTCTGCAGCTGCTATCAACTCCTGCCTCGGCCAGCCCGTCAGTATCTTCCGAAGTAAGAATTGGGAGCCTGACACGATGATTGTACTTTTAAAAAATGACTCAGACAATCTAATCAAATGAAGTCTTGAACACTTCATCCCCGACTGCAGTGTCTGCTAGAGTCATACATTTGCCTGTTTCTTAATAACATAGAATAATTAAGTAAAACAAATAAATGTCTGAAATATACAATGGAAAAAATATATGCTGTCAGCAAACAGCCCTGTGGACAAGCACAGAACATGAAAACTATATAAATCTTTGAATGCAAGGGGATTGTCTTTACCCTGACCATGAAGAAGTAGGAGGAGAAAGTTGAAATTTGGCACAGTGCTTATTTCTTCTCAATGTAGCCACCACCCGCATGTATACATGTATGACATCTCTGCGTGACCTTGAAAAGACCTTCAGAATAAAATAACCTATTTTTCGAACTAAACCAGTTATTGCAAGCCAGTATGACATCTTTGTCGCTCAAAATTATTTCTTTTCAGCTGTTTTTTAAGTTTTGGGAAAATAAAAAAGTCTGATGGGGCTAAGTCCGGAGAATATGGTGGGTGTGGAAGAATTTCAATATTCAAATCATTAGCTGCTTGCAGCACAAGTCTTGCTTTATGGGAGGGCGCGTTGTTTTGAAGCAGGCAGATTTTGAGTGCGCGCTATCCCTCGTTTTCTGGTCACAGTCTTTCTTATTTTGGTAAGGAAATCTGCATAATATTGCACATTAACCGTGTTGCCATGAGGCAGGTAATCTTTCAATATGACACCAAAATACAGTCAGCATCACTTTTCTTGCATATTTATGTGCTCTTGGCTTGACATGTGTTGGTGAGACCTGAGTTTTCCCCTGCATGTTGGAAATTTTGGATTCTGAGTCATAATGGTGAACCCTAGCCTCATCTACTGTCACTGTGGTCGGCAACATGTTTTTTAACCGACACATTTTGAGCAACTGGCCACAACAATCAACCCCCGTTTGTTTCTGTTCACATGTCAGCAGACGCGGAACACAGCGGGCACACACTTTTCTCATGTTCGGTCTGTTGTGTAAAATTCTAAAAACTACTTTCATTCAGTTTTGCTGACCTAGATATCTCTGCAATTTTCATGTTCCTATCTTGGTCAATGATTTTCTTCCCTCTTGCAGCATTTTCATCGCTGCACTCTGAGGATGGTCTTCCTGATCTTGGAAGATCAGCAACATCGGAACGGCCACACTTCAACTGCCTAGACCAGTTTTTTACAGAACCATACGAAGAACAGAATTCCTCAAACGCTGGTTCCATTTCCTTGTTTATTTTTGTAGATGTTTTTCACTGCTACATCAAGAATTTTATCACAGTTCTAGCCTATGATTTCACCATTATTCTGACAACCCGTTTAGAGAAGCAGATCCGATCAATAAGGTGTGTTGCGCCATGTACCATACCGGGTAAACGCGTCAAGAAGAGAAATTCATACTTCTCAAGTCCAGTACAAATTAAATGAGCTACATATGTGCCAAATTTCAACTTTCTCCTCTTACTCCTTCATAGTCAGGGTAAGGACTTATGACAAGACCTTTGTACTTGACATCCTTTTATTCTTCTTCTTCTTCTTCATCGTACGCAGTCAGACATCAACCTTTATTTTTTCGAAAAAAGCAGCGGTCATCCTGAGGCTGTCGACACTGCCATGGAGCTTGTCTAGTGTTGCCACTGGTGATGTCTACATCAGCTCTCTCTGATCCTCGTATGTCGGGCAGTTTTGCAGCAAATACTCAGCGGTCATTTTCCCGGTACCACAGGGACATTCGTCAGTGCCACCTATCTTCAGTTTGTTGAATAGGTGGTACCTCAGTCTATTGTGGCCAGTGCGAAGTCTGAAGACCACGACCTGTTCTCTTCTGTTCAACTGGTAATAGGCATCTTTTTTGGTGTAGCCAGTATGTTCGGTTTCCCATTTGGTCATGTATCTAGCTCTAATAAGCCGTTTTGACTCTTCGTATGTCATACTAGTATCTAAATCCTTTTATTCAAATAGGCAGGTGTATGCCTGCTGCCAGATAACCAAAAGCTTAGCAGTAGTACATTATTTTTTTCGATTATGCTCCTGCGTCTTACTTTGCCTATGGGAAGGTAGATGGAGTATTGGGTCGGAATTTCATTGTTCTATTAAATTGTTTGCGCCAACAGCGCCTAACGGCCAGCTCTTTTCGATTTCGACTGCCAATAGTTCTTCTGTTTGCACAGCGAGTATGCGGACCTCTGAGTTTATTTATCATCTATCTTCGATAGGGCTTGGTGTTCGATCTCACATCCGCTGAAACCGGTCAAATATGCTAAACTAATATTGTAAAGTGGTAGAACAATCAATAAATCAAACAAACGTTATCTCTCCTTCCGGTACATAGAACATTAACCACATCTCACTAACAGATACGGTACTGTGCTGCTCTCTTTGTCTCTCTCCAGACGTAACCATTGACTAGAAGTTCCCTCACACAATCTCTTTTCCGTGTATTTTTTCGGTCTACCTCTCTTTTTCTTTCCTTGAGTATTCCATACAAGACCCTGCCTAGCTATCTTGGACGGCGCCTTCCCTGCGTATATCTTATTCAGTTCCATTTTCTTCCCTCAATTTGTTGTTCAAGTAGCTATTGTTTGCTCATATTCCACCATTCCTCGTCGCCCTCCATCTTATACCGATTGTACATCATATACATCTTTTAACGCCTGCAAGGTATGATACCTTTATGGAGTTAATCAAAGTAATTTCTAGACATCGCATCACAAGAGGGCGCAGAACCCAGTATATTTATGGCCTTAATGAGGACTCACGGGCATTATACGAGAAATATAAATTACTATATGAAAATGACCCCTTTCGGTGAGGAAACCATCCTGGCAGGGAGGACTTCCTCCCCGCCGTCTTAGAATCAAAGGCAGAAATGTAGTGCCGCCTGGAGGAAGATTTGGACATGAAGCAAAGTAGAAGTCGCTCATGGAAACTGATCAATAATTGAAGCAACGATCCAATAAGCGCTCCCATTGGGATAACGCAAGTCACTTCCAACCAAGTCGCCCACCAATTAATGATGAATGGTCAAATCAACCAGAGAAAAACAGCTCACAAACACTTGCAGTTACCACTATATGGCATTGAACCAAAGGACGGGAGACCACATGCGATGAATCAATAACCAACAAACCATGAATCATTGGCTACCAGCATGGCATGATTATTTCAATAAGATTTAATTGGAACTCCGTACAGCGCTTCCGGCAACACCTCAATGGTATCTGAAATAAGTGTGGTTTCCTTGTTACTAACCACTTCAATAGAGTTAGGCACCTTGGGAAGAAACCGGAATCGTGTCTATCTTCTCTGATAATGTACCATCGATTCGAGTTAGAGAACATATTCAGCTCCCTCGTACGCTGCTTTCAGCCGGACGATATTAACGTATTGTCTACCTTTGCGTAGACTGCTTTCTACATACAAATCTGTCCTTAATCATCTTCAACCTCTATAGTTATATAATCATTCTCTTATTACGTTTATACATTAATTCCTTTCTGTTTACGTGTACGTATGTGCACATATTTTTGTTTGTCTTTGTTTGTGTGTATGTGTATGTCCGTATATATGTACGTGTATTAACGTATGCTAATTTAAATACTCATTGTTTCAATGACTGTACATTGTGTATTTATGCATATATTTGAACGCAAATAGTTAATTATGTTAAGAAATATGCTTAATTCATGCGCGTCGATCCATGTAAGCAGTAGAAACAGTGCTTGCCTTTCTCCAGCAAGCGAATCAATATCTTTTATCCTTTTTTTCGCTTGGGGTTTACTTCCCTACATAGAACACATTCCTCTTTTTTAAATCTTTTCTAGAACTGTTTTGAAACTCTCTCACTCTTGTTCAACATCTCCGACAATATCTTTCCAGATTATATGGCTAGCTGCCTCTTTCGTTGTCTTAACATCGTCTTAGAGTAGTCTAATGTTCGCGTGTTTATGTATGTTTCTTTCCCTGCTTTAAGATCTCAACGGATGATTTGATGGTCACTTGAGCTAAACAGTTCCTCAATGGTAACGTACGTTTTCAATAATATTTTCCTCTGTAGTAAAACATTCCAGAGTGGTCCGCCGGGGTCTTTGTGTACGACAAGGACAATACCAGCACCACTACCCCACAGATAGCTTGTCGTAAGAGGTGACTAGCTGTGGGACATGGCATAACACCGGCAATGGTTAAGTGGTTTGTTTAGAACAGCATAGATGGCATAACAGGTTACGGACTACTTTTCGCTAGTGTTTGAGTCTATTAAGACGGATTCACTTATCAGTTAACCACCCTGGGCGGCATTTGTCCCAATGGACCAAAAAGCTGCTCAAGTCTAGTCCGCTAGTAGGAAATCCTCCTCCCGAATACATCCAGCTCATACCAGAGCTGGGACCTGCACAGGGGTATCTGCCACTGTAGAAGTCATCATCATTGGCCCTTTTCGTCTTGTCAGACGATAGTAATTGTGCTATAAGCACAAAGCCCGGACAGAAATATAGAGACTATGTGCTGCCCATGCAGTATGGTTCCTCTCTCGGTCTGCCTTGTTTGCTCCAATGGAAAGGTGATACCAATACATTTGGAACAAGGCAAACTGCAGAATCTGCCGGATTAGCAGAGCAATACTCTATCTGTTCGCCTATCGGGGTTTCACTCCTAGACCAGCCGCCAACCTAGGCTACGGGCCTGGTCTGCTCTGTCAGAACACTCATCTGAGGTTGCCTTTCGTCGTTCTAGGATAAGGCATTGTTTCCTCTTGGGTGTGCTCCTTCCCACATCGTCTGTTGTCAGATTTGGTAGATGCAGACCAACTTTCAGAGTTATCAGAAAACAGATTCCACGGCCACAACAGACAAAACCCAACAAGATACGTTGGTATCTTATCTGCAAGGATTAAGATGATTTGAAATCAGAGTTTTCCGTCTCCTAGATGAGTTGCCACTACTGATTACACACTTTCCTGACCTCAACTCTCCCCTTTGACTTCATCCTCTATAGCACCATATTTTAGGCCTACCTTTAGTATCATCCTTCATTGGCCTTACTAGTTTAAATTTCCAACACAATGATCAAACATATACTTCGCTACAGCATGCTGTCCTGTATCATTTAGATGTAAACCTCTCCTTTCTAGCATTTTACTTTTTTGTCTACTTTCACCTCAATAAATTCCACACATTCGTCTTCAACATGATTAATTGTGTATTAAAACTATAAAACATATTATGGGTCTGCAGAGCTCTTACAGGCAGGTGGGGAGGTAGTTGTGGAGGCCTGACCCACATCTGCACAAAATATGGGCGACAGGAAACTGGCCGGACATATGAACAAAAGCATTTATAAGGTTATACCGTTACCTAAGTCTGGAAACCTAAAGCTGTGCCAAAATGACAGAACAATACGCTTCCTCAGCCAGCCTAGCAAGGTCATGCTTAGATTAATTCTCGACCGATTGAAACCCCAAGCAGAGAACATCATTGCTGAGGAGCAAGCAGGATTCAGACAGAGAAGAAGCACCACAGAACAGATATTTAATTTAAGGCTGCTAAGCGAGAAATATCTAGAACAGCAGCAAAAACGGTATCATTTTAAGAAGGCATTTAATCGGGTATGGCATAAAGCGCTATGTGCAACCATGAAGATGTTTGAAATCAAGAGAAATATTATAAACGTTCTTGAACACCTGTATGACAAGGCATCCAGTGCAGTTCTTGTGAAAATGCGATGAAGGGATTGGTTTCGCACATCAGTTGGTGTTTAGACAGGGTTGTACCAAGACCTACTTTATAAAATAGTTGGCCATGGTTGTACACTCTCTCCAACTCTTTTCAATATATTCCTTGAGGGAAATGTGAGTGAGGCACTTGGAGGTTACGTTGGTACTGTCAAGATAGGGGCCGAACGATTACCAACCTTCGTTTTGCAGATGATATCGACGGGTTGGCGGGTTCAGAAGCAGAACTCCAGGAATGGGTCAGAAGGCTCATTGAAACAGCTCTTGACTATGGTGTGGAGATAAACGCTGGAAAGACAATATTATTGACCAACAACGCGAGGGCTTTAGCGGCAGGATAAAAGCTAATGACCAGGAACTCGAAGTGGTTGACCGTTTTAAATATATGGGTTCTTCTTCTTCTTCTTCTTACGCTGTCAGACGTCAACTTGAATTTGTTCGAAGAAAGCAGCTGTCATCCTGAGGCTGTCGACACTGCCATATAGCTTGTCTAGTGTTGGTCTCTGGTCCTCGTATGTCGGGTAATTGTGCAGCAGATGTTCAGCGGTCATTTTCCCTGTACCACAGGTGCATTCGTCAGAGCCACCTATCTTCAGTTTATTGAATTGATGGTACCTCAGTCTGTTGTGGCCTGTGCGGAGTCTGAAGACCACGACCTGCTCTCTTCTGTTCAGCTGGTGATAAGCATCATTTTTGTGTGTAGCCAGTATGCTCTATTTCCCATTTGGCCATGTATCTGGCCCTAATAAACCTTTTGGACTCTTCGTAGGTCACGCTAGAATCTGGTTGTGGTAACCTTGCACCTTCTTTTGCCAGCCTGTCTGCCTCCTCGTTGCCTTGAATGTTACAGTGGGAGGGAACCCACTGTACCACTACTCTTTTTGGTATGGACTGCTGGCATAGTTGACAGAGTACTGCTCTTAAATCATTAAGTTCAGTATTTTTCTGGCTTTTTAGTGCTGTAATCACGACCAGGGCATCTGTAAATAGGACTATCTGGCTTTCATTGCTTTCGCATGTCAGCATTGCTTTTACTGCAGCCTTCAATGCCTCTGCCTCCGCTCTGAAATTGCTTGAGAATTTTCCAGTTGCCACTGACAGTGTTATTTTTCTACCGTTTGTTAGGATCAGGAATACCCCTGTCCCTCCATTTTGTGTTGTGTTTGTTGCAGAAACGTCGGTGTATGCATGGGTCCAGTCTATGCTTGGGTAGTTTTTCGCTATGTACCTCAGGGTTATGTCTTTTCTTTCTTTTTCAGTCTGGCTGTTCTTGTTTCCAATACCTGATATATTTTCTACCACCTCTGGAACGATATGCTGCTTCCAAGTGGGTTTGCGTACAGTAGGGGTGGGCTTTGGTGTTGTTATGGTGTTCTGAGAGAGGGATGGAGCGAGAGAGGGCGCCCTAAGAAACGTTTTAAAGACGGTCTGAAGGAGTCACTGAAAAGTTTCCAGATAGACATCGACACCTGGGAATGTCTTGCGCAAAACAGATCTGACTGGAGAAGCGCAGTCAAATCGGGTGTAGCTACCGGCGAAGACGACCGTGTTGTGAAAGCCTAGAGCAGACGCGAGACCCTGAAATCCCGAACAGCGGGAACACCATCACCTTCTACAAACCTGGTGTGCCCGATATCTAGCAAATGTTTTCGTGCCCGCATTTGCCTGTTCAGCCACATGCGCACCCACATCCAACAGGGAAATCTGTGACAAGGATGATGTCGGCGGTCCTCATCGACAACGATGGACAGCTATTATGGTGTTCATAGGGTCTTCGCTCATCTTTGCTTTGGTTATTTCTGCAAAGTTTATCCGCTTTAGTCTCCCTTTTCAAAATCTATTTAGTCTCTGGTGCATTGGATGGTCTGTCAGTCTTCTTAGTTTCTCTGAGTGCTGCTGGGCTCTGCTGTCTCTTCGATTTGTCATGGATTGCAGATTTGTAATCTTTTCAAGTTCTACAATTGGCGTTGACTTCAAGCCTCCAGTTATAATTCTCATAGCTTGGTTTTGAAGTTTGCTAATTTTATCAAAGTTCGCCTTTGCTGCTGTTGCCCATGCCGCAATGCCATACTAGAGAACTGGTCTCACTCTTCCAGTGTACAGTTTCTTTAGTATTCTTTCATCTGCTCCCCAGCGTGTGCCAGCAAGTTTCCATATGATTGCCTTCTTTGTCTTGCTCTCATTCGGTTTCTCTCGATCTGACTTTTCCATGTCATGCGCCGATCAAATGTGACGCCCAAGTAGTTTGGGTTGTCGTTTGGCCGCAGATATTTGCCATTAAGACTTATTTTGGTGTTCTGTGTTTTATTTGAAAGTGAGAATATCGAACATGTTGTGTTTTCTTCATTTATTTCGACCAACCATGATTTCGCCCACTCCTCCGGCGATGTTAGGGCCAGCTGCATCCGATTGTTTGCTGGGTTCGATTGTCAGTGATGAAGGACCAAAATGTGAGGTGTTGGCCAGAATAGCACAGACAATAGAGGCGCTTGCACGGATTAGCAAGATCTGGCAAGATAAACGGTTAACACTAAAATCAGATTAATGCGTACGTTGGTCCTGTCATAATTCCTCTATGCTTATGAGATATGAACAGTTATAGCAGACCTTCAGCGAAGGATACAGACCTTGGAGATGAGATGTTTCCGAAGACTTTTAAGCGAAACGTACAAAGATGGAGTAACAGATGAGGAAATACGATACAGAATTACAACAGCAATATAGCCTTTTGAAGACCCCTTGGCAAATGTAAAAAGAAGGAAACTAGCTTGGTTCGGTCTTGCAAATACGATACTGCATGGAAAGGTGCAAGGCAGACGACGAAGAGGCCGGCCCAAAAAGAGGTGTGAGGAGAACATAAAAGAATGGACCAATCTCCGACCGGAAGACACCCAGGCAACAGCCGCTGACAGAGAAGGGTGGAGTGGAGTAGTGAGAATGTCTTCATGTGTTCCCCAACGACCTCACTGGAAACGATGACCTGACCTGACCCTGAGAGGCCAGCAATGATTCAATGGCACTAGAACAGTATTTAAAGCCGACAAATCTAAATTACAACAGGTCATAGAACATTTTAATCAACACTCCCTCCTTCCATGACCATATTTTCAAAGGTGCTTGCGTAGATCCCGACTTCCGAGCCTACCAACCGCCACTGGTGTAATCATTTTGAACATTTCTTGTTTTCTCTACTCTTTCATAACTGTCGTAACGTGTCAATTGCCTTTATTGTGATTTGTCAGTTGTTTTAGTTGTTCTATGTCCATGACGAAGGTTTTGTAACCGTAACGTGGGTTACGTTCAACTTCTGCCCAGTCCAGATAAAAAATGAAAGGTAACTCGGGAACAATCATTCTGGAAGATCGCTCTTGTCTGTGCGAAAGTAAGAAAACTTAAAGGACCTTCCCAAACTTCCGCTTTCGTTTTCCTAACTGATGGTCGCACTTTGGCCAGTACACAAACAGAAAAATGTTTCGACCAGCCGGGACAGCTGAAATAATACGTTCTCATCAAAAGGATGACAATTTCTTAAATTTACTTAGAACATCATTTGCAGATATTTGTCAGAGAATTGCAGGTTGGAACAATTTAATTTATGTAATATTACTAAGAATATTTTTTTTTTTTAAGTTTGAGAAGAAAAACAAACTACAAATGTACTAAATCAATTAGACTACATAACAAATTAGTATTACAAAGTAATAAGTATCATTGAATGGTTCATTACTAATGACATTAGTATGTGGATAAGTGAGAAAGACTTGTCCAGTCAAAAATAGGCAAAACCTAACATTAACAAACAGGAACGATAAATGGAACTGCCTTCTTGGACCAACCCAAAGCCAAAGCAGCAGTCGAATTGCGGAATTGATTGTTTTGTCTTTTATTGGTTTTTCAACAACTTTTTGTTAGATCTGTTCAAATTGTTCCACGAAACACGATAAGAGCACAATCGTGACAATATGATGTGATTCACATAATGATGTTTTGATTTTACGTTGTTGTAAATAGTAATAATGTATAAACATAACATAATAAAATCAAGTTTCCTGGTCGATATTCTGTAGTGTAACTCACTAACTTACTACTGTCAATGACAGCTATACTGTTACATTATAATATAAATATTAATATATGTGCTGGAGTTTTTAAAAGAAAAGTACTTTTACTTGTTTTAATGAGCTTGATTGTTAGTGTACCATATGTTGATTCATACAGCCGGGGGGGGGGGGGGGGGAAGCTTGCCATCCCTTAGGAACAGAGGATTCAACATTCTTCTTCGTATGCTGTCAGGCGTCAACCTTTATTTTTTTTTAAAAGCAGCAGTCATCCTGAGGCTGTCGACACTGCCATAGAGCTTGTCTAGTGTTGCCACTGGTGATGGCCACATCTGCTTTCTCTGATCCTCGTATGTCGGGCAGTTTTGCAGCAAATGTTCAGCAGTCATTTTCCCGGTACCGCACGTGCATTCATCAGTGCCGCCTATCTTCAATTTGTTGAATAGGTGATACCTCAGTCTATTGTGGCCTGTGCGAAGTCTGAAGACCACGACCTGCTCGATTCAACATTCAAAACTATTATTAGACTGACAAGTTTCATTATAAATACAGGTTTATGCTACCAGTAACTAAATACTCAAAGACAGAGAATGCAGTGTAAACTTAAAGATTTGAAAACTAATAATCTGCTGAAGCATTTGTCGCTGCTGAACGGAAGTATCAGTTATTTGAATATTTATAATTAAAATAAATAACTAATGTAAAGCAGTGGTTGCAAAAAAATCTAAAATTAGCCATGTTTATATCAGGAATACAAAGTAAAATTATGTGTATATATATAATATTGTTTTAAAACCTCTGTATCGTCGATTTAGACCCCCACACTAAGAGCAATGCCTTAGACAGATAATTATCGTTGCAGACAAATTAACTAATGAATATTAACCTTATGCCAATTCTTCCATTAATGCAGTTTTTTTTTTTTTACCATCTATTAGCGTTTATTTTTAGACAACATAAAAGATAAAAGTATAATTTTAAAATATTTATCAATATAGAAGTCCAAGAAACAATTACATCACACAGGTAGGGACAATCATTGGGGGAAGACTTATACTGAGCTGAAGAGAACTATAAACAGAATACTAAGGAAAAGCACCAACCATCTGGCCAGAGAAAACCACAGAAAATATGCAGACATCATTGGCTGAAATTGAAAGGTGCAAAGTACTCATTTCAGAACTATGGATACGGAGCTAAGACCGGTTCAAAATAATCTTGGAGGTTCCAGGGATAACAAAGAGAACTTACCAGTCCGGAAAAAAATATCTATTCTACGTGAGCTTAGGAGACAGTACCCTGGACGCATCCAATATCTGCAGCGATGGAAAGCGAAAAAAGGTGAGGCAGTGCAATCTACACCACACACTCAAACAGTGACATAGAAAACCACTTCATACCAGCAGGAAAGATCTGTACCAATTTCAGAGCTGATTTCAGGTGTTATTGCAGCAATTCAGATTCTTATCAGCACAACTACAAGGAAAATGGTAATTCTTACAGGCTTCAGAGGCTGCTCCAAGCCGCCTCGGCTTTGGTAGGTTCTCACGCGAAGTGAAATATGGCATCGAGTTACAGGCCCAAGAGACAGATCTTGTCCTGCACGGTGTTCCTGCCCTCTGTGGAATTTGTGGAGGCGAGAAAACAGATAGGGATAGAGGGATTGAAGTGGTGGCACGCGAACTCGCCATCCACAAAGCTGTAGAAGCGGGGACACTCATCACACAATCCATAAGGACAGAGTAAAGAGATCAAGGAATACAAGCCAGAGAATGACAGCATAGGCGGACTTGGCAGATATGGGCAGACATGGATCTTTATGCTCAGTGCGGGACATTGCAGACTCAGGGCGCAGCACATCCTCTGGATGGGCTTTGTAGGCACTACATCGTGCGATTGCGGAACATCCAAGCAAACACCAAAACACATCTTGCAGGACTGCCTCACTTATGTGTATCAAAGAGAGACAAGTCTGACCCAGGGAAATGATCATGCTTGAAAAGCTGTGGAGGACCGGCAAAGACCTGAAATGCAGTCTCCTTTGTGAACCTCGCCAGGCTAGAAGCATAGGATCAGTTGATTGAAGGAGAATTTAGCTGAAGAGATCTGCTGGAAACAGAGGACAGTCTCCAGACAGACTAACCTGATCGTGATGATCAATACACCTTCTGACTTGATCTGTGTTTATAAGTTATTTCATGGGGTGGAAGAAGTTACAATTAGTAACTAAGAATTCTAGCCCCTTCATAATTTACCTCTTCATTAGTCACTAGTAATAGTTCATGTGTATAATAAATAAGGTGAGAGCAACTGTTACCGGTAGAACAAATATAAACTGATCTTATTCTTACAAAAATAAAACACTATTTAGTTTGAGTAGAATTTGTCACATATAAAAAACTAGACAAAGAAAAGTGCAATGACTTTATTCTTGTTGGGATTGGTTGGCGAGTATGTGGAAAACCAGTAACCATTAGACATTAATACGTAAATATATTTTTTATGTTTTCTTCATGTTTATCCTGGATACTTTTTTGGTAAGAGAGTTTTACAACACAATCTATATTTTCCACAGTAAGTAAGCTCACATTTAATTGATGTCTTCAGTCTAGTTAGGCCATGTTTCTGTTTAGAAAAAGTACTTATTACCTCTAAAATGGTACAAATCTCTATATTCTGACCCTAATCATTTAATAAAACGGAAATCATGTTGTGGTATGCAGAAAATAGTTTTACAGGCCGCGTGAGGACAGCCTGTTTGAGACATCTGGTCTAGCCAGTAGAGGAAGTTAGTAAATCACACAGTCATGTCTGTATTCCTAGAAACTCTAACATGTACTTTGCTAATTACAAACCAATGACAGTGGCATTGAGCAAAATCAAATAATACCATAATGAAATAATGCCTTTTTTACTCAAGAGTGGTACCAATAAAAGACCTATATACTATATTATTTAATGACAAGAATAACAGTAAAGAGATCAAGGAATACAAGCCAGAGAATGACAGCATAGGCGGACTTGGCAGATATGGGCAGACATGGATCTTTATGCTCAGTGCGGGACATTGCAGACTCAGGGCGCAGCACATCCTCTGGATGGGCTTTGTAGGCACTACATCGTGCGATTGTGGAACATCCAAGCAAACACCAAAACACATCTTGCAGGACAGCCTGTTTGAGACATCTGGTCTAGCCAGTAGAGAAAGTTAGTAAATCACACAGTCATGTCTGTATTCCTAGAAACTCTAACATGTACTTTGCTAATTACAAACCAATGACAGCGGCATTGAGCAAAATCAAATAATACCATAATGAAATAATGCCTTTTTTACTCAAGAGTGGTACCAATAAAAGACCTATATACTATATTATTTAATGACAAGAATAACAGTGGTATAAACAAAAAGCTAAAACAATAATCACAGAAAAACAAAACAAATATTTTCAAATGAAAAAGATTAGACAGTGAGAATAACAATGACATTCAATGAACAATAACATCGGTTAAATAGTCATGTAGATTATAACAATATGCTAATATTAGTCAGGAAATAACAATTGTAATGGGTGTTTTTTAGTTAATATATATGCATATACAGCCAAGTGGTATAACAAAGATAAGAATAGCACCACAACCCCACAGAGAGCATGTCGTAAGAAACGACTGTGTGACATGGCATAACACCGGCCATGGTTAGGTGGTTTGTTAAGAGCAGTATAGATGGCGCCTAACAGGCTGCAGGTGTACTTTGCTCTAGTGTTTGAGTCTGTTAAGATGGACTTGCACGTCGATTAACCACCCTTTTGTCCCAACGCAGCGGAGTATTAAACTACTCGAGCCTAGCCACCTGAGCAGGAAATCCTCTTCCTGGTTACAACCAGCTTACGTCAGAGCTGAGACCTACACAGGGACATCTGCCCCTGTAGAAGTACAGGTCAAGTAAGACTAAGATATGTATATGTTTTAAATGTTGAACACAGCTTTACCATTTATCACAGTAGCTAATTAAATTTTGCTTCCTCAAGGCCCAAGAGTTTGGATTCAGTGGCGAAGACATTTGGATGTTACTGCTGATCTTGCATATTTTGTCCTTACAACATTATCAGGTAATATATCAGATCAATTACTATCTTCATATGAAGTATTAGTGAATCTTCACCTCAGATATTAGTGAATCTTCACCTCAAATATTAGTGAATCTTCATCTCAAATATTAGTGAATCTTTACCTCAAATATTAGTGAATCTTCATCTAAAAAATTAGTGAATCTTTACCTCAAATATTAGTGAATCTTCATCTCAAATATTAGTGAATCTTTACCTCAAATATTAGTGAATCTTCACCTCAGATATTAGTGAATCTTCACCTCAAATATTAGTGAATCTTCATCTCAAATATTAGTGAATCTTTACCTCAAATATTAGTGAATCTTTACCTCAAATATTTGTTGGCTTTATTCGTTATCAATCTCCCTGAAATGGCTTTAAGTAGCAGAATGTAGTTCAGAGAACGGAATGCAGTGTAGTTTACATCTTGACTGCGATATTTGCACCTTTTGAATCGACACATCCGACTTCAGCAGGCATTTTTTTTAGTACCAGGTTAGCCTTCCATTTTCGATCCCTTCTCCCTAGCCAGTCTGCTCTGTTGCAGCTTGTTGTCTAGGATCACTGTGTGGAGGTGTAGAAGTGTCTTGACAGCCCTTGTTCGCTGGCACTGGCAGTCAGCTATGGGTCGCTGTCCGCTACAGATCATGCGCTGCTCAGTGTCTTGTTCCCAAATATTAGTTATAAGTAAATGTTCATTTATGCTTTACATACAATGTTAGCTAAATTTCATATGTAATTTTAGCTTAACTCGACATCAAATATTAACTGTACTTCACATTAACTGTTTATCCTATTCTTTTCACTCACTATAATCCAAATACAGCGATAATTAGATAATTATATTTATGTGATAAGAAGAAGTACTTAATATAAACTTGGTTAATTTAACATCAAATATTAGCTTTGCTGTCTATGAAATATTAGCTATATATATCACACTAGTGTGTTCACTTATATTTCACATCAAATGTTCATAATACCTTTGATCATTTGTTTTTTTTCTGTTTTGCATAGTTGTGCACCACCATCCATCACTGTTGGATGTTTCATTGCTGCTAACATTGCTATTATCCTATACCCTTATAACCCAACACAAGCTCCTACCATGGGTACATTAGTGATGGATAGAAGTGACATTTTGAAATCAATTAATGACCGCCTTTTAGATGAGGACACCACAATAGATGAAGCATCAAACCACAGGCTGCAAAATATTGACATTTAACGAGGTTTGAGCGAAGTATAACACCATAGAAAATGGAGCAAGAGAGTGTACAACCAGCGAGCTACAGTAACCATCAGCATCCATACCCTACACTATTTGCTGAGAGAGACTGAGCACCTATGGAGTGCAGTGACGTAGATTCTTAGAAACAGAAACCCTAATAACCTTTATTAGGACCGTAAAGCATAGTGCTAAGTGTATTCTTTCTTTGTCATTTCTATACCTCCAAGTAATTTTTGCCTATTGTTCCAGCACAATTTGGGGCATCCTGTCTTTCTTTTTTCCAGGGCTATTCTCTTGAGAATAATGTTGGAACTCTCATTCAATCTTGAAATATGCCTACACCATTTCAGTGTGTGTGCTTTTACATTTGTCAGTAGGTCTTTATGTAGTTCAATATTCAGATGGGATGTATTATGTATGCTGACACTTGAGCTATGATCTTTTGTATTTTGTGCTGGTGATTTGTCTGAGGCGTCTCATCCCAGTTACTTTGATTTTTGGCTCTTAATTCCAAACTTGACACACATAATGGTATACAAAGATAACACTGGACAACGTACAAATTGCCTTTGAAATAGAAAGTCTTTACTAATTTATTGATCTTAAAACATGAAATGACAAAACAATTTGTCATTTGGCTCTTGTCTTGGAGAAAAATAGATTTTTATGAATAAACAACTCAGTCTACATTGAGTATATAGGTAACCATTGACATTTCACATGCTGTATTTCTATTTCCATATTGTGTTGTATTGCATCCATCAGCCATAACATCTACAGTGGTATTACATAATTTTCTGATGGGATGTAATTGAGTCATGGCATCACAGTGTTATAATAATATAGATAGTTCAGGGGAGGACAGCGTCAGACATGTGTGTTGATATGACCACATATATGGCTGTGCATTCCCATCCGAGTACAACAAACTCTACCACACATGGACAGCATCATTGATTAGGCCGTCTTGCATTCTGTACTTTTGTGTAGCTTAATTTTTCTGCTCCTCTATGATGCATCTCTCCTTGCTAATGCAAGATCGTATATGATGGCAGTGTGCCAGGCTGAGCGATTTGGAGCAAGCAGCTTCCAGGACATGGCATCAATGAAGAAACTGTTTAGAGATGCTTTCAGAGAATCTTTGTATCATTTCTTCTCTCTCCCTGATATGTGTTTGCCTATCCTGAACTCACCATACAACAACTGTTTAGGGAGGTACTCATTGGGCATGAGAACAGCATGTCCAGTCCATTTGATCTGGGCTCTCAACAGCAAAGTGTGGATTCCCAGGAGCATCGTCCTGCTGAAGCTGTCCTACCAGCTGATCCTGAACAACCTGTGAAGAAAGCTGATGTAGAAATAGTTGAGTTTCCTGACGTATCTGCTAAAGACTTCCAATATTTGACATGTGTATAGAAGGGCGGTTAGAATTACAGCACGATATATGCTGATTCCTTGTCGGTCCCAAACATTTACTTGTAGTCTTCCAAAAGCAGCACTTGCATTGGCGATCCTGTTGTGGATCTGAGATTCAATACTAGCCCCTCTGGTAAATGTGTTACCAAGGTAGATAAAGTCATTAACTGCTTGTAGATGTTGATCCTGTGCAGTGATGTTTGGTTAATGGTAGAGCCTCCTTGGAGCGAGTAGAAACAATACCTCAGTTTTATTTGTGTTGATGGTAAGACCAAAGTTAGCCCAGGCAGCTGAAAACTCATTCAAAGAGGTCTGCATGTACTGTTCTGAGTGCACTTTAATGATGCAGTCATCAGCAAAGAGGAGATCTAAGCTGTTTGCTTCTTTCACTTTTGTGGGAGACTTTAGGCACCTCAGATTGAACATCTGTCTATTCCTCTTGTATCTGATATGTACATGAGTAGCACAGCCATGTGTAGCATCAGAAAGCTTGACAGCAAAAGTTATTCATTATTTAAATTGGACTGTCAGTAGAGTTTGATATAAGAAAATAGGACTCTGTCTCTTATTGATGTTTGTAATATACTACTTCCTTTGCACATTTGGCTTCTTTACAAAAATCCTCATTAACCACTTTATTGTTCCTTGGAATTCATATTATTTGATAAAACCACACCACTCTGACCTCTAGTGATCTTGTTTGTTTATTTAATGTCTTGTCTGTGATTGGGTGTCATATGACAGAATCAGCTTTGTTGATGGGCTTCCTGTTGTAATTCTTTCACAGAAAGAAATTGTATAGAGCCCTTTTTAATTACTTTAATGGTGTTATTTTTTTATAGATGCAAGAAAAATTAATCTTTTGGCATTATTAGCATTATATGTCTTGTTTTCTTATAAGCTTGTTCTCAATCTCCTGCTACCAAGCCCTAAATAGGGCTTTGCAAGTAGCAGGATGTAGTTCGAAGAATGAAATGTGTGTCGCTATGTCTTGTATGTTATAAATAGATAATGTAGATATTTCTGAAAAATAAGACATGCATTCTACCACCTTTTTGAAACACCTTATTTACTTATTTTTATGAGTGTATTGTCATGCCTGTATATTTATGTTGGTCCATAACATTTTTTCAATTTCATCTTTTATTTATTAAATTTAATTATTTTACAAATCTAAAACATCAGAGCTAGTCAGTAGTAGACCTGTAATATCTGTTTTATTTCTATTCTCCATCATGCAATTATTTTCTTTGTTTGCATGTGTGATGAATCTGGCTACTGAGATATAAGATATGAAGACAGTTTGTCACTCATTTATTTGTGTTATGATTCCAGTTAGGTAGACTTCACTATGTTTGTACAGAATAAATCAAGACTAACATTTTTTAGTTCATTTTAGAACTCCAGACTGTTGGGGAGGAGTATGTAAACATTATTCAGACAGACAGGTCACTCAGAGCATTGCCATCAAGATGGGTGAGTTTTGTATTTATGGGTAATATGTACGAGGGCAAGTCAATAAATAGGTTACAAATAGCTTTTTGTTTTTTTAAAAGTAGTTGAGATATGAATTTCTTCGTATGCTGTCAGACGTCAACTTGAATTTGTTCGAAGAAAGCAGCTGTCATCCTGAGGCTGTCGACACTGCCATAGAGATTGTCTAGTGTTGGCACTGGTGATGGCCACATGTGCTTTCTCTGGTCCTCGTATGTCGGGCAATTTTGCAACAGATGTTCAGCGGTCATTTTCCCTGTACCACAAGTGCATTCGTCAGTGCCACCTATCTTCAGTTTATTGAATAGATGGTACTTCAGTCTGTTGTGTCCTGTGCGGAGTCTGAAGACCACGACCTGCTCTTTTCTGTTCAACTGGTAATAGGCATCATTATTTGTGTAGCCAGTATGTTCTGTTTCCCATTTGGCCGTGTATCTGGCCCTAATAATCCTTTTGGACTCTTTGTAGGTCACACTGGAATCTGGTTGTGGTAACCTTGCACCTTCTTTTGCCAGCCTATCTGCCTCCTCGTTGCCTTGAATGTTACAGTGGGAGGGAACCCACTGTACCACTACTCTTTTTGGTATGGACTGCTGGCATAGTTGACAGAGTACTGCTCTTAAATCATTAAGTTCAGTATTTTTCTGGATTTTTAGTGCTGTAATCACGACCAGGGCATCTGTAAATAGGACTATCTGGCTTTCCTTGTTTTCGCCTGTCAGCATTGCTTTTACTCCAGCCTTCAGTGCCTCTGCCTCTGCTCTGAAATTGCTTGAGAATTTTCCAGTTGCCACTGACAGTGTTATTTTTCTACCATTTGTTAGGCTCAGGAATACCCCTCCCCCTCCATTCTGTGTCGTGTTTGTTACAGAACCGTCGGTGTATGCATGGGTCCAGTCCATGCTTGGGTAGTTTTCTGCTATGTACCTCAGGGTTATGTCTCTTCTTTCTTTTTCAGTCTGGCTGTTCTTGTTTCCAATACCTGGTATATTTTCTACCACCTCCAGAATGATATGCTGCTTCCAGGTGGGTTTGCGTACAGTAGGGATGGGCTTTGGTATTGTTATGGTGTTCATGGGGTCTTCGCTCATCTTTGCTTTGGCTATTTCTGCAAAGTTTCTCCGCTTCAGTTTCCCATTTCCAAATCTATTTAGTCTCTGATGCATTGGATGGTCTTCTTCTTCTTCTGCGTACACAGTCAGACAGTAACCATTATTTTTTCGAAAAAAGCGGCGGTCGTCCTGAGACTCTCGCCACTACCATAGAGCTTGTCTTGCAGTTCCACTGGCAATGGCCACATCTGCTCTCTCTGATCCCCGTATGTCGGGCAGTTCTGCAGCAGATGTTCAGTGGTCATTTTACCAGTACCGCACGGGCATTCGTCGGTACACCCTATCTTCAATTTGTTGAATAGGTGGTACCTCAGTCTATTGTGGCCAGTGCGAAGTCTGAAGACAACGACCTGCTCTCTTCGGTTCAACTGGTAATAGGCATCGTTTTTGGTGTAACCAGTATGTTCGGTTTCCCATTTGGTCATGTACCTGGCTTTGATAAGCCGTTTTGACTCTTCGTACGTCATACTGGTATCTGTTTGTGGTAGCCTTGCACCTTCTTTTGCCAGTCTGTCTGCCTCCTCGTTGCCTTGGATGTTGCAGTGTGACGGAACCCACTGTACCACTACCCTTTTTGGTGCGGACAGCTGGCACAATTTGCAGAGTGCTGCTCTTAAGTCATTAAGCTCAGTGTTTTTCTGGCTTTTTAGCGCTGTGACTACGGCGAGAGCATCTGTCAGCAAGACTATGTGGCTCTCATTTTCACTGTGTGTTGCCATTTCTTCCACTGCCGCCCTCAGTGCCTCTGCCTCTGCTCTGAAATTGCTTGTGTACTTACCAGTAGCGAATGACAGTGTTATTTTTCTGCCATTTGGTAGGTTCAGGAATGCTCCTGCCCCTCCGTTCTGTGTAGTGTTTGTTACAGAACCGTCGGTGTATGCATGGGTCCAGTCCATGCTTGGGTAGCTTTTCGTTATGAAGCTTAGGGTAGTGTCTCTCCTTTCTTTTTCGGTCTGGCAGTTTTTGTTTGCAATACCTGGTATATTTTCTACCACCTCTGGAAATATATCCTGCCTCCAAGTAGGTTTTCGTACAGTAGTGATGGGTTTTGGTGTTGTTAGTGCGTTTATGGGATCTTCGTGCATCTTTGCTTTGGCTATTTCTGCAAAGTTTATCCGCTTTAGTTTCCCAGTTCCCAAATTGTTTAGCCTCTGGTACATTGGATGGTCCGTCAGTCTTCGGAGTTTCTCTGACTGCAGCTGGGCTCTGCAGTCTCTTCTGTCGGTCATGGATTGCAGTTTTGTAATCTTTTCAAGTTCTACAATTAGCGTTGACTTCATGCCTCCTGTTATAACTCTCATGGCTTGGTTTTGAAGTTTGCTAATTTGATCAAAGTTCGCCTTTGCTGCTGTTGCCCATACCGCAATGCCATACTTGAGAACTGGTCTCACTCTTCCAGTGTACAGTTTCTTCGGTATTCTTTCGTCTGCTCCCCAGCTTGTGCCAGCAAGTTTCTTCATGATTGCCATTCTTTGTCTTGCTCTCATTCGGTTTCTCTCGATCTGACTTTTCCATGCCATGCACCGATCAAATGTGACGCCCAAGTAGTTTTGGTTGTCGTTTGGCCGCAGATATTTGCCATTAAGACTTATTTTGGTGTTCTGTTGTTTGTTTGAAAGGGAGAATATCGTACATGTTGTTTTTTCTTCATTTATTTTGACTAGCCATGATTTCGCCCACTCCTCCAGCAATGTTAGGGCCTGCTGCATCCGATTGTTTGCTACGGTGAGACTTTCTTCAGAAGTCCACATAGCCAGATCGTCTGCAAACATGGACCTGTGGACTCTTCTTGGTATATTCTCTATGATGTTGTTTATGTACACCAGAAAAAGTGTGGGTGACAGTACTCCCCCTTGGGGTACTCCTTGCTCCAGTGTCACCTTTTTGCTCATCTGCCCTTGTGCTTGAACTCTGGCTGTTCTGTTTTCGAGGTAGTGGCTGATCCATCTGTACATTTTTCCAGATATGAATTTGAAAACCTTCACTTTATCAGCGCACCAAAACCTGTATTTTTGTGTGCTGTCTTGGCCAAATTTGCAGTTCACATTCAACCTCTTCGTCATTCGTGAAATGTTTCCAGCCAAGGTGGGCTTTTTTTTGTGCACCAAGCAGGTGGAAATCGCTCTTGGGTAAGTCTAGGCTGTAAGGTGAATGTTCAAGAAGTTTCCACCCAAGTTGTTCAATTTTCTCCTTGGCTATGTGGTCTGGCATTGTCATGATGGAGCAGTACCCCTCTAGTCAACAGGCCTCAACGATTTCTTTGAACTGTATCCTGAAGCATCAGCAGATCATCACAGTACAATACAGCATTCACATTGTTACCTTTCTTCTGCAAATTGGTTAACAATGGTTCGTGAGAATCCAAAAACACTGTAAGCATAACCTTCCCTGCTGATGGTGGAACCTTTAATTTCTTTGCAGAAAGTGAAGAAGGATTTTTCCATTGCATTGTGAACCACACTTTCATTTGGTTTAGTAGGGATGCACAAATGATTGTCTCCAATAACAATCCTGTTTCATGTGTCTTCTCCTTCGTCTGGATATTGACAGACCCATTCGGATCATTTTGTATCCATCAGTCAGTTATCTGGGTACCCACCACAAGCACACTTTTCAGAAATTCAATGGATCATGCATTATGCTGTAGGCTAAATCATATGAAACATTATTGCAGTTGCTACACTGTCTATCATTACTATTCTGTCATCTCGAATGATCTCCCCACCTTCCGCACAGATGCTTCTGATGTACACTTCTCACCATAAATGGGAGACATTTCCTTATTATTATCATAAATTTTTTTGGCCTTAAAAATGTGCAACATGCTGTTTTTATTTATTGTGCACTCAGTGAGTACAGACACCTTTTTGTATCTGAGCTGGGTACATGAATGCGACACCGAGCATCTGCTGTCTATAGTAATCACAAAGCTGGATATTGCTGCCACCTACATTTATCAGCTATCCCATATGGGTTTGTGACCTACTTACTGACTTACTTTTGTGTGTGTGGGAATTATTTATATATGCTTGAAAAATTTAAAAGGACAAACTATTACTTTGATATCACAATATTTCACTTTGTGATTTTTCATAAATACATCTTTGAATTGACTCTTGTATTGCTGTTTGTTTTGTTTTTTTGTTGTTGTAAAAATGTAATACAGTATATTCTTCATTAATAAGATATTTTTTTTTTCTTTATCAGAGGAGAGCTCTAATGGTTGTCTTGCAAGTGTGTGCTCCATATATTCTGCAAGCAACTTTAGATAAGTTGGAGCGACACTTACGAAGTTCATTCTATCTAAGACATGCCACCCGAGAAGCTATTTTGAGCATCCTTCCTCTGATTCGTCAAGCAGTGACTGTAATACATAGGGTGCATCTAGCCATGTTCTATATAAATGGGGCCTTCTACCATATATCAAAAAGAGCAGCAGGAATACACTATGTAAGTGGAATGTACAAAAAACTAAACTTAATTAAATGTAGTACCCATTTTGAAGTCTGCCTTTGGTAGAAGAGTTTACCATTAACAGAAATGTTACAGTAGGGCCTATATCAAATACTGGCAATGGGGAATGTGTTGGTGATAACTCTGTGACATTGTTTAAAGCTATATTTCAGAAACCACTTTCTTTGGTATTTTCACAACGCTAGCTTTTATTCTGATTTATTATCTGCTCTTCTACAGTGGGATGTAAAGGTATCTTTTTCTTGTGGCATATAGTTTTAACAGGGTGGGTTAGTGAGTACCAAACCTTTATTAGTTATATTTTGCTACATGTCTGGCAGGTTGCAGTGTAACTATTCTTTGCTTCCCCGTTCATACCTCTGTAACATAATTTAATTAGCAATATTGTGATAAGTTATCAAAATGATAAAAAGTGGTATTAAACTGAAAGCTTTCAATTCTAAAATAAGACAATAAACATAGATAAATCAGGAATCATCCATCCTGCTAGTTAATGGTTACATGACAATGAAGAGATTATGCTAGTTACTTGATAATGAAGAATTTATACTAGTTACATGAAAATGAAGAGATTATATTAGTTACATGAAAATGAAGAGATTATACTAGTTACAGGTCTCTTTTTCATGTTAATTTATAACAATGTTTTGTCTTGTCCACAGATTCAATACATGTCTAGAGAGCGCAGCTTTGGTTCTGCGCATCCATTTCAGATATTGGGTTATTTATCTGTGTTCCAGCTGATTTCTTCCTTTGTTTTACACCTGGTTTTTCTTGTTGCTGCCCTAAAGAAGCAAAACCAAGCCCAACATTCAGGCACTCCAGGGTGAGATCTTTGTTTGTTCTAGTGTTATTTGATTGCAGCTTATAAAGAACAATTGCACTGAGCTCAGAGTCATGGACAACGAGCCTACCAGCATGTGTCCAGGACTGCCCAGGAAGGTCTACTCTTACGTGTACTGTTCAATATCTACACAATAAAAGTGGTTGATATTCAACCCAGGATATGACATCCTCACATATAGGTAATGAGAAAGATGACGCCGTAACTAGCTGCGGGTCTACATTTCCAAACCATGGATCTATCTGGAATTGACACTAGTCGATGACTTACACTTGTGTTCATGGAAACATGTTATTGTTTTCCATTTGGATTGGTTAATTCGTTTGATTTATGTGTTTTCTTCCATCCGATTATCCTGGAATGGACATCAGCTATATGAATAGCACTGCGCTTAAACATGTGTCATATTTCACGGTCTAGTTCACACTGCTGAATTTTACGAGATTGGCACCCTTCGCCCTAGTTGCAAGCAGTGTCAGCTTTGTTGTATGAAATTTAGACAATGAACTGCCATCTAGAGAGAGATAGGTTCCGTCAGGTGTGTAACGGCTCAAGACACGCCGTTGTATGGCAGGAGCTGGTATGACAAACTGCAATAACGATGCATCAACGACCTTCTAGATTATTAGACCGATGATGATAATAATGACATACGGGACTGGCTCGGATGGACATGAGGTGGTCAAAGACATACAAGATACTTTACAAGCAATGCCATATTGGTGTGGTAGCTCAAGCCCCCAGATCAAGGCTGAGAAATCCGGTGTTGTAGTTCACACAGCTGGTAGATATAGTGTTCTTTGAACAAATGTAGTAAAGATTGACATCCCTAACATAACCTTTGATGAATGTGTCATTGAGAGGAGCAATAACTTTAGATATCTGGGTGCTGCAGAAGACGGATCTGTCGGACCGAAAGGTGCAAATACCGCAGTCAAGCTGTAAACTAGTGACATAACGCATTCTGTTCTCCGGATTACATCCTGGTACTTGCAGGGGTGGTAGTGGGAGATTGAGAATGAACGAAGAAGAAGATATCTGTGAGTAACTTTTGGTTGCAGCCTGTCTTATAAGTACCATTATGACCCCGGTTGAATGTGTCTTATTTCCCTGTACAAAGTGCAACAGACAACTCAAGGCTCAGAATGGCTTATTTAGCCACCTTCGAACTCATACGAATAGTGAATGCTGACAAAGTGGTCCTCATCGATTACGATGGACGAACACCACCATTATGATCAAATTATACAGAGATGCAAGCAGTGGTCAAGATATTGATAGCTGCCAACCTAGAACAGCAGCTGATTTTAATCTTATGCAATGAGTTGGTCATGTCAGATATTGATTATGAACAGGGTATCCTTACACTGTCAATGATACAGTGGGAACAGTTGGAACACATCCAGAATTATGGAATTTGGCTAAACCTTGGTCACAACAGGGATACTCCCACCATGAAGATGAGATGTGTTCTTGGACTTTTGTCTGTATATTCTAGATGTACGCTGGCCTAGGCAAAGTCTACAAGATGCACTCACTGCATGTGAATACTGCAGATACCAAGGGTACAAGAATCCAGAGAGGGATATAACTGGCATGGGCAGAGAAGATGATTGGTCAGGTGGCAACAGTAGTGACCATAAACAAGGGGAAGAATGTATTCACACAGGAAATAAAATGACAGAATACCACTCAGTCTCTGTATTCCCTGGGCAGGGGAGACTGGTGTAACTGGAAAATTAAACAAGTAATTTTTTTTTTTTTTTTGCGTTCGCCTTATTTATCTATTCCCCAAGGCGTGTATGCGTTACACTGTGGTTTTTATTTTGCGCCTGTCGGCCCAGTGCATCCGACTTCAGCATGCATTTTATGTAAGGGTCTGCTTCCTCCTGCATTTTCTAAGGGTTTGCTTCCCCGGGGTAACGGCCGATGCTGTGATGGGGATCGAACCCAGCACCTTCTGGTTGTGAGCCGTGCCACTTAACCACTAGGCCACACCGTCCCCTTGTGGGGGTATGAAATTTGCACCAAAAAACTGCATACAAAATCAATGCTAACGTAGAACCATTTCCAATAATAAGGGAAAAGACAACAATTAAAATAGGGGAAAGATACTGACACCTTCCTTAAAAATCCCAACAAAAAGCTCTTGTTATTGATGCTGTTATATACACTGATGTATCTGTACTGCGTGTTGTGTTGATTCCTGCTTAGAATATATTAAAAATGTACCACTCATTTATTGTTTTCATCTGCGTTCTTGATAATCTGTTTTCCAATGAGCTCTGTAGTTTTGTTTTTTCCTTGATGGTAACAAAACAAATTATTATTACATTTGTTTCTATTGTTGTAATCCACCTAGGAAATTATAGGGCTGATGAATGAGATTGCTCGTGCAGTCAGAATGTAGTGTGCAGGTTAGGTTTTAAATCCATTTATGAACGAACAAAAACCCAGAGTTTTGAGCCATGTCCCCTTAGTTAGGAGACTGATATCCAAACCACATTTCTTCCTTGATAGTTTTCTGCCTCATCAGCTAGGCTATTGACAAAATTGTAAACTCAAGTTTTTTTTTTCTCACTCTTTTTAATTTTATTGTTGAACTGAAAGAAAGAAAGAACGTACTCAAAGAAAGAACAATACAGGACGAGACAAGGAACACCCTGATGGCAGAAGAAGATGTTTTTCAGAGATCAGCGGAATACTGCTCCCAGTTATATAATGTACAGTCCACTGGGAACCCTAGAGTGATATTATAAGAAGACGATAACTTCACCATCCTAACCTGAAGAAGTAGAGATGGCGATCAAGTTTCTCAAGAAGGACAAGGCGGCTGGTATAGACAACATACCAGGTGAAATACTAACACGTAGAGAGACTGGTTATAGACATTCTCACAAAGATCTGTAACACGATCTGGCAGACGGGGAAATGGCCAACAAGTAGAACAAAATTACTGATTATAGCCCTACCTAAGAAGGGTAACCTCCAAAAATGTCAAAATTACTGAACCATCAGTATTATCAGCCATCCCAGCAAAGTGATGCTTACGGTTATCTTTAACACACTGCAACCAAGGGCAGAAAATATTATTGTAGAAGAAGAAGTCGGTTTTGGACTGGTTACAGCACAATTTAGCAAATTTTTAATTTGCGTCTGCTAAACGAGAAATACCTTCATACTAATCAAAAGCTATACCAAGTCTTTGTTGACTTTAAAAAAGCTTTAGACATGGTCTGGCATGATGTCCTATGAGTAACTATGTAAAAATATAACATGTGGTGTTGGCTTACCTATGTCATCGAGAAACTCTACTCCCAAGCCACTAGTGCAGTCTTCCTTAGCGGGATAACTGGGGCGTGGTTCCGCATGTGTATGACATGGATGTATTCTTTCACCGACCCTATTCAGCATTTATCTTGAATGCATCATGTCCGAAGTTCTGGAGGATCATGTGGGTACTGTCAAGTGGTCGTACACTCACTAATATCTATTTTGTTCATGACATTTCGGGGCTGGCTGGAATGGAGCTAGAACTTGCGAGTCTAATCTCAAACTTTGACAAATGCAGCTAAAATGTTTAGAATGGGAATTAGTGCAAAGAAGAGTAAAATCATGGTCAACATCTTAGAGGGCCTAACAAATCCGATTGCGATCAAAGGCGAACTATTGCAAATTGTTAAACAGTTCAAATAGTTAGGAACACTGATGGATGCGGACAGTTTCAGAACTGAGATTCAGGCAAGAACAGCGCTGACATGATTGCTCTGACCAAATTGAGGCTGCATCAAAACATCAACCTGAAATCCAAGTTGAGTTTAATGTATGCACTTGTCACTTTCATGTACCTTTACGCGTGCGAAACTTGAACTCTGACAGCGGTTCTAGAGCGAAGAATTTGTGCAATGGAGATGAGATGTCTGTGTCAAATCCTCTGCATTTCACATCTAGACCATGTCACGAATAAGGCAGTTTGGGTCACAGTTAAGAGAGAGGTTGGCCAATATAAAGACCTATTGACTATGGTAAAAACATGCAAGCTCACATGGTATGGGTATGTTTCAAGATTGTCTGGGTTGTCCTGCATGGTACTGTGCCTGGAAAGCGTAAGAGAGGGAGACAGAACAAGAGATCAGAAGACAACATCATAGAGTGGACGGGAAGGTCCATAGCTACAATAAATATTCGGACACAAAACCGAGTGGATTGACAGGAACTGATCCAACAATCTGTAGTACTGGTGTCCCAATGATTTTTCAGGTTACGGGACTGATGATGATGAAGTTGAACTGTTATTTCTGCATTTTCATGCTTAAAAAAACTATTTTGTCTGCTATTTTTTTTTAAAGTATATATTGTCTACTTTTCATGCTTTTATTTTTTGGAACTCTTTGTTTTTAGGCACTGACAATTTATCAATTTTATTTCACAATTATTTTAGACAAATTCATTTTGTCACCCACTTATTTTATTTCTGTCTATCGAGTAAATGTTTACTCTCCTCTATATTTATAATTTTATATACTATGTTCTAATTCAATAATTTTGTACTGTGGCTTGGTTCTTGTTTGGTTAGATTATTACAAGATTTTCTTTATATTTCAATGATATAAAATTCTGAAGCTTCAATTCAACAATGTATTTACTTTGTTTTCTGATAGATTTTGCAATTTCATTGCTGTTTTTTTTCTTTCCTTTTCTGCCTTAGTGATGAAGAATCAGACACAGATAACGTTAGAGTACTGCCAAATGAAAAATGTCCTTTGTGCTTGGGACGAAGGCGGAGATCTACTGTAACACCTTGTGGTCATTTATATTGCTGGTCATGCATACATGAATGGTGTCTTTCTAAGGTGAGATTTCTTCTTCGTTCGTTCTCAATCTCCCGCTACCAAACCCCGAAAGGGCTTAAGTAGCAGAATGTAGTCCAGAGAACGGAATGCGTTGTGTTGTAGCTTGACTGCAATATTTGCACCTTTCGGTCCAACTCATCCGACTTCAGCAAGCATTTTTTGAGTACCGGGTTAGCATTCCCTCTTTGATCCCTTCTCCTTAGCCAGTCTGCCCTGCTGCAGCCTGTCATCCAGGATCACCGCGTGGAGGTGTAGAAGGGTCTTGGCAGGTCTAGTTTGCTGACCCTGATGCTAGCAGTCAGCTATGGGTCGCTGACCACTGCAGCTCATGCGCTGCTCAGCATCTTGATCCCAGGTGAGATTTCTATTGTGTCCAACTATCTGATAGCTGCTAAATGACCTGCACTAACTCTGGCCATTAATATAATTTGCACACGAATAGTGTGTTTGTGTTCAATTTCCTCATTTATCTCACCTGATGTTCTTACTTGAGAAAAGAATAGGACCACTGCACCCTACTAGCCCTAGTGGTCCACCAGGGTCTTTAGAGAGCATGTTGTAAGAACTGTGTGACATGACATAACACCAGCCATGGTTAGGTGGTTTTAAAGAGCAGCATAGATGACGCCTAACAGGCTGCGGGTCTACTTTACTCTAGATTTTTAGTCTATTAAGATGGACTCGCACATCGGTTAACCATCCTCCTCGATACTTGTCCTGACGCAGCAGAGTAATAAGCCGCTCGAGCCTACCTCGCTATGCAGGAAATTCTCCTCCCGGCTATATTCAGCTAATACCAGAGCTGGAACCAGCACAGCAGCATCCGCCCCAGTAGAAGTACAGGTCAACTAAGAAGTATGGTTGTGCATGTGGCTGGCAACCTCATCATGTAAAACAAATTGCCACAGAAACAACTACTGTAAGGGTTCAAAAATGTTTTGATACATGCTTCCTGCCAGGAAGCAACTGTATGGATGATTCCCATGATCCAACTGGAACATATGATGAAGATAACTGAAATGAATTATCATTTCTACCTCCTTTTACACCAATTGGACAGTGGTAAATACATGGTATGGTGCCGTACCTGTTACACATACTCTATGGCAGTGTACTAAAGGAATTGAACTGGCTGAGAGTAGCGTTTGGCAGAGTTTTACAAGGTGTGTTCAAAAAGTGTCCGACCTTAATTTTTTTTTAATGAAACATGGGTGTTGTCCTTCAGCAAGGAGATATAGGGGACCAGTTTGCGCATGCATGAATTTTTTTCTCACCTGCAGATTGCATCAGTTGCTGGCAGTTAACCTTTCAGTGAAGTGAACACCCGTCGGGTTTTCATTCACCAGGTGCGCAGCAATGTCAAAGTCATGTTGACCGTTTTATTTGACTCCAGTGGGGTTGTGCATCATGAGTAACCACCACAAGGTCTAAACATTATCAAAGAGAACTACCCTGGAGGCCACCCGTCACCTTCGTGATGTTGTTCGACGCAAACAACCGAACTGTGGACAGCAGGAACCTGGCAGCTCTATCATGACAATGCAACCGATAATTCTTCCCATCTGAATCAGACTTTCTTGGCCAAACACAACATTCCTCTGGTTTGTCAAGCTCCCTATTCTCCCGACATGGCTCCTTGCTATTTTTGGCTGTTCCCCAAGATGAAAGGGACCCAATTTGAGTCACGAGAAGACATTATGCAGATTTCAATGACTCAGCTGTAACTCCATTGCCAAAGAGGCCTTCCTGAAATGTTTCCAACAATGGTGGGACCGCTTGGAGAAGTATGTGGAGTCCCAAGGAGAGTACTTCTAAAGGGATTAGGGTTTCAAACCTCCAGGTGAGTAATTGTATTTGTCATGCTCAAAGGTCGGATATTTTTTGACCACACCTCTTTTATGTTTCAAATCATCATAAAGTGTTGTCTGGGCCTGAAATGGGAACATAGAATAATAACACTGTCAACTTGTTAAACATGTAAGAGGTGGCTAAGGAAGATTGGGCATGGGACTGGCTGCCTCAGCCTGTAGGAACATGGAGCCACACAAAAACTTCAATAAATATGGACAAGTAAACTAACAGGAAAAATATAAACTCAACCATCCAAGACAGAAGAAGAAGTCATATGGCTAATGACATGATGCAGAGAAAACCACAAGAAATTGCACAGCTGACAGAGGTGGAACAGATGGCCATAGGCAGGAAGACTTTGCTTGAAGGCCTGTGCTACATAGGGAGTTGAAAGGTTTTGATTGCTCATCAGATAGAAGTAGTTGATGTATGGCATCTCAAATGTGTTTCACTGACATGTCCTGTTTTAAATGTTCTGGTGTATTTGTAAAGCTGTAAACCATTTCCAAGTTTTTGTTGATCATAATCAAGCTGAGCTTGTCCATCTCCCTCAGGGCCCATCCAATCGTTAGTATACAATCTTCTCTCACAGGCCACAGCATCTAAGAGTTCCTGTATCCAGGTCAACAGAATACAAAGCCAAGCCCTTTGTTTCTTTTGTGGGGGTATTTTTTTTTGTTTTTGCGTTCACCTTATTTCTCTAATCCCCAAAGGCAGTGTACGTTGCACTGTGGTTTTTATTTTGCGCCTGTAGGCCCAGTGCATCCGACTTCAGCATGCATTTTATGTAAGGGTCTGCTTTCTCCTGCATTTTCTAAGGGTTTGCTTTCCCGGGGTAACGGCCGATGCTGTGATGGGGATCGAACCCAGCACCTTTTGGTTGTGAGTCGTGTCACTAGGCCACGGCATCCCCTTGTGGGGGTATGAAATCTGCACCAAAAAACTGCATACAAAATCAATGCTAACGTAGAACCATTTCCAATAAGAAGGGAAAAGACAACAATAAAAATAGGGGAAAGATACTGACACCTTCCTTAAAAATCCCAACAAAAAGCTGGTCGACAAATGGACATACCAGCAACAACAAAATCTCAAGTGGTCATAGAAGAATCAAATACCATGCACCATCTACTGAAAGAGAGTGAGAAACTAGAAAAAGTGCCAACCAAATACAATATTGACAATCATGAATTACCCAGTGAACATGTAAGCCGAGCCCAGCATATTAAAACTGATCCAGAGCACCATTTTCTGACTGAGAACTCAACACATCCCACTAAACAAACACCTGAACAGAATCCAACCACAACATACTCCCGAGTGCCAGCTGTGTGCACACCCATATGAAACCGTTGATCATCATCTCTTTGAGTGCTCCGCGCTCAATGATTTTAGGAAAATACTTCTTCCTCCGTGGCCAGATACATGGAACACTTTGTATGTCACTAGACAACAGCTGATAAATGCGTGCAGATACCATTACATGACATTCGGTCAAAGGGCGATGCCCGGATGCTGCTGGATCCGTAATAACAACAATATACATACACAGACAGCTCAGCTTTTTAGGCTGCTATAAATGTAGGATATGTCTTCTACATAATGTTTCTAGACAAAATAATGAACCATTAATCTGCATAATCTGCAAAAACCTTGTCTGCTGTCACCCAACAGACCGAGTCATTTTCACAGATTCCTTATCCACCCTCCAGGCCAATGAAAGTTGGATCCCAGTATCCGAGAAAACTCTATCTTAAATCTATAATGGTGCTTGCATGGTATAACATTAGTACCACCCAACAGTGAGTACATGGCAATGAAAGTACTGGTAAAAACAGTAGCAAACAAGCCACAACTTAACATTTTCACCAACCAAAGTACTTCTGAAAACATATTCTAGAACAACTGCAGAGAACAATGGAAGGGCTACAGGTGTGACTCAGAAATAAGACCTTCCAGAACTAAGATATGCAGATGACACAGTCATGCTGTCAAACAGTGCTAAGGGCCTGGAAAGAAAAGACTTCTCATGTCCGTTCAGAATCTTGTCCTGAACATTTAGAAAACTTAAGACAATGTACACTAACAAAACAGGACTGCAAGCCCAGTTTGCTATTAATAATGAAGAAATAGAAAATGTCACACATTTTGAATACCTTGTCTCTACGTTATCCAACGACGGAGACTGTTTAAAAGAGATTAGAAGACGTTTAGCCATGGCGATGCAGAAGTTAAACAACATTCACAATTTATGGCAGAATGCTAACAAGCAACTAAAACTGGAGATCTTGAGAACATGCATATTCCCATGTGGCAATGTACGGGTGCGAGACTTGGACGACTATGACACAAGTAGCAAGGAAGAAAATTGGAGCGTTCGAAACAAAATGTTACAGAAGAATCCTACAAATTCCTTGGATAAAGAAAGTGACAAATAAAACCATCCTAGAAGTCCTGAATGTTGAGGAAAACTGGCTCATAAACAGTGTTATGTTTTGGATAATTGAATTTTTTCGGAGTTTTTTTTTGGCAACGTCATGACAGACTGGAAAGAACAGTCATGGAGGACATGGTGCCTGGTAGGCGATGCAGGGGACGACAAAGCGAAGGTGGCTACAAGATATCAAGGATACTCTAACCATGGAGCAGGTGGGAAGATTTACTGCAGGCCGAGATTGATATAGGCTGGCTATGATGAGAGTGACGTTCTACAAAGGACACGCTACATGATGATGATGACTCCTGGATCAAGGCGGTGGTTAGTTCATTAGTTTGCCAGATGAATGATCGGGGTTCACACACACACACACCGCCATCCACCAGTTGGTGTGGGGTATTTCTGATTACAGGCTGGCTCCTGGGGTCCACCCAGCCTCAAATTGGGTACGGGATCAAGATGTTGAGCAGCGCATGAGCTGCAGTGGTCAGCGACCCATAGCTGACTGCTAGCGTCAGGGCCAGCGAACCATAGCTGCTAAGACCCTTCTACACCTCCACGCATTGATCCTGGATAACAGGCTGCAGCAGGGCAGACTGGCTAAGGAGAAGGGATCAAAGAGGGAATGCTAACCCAGTACTCAAAAAATGCTTGCTGAAGTCGAATGTGTTGGACCGAAAGGTGCAAATATCGCAGCCAAGCTGTAAACTACGACACAACGCATTCCGTTCTCTGGACTACATTCTGCTGCTTAAGCCCTTTCAGGGTTTGGTAGTGGGAGATTGAGAACGAACGAAGAAGAAGAAGAAAATTGGGTACCAGAATAATCTAGGGAAGTAAAGGCATCTAGCGTGATGTTGACCACATCACCTCGGGTGTGCCATTAGTTAAGAAAATTATGAACCTAACACAATATTCCCAATATACCACACTGGCGTGCTAATTGAATCTTTATCTCCCGAGTAACACTATGCATGGAGTTCAACTTTTAATACATTTCTGCGGACGGGTTTAATAGATATTCTGTATTTTAAAGTGAGGGGGACTGAGTGGTCTCGAGGTAAGACGTCAGCCTTGGGTGTTGAAGGTTACGGGTTCAAACTTAAAGTTCAAATCACAGTGGAGACTGAGATTTGTTTACGTGGACTTTCTGGTATTTCACCAAATCTCTGAGTAGTAGAAATCAGACACCCGTGCGTAGTAACGTGCACATTAAAAATCCCTCTGCAGTTGTAAATCGAAAAGAGTAGGCTTAACGGCAGTTGCCCAGGCAAAATTCTAAATTATGTTAAAAATCTACCCAATTTATTATGGGATCCTTACCAGTGCTAAGAAGTTTGTGCATTGTGCTGAGATTCTCCAAAAATATGGAGAAGAACAGAACACTTATGGGCTAAATTGTGTGCAATGACGTTGATTCTTCGACTAAACTAAACTAAACTTTGTTTTAAACCTTCAGAAATGAAAATGCTGATGTTTTGAAAAAATCAGTTTTATGTGATTATAGGTTTTAAATCTTTTATTGCAGCAAGAGTGCCCTCTGTGCAGAGACCAGTTTCCTTCACATCGGTTAATTGTCCTGCAGAATTATGATCCAACATAACAAGTCCCAGCTACTGTAATAGTCTGTTACCTTCTTTGTACACCTAATTTGGCAGGTTCCATTGTTCACCACTTGTATACCTTGACTGGGAGCTGAGATATACATATATATATATATATTTATATCACTGACAGGGAAGACTTTCAATAAATTAAAAATGAAAGCCATACAAAAAATAATAGCTGTGAAAGGGCACCATTAAAAATACAAACAATTTGAAACAAAATCAAATGATTGAATATAGCTGCTAAATAGAAATATTTTAGATCTTTCTAAGAAATGAAACACTGTTACTATGCTGCAGCTCATCAGGGTTGGCCAGCACTTCCAGTGGTTTCAACTGTGCCAGATGTTTACAAGCAGGCACTTGTAGACTATTCTAGATGTAGATGATTATTTTAACATTTTGAATGACAATACATTTGTGGGCATCTCATAGCCATAGATGATTATGCACAATTATATAATTATTAGTTCTCTAAAATGAATCCTGTTTTAATTATAAATATAGCTATTACTATTTGTACATTGCTAATTTGTACTCTTTATTGCATAATCTGTTACGTTGGTTCAATAGATGTTACATGTTTTGTAAAAAAATGTATGCAATTTGCTTAATAATATGAGGCGTGTTCAAATGAAACCGGACCTAACTGCACCAAGTGACCATATGTGCGATGTGCATGATGATGTCACTTTTGATGTTGTTGGCGAATGCCCACAATGAGTAGGTTACTCTTTTGTGCGCCCTGAAAAGGATGTTAAGTGGCGGGTTGTAGTAGCTTTCCTCACATCCCGAGCATGCTGATGAAGGTGGACCAGGGTCCTCCAGGTGGTTGTGCTATGCTTGGCTTCATCTGTGTGTCACTCACTACTACAGGGCTCACGTCGATCCCTCACCTTGTTAGCCAGGCTGTCATGAAAACAGCCTGTTTCCAGGGAGGGCTACTAGGAAGCCAAGGTGAGGTTCTTGCCCAGTATGTTTTGCCTGACCCTGACTAACATGTCTGATCAGTATATTTTACCTGACCAGAAGTTAGTCTTCCTCCCCTTCACTTCTGATGTAAACAGCACATACCAACCGTCAAGTTTGTAAAATTTCATTATCCTCCGACTCAATAGTTTCCTCAACAGACCGTTGAAAACATGATGGCAGTGATTCGGTTTCTAACAGCTGAAGGAGTTTCCTCAGCAGACCATTGAAAAAATGGCTGCAGTGATTCGGTTTCTAACAGCTGAAGGATGTCAACCAGTTGACATTCATCGCAGAATGCAGACAGTGTATGGTGACAAAAATGTGTCGAAGACAACAGTGAAGAACTGGACAATGATGTTTAAAGAAGGACGTGAGTTAACGAAAGATCTTCTGATACCAGGTCCGTTGCCAGAGCTTACATTCGCCACATTTTTGTCACCATGCACTGCCTGCATTCTGTAATGAATGTCAACTGGTCAACATCCTTCAGCTGTTAGAAAACGAATCAGTGCTCGCTGATCAACTCCGGACGGATTCTGTATCACACCGCCATGTTTTCAACAGTTTGCTGACGAAACTATGAGTCGGAGTATAATCAAATTTGTCAAACTTGACGGTTGGTATGTGCTGTTTACATCAGAAGTGACATCATCATGCGCATCATACGTATGTTCACTTGGTGCAGTTATGTCCGGTTTCATTTGAACACACCTCATAGAATGAAGAATAGAATGAAGTTATGTGCATGAATAGCCACACAAGCAGTAAATGCATTCCTGTGATCTAGTTTAATGAGAGTTCTCGCTAAATGTTTTACATTATAATGATATCTCCATAAGTTTTTGTGGTTTTTTTTAAAAATATGTCTATCTGAAGGTTCTTCTTACAAACCGTCTTATTTGTCCAAGTTGAAGTTCTTGCAACCGGTCTTATTTGTCCTAGTTGAAGTTCTTACAACCGGTCAAATTTGTCCAAGTTGAAGTTCTAACAACCGGTCTTATTTGTCCAAGTTCTTACAACCGGTCTTATTTGTCCAAGTTCTTACAACCGGTCTTATTTGTCCTAGTTGAAGTTCTTGCAACCGGTCTTATTTGTCCTAGTTGAAGTTCTTACAACCGGTCTTATTTGTCCAAGTTCTTACAACCGGTCTTATTTGTCCAAGTTCTTACAACCGGTCTTATTTGTCCTAGTTGAAGTTCTTACAACCGGTCTTATTTGTCCAAGTTCTTACAACCGGTCTTATTTGTCCAAGTTCTTACAACTGGTCTTATTTGTCCAAGTTCTTACAACCGGTCTTATTTGTCCAAGTTCTTACAACCGGTCTTATTTGTCCTAGTTGAAGTTCTTGCAACCGGTCTTATTTGTCCTAGTTGAAGTTCTTACAACCGGTCTTATTTGTCCAAATTCTTACAACCGGTCTTATTTGTCCAAGTTGAAGTTCTTGCAACCGGTCTTATTTGTCCTAGTTGAAGTTCTTGCAACCGGTCTTATTTGTCCTAGTTGAAGTTCTTACAACCGGTCTTATTTGTTCAAGTTCTTACAACCGGTCTTATTTGTCCAAGTTCTTGCAACCGATCTTATTTGTCCAAGTTGAAGTTCTTACAACCGGTCTTATTTGTCCAAGTTGAAATTCTTACAACCGGTCTTATTTGTCCAAGTTGAAATTCTTACAACCGGTCTTATTTGTCCTAGTTGAAGTTCTTACAACCGGTCTTCTTCTTTCGTTCTCAATCTCCCGCTACCAAACCCTGAAAGGGCTTAAGTAGCAGAATGTAGTCCAGAGAACGGAATGCATTGTGTTGTAGTTTACAGCTTGACTGCGATATTTGCACCTGTCTGTCCAACACATCCGACTTCAGCAAGCATTTTTTGAGTACTGGGTTAGCATTCCCTCTTCGATCCCTTCTCCTTAGCCAGTCTGCCCTGCTGCAGCCTGTTATCCAGGATTACCGCGTGGAGGTGTAGAATGGTCTTGGCAGCTCTAGTTCGCTGGCCCTGACGCTAGCAGTCAGCTATGGGTCGCTGACCACTGCAGCTCATGCGCTGATCAGCGTCTTTATCCCAGAACCGGTCTTATTTGTCCTAGTTAAAGTTCTTACAACCGATCTTATTTGTCCTAGTCCTTTTTAAAATCTTTCATAAGGTTTGTGCTGTGTAGCCATCTTCCTTATAGTATAGTGTCTGTCTGTAGTTTAGTGCCTCTTTGTGGTTTGCCATACATACTTGTTTCTGTATACACAGATGTCACATCAACAATTAGCAGAATAAAAGCAAGACATGGTCATATTTAAAAGTATTTAATTAGTAACATTTCAAAGACAGTAAATCTTGGATAGACATTTTACGGCTTCTTGTAACAGTAAACAAAAAGTAAGACTGAAACAGGTCATGTAAAAAAATACAAATAAATGACAGCAGTAGAATAATAGTTTGATATGTGGACACACATCAGTGATTGGCTGATCATTAAAACGTGAACTAACTTTCAGGTACATAGTCTTACATATACAAATATATTAGCTACAACAACATGCTATATTCATCTAATCTCCATTTTGCTATTTGCAACTGGCTCTAATGAAGAATCTTGCATAAAAGCATATTGTGCGTTCTTGCAGTGCTATATTTGAAGTTAAAAGACAAAGTTGTACATAATAAAATATAGTTACAGACATGCTCTGAACCTTTACCATTTCAGATTGAAAAATTTACGTCTTTTTCATGGAGCTGCTTTATTGTTCAGCACGTCAGGTCACGACATGGTTGTTGATTTTGAGAACTTCTAATCATAATTTTTTTGTTGTGTGTGTCTAGAGACATATATTAATAAAGAACTTGTTGGTTTTATTGTGTGTATGTTAGTTTCTAAGATACAAGAAGATGAAGGTGATCCTGGTAGCTGCATCCCTTGGTAAGAAAAGGAAAAAAAAATGTTGATGAAAGCGTACTATTATTACTATTGATGTTTACCATAATGGCTATATCTGTCACTTCGACTATAAACGTAATTATTGTAACTACATAAACAAACTAAATAGATCTACCTCAGAAAAATCTGTTGCAGAAGCTTAACTTCCCCATTCTCAATAATGGGTGAATCTTCAAATCCAATCACAAAGCAGAAGAAAGCCTTTCCAAAAATATAAAACAAATTTCTAAATCGCCATACATGACGGAAGTCGGAACCACCTACAATCAAAAGAGCAGTATGTTCAGCCATTACTATGGCATTAACGATAAAGCAATGACCCTCTAGCTGGTACAGAATTTCGACCGCAGTAAGGGATGAACGTGTCGTAATTCCACGGCCATGGTACAGTATAGGTTAAGGGCTGAATAAATGAAGACAGAACTAAGGACAGCAGCTACATCAGATAAAGGAATAACAAAATCTGATAAAAATGTACACATCTGATAATTATCAGATTTAAGAATAAGCAAATCATAAACTTTGCAATCTTTTTACAATCCAAATCCACACACCAGTTTTTAATATCAATAAACACCATGATCCAGGTAATACTCAAGAAGTTACAGCAGGGAAAGCAAAAACCATCTGATAGTCTTCACTGATTCAAAAATAATGCTACAATTACTAGAAATATACTGACAACAAAGATGTTACAACGCTGACTGAGACAATTGATGAGATACAAACAAGACACAGCATCAAAGTCACCCTCCAATTGGTTCTACAACATATATATATATTAAATAAGGCAATGAGAAAGCAGACTAAAAAAAACTAGGAGCAAGCATGGTTCAAATAAACACACCAGCTAACATGCAGAAAGCAAAACAAATACTTCAAAACATCTTCAAGTAGGAATGGATGAACCAATGGACGGAAAGGTCTACTCGGGTGTGCCATGTATAAAGAAATGACACACCCACACAAATTGCAACCTAACTGTCGCAATTACACATATCCATATGAGGCAGTGCTATTTGCTTGCCCAGGACTCATCGCAGAAATAGAAAAGTCATTGCCCACCCAGCACCCTAACAAACACTAACACCTTATACAGCGCCATTCACCTGCTACAAAATACTTGGCACTGACTGCGAAAGAGTGAACATCTCGGCAGACCTAGTTAATCAACAGCAAGAAAAAAAAAACAGTTTGGTTTTTAATCTTCTTCATTCGTTCTCAATCTCTCGCTGCCAAACCCTGAAAGGGTAAGTAGCAGAATGTAGTCCAAAGAACGGAATGCGTTGCGTTGTAGTTTACAGCTTGGCTGCAATATTTGCACCTTTCAGTCCAACACATCCAACTTCAGCAAGCATTTTTTGAGTACTGGGTTAGCATTCCCTCTTCGATCCCTTCTCCTTAGCCAGTCTGCCATACTGCAGCCTGTTATCCAGGATCACAGCGTGGAGGTGTAGAAGGGTCTTGGCAGCTATAGGTCACTGACCATTGCAGCTCATGCACTGCTCAGCATCTTGATCCCGGCTTTTAATCAACTTTGCTCTTTATCTCACTGCTAAGATAATAATAATAATAGCTGTCCATCGTTGTCGATGAGGACCGCCGACATAATCCTTGTCACAGATTTCCCTGTTGGGTGTGGGTGCGCATGTGGCTGAACAGGCCAATGCGAGCACGAAAACATCTGCTACATATCGTGCACACGAGGTTTGTAGAAGGGGATGGTGTTCCCGCTGCTCGGGATTTCCACGTCTCACGTCTGTTCTGGGCTTTCACAACACGGTCATCTTCACCAGCAGCTACACCCGATTTGACTGCGCTTCTCCAGTCAGATCTGTGTTTCGCAAGATATTCCCAGTTGTCGATGTCTATCTGGCAACTTTTTAGTGAGTCCTTCAGACCGTCTTTAAAACGTTTCTTTGGGCGCCCTCTCTCGCGCCATTCCTCTCTCAGCTCGCCATAGAGAAGCTTCTTTGGGAGCCGCTCGTCTGACATACGGACGAGGTGTCCGGCCCATCCTAGTCGTTTATTTTCTAGCAGTGCATGGATGCTGGGCATGTTAGCCCTCGAGAGAACCTCGATGTCAGTGACACGATCTTGCCATCGGATGTGGAATATTCGCCTCAGGCAACCTGTGTGGAAGTGGTTTAACTTCCTTGCATGTCCAGAGTATACAGTCCAGCTTTCGCAAGCGTATAGTAGGGTTGGAAGTATGGTTGCACGGTAGACTTTGAATTTGGTCTTGACGCTGATGCCACGACGTGCCCAGACCATCGAGCGCATTCTACCAAAGGCTGTGCTGGCCTTTGCTATTCTGCTTGCCACCTCATCGTCTAGGCTGACAGATCTCGACAGCGTGCTGCCCAGATATGTGAATTTGTCTACGGCATTCAACGTCTGCCCGCTGACTGTAGTCTCTGGTTTTGTGTACGGCATGCCTGGTGCTGGTTGGTACATGACCTCTGTTTTTTTGGCATTTATGGTCAATCCAAAATTTTCGCATGCGGCAGAGAACTGGTCCATTCCAACCTCCATGTTCAGTTCTGAGTTGCTCATTAGAGCGCAGTCGTCAGCAAATACAAGTTCCCTGATTATGTCGCCAGCCACTTTGGTTTTGGCCTTCATTCTTCTGGAATTGAGTAACTTGCCATCTGTGCGGTACTTTATGGGTATTCCAAGCTCCAATGATCTGAAGGCGTCTGTCATCGTGGCCGCGAACATCATGCTGAACAAAGTCGGGGCGAGTACACATCCTTGTTTTACTCCGTTTGATACTAGAAACGTTTTAGAGATTGCACCGCTGTCCAGTACACAAGCACACATGCCTTCGTGTAGCTGTTTCACCATTGTTATGAACTTGTTGGGGCAGCCAAACTTAGACATTATCATCCACAGCCCTCCTCTGTTTACTGTATCAAATGCCTTTGTCAAATCAATAAATGTGGTGTACAAGGCCTGATTTTGCTCTCGACACTTCTCTTGTACTTGGCGAGCGGCAAAAATCATGTCCACTGTTCCTCTTCCGGCTCTGAATCCACATTGGCTTTCTGGGAGGTGGTGGCTTTGTTCAAGGTGTTTGTTGAGCCTGTTTAGCAGTAAGCGCGCTAGGATCTTGCCTGCTACGGAGAGTAGCGATATTCCACGATGATTGTCGCATTCCTGACGATTGCCTTTTCTTTTGTATAGGTGAACGATTGAGGCGTCCTTTAGCTCCTGCGGAATTTTACCTTCAGCCCACATGTGACAGAAGAGTTCAGTGATCCTTCTGGTGAGGGATGGGCCAGCTGTCTTATATACCTCTGCTGGTATTGCATCAGCTCCTGGAGCTTTTCCTATAGATAGTGAACTGATTGCCCTGTCGACTTCCTCCTCGGTAATTACTTCATCCAACGCCAGGTTCAGTTCCACCTGCGGCATTCGCCGGATGGCCTCTTCATTTATGGACGATGGGTGGTTTAGTATTTTACAGAAGTGGTCTGCCCATCTGTCTAGAATCTGAACCTTATCTGTCAGCAGTACCCCATCCGCACTGCGAACTGGAGTATTACTAGAGGGCTGCGGGCCGTAGAGAGCTTTCAGTGCCTCGTAAAACCGTTTGGTGTCATGACGCTCGGCGAACATCTCAATTTCGTCAGCTCTTTTGCTGAGATATGTAAATAATAATTCATGTGTCATAACAAATGACTGATTAATTATGATTTAACGTTATGTTAATTGTAGCCAGTTATTGAGTTAATCGTAATTAACGTATTTCAACATATAATCAGAAAATGTATGCTATAAAATAAACAGATATAATGATAAAACTGAAAAATGTCCATGAAGCAACAGTGAATGATAAACAAATAAATATTAAGGACAGTTTGATATTTGTTACTGCTTATATGTAAAGCTCCTTGTCTTTCACTGTTGACATCACGTTTTGCTGCCATCAACTCATATTAAACTTATCCTTAGATCAATGCAAAATGAATAGTAACAGGCCTCTAGATTTATTTATATCAACAACTCCTTGTAAATAAAATATTTTTGAAAATGGAAAGCAAAAATATTTCTAGATATTCAGTAGTTACTACATTTCTTCACTTCATTACAATTTTGTGTGGAAAACACTGAGTTTGTTGAAAATATATTGCATTTATGTGTAACCTGTTCCACTTCATTGTATTGGTTCTAACAATGTAAAGTGTCTAAACAAGCAATAATGAAAGAAAAAGTATTGATTCTGCAAAATTTGTAGATATCATAAGCTGAGATGTGTCTGTTTTCCAGAGTGAAAGATTTGACGCCCATTTAAACCATTTTGTTTTTACGTGACATAATCTTGTATATTACATACATTTTTTAGAAAATCTGGGATTTGCTCACTCTGCTATAAATAAAATCAGTTCATGATGTATGATGATTGTTAAAGCATTTATTATGTTATTGTATGTATGTAATATGAAGTAATTATTGTTAAAACAAATCAAATGAAAAAAAGAAAAACCACAACAGCATCAGAACACATCACAAAGTGAATGTATATCAACAAACACAAATTCACTTGTTGGAACCTTTTCATGTGAAAGTGGTGGTAAAAACACTTGGCCAGCCGATCCTCTTCTACATGAAAGTATACCTAGCCAGTACAATAACAAATGCTCTCACTTCTTATGTAAGGTGTATCATTGTGAGGTGCCTTGTTCATTTGCGTAGTTGGGTGCCTGAGTGGTTCCCAGGAGGAAGGCTATTTATGTGAAAGAGATGATAATAGGGTCACTGCCACACTAAGAGCAATGTATTCTACTAAACCTTCTAGTGTTGAAGACTTCCAGCTCATGGAAATGCACACCTCACTTAGTGTGCAGCACATTGTGCATTACACTTTACTTACACACTATGCACCCCACAAGATATCTCCATTAGACTTTTTAGATATCTATGTCATTGTTCTGGAAATTCTCATCTCTGTGGCCTTCAATTATATTTTGTTTATTACATGGCTGACAAATATACTATAATAATTCAATCGCTGGGATGTTCACACCTGTACTGGTGTTACTAGGGCCGAAGGTGAGCAAGGAATAGTGACTGTAAACTGCCAGGTGACTAAGGAAAATTGGGCATCATGGAGGCTACCCATCCTATAGAAACTATAAAGCACATGAAAAAGATAATGAAACTTCTATACACTCCAGGTTAGAAGAGTATACACTCCAGGTTAGAAGAGTCTGCAATAATAATAATAGTTGGCCATCGCAAGCGAAGATGGCGACAGCTGAAGACTATTGCTGCAAAAATTGTTCTCTGGTGGCTGTAAAGACTAATCATAGAAAGGTACACCCTGCCACATTCAGGGCACATGTGGGAAGCCGGGTGTGGAATTATAGCGAGTAGTTTTTTTGGGCAACATGCTTTTGCTGAGCCTCCTCGATGGCTATGCTCTCTGCAATCTGAGCACCTTTTGTGATACTAGAGTGCCAGGAGTTACGATCTGGTGCAAGCATCTCCCAGGAGGTGACATCAATATTGAAGCTTTTCAGAGAGACTTTCAAGGAGTCTTTGTAGCGTTTCTTTTGCGCATGTATGAATGTTAGTGTTAAGAGTGAGGCACTTTGTTCTGATCTTGAGCAGTCTACGCAGACAGCTCAAGTGAAAATGGTTTAGCTGTCTGGCATGTCTGCTATACACTGTCCATGTCTCACAAGCATACAGCAGAGTGGATTCACAGCACAATATTTTTTATTTTGGTGGCGACACTGATGCCTTGTCGGTTCCAGACTTGGAGCCTCCCAAACACAGAGTTTGCCTTAGCAATCCTGTTATTGACTTCACAGTCAATATTCACTTGAATAGTGAGGGTACTGCCTATGTAGGTGAGGAATGTACAACAAACACCCCTACCCTCCTGGTTAGAAGAAAAGTGAACTGTACAACAAACAATCACTTAGAGTTACGGTTAGTTACAATGATACTGTGCACAAACATCATTTCCATATATGCAGTTCTCATATTATTATTTTCTCAAACATTGGTGCATCATCACACAATCTTTTTAATGTCTGGTAAGGCTTCTTGGGCTGTCTTGTGTAATCCATCATCTATGATAAAACTGAAAAAGAACACAACCATTGTTAAAAATGGCATATCCATAACTTATGTCATTCACATGTCAATATAAGAAGACTTGTGACATTGGCTTGTTGTTTACTTGAGATTGTCAAAATGAAATAAAAAGAAGAATAGCATTTCAGGACATGCTACATAATTAAGATGTCAGAGCAAGCACAAAAGTGAGACCTTTTTTTTTACATGTACATGCATATGAGACTTCACATCTTTAAGCTGGTTTAGAACACACTACGTATACAACCAGTTTTATTTACGTTCACTTTATTTAAAAAATACCTATACACATCCAATCTATTCTTGAATTAATTAATTGACCCTGCCTGCACTATTTTCTGTAGCTATGCCCCATTCCAGGCATGTACCACTCTCTGACTAAAAAATATTTCCTAATATCTAATCTGGATCTTTCTTTAATTAATTTGTAGCTGCACCCTCTTATTCTTGTAGTCAGCTGTATTTTTAAAAACTTGTTATGTCTAATTTAGCCTATCTGTTGATTATCTTATAAACCTGTATTAAATCACCTCGAAATCTCTTTTCTAGACACTGTCAGCTGGTTTATCATATACAATTTGACAATATCCTAAACATGCAGCAATTCCAGCGTTGAGAAATAAGAATATTCTGTTGCTACCAATTTGGGGAATGGATGAATACTAAGTGGCCTCTCTGACCATATCAGATGCCCTATTGCATTTGTATAACATTTTTTATTTCTTTTTCATTTGCTTTTAAGCTCCACCTACCAAGCCCTTAAATAAAGGGCTTTGCAAGTAGCAGTAAATTGTCAGGAGAGCAGAATGCATTGTGAGGTAGTTAACAGCTAGACTACGATATTTGCACCTTTCGATCCAACTTCAGCAGACATATTTAGGTACCGGGTTAGCCTTCTCTCTTCGATACCTTCTCCTTAGCCAGACTTTCTTGTTACAGCCTGTTATCCAGAATCACCGCATGGAGATGTAGAATGGTCTTGGCAGCTCTAATAATGGTGCTGGCAGTCGGCTTTTGGTCACTGACCAGCATCTTGATCCCAGATTTGTGATTTGAGATAACAGATCTGTGCACCTGTGGTACTGGTTCAATAACAGCTGAATGCTTATTGCAGACCTGGTGAAAGGGGAGGAACATGGCTGTTTTTGTTAGAGTCATTGGTGTGGATGTCTGATCTGCTTCTGCATTCATTCTGAAAATTATGTCATAGTTTACAGTGAGATTCCAATATCTGCACCTTTTGACCCAACACATCCGGTTTCAGCATGATATTTTTGAGACCAGGTTAGCCTTCCCTATGCGATCCCTTTTCTCTTAGTCAGCCTACGTGAGTGTCGGTTTTTCCAGGGCCGTCACTTTGAGGCAGAATAGGACCTTGATCAACTATGGTTCGCAGATGCAAGCAGCCAGCTATGAGTCACTGTCAGGAGTCACTGTCAGCACAATAACTGCTGCATCTTCAGGTCCATTGGTTTATTTTGGTATGGCATAATTTTGTGTAGTTTATATTTCTTTATGTGTGAGAAGTGTGACAAGCTTAACTCACCTATACCACAGCAAACTGAGAGGCACTGTCCCTCCATGCCATATGGCATGAGCATCAAATGTCCACAGTAAGGGTGGGAAATCTCCAAGTTCTAAAAGGAGCAAAGCATTAAGTCCCAGCATAACACATAAGCACTTCTTCACATATGGTTTTGTCTTCCAATAGTAGCCACACCATAGAATCCAGCCTAGTGCATTTAAAGCCCCTGTATTTAGAAATAAAATGTTAATATTCAACAAGCCTAGACTTTGATGATAAAAACTGTAGAAAAATAGAGCACACTCAACAGTGATTATGTTGCAAAATGTGTTTGTGGAAGAGGACACAGCTAAGCAGCTGATTTCAACCATTTACTGTTAGTTGGACGCCGGCTGAATGGTACTACGCTTATACATGTGACGTATTTCACCGGTTAGTTCTGCCGGTTCACCTTCACGAATTTGGCGTGTGGGAATTTTAGATGCTACTATGATGAGCTGAATACAGCTGGGGAGAGATGCCAGACCCACTCACACGCTGAGTGTTGTCCATACGACCTCTTGTGGTTATCGAAAAGGCACGACAAACTGCGTTAGATGCCATCCTACCTTTCTACCCTGCGGGTTACATGTTTACGGAAAGGCTTCGGTGGTAACCCTAAGGCAAAATCTGCATCCTATGCTATCTCCAGTCGTCTCGATGAATATCTTGCCACTGGCAAAAGGTAGCTTAGGCTCTGTGAGTGAGGTTGACAAAAGGCGCAGTTTCTTCCTCACTTTAATCCAAATAACCGCGCAAGTCACCAATTTCAGCAGACACAGCAAGAGATACGACTGCCCACACGGCTGAACAAAGAGAGTGGTCTTCATCACTTGTGATGGATGAACATCATGGACACAGCAAGAGATACGACTGCCCACACGGCTGAACAAAGAGAGTGGTCTTCATCACTTGTGATGGATGAACATCATGGACACAGCAAGAGATACGACTGCCCACACGGCTGAACAAAGAGAGTGGTCTTCATCACTTGTGATGGATGAACATCACGGACACAGCAAGAGATACGACTGCCCACACGGCTGAACAAAGAGAGTGGTCTTCATCACTTGTGATGGATGAACATCATGGACACAGCAAGAGATACGACTGCCCACACGGCTGAACAAAGAGAGTGGTCTTCATCACTTGTGATGGATGAACATCACGGACACAGCAAGAGATACGACTGCCCACACGGCTGAACAGAGTGGTCTTCATCACTTGTGATGGACAACTATTATTTACTGTTAGTTGTTGCTCATTGAATGTGATGATAGTGACATCATCAGACGCTTTTTTTTTTCTTGATGATGTAACTTGTGCTGTATTTTGAATTATAGTGAGCAAGAAACTGCACTGTCATCAACCTCACTCTCTGGTCCTGAGCTACTTTGTACCAGTGGCAAGATGATCAGTCAAAATGATCAGAGGTAACTCAGGTTACAGACATTCTAGTCTTACCTCCATTGAGACCAGGAGTCGCTTGAAACTTATGGGATTTGATCACCCACTATTTTTGTTCATCGCTTTGAGAGGTGAGGGCCTTACCCCTCGACTACAGGGGAACCCCCAGCCCCCTCCCAATTACTGCTACAATCAAGCTGCAGGTTAGGAAGAAAGATAAATATTCTTGATAACAAATGAAATTTCAGCCAAGAAATATCTCCACTATATTGTTACATCGGTAGAGTATACATTTGTTACTGTTCTTATGTACAACTGTCTTTTTAACCTTGCTTGCATCTCAACCAATAATGGTACTTATTTTTCTTGTTGTTCTTCTTCGTTCGTTATCCAACTCCTGCTACCAAGCCCTAAAAAAGGCTTTGCAAGTAGCAGGATGTAGTCCAGAGAACAGAATGCATTGTGTCGTAGTTTACAGCTTGGCTGCCATATTTGCACATTTTGATCAGAATTGAGCATGGCATTTTTGAATACCAGGTAAGCTTTTCCTCTTTGATTTCGTCTCCTTATCCAGTCTGCTCTGTTGCAGTCAGTTAATCCAGGATCACCATGTGGAGGTGGAGAAAAGTCTTGGCAGCTTCGGGCCGCTCGCCCTGGCGCTAGCAGTCACCTTTGAGCCACTGATCACTACAGTTCATGAACAGCATCTTAATCCCATTGTGCTTCTTCAAATACTCCTTATAAGGTGATTTTTGTTGCTTATGTTATCAAAAGGGTCAGTATCTTACCAGAAAGGACAAGAACAGCAATAGCATGTACAAAGGAAACAATGTTAACAATAAGGTTAAAGCTTAACCAAAGGGATTTATGTGCAAAAAATTATACTTATACAGAGCAATAGCATGAACAAAGGAAACAATGTTAACAATCAAGTTTAAGCTTAACCACTAAACTTATACAGTTACCAAATTACTATATTTATGTTAATAACACAAAATGGAAAAGATGTCAAAGAAATAGTGATTGCCAGCAGTTAGCGTAAAAGATAGGATGCTACTAACATGAACTAAGACCATAATTACTTTTAACAGTTTAAAGGACGTCAATATGATACAATGTGCTACATTGGAAGAAACTTGTACAGAACTTGAACTTCTTGAAGATACCGGTAATACAATTTGGCATCATTCATTTAACTAAGCAGCTCATATTCAAATACAGAATAACATAAGATTACTACTTGCAATAATCTGCATATAGAGAACCAAAAGAAGTTCTGGAATAAAGCATCACTTCAACTTAATAATCAAATTTTGGATTGCACACCTGAACAAAAGACTTTATGAAAATATGGAAATTATGAGGGGTGTTCAAGTCAAATCGGGACTTTTTTTTGTTAAAGTAGTCAAAACATCATTCATTTGTCTATATAATCTTCTCTAACATGCATGCACCTATCTCAGAGTTTAAGTAATGCTTGAAAAGCTTCAGCGCAGACAAATTTGTCAGTATGTCTGAACCAATCCAGGACAGCCTGTTTCACTTCATCATCAGTGCTGAAATGATGACCTCCCAGGAATTCTTTTAGGAGTCCAAATAGTTGGAGCGAGGTCTGGGCTGTAAGGTGGATGTGGCAATACCTCCCAGCCGAGTTGCTGTAGATGGCACATGGTGCCGTGAACCATATGAGGTCGAGCGTTATCTTGCAGGAGTAGAACGAGCTTTGTAATCAAACCCAACGTGCACAAACCTTCAGAAAATACAAATGCTCATGAATAATAGTGTTCACCGTACCCAGAGAAAGACTTGCCTCTTGTGCAATTTCGTGACAGGTTATGCATCAATTTTCCAGGATATGGCATTCCACAATCTGGATATTTGCAGGAATGACTGGTGGGTCGAGAGCCACCATGACCAGAATCATCACTCACGGATGTACGCCTTCTCTAAAACATTCACACTAATCAAATGTCTTACTGTGACTATCTCATCACTGTATTGGGATTGCTGTCTTCTGTAAATTTCCACAGGTTTCACGCCTTCTTTCAAAAGAAACTTCATCACAACACGCTGTTCCATGCAAGCACTAACAGTGTTATCCGCTATTTTTATTTATCTGTCACGTAACTGACCCATGGCAAGTGGACCACCTAGCAGTAATAGAACACAAATGTTCTAACTAATGATAGTAGTTCCAGCACGCTATAACCCATTCAGGTAGAACTAAAACAAAAATTCCAGGTTTGATTTTTAAACGCCCCTCATATGTAAGCGATGTTAAGAAAGACCACATAGGATTTTTTATTTTTTTTTGCTTAGATGTTTGCCTCACTAGTTTCTACTGGCGGAGGCGCGCCATTTTCCACCCCAGACCGTAGTCCATTGGGCGATATCAGGACGCATAAACCAGTGCTTGGATGCATATGTGCGTCTGTATGTACCTATGCTAGGTTTGTGCGCCCTTAGAAGTTAGCCCAACCAAAGTGCAATGGAAGGGCCTCACCCTGAGGGCGCGTGTGAAAGTTGTGCAAGGGTGTAACTGTAGGACAGAGTAAAATGAAACAGAGTGAGGGAAGAAGAGAGAGAAGGGGAAGAGTGGCCCCCAGGGTGAAACCTGGACCACATAGCATGCGCTGAGGAATTCTTAAACAATATATTGTCTCAGCACAAACTTACTGGTGCTTTATGTGCTGTAACTATGTACTTGAGGAATATAACTTCAAAAGAACTGTGCAATGGGGCACTTCAGGTAATGACATAATTACAAATATAACATAATTAAGGGTCATTATCAGTATCTTTCACCCGATGTTACACTTCTCTCCCTTGATCAGTATGTCCCACCTGATGTTACACTTCTCTCTCTTGATCAGTATGTTTCACCCGATGTTACACTTATCTCCCTTGATCAGTATGTTTCACCCGATGTTACACTTCTCTCCCTTGATCAGTATGTTTCACCCGATGTTACACTTCTCTCCCTTGATCAGTATGTTTCACCTGATGTTACACTTCTCTCCCTTGATCAGTATGTTTCACCCGATGTTACACTTATCTCCCTTGATCAGTATGTTTCACCCGATGTTACACTTCTCTCCCTTGATCAGTATGTTTCACCCGATGTTACACTTCTCTCCCTTGATCAGTATGTTTCACCTGATGTTACACTTCTCTCTTGATCAGTATGTTTCACCCGATGTTACACTTATCTCCCTTGATCAGTATGTTTCACCCAATGTTACACTTCTCTCTCTTGATCAGTATGTTTCACCCGATGTTACACTTATCTCCCTTGATCAGTATGTTTCACCCGATGTTACACTTCTCTCTCTTGATCAGTATGTTTCACCCGATGTTACACTTCTCTCCCTTGATCAGTATGTTTCACCTGATGTTACACTTCTCTCTCTTGATCAGTATGTTTCACCCGATGTTACACTTATCTCCCTTGATCAGTATGTTTCACCCGATGTTACACTTCTCTCCCTTGATCAGTATGTTTCACCCGATGTTACACTTATCTCCCTTGATCAGTATGTTTCTGTGACAGATTTAGTCTGGGCAGACAAATCTAGTCTCCCCATGGACTTCCCACCGGGACCTGACCACTCAGTCGGCGAGTACCACGGCGGATGGCGGAGTAATAGTGACACCATCTTGAAAGTAGCGCAGACTAAGAAAATAGTTTTGTGTTATAAAAAAGCATATCGAGCCAGGAGCAGGGGCCTTTTCTTGCAAAACGCGATTGGGGAACACGGAGCATTAGACTGCACGATTTTAGAAGATAGGATAGGAGACATTTGCAGAGAAGACTTCACACGATTTAGAGAACGATTTGAAGGAGGGAGGAACTTTACGCAATTTAGAAGAGGATCCTCACCTTACACGAATTCGCAGAGAAGACGAACGTTACACCATCTGCAGCAGATACGCTACAATATATGCAGAGACGTTACACCATCTGCAGCAGATACGCTACAATATATGCAGAGACGTTACACCATTTGCAGCAGATACGCTACATCTGCAGAAATATTACACGATTTTTGAAGAGTTAATCATTGAAGAGAGACAGTCAAGCGCAGCACACTAAGAGGTCACCAGCACGAGCTACGCGGTTTTTCCAGGTCTGACGCATTTACATGAGGTTTCCAAGCGGCCGACACCTTGAACGAGTTGACCACCTTACTTTGAACTGGACGTCACCTCGTCTGAGCTCCAGTTCAAGGTATTTAAAGTCTACACCTGTGAGTATCATTTCACTCATGCTAGGGTGTGACCAGCGGTGCCAGCTACGTGGACGATCCTCTGAGGAGTTGGCCATAATCGCCCGCTGTGGGAGTGGACGTTGTCATCTGGAATGTGTGCTGACCAGCGACACGCTATCACGTGGTCAGTCGGCTCCTGTTCAACACACGTCAATTCATACCTGCGGCTGCTGAATCAGTTTTTCCTGACGTCCATAACGCAATTCGTCAAGCGGCACGAAGGAACAAGAACAAGGGCGATCTACCTGGGTTGAGGTCGCAACACGAGGTACTCACCGGCGCTATTCCGGCCATAATTCGGACTCGCGGTACGTCACGGCAGGCCAAGCACAGGAAAAGTGACTGTTGACAATAGTTTAGGTGTAGGGGTAGAGATTGTTAGGTTAGGTAATCCCTGGATAGGAGTGAGTGAGTTGTGAATAGAACAGTGCCAGTTTAGTAAGGAATAAAGAATCTGTTTAACAAAGTTTTTTATTGTTAGATCATTCAGATTAAGGTGTGTATATGAGCGGCTTTAGTTAGATTAGATAGGGCAAGACCCTGTCATCTCTGCTACATTTCTCCTGACCTTGAAATGACTCTTTTCTCCCTTGATCAGTATGTTCCTACTGACCCTGCTGTTAAGGGAGAAAGACTAACGTCTGGTCAGGCAAAACATACTGATCAGACATGTTAGTCAGGGTCAGGCAAAATATACTGGCCAAGACCCTCACCTTGGCTTCCACGTAGCCCTTCCTGGAAATGGGCTGTTTTCATGGCAGCCTGGTTAACGAGGTGATCCTTGTAGTATTCAGCAACATGGCAAGCATAGCACAATTGCCTGGAGAACCCTGGTCCACTATCATCACACACCGGATGTGAGGAAAGCTGTAAAAAAACCGCCACTCAAGGTCCTTTTCAGGGTGCACAAAAGAGCAAATCTACTCATTGTGGGCATCCAACAACCCTGAAGTTATTCTTCTCCCCCTTGATCAGTAAGTGTATGGTGTAAATATAATTATAGGGAGAAAGATCTTTGATCACCACAAATATTTAGATATAATCAAGTAATTCTTTTTCGTTGCCTTTGGTTTCATATGCTCGTTTTATGCCACCACATGTGCTGCCTTCATTAAGTGACACGTCAGTCACAGGTCCTTAATGGTTCCCCACAGTTTGTCCTGTATGTTTCTTTCCTCTGGTCTTCTTCTCACAGGAGCCTTGGTGCAGTAGACATGTTTCAAGTAATTCAACTACGGTACTTACCTACTGCCACATTCACAGACATATTATAGCCATAGTCAAAATGAACAAAGGCCAAATAATGAATGTGATAACAATATAATCCTATCAACAATGCAGCAAGAGATGTCATAATGGCTCTGTGACTTGTTCCAATCACTCTATGGATAAAAAAATATATATCTCAAAGTTGTGCTAGGGAAAGGATATCAAACCAATACAATTCTTTCTAGAGACGGATGCAAACAAAAACAATGAAAGGAAACAGACAAACATGGTACATTTATTGTTTAATTATATTTCACCAAAGATATTAGTTTATTGCATGATTCGACAAAGCCAGGGCACCAGGTTGCCATCGTGTCTATAAATTTTGCTGCGCCACTTAACATTACAGAAGCAGTGTCATATTTACTCCCATAATTTCCCACATGTGTAAATCCTCCCCCTCAGTTTTAAAGGATACAAAATAGAATCTTCTTCCATGTAATTTCCTCTTCTTCAACCAACATTCAAAGTTAGACTACTGGCATTATGTTGCGCAGCTGCTTATTTCATCACTATTTGCATATTTAGAATTTAAATTTCCAAGCACAATTCACCCAGACTATTTATTCAATTAACTATTTATTCATCACTGTGCCTGGCTTCTAAGTCTGTTTACCTGGCATATACATCCTAAACAAATCTGTGACTCATTGGACTATGCTGCTTTTCTTTTTCAGTACAGTTGTGACTTTTTTTGCATGCCAGATTTTATAGCTGTCCATAATTTTTTCATGGCTGCATCCCAGAAATCAGCCCAGGTTATTACTACTCAAGGGCCTTCCTTCTTGGACTAAAACTGCATACGTCCTACTCCCCTCCACCGGAGGTTACACAACACATCTCCCAACTTCATATCCTCAGCACAGCAAGGGTAACGTTGACCCGAAGGTGGACAAAATTCAGAGGCGGAACGCGAAAAAACAGAGTGTCAGACACAAACAGACAAAGAAGGCCTGACACAAACACTGGTCAAACACACATTCCCCGCGGCTCTCATCCCAAGGCAGCAGAGTTCTTGGCTCCACTGAAGGAGTCTGTAGGGAAATCAGTCGACACACTACCTATGCAACTACATGGCGATATGGCTACCGCCAACCTCGCTAATGGGGGACGGCGACTGCCGTCTTCGAGCACATGAACAAAAGACGTCCCCTAAACCTCCTACTGCGTCACTGCCCCTCCAGTGGCATCACCCGACATAAGAAGGTCAATGGGACTGGCTACGTGGCGGCCCTGGTCCATACACTAGGTCGATGAAATATTGTCATTGCCGGAATTACGGAGGCACAACTAATCGGTCAAGGGCAGAAAGATACTGAAGATGCGTGTATGTTATACTCCGGCGGTCAGAAACGGGGGTGCCCTTTTCATAAGACCACCACTCAAAAATAGCAATCTCCGACAGGCTTCTTTTGGCCTCCTAAAGCACAGACATGGTCACTTATCAATAACAGTCGCTTATGCCCCAACGAACGAAGCCCAACTACAGATAAAAGATGACTTCTACAATGATTTGGCAAATGCCTCTGCAACTGTTCCTCTGCATGGTTAATTTTTTCTAATGGGGGATTTCAACGTCATCTCGGGGACCAATCGCAGTGGCTATGAATCTGTCCTGGGTCCGTTTGGCTGCGGAACCACGAATGATAACTCTTACAGGTTCCTGTCATTCTGTGCCGCAATTAGCCTGGTGACCAATGGTTCCTAGTTACCGCCGTTTGGTTATCCATCAGCACACGTGGATCTCCAAGGACCACATCACAAGGAAAGAGTTCCTCCACATTCTCGTGAGGGGACTTAACCATGTGGTTTCTTACCGTATCTACAGCGGCGCTGAGGCACCTACTGACACAGACCATCACTTACTGGTGTCTACGGACTCCATCAATCAGTCCATACGCTCCACCAAGACCAGCGCAAACACCAAGATACAAAGTCAGGCGCCTCAAAACTGACCACATTTTAGCGAAAGAATACGCCTCGTCAGTAAGAGACAAGTTTGTCACAATAGGCTAACTCTACGTCGATCCAGAGTCAGCATGAGCTGCCATAAAGAACGCTGTATACTAGCTGCCACAACAATTGTAGGCTCAACATCTGTGACGCAAAAACCATGGCTGTCTGACAGTGCTTACGATATCCTTATTTAAAAAAAACTCAGCCAGACTACGCAACGATTACGCCGCACGTCAGTGACTAAAAAGCCAGTTCCGTGCGACTGCTATGGCTAACCAAGAGAGCTTCTTCTATGAAATCGCCGATACAGTTGAAACAGGTCTTAGATACAATGATCTCAGACCTGCATACCAAGTCATCAGGCTCCCCCAGCCCAGAAGAAAGCAGAAAGCGTCTAACAATACCGAGTTTGTCAATCTAGCAGATGGCTCACCATGTTCGACGCACGAAGAAGTAGCAGACAGATGGAAGGAGCACTATACGCTCGCCCTCAACTCTCAATCATCCTCCAGAAACGGCTTGCCCCGACCTAAATTCGGAATGTGTGGATACTCCACCAAACGCGGAGACGTGCATCGACCCTCCAACGTTGGCAGAAGTATTAAGCCGCCATGCGGAAGCTTAAAGATGGGCATGCTGGACCATATTCCGCCAGAGCTATTGAAGTACACCATGGACCCCATCAGCTTCGCTCTTCACCACCACTTTTTACAAGTCTGGAGAACAGGACATGTTCCTGCAAATTGGTGAGATGGAATAGTTGTTGCCCTATACAAAGGCAAGGGAAGCAGTAAGGACTGCAACAACTTTAGACCAATCATACTGCTCTTACTCTCAGTCCCAGGCAAGGTATTTGCACATGTGCTGCTGGCCAGGCTTAAGCCACTCCTGATCGCAAAACCCTATATACATCAGTCTGGTTTCAACCCATGTAGATCAACTGTGGTTGCCATTCTTGCTCTCCAGCTCCTGGCTGAGCTGCACCATGCATTCAATCGCCCCCTCTGTGCTGCGTATGTGGATCTAAAGGCTGCATTCGATTCGATCGATAGGTCTGCTCTCTGGAAAGCCCTGCAAGGCATCAGCACGCCTGTCCCACTGCTGAACTTGATAAAGGAGCTAGCTACACACGGACACCGGTTCCAGAGTCGAACTAGTTGGCACTCTCTTGGACAGGTTCCCAACATCCTCAGTGGCCAGGCAGGCTTACGTGCTTGCCACTAACCTTTTCTGCAGAGCCATTGACTGGATTCTACCATCTGGGCATTGTCATGGACCAAACACGCATCACAGACCTCGCCTATGCTGATGACATAGTCCTAGTTGACCTGCACAATGTGCCTCTGCAACAGTCTCTCGAGAAACTGGATCTCGAAACAGCATTGTTGTCCATGGTCACATGGTGGAGTGCACCAATGGATACCTGGGGAGTTCTTTTTCATCCGATGTATGCAGTGTGCCTGACATGTTAAGGTGGCTCAGGCTTGCTTCCGCTATGAACAACCTTCGCCGGGTGTGGAATAATGGAAGACTCTCTCTCTGATCCAAAATTCGTATTTATCAGATGTGTGTGATTCCTGTCCTCCTGTATGGTTCAGAAACTTGGACCCTACTTAAACAGGACATATCAAGACTCAAAGCTTTTCATATATGTAACCAATGGCGCATCCTCGACAGTATCCAGTGGTTCGATCTCGTCCATAATGTTGAGGTGTCTGCAAAGACGAGTCTTCCCTCCATCTCGGACACTCTGGTCCGTCACCTGTCTCTGTTGGTCACGTAGTTCGACTGGACCAGAAAGTACCGGCTCACCAGATAATGTCAAAGTCTGCTATGTGTAACAACGGTCTCCCACCGGCCGGCTGGAGGATTGGGAGGGGCCTTCCCCGTTCTACATGGCTCAGACAGAAAGCATCTCTCTTTCGGCAGTGAACGAGATTTGGCTACAAGTCTCAGCAGTTTGACATGGTGGTGGTCGATTGGCGCAACGGGCCCTAGATGTCTAGGCAAACATTATTATTATACGTGTAAGATAAGTTATAAAACAACAATAACTAGTAAAATGTTCATACCTACAAAGCAGTGTAAAAACATTGTATAGTACTAATCCAAAGGCACTGAAATAGTCCATTTTCTGTTGATGAAAATGAAACCAAACTAGTTAATTTCTTGTTCAAAATAAAACCAAACTAGTTAATTTCTTGTTCAAAATGAAACCAAACTAATTAATTTCTTTTAAAAATGTCTACTTCATTTTATGTAATCAAGTATCACACCATTTGGCTTAGATTAGGCATCTCAAACTATGCAGAGGGCCACACAAAGACAAGTTGAATGACTTGATCACAGGCCTCACAACAGTAAAGTCTGTATTCTTCTTCCTCTTCTTCCCTGTAACCTAAGCCATAGGTGCCCCACATTTCACTGTGTTATCAATTCACTGTTAATGTTCTCTTAAACATTTCGTTGCTTGACAAATAACTGACTTCAGCTTCAGAACTGTTTCCTCTCTGGGGTTCCAATGATAACATCGTCTCACCCTACTCTTTAAGCACCATTATTGTTTGATGACAAATTAAATGGTCAACTTCACCTTTCAACCCTGTGCTGTTGGCTTTAATTATGGTATTGACTTCATCATATGTGATGCTCAGGTCTGTTTGTGGGGATGCTCCTCCACACTTTGCTAGTTTGTCTGCAGCTTCATTGCCTTCAATATTGCAGTGAGATGGGATCTACTGTAAGATCAACCTTGGGTGTTCTGCTGAGAGCTGTGTCAGGGAGTATATGCATTGCTCGAGATCTTCATTTTTGTGTTGTGTTAGCGCTGCTTATACTGATGTGGCATCAGTCAGGAATACTATGTTTATTTGGTGGATATCTTTATCTTGGATTACAAGCTCAGCTGTGGTCTTCAGTGCCTCTGCTTCTGCACGGAACTTATTGGAGCCTGTTCCCATTGTTAATACTTTTTTAAAGTTTTTTTCTTCTCCATTCCTTAGTCTGTAAATAGACCGTATGCCTCTAATGGATGTGGCTTTGTTAGATGAGCTATATGTCTATACGTATATCCATGTTTCTGGCGGGTATACTCTCCTAAGATCTTCTGTGATAAATATCCTTTCTAAATCTCTCTGACATCCCTTTTTCTCTATTCCTTCTATGGTTTCTACCATCTCTGGGGACTTGGTTTTTTTTTTCCCTGGTAGAATTTGGGATGTTTGTTTTAGATCTTTAACCACTGCCTGGCTTATGATTTGGTCTGCAATTGCATGTTCTTTTGTTTTTGATATGAAGTGGTTTCTCCCTCTTCCGATGCTATTTATCCTGTCATATATTGGGTGATCTGGCATTCGTTTGAACTTCTCTCCCTGCTGGACTGTTTTTTGGTCTCTGCGCGTTTCAATACTTTCGATTCGTGTTGCATTTATTGGCGGTGTTCTCATAGCTCCAGTGATGATACGTATATCTTGGTTTTTGTTTATTTAAGTTATTTTCTGTTGCTGTGGACCATGCTGCTATCCCGTATTCTAGCACTGGTCTCACATAACCTGTAAGCAGTTTCTTTAGGGTGCCCGTGTCAACTCCCAATGTTGAGCCCAATATCTTTCTCATTATAGCCATTCTAATCTTAGCTTTGTTGGTGGCTTTTCTCATCTGGTTTTTCCATGTCAGCCTTGGGTCCATTGTTATTCCTGTGGGCATTCAACAACATTTATCAAGAAAAATGTTTTGTTCTTCTATTAATGCTTTTGTATACATCATTTTGTAGAGGAGCTAATCTAATTAAGCTTAGTAGTAGAGTGCTTCATTTTCCCCAGAAAATGTACTTGGTTTGATTCTGACCATCTAAAAGCTTCAGCCAACCCAGCTGTAACTGAATACCTGGCGTACTGTTTAAAGAAGGAAAGGAAATAAAGAACGGAACTGGTCACCCCAGTTCATAAAATGGTCAGACCTAGCACAATGAAGTACCCAACAGCAGTGTCTGCTATGGAACTACCTTTACTTTATTCTTCATGCTGAATCTGTGTTTACAAGCTGTATCATTAAAAATAGCAAGTTACAATTAGTATTATGGATTCCTTTCAAAATGTACAGGTTTTATCCGTCGTTAGCAACAGTCAATTCATTAATGCTAAAACAATTTGCTGGAACACATCAGAAGATGCACTCTGTACTATATGCCAATCCTTATCTAAGGGCATGGCCAATTAGATTATTCAGTTCACTATTACAACACTATGGAGTCTAATATTAATTCAGACACATGGTTATATGAAACACTGCGTAATGTCAATTTACCACATAGTATAATATTCATTTGGTCACACAGTTTCAAGTTGCTTCAAACTTTACATGTTTTTCAACTATACACAGTTGAATGTTCCTCTGATCTCATATAGTAGGTAGAAAAAGAGTAGTGGTACAGTGGGTTCCATCCCACTGTAACATCCAAGGCAACGGGGAGGCAGACAGACTGGCAAAAGAAGGTGCAAGACTACCACAACCAGATTCTAGTGTGACCTACGAAGAGTCAAAAGGCTTATTAGGGCCAGATACATGGCCAAATGGGAAACAGAACACACGGGCTACACAAAAAATGATGCCTACCAGTTGAACAGAAGAGAACAGGTGGTGGTCTTCAGACTCTGCACAGGCCACAACAGACTGAGGTACCATGTATTCAATAAACTGAAGATAGGTGGCACTGACGAATGCACCTGTGGTACAGGGAAAATGACCGCTGAACATCGGCTGCAAAATTGCTCGACATACAAGGACCAGAGAAAGCACATGTGGCCATTTTTTAAAATTTTTTATTTGCGTTTGCCTTATTTCTCTAATCCCCAAGGCGGTGTGCGTTGCACTGAGTTTTTATTTTGCGCCTGTCGGCCCAGTGCATCCGACTTCAGCATGTATTTTATGTAAGGTTCTGCTTCCTCCTGCATTTTCTAAGGGTTTGCTTCTCTGGGGTAACGGCCGGTGCTGTGATGGGGATCGAACCCAGCACTTTCGGGATGTGAGCCGTGCCACCTAACCACTAGGCCACGCCGTCCCCTTACATGTGGCCATCACCAGTGCCAACACTAGACAAGCTCTATGGCAGTGTCGACAGCCTCAGGATGACAGCTGCTTTCTTCGAACAAATTTAAGTTGACGTCTGACAGCATACGAAGAAGAAGATACAGTAGGTAGGTAATTTGCTTAGGCAACAAAAATCTGTCATGCCAATAGACAATGACCACGATGAGTGGCCTAGTTCCATGCTCCATTCAATGAGTATGACTTTCCAATTTGACCTAACCAAGTGGTGTAGGGGGTGGACCATGATGGAGAGGGTTGCTTCTCATCCCTGATATCCAAGGATCTGGTTTAAGAGCTGGTGAGTGTGGATGTCATCTGCAATGTGGGCCACATGTCCAAATAGGGCTGAATGGTGATGGTTTAGCATAGTGAATGTGGTTTTGAGGCCTACTTGTCAGATGACTTTATCATTTGTGACCTGGTCATGCCAGTGGATTACAAGAATACATCCTAGACTGCGCATGTAGAAGGCTTAATGTGCTTTTGATCGCACTGCACAATAATCCTGGATGGGGACGACACAGGCTATTCAAATTCTAACTTAGTTTTTAGTGAAAGTCTCCGCTGGTTCCAGACTTAGTGAAGGGAATGCAAAGAGGAGGCAGCAAGGCCAACTCTTCAAATGTCTGGGTGGCTACATGCATCTGAGTTCTGTTTGCTATCCAGGTCAATGAAATCCTCACTGGGCTTGATATGGCTATCTACAATAATTCCTGTCATTGTGGGGTTGTAGCCAAGGTTTTGTATGACATGTGGAAGCCATAATCTATCTTTCTCTTTTCAGTCCACTTATTTCGTTAGACATCATGGGAAGGTGTGACTTCCTTTGTTTCATATTATTTGGCAGATGAAAATCCACTGGTGACTTGCCAGTTCAATCCCAGCATCTGTTAGCCCCTGGAATATATGATCGCCCATTTTTTAAACTGGTGTAGGTGGAATCGTAAATTAGAGCAAGGTAGACTCGCAGCCTGTCAGGCGCCATCTAATGCGCCATTTAAGCCACTCCGCTAACAACATAGCCAAGACCTGAAGTTATAGCCACACAGTCTCCTTTTTTGCAACATATTTTCTGTGGGGCAAATATCCCTGGAATAATTTGAGTTGATTTTGAACTTGAATTAGATTTTTAACTTGAATTTTGCCCGCGGCGGCCGTAAGACCTGCTCTTTTCGATTTCCAACTGCTAAGGTATTTTTAACGTGCATCACTGCACACGGATGTCTGATCTCACTATTCAGAGATCAGGGAAAATATTTACCAGATGATCCATGAGGCGAACACCTTACCTTGAGACCAATGGGTCCCCCCCTATCTAGATAATAATCTAGATGCAAGATATTCATATTATTTTTTTATTAATATAAACAATTTGTTGTGGAGTAAATTTATTATAGTTTTCTTGCGATCAATCAGCTTCATTTCGGGGCTGAGGACATAGCTGTGAATGAGCGAAGAGCAGCCAGCGACTCATAGTGGCTGCCTGCATCAGGGTCAGCAAACCATATCTGACCAGAACCCTATTCCATCTCCATGTGGTGGCCCTGTGAAAACAGGCTGCACCCATGCAGTCCGGCTAAGAGAATAGAGATCAAAGACTGAAGGCAAACCCAGTCCCAAAAATGCTGTGTCGAAATTGGATACGTTGGGCTATAAGGTGCAGAGAGGACAGCGTGGGATAGTGGTTAAGTGACATGGCTCACAGTCTGAAGGTGCTGGGTTCACTTCCCATCACAGCACTGGCCATTACCCGATGGAAGCTAACCCTTACAAAATGCAGGAAGAAGCAGACCCTTACATAAAATGCATGCCAAAGTCAGATGCACTGGGTCAACAGACACAAAAATAAAAACAAGGTGCAACTCACATCACCTTGTGGAATAGAAAATAAAAGCGAAGACAAATAAAAAAAGGAAAAAAAAACAAATAAACAAAAGGCGCAGATATCGTAGTTTTACTAGTTAAACTAGATCACAAAACATCCTTTTCAGGACGAGGGCTGAAGAACAAGAAGCTATATTTCATAGATCAGATGTGACCTGACTACATAGTCACTCACTTAATAGTAATTCACTTAATAGTCAAATAATCTAGTCTAATGTCCATTTGATCTGCACAATTTTAAATATACCTGATCTGTGGGGCAGATTAAATAAATGTATAGCTTTATAATAGCTTTACAACATCAGTAAACAAGGAAGACAAAAACTATGTATAATGTCTTTAAGCCCAAATGTTGTTGTTATTATCCCATAGCTGCTGAGCAAGCCTGCTCTTGGCAGCCCAATGCCATTCTAATATATATATATATATATATACACAGGTCTTCTTCAGTTGTGTCACTGCTGCGTACAGTGTGTTGGAAATTGTCTGCAGTGCTTGTAAGCCTAGATAAGATGTCATTCTTCTTCTTCTTCTTCTGCGTACACAGTAACCATTATTTTTTCGAAAAAAGCGGCGGTCATCCTGAGGCTCTCGCTACTGCCATAGAGCTTGTCTTGCAGTTCCACTGGTAATGGCCACATCTGCTCTCTCTGATCCTCGTATGTCGGGCAGTTCTGCAGCAGATGTTCAGTGGTCATTTTACCAGTACCGCACGGGCATTCGTCGGTACACCCTATCTTCAATTTGTTGAATAGGTGGTACCTCAGTCTGTTGTGGCCAGTGCGAAGTCTGAAGACAACGACCTGCTCTCTTCGGTTCAACTGGTAATAGGCATCGTTTTTGGTGTAACCAGTATGTTCGGTTTCCCATTTGGTCATGTATCTGGCTTTGATAAGCCGTTTTGAATCTTCGTACGTCATACTGGTATCTGTTTGTGGTAGTCTTGCACCTTCTTTTGCCAGTCTGTCTGCCTCCTCGTTGCCTTGGATGTTGCAGTGTGACGGAACCCACTGTACCACTACCCTTTTTGGTGCGGACTGCTGGCACAGTTTGCAGAGTGCTGCTCTTAAGTCATTAAGCTCAGTGTTTTTCTGGCTTTTTAGCGCTGTGACTACGGCGAGAGCATCTGTCAGCAGGACTATATGGCTCTCATTTTCACTGTGTGTCACCATCTCTTCCACTGCCGCCCTCAGTGCCTCTGCCTCCGCTCTGAAATTGCTTGTGTACTTACCAGTAGCGAATGAGTGTTATTTTTCTGAGATGTCATTCATTGAGATAGATTTAATTATAAATAAGATTTTTAACCAGTCTGAAAATTATAGGACCACTTCAGAGCATGTCATAAAAGGTATTAAAAGTGGGTTGTGTAGGGACTAGTAACTCATCATTAATGATATTGCTATTGAAATGATCCTACAAATGCTCCAACGCAGGCTTCTTGTAAAGGGGCTAGTTGTAGTGGTAGTCCTATGCTTCACTTGGAGCAAAAAAAGAGGAAAAATTCAATCAAAATAACCGAATAAGTACATTTAAAATAATAAATAAACGTATAGACACAAAAATAAAATTGATCTGAAAACTAACCTCTGTGAGAGGGGTGTCCCTTGTGTGAAATATTGTTGCGCACAACCAAGCCACCACCCCTATCTGTAAAATGTCAATGCTAGATGAGAAATATTTACTTATTGCTGTAAAAACAACCACAATTTATTTCTTACTTATTATATGAACAAAATAAAATAAAACTATTTGACGCTGTTCAACAATCTAATGTTCTATTATGTTTTGTTCCAAAGAATCGACTTCACTGTACTCAAGGCATACCCATAGGTGCCCAGTCTCTCTAAGTAAATGGCGAAGGGTGTGGATACTGATGGTTTCTGCAACCCGTTGGTTGTACATACTTCTGCTCTGTCCTCTCTTGCGTCCCAGTCCACTCGAACCTCATTCGATATCAAAGATCTGCAGTCCATGAATTGTTGATTCATCTATTACTTTGTTGTCATTTAACAGGCGGTCATAGATAGATTTCAAAATGTCACTCCTATCCATATCTAGTTTTTTTCAATGTAATGTACATTATGATTGCGTAACCATATTTGTATTTGGTTGAATAGTTAAAAGACCATTATCCTTATTTGACCGAATAGTGCAAACCTCTATTGCAGCGCTCATCAACTTTGGTGCTAGCATCCACTGGTGGGCGATTTTAGCTTTCAGGTGGGCGGTAACAGAATAATTATATTCTATATTAAAAACATAGTATTATTATTATGGCAATGCAGAGGCTACACAACCTGACAAAACTATGGCGAAATACCAGCAAACAACAAAAGTGAAAATTGTGAGAACCTGTATTTTTTCGTGGCAGCATACAGTTGTGAAACATAGACAGTTACGCACACCTGAAGGTAGAGAATCAAGTCCTTCGATGTCAAAATATTATAGAACGGAATACCATGTACCGATAAAAGAAAAATGCAGACATTCAACCAGAGTTGGGCATAGAGGAGAACTGGTTCATAAATTATATCATGAAAAAAAAAATTGATATCCTTTGGCCACATCAAAAGACACTTCTGTTTTAAAGGAACGGTAATAGAAGGTATGGTGCCAGACAAGAAAGACAGAGACAGACCAAGAAGGTGATGGCACCAAGATTTCAAGGAATGCTTGAACATGACTCTGGATTAGGCTGGAGATTTAACAAGCGATCGAGTTCCTTTCAGGCGGGTTGTGATGGGAGCAAAGATCTGCAAAGGACATGATGATGATGATGTATCAAAAACATCCAATATGTACAGACTCAGTGGACAATCATAACATTTTCTGCAATTTAGATTTTAGTGGGCAGGGCAGTAAGAAAAATATACCCTCAAGAAAGTTTTAAACGTGGGCATCAAATATAAATAGGTCGACGAGCCCTGCTCTATTCGGTGCATCCATAGTAGAGATACATGTCAGTTTGGATATCTAAAGATTTAAACTCCAATTAAAAGAGTGCTGGTTTTCTGACTTTTTATATGCTGAATCTTTATCATTCCTAGTTGTACAAGAACAAACCAACCACTCAATCAGACTGACACAAAACTGATGGCTATTTAACTTACAGCTGACATGCCATGCCAGACTCTGTACATATGTGCAGATGGTGATACTTTTGATCTGTAATAAAAAATAGCTAGGTGGGATGCTGCATTCAGAAGGGAAAATACCATTGCTGCCGGCTCTTGAATTCCAGCAAATCTGATAAAAGGCCACTGTGGATGAAACCCCAAAAGAATGTTAGTTATATGGCGACTATATGTTGGTTATGTAACTATATTATTTTTAAATAACTGGTGAATAACTATGACAATGCGTTAAATATTGAAAATAATATTTCAACTTTGAAGTTCTAGAAATTGACACCATTTTTTTTTAATGGGACGAGGAACTGCTAATAAAAAATCTACAAACAAGAGCAAGAAAAGCAAGTACCACTGATGAGTGCAAGTAAAATGCCAACAAGAATGTTATGATTCAAATTGCAGCTCTTGATAAAACAAGAAATGCTTACCGATCATTATACACCATTTCTGGTCATCCATATTTATTCTGAGCAACATAAAACATTGAAAGTTGAGTTTTTTATTGGTGAAAACAATAACATTTGACTTATGCAAAACACTATTGCCAAACACTTCACTTAATTTAGTAGAACAAGATAAGCCTATATTGGCAATAATATTGTGTGTTGCGCAAATCAAACCAATGCTGAGTTGTATTCAGGATCTTTGTGTGAGTGATAGAAATGAACACTGAAACAACTATCACACTGAGAGCATGTAGTAACATTGCAGTTTAAATTTTTTCATTAAAATCTTGACTGTTTTTTTTAAGACTGCTTGTTTCTGAGACTTTGAGTGTGTCAGTTCAAAAAATGTGTTCATCTACTAACTAGCTGTAATTAGAATGATACTTCTTGCATAAGTGCACATAGTGTTTCACTGCCTTTGACCGGTTGTCTAACATACTATTCCAGATCCAGGTAAATATTAATGCTTTTATTTGTGCACCATTGTCATTTCATTCAATGCCTGATTTGTTATCTCAATCCCACTCAACATCACGCACTGTAAATTTAACAATATTTTCCTTAGTTATAATCCTGCAATGGACATGACATATAATGACATGTAAGACAAAGCAGAAGCTTGATAAAATCTACCTTTGTTCTTTTTCGTTCGCTCTCAATCTCCCACTACCAAGCCCTGAAAAGGGCTTTGCAAGTAGCAGGTCGCTGTCTGGAGAACAAAATGCTTTGTGCCGTAGTTTACAGCTTGACTGTGATATTTACATCTATCGGTCCGACACATCCAACTTCAGCAGGCATTTGTTAGTTCCCTCTTTAATCCCTTCTCCTTAGCCAATCTGTTCTGCTGCAGCCTGTTATCCAGGATCACTGAATTGAGGTGTAAAAGGTTCTTGGCAGCTCTGGTTCGCTGGCCCTGACACTAGCAGTCAGCTATGAGTCGCTATCTGCTGCAGCTCATGCACTGCATCCCAAATCTACCATTCAATAACGATTTATTACATTTATCCCTACTACAGGTTTAAACTTAAAAGATTGGATAGAATAAGATCATATGGGTGGAATCACTCTTACAAATGCAAACAAATCTCCATTGATGGTACATAAGTCAACAAAGAAACAACAAACCTAACAGGGCAAACATTTTTTTTTTATGTAACCAATGCTCAATATCTTTTAACAACGTTTTCAGCTATTGTTATTATTGCAAATTCTGACCATAACGTTGAAGCATTACAGATCATGCAAAATGGAATGGCAAGAAAGGACAGAAATTATAGTATAGCGTTAACTTATTAAGTTATGTCAGTACCTTTTCTCTCATCACAGACTTAAAATGCTGATAAAAATAAATATGTATGTTTTTCCTTCTTCTAAATGTGGAGTGGTAACACTGCTCATATTAATTAGTCTTTTCTTCAACACTCAGCCATTTTATTAAGATGAAATGCATGTTGTACTTGTATTTGTAGTAAGTTGTTGCAGCCATGTTCCCAACTTCTTGTTTTAAAAATGAAATAAAGTTCTAGATACAGTACCCCATATGTGATACATGAATAGAATAATTAATATCTAGTAATCCCTGGAGAGAGGCAGAAAGAGCAGCCTATGACCGTGCATGCTCAGATGCTGGCGGGATGTACTATGTAGTCATTTTTGGCTTTTGCACCGAGAGGAGCCATGGGTTTTGATTGACTGTAGTAATCAATGGGGTTGAAAGAAGCAGAAGCACAAACTGAAAAGGAAAATAACGATAAACGAAATGTTGGTCAATATTATGATTATTATCAAACTGGCAGAATGCGGATGGTCGGAATCAAGAATGATTGTGATTTGCTAACCTTTCCATAAAATTGTGGGACTTGGCTGCCATCTTTTTCAAAGGCCACAACGGTGTCCCACATACATTGATACTTGCACTCATCCTGGCATGACCACAACAGCAACTTCGTGTGCACTGGTTGATTGAGTATAAATTTTGAGCCATGGCCGTGGTAACAAAACTGATCCGAGCATCTTCTGAGGCATTTACCAAAAACATATGATCTGTCACCGTTTGAAGCTACTGCATAAACAAATGTCTCGAGAAACGACCACACAAATATCAAACGATTAGCTGGTGTGTTTAAATTAATTTTGATCATGATAAATCCTGCTACGTTTCATTCCGCTTATTAGATAGTTTTGGTCAAATGTTGCCTCGTCCGCCAGCTCAGTCGAGATTTTGGAGACATGGTCATCAATGTTTGTTGAAACTTCTCTGAGAATGCTCTCCCTTGATTACATGGGGATGCTGCTGACAAGAGATTTCTACATAAACTTGCGAAGGTAAATTTTAAAAATAAAAAAAGAAAGACGAATAAACAGTAAAACACTTCTCTAAGTATGTTGGTGTGTCGACTTCACGAGTAGAGCAGACTGACATTCATAGTCCTTTTCAACATTATTATAAAACATTAGTAAAAACTGTGCAGTGAAAAAGTTAAACCTGAAAAAACATCCAGACAATTTACTCATAAATCAGTGAGTAATCTACTGGGAACAAATTGCTACAGTGATAAACAGAGCACACTGGCTACACAAAAAGATGATGCTTATTAGCAATTGAAAAGCAGAGAGCAGATGGTGGTATTCAGGATCTGCAAATGCCGCAACAGACTGAGGTACCATCTATTCAATAAATGTAAGATAAGTGCTACTGACGAATGCGTCTGTGGTACTAGGAAAATTACCCCTGAATATTTGCTGCACAACTGCCCGACATACGAGGACCAGAGAAAGCATATGTGGTTATCACCAGTGTCAACACTAGATGAGCTCTATTGCAGTTTTGACAGCCTAAGAATGACCGCTGCTTTCTTTGAACAAATTCAAGTCGAACTCTGAGATTGTTCGAAGAAGAAGTAGAAAAACTGATAAACCAGATGACAATGGTGATGCGAACTACGTGTGTTTTTTTTAAAGACTTGCTCCTATGAATATAACCGTTAAAAATTATTTTTTTAAATTGCACTAAGAATCAAATGTGTATACACGATTAAAATGTTTCCGGCGTTGAGTTTAGTTTAGCAATAACTCATCAAGAAAATCTGGTCACATTTCCTGTTCTCTCAACAGCAGACATAAGTTGCCGTTCAATTAAAATTAATCTAAATAAGCGATCTAAGAATGTAACCTACAGATGATACATCACCAGTCATCATTCTAATACTAACAAAAACTAAGGAAACTGTTGAATGCACAAAAATAGTTCGATAAGTCTAATAGTGCAGACAAACATCGACATTAACCACTGACTTATGAATGCAGGTTTCTTGCAGGACGAAGAAACTGTTGACCTTTACTGACTGATATGATGAATTATCATATATCGTTTGTAACATTGCCTGGCATTTTCGAATTAAATAGTAAATTATATTTATGTACACAGACACACACCACATTCACCACACACACACCACATTCACCACACACATCACATTCACCACACACACATTCAGGACTAACATTGTGATTGTCACATTCACTGCCAATTTTTTTAAACAAGTGTTTTTGTCGCACACTTCATGTTTAATGGTCATAGGTAATGGCTAACACATATTTCTCTGAAAAGAGCACGGCAACAGCAAACAAAGCAAGGAATTCTGAAAGATAATGGGGTTGGTTTGGAGACATTGAGAAATACATAGCTTTCTAAGCTCTTTCCACCCACTCCCAAATCCTGACAAATACCTCACGCTCCACAGTAACGATAAAATAATCACTCCAGAGAACGTTTACACAAGGTATCTTGAAAAGATATTGAGAGTGACCCAGGACTCCTTTAAGAGACGTTTGATTGGAATCACTCTTTGGAACCAACATATGCAATGTCTCCACAATTCTGACATTCGACGATTGATCCTGGTGAATGATGCGGTAATCCATGCAGACAAGGCAAAACAGATGGACAGCTTATATGTTACGATAAAATGATGGTTGATGGAGCACAGCGACTGCAGTCTGGTACCCGCAAAGTGAGAAGAGACTGCGAGGAAGACTTCCAATGTGCTGATAAGACTTCCTTGCTGTACGCTACAACATCCGAGATATCTCTAGGGGGGTACTTACCACGCACTGGACTTCCGTGGCTCAAGGCAGGGTTCGCTGGAGATGGGACCCACAGCTACACTGAGGAATGGGTGATCAATATCTTGAAAAGATAGTCACCAGAAACATAATGGGCTGTCTAGAATATCAACACAAAACGTTCTACCTGACACCCTTGGTAGTTAGGGACAAACTAAGGAGACCCAGTATAGTGCTGGGACATTTGCATATCATTATGAAGACTTCATGTGCAGACAGGAAACAGTCGCAGTTGCTTTAGACCTAGACACTTTCAAACAAACACCAAAATAAGTCTAAACAGCAAATACCTGCGGCCAAACAACAACCCAAACTACCTGGGAATCACATTTGACCGGCGCATGACATGGAAAAGTCAGATTGAGAGAAACCGAATGAGAGCCAGAGAAAGAATGGCAATCATGAGGAAACTTGCTGGCACAAGCTGGGGAGCAGACGAAAGTATACTAAAGAAGCTGTACACTGGAAGAGTGAGACCAGTTCTTGAGTATGGCATTGTGGCATGGACAACAGCAGCAAAGGTGAACTTTGATAAAACTAGCAAACTTCAAAGGTATTCCTCAGCCTACCAAATGGTAGAAAAATAACACGGTCACTGGCAACTGGAAAATACTCAAGCAATTTCAGAGCGGAGGCAGAGGCACTGAGGGCTGCAGTAGAAGAAATGGTGACAGGCAAAAGAAATGAAAGCCATATAGTCCTGCTTACAGATGCCCTGGCCGTAGTCACAGCACTAAAAAGCCAGAAAAATACTGAACTTAATGATTTAAGAGCAGTACTCTGTCAACTATGCCAGCAGTTTGCACTAAAAAGAGTAGTGGTACAGTGGGTTCCATCCCACTGTAACATCCAAGGCAACAAGGAGGCAGACAGACTGGCAAAAGAAGGTGCAAGACTACCACAACCAGATCATAGTGTGATATACGAAGTCAAAAAGGCTTATTAGAGCTAGATACATGACCAAATGGAAAATAGAACATACTGGCTACACAAAAAACGATGCCTATTACCAGTTGAACAGAAGAGAGCACAGGCCACAATAGACTGAGGTACCACCTATTCAATAAATTGAAGATAGGTGGCACTGACGAATGCACGTGCGGTACCGGGAAAATGACCGCTGAACATTTGCTGCAGAACTGCCCAACATACGAGGATCAGAGAAAGCAGATGTGGCCATCACCCGTGGCAACGCTAGACAAGCTCTATGGCAGTGTCGACAGCCTCAGGATGACCGCTGCTTTTTTTGAAAAAATAAAGGTTGACGTCTGACAGCGTACAAAGAAGAAGAAGACCTAGACGACACAGGTCGACTTTGGTGCATGGATCCTGTTTGAAGCAGTGTTGAATCAACACATGGCTGGTGAGCTGTATATCAGCTACTCTGATGCTGAGAACTATTACACTGCTTGGAATCTTGGACATTTCCATTTCATATAAATATTTTCCAAACAATTTCAAACAATTGTTTCATGCCAAAATTTCCTCAGTTATTCCATTACTCATTGTCATGTACAAAAACATTTGCTACATACCAATCTAGCATTGTTAGAGTTTTGAAAGTAGCGTTTTCGTTTTTAAAATTTATTTATTTGAATCTCAAAATCAGACTTTGTGTCCAATATGGCAACACACCTTGCACAAACGACTAGAACAGAGTGTAGTAATGTGAAATTCATAGAGTTTTAGACTCCAGGACATAAACAGTTTGTGAAAAGTGACCCAAATTAGAAAATGTATGGCTCGGAAGCTAACAAAAACATATTACGGGCAAGTTCTTAACCTATGTGCAGAACATAATTTAATTTTCACTAGCGCTTTCTATCAACACTGTAGAAATCAAATACTCAATTAGTATAGATGTAACAACACAAACTAGGCGCCCCAAATATAATTTATTCTAACAAGATAGGGAAATAGACACTATATGGTGGAATATAAAAGTCAAAAGTTCCATTTAAGAAAAGAAAAATGTTTTCACAAATGACAGAAATCAAGAACTAAGGAAGATTATAAAACTTACAGACAAGCTGCAACAGACAGCAAAAAAAAAACATTGAAAATTGCAAAATGTGATTCATGGACAAAATATGGTGAGCAAGAAGTAAACTTATATTCTGCATCACCTATAATTTTTACTGAAGCATCAAAGCAATGAGAGGGAGAGAGGAAAAATTCAATCTATCGACAATTAGCATCAGTAAGTTCAAGGAACAACTCACCAACAGTCAAGGTACAAGAAACTGATGGAAAGAATACTTTAGTAAGCTGTTAAACTTAGGACAGTATGAACCAGCACAGCACCAGATGAAACACAGTGCTGCTAAAATATATTGAAATCAGAAGATGAAGCAGCCCTATGGGATAGGACATCAAGAAAGGTACCGACAGATTGGCAGCAAGCGATCATCGTTCCTATCTGGAAAAATAAAGCAGACGAGCGAGAGTGCAAAACATATAGGGGAATCTCTCTTCTAAGCCACATAGACAAGATATATGCAAAGATAATAGAAAGAAAAGCAAGGACCAATATTGGAACCCCAACTAGAAAATAATCAGTTTGGGTTCTGGAAAGGAAAGAGCTGCATCGACGCAAAATTTACATTGACACAAATTGGTGAACAGTCTATAGAATACATGGTAACAACAGTCTTATATTCATTGATCAAGAAAAGGCGTTCGATAGTCTACCGGCGATTTACAGAAGATCATCATTGATTATGGACTGTAAGGTCCTCTTTTAGTAACATCAAAGCTCTATATCAGGACAGCCAGAGTGCAGTAAGAACAACATAAGGCATGTCGGAGTGGTGTCCCATTTCATCGGGTATCAGACATGGCTGTGTACTCTCATCACTCCTTTGTCACTTACATTAATAAAATCTTCCTGAAGGCAAATACAGAACAGGAAAGTACTAATGATATAATCTTCGCAAATGACCAACATTTGATCCATCCTAATGAACGTCATTTTGACTCACTGTACTTAAACTATAATAAGTGCGACATGAATATCAGCACATCAAAAACAGAGACAATGAGTAAATGTAGAAAGCAAACTGCACTTTATATTTGTGTAAATGAGGAAACAATCAAGCCAGTGCAAGAATTTAGGCATTTAGGAACAGTTTTTACTGAAGTCTGCAGACTTGATAGAATAAAAAAGACAAGAGTGCAGAGAGCAAACGCTATCACTTACCAGCTGTCTCCACTATTAAGACACTCCAATATTTCCCTCCAAACAAAAAAGCAGATGATAACTAGTATCTTTATCTTTACTCTGTGCTACCAAAGCCAGACATGAGCATTGCATAGGGCTAAGGGACAAAAGTTAGCCACCTTCGAAATGCAGTGCCTTTGTAAGGTCACTAAAAACACAAGAAGAGACCAACTCACAAATACAAATATTCGAGAAAAGGCTCGAACAACTCCTTGTCTAAATTATATCAAGGAACAGAGAGAGAAATGGTTTGACCCCATTGTGAGAATGCGACTAGACCATATTATTCATGCAACCTTCTTCGGGAGAACATCAAGAAGGAGGGCAAAAGGTATACAGAGGAAACAGTATAAAGAGGAAAAGGTGGATAGATGGCGTAAAAAGTGCGAATAAGTGTCACTTGGACCACAAAAGAGCCGGAGATAAATAAATACCTCGACACTGGGCTATAACCCAGTAGAAAGTGAGACGACAAAAGAAGAATCATCTCAAAATATATTTTCCCAACCCTTAAATACCCAATTTTAGTCACAATTATCTAAAGAAATCTCTTAACCCTACCACGCCGCTGTACCCAATTCTTGGTAATTTCCTTAACTGCCGCTAAACCGCTGTACCTAATTTTCGGTACTTTGGATAGTACGTCATAAAATGCATCAGAATCTAAAAATAACCAACCAATCGTGGTCAATCCTCGTGATTAGTCGTTGCAAATGGCTGCCCCCATGTTTGAATTGATTTTGTGGGGTTTAACGTGAAAAAATTCGGAAAATTGACAATGAAACGAGCGGCTGATGAACCAAGCACTTCAACAGGAAAGCAAAGTAAGTCTAGGCTTATGACAGTCCAACAGGTGATCAATAATTTGGTTGATTCAGACTCTGTTCAAGTGAAACAGACAGTGAGAGCTCGAGTGATGAGATGAAGGCTTTTCTTGGACTGAGGATCTTTATGGAATACTCATGTATAAAGCCCAGCTATCAGGATTATTGGACAAGTGAGGGCTCTTTGTTGTGTTTACTCCCGGATTTCGAAATGTTATAACTCGAGACAGATTCTTTGCCTTTTGCTGGGTGGATTGGCACACAAAGGTGGAATATTGACGCTAGATGAAAGGTAAACCTATTTTCTACAATGTCTCCAAGTTACATCTTATTCTAACCACTTGTTTGCATGTAACTAACATTTTTCTATATCATGTTGGTTTTTTTCCCTTTAATGCCAGGAGCCCAGTTATGGGGGACAGTTAGGTTCAGGGCCTCGGGTTTGGTAGGGTTAAATTTTAAAAAGTAATTACATATGCTATAAATAAGCATTTTTTGTAATTAAAAACTATAAGAGTTATATTTATTAAATATATTTAAAACAATTCTTTTTTTCTACCTATGGTAATGACATTTAACATTTTTTTCCTTATGCAGAATAATGTACTAATCAGGCACACAGTTGATATGAGGATTGATGTTGCCTCCATTTAGTCGGTGTATCAAAGGGAATGACAGGTCTATACTACTTGGCACCTGAGACATCACATGAGTTGTCAGACTAGCATTGAGTACAACGCCTAACTGCCTAAGGGATTCCGGCTCCTGATTTGTTCTCTGGGTGAACTCCCAAAGCCTTTTTCACATGTGGAGATAACCGCAAGGCATCAGAGATCAAGTGTTGAAGTTGCTAGAAACACGAGCGGAGATAACACAGCAGATTGATGGTGACCAACACAGCGCAAGTTAACAGTGAAGAGACTAGCGCAGGCCAGGACACCCACTTTGTCACCTCTAAGAAGGTACAGAAACACAGAGAGAAGACACCTCCAGCTAATCCATATTTCTATCATTCACAACAAGCTGATTGTTTTCTACACACGTGAGTCCTACAACGCTGATATGACAAAATATACAGCAGCTGGAAATAACACGCTCCCAGAAATCATGCATACCAGTAGTAGGTGTCGGAACTCTCTATTTGAAGGTTGATTTAAATCCAGTTTATAACTCAGGACAAACCAAAAAGATATTTTTCAACCGACTTTTGCGGAGTACGCAAAAAGGCATCGCCATCTTCATCGTAATATGACTCACATCAATACGCCCAGCAGTCAATAAAGAGATCATGTCAAAAATCAACCCATAGCAGAAAAGCCAATAGTTAAGATTGACTGCTGGAATGTACATTTCATGACCACATGTATAACAGAACTCCTCCAGACAATAAACGATGTTTGCAAGACCTCAATCATAAACGAGTCTCGCCAACATAAAGTGACTGTCCTCTCATACATTTCTGTCATATTACATTCACTGTTTCAGGGAAGTCCGCGATGTATGCAACAGAACAGATGTAATGCAATAGTTAAAATATTATCGGGCAGACATATTTACTGCTTTCACTTACAACAGGACTATGCCCGGTATTTAAAATGTGATACTGGGTGGTCAGGCACCTAAAAATAGACCCGACATAATTACCAAGATGTTCCAAATGAAGTTGTGTAAGCTATTTAGTGATGTTTTGAATAGGAATCTCTTTGGAATTGCCATCACATTTACATCTACATCATTGATTTTCAGACTTTACATTCACTTTTAAAGATATGCAGAAAAGGTTACATTAATTAGTTTTGAAAAACCTGATACAAATATTAATCCAAGATTCTATGACATTGTGACCAAATGTATGATTCATGGACCTTCTGAAACGCAGATCAGCCTACACAGTGGAAACTGTGTGTGTCAAAAACTGCCACAGGTAATGTGTAGATCCAACTACAGAAATTGGTAATGGTTACCACATTTACAGAACAACAAGAATTGAAAGTGCTGTTCATTTTGAATGTAAAATTATTATCTATATCATTGTGATCTTTCTTTAATTCTTCACCTTATTTTCATTAGATTCCTTCCACGTATTAGATACAAAAGACTATTTTCTTAATCATTTGCCTACAATATATTTTGTTCCAAATGAAAGTGTAAACCTGATATTGCAATAGAAAATTTCATTTTGGAATTTCTAAATTGTCATGTAAATGTCATTTATAAAAACTGGCAGTGTTGTCTATGACACAGATTTTCTCATTTTTTATGACTTTACTTCAAAAAGATTCAATGATAATTGTTTCATGTTTATAATAATTTTTTTTATTTTTCATAATATAAAATGAGAAAATATCCATTGTTTTTGTATTTAAAAAAATTTTTTTTTTTTTTTTGCGTTCGCCTTATTTCTCTAATCCCCAAGGCGGTGTGCGTTGCACTGTGGTTTTCATTTTGCGCCTGTCGGCCCAGTACATCCGACTTCAGCATACATTTTATGTAAGGGTCTGCTTCCTCCTGCATTTTCTAAGGGTTTGCTTCCCTGGGGTAACGGCCGGTGCTGTGATGGAGATCGAACCCAGCACTTTCGGGATGTGAGCCGTGCCACTTAACCACTAGGCCACGCCGTCCCCTATTTTTTAAATTTGATTTCATAATTCACTTTCTCTTCTTCCATTCGCATAGTTTTGCAATATGACAATAATCTACGTTATTGACAATAAAAAATAGTTAATTGCTAAAATACTGTCATTTTTGTAATCATGTATACCATAAGTAGAGGAGATATAAACATGCTGGAAAGGATACAAAGAAGAACGACAAAACTGATAAAGGGATTCCAGAATTACAGTAACATGGAAATACTCAGAAAAACTGGCTTACAGTGTCTAGAAAATAGAATTCGAGGTGACTTAATACAGGTTTATAAGATAATCGCAGGAAAGGTTAAATTAGGCTATAACAAGTTTTTCAAATACAAAATACAACCACCAACGAGAACAAGAGGGCACAGATACAAATTAACTAAAGAAAGGTCCAGATTGGATATTAGAAAATATTTTTTTAGTCAGAGAGTGGTGAATGCTTGGAATGCATTACTCCAGGAGGTGGTGGAGTCAGATACAGTTAATGCATTTAAGAATAGATTGGATGTGCATAGCTTTTAAAGCAGGGTAATGCAAATGTGACTGGTTGTCTACAGCCTCTGCAGAGTCTTCTAAACCAGTATAAAAACGTTAAGTGATGGACAGAACCAAAGATGCAGCAGTGAAAAAGAAAGCTGACAGCAGCCAGTGACTAATAGCTGACTACTTGCCAGGGATTCATAACTGACCAATACCCTATTTCACCTCTAAATGGTGGCCTTGAAAACAGACTGCAACTATGCTGTCTGACTAAGAGATTAAGGATAGAAAAGGGAAGGTAAACCCAGTCCCTAAAATGTGCTGAAATCAGATGTGTTGAACCAAAAAGCACAGGGACTACAGCCTTGCTATAATCTACAACATATTGCCACATACATCCTATTCAGGACCAATGCCAAAGAAGAAGAATGATGGACAAATGAAAACCCTGACAGGAAAATATATGCAAGAAAATTGATTTATTAAAGATGTCAGAAGATTTTCTTAGCAACACAAAGAGCATGTGAGGATAAAGACATTTTCAGGAAGTATTAAATTGACCAGTTCCAGAATATCCTTCAGACATTCAATTGGCTAATTGTATGAAGCTAACTAGAAAAGACATCTGGGAAGCTATTTTACTTCTGAAAGATACTAAACCCACTGAACCAGATGATGTCTCAGTAGAAAAATCAAAACAGACATTAAAACTTCAACAGAGTTATACAGTTTTAAATAGAGACAACACTGGCAGACTGGAAGAAATACTAAGTAGTTCAATACTGGAAAATGAGGGACCTGCAAAGGAGTCCAAATTATAGAGTAGCAGATTGAACTAGAATGTTTTAGAATGGCTGAAAGAGGTCGTATGTCATACTAGTATCTGGTTGTGGTAGTTTTGCACCTTCTTTTGCCAGTCTGTCTGCCTCCTCATTGCCTTGGATGTTGCAGTGGGATGGAACCCACTGCACCACTACCCTTTTTGGTGCGAACTGCTGGCATAGTTGACAGAGTACTGCTCTTAAATCATTAAGTTCAGTATTTTTCTGGCTTTTTAGTGCTGTGACTACGGCCAAGGCATATGTAAGCAGGACTATATGGCTTTCATTCCTTTTACCTGTCACCATTTCTTCCACTGCCGCCCTCAGTGCCTCTGCCTCCGCTCCGAAATTGCTTGTGTATTTTCCAGTAGCGAATGACAGTGTTATTTTTCTGCCATTTGGTAGGTTCAGAAATGCTCCTGCCCCTCCGTTCTGTGTTGTGTTTGACTCGTGATCAAAAACGGTAAGATGAAATGTCTACAAATTTAAAACCCTGTACAATTGCAATCTAAAAAAAATCATTTGTACGAGAGGCGTTCAGAAAGTAATGCACGACATTGTTTTTCTCAGGAACTGTTTATTCAAAAAGAATGACAATTGTACACAATGTACTTGGATATATCATGTATTATTCAATATAATCCCCATCAACTCGTACAGCTTTATGTCAGCACGAAACAAGTGCATGTATTCGTAGCCCGTACCAATGTTTGTCTTGATCATGTAGCCATTTCTTATCTGCATGAATCACTTCTTCATCATCTTCAAACCTTGTCCCACGGAGTGCATCTTTGAATTGACCAAACAGATGAAAATCAGAGGGTGCCAAATCGGGACTATAGGGTGGATGAGGAAGTACAGTCCGATCCAATTTAGTGATTGCTTCCCGTGTTGCAAGACTTGTGTGAGGACTTGTGTGCATTGTTGTGGAGGAGAAGCAGATTCTTGTGTGGCCAAACTCTTGTGGGAACGCCGATTTAGTTTTTTCAATGTCTTAATGTGCGCTTGCGAATTGATTGTCTCTCCTCCTGGCATACAAAAGAATCACACCCTCAATGTCCCAAAGGACAGTGATCAACGGCCTTTCAAGCTGAAGGAGTTGTCTTGATTTTTTCTTCATGGTGATGCCACTCCATGTTTTGTCTCAGATTCAAGATTATGTGCTCAGATTTCGTCACCTGTAACGATATTAGCCAAAAAGTTATCTCAATTAGCATTGAAACGCTCTAACAATTCAGAAGAAATAGTTTTCCTCTGCAATCGGTGGTCATTTGTGAGACTTCAAGGGACCTATCTTGTGCAAACCTTAGAAAATCCGAAAGTTTTTAAAACTGCATTTGCACTACCAATGCTGATTGACAGCTGTAAGGCCAGCTATTGAGTAGTGATTTGCCTATATGTAAGAATAATGCCCTCAGCGCATTTCAACATTTCTGCGTTGGGGGCTGTGACAAGACGTCCACTGCGCGGCCGATCAAGCAGCTCCGTATCTACACTTCCTCATTCTTTGAACCCAGCGACTAACTCTACTCCTGTCGAGTACAAAACTTCCGTACACATCACATAGACGCGTGCGAAAGTTCATAACCGTCTCCTTCTCTGCAACAAGAAATTATATCACAATTCGCTGCTTATAAGCAGTTGGTAACATGCTCCATTTCAATGGTTTAGTGCAGTCGTATTATTTGTGGATCGCGGTTCAATTTGGTACACACAATCGTCACATGCCATATTTGAAGTGTGCAAAATTTCAATCTTCTATTGTCATTATTAGCTGAGAAAAACGATGTGGGGCATTACTTTCTGAATTTATTTTGTTCATATTTTGCTTGGTGCACATTTTCTAATGGTGCCCTAAATACATCATTATTTTGCTTAATGGTTAATCTACCACTATACCTGAGATAGAAGACTGTCAAAATCATGGTCGTTTGCATGCGCTGCTATTTAAACATTTCAATCCCTTTCTGAGTGTGGAATAACTTTCTGGGTTTGTGAGAAAAATCTGGAAACAAATATTCTAAATATGATATGATACTGGTATAACAGAATGAATCACTGGATGTTATGGGATTCAGATGAAGAAGAATAATGTAATTAAGTGTAATACGTGTCTGCTCAAGTTTCTGGGATTCATGAGAATAAGTGCAACACGTGTTTGCTCAAGTTTCTGGGATTCAGGAGAATAAGGGCAACACGTGTTTGCTCAAGTTTCTGGGATTCAGGAGAATAAGTGCAACACGTGTTTGCTCAAGTTTCTGGGATTCATGAGTATAGGTGCAACACGTGTTTGCTCAAGTGAGGTTGTAAGATGTCTTCGTGCGTTCCCCAACGACCTCACCGGTTACGGGATAACCTGACATGACCTGACCTAACCTAACCTGACCTGACCTGACCTGATAGTTAACTTATAAGCATAGAGGTAATAATGTATTAGGCAACTTTAGCATTTCTCCACTCGTAGACAAATATTACTATAAAAATTAGTACCGTGTTAAACTGTAACTATTTTTTATCATGTATTCAGCTTTTCATGTCCACACAATCTAGAACAGTAGGGTTGAAACTTGTTTATAGCAGTTAGAGTTTTCACAAGGTCCAAATATTTAACGATTTCTTTTTTTTTCTGTACCTTTTCAGATACCATACTCAGAATCTGTGTATCTTTAAAAAAAAAATGGTCAAATAAATGATGTTAGTGATGACCATAAACGCTTTCTTTGTGTTTCTCATATGATGGACATGTTGCATCAATTGTTCAGCTGCCATTCAATCAGTGTGACAGTTGGTCTTTTCGGAAGATCATATCTTTAGTTAGAGACTGAAGGTCACTACATTAAGACATCGCTATGTCAAGCGGTCATGAGAATGAGGAACTGTTACAGTACGAAGTATATTAAAGTAATCCTAGTGCCGTCATTCCTTCAATAAATTGTGTTATTGGTTGTAAGACAGACCATAATACATTTATTCCAGTTAAAGAATTTAGTTCAGCTGACCTACCTGAAGACATCAAAAGCACGGAGGTGTTCAACCTAATTAAGCTTAACATTTATCTCACTGTGATGGTCTGCGTTAAAACTCCAAGAAGTGCATATGGGATAGCAGACGAGGAGTGCACGGACAAACATGGAAGTGGTTAGATATGCCATTTTTCTGACACACACGGCTTGTTTCCGTGTAACCATGGAAATGTTGACAAGTTGCATATGTGTCATATCTCTAAATGTCCCTACCTGAATTCTCTCGGTGAAGCTCATTTCATGGTTACAAATAATGAGATATCTCTAATTAAAGACTTAACTTGAAAGGGCCTATCTGGCATTCCGTGTTTCCACCGGCCACCATGTGGTCAGAGACACAGTTGAAGCGAGAACCGCAACAAAGCAATTATTTTACCATGATGAGGACAAGAAAGACACACTAACAGTTAGAGTTGTATGTGTGTGTGAGAAATGGGAGGAGCAAGACAAAGACCATATGATAGGTGTGATGGATACGAACACTCAAGTGAAAAAACTTCTACAATCTATGCGCTTTGACATGCTTCAGTTGTTCTAGGCAATACCTCAAACGTTCAGAAACAACTTGATCAGCAACTATGTCATTGTTGTGTCGCATCCCCATGGAACACAAAAAGTTGTAAGTGTGGGCAAGAAAATCAAATGCGAACATAAGAAAAGCAGAGAAGGGCAGGTGTATGTGGAAACTAAATACCAGGTTTAGGTTGTTCGGGGGCCCCAGTGGTAGGTCTAGGCTGGGATGATGGTGGCGCTGGTTACCGAGTTCATTGTGGCTTTGTAATATTACATGAAAGCCAGCAAAATCTTTGCGTGTTTAAATCTCACTGGGTTGGGAATTCCGATGCCAGAGGAGGGTTTGTCGCAAGCGGAAATGAACCAGCCAGTGACACGTTTGAGCTATTTACATCTGTGTCATCTGGACTGTGTTCATGCGTTTTCACCTGTGCCATCTGGACTGTGTTCGTGAGTTTACATCTATGTCATCTGGACTGTGTTCGTGAGTTTACATATGTGTCATCTGGACTGTGTTCGTGAGTTTACATCTATGTCATCTGGACTGTGTTCGTGAGTTTACATATGTGCCATCTGGACTGTGTTCGTGAGTTTACACCTGTGCCATCTGGACTGTGTTCATGAGTTTACACCTGTGCCATCTGGACTGTGTTCATGAGGTTACATCTGTGCCATCTGGACTGTGTTCATGAGTAGGCTTTTCAGTTTCAACAAAATCTCCACTTTTTCAAAAGCCGGCTTCTCAGATTGTTTGGGAAATTGTGAATGTTCATTTGGCGTTTCTCTGTATTTAGTTGTAGTGTTCCGTCGTGGGAGGGAAGGGCAAACCAGGGTCACATGAAACATAATGATTATGCCCCACTGCATGTCATCGTATGTGCTTCTAGAAACTAGATAACTACCAGCAGCCTGGCTAACGAGGTGGTGATCGACAACGTAATTCTCATAATGATAAGCTCACTTTTGGAGCTACGCATTGCATTCTATCCAGGACGACCCCGGCCCACCTCCAGTACACATCAGGACGCAAGAAGAGCCAGTGCAACCTGGCACGCCAAGAGAACTCAAAACGAGTAGATTCGAACAACAACAAATGTTCTTTGTAAAAAAAATACAGTAACATAATATAATAAATAGCAAATAATGAAACCATCGTTACATTTTCAACATAAGCAAGTCAAGTCAAGTAATCCACGTAGGCAACCGGGATACGTTGCGCTGTAGTACATGATCACAGTTAATGGCATAGACACAGACATCATGCGAGGCAAATGGAGTGGAGGCGATGTGTCTCAGACAAGTGTTGCGCGGACAGCTCAGGGGACGCCTAGTTACGGGTGCGGTCGTTTCCCGTCACTGATTTCTATGGGCATGTTTAGAAGCTGTCAAGTCGGAATGTCATGGGAGAGGTGGACCACATAACCGAAGAAAGAGAAGCGGTGTTGATTCAGCGTTTAATAAATGCTCTCGAGTTGTGTCACTCGAGAGTACTCGATGTTAATGACTTGGTTTTGCCAGCGAACTCAGGTTGTGACGTTGATTGCGCACGTGGAAGACCTCGCGCCGCTTCCGATCTCTCTGTAAGACCATTCATATCTCGGAACCGTACAAGAGGATTTATTTGACACATGATCTACATATGAGAAGCTCGGATTTGAGGGAGAACCTCTGCTGAGACCAGCTTATGTGTAGAGAATTCATGGATGATGCCGCAAGGCTGATCTTCCCAGCGATTTCCGGACCACTACGTGCATCAGAAGTCAGTCTTTTGCCAAGGTGTTAGATAAAGTCATCGACGGGGTTCACGTGATTGCCGTTGACAATGATTTCGCAGGCGGATCACTGCCCAGACTTTGAATCTTGGTCTTCGCCCAGGAAATTTGCACTTCAAAATCCGAAGCTGACGTTTGTAATTGCTCCAATGGGTCTGTCAAGGCCCAAGAGTGAACTTAGTATAATGACGTCGTCTGCGTAATCGAGGTCGGACAACCGATAGAGACTCCTGGGTTGTGCGTCTCTATTGAGCATAGGTCAAACCCATAGCAGGACAGAAGAGATATGGTTCGAGGATACATCCATAGTGGATGTCAGACGAAGTTGAAAACTTATCAACTAAATCCTCCCAGAAACGAAATCATGCGCTGGTGTTGCAGTGAAGCTCCTCTATTAAACCCATTTTGTGTCAGGGACTCCCAAACAGAGCAGATCTATTAATCAAAGGCTGAACTGAAGACAATATACTCAGCGTGGATGATGTGTTTAAATTTAAGTGTAAGGATGGCAACCGTGGTGGAGCAACAGGCAGTGTAACATGAATATTGTGGACGTCGATTTCTTTCCAGCATAGGTTGAAACCTAATGAGACGTACATCTTACTGGATCAGACAGCAATGTAATAAGCCTGTAGCAAATGCATTCCATGTGTGGTTCTCTTCCCTTTGAACAGTGTTTCTCTGTCATCAGTATGACACACGTTTTTGGGCTCTGATTGGTTTGATCAGTCACCTCCGAACCCACTCCAGGATTGGTTTGATCAGCCACCTCCGAACCCACTCCAGGATTGGTTTGACCAGTCACCTCCAAACCCACTCCAGGATTGGTTTGATCAGCCACCTCCGAACCCACTCCAGGATTGGTTTGATCAGCCACCTCCGAACCCACTCCAGGATTCGTTTGATCAGTCACCTCCGAACCCACTCCAGGATTGGTTTGATCAGCCACCTCCGAACCCACTCCAGGATTGGTTTGATCAGCCACCTCCGAACCCACTCCAGGATTGGTTTGATCAGTCACCTCCGAACCCACTCCAGGGTTGGTTTGATCAGCCACCTCCGAACCCACTCCAGGATTGGTTTGATCAGTCACCTCCGAACCCACTCCAGGGTTGGTTTGATCAGTCACCTCCGAACCCACTCCAGGATTGGTTTGATCAGCCACCCCCGAACCCACTCCAGGATTGGTTTGATCAGCCACCTCCGAACCCACTCCAGGGTTGGTTTGATCAGCCACCTCCGAACCCACTCCAGGGTTGGTTTGATCAGCCACCTCCGAACCCACTCCAGGGTTGACAGATGACAATGTGATCCTCTACGGAAACAATGGACAAACAACAACAGGGATATATTTTTGTGTTTTTTATTTTGCGCCTGTAGTCCCAGTGCATCCGACTTCAGCATGCATTTTATGTAAGGGTATGCTTCCTCCTGCATTTTCTAAGGGTTTGTTTCCCCGGGGTAACGGCCGGTGCTGTGATGGGGATCGAACCCAGCACCTTCTGGTTGTGAGCCGTGTCACTTAACCACTAGCCCACACCGCCCCCCCCCCCCCCAACAGGGATATGATAATTCATGTCGTGCCATGCAGCAGGAATCTATCCGGTGGCCCATAATGTTGTAAGTAATTGGAAGATGGTTATACACAGTGGATCTGATGTGCATTTCAACAGTTCTTCTTCTTGTGGGCATAATTAAGAAATACTCTTAGTGGAGTGAGGAAAAAAGTGAAGCGCCACATGAGAGGTGCTGCCCTCTCCTTCCCTGAAATGTCTGACCGGTATGAGAATTATGACCGTGACCAGCAGATGGGTGGTGCGCTACTCTGAGTTCTTCTCACGGGAAACGGTGATCACTGATGAGACCTTGTGCAGGTTACAGGTCCTGCCCATTATGGAGGAACTCGATAGGCCGCCTACTTTGGATGAGCTTGACAAGGCTATCGACTACCTTTCAAACGGCAAAGCACTAGGTAGGGGAATGGGATTCCACCCAAAGCTATCAAATGCGGGAAGTCAGCACTAGATCAGCCGATGTTTGACCTTCTATGCTTCTGCTGAGGTATGCGTGACGCCATTATTGTGACGATTTACAAAAACAAAGGTGACCGCGGGGACTGCAATAATTATAGAGGGATTCCGCTCCTGAGCGTTATAGTCAAAGTTTTCGCCCGCATGCTACTAAACATGTTGAGACTGCACGCGGACAGGTTGTACCCAGAATTCCAGTGTGAATTTAGAGTAGATAGATCAACAACGGACAAGATTTTTGTTTCTTCGCCATATCCAGGAGAAGTGCAGAGAACAGGACCAGCCGCTCTTTATGATGTTTCCAGACCACCAAGATCTTCGACTTGGTTAGTAGAAAAAGTCCCTACGAACTCCCCGAGAAAATCGGCTGCCCCCCAAAACTGCGTAGCATGATAATTTCTCTTCACACTGATATGAAGGGCTCAGTTCTATACGACTGGTCATCTTCAAACTCTTTTCACACTGATATGAAGGGCTCAGTTCTATACGATGGATCATTTTCAAACTCTGTTCACACTGATATGAAGGGCTCAGTTCTATACGATAGATCATCTTCAAACTCTTTTCACACTGATATGAAGGGCTCAGTTCTATACGACTGGTCATCTTCAAACTCTTTTCACACTGATATGAAGGGCTTAGTTCTATACGACGGATCTTCTTCAAACACTTTTCACACTGATATGAAGGGCTCAGTTCTATACGACGGATCTTCTTCAAACACTTTTCACAATGCTATGAATGGATCAATTATATACGACTGGTCATCTTCAAACTCTTTTCCCATCACGAGTGGAGTGAAGCAGGAATGTGTGCTCGCACCGATCCTCTTTGGGATCTTCTTCTCCGTATTCCTATCCTCCGCTTATGCCACGTCTGTGGACGGTGTTTATCTGCACACCAGGTCAGATGGGTGGCTGTTTAATCTGTCCCGACTGCATGCTAGGACCAAGGTGAGGACGGTGCTTTTTAGTGAGATTCCATTATCGGGTGATGCGGTTTTAGTGACCAATAGTGAGGAGGCTCTACAGAGACTGGGAAATAGATTCGCCGAAGAGTGCAAGTAGTTTGGGCCTGAAAGCCTTGAAAAGACAAAGGTCTGCGCACAGGTTATTACCACTACCACTAGTCCCTCCATAACGATTGATGACGTCACTCTGGAGGTCGTCAACAGTTTCACTTATCTGGGATCTGCCATCAGCAACATTCTCTCGCTCGAGAATGAGATAGACAGTAGGCTTGGCAGGGCTAGTACCGTCATGGCCCACTTAGCGAAAAGTCTGGGAGAACGCTGCACTGTCTCACCGTATCTTCATAGTCGGGGTGTCTCTAGTGTAGCCCAGAACCAGTCGCATGCACTCATTCCGGGTGCGTTCCAACCTTTCACACTGTGTTCTAGATAGCGTGAAGATGTCCAGTCCGTAATCGATGACCGACAACAAAACCTGACGAAATAGGACGAACAGAAAGCGATATTCCAAGTTGGCAGCAGCCATAGTCTTGAGTGCACCTAACCCTCGCTTACACCTTCTTCTTTGACCTGTCCAATTGTTCTCTCTGCTTGAGACAACCATGGCCGCATGCAAGAAATAAGTGTTTGTTAGTGACGACGATCACGGAGACGTCTATTTTTCTGTACTCTGAAAACAAATGCAACAAACAGAAGAAAAAAAAGTAACGTTTTATGCTACCCTGATTAACTTTGCTAAACCGTTGACGTCTGTCCCTATCCGGCAGGGTCAAATCGGAAAGACACCATTTCTCACCGTATACAGCTTGCGACAGCCACTCATCGTGTTCATGGACGGTTGACGCAACGGATTTTGTCACATAAGCGGATTTCCTACTTGCCTAATTCAAGCCACAGACATGATGAAAACGCCTTGTCATAAGAGAAAGACGAGTTAATGAATTCAACCAGCCGGTTATCCCAACCGGACATGTCTTTCGACCCAGTTATATTTATAGATTCCTCTACTTCCTAATTTTCTAATCATGAAGCATAGACCATGCATTAATTGTTGTGTCAGATATAGACAAACAATGAAAATTGGTAGTTTCAAGTAAGAAAAGATCGGTAGCAAAGAGAAACTGGAGAAACTTCAATGCAGTGAGCTGTAAACAAAGTATGGATTAAGTGCACGTTCACATTTTGATGTAAATATAATGTTGCTGCTAACTAGACGCTATGCGAAGTTTTCGTGTCATACATAATACGAGGAACAACTGGACAATGAACGAAATGGAAGAGGCCATGAGAACATTAAAGAAAAGGAAATCTCCCGGAAAAGACGGGATAACAAACGAAATGCTGATGGGGCTGGGCCAAACAGCAAAGAGGAAACTGCTATCAGTCCTGAACCAAAGCTGGAAAAGGGGTATTCTACCCCAGGCATGAAAAGACGCAGTACTTGTACCAGTACCAAAGAAAGGAAAAGACAAAACAGATCCAATTTGATACAGGCCTATCAGCCTACTGAGCTGTGTCGGCAAACTGATGGAACGTATGATAAACACCAGATTGATGTGGCATCTGGAAGAAAAACGCATACTAATTCCACAGCAAGCAGGCTTTAGACAGCACAGATTCACTGAGGATCAGGTCATCCTCATAGCCCAGGAAACAGAAGATGCCTACCAGAAACAGAAACACACAATAGCGGGTTGGGTGGACCTGGAAAAGGCATTTGACAAAGTCTGGAAAGATGGACAGAGTCAAGCTAAGAAGAAGTGAAGTTTGTGGGAAAATGTACAAGTGGATCAACCACTACCTCAAAAACAGAACGGCCAGAGTCCAAGTACAAGGGCAGATGAGCAAAAAGGTGACACTTGAGCAGGGAGTACCCCAAGGGGGAGTACTGTCACCCACACTCTTCCTGGTGTATATAAATGACATTACAGAGAATATACCAAGAAGAGTTCATAGCTCAATGTTTGCAGACGATCTGGCTATGTGGACCTCTGAAAAGAATCTCACCATAGCCAGAAATCGGATGCATCAGGCCCTAACATCGCTGGAAGAGTGGGCGAACTCATGGCTAGTCAAAATTAACGAGAAAAAAACAACATGTATAATATTCTCGCTATCAATCAAACCCCAAAACACCAAATTAAGTCTGAACGGCAAATACCTGCAGCCAAACGACAACCCAAATTACCTGGGAGTCACATTTGATCGGCGCATGACATGGAAAAGTCAGATCGAGAGAAACCGAATGAGAGCCAGAGAAAGAATGGCAATCATGAGGAAACTTGCTGGCACAAGCTGGGGAGCAGACGAAAGCATACTAAAGAAACTGTACACTGGAAGAGTGAGACCAGTTCTCGAGTATGGCATTGCGGCAGGGACAACAGCAGCAAAGGCGAACTTCGATAAAGTTAGCAAACTCCAAAACCAAGCCATGAGAGTTATAACAGGAGGCATGAAGTCAACGCCAATTGTAGAACTTGAAAAGATTACAAAACTGCAATCCATGACCGACAGAAGAGACTGCAGAGCCCAGCTGCAATCAGAGAAACTCAGAAGACTGACTGACCATCCAATGCACCAGAGACTAAACAATTTGGGAAATGGGAAAGTAAAGCGAAGAAACTTTGCAGAAATAGCCAAAACAAAGATGCACGAAAACCCCATAAACGCACTAACAACACCAAAGCCCATCCCTACTGTACGAAAACCTACCTGGAGGCAGCATATATTTCCAGAGGTGGTAGAAAATATACCAGGTATTAGAAACAAAAACTGTCAGTCCGAAAAAGAAAGAAGAGATACTACCCTGAGTTACATAACGGAAAACTACCCAAGCATGGACTGGACCCATGCATACACCGACGGTTCCGTAACAAATACAACACAGTACGGAGGGGCAGGAGCATTCCTGAGCCTGCCAAATCAGAAAAATAACACTTTCATTCGCTACTGGAAAATACACAAGCAATTTCAGAGCGGAGGCAGAGGCACTGAGGGCGGCAGTGGAAGAAATGGTGACAGGTAAAATGAATGAAAGCCACATAGTCCTGCTTACATATGCACTGGCCGTAGTCACAGCACTAAAAAGCCAGAAAAACACTGAACTTAATGATTTAAGAGCAGTACTCTGTCAACTATGCCAGCAGGCCGCACCAAAAAGGGTAGTGGTGCAGTGGGTTCCATCTCACTGCAACATCCAAGGCAACGAGGAAGCAGACAGACTGGCAAAAGAAGGTGCAAAACTACCACAACCAGATACTAGTTTGACATACGAAGAGTCAAAACGGCTTATCAAAGCCAGATACATGACCAAATGGGAAACCGAACATACTGGCTACACCAAAAACGATGCATATTACCAGTTGAACAGAAAAGAGCAGGTCATGGTCTTCAGACTTCGCACTGGCCACAATAGACTCAGGTACCACCTATTCAACAAATTGAAGATAGGTGGCACCGACGAATGCCCGTGTGGTACCGGAAAAATGACCGCTGAGCATTTGCTGCAAAACTGCCCGACATACGAGGATCAGAGAGAGCAGATGTGGCCATCACCAGTGGCAACACTAGACAAGCTCTATGGCAGTGTCGACAGCCTCAGGATGACGGCTGCTTTTTTCAACAAAAAAATGGTTACTGTCTGACTGCGTACGATGAAGAAGAAGAAGAAGAACAACTGGACCTCCCAGTGCAGTAAATAATAAAGATCAAATAGCAAGCTTGCTGTATTATTTTTGTTATAATTCTTGTGTCTCTTTAATAAAATTCATTTAAAAAAACACACAAAGTACAGGCAAATGATCGCTCATGCCAGTCATCATGTCACGTGACGTACAGGCCCATTTTACACCCGTCTGTCTAAAAATAACTACGGCGTGTTGAATTCAAGTGCCATCTCCGCATCGAAGGTAGGCTGCAATGGATCTCCAGTGTACTCTATCTCTTGCCGTAATGGTGCAATCTAAGAAGTTTTTTCCAGTCCATCTTCTAGTGCAATCCACTCACTTAAAACGTTGACTGCTTTTTGAACGACTGCCTTCAACCCTACCCTTCTGCATGGTCTTCAACAAGGAGGTATGTCTTATTATATGATCAAAATGACGTAACAGTCCTAACCCTAATTTCGGTAATTAATTCTCTTTTCACCCTCAATGTTGTCAATACCTCCACATTTGTTTTCTTCTCTTTCAAAGAAATGCGACCCAATCTTCTATATACCCACATTTCGAAGGCTTCATTATTATTTTCCAGCTTGTTATTCACTGTCCATGTTTCTGCATCATAAAGTAGTAACGAGTATACATAATACCTGACAATTCTCGTTTTCAAATTATGATTTACCTGTTTGGATGTCAGTATGTGTCGCATGTTGCCGAATACCATCTTGGCAACACCTATTCTCTTTCCGATTTCTTTTCCACAGCTGCCATCTTCCGTTATTATATGATCTAGATGGAGAAACTCTGTACCTGTTCCAGAAGTTGATCTTTTATTTTTATCTGCATATATGGTTTCTTGTCACTTTTCCAAATTATCATAGTCCTTATTTTCTTTATAGTTAGTTAATTAGTTAGTTAGTTAGTTAGTTAGTTAGTTAGTTAGTCGACAGATTATACTCATTGCAAACCGAACAAGTCCTTTATACTACATTATTAAAGGAGGCGTGGCTCAGCGCTCTTCTTCATATATCCCCCCAGTTTATGTCTGCTCACGACACCAGTTCTGAGTTGGTTCACTAGTCTTCTTTGGTTTCCAGCGTAATGTTTGTGTCTAGCTCTCCCTCTTGTCATCTGACTTTCTTGCAATCTGGTCAAAGTTCTGAACCCAGTGACATTGCTCGAATCATTTAACTGTTCCGCCTCCCTAAGGGCACCCATAATATCAGATCTGTCTATTGCTCGTCCACTTCCCACAGTAGCACTAGCATGTCAGTACGTTTGTTTCCCTTTACACCCGCGTGACCTGGCACGAAAACGAACCATAGTCTTGTCAATCTTATTCTTGTCAGAGACTCAAGCCACAGTCTTCGACCCCAGTCCATCTCGATCGTCCTGAGCATGCTCATAGACTCAAGCCACAGTCTTCGACCCAAGCCCATCTCAATCTGAGCATGCTCATAGACTCAAGCCACAGTCTTCAACCCAAGCCCATCTCAATCTGAGCATGCTCATAGACTCAAGCCACAGTCTTCGACCCAAGCCCATCTCAATCTGAACATGCTCAGAGACTCAAGCCACAGTCTTCAACCCAAGCCCATCTCAATCTTTCCGAGCATGTTCAGAGACTCAAGCCATATTCATCGACCCCACCAGATCTCAATCCGAGCATGTTCAGAGACTCAAGCCACAGTCTTCGACCCAAGCCCATCTCAATCTTTCCGAGCATGTTCAGAGACTCAAGCCATATTCATCGACCCCACCAGATCTCAATCCGAGCATGTTCAGAGACTCAAGCCACAGTCTTCGACCCAAGCCCATCTCAATCTTTCCGAGCATGTTCAGAGACTCAAGCCATATTCATCGACCCCACCAGATCTCAATCCGAGCATGTTCAGAGACTCAAGCCATATTCATCGACCCCACCAGATCTCAATCTGAGCATGCTCAAAGACTCAAGCCACATTCTTCGACCCCACTAGATCTCAATCTGAGCATGCTCAGAGACTCAAACCACAGTCTTCAGCCCAAGCCCATCTCAATCTTTTCGAGCATGCTCATTGACTCAAGCCACAGTATTCGACACAAGCCCATCTCAATCTTTCCGAGCATGCTCATAGACTCAAACCACAGTCTTCGACCCAAGCCCATCTCAATCTTTCCGAGCATGCTCAGATACTCAAGCCACAGTCTTCGACCCAAGATCATCTCAATCTTTCCGAGCATGCTCAGATACTCGAGCCATATTCATCGACCGCAGTCCATCTCAATCTTCCTGAGCATGCTCGATGAGTCGAAGAGAAAGCATGCGTGGGCAAAGGTATGTGTCTCCAGTCAAACCATTGCTTGGGATCAAGATGCTGAGCAGCGCATGAGCTCCAGTGGTCAGTGACCCATAGCTGACTGATATCATCAGGGCCAGAGAACCATAGCTGCCAAGACCCTTCTACACCTCCACGCGGTGATCCTGGATAACAGACTGCAGCAGGACAGACTGGCTAAGGAGAAGGGATCGAAGAGGGAATGCTAACCCGGTACTCAAAAAATGCTTGCTGAAGTCGGATGTGTTGGACCGAAAGGTGCAAATATCGCAGCCAATCTGTAAACTACGACACAACGCATTCCGTTCTCTGGACTACATTCTGCTACTAAAGCCCTTTCAGGGTTTGGTAGTGGGAGATTGAGAACGAACGAAGAAGAAGAAGAAGAAACCATTGCCTTAGTCATTACAATGATCTCCCTGGTCAGACTACGTGTCCCTATTGTAAACGCGCCGCTGTCCTCCTTCGCCGTTTTCCATCCGACCTGAGCAGTGAAAGCCCATGAACTCTGCGTATGCCGCATAACAGACCCGCTCGTGTAAATGAGCACATCGCCGTCAGGAACAAACTCAGAAATAAGGGACTGAACTTCCGCTTCCACCACCTCTGGATTTGTCTGTCTACACTCTTTGTCCAGTGTGACACAGACTGAAAAGAACGTGCCACATTCTGCTGTCACTCGTACCCATTCTTCATCTAAATCATCAAGCGAACACACCTGTTGCACAATGTCCTCGGCCTGACCCATCCAGGATTTTCATCTTTTAAGTCTGCTGCCCCTTGCGCTCCCATTAACCGCGTGTAGTGAATGTTGTGTGTCAGCGCCGACTCGGAGGTAGGCACGTGCATGACAAATCTGTATCTTCTCTTCCATGGATGGCAAATCTTTGTTTTCTTTATGTTTAATCCAAACTCCTGACTTATTGTGTATATTGTTGTCACAAGCTACTGCAATTCTTGCCCATATTTTGCCATAAAAACTGTATCATCCGCATATCTAAGATTATGCATTGCCACTCCTCCAATGGCAAGCCCTGGCATCCCCTCTATCTGTTTGAATATTTGTTCTGTTAAGATATTAAAAAGACAAGGGTATTATACACATCGCTGCCTCACTCCTCTTTTCCATCTATACTTTCCTGATTTTATTGTAGCAGTTTGTTCCCAGTACAGATTACTGAGCAGTCTTATGTCTTTCCTGTCTAGACCTATTTTTTGGAGACATTTTATTAATTTCACATGTTGGACTCTGTCAAAAGCCTTTTGGTAGTCTATGAAGCAAATATGAATGTCATTGTGTATTCCTATATATTGCTCTGTCAAAGTTCACAAACAGAAGATTGCTTTCCTTGTTCCATTAAACTTTCGAAAACCAAATCGTTCTTCTGAAACTTCCCTCTCTACTCAACCTCTTATTCTCTCTTGTATGATCTTGAGTAGTATTTTAATTGTGTGACTCATTAGCCTTATTGTTCTAAAGTCTGAACATTCTGTTGAATGAGGTTTTTTTTCGCGAGTGTTATAAACGTAGATATTTTCAGGTCCTTTGGTATGCATCCAGAATTGTATGTCATTAAACAGATCAGTAAATATATTTTTAACCAAATTCCTCCAGGGCCTCTATCATTTCTCTGTTTATGCAGTCCGGCCCTGTTGCTTTCCCTTGCCTCGTAGTTTTTATTCTCATTTTCCAACTCTGATCTGAGGATGCTGGGTCCTTCATTATCACATATTGATGGTGTGACTCCGCGACCGTCTTCAATAAGTTAACTCTTATATTCCTCCCATCTGTTTGCTATGCCCTTCTCATCCATCATAATGGCACCATTCTTATCTCGGATACATCCTCCACTTTGGGTTATCTGTGTTTTGTTTGTTGTTTTCTTTATTTCTATATGTATTTTTCTGGTACTGCGTTTTAGTCCCATATCTTCTATTATTTTGCATTTGTCTCCCAACCACTTTGATGTGTAGAAAAAACCAGGAAAACATAAAAAGCCAAACCTATTCTCTAAACTGACTCCAAACCAGTCACAGAAAAAAGCCAAACTAATTTTCTGAAATAAATATCATCATCATGTGACATTTTCTTTCAGAACGTAGTCTCCGACACGGCAGCTCTGTATGCTTCTCGGCTTAGAGCGAATCAACCAGCGCCATACACAGCCATCCCCAAAATGTCCATAATGTCCTAATCTTCGTCGTGGTCGAACCTATTCCTCCTTCCAGGAACCAGGCCCACTATTGTCGCTTTCTCCAGTCCGTTATGTCTGTTCACGTGACCGAAATATCAAATTGAATCCTTTTTTTTAAAGCTAGGTTCCTGAAATTTGGCTTTTAATAAGCCAATTTGGTAGCCCTAATATCGACTAACAACTTTGCAATTAAAAAATGTAAAGCTAGAAAAATAATTTAAGGAACTAAGAAAATTTAATATATATTAGTTAATTACAGTTACTTATTTTTAAATTATACGTTTAAACTGTATTAATTTATATATTATATATTATAATAAATGTGAAACACAGATGAAAGGTAAATTATACATGTTTTTACTCGCTCATCTCAAAATGCGGATTCTTACTTCCGATACGTGTGACTAAAAGATTTTAGACTGCTTAGGTTGAATGGGAGAGGGATACCTACCACAAAAATCGACGCTTCACTCTTGATACATTCTCTAATATAACAACAGATTGTGCCTTATAGCGACATTCGTGTCGTCTGAAAATCTAAAGAGAAAGGTAAATGAAAAATGTAGATAAATGACATGTTTGTAACACGTTTGTTTGGCTACTTTTTAATAATTAAATACTTTAAAAATTTAATTAATAGTAATAATAGTAATAGCATGTTGCATGTCAGTGCTGTGCGGCACACTGACTTCACTGTGTGACTCGGTCAACTCAGTACTACTTCTTCGACTGTAACTGTAAGTAAGCGTAACACTGTGTACATGTAGCAAGTAGTAGTACTACTAGTCAATACTACTTAATATTTTTAGTAGTAGGAAGAGATCACTTGGACTTTTGGTTAACTACAGTTGAGATTCAAAGATGCGTAGTTGTAACTTATACTTAGTTATTAATATTATAGTTATAGACTACTAGACTAAGACTACTAGTAAGTTACGTATAAGTTACTATAAGTAACTACTTGAACTTGACTTGCAAATTACTAATTTAATTAGTACTAGACTAGACTAGAGTGATAGTCTACTGATATTGTGATAAATAATAAAATACGTGATATGAATCATTGAATGGTCTAGTCTACCGAAACCCTACAGGCTACACATGTCTGACATCATGGGACCATGGGAAGACGTTAGTTAGACAGACGAAGATGCAGGCCGATCCAAGCCCAAGGGGAGATATACCCTCTGAAGATCAACTTCATGCATGGTATGATGGTGGAAAGAAGGCTTAGAAGCTTTTGCAACACGGTTACACAGAGAAGTAAAACGACAACAAAGGAGAAAGAAAACATAGGTCTAAAGGTTAAGTTAGTAAGTAGAGAGGTACCACTCCAACCAAGGTCTTATGGTCCTTTAGTAAGTCATGACTGAGAGGGGCTATTAAGTACTATTACTAGTTTGCGTATAAAATAACAATAATGAAGTCGGCGATGAATTCAATAACTTGAATAACACGCTGACCTTCATCAATGGCTACTGTGTAACCAACATTAGTATTTTCACACACTACGTATTCCTGGAAACATGCAGCGTTACAATACTAAAGAAAGCAAAATATAAAAATCGGTAAACATCAAGAGGTAGATCATTCCATCGTGGAAGTAATGAAATTGGTGAGTCATTATCATCATCTAGGACGATGAGGCTAACGTCTGGTCAGGCAAAACACACTGATCAGACAATGTTAGCCAGGATCAGGAGAAATATACTGGCCAAGACCCCCACTTGACCTCCTCATTGGTCATCCTGGAAACGGGCTGTTGTCGAGGACAACAGACTGGCTAACAAGGTGAGGTTCGACATGATCCATGTAGTAGTGAGCGACATGCAGATAAAGCCAAGCATAGCACAACGGCCTGGAAGACCCCGGTCCACCTTCATCAGCACGCTTAGAATGTGAGGAAAGCTACTGCAACCTGCCACTTAACGTCCTTTTCAGGGCGCACAAAAGAGTGACCTACTCATTGTGGGCATTTGCAAACATCATCATCATCTGGTTGATTACTTCGAAGACTAGTTGTAAGGTTGTCTGTGAATGTCTTGCCATTTGACCCTATCCTCTGCAGTTCTCTTCATTGCAGCATGTTTGAATTTTAATGTCCTTGCATGCCTCAGATGTGATGGTGAGTCTTGGTCGCCCTGGTCATCTCTTTCCTTCACTTTTGTCCTATAGTATCTTCTTTAGAAGACTTTCATGTCTCATATTGAAACCCAGCCAACTCAACTGATGTTTTTGTATCATATGCAAAATTTGTCTTTATGCGCCAACATCAGTGAGTACATTGTCATTGGATCTTTTTTTCTGTCCAACTCACTCTTTCCATTCTACAGTAGCACCACATTTCAAGGGCTTCCAAGCTTTTTTCATCCTTCTTCGCCACTGGAAGGTAAAAAAATAACTTTTAGTAGCATAGAAAAGCTGCACAAGTGGCAGTGGAGATAAGAAACTACACCTCGTTCGCTTAGTCAATCCTCTTCTACCAGTTGTAGGTCTTTTTGTATACACCTGGAGTTGAGTGTGCGTATTGAGTGAGGAGCTGTCTCTTTTTGGCTTTCATGCATGTCACGGTTAGGTAACAATTTAAGTACTTTAAAAAATTTTGTCTGGGTTGCAGCTAACATCTTGTTATTTTCAACTGCTAATGATTCTTTTATGTGTACAGAATGTATAGGAGACACCTAGTTTTGTCCACCCATCACTAAAAGGACTAGTTGCTGATCTCACCTTCATTGAGACCAGGGGATGCTTGAAATATGAGGGATTTGAATCTTTCTTCCCCCCCTCCCCCCCCCCCTGTTTTGCGCTGAAGTTCATTTCTTGAGAAGTGAACTCCTTTACATCTCAGCTATAGCACTATAGCAACCTGACCCTGAGATGAAAAACTGCAAAATTGTATCCTGTGGCTGGCTGAAACATAGTTGAGGGTGAAACTGAGCACAAGGGAAGTGCTGCTGTTCTCAGAATGCACTGAAGAAGACGTACACAATAGTGAAGGTGTGGTCCTAATGCTATCTAAAAATACACACAAGGCACTTATAGGGTGCAGTAGGATCCAGAATGAACTAGCTATTTTCAAAACTGCAACACGAAACTAAAGATAAACATTGCCTGAGTGAAAGAAGAATTTTGCATCACTCAGAATGTCCTGGATAAAAAGAGAAGGAAAAACATTATGTTTTTGATGAGAGATCTAAATGCTGAGGTTGGAAATAATAATTTTGGTTTTGAAGAGGTCATGGACTGGGTGCTTAGAAAAAATATGAAGAGTTACTTATGGACTTCAATGCTTTAAATCAACTGCTGATTGATTCCACATAGAAAAATGCACACAGCATGGTTGCCACCAGACCACAGGACAGAAGACCAGATTGAACATATATGTATAAATACATTTAGATATCATTACACAATATAATTGTGGGGGTAATGAAGTTTTCAAAACAATATAGATGAACAAAAAATATATTATAATTGTTCTGTTTTATTTCAAGTGGGTTGTAGCAATTTTAGAAAACCACAACATTAATATTATTTTTTATTAAAATCTAGTAGACCTACAGAAAAGGTCATATATAGGTAAAATGAAAGTCGCACGATTAATCTGCAAATTGACCATTTGAATTTATAAATCGGTTGATGTAAAACCAAACCACAAACACTTGACCTATAGGAGTAAGTTTGCTTTTTATTTATATCTCTGTGAAGAATATTTTACTTTGTCATCCATTTATAAACCTTTATGGATAATTTCAAAGATGAGAGTTAGTTTAAATTAGTTGTAGCATTATAACTATGTTGTCTGCAGCTAGTCTAGTCATGTTATAACTTCTTCACACTATTCACATTTTTCTCTGATTATGGTAGTTCTTCTCTTGTCCTGAGTCGCTCCTGGTTGTAGTGCAATGTCAGACTTCTCAGCAGGCTCATCACTACAGGAATGACAATAGTGATCTCCAACTCGTTGACCAGGCTGCTGTAACATAGCTTATTTCCAGTTTTACGAGGCAGGGTCTTGGCCAGTTAGTTTAATCCGACTCTCACGTTGAGAGACTTAGCACCCACATGCACATGTTTAACAATTGTTAGTTTATGATGTCTTTGTATTGCATATTGTTCACTGAAGGTTCATATTTCTACATTTTGTTCATGATCTCTAGTGAGGATGTACAATGTTGCATATTTCATTGTCATGTTTGGCAGACTTTGAATGGTGGAACCATAAGAGGAAAAAACGATTATATACACACTGTGTATCACAAAATTTTGTTACCTTGTGAGTTATTTTTGATCTAACCTAGTATATTGAAATATTATTTCTGAATATTAAAGATAACCCCTTCCCTCATAATATGTTTTTTTAGAACTTGGCCAGTTCTACTTTTGAGATCCTCAAAGTACAGGCCAATAATATCAGTCTGGTTATTTCACGGACAACTACAATTTGTAAAGTTCTACTTTATCTTCATTAGTATCTTTATATGTAGCGATGATCATTTGAGTCAGAATAACATTTTGAGGAATTGACAGATATTGGGCTTACCTCTTGAATACCTTGAACATGTTTCAGATACACTGGAAAATGAAGTGGTCCTGTCTCTTACTTTTGACATTTTTTGTAATAACCATCAATTTTGTGGCAAGCAAGAAACATGATGCTTTTGTAGAAGACAATGACTTTGCTGAGTTTGAAGAGTTTGAAGATGAAGAAGGTACATACTTAATAATGTGTCAATGCTGTATCTATTAACATAAGTACTGTCCTTTGAGCAGAGAATGGCAAATTTGTTTAGGATCTAGGCGCCAGGTAAAGAAATTTAGGGATCAGATATAGTGCTGGGCTTCTGCCGAAGACGGATGTGTCGGACCGAAAGGTACAAATATCGCAGTCAAACTGTAAACTAGCGACACAACGCATGCCGTTCTCCGGACTACATCCTGCTGCTTGCAAAACTCTGTTCAGGGCTTAGCAGCCGGAGATTGAGAACAAACGCAGAAGAAGAAGAAGAAGTGCTGGGCAAAAAGCTAAGTGTAATGTTGGGCAACATGCCATAGGATAGGGCTGAATTGTTCTTACTTACTTACTTAGTCGCTCCTCTTCTACCGTGAGGTGTAGAAGTTTACCAAAGATAACGCCACACTGCTCTATCCGCCGTCTTTTTCCTGGCCTCTTTCCAATCCAGCCCTCTATCACTTAGGGACTGTCGTATGTTGTCTTCCCAACGTACTTTGGGACGTCCTCGGGGTCTGCGTCCTTGACGTTTGATCTCCCATGACCGCTTTGGTATCCGATCTTCTTCCATTCTACAGACATGGCCAAACCACTGTAGTTGGGACTGCTCCACTCGTGTCTGCAGGGGTTGAACTTCAAGATTGCTACGTATTGTCTGGTTACGGATCTTGTCCCTTTTCGTCACCTGAACCGCCTTTCTTAGGTACCTCATTTCTGAAGTTTGTAATTGCCTTTCTTGGGCTGTAGTCATTGCCCACGACTCACATCCATATGTCAGGACAGGCACATAGGTCGAGCAGTATACATCCATCTTTGTTTTCCTGCTTATTTCTCTTCTACTGAGGAAACCTCTGTTTATTGCATGGAACAGTCTACCTGCTGCTGCCCTTCGTGCAGTTAACTCCTCTTTGATTCCTCCCCTGCTGTCTATTACCACTCCTAGATATTTAAAGTTGCTGACCTGCTCTAGTGCCCGTGTTCCCAGGGTTATCTGATGTCTCTTTTCATCTCTGGCGATCACCATGGTTTTTTGTTTTGGAGTTGCTGATGTGCATTCCTCTCTTCTTCAACTCTTCTTCCCAGACCTGCAAGTTGATCTGGAGATGTGCTTCGGTTTTCGTGATCAGGGCCACATCGTCTGCAAATGCTAGTTCCGATATGTAACTTGGTCTCATCTGAATTGTTCTTAAAAATCTGAATTATACATGTCCAAATTTCAGTTTATTTCAAAGTAATACTTACCTATATCTGATATTCCTTATTTGTGAGCTGCTGTAACATGAGGCTGGCAGTCTGACCTTGAAAGTCGGTAACAAGAAAAAATAATGCATGAAAATATTAATATTTTGTGCCCTTTAAAACTTAGGGGATATATATACATTTGGAGGAAATTGTACGAGTAAGTATGACACTGGTTCTGAAATATTACGTGCCACATCAACATTTCTAGGTGCCCTTGCACATAGGATTTGTCATGCCCTGCCTTAGAGAAAAGTTTATTTAAAGATGACCTAGTAATCTAGTGCACTGATGGACATGTCACTACAGAAATGGCACATAAAAAAAAATTATAAAATGTCCACCAAGCTGTTCTCCACCTCTCCCAAAGTGCAAACACCCAACTTACACTTAAGATAATCCTGATCCAGGAGGAAAGCTACTCCGTCTATATTGGGGGTATATTTGACAAATGGCTTGCTTGGAATAAGCATAGTGAATGTGAAAAAAGAAGCACCAAAGATTGATAGGCTTAATCAGCAAAATTAGCAGGTACCAGTTGGGGAGTAAGTGAACAAACCCTTAAGAAGGCTTACAATGAAGTAATAAAGACCACACTTCAGTTTGACTCAGCACCATGGTCACATGCTGCTAATACACATCAGCATTCATTGGACAAGGGACTAAAACAAGCCCTCAGTTTCATTATAATAATCATAACAACTACGCCGATATTAGAGATGCTGAAAGCTAATGGATTACAAACACTGTCCCATATAAGAGAATCAAAAGTCATGACCTATCAGTGGAAACTTAAAAGACATCACTAAGCAGACCTTCCCATGTGAAGAAAACAGCTGAAGCCCACTCATCTAATATAGATGCAGGACAAAACCCTGCAAATTTAAAAATAAATCTGTGGCCTCACAATTGGAAATGAGAAGAATGATCTGGAAAAGCAAACTGTTACAAGTGTATGATCAAAGAAAATTGCCAGAAACAATCATGGATACATGTCTAGGCAGACGAATCAGCAGAAAATGCTGTCAGGAATTGAGTTGCCAGTATCTTTGTCTCATATTCCAAAAACTATTGTGAGACAAGTAGTATTTCTACTGGTATAATCAACTCTAACTATACAGCTGAACAAGCTGTGAAAATGATTAATAACAATTCTGTCACTAGGTCGTAAGTCATATTCACATATATACTATCTGTACTGCAAGCTCTCAAGGATGGAAAACTCAACTCTTGCACCTATGGAGTGAATTAAGTAGGATAGCTGCCAGAAAGCAAACCATACATACTTCAGGGGAATACCAGGAAACAAGAAGACAGATAGGCCTGCAAAAAGGGGATAAATTGTACACAAGATGACATTGAAAACACAGCCTCTGAGAAAAAGAGAGCTATCCAGAATGTCAGAAGGGAACAGTATCAACCAAATGATATATATCACACCCTTGACCAGCAGGGACAGATCACCATCTCAGGACAGGGCATAACAGACTGCATAAACACATGTACAATCTTTGACTGCCAGCTTTCCCACTGTGCACTAAATGAATAAACTCCTGAACATCTGGACCCCCTACCATGTCTGGTACTTATACCCAGAGGAAAACACACCAGATACCAGAAATCCAAACAGGTGTTCAGATACATGTACGAACAGAATAATGTAGTGAACAGCTGCGCCAGACAATTGGACGCAGGACCACTAGATCCCCTTTTGTCCAACCACCCTAGTGGAATCAAGCTGTTGATACAGCCTGGAGAGAAAAGGAGGCGGCAACACAGGATTGGCGTAAAGCCGGAAAGAGCTGGTAATAATGTCGTTGTGTTGGAGGAGGAGGTATAACGCAAAGCTACCAATTCCTTTAGAGCGTTAGCTAGCGAGTCCAGAAGCGAGCAATGGGAGGAGTTCATTACAGGTGTGGGTAATATTAATACCCTCCACAAGCTCTGGCACATGCATCGAAAGATGAACGGGAAGACTACAAGCCAGCTTATTCCCAACATTTAAGACACCACAGGAAGTATCCTGAAGACTGCCCCAGGTCCTGATGGAGTACAGTATTGCCACATCAAGCAGTTGGATTAGACAGAGATAAGAAATATGGTGAAGAAGTTCAACCACACTATAGAGAAGCTATCTGTGCTCGCTGCCTAAACCCGGTAAGGACTCCACGCTTCTTAGCAGCTATTGAATAATCATCATACAGAATGTATATGTCAAATTGCTTTAGAAAATAGTGGCCAGGAAAATAATGGCCTACCTTGAAGGAGAGCAGATTCTACCCGATACGCTGGGCAGCTACATAACAGCGAAGGAGACCTGGGGTAACGCTGGAACTTTTGCGTATGACGTGTACGAGGGTTTTCAAGTAAGAAACAGTCGTGGTGGCACTCGACCTGGAAGACTCATACAACCTTGTCAATTTTGGGACTTTAATTACATGTCTTAAGCAGTGTGGTTTAAACCCGTGGCTGGTTAGTTGGATATCAGCTACCCTGATGGAAAGAACAATTGCGCTACGCGTGGAATCGTGGACATCAGAACCGAGGCGAATATGTCCAGGACTGCCTCAAGGGTCTCCGCTTTCACCGCTGCTGTTCAACATCTACACAGTAAAAGTGGCCAATATTCAACCCACAGGGACAGGGTGAACGTTGACATTTGCTGATGACATCCTAACGTACAGGAATGGCTCAGACAGGCAAGAGTTGGTTAAAGACATCCAGGAAACCTTGCAAGCAATCTTACAGTAGTGTGGCGATTCAAGCTCCAAGATCAACCCGAGCAAGGGCTGCACGATGTGGTGCTCTTTAAATAATTCCACAGTAAAGGCTGAACTCCCTGCATCACTTTTGATGGGAGCACCATTGACAGGCGTGACAGGTTGAAAAACCTCGGAGTCACATTTGATTGCAGTCTCTCCTATAATTGCCATGTTGACCACATTGTACAAAGATGTAAGAGAGGGTTAGGAGCGCTCAGGACCATGGCTGCTGCCGATTTGGAACAATGCCTCCTGTTCATCCTATTTCGCCAGGTCGTGTTGTCTGTCACTGATTGCGGACTACGCACCCTCACACTGTCAAGAACACAGTGGGAAAGGTTGTAACTTATCCAAATTGAAAGTATGCGACTGGTCCTGGACTGTACTAGAGAGACCCCGATTGTGATGATGCTGTACATGTTTGGATTGTTATTGCTGACATCCAGACATAAACTGGCACAAGTCAAAGCCTATATGTGTGTCACCACAGTCACGGGGCACCCTCTGCACAGTACTATCTCAGACATCAAGGGATCACGAATCAAGAGATGGGTGTCATAGATGGCATAGGCAGAATCAACAATCGGACACGTCACTCCAGCTGAGATGATATCTAAAGGGGAAGAATGGATCCACACTGGCGATAGAATGATAGAGTATCAGAGAGTCATCATAACCTTAGACAAGAAATGCAGAGAACGAAGCAACGGGAGAGCAGAGCATAAGGTGAATCAGCTGATAACTGAAAACATGCAGGAAAGGGATGCTGTCATATACACTGACGGATCAGTACTGCACAGTTGGACATCAGACTGCGGTTTCTCGACCAGTGAGAGGATATGTCGTTGCTGAGCGCAGTAGGGCATACATGTCAACAACCTCCAGTATGAGAATGGAGACGGAAGCAGTGATAGAAGCACTGAAATGGATATCTGAAATTTCTATAACAAGGGCAGTCATCGTGACAGATGCACAAACCATATTTCAGAAGGTACAGAAGAGACGGCTTAGGTACGAGTGGATAGCAGCTGTTGAGGCCTCAAACCTCCAGGGGTTGACATGGCTCTAATGTCCTGCTCATGCTGGGTTTCAGGGCAATGAAAGAGCTGACATCATGGCTTCACGAGCTCCTATCATAGGCACATTAGTGATGGATAGAAGGGACATTTTGAAATCAATCAATGACCGGCTGCTAGATGAGGACATCGCAATAGAAGCAGCAGCAATCCATAGACTGCAAAGTATCAATATTAAACGAGGTTCGAGCAGAGTATGGCGCATGAAAGGACGGAGCAGGAGACTGTACAACCATCGAGCTTTAGGGACCATCAGCATCCATACCATACGCCATTTTATGAGAGAGAGAGACTGAGCACCTATGGGTATGCCCGGAGTGCAGTGATGTTGATTCTTAGAAACAGAACATAAGAAAGAGATAGCGATTCAACGCAAAACTGCGGAACTAAAGAGAAGCACCAATCAATGGTTAAGTTCCTACATCTGAACTTGTCTAATGCTAAACATCACAAATCACAAAAAGGTTTTAGTTTATATTGTAAGCAAGATTGTCTTTTGAACAAAGATGTAACAACAAAGCAAAGATAGTGACATTTTGAGTCAGTTAAAAATGTTTAAATGTGTGCATTTGTATTTCTCATTAACTGATTGTAAAATATTTTGTTTGTAATGGACAAATTAAGGATAAAGGGTCCATCAGAGACAAACAAAAAGGTATACAAACTGAGAATAAGTTGTAATGAAGAAAAAATTGGGTATAATTATGGTGCGTAGAGCGTGCACATCCTGGGGGAGGAACCCCTCCTACCAGGCGCGTCAGCAGGGTTGCGGATTGCTGAAAGGCCTCCTAATTTGGAGGTTAGCTGCGAATAAATAAGCAGCCGTGGAAAAAACCGGGTCGGCAGGCATGGAGGCTGTAAGGAGGCAGCCCCTCCACCATGCAAAGACACAACAAGCTAATCTCCTGTTTTTCTTAAAAAACGATTACAAGTCAAAACATAGAGAAAACTGGACTGGCCTCAATGGCGACGAACAGGCGAGAAATAACGACTACGATTTACGGAACATGGAATGTACGAAGTATAAATGGAAAAGAACATGAACTAATAGAGGAGATGAAGAGAGCAAAATTGAAAGTCCTGACACTTACAGAAACAAAGAAAAAGGGACAGAGCGTTCTGGACCATGACAGCAACATGCTAAACTACAGCGGAGTTCCCATGAGTGAACAAGCCAGACCAGGGGTGGGCTGTATAGTGAATAGTAACAACAAAGCAAACATTAAAGGATGGAAATTCATTTCAGAACCACTGATAGTTCTAAGTCTACAAGAGGAGGATAGTCAAATGGATATCGTCACTGTGTATGCACCAAACGAAGATGAGAGCACTGACATAAAAGATGAATTTTATGAGCTCCTTCAAAGGACCATTGACGATTGCCATAATGAAATACTTCTCCTTGGAGACTTCAACGCAAGAGTTGGAAACGACTATTCTAGATGGGATGGAGTGATCGGTAGGTATGTAGAAGATGTCTTAAATGACAATGGAAAACGACTGCTGAGATTCTGCAGAGAACAAAACCTTGTCATTACAAATACAAGGTTTACACACAAGCGTATCCATGCCTACAAAAGATGCGAGCCGGCAAGAAATGAAAGATTCATAATTGACCATGCAATAGTGAGGAAAACTGATTTCAAGTATTTAAAGGATGCTAGAGTGTTTAGAGGACCAGAGATAGGAAGCGACCACTACCTAGTTAAAATAAAGAGAGAAATAAGCAGGAAAACAAAGATGGATGTATACCGCTTAACCTATGTGCCTGTCCTGACATATCGATGTGAGTCATGGGCAATGACAACAGCCCAAGAAGGGCAATTACAAACTTCAGAAATGAGGTACCTAAGAAAGGCGGTTCAGGTGACGAAAAGGGACAAGATCCGTAACCAGACAATACGTAGCAATCTTGCAGTTCAGCCCCTGCAGATACGAGTGGAGCAGTCCCAACTACAGTGGTTTGGCCATGTCTGTAGAATGGAAGAAGATCGAATACCAAAGCGGTCATGGGAGATAAAAAGCCAAGGACGCAGACCCAGAGGACGTCCCAAAGTACGTTGGGAAGACAACATATGACAGTCCCTAAGTGATAGAGGGCTGGATTGGAAAGAGGCCAGGAATAAGACGGCGGATAGAGCAATGTGGTGTTCTCTTTGGCAAACCTCTACACCTCACTCACTGTAGAAGAGGAGCGACTAAGTAAGTAAGAGCGTGCACATATATTCTTTTGCTTCATTTGCATTATCAATCTCCCGCTACCAAGCCCCGAAAAGACCTTTGCCAGCAGCAAGATGTAGTTCAGAGAACGGAATTTGCATCTTTGCTGTGATATTTGCACCTTTCTGTCTGACACATCTGACGTTAGCAGGTTTTTTGGGTACTGTGTTTGCCTTCCTTTTTTTGTTTTTCTTTAGCCAGTATGCTCTGTTGCATCCTGTTATCCAGGATCACTGCATGGAGGTGGAGAAGGGTCTTGACGGCTCTTGTTTGCTGGCCCTGACGCTAGCAGTCCGCTTTGATCCACTGAAGCTCATGTACAGTGCAGCATCTTTATCCCGAACTTATATTCAAAGATTGTCATGCGTGTTGTTCTACCTATGATTATTTATTTAAAGCTACTTCAATTTCAATCCAGGAGATGGTGTTGTTATAGAAGAGGAAGATGATGGGCAGAAAACTCACAAACAGCAACCTATTGTAGATGACCAAGAGGGAGCATTTGATGATGAAGATGATGATGATGAAGAAGATGCTATGGTAAATTTTAGAGCTATGTATTGCATAAGATTGATTCTTAGTAAGGATAGACAGTTTTATGCTGTAAAAGAATACTTATTCACTTGCATTTTTGACATATATGCTGCATACATTTTGAACATAACAATTAGTTTGAGATGTTTATGTGTTTAAATTCAGTTGCATAAATTAATGTACAAGCAATATTTTTGCTATATTGTGACAGAGTGGTTAGAGTGCTTGTTTCTTGTGACAAAGAGACCAAGTGTAAACTCCAGTCTCGAAACAGTTGTGTATACCCAGCGGTAAATGGGTATCTGACACAGTTAGGGAAGGAAAGGTGATAAGGAAGGGAACTTGTCATCCTATCTCAGAAAATGCTCAGACGTCGTACAGTGACGTCTCTAGCACATTATCCCCGACAGCAGTGTCTTTACCGTATAATAGCATTGTATGAAGATAGTTGTTGACCAGTGCATGTGAAATACCTACCTGCCTGTATAGTGGAAATAAAAGGTTGGGTTACTTGGAATAGAAAAATGTAAAACTCACAGACACAAGTTTGGATCAGTTTAACAAGTTCACAAAGACAAAACTACAGCATCATTTATGACCAAAAGGTCTTTATCAGGGACAAGTGTCTTAGTCACTCCTCTTCTGCCATGGGGTTTAGAGGGCTTTTCATTCTTTGGAAGTTTATAGTATCAACATGATGGGATAGGTGATCCGCAAGCCCAACCCTCCTTAGTCACCTCTTTAAATGTGTCTGGTAAATCTTTATTGTTCTTCAGAATTCATCCTGAAGAGAACTTTTGTGTTGTAGTTTACAGTGAGGCTGCACCTTTCAGCCAGAAACATCCGATTTCAGCTTGGCATTTTTGGCACCAGATTTATCTTCCCTCTGCAATTTCTATTCACTTAACCAAACTACACAAGAGCCGCCACTTGAAGGGAGGCAGAATAGGGTCTTGGTTAGCCTTTGTTCGCTGGCCCAGATGCAAGCAGCTAGCTGTGAGTTGCTGTCAGCTCATCCACTGTGCTGCAACTCTGCTATATCTAACCTCACCCCCAATGTCAAATTTAATCCTGGCTTCTGTGACATGTATGGACAGTGGTCAATAACTCAAATACATCCCTTCATTTGTATTTCACATGTCTTATTTCCAACCAGGCTCCCTTTTACTAATGTTCTCAAATGTTTCTGCTATTTGGTACATTCATGTCTGTATTTCTTGCTTGTCCATGTGTTGAATGATGCTTTCTAACATTTGCTTTCATATAAAACGCAGACAGATGATGAGTTTGAACATCTTAATGATGAGGAAGAATTTGAAAACTTTGACAGAGAAAAAGATTCTCCAAAGTCCAAGACTCCAGACAAGCTTCCAGACTTACAAATGGCAAAGGTAAGATACTCAAACTCACATGGCATTCCTGATATTTTATTTGTTGGTAATATCTAAATAAGACAAAGTTCAAATAATAATTGTGCTTCCTATGTACTTCCTCTATGCTTGTGAGACATGGACAGTTACAACTGACCTTCAGCGAAGGATACAGGCCTTGGAGATGAGATGTTTCCGAAGACTTTGAACCCGTGATCCCGATGTGTGTGTACATACCCCGAGTCACCGGTTTGCCGGTAGAGCACACATATCTTATAACAACGATCGTAGTATGGATAGACACGGGAGAATTTGCATACTATTTCCGGAATGTTACTTCAAAATGGTGGCGCCCATGAATTGATCACATTGCGACAAATTTTTACAATATTTTCACGATGAAAAGGCATTCAGAAAAACCAGTAAATGAGCGTTCTAAAAGGCTTACAATGGAACAAGCTGTCGAGATTGTTCTCAATGATTCGGAGAACGGTGAATTAGATTTAGATAGCAACTATTCTGAAACTGATATAGAAGTTGAATCAGATGATCATTTGAGTGATAACATTTTATCATTAGACTCTGATGAAGCTACATCTTACCCTGTTCCTGATTTTTCTGGCGATCAGGCTGTTTTACAGGGGTGTGGAAGGGGGCGTCTCCCAGGTAGTGTCTCTAGTAAATTTGATGCAGCTTGGCCTCCAATAAATATATTCAGACCTGTGTCTGTAGTAGACACAACATTTATGGAGCAGATAGGCCCTAAGAACATTCCAAAAACTATTAATCCAGAAAGTAAAGCCAGTGAATTTTTGGAACTTTTCCTGGATAATGATTTCTGGCACAATTTGTGTGAGCAGACAACTCGACGCGCTGAGCAGGTGAGAAGCCAGAAACCAACTAGCTACTATGCCAAAAATGTTAAAAGTGTAGTAGTGCCAGAGATGAAAGCATTCTTTGGACTGCGTCTTCAAATGGAACACAGTGTGAGTAAACCACGCTACGAGGAGTACTGGTCTAGCTCATCTGCTAACTTCGTGTCTCATACTCCTGGTTTCCGCACTGTGATGGACCGTGATCGCTTCCTTGCTCTCTGGGCTTTTCTTCATCTTGTTGGTGAGGAGAACCCGGCTTTGGATAAAGCAGATAAACTTTACAAAGTAAGGCCTATGTTGGATGTGTTGCTACCAAAATTTCGGCACTATTATTCGCCTTCACAGCACGTGAGCTTAGACGAAGGTATGATCCCCTCGAAGAGCAGGCTTGCCTTCAAACAGTATATCAAGTCAAAGCCCATAAAGTGGAGAATAAAAGCTTACATGGCTTGTGAAGCAAGCTCTGGATATATTCTGAATCTGGAAATCTACACTGGAAAAGCAGACAATATTATTCCAGATCTTGGTGTTGTTGGTAGCGTCGTTATTATAATTTTAACTTCTAGGAATTTGGTCAACAAAAACCATATTGTTGTTATGGACAGATTCTACAACAGTGTAACTCTCTTTAACAAGCTGTACACTGATTATGGTACACTTGCTGTAGGTACAGCAATGACAAATAGGAAATTTTATCCAAACGTACTGGCAGGAAAGAAGAAAATGGACAGGGGTCATTCAGAATTTATTTGCCATAACAACATTGTATGCCTTGTCTGGATGGACCAAAGACCTGTAAATTTAAAATCCAACTAACACAACAGAAATTGGAACTGTTAGAAGGAGAAGAAAGGATGGAACAACTGTAGATGTTCCAACTCCTAAAATTTGTATTGACTATAATGCTTTCATTGGGGGCACAGATGTCAACGACCAAATTTGTCGTGTCAACAAGACACGACGGCATTATCGCTGGCCTAGGAGGCTAATTGTGAAATTCTTTATGTGGGCATGTAATAATGCCTACATACTTATGGATCATTATAGTCCCCACAATACAACAGGGAGACGCTACAGGACATTTGGGATGTTCATGAATGAAGTTTGTTTATCCCTCATTGGGGATTATAGAACTTCACAACCGTGTCGAGGCACAGCAGAGACTGCAAAATGTTGGTTCCCATCCACAAATGTCTGCAAAAGCTACAGGAAATAATGTTTGTGTAGTATGCTCATTTAAATTTAACAAGCATGTCAAGGACTTCTCAAACATGGCCTACAAAGACAGACCATTCAAACAAGTCAAGACAAAATTTTGGTGTAAACATTGTGAAACTTATCTGTGCCTAAAGGATGGGTCTACATGCTGGGAGGACTGGCATAATAAGCAGGAATATTGGAGATGATCAGATCAGTCTATTTGAGATAAAATAATTGAAACAGATCACTTAATTTTGTCATTGTAACTAGTTTTGTTCAGGTGTCCATTTTTGGCTTTTTTTCTTCAGGAGCCCAGGGGAGTGGGGTTTTACAGGCCAGGTGACCAGGGTTCAAAGGGTTAAATGTCACGTACAAAGATCGAGTTACAAATGAGGAAATACGAGATAGAATTACAACAATAGGATCTTCTGAAGACCTCTTGGCAACTGTCAAAAGAATAAAACTAGCTTGGTACGGTCACATATAGAGATCACATGGTCTTGCAAATACGACTCTCCATGGAAAAGTGCAAGGCAGACGGCGAATAGGCCGGCCCAAAAAAGAGGTGGTAGGACAACATAGAAGAATGGACCAATCTAAGAACAGGCACATGCAGCGACCGTTGACAGAGAAGGACGGCGTGAGGTTGCCTTCATGTGTGCCCCAATGACCTCACTGGTTACGAGATGACCTGACTTCCTATGTTCCTTTTTTTCATCATTATTACACTTTACTGCTGAATTATTTTAAACTCATGGTGCGTTATTGTTGACAAAGATGTGTATGTATTTTATGTTCTTTTTTCTTCCTTAGTTATGTGATTTATTAATATAATGTGAATATAAATATAATGTAAAGGCCATCGTATTGTATTACTATGATGTGGGGAAGAACAAAATAGATCTACGCTATCATCAATGGATGCCTATGCCGAATAGAGGGACAAAAAAAATGGTATGATAAAGTTACGAATAAAAAAACTGTAAATATGCTGGTGAAGAACAGGACACGCTTTACAGAAAACAGCTGATAGCATTACAAGGCAGTTACTGTTCAGGAATTCCCAAAGCAAGAGGAGTAGCTATAGACCAAAACAGAGTATTTATTGATGACCTATTCTCCGCATGGTGTTGAAGGGCTTTGATTGATTGAATGTGAATGATCTTATACTTAGTTTGAAGATTTTATGTTTATGTTCTCATTTTCCAGGTGCCGCTGCATTTAAGAACAAGCTGGGACAGTTTCTACCTTGAAATACTGATGATAGCAGGTTTGACTGTATACTTCCTTAACTTCCTGGCTGGGAAGTCTAAGAACTGCAAGCTGGCTACAGCGTGGCTCTCGGCTCACAAAGAATTACTGGAGTCACAATTTAGCATTGTTGGTATGTTGGAGAATGCTTATTCCATTCTTATTTGTTTCTTCTTCAGGGATTCAGTTTCTCAATACTTAGTACTCAACACTGTCTTGTTGTGTTGTGTTGCATAGTCCATGCCAAGATCATTAGAATCATTTTAGAAAAAAAACCTGTAATAAATGGTTATTCCATTTAATGGGGAGATTCATAGGATAAAGGAAAATAGACAGCATGCTCCTGTTATAACCTCACAGTGTGCAGTCTGGCTTTTACTTTAACCTCGATAGGAAAAAAGAAATTGATGTACCAAAGTTTAAACCTGTAACTTATCTGCTTGACCATCACCACTTCTGACCTGACTCCATATATTTTTAATGGAGACAAAAAATAATGGATAGGTTCTGACGATTTGAATATTGAGTTCAAAATTATGTAAAAAATCTACCCAATCTATTACGGGATCCTGCTACGGAGTTCATGGACTGTGCTGGGATTCTCCAAAAATATGGAGAAGAACAGAGCACTTATTGGATAAACTGTGTGCAATGACGTTGATTCTTCGACAAAACAAAACAAAATTGACAATTAATTAATAAAATGTCTGGATTTTAACTAGATCTTTATTCTATAATGACTGCTTGAGCCTGAAATATGAAAAGCTAATTGTGAGACCAATTTTTAAAAAAGTGTTTAGTGGGCCAAACTTCCCAAAACTTCATTTTTATTGCAAAACCATAAACACATCACAAGAATGAACCAAGTTCAAATGTCAAGGGCACTAATTACTAATCTGTGTCTTTGTTGTTTGGCACGTGTAACTCAAATGATTGCAAAAACAAATCTATTTTATCTTTCCTTACAATTTAACACCTTACCTTTTTATCCATTTGAATGGTGACTTCCCATTATCCCTAAATATCAAAATAACCACATCCTCCTTTTGTTTTGAAACTTTTTCCCCGTTTACTTCTCAGTTATCTTTCATCACTGTACTTTTTTTTTTCATCATCCTTTTCCTCTCCTATTTTAGACTCTTCTCTCCCAGTTTAGTCATCTTTATTTCTTCTCCCTCATCCATATCTGTTTGTATAACCCTGCTGTTAGTTACATCAGTTAATATGATTCAGTATGGCTCCAACATATACTTTGTCACTTATCTGGGTGTTGAATATCCTTTCTGTTCTATCTGATTTTTATCAAATGCATATCACATATTGTACAGACTCAAAGCTGAAGTATAAAATCTATCTGTACCAAACATTTACTATTGCATGAAATAAGAAAACCATTTGAAAGGAAGTGTGTTCATGAAGATGTTCACTTGAAAATGATTTTCATTTGTTCCATTTTTGGTTCATTCAGACCGTTTGGTCAAAACTCTCTATGTAACTGTCAAAACTATCATACAACTTAATCATTCATTATTGGTATATTAAGTATAGCATTGGCAGGGTGGTTGGAGTGCTTGTCCTGTGATAAAGGAACCAGGTCCCTTTTGTTGTTTTGATGTGTCAGTTTAACACGCGGTAAATAAGTAGCTTTGTTAAGATCAATTTGTGCCTCCTTTACTACCAACAGGAGATGATGGTACAGGGAAGGAAGTTACAGCAGGAGTTCTAATGAAGGAATCTGAGAATGTGTATGCTCTATGGTGCAGTGGGCGTTCCTGTGTAGAGGGAATGTTAGTTGAGCTCAAACTGTTGAAAAGACAGGACCTCATCAATTTGTTGCTGCGGATATTTAAGCCAGCTTCAGATCAAGTGGTAAGAATCTTGGCTTCCATTAATTATAATGGATACAATTTTAGAAGGCGCTGCTATTCAAAAACAGGTTTACTGTTTTCTTAGAGTAATATAAATATTTGTTACATATATTAGTTCATTCAATCTTATGTTATTTCAGTCTAGGGGGCACTGGCTACAGTTTGCCTTTTTTCTGGAAAGCCTGAAAAAACGCATGTCTTGTGCTTTTGCAGTGGTTTGTTTCCGCGATTGTACTTTTTTTACATAATTTGGTTGCTAGCCTAATGTCGACTTCAGTCTCCTTCTATTTTACATAATTTGGTTGTCGACCTAATGCCCACTGTAGTCTTTTGTTATTTTATACTATTATTTGCCAGGTAGTGGAATGTACTAAAGTTGTTTTGTGTCTTCATATGAGGGGTTGGTGGTAGTAATTGATTTCACAATGATGAAAAATCCAGAAATGATGTTTTACTGCTTCCTTCTATGCATAGCAGCATAATGTATGGTCTGTGGTCACAGGTAGTTCGCTACCTGAAAATTTGTCTCTGGTATCTTCGGCTCAAATTGTCGATGCTATCTTTCAAATTGGGTTGCGACATGTCTACATGCAGAGCTGTTGCAGTCACAACTGTAGCCCATCCCTTGTTGTCTGCAGTTGTAGATTGTTTTTTTGTGTGTGTAGGTCTTTGGCTGGTGGGAGTGTTGAGTTGTAGCTCATTTGCTCCTGTTTTTGCCAGTTTATCATTGTCTAGAATGCCTGTGTGACCTAGTATCCACTATATGATGCTACTGATATACAAATAGTGAATGTTGACAAATGGGTCCTCGTCAATTACAATGGATGAACAACAGTATGCAAGTTCCATTATAGATTTAAGAATATTTGTTACTGTTTTATCGGATACTGGGAGGTGAATAGCGAATCTGTGATGATCACTCGGTTTGTTGGGTGTACTGTCACGTGCTTGCGGTATTTTGAAATTATTGCAGACATGGTTTTTTATATTGCTTGTTTTTCTGCATCAAATTTGTATTTGTTCTGTTTGCTGTATGGAAACTGGAGTCATATCCTGCGTTTATGATAGCCTTAAATGTTGAGTCATCTGTGTATGCATGGTTTCAAGTGCACAGAGTTTTAAAATGTTGGGGTTGGTTGACTTGTTCACCGGGTAGTTCATGAGTTGGGTGTTTATTTGAGGCTGTGTAAATGTTGTATTTGGTGGACAGTTGGACAGTTTTAGTTCCTTTCTCTCTGTTGTAGTATTTGGCATTTAGTTCTTCTATGACGATTTGAGATCTTCTTGTGTATGTTCCGCTATTTGTTGTGGTAGTTTTTAGGAAGGCATCTGTATCTTTCTGCTGTTGTATTATCTCATCTTAAATCAAGTGGTTCTATGTTAGCGTAAATCTCACATGTAGATCTTCCCACAAATGAAGTGAAGGGCATGGGTTTGTATTCTGCTGACCTAGGTACAGGAACTCTTAGATCCTCTGGCCTCAAGGGGAAGGTTGTAGTCTATTAAAGATCAAATAGGTAGCTGTCTGTGAGTTATACACACAAAGATAAGCAAATAAACACATACAGATAGGCAAAAGAACACACATATAAAAAAATAAACATTCAGATATGCAAATAAACATAAGTATATAAACAGACAGAGATAAACAAATAAAGGCACACATATAAGCAAATAATCTAATAATCCTTCTATTTTAGCTCCAATAGAACCATGGGAGTCTCCACCTGTAGTTGATCATTATGAAGAAATTATGTGCCAAATTGTGTCAAAAATAAACATTGTCACTGATTATATTTAATATTGGCAAGTAGAGTATTTGAGGTTGCTTGCATGCTTGTTTGCTTTATGTAATATTGTGACATTGATTTTATGTTGTTGAATGTCAACTTTTTTTGTACTATATGTGTAGATTGTCAAAGTGGAACTCGAAGAAGGAAAAATGGATGGATTTGTGTTCTGTATTGCTCAGAAGCGATCTGCAGCAAAACTTCACAAAGATCTGAATGATTTGGTAAGTAGGTAGCTTTGTTTTACTGCACATGGAAGAAGAAAAAATGTCTCATATATTTCACTTAATACCTTTACCACAGTACCTTTCTTCTGTGTCCCTGTAAGTCTGAATTGGATGTGTGTTGAATATCCATGAGTAATCCAGTGGTCTTATCAAATCATTTTGTAACTTTGAAACTTCATTACGTTCTTAAATGTCTACCTTTTAGAAATAACTCTACAGTTAAATGACAACTGTACATGTGTGAATCATCAGCCATCTTGTAGATCATTGTTGAAACCTGATATTCTGCAAACTTGCTGATGCATGAAATGAACTAATGAAAAAAGTCAATTTAGGTCTAATCAGATGGAAATTGATGTCTTGTGGACGGTCTCCGCCAGACAAATCCAGGTTAAGGAAACGCTTGACACATTTTTTAAACGCAGTCCACGTTTCTTGGGAATGTTAAGAGAAAGTGAGACATGAAGAGACCTTGGCAGAAAGTGTTCGCATTGACAAGTAAAGGCAGTTAGAGAATTAAATGGTTTGGTCCTAAGGCAAGACTGTCTCCACATCTTGCGACTCAAGCTTAAACAATAGACAGTAGGGCTTCTGAGTAAAAGGAAGACCAAGTTGTTGTTATGAGTCCAGCAGCATCCAGACTGTCACCATTTGTTCCAATGTCATAAATGGTATCTGCACATGTTTGTTCATTGTTTGGGACTATACAAAATGTCCCATTTATTTGGCCTCAGATGATGAGATAGAGAGAAGATCAAAATTTATGTGACATTGCGATATCATGTCTGGGAAATGAGAGAGAAAAGTTTATGCACAGTTTAGCATTATGACATAGAAACAATTCATTAGGGGAATTAAATAAAGATGGCTAGGTACAGGAACTTGTAAAGGGGTATTTTTTTTTTTGTTTTTTTTTTTGCGTTCGCCTTATTTCTCTAATCCCCAAGGCGGTGTGCGTTGCACTGTGGTTTTTATTTTGCGCCTGTCGGCCCAATGCATCCGACTTCAGCATGCATTTTATGTAAGGGTCTGCTTCCTCCTGCATTTTCTAAGGGTTTGCTTCCCCGGGGTAACGGCCGGTGCTGTGATGGGGATCGAACCCAGCACCTTCGGATTGTGAGCCGTGCCACTTATCCACTAGGCCACGCCGTACCCTTGTAAAGGGGTATGATCACTAACAGTTGGTAAGGCATTTAATGATGATGATCAGTTTTTCTGCTGCATATGATATCACATGGCGTGATCTTCCTTTCTTCTGTTTCGTTATGTGACTTTGTTTGACAATGATTGTATACTCTTCAATTTATCTTTCTGCTAACAGTGAAGGTCAAAATGTGTTATTGAGAATTTCTTGTGCCCCACTTTCTAACATTCATCCATTTCATTCCATGAAGAGCATAGGCAGACCCAAAACAGTTCCTAACTTATAGTTGATATTTTTGACATATCTCTGCTCTTGAGATTTCAGGGTCTAGGAATTTTTCTGTACTATATTTATATCACGCATTTTGAATATCTGGGCTCCAGAATTGACAAAAATGGCGACCGCTCGAAAGAAATCAGAAGAAGACTGGCCATGGCAATGCAGAGACTGAAGAAATTATGGCAGAGCATCAAAATAACGACAAAAGTGAAAGTCTTGAGAGCCTGTGTTTTTGCTGTTGCAGCATATGGCTGCGAATCAGGGATGATTACCGATGCTTCTATACAGAGAATCAAACCCTTCAATTCAAGATGTTATAGGAAGATCCTCAGAACACCCTGGACAGAGAAAAAGACAAATATAGACATTCGACAAGAGTTGAACATTAAGGAGAACTGGTTTATCAATTCCATTTTGGTCAGAAAATGTAAATACTTTGTTCACATCAAGCGATACAATGGTCTTGAGAGAGCAGTAATGGAAGGTATAGTACCAGGCAAAAGAGGCAGGAATAGACCAACAAGGCGATGGCATCAAGATATCCAGGGATGACTGGCGGAAGCTGAAGTTTTGGCAAAGGAAAGAGTTTCTTTCAAACAGACTGTGATGGGAGCACTGCTCATCTGTCATGTATTCCTGTCACTCGTTCCTCTGTCACCTGCTCTCCCACTCACTCCTCTGGCACCCTGTCCTCTGCTACCCACTCATAGAAATGTGTTCATTTGATAATAGCATGTAACAGCCAAGATAGAACAAAGTATGAGAATATAGTGTTTGATATTATCTGACACAGTATCACCACATTGAATACTGTCTCAAGTCTCAAAGATCAATACATTGTCCACGAGCTGAAAACTTCAGCACAAGGTGTACACAGATGGTTCAGCAGAGGGGGCAGGTCGAAACTGGGGAGGAGGCATATTCATAAGACACAAAATTGGAACTAACAGAAGAGACCCTCCCAACAGGAAAGTTGTCTACAAACCTCAGAGCTGAATCTATGTCCTTCCTGCGAGCACTGAGAATACTTGAAACAGAAAAGCAACCGCCGACAAAAATAACTGTTTTCACAGACTGAAGAGTACTATTAGAGGCAATTTAAAAAAAAACAACGAACCACTGTTCTCAGAATTCAGAGCAGAACTAGGAAAACTCCAGAGATCCTCAACAATAGCGCTCCAGTGGCTATCCTCCCATTACAGAATCACAGGAAACAAGAGAATTGACACACTATCAAAAGTTGGCAGCAAAAAGGCACAATTTAATCACTGAGTACCATACAGAGAGATCAAGAACATCATAAGAAATCAGTATATACACCAATTGAGAGAAGACAGAAACATAAGCAGTACACCAGACCCAATTCACCAACTCAAAAGAAATCAATAAAAAACCTAGGATCAAGATGCTCAGCAGCACATGAGCTGCAGTGGTCAGCGACCCATAGCTGACTGCTAGCGTCAGGGCCAGCGAAACAGAGCTGCCAAGACCCTTCTACACCTCCACATGATGATCCTGGATAACAGGCTGCAGCAGGGCAGACTGGCTAAGGAGAAGGGATCGAATAGGGAATGCTAACTCGGTACTCAAAAAAATGCTTGTTGAAGTTGGATGTGTTGGACCGAAAGGTGCAAATATCGCAGTCAAGCTGTAAACTACTACACAACGCATTCCGTTCTCTGGACTACATTCTGCTACTTAAGCCCTTTTATGGTTTGGTAGCAGGAGATTGAGAACGGAGCCAAGCCAATAAAAAACCTTATTTCGCCTGGGAAGTGGACACTGCAGACTACTAGAACATTATACCAACTAAAGATCTCACACACCAATGAGTGCCCATGTGAAACAGGAGGCTAGAACCCTGAGCACATTCTACAGGAACGCCAAATCTAAAGGGAAATGAGATACCAGACCTGGCCAAAGGGTGCAGAGCTGAGACAAAAGCTGTGGTACAGCCGCTCTGACCTGGTGAAGACTACATACTTTTTCATTGGCCTGCAGATATAGCATGGCCAAAATATCTGGAACGCAAAGAAGAGGAGAAGATGAATACTGTCTGACACAGTATCACCACATTGAATACTGTCTGACAAACCACATTGATACTGTCTGACACAGTATCACCACACTGAATACTGCCTGGAAGGAAACATTACCATAGACAGATATTCTAGCCATGTTATGTGTTTTTGGTGTTGACGTTTGTGTTTATTGTTGTGGAATTATTGTGTGAATATTTCATTTTCTGTTTAACCACATGGCAGTTATATTTATTGATATGAACGTTTCTCAGAAAGTTATGCCCTACAATTTATATTTCTGAAATTATTTATTCCCAGTGTATGAAATTCACACAGCGTAACTCAGTGTTTATTTTACCATGCTATTTTTCTACATAATCTCTGCCCACTTCTACGGCTTTAGTCCAGCGTCAAACAAGGCCATACATGCTTCTCATGTACCAACTCGTTTCCTGCTCGCAAAGTCATGTTCCTTAGACATCTGTAGCCAGTTCGATATTTGAAGATAGGTTCGTCGAAGTCTCACATATTCAAATATCCAAGCTCATTGAAATTTGCCATCACGCTTTCATTGCTGACTGAAATCTGTACGGCCAATTAATTGTTGACTTGAGATGCAATGATCCTCACAAGTTATGGCAGCGACCCACTGCAACATGTCTGGACTGATTGCTGCTGAAGAACTACCAGCCCGCAGTCAATCATGCAACTTGTTTCTTCATTTCCTGGAGCTTTAACTCCTATCAGTTGAACAACTTTCAAACATGGCATGCAAACATTTGTGAATGTTCCCCACACTTTCATCTCTACCACCAAGAATTCAATTACAGCTCATTGTTTGTTATGTGTGTCGCGCACAGACAGAATTTTAATGGACTACTAAAGCAACTTTATCTGTCAGAAGACTGAAATTATGCGCACACATGCAGGGAAACATCAATGTTGCCACCTGTAAGTTTTCACTTTGCTATCGTTATTCTGGGATGAGGTGGAGCATTATTTTCTGAACAACCTTTGTACTTGCAAGGTTTCATGAAATGATATAACTACTTATTTATTGTGATTGGTTTGTTTTTTTAACAGAGTCAGTTTACAGAAAAAAAGGGTTTGGAGAAATTTGATCTGCCTTCTTCCTACCAACTTTTGTCTGAGATAGGGGAGGGAACTTCAGCTGTGCTGGATAAAAGGGTAAGTTATTCCATTAATGATGTATAGGTGTACAAGAAATCAAATGTTTAAAGGTTTTTCCCAATTGATTTTGAGTTTTTAACATGTACGACCATCACTAGTACTATTGTAAGAAGTCTAAATGGCAGGACATCTAGGACACTTGATCTGGTGGCAGAGGGGCTGGGATCAATCTCAGACCTTGACATATTCTAGTCTCCCAGCTGTAAATTGTCTGATTTTCAGTTAGGAGAAGCGAGTAAGGGAACTGGTCACTGCCTCAACAGAAAAAGCTGGCATCTATTAGAGTGAAGTCTTTGACACCTTATCTGTAATGGCAATATCTGCTATGGGAGACTATATTTACCTCTAGTAACATTTCCTGACAAATTCTATTGAGATGTCACTAGCTGGTGCTTTCCTTAACACTTTGCGCTCTTTTGAACTTGGAACAGAAAATCCGTATTCATGAAAGTAGGGAGATACTTGTTTTGCCTCTGTCATATACATTTTTACAAATGCAGTTTAAATGTTATTCTATTCTAAAATCAGTGAAGGATTGCACTGAACATAATAGTAACTGGTTTCTGAACAAAATATATTGCCTATGTTAGGGTGTCGTTCAACTCATCATCTAAAAGCATATAAAGAAGAATTTCTTAGTTTTGAACTCGCGGATGAAAATATTGTAGTGAATTTATGCATTTATTTTGTGCTTGTAAATAAGTTCAGGATTTATATAGTAAAAACTATACAGTTTATTTCTTGTTAGACACCACAGTTTGTCATGTTTATTTTTATTCTTATAGTGAGTCAGGGTTTTCTCCTGGTCAGGTCTCTAGATTGCCAATATTTTATTTGATATCTACTTGAGCTGATAATGAGAAAATTGTTATTGTACGAGATGTGTTCAAATGAAACCGGACCTTTTTTTTTTTTGCGTTCGCCTTATTTCTCTAACCCCCAAGGCGGTGTGCGTTGCACTGTGGTTTTTCTTTTGCGCCTGTCGGCCCAGTGCATCCGACTTCAGCATGCATTTTACGCAAGGGTCTGCTTCCTCCTGCATTTTCTAAGGGTTTGCTTCCCCGGGGTAACGGCCGGTGCTGTGTTGCGGATCGAACCCAGCACCTTCTGGTTGTGAGCCGTGCCACTTAACCACTAAGCCACGCAGTCCCCTGAAATCAGACCTAACTGCAACAAGTGAACATATGTTCGATGCGCATGATGACATCACTTCTGATGTAAACAGCACATACCAATCGTCAAGTTTGCAAAATGTCATTATCCTCTGACTCATAGTTTTGTCAGCAGGCCATTGAAAACATGGCGGGTGTGATACGGAATCCGTCTAGAGTTTATCAGCAAGTGGTGATTCAGTTTCCAACAGCTGAAGGATGTTGACCAGTTGATATTCATGGTAGAATGCAGGCATTACATGGTGACAAAAGTGCAGCGAGCGCAAGCTACGGCAACGGTTCACCCAAATTGCTGCATCAATTTCGGTATGCCATCTTCTGACACAACAATATGTGCCTGATCTGGTCTCGGAAGATCTTTTGTTAACTCGTGTCCTTCTTTAAACATCTTTGTCCAGTTCTTCACTGTTGTTTTCTACACACTTTTGTCACCGTACACTGCCTGATTCTGTGATGAATTTCAACTAGTCAACATCCTTCAGCTGTTAGAAACCAAATCACCACTCGCTGATCAACTCTGGACGGATTCCGTTTCACACCCGCCATGTTTTCAACGGTCTGCTGAGGAAACTATGAGTCTGAGGATAATGAAATTGCAAACTTGGCGGTTGGTATGTACTGTTTACATCAGAAGTGACATTATCATGCACATTGTGCGTATGTTCACTTGGTGCAGTTAGGTCCGGTTTCATTTGAACATGCCTCGTACTTGTTCTTTGAGGTTTATTATAGGTTCTATAGTTCAATAATGTGTGTCATTCACTTATTTTTAAAATTCTCTCTCTACAATTTATGACTGGATATCACACACTGCTAGTTTTCTACAACTGGAACAGTATCATAATTGTTTCTGTTGTTTCCCCAGGTGTGTCAGATGTTAACCAAGTATGAAGGAATAATTGAATATATACATATTTCTGACCAGTTCTCTGGTGCCAAGATACAAGAGTAAGTTGGTAGTGATTTCATCATCATATAGAATATATTTTGGTTTGTTTTTTGCATTCGCCGTATTTTTCTATTTTCCCAAGGTGGTGTGCGTTGCACTGTTTTTATTTTGCACCTGTCGGCCCAGTGCATCCGACTTCCTCCTGCATCTTCTAAGGGCTTGTTTCCCTAGGGTAACAGTCGGTGCCGTGATTGGGAGCAAACTCAGTACCTTTGGTTTCCACTAGCCCACTTCGTCCCCTATATATAAATTGAGAATATTTCATTTTCATGTATTGGCGTGGATATCAAAGGAGATTTTTAAAATTATTGTGAGATGTGGATATTGTAAGATGTAAGAGCTGTGGATGGATGCCAATGACAAGAGAGATTATAGAACATGACCAGGAAAGGCAAAATAATTTTTTAAGCAGTTATGACTCCAACATTACTGCAAATTTGTCAACTAGTGACTGCTTCAAGATGAATTCTTGCATTCTTATTAAATAAGGTTATCTACATGTCGTTTTACATGAGAACATTAACAGTTGTGTACTAACTTTTCCACCCAAGTTGGTCTTTATCATGGACTGGACAAAGACACAGTGAATTCAGTTATACGATTATTAGTATTTCTTATTCAGCGTTCATTCTGAAACGGACATTGTGTTATAGTTTACTGTGAATCTGTGATATCTACACCTTTCAGCTCAACACATCCACTTTTAGCTGGCATTTTGGAGTAACTGGTTTGCCTTCTCGCTGTGATCCCTATTATCTAATGCAACCTGTTTCCAGGGCTGCCACTTATAGGCGGAATAGGGTCTTGATTAGCTCTAGTTCGCTGATCCAGATGCAATCAGCCAGGTATACAGTGCTGTCTGCCCAATCACTGTCCTATCAGTATTTAAGACAAAACTAATCTTGAATAAAGTTTGAAAATTTATGTCAGAAATGATATCATTCTTTGATTACCAATGACAGTCGACAATGTCAGAAATGATTCTGTCATTTCTTACTACCAGTGACGATGAACACAGATTATTATTAATGCTAAGACCAATTATTTGAGGGTTTTTTTCAGGTTCTTTTAGGCCATGGTTAGCCCACTCATTTCCCAGCCAAGTGATCATGGTTCAATCATCAGCTAGTGCAGGATTTTTTTTTCTGATCACAAACTGGCTCCTGTGGTCAAACCATCCTGAGAAATTACGTACCAGAGCAATCTGGGAAGCAAAGGTGGCCGGCATGATACTGATCACTTCACCCATTATGTGCTGTGGGTCACCAAATAATGGGCATAACATCATATTTTCCCCACACAGCATCAAGTGTTATCTTTACCTTAAGCAGTCTCTTGATACCCTCATTCTTATTTCTTATAGTAAAAATCATGCAAGCTGAGTTCTGATTTTCAGTACCAAACCATACACATCATCACCGGGACAATAAAGTTCACACCCATAGAGGCACTATAAACAATGACTGGCCTTCTACTGATACAAAACAGATGGGACATAAAAAGCAATGCAGCAGGCAGAGAAATACAACATTCCTGAACCACCAAGTGCACCAAAGAATGAACAGCGAGGGAAAGGACAGACAAGAGAAGAAACTTCACAACAAACTCATAGGAACTGGCACTCAAGAATCAATTGCTGTCACGAACAAAACCAAGGCCCATGCAGCCATTTAGTACTAAGTTAACAGCCTCAACAAAAGTGTTTAAAGGTTCCAGTGATTCATTGGATATCATAACAGAAATGAGGAGGCTGATAGTCTGGCCAGAAAGGGAGCAAAACTGATACAGGAAGAACACCTGGTCAACTATAAATCGGTAAAAACTAATTAAAGGGCAATACAATGTAAAGTGTCAGGAAAAATGCCCCAAACTCATTGCAAGTGACTGATACCACCAACCGTCCAGAAAAGACCAGGTTATTATACTTCGTCTCTGAACTGACCACAGAATGAGACAGCCTGTATATCAAATTCAAGATATATATCACCAGCCAGTGTTAGTGCGGCCTAGAGATAGATACCACCAGCCAGTGTTACAGATATGGTCAACTTCCCCGAGGAGAAACTGTACAAGCAATACCAATATTGAGACCATGGAAAAGACAGCAGATTTTATTTAAGGATTCGGAGTCCCAGCCTTAAAGAGCAAAGATCACAAGAAGTGGTTGTTCTGATTATCTCTACACTCTTCTTGTAGAAGCTCTTTAAATGCTTGACAATGGGGCTGTCAGAGATGCTAAGAAGGCATTTGCTTGTAAAAGCCACTACAAGAGAAGCATTCCTAAGCATATGCTTGGGCAGTATTCTTCCTCAAAGCTAGTGGGCACTGGATTCTAATGCAAGTTAGTAACTGTCACATACATTCTTTAGAACAACAAAATGTATGAGGGCTGGATCTTGACTGAAGAAATAATGGATGTTGAGAAAGGTCATCATTACTGTTGATTGTTGTCTTGTTCCTCTATATGTGTAAGCTACCACCAAATTTGTTAAATACTTCGTTTGTCTCTGAATATACTAGTTTCTTATTTAAGCATATTTATTTTCAGTGACAGCCAGTCAACAAAAATGCCAGAGACAAAACCAAGCCTTTTGTTTTGCTTTACAGGTAAGTTTTCCAAATTGTGCATCGTTATTATCACCTGTTGTTGATTAATTAAGTCAGCCGTGTCGACAGCCTCAAGATGACTGCTGCTTTTTTCGAAAAAATACAGGTTGACGTCTGACAGCGTAAGAAGAAGAAGATTAATTAAGTCTGCTGAGCTGTTTTGCTTTTAAAGTCATTGCCAAGTTGAAGAATTTACAGGTGTTTGTAACTAGTGAGGGGTGTTTTATAAAGTGTTAGTTATTGGTGGGGTGCCAGACAATTACTTTTCTCTTTCTGTGGCAAGCAAGCAGAACATGTTACACTGTCTCATATGGATGGGGGCAGTTAGGTTCGTGTGCATGGTCTAACTTTATTTATGTGTGTATTGTCTGATGTGCTCTGCCCTTAATGGAAAGGTTATATTTCTTTATACATGGCATGCCCGGTAGACCCGCCTGTTCATTCCTCTTTGAAGTTGTTTTTAATTATTTATTTTGCTGTCTGTGTATTTGCTGGTGTATTTATTTGAACCATGCTTGCTCCTAGTTTTAGAATGGTTTTTGCTTTTCTTGCTGGAATTGAGTATTACCTGGACAGTGGTAATTGCTATAATTTATATTTAGTAGTAATTACAGTATTGTTCTCAAAATTCTAATATGATATTAAAAGCAGTCTGTTAGATGGTGACACTGTAATCGATGAACCAGACTGCAGCGGTTAGAATTCAGGTGTGGGTTCAGCAAGGGAAGATGAATCTGCAGTGTCTACAGGCAGCGAGCTATAGGAACCATCAGTATATGTGCCTTTTGCCATATGCTAAAAGAAACTGGCACCCATGTATCTGCCTGATGTTCATTGATGTTAATTCTGTATATAAGAAACAGGATTACTAAAATGCTTGTCATTAATTATACTAAGATTAAGGGATGATCACTCAACTCTGCTATGTCTGTATTCCAGTTCCAGGTAAAGGCAAAACTCGAGCTTCTGATATGGAAACCCTGAAGCCACTGCTGCAGTTAGTGTTCTACTGCTTGGACAAGGTGTCCCGCTTCCAGCTCAGCAAAGAGGTGAACTTTGTTCTGTCAATAGTGAATGTCATGTTTCTGTTTATCCACTCATACCTTAACCAACTCTTCTGTATCTTTCGAAGCATAGATTGGGAGTCTGAAATCATGACTACCCATGTTAAAGCGAATATAGGTATGATTCATAGCATGCAGCCTTCATATACTCGCACACATTCAATGCGAAGGGGATTTGAATTCATGATTTGTCAATATTGTGTAAGATCTTGACTATACTTAGACTCCTGGTATTCAAACAGGCATGTTATTGCCGAAGACTGTCGGCTATCCATAGTATTTTAAACTTTCTGCGGCTTACTAGGCCTGGGGGAAGGTACAAATAATTTGGGTAGATTTTTAACTAGAATTTTTGAATTTTGGCCGGGTAGCGGCTGTTAAGCCTACTCTTTTTTATTTCTAACTGTCAAGGGATTTTCAACGTGCTTGACACTGAACACGGGAGTCCGATCTCACTACCCAAATATCCTGGGAATTTTTTACCAGAAAATCCACGTGAAAAACATCTTGGCCTCCACCATGATTAGAACCTGTGTCGGACAACCTTACCTCGAGATCATTGAGCCTGTATATCACAGTATAAGAAGAATTACCTAAAAAGAATTGATTTGTATTTATATTTTCATAAATCTATGCCCATGGAGAAAAAACTAATATTCAAAGGACTATCTAAACTGGCTTTTTGAAACCTTGATCAACAGTGGCATAGAGAAGCGTGTTTTGTGCAGTATTGTTCTCAGTTCTGAATCTATGAAACCTTCAAAACTCAAACATCATTTAGGGACAAAGCGTTCAGACCATACTAAAAATGGATTTAGGGTTCTTTTGATGCCTTGAAACTGGTCCCAGATGTCACATACTTGATCCTACAGAAAGATTTCGGCAATAAAACATAGTTGTAGTGCAAGCATCATGTGAAAAAATCCATACACAATTGGGGAAATTGACGTCAAACTCTGCATGTCAGAGGTGATGGAGGTAATTGTTGGGAAAGCCAACGACATTAAGATGCGACAAATGTTTCTGTCTAATAAAACTATTAAGAGGTGCATTTCAGATATGTGTAGATGTGAAAGAGCAGGTTTTGAATGCGGACATCTTCTCAGTTGCTTGTCACATGAAATATATTAAAGATGTCACCAAAGAACCCTTTCAGTATTGTGATGCACTTAATTAAAAATACCACAGAGGTGAAATTATGGAGAATATAAATACCTGTTTTTAAAACTGGTGAAACATGTCTGTGGAGTTTGTGCAAATGGAGCAATATCTATCTATCTATCTATCTATCTATCTATCTATCTATCTATCTATCTATCTATCTATCTATCTATCTATCTATCTATCTATCATCTGATACTGGTTTGCCTTTTGGTGTCAGGTGTATGACATCTGGACATCGCCTTGGTGTGCGCTTAGTATAAGTTGGAACTGGCTACCTTGGAAATTCCGTCAATCCATCTTTTGCAGGGCTGTCCTCTAGCTCCGGTACTGCTGTGTTGCTGTCGCGATATGTGGCCAAACCACTGAATTTGCTGTTTTCTAATGAAGTCTAGCACTGGCTTAGTGCCCATCTGTTTCCTGATCTCATTGTTTCTAATTATGTCCCATCTTGTCACATTTAGCATTCACCTTAGGCATTTCATTTCTGTTGTTTCTATTTTTCTCTTATCTTATTTCTTATTTTTCTCTTATAGGCACTAGCAATGTTAGGGTTAGTCAGGCTTATAGAAAAAAAGTGAAAGAACTGACTCACCAAGCTGGGGCATTCACTGCATGATTCATCAATAAGCTTGTGTCAGTAAGACTTCTAGCTCCTCTGCAAGAGGTACTTGATTCTCAGACCAAAGTTGTGCCTTTAACATACATCTTCTTGAAGAACTCTCTAAAGGCATTGATTCTGATCATGAGATTCTTCTTTATGCTGGTTATCAATAGGAAATATCAATTGTTGAAAGATGAAATCAAGTTATTCCTAGAAGTTCAAGGGGAACATGACCTTGTGGTTTACTTTAACGGTGACGCTTGGAAGAAAATTGATGCATAGTTGCCAGACATTTTAGATCAGCTAAATTAGTCGAACTTGAAACTTTAAGGAAAGAAAATGCAAATTGTTCAATTTAAATTTTCAGGCATTTGTATCCAAACCGCAAAACTGACGGACGTCAAAAAGTAAATCTTGGAAACATTGCCATGTTTGAAAAACGCTGCAGTGTTGTAGAGTAATTTGAAGGTGAACTAGATGAGAATCTGAAGGTGAACTAGATGAGAATCTGAAAGAGAAGGTTATTGGTCACCTTAGGGCCAAGATGCACCATTGCATTAGCAGACAACAGCCAGCAATTTATAGCTGGCTGCTTGCATCCGGGTCAGAGATCCATAGCTGACCAAGACCCTTGAAACAGGCTGCTCGAGTTACAAGTGTAGTCTGACTAAGAAATAGGGGCCGCAGTGGGAAAACAATACCAGTACTAAAAAAAGCCAGCTAAAATTGTATGTGTCAGGCCGAAAGACACAGATATCGTAGCCTACTACACTGTAAGAAGAAAGATTAGTCAGCATGAATCCCAATTTCTGTGGTACTTTCCTGAGCTTGCAAAAGAAGTTTGCACCCATTGTCTACTTCCCTGAATGTAGCCAGAATTCCTGATGAATTGATCCGCCTAACCATTCCATGGCATGTAATTTGATGAGACATTTATGGCTCATTCTGGTCGGCTGTGTATAAGTCATATCCAAATGTCATTCATCCCTGCCTTTCAAATTTTGCCTCAATATATTTCTGCGAGAATGGATTTTCATAAATCATATCCAAATGTCACCAACCGTGTCTTTCAAATTTTGCCTCAATATATTTCTGCGAGAATGGATTTTCAAAGTTTCTTCAAATCTAAACAAAGGCAAGGAAGAGACAAAATTTAGAAGATGACATGAGGTTGACCTTAACAATCACTCAGCCGTAAATTTTTAAATTGTTTGCCCAGATGCAAGTACAATCATTGCATCAAATATTAAGCTAGAAATATTTTTTGAAAAAAGAATAATTTTTATGTTTCCCTTACCCGATAATGTCTTCTTATGCAAATATGGAAAGAGTTAGAAAACATAAACAGCTTTGAATAACAACATAAATCTTTTCGGCTGAAAGCATTACATCTATTTTCTTCATCAGGCAAGGATGAAATCTGAAAAAAACAGGCAGAAAGCCGAAGAACAATTCTTGAAGGCCGCTCACACACAGCGACAGGAGCTAGCCCAGCAGAGACGAGAGGAGAAGAAAAGGGCAGAGAAAGAGAAGCTGATGGCAGAGGAAGATCCAGACAGGGCCCGCAAACTGGAGGTAAATATTGACATTGCTTGTATTAACTAGTTTTATAAAATAATGTCTAGACAGTGAAATACCATTGAGGATCAAGATGCTGAGCAGCGCATGAGCTGCAGTGGTCAGCGACCCATAGCTGACTGCTAGCGTCAGGGCCAGCGAACCAGAACTGTCAAGACCCTTCTACACCTTCACGTGGTGATCCTGGATAACAGGCTGCAGCAGGGCAGACTGGCTAAGGAGATGGGATCGAAGAGGGAATGCTAACCCGGTACTCAAAAAATGCTTGCTGAAGTCGGATGTGTTGGACTGAAAGGTGCAAATATCGCAGTCAAGCTGTAAACTACGACACAACGCATTCCGTTCTCTGGACTACATTTTTGCTACTTAAGTCCTTTCAGGATTTGGTGGCCAAGCCAAATACCATTGTTTGTACCATCATGTTCTTTGAATTTTGTAAAAGTGCCGTCCATAAAGAACAATGGCTAATCAAAAAGTATCCAATCTTAGGCTGGAAAAGCAAACTAACTGACCTATTTAGTTCAGAACCTAATACCCTTCGAAATAGGCCTCTTGAGAGTTGACACACTTCTCCCAGCGATACTCCCACTACTGGAAGCATTCCAGAAAGTTATTTTTTGTTATCTCGATCAGACATTTTGTTGCATCTCTCTTGATTTCTTGTATGTCATGGAACGTCATCCATGTGAGAGGCAACTTGAATCTTGGAAAGAGTCAAAAGTCGCAGGGAGCCATTTATGGGGATCAAGGGGTAGTGCCGATGCCATGTGTCAGTTGGGGTCTCCGTGGCAAAGTGGTCAAGCCATTTGCCTTGTGTTCAGGTGGCCGTGGTTCAAATTTGAGCTGCGGCGATCAGTTCATGGTGGCAATTTTTTCAGGAGATCCCTGGGTTCATCGCAAGAGCTACAACAGAGTTCGTGTGTTGTGCGATGCTCTCTGCAGCCGACATATCGTTCTGCGGATAGAGCGAGTCAAATGGGGAATCCAGCGGCGATGAAGTTGAGCCCTCATCTTTAACCTTAACCACGTTTCAGCAAAAAATTCAGAATGTGGTTGGATGCATTAGCTGCTGGCAGAGCCATCACAACAATGCTCCTGCCCATGCAGTCCACTTCATCCAGGACATTTTGATCAGCCAATTAATTTGTTTAATGTGCAAAGTACATAGTGTAATCTTTCTTGGAGCTCACAGGCAGTAACAGCTTCTTTCTGATATATGCTGTTGTGTTCAGTGTAGTTGGTTTCTTCTTGTGCGATATGGGGTAAATATAGGTAGTTCTATAGCCTATAGTGACTGTCATCCGGGATAAAGTGTTAGAGTATAGTACCATAAGTATCACTATAGCTGAGAGTAGGGGTTGGTATGGCTGAGTGAAGGGGTCACTCTAGCTGAGAAGTACAGGGGCCTGCCTCTCAAGTAACGAAAGTGCGAAATGGTGGAATTTCGAATCCCACAAGTTTCAAGCATCGGCTGGTATGAAGAAGATGACCAGCATCTAGTCACATTGGAGATTGATAAAAGACTAGCAGATCCTGTTTATGCACTGTGTGCATATAAGAACCCTTGACAGTTGATAATCGATAAGAGTCGGCAGTTAGCTGTTGTCTGCAAAATCCTAAAAAGTAATGAAATTCCTACCCAAAACGCAATCAGCACTTCAACAGCCCTAATAAAAGCAGGAAGTAAGCATTGCAAAATAAAGAATGTACTATGGATACCTGGCAGCAGGTGTAACCTGCCTGTTTGAACATCAGGATTCCAATCAAGTAACAATAAGCTTCCATATTTCTGAGTAGACTAGATAGTTCCCCATATGAATCCAGAATCCCTTACTGGAGAAAGAAGAATTGGGTCACTGCACTACCTTACATATCGTAATTAGTGATGTAGATAGGTTGAGCATCAGGTTAGCAAGCTTATCATGTAAAATAAATGACTACAGAAGCCACCGCTGCAAGATCTGTAGCGATTGAAATGAAGTGTAAGAAATGAGATATCCAAGGAAGGCCATCCAAGGGAAAAGTGGAGATAAGGTTCTCAATCACACAACATAAGATTTAAAAGCTCAGCACTTGCAGACTCGAGTGGAGCAATTTTAAATTAGGTGGTTTGGCTATGTCTAGAGAATGAAAGAAGATCAGCTACCCTGCCAGTCATGGGGAGCAAAGATTCTTCTTTTTCGTACGCAGTCAGACAGTAACCATTATTTTTTCGAAAAAAGCGGCGGCCATCCTGAGGCTGTCGCCACTGCCATAGAGCTTGTCTTGCAGTTCCACTGGTGATGGCCACATCTGCTCTCTCTGATCCTCGTATGTCTGGCAGTTCTGCAGCAGATGTTCAGCGGTCATTTTACCAGTACCGCACGGGCATTCGTCGGTACCACCTATCTTCAATTTGTTGAATAGGTGGTACCTCAGTCTATTGTGGCCAGTGCGAAGTCTGACGACAACGACCTGCTCTCTTCGGTTCAACTGGTAATAGGCATCGTTTTTGGTGTAACCAGTATGTTCGGTTTCCCATTTGGTCATGTATCTGGCTTTGATAAGCCGTTTTGACTCTTCGTACGTCGAGCAAAGATTCAAGGATCCAGACCCCAAAGTGCACTGGGATGAGAACATAAGACGAACCGTGGACTAGACAGGAACCAAGTCAAAAGGAGGACAGGGATAGAATGGTCTGGTAAACTAGGATATAAGAGGAATGACTATGTAAGTAGGGTAGAATACTCTTAACAACCTAGGCTAGAAAAACGATTAAGCGTGTTAGCTAAAATACAAGGGGGAGTATAAAAAAAAAAAACAAGCTTACGTTTTTGTGTTTTAATTGAGTTTGCCATGTTCAAGTTATATTTTGACTCCTTGTAATAAGGTTGAAATATATCTGTTTATTTTCAGTGAGAATTATCAGTACCGCATGAAGTTTTCATAATTTTCAGGATAAATGTCTGATGTTTCCATAAGTGCCTATGGATTTCATGAAATATGTCTGATTTTTTTATAATTCTATATTTGATACAGGACCGTGAAAGCCGTCGTGAATCCAAGAAAAAGCAACCAAAAATGAAAATGATGAAGATCAAAGCTATGTAAGAAAGCAGACACAACTTTTGAGTATCAAGCATTTGGCAGAAAGTTTTCATAAGTAACTTACTGCTATTGATTTCATCAAACCGACTGAAGCAAACTTTCTTGAAGTGCACGAAATACATTATCCTTTACTTTAGCCATCATCTTCTCATTGATGGAATCAAAATTGGTACTTGAACTTATTATGTCGTCATTGTAAGCTTTCTTCACAGTATAATAAAAAAGATGTCTTTGAATTTCATCTCATGTTCCATAGCGCTATCACTTTAATTACACTGCTAGTATGTTTAATTACATTGCTAGTATGTTTAATTACACTGCTAGTATGTTTAATTACACTGCTATTATGTTTAATTACATTGCTAGTATGTTTAATTACATTGCTAGTATGTTTAATTACATTGCTAGTATCGAGGTTTATATTTTAAATAGATCACTTGAAAATCATCACTAGAGTATACTTTGTAGTTTAAACATATTCTATGTTTACTCAAGTGTTAAATGATCAGGATATATTACTGAACATTGACGAATTAGTGGCTTATATGACATTTAGTTTACTTTAGTGGCATTACTAGAGTGTATAACTATCAGGAAAGAATTATGTTTAGTTCCTATTACTGAGATTATTTCAACTACATCACTGGAATATGTTTTTTACTACAGACTGATTGGATAGTCTATTCCTTGCTTAAATAAGCTTAGTGGCATTAATAGAATTGCTAGCATATCCTGGCACGGAACATCTGCTGGTCCGTTGAGGTGTACAATATGAAAGAAACAAACAGTAGTTTACAAATTGAAGGTTCTCACTCCCTTCCCACACTCCTGTCTTGCCTCACATTTCCTACCCTCCAACCCACTTATCTCTGTCATTCCCCCTCAACCATAATCCCCGTCTCAACCCACTCATCTCTTCCTCCTTCAACTAGCCCATCAACCCTCCCCATCTCTGTCTTCTCCATACTGCCCATTCCTTCAACTCTCCAACCTGTCAATTTCTTTCCCCTCTAAAACACCCCCCCCCCCCCCCCCCCCCTCCGTCAAGCTGGTCATCTCTTACCTCCTCAAATCCCCATCCTTTCTCACTCCTTGATCCCACATGTCTCAACTCCACCCGTTTCTTCTCCCACCCTCAACTCCACCCGTCTCTTCTCCTTCATCTCAACTCATCCATGCATATTTCAGATTGTCAAAATAATGAACTTTTGCAGTCTTAGCTTTCAATAACATATCCATGGTTACAGCCCTTATTGATAATGACTTAATTAATCAGTCAGTCAATCAAATCTCTTTTCAAAATTTGATAAACAGAAACACTTTAGAGAATTAATATAGTTAGATATATAAATAAGACGACTGGGTTATATTTCTGCTAGATGAACTTTTGTGGCATTGCAAGAGTATTCAACAAGGATTAATGATTTATATTTCTGTTATATGAAATTTTGTGGCAATATAACAAGGATGAAGTAGTTATAGAAAATGGATAAAGTAGTTATAGAATAAGGATGAATGAGTTATATTTTTGTTATATGAAGTTTTGTGACAATATGACAAGGATGAATAAGTTACATAACACGAATGAAGAAGTTATATTTCTGTTAGATGAACTTTTGTGGGCATATAACAAGGATGAATGAGTTATTTTTCTGTTAGATGAACTTTAGCTGAATGAATTGACTGTGTCACTTTACACTGATCATCATCATGAGCCATTATGTTCTGTTTATTTTACTCCAGTAGGATAATGTAGTCACAACTACAATTGTACTGTTCGCAGGAAGCCTGTATCAAAGTATTCATTTTCCATTGTAGAGTTGGTTCTATGGCATTTTGATGACATTGTCAGCCTCAAGCACAACTCAAAGTTGCCTATTGTGACATGCATAGGAGAGTGTAGTCGCCCTATTTTTCTATCTCCAGTAAAGGGCCCTGGGATCCATTGTTAGAATATGTCACATAGATTCTGCTCCTTTACCTTTCTGGTCGTGGGATCCATTGTTAGAATATAGTGAGGAAAAAATACAAGATAAAAAATGTTTAGAGTTGATTAAAATTTAATTTAATTTAATCAAAATTAAAAAATGGGTATGGTCAGATACCGCACCGACACGAGAACACGAACAAAACCTATGTTACGACCAAAAAGACTTCATCAGGGACAACAAATAACAATGCTGAACTAGCAAATCTTAGAAGAAGAGATTAATACATGTATTGGAGATGTCAACATATAATGAAAAAATTGTACTTATCTGATGTAGAGTCTATCATCGCGACTTATCAGGCCGAAGGCTAGCCTCTAAATATTAGAATATATCACATGGATTCTTTACCTTTCAGGTCAAGGGATCCATTGTTAGAATATATCACATGGATTTTTTACCTTTCAGGTCATGGGATCCATTGTTAGAATATATTACATGTCTATGTGATATATCTCCTTTACATTTTACCTCCCTGTGACCTGCAGATGGTTACTTTACAGAATGACTGTATCTGAGCATTTACAATGGAGATTTCAATAGTAATGAATTTATGTGTAGAAAATGCCAGCTTCATGCACAATCTTCTTTAGTCACCTTTTTTAACATGCCAAAAAGTGACAGTGTTCCTATTTTTCCTCCCTGGGTATCGCTACAGTGCTGTATATAATTATAATAGATGTTATGTTTAACACAGACTGATTAGATAGTCTTAATTAACACATACTGATTAGATGGTTAATAATTTGTTTAAATTAGTGTGTCATTGCTAAAATGGATTACTGTATGTTTGATATACAGTTTATATTTAACCTTGATTACTTGAGTGTCCTCTGTTGTTATGGGCAACTATGGAGAATATACAACAAAGCTAATATTTAATATACATATATTTTATTCAGGCTGCTTCAATCTGATTCTAGAACAATGTTTCTGAACTAGGGCTAATCAACTCCCTAGGAGTTATTCTGGAAATATCTGGAAGTATTTTGTATTGCCATAATAATTAGAGCCTTTTAGCAAACTGAGAACCAAATATATAACAGTAAAAATGTACCATGTTATTTTTTAACAAGCCAAGAAACAGAAATGTCTAGTAGATGTGACACACCTTTTCACAGATTGAGAACCAGATATTACTACATTGCAGCACACACAAGTTTATTCAGTGGATTTTTATCAAGTTTTCATATTAAACAAGTGTTTATTTATTGTACATGATTCATTAAATATTGTTGTTCATAATTGTATTTTTGAAAGAAATTCAATTTTATTATTAATTTCTTTGAAGTCAAAACAATAATGAGGAAAAAGGTATGGAAAAAATACTTGGAAGCCAAGAATACAGCAGACAAATCAGAAGTACAAAGAAGTTGTAACACTTGGAAGGAAATCCAAGAACAGAGCTAATCGCAAAACAAAAATAATGAGAGGGCTTTAGAGAAAAATTGAAAAAGAATGCGGGAGAAAGCCAAAAGCTGTTCTACAGGATTCTCATAAACATGAGGAAGGAAAAAGATTAACCACTGAAATTTGTAATAGGCCAACAAGGTGCTTTGCTTACTAGCCCAACGGAGATAATGCTTAGATGGAAAGACTAGCTCTTAGAGCTCTACAGTGTGGAGGGCAAGTTCCAAGTATGACTTGCTCTAATACCTAGAAGGAAATCAGTGACAGGGGGAAAACATAATGGAGGAGCTGAAGGCAACACAGGAGAAGATTAAGGTTGGCATAGCAGCTGGGCATAAAAGCACCATCAGTTTGGTAAAGTAGATGAGACCTGCAGGTGAACTGTTATTCTGAATCCTCCTGGACAGCCTGGTGCCACAAGATTATACCAAAATACAGTATTCAAAAAGGGTGACAACCAACAGTACGACAACAATAGAGGCATATTCCTTCTTAGTGTCCCTGGCAAGGCCTACTCTAGTATACTGGAGCAGAGACCAGTTGAGAGACTTTAGCTGAGCCACAGATTAGTTAGGACCAATGCAAATTCAGAGCAAACTAAAGACCTTATCTTCAGTTCAGTTCAAGTGCCATCTTTGGATAGCAGATCGACTGCAATGGATCTCCAGTGTACTCTATCTCTTGCTGTAATTGTGCAATCTGAGAGGCTTTTTCCAGTCCATCTTCTGCTGTTATCCACCCACTTAAAACGTTGTCTGCCTCTTGAACGACTGCTTTTCATCCTACCCTCCAGTATAGTCTTCAACAAGGAGATATGTCTTGCTATATAGCCAAAATAACGTAACTGTCTAACCCTGATTTCGATCATTAATTCTCTTTTCACCCCCAACTTTTTCAGTACACCCACATTTGTTTTCTTCTCTTTACTTATCTTCACACTCAGGCAAATGAGTGGAACAGCTGATCAACTACCTCTATTTCTTTGCCCTGGAAAAGGCATTCGATAAGGTTACCTTGAGCCGACTGAGAATGCCCAGAGAAGAATAACATCACAGCAATCAGACATAGTACAATCTGAAAACCCAACTCTTGTAGAGCAATCTAAACTTTGGTGGTTAAACCAAGTCTACAGAAAAACCGAAAATTGACTACCACACCAATCGTGGTATGCAAAGAGTCAATAACCCCTAAGGCGATCCAAATTCCGCAGGGATGACAATAAAAGACACTCTATAAAGGACAGAGGATGACTGAATCTAGACCAAGAGGAAGATAACAGATTGATTTATCTGACGCTCTTTCTAGCAAACCTACACTCCAGGGTGGAAGAGCAGCGATTAATTAAGCAAAATATTACTTTTTTTATTGTGTATCCCTTGTAGTTGCAATTCGAACATTATATATTGCTTTTAAGGAAATTGTGTGAGTAAGAATATGTTGTATATAGAATATTGTTTCACAATGATTTAGGGGATATTTCCAGATATTTATTGTAAAAAAGTAAGTGGTTGGTCTGATCAGGTTGAGAGTCGCTGCCCTAGAGAATGTTAATGTATACCTTTTTACTGATCAACTGTTCTTGTTATATTGTTAACATTTGTAAACAGCTGACATTTTGTGTATTGAACTTGTCATGTGAGGGACCTTAGCAAGGAGTGAGGCTGCATGGTGTTTAAGTATAATTGTTGAACTCGTAGTTTTAGTTTTGTGGACATTATGAGCAGGTTGTCAGCAGGTCATTAAAAACCAATTAGATGTTACAGTACAATATGCATTTATCCTCTTCTTCTTCAGCATTCACCTTGAAAAGTATGTTGTGTTGTAGTTTACAGTGATATCTGCACTTCTTTGTCCGACACATCCAATTTCAGCTGCCTTTTTTGGGTTACTAGGTTTGTCTTCCCAATGCAATCCCTTCTCTTAGCCAGACTACACTAGTGCAGCCTGTTTCCAGGGTTGTCGCTTGGAGGTGAAATATGGTTTGGTCAGCCTTGGTTCACTGACCTTGATGCAAACACTCAGCTATGAGACGCTAGCTGCTATCAGCTCAATTGTACTAACATCATTCATTTGAAACTGTTGTAAAGTGGGACTCTGCTATAAATAGAACTGGGAAATTATTCAGAAATAATCAAGTACTTAACTTGCTGTCATACTGCATACAATTATCTATATTAGCCCCCAGGCCGATTTCCCCATCACTGATCTAGACTTAGCCACACACATAATGAATTTATGTCATTTTTGTAGGCCATGTATTTGTAAATGTGATATTTTTCTGTCCAAACATTTCTGGTGTGTTGAGAACTGAGTACCTGTTCCATTTACAATCTAATTTTTGTAAGTCATGTATTTGTGAATGTGATGTTTTTCTATCCGAGCATTTCTGGTGTGTCGAGAACTGAGCACATGTTCCATTTACAATCTAATTTAGGTAAATAGAGAACACAGAGAAGCAGTAATCATCACAAAGAAAGGTAGATTATTGGTATTCTAAAAACCAGTATGCTTGGACAGCAGGAAAGATCATCAAATGATACTACTGAACCTATAGGCTGAACACTGCCGGTCAGAGTGTGGAAGAGAGAACAATAGTTGAACTGCTGTTTATTACAGGGTTTTTGGTGTGTTTCATGTTGTCTGAGTGTTGCATGTTTCTGTGTGAATGGTATAGCTGTCTGGAAATCTGCCACTGAACATGCTTTCTGATTCATAGCCTTGGGTTTTGCTATGATTTTATACTTGCATTAAACAGAAATCACAATGGAACTTTTTGTGTTTTTGTTTGTTTGTTTTGGCCTTGTCCAATTTGCCACTTAATGGCTTTTGCTCCAAGTTTAGCATGGCAACACTACTACATTTGGCACCTGTCCAGGCAGTCAGTATCTAAGCAATTGTAGTGGGAATTTTGATAGCTTTTATTTAACATTGTGAGGTTGCTCTTTCTATATGCACAATTATCAGCTCTTGTGAATTCTCACATATACACAGACATCAGCTCATGTGAATTCTCACATGTACACAGACATCACCTCATGTGAATTCTCACATGTACTGCTTACTTGGAATCCTGGTATTCAAACAGGCGTGTTGTTTTTATGTCTTTTGTCAGGTAGCCGAAGGCTATCCATTGGGTATCAGCTAATGTAGATAACAGACAAGTACAGGAATTGATATCTTATCAATGGATTTGTTCTTTGTTTTCAAGTATAAGAGGAAGTAGAGCACTTTCCTCTTACTGAAAAACTCATAGAATTCAACCCTGTCCACATTATACTGCTGTCAGCCTTGCTGCAAATTGGTACCTTAGCTGCTAGAGTTAGAGAAGGACAAGCAATAATGAAGGTAACTTGTGACCCCACGTAAAGGAAAGCTGAGATCCATTACAATTAGGGCTCCTAATATTTCCTCCCCAAACACTTCTGCTATCTAACTACCTACTCCTCAATTTCATATTAAAATCACATTTCACTTATTCACCAAATGTTGGACATAGTTTATGCCTGTTTTCCATTTTTACTTCAATAATATTACTTTCAAAGTTGGTAATATATGCAAAGCACATCAACAATGTTAAGACTGTTTATATCACAAGTTCTTTAAGTGTTTCTGTTTTTTGAAGATTAGGTACATTCAAAGGTCATTAACATTTTTGTGCCTGCTTGTTTACTAATTATGTTAGCAGTTTCTGTACTTTTTGTAAAACTATGGTGAGTCATTGTCATCTAGATGTCAATTTATGTAGATAACATTTGACTAATTGTTTGCACATTGTCATATAGATGTCAATTTATGTAGATAACATTTGACTAATTGTTTGCATCAGCAAATTATAATATCTTCCTTGCTATCTCTAATAATGATGAGAACAATATTTGTTTTCCTTCTTAAAAAAATAGTTTAATAAAAATTATAAACCCATGTTGAAGATCACACGACAGATGGATGGGAGAATGACATAACAGAGATACAACAACATAGACTTATACAGACCAACTCAACACACTTAGCGTAAGAAATACACATTCAGATCACAGCGGCACAAGTGGACGCATAAAAAAAGTAAGAAGAAGTGATGCCGGTCGATTATTTGTGAAACTTATTTTTAATTTGTTTATCTAATGTGTTTGATCATTTGATTTCATTGTATAAATAGGTCTCAACCACCAGATTATCTATGATGCTCTTCAATAAAGTCAATTTTTTGTTATAACACTTTTTAAAAATATGTTTACTATTGTTGTTGCCGCATTTTTTGGCCATTCATTTTTGTAATTCAAATTTATGCTCTCATTTTATAACATATCTCCAAATGGCTTCCACATATCTACCAATTGTGTAGAATATAAATTTGTCATTTCTGTGAAAAATTGATCTCTCTTTCTCCATGTCAATTTTAAGTCTCCTGGTTTTCCTTGGAGCATAGGACTCCAAAAGATTCTTTCCACTAATCAGTCTAACTTATCCACAGAACACTTTTTGTGTCCATCTGTTGCCAGGCATACATACTACATGCACTGCCCATCTGCATTTTCTTAACATTGCAATTTATACGTCATTGAATGTGGTTCAGCGCCTAATTTGTTTTTTTGTGAATTTGGTCCTTTAGAGAGACTGTCAATGTTCTTCACTCCGTTGTCCTTTGCGTGACTTGGACCTTCTCTGAATCTGCTTTTTTGTAGGTTTTATACCTCAACAGCCATAGTCCATGGCTGGATTAACCATGACGCTGTTAAAGGTGTTTTTTTGCTATCCTACCTGGCACACTTTTTTTTTATTATACTCAGAGCATAATGTAGTCATGTCTTTTCTTCTTGCCCTTTACATGCACTGATTTTTTTGTTTTGTAGTCCCTCAAGTTCCTGTCAGGTCCCATGTGCTTTCTGTGAGTCATTGCTTATGCTTTTTACTACTCTTTCCAATAACTAAGAATTTAGGCATTGTGACTTTCATTAATAGGCTTTGCTTGTTTTATTTGTGGTTGTTGAATTGGGGATCTCTGTGGCGAAGTGGTCAAGCCGCTTGCCTCGTGTTCAGACGGTCGGGGTTCGATTTCAGCTGCGACGGTCGGTCCATGATGTCAATTTTTTCCAGAGATCCCTGGGTTCATCGCTGGAGCTATGGAGTTTGTGCTTTGTGCGATGCTCTCGACACATGAGGTACCCATCTGCCGAGAGAGACCGAGCTAAAAGGGGGGGAAAACCCGAGGCAATGAAGTCGAGCCCCCGATTAAAGGTTTTTTTATTTATTTATTTTTAAAATTTGTGGCATGTTTTAGCTGTCCTATCTTTAGTTTAATTGTCACAATTGCTAAGCGTTTTATTGCCACAGTTGCTAAGTTTAACAGCTCTCCTGATTTTAATTTTTGTTTCCCTTGCCACTTTTGCCATAATCAATTTATAGTTGCTGTTGTCTGTTTGAACTTTTGCATAAGGATCTCATATGACTTTTGAAATTACGACTCAGAACTTTTCTCAGTGTTCCTTAGAGCATGTCATATAATTTTTGTTTGCTAGTTTTATAGGTATTGTTTCTTGGTGAGTGGCACTGTATGATTATGGATTTATCCCTTTTGAATGAAATCTTGCTGGTATTATTCTGGACAATATTGGTTCCAATTGTGTAAGTGCCTTCCGTGCTGATTTCAACATTATGAAGATCTCTGTATGTGTGTGGCCTTCATCATACATTATGTTTTCTCCTGTGACTCAATTAACTTGTATCATTCCATTTCTTTGACAGCGTGGACTGCCTTTCCTGATTCATACATGGCTTCAGTACCTTATCCTGGTTTTGTTGGTGAATCAACTTCCATTTACTGTGTATATTGCTGTCTTATTTCACTGAGACAACTGCAAGAAAAATGCAGAATAACACAAACCACTTTTTCTTGCCTTCATCGACCTCTGCAAGGCATTTGACCTGGTAAACGCTTCAAAGTGTTGTCCAAAGTTGGCTGCCCACCTAAACTGCTGAGCATGATTAGGTCTTTTCACATGTGCATTAAAGTTACAGTGCTGCACGACGGTCAGGAATTGGAGGCTTTTGACATTAACAGAGGAGTTAAACATGACTGTGTCCTGGCTCTGACTCTAATAATAGCTGTCCATCGTTGTCGATGAGGACCGCCGACATCATCCTTGTCACAGATTTCCCTGTTGGGTGTGGGTGCGCATGTGGCTGAACAGGCCAATGCGAGCACGAAAACATCGGCTACATATCGGGCACACGAGGTTTGTAGAAGGGGATGGTGTTCCCGCTGCTCGGGATTTCCGCGTCTCGCGTCTGTTCTGGGCTTTCACAACACGGTCATCTTCACCGGCAGCTACACCCGATTTGACTGCGCTTCTCCAGTCAGATCTGTTTTTCGTAAGACATTCCCAGGTGTCGAAGTCTATCTGGAACCTTTTTAGTGAGTCCTTCAGACCGTCTTTAAAACGTTTCTTTGGGCGCCCTCTCTCGCGCCATCCGTCTCTCAACTCGCCGTAGAGAAGCTTCTTTGGGAGCCGCTCGTCTGACATGCGGACGAGGTGTCCGGCCCATCCTAGTCGTGCTTTTTCTAGCAGTGCATGTATGCTGGGCATGTTAGCCCTCGAGAGAACCTCGATGTCAGTGACACGATCTTGCCATCGGATGTGGAATATTCGCCTCAGGCAACCTGTGGGGAAGTGGTTTAACCTCCTTGCATGTCCAGAGTATACAGTCCAGCTTTCGCAAGCGTATAGTAGGGTTGGAATGATGGTTGCACGGTAGACTTTCAATTTGGTCTTGACGCTGATGCCACGACGTGCCCAGACCATCGAGCGCATTCTACCAAAGGCTGTGCTGGCCTTTGCTATTCTGCTTGCCACCTCATCGTCTAGGCTGACAGATCTCGACAGCGTGCTGCCCAGATATGTGAATTTGTCTACGGCATTCAACGTCTGCCCGCTGACTGTAGTCTCTGGTTTTGTGTACGGCATGCCTGGTGCTGGTTGGTACATGACCTCTGTTTTTTTGGCATTTATGGTCAGGCCAACATTTTCGCATGCGGCAGAGAACTGGTCCATTCCAATCTGCATGTTCAGTTCTGAGTTGCTCATTAGAGCACAGTCGTCAGCAAATACAAGTTCCCTGATTATGTCGCCAGCCACTTTGGTTTTAGCCTTCATTCTTCTGGAATTGAGTAACTTGCCATCTGTGCGGTACTTTATGGGTATTCCAAGCTCCAATGATCTGAAGGCGTCTGTCATCGTGGCCGCGAACATCGTTCTGAACAAAGTCGGGGCGAGTACACATCCTTGTTTTACTCCGTTTGATACTAGAAACGTTTTAGAGATTGCACCGCTGTCCAGTACACGAGCACACATGCCTTCGTGTAGCTGTTTCACCATTGTTATGAACTTGTTGGGGCAGCCAAACTTAGACATTATCATCCACAGCCCTCCTCTGTTTACTGTATCAAATGCCTTTGTCAAATCAATAAATGTGGTGTACAAGGCCTGATTTTGCTCTCGACACTTCTCTTGTACTTGGCGAGCGGCAAAAATCATGTCCACTGTTCCTCTTCCGGCTCTGAATCCACATTGGCTTTCTGGGAGGTGGTGACTTTGTTCAAGGTGTTTGTTGAGCCTGTTTAGCAGTAAGCGCGCTAGGATCTTGCCTGATACGGAGAGTAGCGATATTCCTCGATGATTGTCACATTCCTGACGATTGCCTTTTCTTTTGTATAGGTGAACGATTGAGGCGTCCTTTAGCTCCTGCGGAATTTTACCTTCAGCCCACATGTGACAGAAGAGTTCAGTGATCCTTCTGGTGAGGGATGGGCCAGCTGTCTTATATACCTCTGCTGGTATTGCATCAGCTCCTGGAGCTTTTCCTATAGATAGTGAACTGATTGCCCTGTCAACTTCCTCCTCAGTAATGACTTCATCCAACGCCAGGTTCAGTTCCACCTGCGGCATTCGCCGGATGGCCTCTTTATTTATGGACGATGGGTGGTTTAGTATTTTGCAGAAGTGGTCTGCCCATCTGTCTAGAATCTGAACCTTATCTGTTAGCAGTACCCCATCCGCACTGCGAACTGGAGTATTACTAGAGGGCTGCGGGCCGTAGAGAGCTTTCAGTGCCTCGTAAAACCGTTTGGTGTCATGACGCTCGGCGAACATCTCAATTTCGTCAGCTCTTTTGCTGAGCCAGGAGTCTTGTATCTCTCTAAGCTTGGTCTGGACAGCTTTGCGAGCAGTATTGAACGCAGCTTTTGCTGCCGGAGATGGTGTGTCCCTCTGGTATTCCCTGTGCGCTTCATGTTTTGCATCGAGAAGGCCCTGTATTTCTAGATCGTTCTCATCAAACCAGTCCTTATGCTTGCGCGTGATTGGGCCAATGTGTTTAACAGCTGTATCGTAGAGTGTGTTTCTCAATAATGCCCAGTTCTTTTCGATGTCGTTCTTCTGACTCTATTCTGCACTTTATTTGCCATCGTGCTAAAACACACCTTCGGAACTGCTACAGAAGGGGTTTCCTGTATACTAGGTAAGATGGGAGATTATTCAATCTAATCAGACTGCAAGCAAAAAATTAGAGAAAGGAGACTGTCATTCGGCATATGCTCTTCGCAGATGATGCTGCCGTGGTCGCCAAAATATCCTCATTAATAGGTAGGCAAAATCCTGTCATCTGTTTTAACTCACATCAGCGTACAAAAAATGAAAGTGGTGGTTCAGGGAGCAGATCCTCCAGACATTGTCTTAAACGATAACAATCTGCAGGTAGTAAATCACTTTAACTACCTCGGATCTATCATCACCGACAACCTTTCACTTAACGCAGAGCTGCAAAAGCGACTAGAAATGGCCTCATCAGCACTTGCCCGGCTCTCACAGAGAGTGTGGAATAACAGCTTACTGACCATCTCCACAAATGTTGCTGTGAACGGATCATGTGTGCTTAGTACCTTGCTGAATGCTAGCAAAACGAAGACCATGAATGCTTCACATGGAAAAGGCTAAAAGCTTTTCATACACGCGCTGCTTGAGATGCATACTTTGAATTCCATGTAGTGACAACAACAACGTGTTGGACCGTGCAAAGATTGCCGATTTAGTTACGATCCTCCGCCAGCGCCGTTTGCTGTGGCTTGGTCACGTGTGTAGAATGGAGGACTGGCGAATACCAAAAGATATCCTATACGGAGAGTTGTCCATGAGAAACCGTAACAAAGGCAGACACTTCCTCCGCTACAAAGATGTTTGCAAGCGCGACCTGAAAGCGTTGTATATGAATACGTACAACTCGGAAGAACTTGCGAAAGACAGGCCCGTCTGGAGGCAGGCTTTGTGTGCTGGCATGCAAGCAGTGGAAGACAAGATGCAGACTACAAACGTGTGCGTTGAAAACAAGGGCAATAACTGACTAAGACCCTTCTCTACCGTGAAGTCCATTGTCTCTCGAGACTGACATGATGCTAATCAATCATATTTCCCACAGATCTGTGTATATTGCTATCTTGTTGTTTCTCACAGATCTGTGAATGTTGCTGTCTTGTTCGTTCCTACAGATCTGTACATGTTGTTAAGATTTGACTTTCTAACACAGAGGACTGGGTAAAGATTTGCATGCAGTCAGGATATGGTGTGTTATTGTTGGGAGCGACGTGGGCCGAGTTAACTCTTGAATGTTGTGTGTTGGAAGCTGCTTGGGTCGAGTTAACTCTTGAATGTTGTGTTGTTGGAAGCTAGTTAGGCCGAGTTAACTCTTGAATGTTGTGTTGTTGGAAGCTAGTTAGACCGAGTTAACTCTTGAATGTTGGGTTGTTGGAAGCTACTTGAGTCGAGTTAACTCTTGAATGTTGTGTTGTTGGAAGCTAATTGGGCAGAGTTAACTCTTGAATGTTGTGTTGTTGAAAGCTAGTTGGGCTGAGTTAACTCTTGAATGTTGTGTTGTTGGAAGCTACTTGGGTCGAGTTAACTCTTGAATGTTGTGTTGTTGGAAGCTACTTGGGTCGAGTTAACTCTTGAATGTTGTGTGTTGTTGGAAGCTAATTGGGCCGAGTTAACTTTTGACACGTTTTTGTTAGCAGGTTACTTGGGTTCTTTCACATCCCAAGAAGACACAATTGAGAAGGTAGACTGGGGTCCTCCTGGTTGTAGTGCAATGCAAACTCATCCTTAAATGTCACATTATGGGGATGACTGTGTCAATCCCCACATCTTCGGCCAGACTGCCGCGACACAGCCGTTAGATGGGATTTTGATTACCTGGTACTCGTTGTTCCTATATGATAAGGTGCTCTTTGTCACATGTCATATTTCCTAGCAATATTTGACACTCTCTCTATCCCCCTCTATGGGTCAACGATTATCTCTCCATTCATGTGTTCTCTTCTTCATGCCTCTTACACTCAAGTAGAGTTTCACAAAATAGTTTTCCCTTCTGGCAAGTTGAACTATCAAGAAGTGATTTCTAGTTCTACCAGGTTCAACCATCGTGAAACAGTTTCTGTACCTGTCAGGTTCAACCATCATGAAACAGTTTCTGCCCCTGTCAGGTTCAACCATCGTGAATCAGTTTCTGTTCCAGACAGGTTCAACCAAAGAAACGGTTTCTGCCTCTGTCAGGTTCAACCATCAATAAACAGTGTCTGTTCCAGACAGGTTCAACCAAAGAAACAGTTTCCACCTATTTCAGGTTCAGCCAAAAGATATAGTTTCTGCTCCTGTCAGGCTCACCATCAAGATATAGTTTCTGCTCCTGTCAGGTTCAGCCATCAAGATATAGTTTCTGCTCCTGTCAGACTCACCATCAAGATATAGTTTCTACTCCTGTCAGGTTCAACCATCAAGAAACAGTTTCTGTTCCGGGCAGGTTCAACCAAAGAAACAGTTTCTGCCCCTGTCAGGTTCAGCCATCAAGATATAGTGTGTGCCCCTGTCAGGTTCAGCCATCAAGATATAGTTTGTGCCCCTGTCAGGTTCAGCCATCAAGATATAGTTTGTGCTCCTGTCAGGTTCAGCCATTAAGATATAGTTTGTGCCCCTGTCAGGTTCAGCCATTAAGATATAGTTTCTGCTCCTGTCAGGTTCAACCATCAAGATATAGTTTCTACTCCTGTCAGGTTCAGCCAAAAGATATAGTTTCTACTCCTATCAGGTTCAACCATCAAGATAGTTTGTACCCCTGTCAGGTTCAACCATCAAGATAATTTATACCCCTGTCAGGTTCAATTATTAAGAAACAGTTTCTACTTCTGTCAAGTTTAACTCAACTACTCCAGCCGTTGTCGGAGGTGGTAGTCTAAGCAAGAACATGTACAGCCTATTCATAGGCAAGTGGATTTCCCATTTTGTTGTTTGTGTTTACCAAGCTGATCCTTCTCAGATCGTCACTCTTGGCGAATGTTCTCACATAGTAGAGTTATTGTAACTCTTCTGACATCCTAGGACGCACTGATTAGGGCATGTGTCCTAGCTGTAGTGTAATGGAAGGCTTCTCTCTAGGCTCACCGTTACGAGGATCAAAGTGTGGATCCCCACTTCGTTGGTTATGCTACTGTAATGAAACCTGTTTGCAGTGGAAGTAGTGTTGAGTTTTGGTCAGTTGGTTGCGTTTGACCATGACGTAATCTTCGCGCCCTTTATTTATATCAAAGGCAACCTTTGTTGATACGGTTTGGGTTAGAGAGTTCACTGTACAGCTTTTGGGTCTGCTTCCCGTCTCAGTCGGCATACTTTAGATCTTTCTCTCTCTCTCTCTCTTTCTTATTATCGTTTATTTATTAATGTATGTATCCATATTTTTGTATATGTGTTTCTGTTTATTGTTTGTTGTTGTTTGTGAATTGTTCATGTTTTATCTGTTTTTGTCTGTGTGCAATCATATTGACAATTTCTTGTTTTCTCTAATCTATTTCACAATTGGTATATTGTGTCTCACTGTCCTGGCACATCCTGTCATGGCGACGAACTTGAACCACTCAATTTACATCATCTTGTTTTTTTTGGTGTGATTTATTTGTTTTTGTCGTTCTTTGTGTGTGTGTGTGGGGGGGGGGGGGGGGGGGGGGGGGGGGGGCTTGTAATGTGGATATCGTTATGTTTTTGTGTCCCAGTGTTTTTTTGTTTGTTTTTGGTAAAAGGTTTACCTCTCTGTATTTTACTGGCGGAGGCACGCGCCTTTTCAACCCGGACCGTAGTCTTTTAGGCGATATCAGGACGTATTAACCGGTGCGTCTGTGTGTACCTATGATAGTTAGGGCGATCTCAGTGATCAACCCCAAACAAAGTGCAAAGGAAGGGCCTCACCCTGAGAGCGCGTGTTAGAGAGGTTGGGGGGGGGGGTGTCTCTCTATTGTTAAATCTTCCTCTCTCTCAGACAACAGTGGAGAACTGGTCAACGATGTTTAAAGAATGACATGAGTTAACGAAAGATCATCCGAGACCAGGTCAGGCGCAAATTGTTGCGTCAGAAGATGTCATCGCCAAAATTGATGCAGCAATTCGGATAGACCGTCGTCAGAGCTTACATTCACCACACTTTTGTCACCATACACTGCCTGCATTCTGCGATGAATGTCAACTGGTCGACACCCTTCAGCTGTTAGAAACCGAATCACCGCTCGCTGATCAACTCTGACCGGATTCCATATCACATCCGCATGTTTTCAACGGTCTGTCGAGGTAACTATGAGTCGGAAGATAATGACATTTTGCAAACTTGACGGTTGGTATGTGATGTTTACTTCAGAAGTACAGTTAGGTCCGGTTTCGTTTGAACACGCCTCGCAGTGCTCTTTATTGCTACCTTGCTTCGACTCTGGTGCACGTTTATGACTGGGAATACCAGTATAGCGGGACTGGTTAAGTACACTCCGAGTGTTTGCAGTGACAAGCTGACATTCTAACCATTCTGCTACTGTCGTACCATTTCTGAACTATGCTGTTGCTTCTGAAAGTTTTCTGGTTACTCTTACCATCTTAAAATCTCGGTTTTGTTCTATTTCTGGCGGACCCAGAGGTTCAATGACGCATGTAAGCCTGCCATGAAGAAACTGGATATAGATATGACATCTTGGGAAGACATAGATGCAAACAGATCCAAATTATGATGCAACATGAAGAGCCACCACAGACTGGGCGAAAATAAGCGCATGCAACACAGAGAAGTGAAAAGACATTGCCGCAGGGATTGGGAAAACCAAAAACTCAGTAGAGTTGCTAGACCAAAGTCGCATCAACCTATAGTCAGACGCGACTGAAAAGGGGCCACCTACTTAGCTTTATCAACCGGTATACTCGATAATATCAGGGGGTTTTGACCCAACAATCTGCTTGTAGGTCTGAACTATTGAGCGGAGCTAAAACAGTCTCCAAAAGTTGTGTAAACCACAGCGATATTGTCGCTAGGTAACAAATGTTTGCTATCAAATCATGTGTACCGCGTGATTCAACATATTGAAGACGTAGGGTGTGAGCAAAACATGGACCATTTGACGTTGCACCAACAAAACAAAAAGAAATTGTGTAACCCAAGTTGGTGTCATTGTCTGGCTGGTATGCGACACCGGATGTGTGGTTCACAGGTAAAGGAAGAATGCAGTGGGCATAACATTGTTGCACGTGTGTGTGTGTATGTGTGGGAGAGAGAGAGACAGAGAGAATTGGAGAGTCGGAGAGACTGCTTCAGAAATATCCTTGTCCTTCACCCTCAAATAATCTTATCAATTACTCTCACAGAATCACGTGTTTCTCTCAAATTACATCTTTTTTTCAAATAATCACATCTATATCTCTCAAATAATCATATCTATATCTCTCAAAAAATCAAATGTAATGACCTCTAAAATAATCACATTTATTTCTCTCAAATAATCACACGTAAAGGTGGTCCTACACCTTTAATCGTCGCCCCGGACGTCCACCAATGAGATGGAGAGATGGCCAACGACAAAACCTTGGTCAAGATTGGTACTTAAAGGCAAAAGACAGAGACGAGTTTAAACGGCATTTGGCTACCTGGCATTGGGCACATAACATGCCTGAATGAACAGATTACAGTTACACTTAGTGTAATCACACCTGTTTCTCTCAAGAATCACATTTCGTTCAAATAATCACATAAATTTATGTCATGCAATTGACTGTCTGTCTCAGATTCCTTTTGTAAACATATAGTTTATCCTTCAGCTAGATTGAAGAGGGTCATTCTGTCACTCTTCACCTCTCATGGAGTCGATATTATTGGAGGACACGACCTACTATTTGTCTGTTCTGACCACAAGAGCAAATGTCTGTATATGCGATTTTTAGTTTAATGAAATATTATCTAGGTCTGCAGTGGACCGATTTTTATTTTGTTGAACAAATGTTATCGAGATCTGCAGTGGACCGGTTCGCAGTCTGAATAATGTCACGGGATCTATTTTTGATAAGAGCAGTATGAGTCTGTTATATCACAATAAGAGTGTTCTCTGTGTCAGTTGTCTCCAATTGATACAAATAAGAGATACCATGGCGAGAAAAAGAATATCAAAGAATGAAGGAAAGAAAATAGATTCATGATAAAGTTAAGGGGTTGTTGTCTATTCGTGAATAGGGGAATTGAATATCAAATAGTGATATAGAGATTGTACCTAACTGTATCACACATACATACACCTTGCTTAAAAACTTTGCGAAAACAATAGTAGAAGACAATCGTGCCAGACGTAAATAATGCTATATTAGGGGGAGAATATCATCAAAAGATGGACAGGAAAAACTCTGGCAGCTTGTACCACCAAGGCAGGAGATAGAGGATGTTGGGGATCCATTGCAGTCGACCTTATTTGTGGAGATGGTATATTAACTATAAAATTGAAAATAAAAATTATTATGAGAAAAATATTTTATGAGAGAGAAAGAGAGAGAGGGAGAGAGAGAGAGTGGGAGAGGTGGAGGAGGGAGAGGAAGGGCAAGAAAAATGATCAATTAGGGCAGCGAAACAAATGCAAAATATGGGGCTCATAAATACACAAAGTAGTGATAAACAGGAAGTTACATTAAAAAGAAAGTATACACATTTGTTTGGACAGAAGACCTATGTCAATTTTTCGTAGTAGCAATAGATCAATAGATTGTCGTTTTAATGAAGATCACTTGTTTTGGGTGTCTAAATAGCCGAATTCCTTAGCATAGGCGAGGGGTGGGGGGGAGGGGGGGGGGGTGGTGTTTGCTGTTTAGATGCTCGAATTTCTTAGTGTGTGTTTATCTAGCAGAAACGATATGGCACAGATTTCATAAACCAGCAGATAGCATTACATGACAGTCACTGTCCTTGATACCTCAAGGCAAGAGGTGTAGAAGCAGACTTAAATACTGATGGGGAACGAAGAAGGGAAGTCGATGCATACCTGCAAACGGCAGGTAAGACATATCGGGGGGGGGGGGGGGGAGTGATGACGTACGACAAGAAGGCTTAGCGAGTATTTGTTTATGGCCTAAGATATGCGATTTGTGTTTCTGCGATGAGTGAATTTGATTTGATTGATTAAAGGCGCATCCGTCATCTGGAGGCCAGGGTTCGTACGTGGAATGAATATTACTATACTTTCTTGTGTCGTGTTGTATGTGTGTGTGTCTGAGAGAGAGAGGGGGGGTGGGGGAGAGGGAGAGGAGAGGGGAAGACAGAGTGTGTGTGTGTTGGTGGTGAGTGTGTGTGTGAGAGAGAGAGAGTGGGAGACAGAGTGTGTTTGTGTGGGTTGGTATTGAGTGTGTGTGTGTGTGTGTGTGAGAGAGAGAGAGAGAGAGTGTCTGTGTGGGTTGGTGGTGAGTGTGAGTGCGTGTGTGTGTATTCTCTGAGTGCCCAAGATAAACTGGACTTTGTTGAGGAAGAGACTGTGCAGACGTTTGATAGGGATTCATGAAGAAAAACAGAACAAAGGAGACAGAAATGGAATAAGGAGGCTAAATATAATGTCAAGCATCTGTAAGAAAGCACACGAATATAAGCACAAATATTGTCTTCTTAACATCCGGATAACCAGCGCCATGAATCGTATGTTCTGCAGATCTCGGATTTCATTCTAGGTACAAACTGGGCATATGTCATGTTGCTAGACACAAGGCGGTGTGTCTGTCTAACCAAGAATCTGATTAGAACACGATCTTTGGCTCAAGGCCTAGGTTAAGACCTCAACAGCTGCACTTATCTGTGAACCGTAAATCAAGAAGGGCGTACACATGTAGCAGTTTAACCCTCGAATATCAAACTCACAAAAATAAGAAAACATGTCTACATGCGTCGTGTCCCTCACATGTGAAACGAGACTATTTTTGGCAATTACACACAACCCTACCCCCCCCACCCCCTCCCGCCCCGGGTCACACCTTGTAACATGAAGAGACCACCCCCCCCCCCGTCTCACATTGTAACATCAAGAGACCACTCCCCCTCCCCCCCCCCCTCGTCTCACCGTGTAACATCAAGAGACAAACCCCACTGTCTCACCGTGTAACATCAAGAGACCACCCCCCCCCGTCGCACATTACAACATCAAAAGACCACTCCCCCCCCGTCACACCTTGTAACATCAAGAGACCACCCTCCCCCCCCGGACACACCTTGTAACATCAAGATATCCCCCCCCCCCGACACACCTTGTAACATCAAAAGACCACCCACCCCCCCCCCCCCCCAGGACACACCTTGTAACATCAAGAGACCACTCCCCCCTCGTCTCACCGTGTAACATCAAGAGACCACTTCCCCCCCCCCCCCGTCTCACCTTGTAACATCAAGATCACCCCCCCCCCCTCCGTCTCACCTTAAAACATCAAGAGACCACTCACCCCCCCCCCTCGACACACCTTGTAACATCAAGAGACCCCCCACCCCCCCCCCTCGGACACACCTTGTAACATCAAGAGACCACTCCCCCCCCCCTCGTCTCACCGTGTAACATCAACAGACCACTCCCCCCCCCCTCGTCTCACCTTGTAACATCACGAGACCACCCCCCCCCTCGTCTCACCGTGTAACATCAAGAGACCACTCCTCCTCCCGGAACACCTTGTAACATCAAGAGACCACTCCCTCCCCCCCCCCGCTCGTCTCCCCGTGTAACATCAATAGACCACTCCCCCCCTCCCGAACACACCTCGTAACATCAAGAGACCACCCCCCCCCCCCGGACACACCTTGTAACATCAAGAGACCACCCCCCCCCCCCTGGACACACCTTGTAACATCAAGAGACCACTCTCTCCCCCCTCCCCCCGAACACACCTTTTAACATCAAGATACCACTCTCTCACTCGTCTCACCTTGTAACATTGAAAGACCACTCTCCCCCTCATCTCACCTTGTAACATCCATAGACCACCCTCCCCCCCCCCCCCCCCAATCTCACCTTGTAACATCAAGATCACCCACCCCCCCCCGGTTAACTTTGTAACATGTAACACCTTGTAACATCAAGATACTACTCCACCCCCCCCCCCCTTTCATACCTTGTGACATAAAGAGACCACTCCCCCCTCTTCACACCTTCTAAAATCAAGAGACCACTCCCCCCACCGTTTCAGACCTTCTAACATCAAGAGACCACTCCCCCCTCTTCACACCTTCTAACATCAAGAGACCACTCCCTCCCTTCATACCTTGTAACATCAAGAGATCACTCTCCCTCCCGTTTCACCTTGTAACATCAACAGATCACTACCTCCCCAACTCCGTTTCACCTTGAAACATCAAGAGACCACTCCCCCTCCCCGGTCACACCTTGTAACATCAAGAGACCACTCCCCCCTTCATACTTTGTAACATCAAGAGACCACTCCCCCCCCTTCATACCTTGTAACATAAAGAGACCACTTCCACCCCCCCCCCTTCATACATTGTAACATCAAGAGAACACTCCCCCTCCCCCTTCATACCTTGTAACATCAAGAGACCACTCCCCCCTCCCGTTTCACCTTGTAACGTCAAGAGACCCCCCTCCCCCAGGACACACCTTGTAAAATCAAGAGACCACCCCCCCCCCCTCCCGGACACACATGGTTACATCAAGAGACCACCCGCCCCCTCTTCTTACCTTATAAAATCAAGAGACCCTCCCCCCCACCGGACACACCTTGTAAAGACAAAAGACGACCCCCCCCCTCTCTGGACACACCTTGTAACATAAAGAGACCCCCCCCCCCCCAGGGCAAGCCTTGTAACATCAAGATCAGCCCCCCCGTTTCACTTTGTAACATGTACATCAAGAGACCACTCCCCTCCCCCTCCCCGGACGCGCCTTGTAACATCAAGAGACCACCCCTCGGGACACACCTTGTAACACAAAGAGATCACTCCCTCCCCCCGCGTCTCACCGTGTAACATCAAGAGACCACCTCCCCCTCGTCTCACCTTGTAACATTAAGAAACCAACTCCCCCCCCCCCCCACTTTTTACATTTTCTAACATCAAGAGACCACTCCCCCCTCTTTCACACCTTGTAACATAGGATACCACTCCACCCCCACCCCCCTTTAATACCTTGTGACATCAAGAGACCACTCCCCCCTCTTCACACCTTCTAAAATCAAGAGAGCACCCCCCCCCCCCTTTCACACTTTCTAACATCAAGAGACCACTCCCCCCTCTTCACTCCTTCTAACATCAAGAGACCACTCCCTCCTTTCATACCTTGTAACATCAAGAGATCACTCCCCCTCCCGTTTCACCTTGTAACATCAACAGACCACTACCTCCCCCACTCCGTTTCACCTTGAAACATCAAGAGACCACTCCCTCTCTCCGGTCACACCTTGTAACATCAAGAGACCACTCCCCCCTTCATACTTTGTAACATCAAGAGACCACTCCCCCCCCTTCATACCTTGTAACATCAAGAAACCACTCCCTCCCCCCCCCTTCATACATTGTAACATCAAGAGAACACTCCCCCTCCTCCTTCATACCTTGTAACATCAAGAGACCACTCCCCCCCCCTCGTCTCACCGTGTAACATCAAGAGACCACACCCCCCCCCCCGGTCGCACATTAGAACATCAAGAGACCACTCCCCCCCCCCGTCACACCTTGTAACATCAAAAGACCACCCCCCCCCCCGGACACACCTTGTAACATCAAGAGACCCCTCCCCCCTCGTCTCACCTTGTAACATCAAGATCACCCCCCCTCCGTCTCACCTTAAAACATCAAGAGACCACTCACCCCCCCCCTCGACACACCTTGTAACATCAAGAGACCACCCACCCCCCCCCCACCCCCCTGACACACCTTGTAACATCAAGAGACCACTACCCCCCCTCTCGTCTCACCGTGTAACATCAAGAGACCACACCCCCCCCCCCCCCGTCGCACATTAGAACATCAAGAGACCACTCCCCCCTCCCCCCGTCACACCTTGAAACATCAAGAGACCACCCCCCCCCCGGACACACCTTGTAACATCAAAAGACCACCCCCCCCTACACACCTTGTAACATCAAGAGACCCCTCCCCCCTCGTCTCACCTTGTAACATCAAGATCACCCCCCCCCCGTCTCACCTTAAAACACCAAGAGACCACTCACCCCCCCCCCCCCGCTCGACACACCTTGTAACATCAAGAGACCACCAACCCCCCCCCCCACCCCCCGGACACACCTTGTAACATCAAGAGACCACTCCCCCCCTCTCGTCTCACCTTGTAACATCACGAGACCACTCCCCCACCCCTCGTCTCACCGTGTAACATCAAGAGACCACTCCTCCTCCCGGAACACCTTGTAACATCAAGAGACCACCCCCCCGGACACACCTTGTAACATCAAGAGACCACCCCCCCCCCCCTGGACACACCTTGTAACATCAAGAGACCACTCTCCCCCCGAACACACCTTTTAACATAAGAGACCACTCTCCCACTCGTCTCAC